>CM053789.1:931010371-932287871 GCA_028749045.1 Cupressus sempervirens
ACCAAATAGGGCCTTATATAGATTATGTCCAGTTCTACATATTTTACATTTCTCTATAATGATTTGAAGCATAAAGGAATCATTTTCCCAACCTTTCCAAGGGAAGGTTCAAACTAAACTAGACCAATCTATTATGAGAAAATTTATTAGTCCATATATAAGAAGGATTAAGATAGCACTCATGGATTGAGATGAACATTTCAGCATTTTTCCATAACAATATCAATTTCTTCGCAAAGTTAAAAGAGGAACAAAAGAGTGTTCCAATGTGACATTAGGACCCTCTATCATAGAAATATCAATTGTTTCACAAAGTTAAAAGGGACTTATAATAGTCTGCAAGTTTGTCCTTTTCTTTTGTTGGTTCCTTACTTTAGCCAATATTATGTTTTTTTTTTAAAGAGGAATGTCTAACTTTGGTTTGAAAATACTTTTAGCTTAAAATTTTTCTTTCAAGCAATCTTTCATGAGATGCCCATTTCTCTTGCCTAAAAAATATATGTTTAAAAATTCAACTAATCTACCTCACAAATAGTTAAAAAATTGAACAAATATTATATAACGGATTTTAGTCTTTGGACTCATATAAAAAATTGTATACCATTAAGTGAGGGAGAGTTACTCTTATTGCTTCTATCCAAGCCTTATATTGTTAAAAAAATTCAATAGAAATAAGCTATCATAATTGAAAGGTAATTTTCTTAATATTTTTCTTGTATTTTGTACATTCTTGAAAGATATCATTTATATGGGTGTAATGAAAAGAATGTTGTAGAGTGTTGCTCATAAATTATTAATGTACCATCTTAAATTGGAAGCACTCAAATTTAATGAAGGCTTAGCACCTATTTAATGTGAGATCATCATGTTCTTCCCCTCTTTCATTCATTTCTCCCTTTTCCATCATTTCTCCTAGGTAGAATTGGGATAAAACCTAATAGATCCTCTCTATCTCTCCTATTTTATGGTGATAAACTCGAGGTAGGATTTATTTCCCCTAGGTCCTTCCTTTCCATCCACCTTTCCACTTGAAATCTAGACCGAGCACTAAAATAGGGTTTCCTCAAAATCTAGGCATAATTTCCAGATTTTGAGACCTATTTTGGGAACCTCGGATTGTCTCTAAGGTTTGTGCACATGGAAATAAGGGGCACTTTGTGCTTCTGATGCATCATGGGCACACTACACACCTTATGGGTCAATCAGGGATGCATTGTGCCCTTGATTAGGCCCTATTTTGGCCCCTTTTCTTTAGGTCCCATATTTTGGACAATCAGGTACAAACTCCTATTTCAGTCAATTGTTAGCATCAATGCTAATGGTATTTCCTTGGGAGGGGGGCCGGGGGGGGGTAGGTATCCTAAGAATTGGAGAGCATGTGGCAGTATTGACATGTTGAATTCATGACTATGTTTGTCATTGATGTCAATATAGTATGGTTTTTGTGAAGACTGACAGAGTAGTAGATAGAGATCTTGGTTGTATGGATAGAGAGTTGATGATCAGGTGACACATGGCTAAGGATTTTTTCTACACTATGTCTTGATGACGAGGTTAAGTACACTTAACATAAGTCAAAGATGTACAAAAGATATGCGAGATTTATGGAGAGTAGTACAGAAATAGAGTACCTAAAAAGTAGTTGCTAATGTTTATATTATATCTTCTAACATAGATATAATTTGGCTATGTGAAGTTATATAGTGATAGAGGAGAGTTTGGTCATAGCGTTAGTAAGTGCACAAATTCTATAGTTTCACACATGTAAGAAGTTGTTAAGACTATGAGCTAATAAGGTTGTGTGATTGTGAAATAATTAATTATCTTAAGGAGGTCCTATTATAATTAAGTGAGAAAGCCTCAAGGACGACTCAAGGAATTTTTTTGAGGACATGGTATAAAGGAAAGCAATGCAAATGTGATCAAGAAAGTGGGAAAAAGATAAGAGTGTTTTGTAAATGCGAGTAAGTGATCCAAAGGATTATTGGATGTAGAGTTGGTGATCTGGTATTGAGATCAGAAGAAGTTGAAGTCTGATTGACAAGATAGAGGAAGAAGAAAAAAACTATAGTAAAATTCTATTATTATGCAAGGAATAATACAGAGATCAATTGGACAGTGGGTTCATTGGTCTTGCCCCTGAAGTTATTTGGACAGTGGGTCCATCTGCCTTCTACAACTCCTAACAAGGTTGGCACAACTCCTAATAGGGTTGGAATCTCCTAATAGGGATTCAAAGTCTCCTAACAAGGACTGATATGTATTAAATGTTTAATAGGTTCCATCCTCTAATAAGGAATATTTATATTAGTACATCATCTTGTGGCTACCATCCCCTAGTTAACATATCTAGTGTTATTGTGTATGAGTATCTTGTTATGGTTGTTGATTATATTGTGCATATAGTTAAGGTTAAATAAGGTTGATAAATTTTTTAATAGTTGGATAATTGATTCCCCCCCCTAGTCATATTGGTGGAATATATTCTAACAATTTGTATCAAATCCTCAGGTCCTGGAAGAGAAAATTTAACAATTTTGGGAGATCAATGGCCAATCACTCCACAAAATATAGTCCTAGGTTTGATGGGGTTAACTATGATAGTTGGAAAGAAAAGATGAAGACTCAGTTGCTATGTATGGGTCTAGGTTATTGGCTTTTGACAAAGAGTGACAAGAAATTGTGAAAGAAAAAAAGCTTGAGGAATGCAGTGAAGCAGAAAGAGATCTATTCATGTGAAATATGCAAGCCATTAGCTCTTCCTAAGAATGAATATAGGACCAAGAAAAGTCACTCTAGTAACATCTCATAGATTTGCAAAGCTTTAGAATCTACTTTTGAAGGGGATATACATACAAAAATGATAAGAATACATAATTGGATATGCTTGTTTCAAGATGCTAAAATGGTGAAAGATGAATCTATAAGAAGTTATGTTGGTAGGATATTTGATATTGTTGCAAGAATCAAATCATATGGTGGATCCAAGGAAGAAGATGATATTGTATGGAATATCTTGAAAAATTTGACACCACCATTCAAATAAGTAGCACAAATGATTGAATTGTTAATACCCTGTACTGAGAAGTTTGCCAGGGAAACTTTGTTTGGAATATTGGAAGCAACAGAAGCTGGTTTGAGATAGTCTAGAGAATTGACAAGAGTGGAGACAACTTTTAGTTCCTTAGGTGTTTTTCCATGCTTATCGAAAAGTCCAAGCACCCATGGAGATTTTTCTAGAAACAATAGAACCATATCTGAAGAAGACAAGAAGATTGAAGAAGGTATAGCCCTGCTTTTAAGAATAGAAATAGATGGTAAGAGAATATTTAAATTTTGGACTTGTAATGAATTTGGTCATTATGCATCTGAGTTTCCTAAAAGAGAGAAACAAAAATATAAAGAAAATTTTAAGTCTAGAAGACCTAGATATTGTTTGTATGCAATTGAAGATGAGGAATCTAAGGTACGAGTTCAGAGTGAGAGTGATGATGAGCTAGGATTTGTAGCCATTAAAGAAGATGATCTTTACATAGAAATTAGAGAAGAAAAAAATTTAGTTTACCAAGTTGATAATAAATCTGATTGGATAACAGACAATGAATGTTCACATCACATGACTGGTGATATGAATAAGTTTGTTAAATTCTGAAATCATGATGGAGGTATTGTTAGAGTTGGAAACAATGCAACCTATCATATTACAAGGATATGATCTATTACTCTTGGTGGAAAAAATAACACTAATGATGTTTACTTTGTTGATGGTTTAAAGCATAACTTGTAGAGTGTTGGGTAGTTGGTGGATAAAGGTTACCAGTTGCAATTCATAGAAAAGACTTGTATTATCAAAGATAAATATGGTAAGCTGATTGGAACAAGTACAAGATCTAGAGGTAATGTATTTCAGTTGAATTCTAGTGAGATGAAATGTTTGGTTGCAAAAGTGGATAACAGTTGGTTATGGCATAGAAGATTTTTCCATACAAACTTTGATAACATAGTAAATTTTAGTAGTACATTTGCAGTTAGAGATTTGCCTAAGATAATGAAGCCTACTAATGTTCTTTACAAAGAATGTACCATGGCTAAGCATAAGAAGGTATCATTTCCCAACATTAAATTCACTACTACAAAGAAGCTAGAGATTGTTCATACATATTTAAGTGGCCCTACTAGGACAAGAGGATTCTATGGAGAAAAGTAGTTTATGATTTTTGTTGATGATGTGGGCAGAATTTATTAAAGTGAATTTTGAAGCATTTGAGAAGCTCAAGTTATTTAAGAATAGAGTTACAAATGAATCTAGTGTTAAGATTACATTTTGAGATTAGATAAAGGAGGGGAATTTACTTCTAGAGAGTTTAACATGTTTTGTGAAGATAATGGAATTAAGAGACAATTATCATCACCTAAGACCCTTGAGTAGAATTGGATAGCATAAAGGAGAAACATAGCAGTATTAGAGGTAGCAAGAGAAATGATGTTTGAAAATGATGTGTCCAAGAAATTTTGGAGGGAAGCAATCAATACAACATTGTACACCAAGAACAAAGTACAAATCAAAAAAGGTATGCATAAGAATCCTTATTAATTATGGTTTGGTCATACACCTTCAGTAAATAATAGGTAAGGGCTTTGTAAAGATATCTTCAATATGATATTTAGTACTGACATACTCCAATATAATCTCTTTCTCTGCAACCTTCTCTCTCAAGACATGATACTTAATAGATATATGCTTAGTCTTTGAATTCAATACAAGATTCTTAGACATACTTACTGTACTTGTGTTGTCACAATGTATGACAACAAGTTTTGAAAATTCTATCCCAATACCCTTCAACATCTATTTGATCCACATGACTTGATTATAATTATTTGCTGCTACTACATACTCTACCACAGTCGTACTCTATGAAATACAGTTTGTTTCTTGCTTAGCCAAGAAACTAATCTTCCTCCAAGAAAAAAATGCTCCACCACTGGTGCTTTTTCTGTCATCCATATCGCCTGCCCAATCCATATCAATATAAGCACATAAAGTGAAATCAATTGATCTATCATATCATATCCCATAATCAGATGTTCCTTTCAAATATATGAATATCATTTTTACTACTACATAATGATACTTCTTAGGATCAGCTTGAAATATTGCCACAATCCAAACTGCATTTGCTATATCTAGTCTAGTGTGAGTCAGATATTGCAAACCTCTAATCATGGATATGTACTTCTTCTACTCAATTTTAGGTGTCATCCTTGCTAGATAACTTATGATCAGTTATCATTGGTGTACTAACAAGCTTACAACTTTACAAGCCAAATCTTTTCAACAAGTCTTTCAAATACATAGCTTGTGAAATAAAAATATCATCACTGTTTTGCACAATCTGCAAACCTAGAAAGAACTTCATCTCACCAATTATGCTCATCTCAAACTCATTCTTTGTTTCTTTAGCAAACCTTTCACTTCCTTCATCATTGCCTCCAAAAATTATCTCATCAACAAATATCACCATTATCAGCAAACCATTCTCAATTTCTTTCAAGTACAAGTTACTATATGTCGTACCTTTAGCAAATCCAAGCTTTGTGAAATACTTGTCTAACCTTGCATACCAGGTTCTAGGTGCTTGCTTTAGACCATATAGAGCTTTCTTTAATCTACATACCATATATTTTTCTTCTATCAGAGGAAAACCTTTAGGCTTCTCAATATAAACCTTTTCTTCAAGTTCTCCATTCAAAAAGGCTGATTTGACATCCATTTGATACACTTTGAATTTCTTATTCGCTACATAAGCCAATAACATTCTCACTGCTTCCATTATGACTACAGGGGCATATGTTTCCTCATAGTATATTCCTTCTTGTTGTGAATATCCTTTATATACTAGTCTAGCTTTGTTTCTTACAACTTTTTCTTGCTCATTCATCTTGGTTCTGAATACCCATTGAATTCCTACAACATTTTTTTTCTTTAGGCCTAGGAACGAATTTCCATTTCTCATTCTTCACAATCTAATCTAGTTCGTCCTTCATTACTTGAAGCCAATGATTGTCTTTGCATGCCTCATCTACATTCTTAGGTTCAAATTGAGAAATCAAACATAATTCCTCATTTACTCTATTTCTTGTCATCACTCCTTTGTCTTTACTTCCAATTATCTGTTCTGTAGGGTGATTCTTTATCAGGTTCTTGTTATGTGTAGGAGTTGCTATCTCAACTCTTATCTCTTCTCTTGGTTAAGATCTATGGTCTCCTCTTTTCTCAATAATTTGTACATCATTCTCCAATTTATTGTTAGTCTCAAAGAAAACTTCTACATTTTCTCTAAAAATTCTAGTATTTTCTTCTTCTTCATTAGAATTGTAATCCATCATTTTTTTTCTTAATTCCAAACTTTTCATCAACTTTTACATTTGCACACTCAACTATTGTTTTTGTTCTATGGTTAAAACATCTATAAGATTTTATTTTCAATGAATAACCAAGAAACATACCTTCATCACTTCTTGGATCAAACTTACCAACATCACCATCTCTCTTTATGTAACACTTGCTTCCAAAGATTATGAAATGTAACGGCTCAGGCCATGGTAATGGTTTCCACTTTTTGGCCAAGTTTAACACTAAAGAAGATATTTTTAACAAAAACTTGATTTTCAAATGCATATTACTAAAAAACCATAAAGAATTTGATGATGATGTAAATTAGTGATTTTTATAAATTTTTATCTAGTTTCTAACAAAGTTTTTAATTTTTTTAATAATTTCATTTGAAGTCCATTTTTTTATCTCCTCTGAGAAGTGCTTTATACAAAAAATTATATTTTCAAAAGTGATGGGTGCTTTGATCAACATAATTTTTTTTTAAAATAGGACAATTACAAAATTCTTTCAAGGCTAGAATAGTAATATCAATAACTAGCAATTTTTGTTGATTTTGTTCAATTTTGTCAAAAAATATAGGTTTTATTTAGTGACAAAGTGACACTAATGAAAATTTAGAAATAGGTTTTTTTTTCTTGACTTGCTAGAAAGCTAATACACATAGCTTTGATGATCATATTTTTAAAAAAAAATTATTCTGTACTTTTATATTTTTCCCAAGGCTTAAAATAGAAGTTTCTAAAATGATAAACAAGTGTCTATTTGCAATTTTATAATTAATTTTTTAAATTTATTCATTATATGCATGTAGGTCTTAACAAACAATCACAAGACAAGAAAATACATGTTGAAGAAGATTTGAGTCATGACAATCCATGACATAACAATCCGAGACATACTAATTCAGGACATGAACCAATGGAACTTGGAGAAGGGTCAAGATCAATTTTCCAAATTGATATGGATGAATGCATAAGACTAGCCACAAGTGTGAAGAAAAATATCAGTCATAGAATTTAGATCATTTACTTGCAATGGATCTGGATAAATTGAAATCACTTGTTGATATTAAATTGTTAAGTCTTTCCAAAAAAAGAGGTTTGAATAAGATACTAAAAGATATAGCAAGTAAATTTGATGTTTTGGAAACACTTGAAAAAACTCAAGTACTTACTCGTGTTCTTTTACAAAAAAACTTGGAAGAATCATTAAAATTGATAGGTGTAGACACAACATCAAAAAAGAGAAAATTTTCTAACATGCAAAGTGATATTATTGAAAATGTTAAGAAAGGTTTGAGCTCTATAGGGAAGAAAAAGAAAAGTAAAGATAAGAGCACTACAAGAAGAGTTATGTTGCAATCTATTCCTGGTAGTAATATACTCCAAAATAGACAAATATCTTCAATTTCATCATATATTGGTTTTAGTAGAAAAACCATATCAAAATATATTAATACGAGAATGGTTTTGGATGATATCACTTTGGAAGGAAATTGGGCAATTATGTGTAGAGCTCCTTATTTTAGATTAGAATGCAAAAATAGGTTTTGAAGGGACCTGAAACTCTTTACAAAAGCTAAATATAAATAGGTTGCATCGCTAGGTTTTACAAGGACCTGAAACCAAGTTCACCACAAAACATCAAAAAACCAGGTTTTACAGAGACCTGAAACCACTAGGTTTTATAGGTGTAGAGATCCTTGTTGTGATATGATTGATGATAGAATAAAAAAATTGGTAATATCATTTTGAAATGATAATACTCATCCTTCATCAAATACTAGAGATGTTCTCAGACATAGGGTTAGACCTAACCTTTATGAACATCATACAAAATATTGGTTAGACATAACACAACATGAAATGTATGTCTCATTGTGTAGTTCAAATCCTGATATAAAGATTAGGCCAACATTATTTGAAAGATTGAAACCATATTATGTTAGGAGAAACAAAGTGTTTGAAACTTGTCATTGTCATTATCATATTGAATTTGATCTCCACTATCAATTTTATCATAAATTTATAGAAGAAACTTTTGGTTATAAAAATGCCCCTCCTAGTAGATGAAGTGAGTTCATCTCATCTACTTTATGTGAAAAATAGATGATCATGTTGGTCAACTCAATTGCATTAGAGGAATATGTGACATGTGTTCTAATTTGGCTCTTTTTCCTTTGAATAATGAAGATATTGATGTCACAAAAATGATAACTTGCAAGGGTTACAAGTATGTAATGAATCAAACTAAATCTAGGAAAGGATAAAAAAGATTAGAATATGTTGAAGAGGAGATGATTGTTGGAGCATTTATGGACAAGTTTAAAAGTTTGATACAACCATATATTCATTATGCATATTTTACTATTATGGTACAAGTGTGCTATTATCATACACAGTTAGATTTAGATGGTATTCAAAGCATAGTTGAAGCGCGAGTCATCAAAAAAGAATATCACTTCTACACAAGTGATGATAAAGAACATGATATTCTTTATGTAGAACATTGTTTCAAGATTTTTTTTGCATATATCAAAGAAAGAGATGTAAGTATCAATAAATATTATGTTTGGTCAGATGGGTGTGCTACACAATTCAAATCATCTTGACCATTTTATGCACATTTTTAATATCATTGTGATGAAAGTATGCCACATGTATAGATTTTCTTTGAAAGTGGGCATGGAAAAGGTGAACATGATGGTGTTAGAGCTTGTATCAAATGTGCTCTAAAAATTTATCAAATGAATTATAAGGGAGTTCATATAAATAATGCACATGATGTTGTTGAATGGTGCAAGACACATTTTGCATCAAATGATGTTGGCGCATCATCAAGAGTGAGTAAAATAGTACCATGTAGAGTCTTTTGGGAGATATGAGGTAAATGTACATGCATATGTATATATATTTTCTCTTAAGTCTAATTTAAGTTATACATACATGTGACATGTGAATACATATTTTTGTCTCTAATTTTTTGTATATATTAAATATGTGTCTTTAGGTGTGGATAGAAAAACTATGCATGGTTGCAGGAGGATAGAAAAAACACGATCCAAGTTACATATTTTTATGAGTACCAATCATCACAATTGGACATTGTACATGAGAGACTATTCATGTTTTTGTTGTTATTGTGTTGATAAGAATAACAATGAATGCATCAATTAGGATCATGGATATGTAGGTCTATGGACTTTGGTGCCACTTGTTGTTACTAATACAAATAATTTAGATGAAGATGAAAACTTTGATGAGATTCCTTTGATTTCTATTGATTATAACCATATATCTAGACTAGTTTGAATTGGTAACTAAAATTTTAAAAATTATATATATATATATATATATATATATATATATATATATATATATATATATATATATATATATATATATATATATATATATATATATATATATATATATATAAGTTAAAAAGAAATTTAGATCTCAGAATATATATGTATGATATTTAAATTGTGTGTATAGGTGAAGTCTTTGTAGTTATTACTAAGCCTGGAAATGTAGAAGGAGTGAGTTACTATTCATTGCATTGCACTACAGAAAGGATGAAGTTAACTAAACCTAAAGAAAGTAATAAAATGCTATTCCCTATAGGTATGTGCATCAAATTAACTAAATTATGTGTGTTTATATTTAAATGATGAATTTATTCATTACATGTATGTACATTAAATTAAATTTTAAATGCTTGACAATAAAGTGCTTCAATATAGTCACCATGTTATTGCTATGTCCATTTCTCTACATCCAGTTAAACATAAAGGTGGATGTCGCAAGTTGAGATAAGATATTGGGGACCAAGAGAGAATATTAAATGCTCTCCATGAGCATGTGGAACCACTCAGAACCACTTGACATATTTCATATTCGTAGCACTTTCTTAGATATTTCATACTTCCAGGACTTGCTACATTTAATACTTCATGTTTCTAGATCACTTGCTTAGACATTTCATATTTAATTTAATCGATTTCATGTACATATGTATGTTTATTATATGTGTCTAAACATGTGTACATGTGTTCATTTCATACATGACTTGCCAGGACTTATATCGAGTGTATACATGTATGTGTTCATTTCATGTGTAACTTGCTAGGACTTATATTGAATACTTACATGTTCATTTTATATGAAGTTTAGGAGTTTATTTGTGTACATATACATTTTCATCAATCATAAATTTACATATACATCTAACCATAAACTAAATTTACATATATAATCAGTCTAATCATAAATCTAACCATTCATGTACATGTCTAACCATAAACTAAATGCATGCATATCACATTTAGATAATCATAAATTGAAGCAATCATGTACACATCTCCAACCATAAACTAAATATATGTATATCACATGGACCATAAAATAGAAACATGTATATATCATATTTTAAATCATAAATTGAACCAATCAGGTACATCTAACTATAAACAAAATACATATATCACATCTAGACCATAAACTAGAAACATATATGATGATTGAATAAATTTCAAACCAATCATGTGTTTAATAAAAAATGAATCATAAACGCATGTGCAAAGATCAATGTGTGTGTGTGTGTGTGTGTGTGTGTGTGTGCATCAAATCATAAATATATATGTCTCGATTAGGTCAATGATAAAGTAAACATGTGCATGTGTCCTAAACTAGAGAGTCATCTAGACACATATGAATAAAGCAACCCTCTGAATGAGAATCATGAGGATCATGTGTACATGGAGTTTCAACTAAGCCCTACAAATTAAAATATAATAATGCATTAGACATGTCTAGGTCTATGTATATACATGGGTTCTAGTTTCAAATATTTACATATGTTTAAATTTAAATGCATTGATACAAGTGCACATGTATCTAGTACATTTCAAATTAAGTTAAATTTCTATTTAAAAATTACTTGAGCACTAGTGGGTGTCACATCCATCATATTTGTTCCCCCATGAGTAGTAGGTGTTGCATCGACACTCCTCCCACTACGATCAAAGCCCACGCTGGAAGAAGCATGATCTACTACCCATGCCTACAAAAATATAATTCATTTGGAAATACAAGTACATAATTATATACTTGTACATGGAAATCTATTATTGTAAAAATGAAACCTAAAAGAGGTGTACCTAGGTCTGAGGAGCAAAAGGGTCATGAGTGACACATACTAAGGTGTCATCAATAGAAACTCCATCTCTAATACTCTCAATCCTCTAAAATAGTGAGGAGAACAAATGACTTACAAGCTAGGATGGAAGTGGTGTAGAGTCAGTAGACTAAAATAGCATGTCCATGTATGATCCTATCTCACTAGGAACATGAATCTAACTCAAATCTCATAATTGTTGATCAAACACACCAACTCCATCATTAGAAATAGAAACACCTTGACCAACTCATAAGGTCCCCTCAAGTGGAGCTACAACATACTATTGTGTTGGGTGTTGAGCTGAGTGTTGAGTGCTAGACTGTTGAGTGCTAGAGTGCTATGTAGAGGCTCAATGCCAAAGTCCTGTATAGAGTGTTGTGTACTTTAGTGTGCATGACTTGATGGCATGTCATGGGACACTCAAAATATAGGTCTTGGTGAAATAATCTCCATGAAACTATGTAAAGGCATCCCCTGTGTATCTGTGATGTATGAATATGCCTGTAATAGATCATCTAGAAGATACAAGGCCATCTCCATATGTTTGTGCTCTCTAGTGAGGCCATGTATATCACCTAGGGTAGGAATATGTGCAACTCTATAGATCTCATGAGTGGGTAGTATAGTACTTGATGATGCCTCAGAAGATGATATGCACTAACTAGGTCTACTCAAAAGATATTTTCCCAGAGTGTTAAATGTAATGCTCCTAGAAATGTGTCCTATTTGATCAACTACTTCCCTCTGAGAGGCAATGACAACTCTATCCGTAGTAGCAACCATCAAAGGAGTCAATGTTGGGGTCCTAGATCCCACCAATGCATGATGATTAGGAACAACACAAGTCGACTCATGATATGCATCATGATCACAAACTCTACCACATCCCCGACCATAATATCCTAGAATATCTAAATAGTTGACATGGTGCCCCAAACGAAACTTTGCGTACAACTGCTAGGAAAAATATAATGAAATTTGGTGGTTATTAGGATAATGACCATGTGTTTCTAGGAATTGAGGGTATATCATATAAGTAATTTGTGGCACAACACATCTAGTAACTTGATATGCCCTGACCTTAGTCTTCCCCTCATAAAATGGGAAGACCTCTCATTTGATAATCTCCTTAAAAACTAGGCTTTGAACCTAGTCTAAGGATATACCAACTGAGATCTCTACTCTACGCTAAACAAAAATCCTATCTACAGATTGTGGTGTAAATGCATAATGTGATCTAAGTCTATTAGTAAACTCCTCAAGACTATTCAAAATCTATTGATAGATACATCTATATAGATGATCTTGGGATCTCTCAATAGCTGACCTTAGTCTAGCGATCTTTGTAGTTGAAAACTGGAATATAGTCATCATATCAGGAATGTGAGGGTGGAAAGATGATACATCAATAGGTGGTCCTTATCCTTGAGCTTGATCTTGATCTTGTCCATGTCCCTGAGCTTGAGACTGAGCCTATCTGGGTTGTGCCTATCCCTGTCCCTGATCATGTTCTTGTCCGTGATATTGAGGCTTATAGTGGGATGCCATCTATAGGTATGATGTACAAACTAAATGTTAACTTAATATTACAAGAACATAAGGGGTCAATAAGGGGATGCCATATAATTACAAGAACATGTATTCTCATAAAGTGTGAGGAGAGAGAAAATAAAATGAGAGAGTGAGGAGAGAAAGTGATTAGAGACAAAGAAAGGAGAGAGAAGTGAGAGGAGAGAGAGTTCAACGAGAGAGAAAGTGATGAAAGAGAAAGTGATGAGAGAGAAAGTAAGGAGAGAGAAGTGAAAGGAGAGAGAAAGTGAGAAGAGAGAGAAAGTAAGAAGAGGGAGAGATTGTGAGGAGAGAGAAAGTGATGAGAGAGAAGTGAGAAGAGAGAGAAAGTAAGGAGAGAGAAGTGAGAGGAGAGAGAAAGTGAGAAGAGAGAGAAAGTAAGAAGAGGGAGAGAGTGTGTGAGAGAGAAAATGTGAGGAGAGAGAAAGTGATGAGAGAGAGAAAGGAGAGAGAAGTTAGAGGAGAGAGAGTTTTGAGAGGAGAGAAAAAGTGTGAGGAGAGAGAGAGAGTTCAAGGAGAAAGAAAGTGTGAGGAGAGAGAAAGTAAGAAGAGAGAAGTGGGAGAAGAGAGAAAGTAAGAAGAGGGAGAGAGTGTGAAGAGAGAGAGAGAAGATAGAGAAAGTAAGAAGAGGGAGAGAGTCTGAAGAGAGAGAGAGAGAGAGAGAGAGAGAGAGAGAGAGAGAAAGTGTATGAGGAGAGAGAAAGTGATGAGAGAGAGAAAGGAGATAGAAGCAAGAGGAGAGAGAGTTCAAGGAGAGAGAAAGTGATGAGAGATAAAGTAAGGAGAGAGAAGTGAGAGGAGAGAGAAAGTGAGAAGAGAGAGAAAGTAAGAAGAGGGAGAGAGAGTGTGAGGAGAGAGAGAACTTGTGTGAGGAGAGAGAAGTGAGAGGAGAGAGATTTCAAGGAGAGAGAAAGTGTGAGGAGAGAGAAAGTGAGAAGAGGGAGAAAGTGATGAGAGAGAAAATAAGAATGCAACCTTAATGATCTTGCTTGGTGAGTGATCATGATTGGGACCATGAGTGGTCCACACCCTTGAGGTGATTTGATTTATGTTACTGTATCAGTTGCTTTGATTATGCTTGTCTAATTTGTGAGATTATGATGTGTTAGGTGGTTTCACTCAGGTTTGTGCCAGTGGTTACTAGGATTGGTGTGGCATCATGATGTTGTTCCATGATTACCCTAAGATGTGTGCAAATATTACACGATGTATTAGTATCTTGCTACATTGGACTAGGTTCCTATAGTAGTGGTTAGTCATGTATTTGACCATGTTCACTTATGTATTTTAAGTGCCTTTTCATGTTATTTAAACAATCATTATTAAATGCTTAAATAATTAGAAATGAATTTTCCATGTTAGATTCATTGGTTATGTGCTACAAATATTTACCTTTTTCATTTCGGTAATTTATGCAAAATGGGCCATTTAAATAAATTATTTTTAATGTGATTAAATAAATGGTTATGCAATGTGATTTAATACTTTATTGCTTCAGCTATATTATTATGTGCAATTGCACTTGATCATGTGGTTTAGTATACAAGATTTATGTCCTTGGCAGTGGCACATGTAGTTAGTGATTCAGTTGTTCATATTTAACCATTGTCATCCCTATATGGTAGATGCATCTTATTTAATTGTTTAAATTAGAACCTCCTATGATTTAATAATTTTGGACTCATTTGCATTATGTGATTAGACCCGTGAGGGTGTTTGTGCATTTAGAGGTTTGCAATTGTCACAAAAGTAATTAAGGAATTCTATAAATTTTGGTTTAAGGGAATTTTGGGCCTTATCTTATTGAATTTAATTCTTGGCACCTTTTTTGTAGTTTAATTCTAGTTACTTGGAATAGCCTATTTTTGTTTGGATGGATTTAGGGTTTAACTAGGTGACCTGGTTATTTACCCTAATCCATTATTCACTCAAAAAATGACTTAAGTATCCAAAAAGGAATTTTATTCCTCACTTCTCACTTTTTGAAATAGAAATTTGAGAGAAAATTCCAAATCCTCTTATTGAGGAAATATTGTTCTATTCATTGTGGGAGCTACGGGCATGGGATAGTCATGACTTTTGACAGTTTTTGCAGGGTTTTTATTTTATTGCTCATGTTCTATATTTTCCCTTTTGGCTATGAGGTAGGGCTCTCCCATTTTATGGTTTCAGCTATTTTTTTGCTTTCGCCTTTGGCAGTCATTTGTTAGGAGGTTGAGAACTAGTGTTCCCCTCTGTTTCCATATGCTAGCTCTACCCAATTGGGCATGTAGGAGCATTTCCCCATTTTATGGGATGGTGATTTGGGGTTTTACACCATTTTTGCATATAGACTCCAAAACTATATTTTATTTGATATTCATGGCTTTTGTGCCCTAAGAACAAATGGGTTTTGATTTCAAAGTTTTTGAGTTTTGAGACTTTCACTTCGATTTGTGTGTTACCCAATTTTCTCAAGTTTTCTTGGAATGGTTTTGGTCATGGATTTAGATTACTTGTAGGATGTCAATCCAGCCATTGTTGCATCTTTATATTTGCATTGGGATGGGTTTCACATCTATACTCCTAACTTTGTGTTTGATTAAGGGATTTGATATCTGGTGTTATTATTTTCTGGTCAAACCCTTATTATTTCATTTCCACTGGGATTTGTGTAGAATCCATACTTCTAGATTGAGGTCAATTAAGTGAGTTCATGATGTTTGGTTTTGTTGCATCATTGGGATTTGCATAGAATCCATACTCCCAGATTGAGGCTAGTTGAGTGATTTCATGATGTATGGTTTTATTGTTCATTGGGATTCATGTAGAATCCATGTTCTCAAGTTTGTATTCAATTGAGTGTTATTTTGCTTATGTTCTTGTCAATCTTTGGTTTTATAATCTTCATGATGGTGGTGCACCCACACATGAGCACGTGTGCATGCATTTTTTGGGTGACTTGCAAGGCCCAAACTCCTGGTTGTATCTCGGTGGAGTTATGTTCATTTGGGTTTGGGCTTGGAATATGCATGCCTATGGGAACTCATCATTGGATGAGCATGGGTAGGGTAGTGTAGCACCATGGAGGGGCTTCTACCACAACCTTGGTGACTCTTTCTTAGGTTGGCACAAAGAAGGCTTAATTAAGTGATAACTAAATAAACTATTAGCTAATTAATTTAAGATAATAAAAGGGTATGTGAGAACTCGGTGTTAGTTCGAGGACATAGTGTGCGTGCCTTCCATTGGGGAGTTGATGCCACATTATACTAGCTTGGGCTACCCATTGCCAAGCAATTTACCCCTTACATAGTTGACACTTTGAGTGTTTGACTAGGACCTAATCCACTTTCATTGTCTCATGATCTTGGTTGCACTCATCTTTACTATCTGGCAGAGTGTTAGCCATGGACATTTGTTTTATGTGTGTTTGTGGTTGGATCGTTATCTCCATCAGCATGACATGAGTGGGCCTATAGGTTCTACATGGTTAGGAGGCATAGCTACCTATATCACTACTAGGGACTGGTGTATAGAGGTAGTATATTTCTAATTGAGACAGACACTTGATGTTCATTTGGTATTTTGGGTTTTCTAGAGTATGTTTTCCCTATGATTTATGCTTTCATTGGAATGTATGGATATCATGTTTAGATGATGTGATTTAGTATTAGTTGGAGTATCTATGATTTTATGGGTTAGCATGTTAGATCTTCTTGTTCTTATAATCTAAAATAGCAATATGCATATCATTAACCTCTTCAACAGACATAGGATGATGAGAAGTATTCATATGAGCTTTAGAACAAGCTTGGCAGTTCTTTCAATGTTCCCAAGAATATCAGTTATACTTAGTTTTATTAAAAAGAATTTGTGAAGAAAAAGGAGGATCAACAACCATAGGTTCCTTTTCTTTTGATGATACAAGAGGTGAAATAATAGAAGGCTAAGATTTAGAAGAAGGAAGTGTTGAAAACATATTTGATACAAGTATGATAAATGTGTTTCAATCATTATTTTGTCACTAATGTCAATCATGCTATTTGTTGGTAAGACAACTACATATATGATTTAAGTACTATCAATTATTTGATTGATGAAGAGGATTTGATCAAATGATGTAACAATAGCACCTAGAGGAAAGGTTGACTTATGATATGAAAAGCAGTACAAGAATTAGCTAAGATAATGATATCATAGTGCATTGATAATCTACTTAAGGTTGTAAATGTTGGTTACACTAAGCAAGTTCACAAGAACAAGCTAAAGAAAGTTTTTCTACCAATCTTGACCGAATGGATAGTAAGTGCCAAGAAAATTTAGTGCAAGCTGAACAAAAAATTAGTTGGAGCTGAGTAAAAGTCTATTTTAGTGTATGCTAAGTACAATAGTTGATGTCAAGCACTTGTAAACTTTAGTTCATGCCAAGTGATTTTACAGAGGATGTCGAGCAACATAGTTTGTGCTGAGCTTCAAAAGCAAGTTAATGCCAAGTATCAACATTATTAGAAAGATCATGAATTTGATGGATCTAAGCCAACAAGTTTGTTTTCTTGTATTGTGTGAACCAAGTGGAAGATAAAGTTGATGAGCTAGTGGCACAAAATTCATGGTAAACCATTTTGAGAAAAATTCAAAGAGGATTAAAGGAGAAGTTTCTAGAAATTAAATGGAATGAGGGGTAGATTCATTGAATCCTGCCTAATCTATCCTAACCCTAAATTGGACGATGGAGAATGAATGGAAAAATATATTAATTAACTATTTATAGGGATGGCTATTTAAAAGAAAGGGTTGTCATGTCCAAGAACCTAAGGAAGAGAAAGAGTCTATGGTATTGCTTCATTTAGTGACCTAAGATAAGAGTCTACATTGTAAAGTTAAGCAAGAAGGCTTAATGGTATGGATGCTTGAAGGGTGAACAATCTATTAGAGCTAAACTGTGTGAAAGCCAAGCAGAATGGAGGACTGAAATAGAGATCTATAATTTGCAAATGGAGTTGTAAGTTGTTATTAGATCAAGCCTTACTATTACTCTCTAATAATTGTACTAGTCTAGGGTAAATCCTTTGGATTAAGGTTGACCTAACAATCATTTGTAAATCCTTTAACTAGGTGACATTCCAAGTGAATGGTCTAAAGTCCTCTAATAAGGATCACTCCTAATAGGGTGCTTGAAATCCTTTAACTGGTTCACATTTAACAGTGTGCATTGTAACCTTTAACAAGGTTGGCCTTTCATAGGGCATCACTTCAAAAGAGTGAGAAAGAGTAGCATGTTACTAGTGGTTTTTCCCAAATTGGGTTTCCACATAAATCATTGTGTCAAATGTGTTATTGAATCTATTATGTTTCATCTTTATGTTTCTGCAAATTGATTTGACAATAACCTACAAGTTTTAGGTGATGGCATAATCTCATGGATGCATGCATGATGATAAATTTTTTATGGGTTCACTAAGTTGTGAAAAGTTTTATTTGTACATCTCAACCTTATATAACTAATTCACACCCCCCATCTTAGTTATTCTAAAGAATTCTAGTAGGAAGCACTATAGGAGGAACCTTACTAGAAGAAGAAGCATCACTAGGAGCATCTAGAGATACAAGAGATGGCTAACCATTAGAAATAGAAGAGTTAGAAGAAATAGGTGGTGAATTTTTAGGAAAAAGACCATGAGGATTACTTAATAATCTTTCAATATTTATATTCTTGATACAAATGGAATATATAGTCCGTATGAGTAGGTGTAGTAGGAAGAGAAGGCCAAAAGAATTAAAGAGTAGCATAATGTTAAGGTCTAGAAGGATGATAAATACTATGATTAATCATCTTAATATCACCATCATAAGGAAATTTAATGCATTAATGAATAGGAGAATAAATATCTTGCATGGTGGTCAACCAAGATCAGCCAACCTTCACTTGAAATTGATCAGAAGTAGGAATGACCACAAAGGTAGTATTCACCACTTTACCATAGAGCTCAATAGGAAAGGAGATTAGACCTTGCAGAGGATACAAGAAATTGTTACAAGTATGAATCCAAGTATCAAATGAGTCATAAAATTTATGATTTTTCCTCTTATTATAAAGATTTTATTTAGAGATTATGTTAACCATAGAAGTAGGATCAACAAGATACCCAAATGAAGGATATTTAGCAATCTGAGTAGCAATATAAAGAGGACAAACCAGAGCCTTAAACTTATCAACATCAGTGAATGAGATAGTAAGGGATCTAGTACACTTATGTTTTAGTTTAGGTTGATCATTAGATACAGAGGGAATGTCTTACTTAGGTGGAGGTGGAGGTTGAACTACATGTTGCACAAAATTAGCAGTATTATCATTCTCTTGTGGTGTAGGAGTACACCTAGGCTAACCACTCGATGTCTAGTATTTTGGCTTGTTTTTTACTCTATACAAGTCAAAATGTTTAGTTTAGGTTGGTTTAAGACCTTAGAAAGTAATTTTATATTTAGGCTAAGTGAGTTAGTCATCAGAACTAAGGTCACAAAAATTGCCATTGTTAGTTGCTAATTATTTTTCTTAGTGTTAGAAGCATAAGGTAAGGTTAGAGTCTTAAATGTGTTATAAACATTATGATGTTTCAAAGATGATTAGTGGCCATGAATGATGTTGATTCCTTAGAATATAGAGGTTAGAGGTCCTAAAAAGTAGGATAGAGGCATAATGGAAGAGATGCCAAATGTTGTCAAGAAGTTGTCATGACAACATTTGCAATTATTGCAAATGTTGCATGCAACATGGTTGCTTTGGATTCCCTTAAGGATATGGAGTGGGAAATTGACCAATAGGCCTAGAATGATGAAGATGAGATGTAAAAAGGATAAAATACTTGAATCTAGAGGGGAGAGTGTGCATTGTAATATATGTGTGTGTGAAATATAGCTCCACAACAACATTTTCAGCAACTTTTTGATTTTTAGTGTTGACTGTTTCTTGAAATGGATTGAAAGACTTGATCTAATGATTTTATAGTGTTATTAGATTAGTTTAGAGAGTTTTAATCTATTAATTGAGTTGATAAGAGTAGGTTTTGAGGGTTGAATAAATTATTTTTGGTTTAGAGACTTCACTAGTTTGTGTTGACCAGTCTATATAGATATGACTCCTCCATGAAATCTAGCCATGGGAAATACCTAAAGGATAGATGGAAAGGCTAAGGGAGTCACTAGTATATATATATATTTAGGATTAAGATTCATGAAAGTATGGGTCAAGGAGTCAGAGTTCAAGAAGATGGGGATCGATTCAAACATCCTCAATCCAAGGGTGGACCGATCTTTTCATTTTGGGGAGGATGGTAAAGGAGCACACCTAGGCTCACCTCTCCATGTCTAGTATTATGGCTTGATTTTGACTCTATCCAAGTCAAAATATTTAGTTTAGGTTGGTTTAAGACCTTAGAAGCTCATTTTCTATGTGGGCTAAGTCAGTTAGTCATTATGACTTAGGTCACACAAATAGCTATTGTTAGTTGCTAATTAATTTTCTTAGTGTTAGAAGCTTAAAGTAAGATTAGAGTGTTAAATGTGTTCTAAATAGATTCTAATGTTGAAAATATTCTTAGTGTACATAAATGATATTAGTTCCTCAAATATTAGAGGTTAGAGGTCCTAAAAAGAAGGATGGAGGCATAATGACAAAGATGTCAAATGTTGTCAAGAAGTTGTCATGACAACATTTACAATTATTGCAAATGTTGCATGCAACTTGATTACTTTGGATTCCCTAAAGGATAGGGAGTGGGAAATCAACCAAAAGACCTAGAATGGTGGAGATGGCATCTAGAAATGAGAAAAGACTCAAAAATAGAGGGGAGAGTATGCATTGTAATATTTGTGTGTTTGAAATATAGCTCGGCAACAACATTTTCAACAACTCTTTGAGTTTTAGTGTTGAAAGTGTCTTGAAATGGATTGAAAGACTCGATCTAATGATTGTATATTAGATTAGTTTTGAGAGTTTTTCATTTTTTAAGAGAGTTAATTAGAGTAGTTTTGAGGGTTGAATAAATTCTTTTTGGTTTAGAGACTTCATTGGTTTTGTGTTGACTAGTTTGTATAAATATGGCTCCTCCATGAAATCTAGCCATGGGAAATACCTAAGGATATATGGAAAGGCTAGGGGAGTCATTAGTGTAATATGTTTAGGATTAGGAGTCATGGAAGTATGGGGAGATATTTTTACTACTAAGCCTTAGACAAGTAGACAGTGTCCGGTTAGAGGCTTAGGATAGGAGAAAGTGAAGATTTCTTGTAGGGTGAAGAAGTATAGTACAGAAAAAGTATAGTTCCAAGTGTGCTATGGACATATCTTGCTATTGTAGAAAGATCTAGGGAATATTTATCTGTTTGAGTGTGTTTTGAACAAGAAAATAATGAGTTCCTAAGAAATGGGCCTTTTAAGCCCTATTTGACATAGATAATAGGAACCCCCTATACGAATGACCTAGGAGTCTAAGTCCTACAAAATCCCTTAGGAAATCCAAAAGGGCACTTGAATCTAGAATTTATTTTCTAGGTTTCTTGGAATTTTTTTTCAAGAAAGAGGAATTAGTCATCTTTGAGGGTTAATTGGAACTAGGCCTAATTATTCTTCCTAGAGACTAAATCTTGAAATCGATAGGAAGAAGGCTTGAAGATCCTTCTAAATAGACACAAATGCAAGAAAATGGAATGTTCTCATGTTGATGGATTCCCTTGCAATGAGTAGTGAATTTTGTGAAGAAGTAACACTTAGAGCTTTCTAAGTGTAGGAGAAGGCATTGATGAATTGAATGGAGTTTGTCCTTCAAGGTGAAGCACAAGGAGTAAAAGTCTTCGTGAAGAGTTTGGGAAAGGTATTAGTTAGTCAAATAAGCCATTTAGATCCTAGATGAGGTTGGATCTTGAAGAAGACAAGCTAGGTCTTCTTGGAGGTTGTGCAAGCAAGTCTTGGAACACATACACCATCTTGTCATAAAGTATTGTAAGCAACATTCACTTCAATTTGAACAAAAGAAGAAGGGTGCTAAACAATAGTGTTTTTAGTATGTTTAGGTAAAGGATTAGTATAAATTTGAAGATTTTTATTAGGATATGCCACAAATTTATTCCCATTATCTTAACCCTAAATGGATAAAGTATTGACATCAATCAAATCCTAAATCTTATGTTTCAAATAATAATAGGATTTAGTGTCATGTCCATAATGGAAATGAATTTGACAAAAATCTTGAGGATTGAAATGTGGACTTCATGTAGTAAAAGGAAAAAGTGGCTTAATAGGTGGAAGAATAATCATATATGAACTAACCAACCTAGTCATAATAGAAAGAAAAGACTCAGAGAGAGGAAAAACATTAAAATTCATATAAAAAACATAGGAAGAAGTAGTGGCACTCCAAGAGGTGGAAACTACTTGATCATCTATTATATTCATGTTTAAAAAAAAAATCTTGACATAGTTTTTAGGTTTGTTAATTTTTTTAATATTAGGTGTGGCATTACTCTTATCAATGAGTACATGAGCCATTGGAGTGGTGCTCTCAAACTCACTCACTTGTAACTAATAAGGATGAAGCAATGCACCAAGTTGTGAAAAATAAGTAAAATTAGTAACTTGAATCTTATCTCTAATATCTTTTTATAAATTTTCAATAAACATATGTTTTATATCAATATCAAGCACACGATAATAAATATGAGCATGTAAATTCTTAAATCTACCAATAAAATAAGCCACTTTCTCCTTGGGTCCTTGTTTACAATGTATCAAATAAGCCAAAGAAATAGAAGGACCAATATTATTCTAAACTTTTTGTATGAAGGAATTAGAAAATTTATGAAATGAATTTGTTAGGATTAAACCACAGACATAAATAAAAATTACATGCAAATGTAACCAATTACAGAGAATAATAGATCACACAGAAAAGAACACAAGACACTAAGATTTAGCATGGTTCACCCAAACCCTGGGCTACATCCACCAAATATCAAGTCCAATATTTTTATGATCTAGTGATTACAACCTAATTACAATCTGTAATCCCTTACAGCTCAATACCTCTGCAAGAACCAATTTTCGCATCACAACTATGAAATAATCCCTAACTCTAAGCTCTTTTATACAAGTATTAAACCACTTTAGGGTTATAATTAATAATTACATGTTGGCCCAAAAATCCCAATAAAATAGGGCCCAATTTTTTTTCGAGCCCCAAAGAATTTATGAACTATGTACAATACTTTTTTGATCAATCACCACAAACTAACAATCTCCCACTTGAGGATGAATCGGACTCCCCACTAAACAACAATCTCCCACTTGGAGGCTGATACTGTAGCTATGCTACTACTCCATGAGGCTCCCACTAAATCAAACCACCTTGGAATTTGTTGTTCTTTTATTCATGCTCAGTCTAGAAGACCAACTAAAGCTGAAGAGGAGTTCAACTTCTTCCTAGTTACTACCTTTGTAAACATATTTGCTAGATTTTCATCTATATGTATCTTGTCTAGCTTTAATTGTCCATCCTCCAAAACTGACTGAATGAAATGGTACCACAACTATATGTGTTTGTTCTTTGAATGCAGAGCTAAATTCTTTGTAAGATGAATGACACTCTAACTATTTATAAAAAAATAATTATCCTTCTCAGGGTGTCCCAATTCTTTCAAGAAGAACTGAAGCCATATCATCTCCTTGGATGCCTTTGTAGCAGCTACATACTCTTCCTCTATAGTGGATAAAGCATTAACCTTTTGTAACCTAGAAACCCAACTCACAGTTGCCCCACCAATAGTAAAGACATAACCTATAGTACTCCGCCTGGTATCAATATCCCCTACCAAATCTTAGTCAACATAGCCCTATAAATTAGTAGTAGAGCCCCCAAAGTGTAAACACTTATTGGATGTTCCTCTCAGATATTTGAGAATCCATTTAACTGCATTCCAATGCTCAATTCTTGGATGACTCATATACCAATAACAACTCCCATTGCATGTGCAATATTTGGCCTGGTACATACCATAACATACATCAAGCTTCCTACAGTTGAAGCATAGGGTACTTTAGACATCTTATCCTCCTCTTCTTGTGTCTTGGGACACATCTCCTTAGTTAACTTCAAATGACTAGGTAAAGGTGTGCTGACAGCTTTAGTATTCTCCATAGAGAAATTTTGCAACACCTTCTCCACATAATCAGCCTGAGATAGTGTCAATGTTATGTTCTTCCTATCTCTACAAATCTTCATACCAAGGATTTATTTTTTTGCCCCAAAATCCTTCATAGCAAATGCATGTGCTAACTGGTGTTTTAGCCCCTTAATATGATCCATGTTAGACCCAACTACAAGCATATCATCAACATATAAACATAAAATAATTTAGCTGTCATCGTTCAACCTCTTAAAATAAGCATAATGATCTGAATGACACTGATGCAGAGCATGCAACAAAAGAAAAAAAACTCTTCCAATCCTCCAAACAACACCTTAACTTTCTTTCAACCACCAAACATCAACTAGGCCTTTCTTCCAAGATAAATGACTGATCCAATGGGCTCTCAACAAGGTAGACTCTACCTTGCAAGTGGACTCCACTCTATAGACCCAACCCTCAAACCTAGGGTACTCAAACAACTTAGATTAACTATCACACTTAGGGACTCCCTATTACCAATAAGCCTACAATAACAAATCCTTCTTGAATGGTTTCAACACTCAAATTTTTTGATAGAAATGGTGTTAATAGACTCAAACCAATGAGAAAAACCCAACTTTGAAGTTTCTCAACACTCAACAATCATATTCCAAAACTATTACCAGCACTTCCTACTAGGACAATTTCTAGTTTTAATGGTCAAACTCCCAAATCATGTAAAGGAACCCCTAATTTTTTTGAACTTTTAAACACTCTTCAACATCCCCTATGAGATTCCAAAAGATCAACCACCAACTCGGCTCTAGCATCAAGTTATGCCCACTTTGTGTCACAGTACTAAATGACTAGTTTAGGCTGGGTTACAAGGAAAACATAAAAACATGGGTTCATAGATTTCATTAAACCACTTGAATATCTTCTACTCATCCAAATTTTCTTTTTACACCCTGCACTGGGTTGGATTAATCCATTTGGGAGCTTGATCATTCTTTTTCCTTCAAATCTAGACTAGACATAAGACTATGTTTAGTCTAGGGCTTCCTGGTAAAAATAGGTACCATGCTCTTACAGCCCTGAATCTTTACCATCTCAAAGAACCCTCTCCTAAATTTCATTCCACAAAGTGGAATTGAAATCCTATGGTGGGTTTCCAAGTTAGGAGGCCATCTTGTTGAAACCCTCAAATTTGGAGTAAATATGTCCTGCCTACAAATAAACTGATATAACTTTTGTTGTATATAAGATAAAGACTTCAAACCAATTGTAATGGAATTAAACTCAACCCTCTATCCAACCATATGAGACTTTTACCACCACCAATCTGTACAGGCCTTATGGAATTGAAAAAATAGTAAAAAAGGTAGAAAATCTAAGTTATTTTATTCACCAATGCTGTCCACCGTCCACACAATGACCTTTCCCACGTGTGGGGATCTTAAATACATGAATTAAAATATTTATAAATTCTATTTGTGTGGTTAGAACACCATGCAACCTCATTTTCAATTTGACAACTATTATTTGAAAAAATTGCTCTTTAGCAACTTTTGCATTTTGCAAATTTTTGCACTTTTTTGCAATTTTCACAAACCTTTAACCCCATGGTGTCTTAATGACTTAGACACATCTAAAACACCCTAAAATCATCAAAATAATTAAAATTACTTAAATTATGACTCTTTGGTTACAAATGGTCACTTGGCTTATAACCACACCAAAGTGCCAATGCACCTTACAAGTGAGTCTTTATTACAAATAAGGACCAATCATCATTCCTAATGATTCTAATCTATCAATCAACCTTGAATTCATTCCTAAGAGCCTTAGGTTCCCTGAACCATACTCCTTAGGCCAAAAGAAACTCAATTCTCTTGAGTCAGTAAAGTGGAAACATCATATCCCATCTTCTTTATTGCTGATTCAGACAGCCAACTTGCATCTTCAACTGGTTTACTTGTCCATTTGATAAGGTACTCCATGTACACCTTCCTCCTGGTCTTTTTTCCTTCTCTTTTGTCCAAAACACATTCAATGGTGGGTGCCCCTACTTTGGGAAGAGATTCCATGATCTATTTATCTACTTTGGTTGATTCAATGCCACTATTTTCAAGCTAAGAACCTCTATAAGGATATAAATCAGAGACATTGAATGTATTGGAGAGCCCTATGTCTAGTGGAAACTCCACTTTGTAAGCATTGTGTCCAAATTTTTGCAAGATTCTAAAAGGACCTATTTTCCTCATCATCAACTTAGTAAACTTGCCTTTAGGAAGCCTCTCCTTTTTAAGGTTCACCATAACTAGATCTCCTATTTCAAATTGAAGATCTCTCCTCTTGGTATCTACCACTTCCTTATACTTCATTGTCACTTTTTCTAACCTATCCTTGACCTCTTGATGAATTTCCTTCATAACCTCAGCAAAATCACTTGCTTGAGCACTGGTTCTTTCCATAGATTTGACATCTCTAACCTCCATTACCCCTCTAGGATGAGTGCCATAAACAATTTGGAATGGGCTCAATTTGGTTGTCCTATTTGCTGAATCATTATAAGAAAACTTTGTTTGTGCTATGACTTAATCCCATGATGAACCATGTTCCTTAGTAAGGCATCTAAATAGGTTTCCCAATGACCTATTAACCACCTTTGTTTGGCCATCTGATTGTGGATGGTATGCTGATGAAAATGAGAGGTCTGTACCAAGCTTTCTCCACAAAGTCCTCCAAAAGTGTCCAAGAAAATTTGAATATTTGTCAAAGACTACGGATAATGGTAATCCATGTAGTCTTACTATTTCCTTGAAAAAAATCCCTACAATATAAGAGGCATCATGACTAGTTTTACATGGAAAAAAGTGTGCCATCTTGGAAAATTTATCCACTACAACACAAACACTGTCATAGCCCTACTTGGTTCTTAGTAATCCAAGTAAAAAGTCTAAACTTATTGGCATCCCAAGGCCTATTTGGTATTGGCAATGGAGTGTATAGTCCTACATTGGAAGTCTTCCCCTTTTCCTTTTGACATATCACACAATTTTCCACAAATTTCCTTACATCAGTAGGCATCCTAGGTCAGTAATAAAATCTTCTTACTAGTTCAAGTGTCTTGTCCAATCCAATATGATTAGCTAGACCCCCACAGTGCTTCTCCTTTATAATTTTCTCCCTCAAGGATCCTCTAGGGATGCATAGTTGACTCCCTTTGAGGAGAAATCCTTCTTGCAACATGAAATCTGCATAAATATTATGGTACTACCCTGTCATATCCCTAAAAACTTGATAGGCCTCTTTGAAGTCTTCATCACCTTCATACATGTCTTTTATAGAGTGAAACCGTACATTCTCCAACCTCATTTCTTGAATGGTTAAGTTCCTTCTGCTAAGGGCATCAGTAACCTTATTTGCCTCCTCTTTCTTATGCTTAATTGTGAAGGTATATGATTGAAGGTACTCCATCCATTTCACATGCCTATGGTTCAAATTTTCCTGTCTATTCAAGAAACTCAATGCATGGTTATCGGTATAGACAATAAACTCCTTGGGCAATAAATAATGTCTCCATTTTCTTAGAGACTAAACCATAGCATACAATTCCAAATCATATGTAGAATATTTTTGTTTTGCTTCATTTAACTTTGCACTAAAGAAGGCTACTAGTTTCCCTTCTTGACTTAGGACTCCTCCTATGGCCCTATTACTTGCATCACATTCAATAGTAAATACCTTCTTGAAATTAGGTAGAGCAAGGATGGGTGCCTCTACAACCCTCTTCTTCAAGTATTCAAAGGACTGATCAACATCCTTATTCCATGCAAATTGACACTTCTTTCCACCCTTGATTATATCAATCATAGGGGTACACACATCACTGAAACCTTCAATAAATTTTCTATAAAAGCTTTCCAAACCATGAAAGCTCTTTACCTCACTTGTATTCCTTGGTGTAGGTCAGTTGAGGATTGCTTCCACCTTTTCTGGATCAATCTTGAGGTTGCCCTTAGATATGACAAAACCTAGGAACACCAATTCTTCCTTCATGAAGACACACTTATCCAATTTTATCTTCAATTCCTTCTCCCTGAGTTTCTTCAAAACCAATTCCAAGTGTGTTAGATGTTCCTCTTTAGATTTACTAAAAATCAATATGTCATCTAGACAAACGACAACAAAATGATTGATAAAAGGTTCCAAAACTTCATTCATGAGTCTCATGAATGTACTAGGGGCATTAGAAAGGCCAAAGGGCATCACCATCCACTCATAAAGTCCCTCATTAGTCTTGAAGGTATTTTTCCATTCACCTCCTTCCCTTATTCTAATTTTGTGGTACCCACTCTTCAAGTCAATCTTAGAATAGTACTTTGCCCCTCCTAGATGATCCATCAAATCCTCCATCCTAGGCACTGGGAACCTATATCTGATGGTTGTCTTGTTTATGGATCTTGAATCTATACGCAACCTCCATGTACCCTCCTTTTTAGGTGCCAACAAAGTAGGGACTGCACAAGGGCTAATACTCTTTATTATGAACCCCTTTGCAAGCAACTCCTCAACTTGTCTTGCTAATTCTTTATTTTGCTCCAGTGTCAACCTATAGGCAGGTTCGTTAGGCAATGTAGAACTTGGAATAAAGTCAATACAATGACTTACCTCTCTAAATGGTGGCAAGGTATTAGTAGCAAGGTCTGAAATAACTACCCTAAATCTGTCCAAAAGCTACCTCACTTCCTTGGATTCCACATTCCTTATTCCTGATCTATCTTCCTCCTTTTTATCTTCTTGTCTTGGCTTTACTACAATGAAAAAACATGGTGTGTTCTTCACCTTAAGGGTCTTCAAAAACTCCTTCTCCCCGACCATCATCACACTAGATGCATGTTGGGTTTCCTTTCCATCTTCTGGCAATGGTGTCATAGTGTACTCCTTTCCATTTTTGGTGATGATGTAGACATTATTCCTCCCATCATGCTTGGAATTGACATCATACTACCATGGCCTACCTAACAACAAATGACAAGCATCCATCTCTACAACATCACAAATAATATTTTCCTTGTACTCTCCTATTTGAAATTTAACATTTACTTATTCATTAACTACAACTTGCTACTCCTTGCTTAACCATGAGACCTTGTAAGGGTTAGGATGAGGAGACCTCTTCAACCCAAGCTTATTTACCATTTCTACTAATGAAATATTATCAGTTGAACCAGAATCAACAATTATCTTACACACTTTACCTTTTACCTTGCGTAAAGTCTTGAACAAAGTCTTCCTTTAGGGTGGTTCCTACTCTGCAACTGTCTTCAACAAGTTTCTATTGAATATTAAGGATTCCCCTCTTTTTGGATCAGCATTACTTTTTCTCCTTGATCACTTTGTGCATCCTCTTCTTGGGCCAAGTGAATCCTTCTATCTCCTTCTTGATTATTGCCTCCCATCTTCTTAGGACATCTAGATGATATATGTCCTATTTGGTTGTAGGTGAAACACCTTCTAGTGAATACCCTTGGGGTTCTTCCTCAAAATCTTCCTCTCCCATTAGGTCTCCTACCTCTAAATCCTCCTCTAGGATTTGTGTCTCCTACTGTCTTCTCTTGATTGCTTGTCTCCCCTTTAGACTTATTGGATGAGCCTCTACCTGCAAATCTTCCTCCACCTCTAGCACTTCCCCCTCTTCCTCTACCTTGAGAGTCACTCTTCCTCTTTTTTTTATCTTCAATCTTGAGGCCATCTGATAGCACTGGTGTACTAATTTGGGGTTGAATAGTATCAACTTATCCTTGATGGAGTACTTGAGCCCATTCAAGTACCTCACTAGTTTTTGCTTCTCATTCTCAGGAATCTTGGTGCTTAGAGTAAGTTTATGAAGCTCCTTTGTATAGGCCCCTACATCCATATCCTTTTTCCTCAAACTTTGCAACCTTTGATTTATTAGGACCTCATAGTCCTCAGGCATAAATTGACTTTTGATTTTTGATTTCATCCTCCTCCATGTTGCCAAGGGTTCCTTCCCTTCATCCTTCCTTTCATTTTGTAGGAAGTTCCACCAACTAAGGGCAGATCCTTTCATCTTTGACTTTGCCACCTTCACTCTTTGGCTTTCAAGTTTATTATCACACTTAAAGAAGTTATCAAGTGCCTCAGGCTAATCCATACACTCCTCTAGATCTAGCTTTCCACTAAACATGGGAAGTCTAATCTTTGATCCTTCCTTCCCACTCTTTCGAAGGCTTCTAACATTGCTCTCTAATCTGTAGGCATAGCTTGTCTGTCTTGCCAAGGAGCTTCTTTCTCATTTATTTCTTCTTCTCCTTAAGAGTCTTCTAGGACTCCTCTTTCTACCTTGACTTTCAACTTATCCAATTCCCTCTTCATGGTTTTATTCTCTTCTCTTACTGCCCTACTTTCTGCCATTTTCTCTTTGACCAACTTGGTCAACTCCACATTTTTAATCCTGAGAGGTATCTCCCTCTCTCCTTCCTCATTTTCTAACATATTTACTCCCCAATTAGGCTCTTAGTGGCTCTGATACCACTCTAATGTAGAGCATGCAACAAAAGCAAAACAAACTCTTCTGATCCTCCAAACAACACCTTAACTTGCTTTCAACCACCAAACAATAACTAGGCCTTTCTTCCAAGATAAATGACTAATCCAATGGGCTCTTAACAAGGTAGACTCTACCCTACAAGTGGACTCCACTCTGTAGACTCAACTTTCAAACCTAGGGTACTCAAACAACTTGGATCAACTATCACACTTAGGGACTCCCTATTACCAATAAGCCTACAATGACAAATCCTTCTTGAATGGTTTCAATGCTCAAATTTTCTGATAGAAATGGTGTTAATAGACTCAAACACATCTAAAACATCATAAATCATCAAAATACTTAAAACTACTTAAATTATGACTCTTTGGTTACAAATGGTCACTTGGCTTATAACCATGCCAAAGTGCCAATGTACCTTACAAGTGAATCTTTATTACAAATAAGGACCAATCCTCATTCCTAATGATTCTAATCTATCAATCAACCTTGAATTCAAGCCTAAGAGCCTTAGGTGTCCTGCACTAGACATCTACGATATCCATGCTCATGCATAAAACTATCAAATTTTAGATACCATTACCGAGTTGCTTGTTTCAAGCCATATAAACTTTTCTTCAATTTGCACACTAAGTTCTCCTTACCTTTGACCTCAAATCCCTATGGCTGAGCCATATATATCTCTTCATCCAAATCACCATGAAGGAAGGCTATTTTAACATCAAGCTACTCTAAATGAAAATCTTTAATAGCCACAAGACTTAAAACAATATGGATAGAAGTCATCTTAACAATAGGAGAAAATATCTCATCAAAATCAATGCCCTTTTTCTGTGCAAATCCTTTCACAACTAACCTAGCTGTAAATGTTTTCTTACCTCCATCCTATTCTTTTAACCTATAAACCCACTTATTCTGTAAAGCTCTTTTACCTGCAGGCAACTTGCACAAATCCCATGTCTTATTCTTCAACAAAGAGTCCATTTCATCTTTCATTGCAGAATCCCACTGAATCTTAGTATCCACCTGCATAGCTTCATCATAACATTCAGGTTCACCAGCATTAGTAAGTAAAATAGAATACAAAGAGGGAGAAAGTCTTTTTGGAGGTCCAATTTGCCTTGTTGATCATCTAACATTCACTGGTGTGTGTGGTATTTGTTGTTGCAGTTGTTGCACATCATGAAAAATGGCTGGAACATCATCTTTTGGAGTATCATCCAACACTACATAATCATCTTCTTTCTTCTTATGTTGCTGCAAAAAATCTTTGTACAACACTTTCTCATTGAATATGACATCCTTGCTTCTTACAATTTTATGATTTTCAAAATCCCAAAGCCTATAACCAAATTCATTAATGCCATATCCAAAAAATACACATTTCTTTGGCTTAGCTTCCGGCTTGGTTCTATTTTCAGAATCTATATGAGCAAAAGCTTTACAACTGAAGGTCTTGAGAAAAGAATAACTCACCCTCTGGAACACCACAACCCAAAGGAGTAGAAGGACCTGTATTAATCAAATATATAGTAGTATTGATAGCCTCCACCCACATGTGTAAGGGCAACCCAACATGCAACCTCATGCTCCTTGCATGCTCCATCATAGTCATGTTCACGCGTTCAGCCACTCCATTTTCTTGTGGAGTCCTTGGAATAGTTTTTTGTTTATGAATACCATTAGTGGAGCAATAATCTTCAAATTCATGACTGCAATACTCACCACCATTATCAAATCTGAGACATTTTAATTTCTTACAAGTCTCATTTTCAACCAAGCATTTCCATTTCTTATAAGTTTGAAATACATTAGATTTATGTCTAAGAAAATAAACTCATACTTTTCTAGTTGTGTCATCAATGAATGTAACATAATAATGAGAGCCACCAAGGGAAGATACCTAAGCCGGTCCCCATACATCTATATGCACAAGTTCTAATTTCTCCTTTTTATTTTCCTTCCCAGTCTTCACAAAACTCACTCTCTTTTGTTTTCCATACACACAACTTTAACAAAAATCCATATTAATACATTTTAAACCTAGTAAAACTTTCTTTGAATGAAGTACTTTCATACCTTTCTCACTCATGTGCCCAAGTCTTTTGTGCCATAACATTGTATCATAATCTACAACAGCTATTTGTTCTCCCTACTCAACTGCAACAATTATTCTTGAACATTCATTTTTCTCTAAAAAAATTAAAGTAGAAGGAAAAATATGACCTGTACAAAGATATAAGGTGCCTACTTTCACACATTTTTCTACTACAAGGGTACCTTTTGAAACCTTCCAATTTTTATGATTAAAATTAACTACACAACCCTCATCACAGAGTTGCCCTACTAAAATTAAGTTTCTACTCATCCTCTGAACATGTCTTACCTCATGTACTAGCCAATGATTCCCATTCTGCAACTTAATCTTAATTTTTCCCTTTCTAACAATTTGACATGGTTCATTATCCTCCAAATAAAAAAGAAAAATCCCCTTGGACATAATCAATGAAATAACCTCTATGAGGTGTAGCATGAAATGAAGCACCAGAATCTAAAACCCATGAATCATCAACACTTTCTAAAGACAAAAGCAAAACATCCTCTTCAAATCTATTACTTACAACATTTGCCTCCTTGTCTCCATCTAGTTTATCTCTTTCATTTTTATTTCAATTCCAATAATCTTTCTTTTTGTGCCTTGGTTTCCCACGGTACCAACAATCATTTGGTCCTTTCAATTGAGACCTCCTCCCCTTTGACTTTCCTCTTGATTTTCCACGATTTTTGGAATTACTTCTTCTCTCAGTCGTTCTGCCTCTACTTTGTGCATTCAAAGCACTTCTTGATGTAGATCCACCTGAGGTTTCCCTACGAGTTTCCACTCAAAATAAAATTGATCACATCATTATATTTTAGGGCACTAGATCCAGGAACATAATTACTCACAACCATTACCAAGCCATTCCAGCTTTCAGGTAAAGAACACAAAATCAAGAGAGCCCTAATTTCTTCATCAAAATTGATACCCATAGAAGATAACTAACTAGTAATAGTATTAAACTCATTTAAATGATCTGCAACAAATCCACCTTCTGCCATTCTCATATTAAATAAATTCTTCATGAGAAATACCTTATTTGAAGTGGAGGGCTTTTCATACAATTTCACTAGAGTTTGCATCAATTCTTTTGTTGTCTTCACTTTTGTAATATTAAATGCCACTGATGGTACCAAGCATAATCAAATTCTTCCAAGTGCCTTTCTATCCAATAGATCCCAAATTCTTGGCTTTGCCTTCTAACAACTTCTATAAATCCATCTAATAAAGATAGTCTTCCATTTTCATCTTCCATAACTGGAAGTTCTACCCATTAAACCTGTCAACCCTCAGCTTACCCGTGTCTACCATTGCTCCCACTCAATCGTGAGAATTTCATATAGAGGATAACTGAAAAAACAACCTGGCTTTGATACCACTTGTTAGGATTAAACCATGGATAGAAATAACAATTACATGCAAATGTGACCAATATCAAAAAATAATAGATCGCACAAAAAAGAACATAAGACACCAATATTTAACATGGTTCACCCAAACCCTGGGCTATGTCCACCAAATAGCAAGTCCAATATTTTAATGATCCAATGATTACAAATTGATTACAATCCATAATCCCTTATAGCTCAATACTGCCACAAGAACCAATTTTCACATCACAACTATGAAATAATCCCTAACCTTAAGCTCTTTTATACAAGTATTAAAGTACTTTAGGGTTATAATTAATAATTACATGTCGGCCCAAAAATCTTGATAAAATAGGTCCCAAATTTTTCTTTTTGCAAAGAATTTATGAATTATTTACAGTACTTTCTGATCAATCACCACAAACTAAAAAAATCAATAGAGTATGGTGAAAAAGAGAAATAGCATTGAAATGATTTGTCACAGAAAGTGTGAGCAATCAACTTAGCTAAAATCCCATGGTCATGAGCATAGTCACTACATAGAACTTGGAAAATATTAAGATGTATTATAAGATCACTTTTACCAGTATAAGTATAGGCATATCATCTTGTAAAGGAGAAGCAATACATATAATGTCAAAAGAAAAAGGACCACCCATATCACATGCAAGAATAATGAACTAAGATTGAGGGAAGAAAGCAAGTTGTTGTTGAAAATAAGACACCATCTAAAAAAAATTAAGGATAGTGGAATCATTAGAAGGGACAAATGGAATAGGCTTATTTGACACACTAGGAAAAGTTTGCGCATTAGCTAGAATGTAAGAAACTACAAGTGGAGCACTAGGAACCATAGTAGAAGGATTATGAAAAGTGAAAGGAGCACTATTACATGAAGGCTATAAGGTTAGAAATAAAATAGGAAGAACACTTTCATGTAATGAAGAAATAGGAAGACCACTAAGAGGATTAGATACCTAAACAAAAGTAGTCATGATGGGAGGAACATACATGTAAATGCTAGAAATAGGCACAAAGATAGGTAAAGAAGGTTCAAGAGTAGAAACATGAGGAGGTAATCTCGGTTCAAAAGTAGCTTGAGTCAAAGGATTAACATGAGTATAGACAAGATGAGTAAGAACATGAAAAATATTAACATCATGTTCATCATTACAGATCACTTTCTTAATAGCATCAAAAGCGGTAATAGTTTCAATGTTGTGATTTTCTTGTAAAAGCCAATCATGTATTTTATCAATCTCACTAGCAAGCTTATCAAATTTTTTAGGGGGAACTATTAAAGTCTCATCCTCATCATGAGATGAGTGAGAAGAGTCATGCTCCATAGGATGGTTAGAATCACGTGAAACCATAGGGTTACTAAGGTTTCGAAGAAGAGGAGAAGATGATTCTAGATAAAAAAGAAACACGAGTCTACAACTTCTCCTAATAAGATTTATATAAGTAGGAATAAAAGTAATAAAGATCATACACCAAAAAAGGCAATAAGACCATTTGATATGAACTCCAAACTAATATATTGTAAATCATGCAATGATCACTAGTGCAAAGGATAATCTAACACCACAAAAGAAGGAGTTGATGTAGTCGAGTTCACCAATGAATGTAGCATGGGAAATGTGAATCAAGGGGATAAAGCCTAAGTTCATCACATAAGCTACACTCATATATGTTTTTGATTGTATTTAATTGTGAGTGTGTGATATAGAAAAGGGGAGATAAGAAAATAGGAAACTTTCAATCTCAATTCTAAAGAGCTAGGTCCAGGGAGATTAATGCTAACCGAGTGAACAAGGACCATTAATGCAAAACTAGATCTAGGAGAATATGGTAAAGATAACCAAAAATACTTAAAGACCATTAATATGTGTGTATGATAAATAAATATATGTTGAATTGAAAAATTAGGGACAAGAACTCGCCTCTGAAGTCTTTTCTGGTTTCTATAGTGATCAAAATGAAAGGAAACCTTTAGATTTGACACTTTAGCATTAGAAATGGCCAATCAAGGTCATACTACACCTTGAATGGCTATGGCTAATGCTGATTCTATTTTCAAATTTTTATAGAAGACCACAAAGGGTACTCCAAACTATGACCTATTCACCAATCTGAGATCTACAATCTACCATAAAAAAGGTTTTCATTGTTGATGAGAGGTTTGGCTTGGTCAAACCCCAATTTAGAAATTAACCATGAATTGAAATGATTGAAGTAGCATGAATATAAAGTAAATATATGAATTCACCTTACAAAGCCAAATCTCTTCAATTGAATGTAATGTGCTCATCTCCACTAGTGGATTTGGACCAAGAAGATGAAGATGAATAGATATGGAAGATGTACCAAAAAGACCTTGAAGAATATATTGCTAGATAAACTCCTTTGATTGCTTGAATGCTTAAATCCTTGATATTTAATAGAATTCTTGAATGAATTCTTGAAGGCTTGAACTTTAACACTTGAAGGCTTTAACTTGAACATGTAAGAGCAAGATGTCATGTTATGACCATTGACGAGAAATGGAGCAAATAAAGGGGTTTTATAATCAACTAACTATCATAAGTTAACTTGTTAGAATATATATTCCACCAATATAGATGAATTAGTTATCCAACTATTCAAACAATTATCAACCTTATTAAACCTTAACCATATGAAAAATATAATCAATAACCATAACAAGATACTCATACACAATAACACTAGATATGTTAACTAGGGAAACCCTTGATCAGAGGGAAAACAATGGTGGGGATGGTACCCACAAGATGATGTACTAATATAAATATTCCTTATTAGAGGATGGACCCTATCAGGAGTCTATGAAAACATTCAATACATATCACTCCCTATTAGGAGACTTTGAATCCCTACTAAGAGATTCCAATCCTATTAGGAGTTGTAGAAGGCAGATGGACCAATGAAATTACTGTCCAAATGATCTTTTTATTAATATATTCCTTGCAAAATAATAAAATTGTACTATACTTTTTTTCCTCTTCCTTTGTCCTATCAACCAGACTTTAGCTCCTTTTGATCTCAATACTAGATCACAAACTTTGCATCTAATAATCCTCTGGATCACTTACTCACATTTACAAAACATTCTTTTCTTTTTCCCACTTCCTTGATCACATTTGCATTGCTTTTCTTTATACCATGTCCTCAAAATAATTCCTTGAGTCGGCCTTGAGGGTTTCTCATTAAGTATAAAGTATAATAAGATCTCCTTATGATAATTAATTATTTCACAATCATTGTAGGCTTTGCTCAAAGCTTGAGCCTCCCACGAGCTTGCTAGGGCTGCGAACAAAGCCTTGGGCTTCCTTCAAAGCCTTTATGGCTTCATTCAAAGTGCCAATGGCTTTGATCAAAACCCATTCAAACCATATCATTGCATGAAAAATGGTTTTTTGAAATTCATTTTACCATTTTACTTTTCATTATCACGATGATAGTTTCGCAGCAAGGCTTGGAGCGAACTTTGTGATGTTTGTAGTTGCACCATCATTTTAGGTTACCATTTTCAACCTCCTCTGACCATTCAACATACTAGGTATGTTCATTTTTGTATTTTTAATGAATATTTAGTTGTTTTTAATGATTGTTCAGTTATTTTGATGAATTATTAGTTTTTTTCTTAATATTTAGTTATTTTTATAAATTTATTTAGCTTTTTTATGGGTACTTTGTTATTTTTAGTAAATAATAATTAATTTTATGTTTATATGTTGTATTTTAGTTTAAATGTTAGAAAATATTGTTAAAATTGTAGTCAATGGAAGCAATAATATGTTTAGTTTATTTACAATGCTAGGTAGATAAACAATAAAAACAAAAAATACAATTAGATTTAGAAAACCAAAAATATGATTCTAGATGTAGAAAACCAAAAATAGGATTTGATGTAGAAAACTAAAAATATGATCTAAGATGAAGAAAACCAACAATAAGATTAAATGTAGAAAAAAAAACTATTTAAAACTCTAGATGAATTGTAATGCCCCACCCGAAGATCCTTAGAACACAAGGATAAAACATGCACTGAATAATTTTTTTCTTAGTGTAATAATGAAACACCAAGAAAAAGTGATGAGAATAGGGAACATGTCAAGAATCACATGGTCACCTACACCAGTGGAAGTCTTACAACTACTTCCAAAGATCTCCAACCTCTAAACCACAACTGACAAAGCAAGACCACACAAATCATGAGAATATACCGACGGAATGTTCTCTTTCAAACCTAAGGTAAAAGTTCCTAGTATGGTTAGACATACAAGTCCATATCCACTAAACATATCATAATCAAGAATCACAAGCAGAGACCAACAATGATCATGCAGAAGACAATGGCTCAAACTACAACTACAAATCTACTAAACACCATGCTGAAAGATAATGTTCACTCCTAAAATTTGGCTAAGCCTGAAATCCTAAAGCCCTAAAATTTAGCTAAGTCTAAATTTATGAAGCCCTAAAATTTCCTAGAATCTTTATCTTAACTCAATGAGGTTTGGAAACTATCTCAAATGAATCGTTGCATATATTAAAATATATCTTAAGTATTAGTTGATGTAAAACTTATAATTAAATGATATCTTTTAAACCCCATAGAAAGCGTGTTTTGAACTAGAAAGGTAGGAAATCCAACAAGGTGTCCAAAAACAACTTTCAAACTTTCCTTAGCCAAGCCTAAATGACCTAGGTTTCTCACACAAGGAAGTGCACTAGTCTCCAGTCTCACAGGAGACTTTGCATCACTATGCACGAGGAAGTGCATCACTTCGTGTGAGGAAGTGCATTTATTTGCATGAGGATTCACAACACACAACACAAGGAAGTACAAACTCTGCATGAGGAAGTACTTGATCATACGAGGAACTACCCTTCTCATGCAAGGAATGCCAACAATGTAAAAAATGAGACAAGACAAAAAAGCATAAAAATATAAAACCTCCACACCGATGAGTACTAGATCCATGTAATTTGAGGAATGATCACTTGAGAGCATAGAACAGATTAAAAAAAAATCTAACATCTAATCCACAACATCAAATGTAATCATGTGGAAAGAAACATCACAATGAACATATATGGTTCATAAACCAAACATCATATGAAGAAAACATAAACATCAAGTGCCAACACAACTAAACTCATGTACAATTCCTCCCATCCATAATAGCATAATGAGACTTCAAAGGCCCTAGCCATCCCCTGCATGTAGCATCCCAAATACCAACTAGATAGTTGGAGCTATCTTATGAGGGAGTTACAACTACAAAAGTAACTAACATCATAAGAACAAGAAGATCTAACATGCTAATCTATCAAATCATAGATACTCCAACTAGTACTAAATCACATCATCCAACCATAATGTGTAAAATGAAAAATAACATCATCTAAACATGTTATCCATACATTCTAATGAAAGCATAAATCACAAGGAAAACATACTCTAGAAAACCTAAAATACCAAGTCAACATTAAGTTTCTGTCTCAATTGGAAATATACTATCTCTGTACACCAGTCCCTAGTAGTGATATAGGTAGCTATGCCTCCTAACCATGTAGAACCTGTAGGCCTACTCACATCATGCTGATGGAGATAATGATCCAACCACAAACACACATAAAACAAATGTCCATGGCTAACACTCATGCCAGATAGTAAAGATGAGTGCAACCAAGATCATGAGACAATGCAAGTGGATTAGGTCCTGGTCAAACACTCAAAGTGTTAACTATGTAGGGGGTAAATTGCTTGGCAATGGGTAGCCCAAGCTAGTATAATGTGGCATCAACTCCCCAATGGAAGGCGCACACATTGTGTCCTCAAACTAACAACGGGTTCTCACAGACCCTTTTATTATCTTAAATTTATTAGCTAATAGTTTATTTAGTTATCACTTAATTAAGCCTTCTTTGTGCCAACCTAAGAAAGAGTCACCAAGGTTGTGGTAGAAGCCCCTCCATGGTGCTACACTACCCTACCCATGCTCATCCAATGATGAGTTCCCATAGGCTTGCATATTCCCACCCCAACCCCAAATGAACATAACTCCACCAAGATACTACTGGGAGTTTGGGCCTTGCAAGTCACCCAAAAAATGCATGCAAACGTGCTCGTGTGTGGGTGCACCACCATCATGAAGATCATAAAACCAAAGATTGATGAGAACACAAGCAAAATAACACTCAATTGAATACAAACTTGAGAACATGGATTCTACATGAATCCCAATGAACAATAAAACCATACATCATGAAATCACTCAACTGGCCTCAATCTGGGAGTATGGATTCTATGCAAATCCCAATGATGAAACAAAAAAATAATCATGAACTCACTCAATTGACCTCAATCTGGGAGTAAGGATTCTACACAAATCCTAGTGGCCATATAATAATAATGGTTTGACCAGAAAACAATAACACCAGATATCAAATCCCTTAATCAAACACAAAGTCAAGAGTACAGATGTGAAACACATCCGAATGAAAATATAAAGATGCAACAATGGTCGGATTGACATCCTACAAGTAATCTAAATCCATGACGAAAACCATTCCAACAAAACTTGAGAAAATTTGGTAACACACAAATTGAGGTCAAAGTCTCAAAACTCAAAAACTTTGAAATCAAAACCCATTTGGTCTTAGGGCACAAAAGCCATGAATATCAAATGAAATATGGTTTTGGAATCTATATGCAAAAATGGTGCAAAACCCCAAATCGCCATCCCAGAAAATGACAAAATGCTCCTACCTGCCCAATTGAGTAGAGCTAGCATATGGAAACAAAGGGGAACACTAGTTCTCAACCTCCTAACAAATGACTACCAAAGACAGAAGTAGAAAGAAAGCTGAAACCATAAAATGGGAGAGCCCTACATAATAGCCAAAAGGGAAAATATAGAAACATGAGCAATAAAATAAAAACCCTGCAAAAACTGTCGAAAGTTGGGACTATCCCATGCCTATAGCTCCCACAATGAACAGAACAATATTTCCTCAATAAGAGGATTTGGAATTTTCTCTCAAATTTCTATTTCAAAAAGTGAGAAGTGAGGAATAAAATTCCTTTTTGGATACTTAATTCACTTTTTGAGTGAATAATGGATTAGGGTAAATAACCAGGTCACCTAGTTAATACCTAAATCCACCCAAACAAAAATAGGCTATTCCAAGTAACTAGAATTCAACTACAAAAAAGGTGCCAACAATTAAATTCAATAAGATAAGGCCCAAAATTCCCTTAAACCAAAAGTTATAGAATTCCTTAATTACTTTTGTGACAATTGCAAACCTCTAAATGCACAAACACCCTCACGAGTCTAATCACATAATGCAAATGAGTCCAAAATTATTAAATCATAGGAGGTTCTAATTTAAACAATTAAATAAGATACATCTACCATATAGGGATGACAATGGTTAAATATGAACAACTGAATCACTAACTACATGTGCCACTGCCAAGGACATAAATCTTGCATACTAAACCACATGATCAAGTGCAATTGCATATAATAATATAGCCGAAGCAATAAAGTATTAAATCACATTGCATAACCATTTATTTAGTCACATTAAAAATCATTTATTTAAATGGCCCATTTTGCACAAATTACCGAAATGAACAAGGTAAATATTTGTAGCACATAACCAATGAATCTAACATGGACAATTCATTTCTAATTATTTAAGCATTTAATAATGATTGTTTAAATAACATGAAAAGGCACTTAAAATACATAAGTGAACATGGTCAAATGCATGACTAACCACTACTATAGGAACCTAGTCCAGTGTAGCAAGATACTAATACATCGTATGATATTTGCACACATCTCAGGGTAATCATGGAACAAAATCATGATGCCACACCAATCTTGGTAACCACTGGCACAAACCTGAGTGAAACCACCTAACACATCATAGTCTCACAAATTAGACATAAGCATAATCAAAGCAACTGATATAGTAACATAAATCAAATCACCTCACGGGTGTGGACCACTCATGGTCCCAATCATGATCACTCACCAAGCAAGATCATCAAGGTTGCATTCTCATTTTCTCTCTCATCACTTTCTCCTTCTTCTCACTTTCTCTCTCCTCACTCTTTCTCTCTCCTTGAAATCTCTCTCCTCTCACTTCTCTCTCCATACTTTATCTCTCATCACTTTCTCTCTCCTCACACTTTCTCTCTCCTTGAACTCTCTCTCCTCTTGCTTCTATCTCCTTTCTCTCTCTCATCACTTTCTCTCTCCTCGCACTCTTTCTCTCTCTCTCTCTCTCTTCAAAATCTCTCCCTCTTCTTACTTTCTCTCTCTTCTCTCTCTCTCTCTCTTCACACTCTCTCCCTCTTCTTACTTTCTCTCTTCTTACTTTCTCTCTCCTCACACTTTCTTTCTCCTTGAACTTTCTCTCTCCTCACACTTTTTCTCTCCTTTCAAAACTCTCTCTCCTCCCACTTCTCTCTCCTTTCTCTCTCTCTCTCTCATCACTTTCTCTCTCCTCACATTTTCTCTCTCTCACACTCTCTCCCTCTTCTTACTTTCTCTCTTCTCACTTTCTCTCTCCTCTCATTTCTTTCTCCTTACTTTCTCTCTCTTCTCACTTCTCTCTCGTCACTTTCTCTCTCCTTAAAATTTCTCTCTCTCCTCACAATCTCTCCCTCTTCTTACTTTCTCTCTCTTCTCACTTTCTCTCTCCTCTCACTTCTCTCTCCTTACTTTCTCTCTCATCACTTTCTCTCTCTTTGAACTCTCTCTCTCCTCTTACTTCTCTCTCCTTTCTTTGTCTCTAATCACTTTCTCTCTCCTCTCTCTCTCATTTCATTTTCTCTCTCCTCACACTTTATGAGAATACATGTTCTTGTAATTATATGGCATCCCCTTATTGACCCCTTATGTTCTTGTAATATTAAGTTAACATTTAGTTTGTACATCATACTTGTAGATGGCATCCCACTACAGCCTCAAGATCATAGACAAGAACATGATCGGGGATAGGGATAGGGACAACTCAGATAGGCTCAGTCTCAAGCTTAGGGACATGGACAAGATCAAGATCAAGCTCAAGGACAAGGACCACCTGTTGATGTATCTTCTATCCACCCTCCCATTCCTGATATGATGACTATATTCCAATTTTTGACTACAAAGATTGCTAGACTAAGATCAGCTATTGAGAGATCCCAAGATCATCTATATAGATGTATATATCAATATATTTTGAATAGTCTTGAGGAGTTTACTAATAGACTTAGATCACAGTATGCATTTACACCACAATCTGTAGATAGGATTTTTGTTGAGCTTAGAGTAGAGATCTCAGTTGGTATATCCTTAGACTAGGTTTAGAGCCTAGTTTCTAAGGAGATTATCAAATGAGAGGTCTTCCCATTTTATGAGGGAAAGACTAAGGTCAGGGCATATCAAGTTACTAGATGTGTTGTGCCACAAATTACTTATATGATATACCCTCAATTCCTAGAAACACATGGTCGTTATCCTAATAACGACCAAATTTCATTATATTTTTCCTAGCAGTTGTATGCAGAGTTTTGTTTAGGGCACAATGTCAACTATTTAGATATTCTAGGATATTATGGCCAAGGACATCGTAGAGTTTGTGATCATGATGCATATCATGAGTCGACTTGTGTTGTTCCTCATCATCATGCATTGGTGGGATCTAGGACCCCAACATTGACTCCTTTAATGACTGCTACTACAGATAGAGTTGACATTGCTTCTTAGAGGGAAGCAGTTGATCAGATAGGACACATTGCTAGGAGCATTACATTTAACACTTTGGGAAAATATCTTTTGAGTAGACCTAGTTAGTGCATATCATCTTTTGAGGCATCATTGAGTACTATACTACCCACTCATGAGATCTATAGAGTTGCACATATTCCTACACTAGGTGATAGACATGGCCTCACTAGAGAGCACAAACATATGGAGATGGCCTTGTATCTTCTAGATGATCTATTACAGGCATATTCATACATCACAGATACATAGGGGATGCCTTTAAATAGTGTCATAGAGATGATTTCACAAAGGCCTATAGTTTGAGTGTCCCATGACATGCCATTAGTTATGCACACTAGAGTACACAACACTCTATACAAGGCTTTGGCATTGAGCCTCTACATAGCACTTTGGCACTCAGCAGTCTAGCACTCAACACTCAGATCAACACCCAACACAATAGTATGTTGTAGCTCCACTTGAGGGGACCTTACGAGTTGGTCAAGGTGTTTCTATTTCTACTGATGGAGTTGATGTGTTTGATCAACAATTATGAGATTTGAGTTAGTTTCATGTTCCTAGTGAGATAGTATCATACGTGGACATGCTATTTTAGTCTACTGACTCTACACCACTTCCATCCTAGCTTGTAAGTCCTTTGCACTCCTCACTATTTCAGAGGATTGAGACTATTAGAGATGGAGTTTCTATTGATGACACCTTAGTATGTGTCACTCATGACCCTCTTGCTCCTCAGACCTAAGTACACCTCTTTTAGGTTTCATTTTTACAATAACAGATTTCCATGTACAAGTATATAATTATGTACTTGTATTTCCAAATGAATTATATTTTTGTAGGCATAGGTAGCAGATCATGCTTCTTCCAGTGTGGGCTTTGATCATAGTGGGAGGAGTGTCGATGCAACGCCTACTACTCATGGGGGAACAAATATGATGGATGCGACACCCACTAGTGCTCAAGTAATTTTTAAATAGAAATTTAAACATATGTAAATATTTGAAACTAGAACCCATGTATATACATAGACCTATACATGTCTAATGCATTATTATATTTTAATTTGCAGGGCTTAGTTGAAACTCCATGTACACATGATCCTCATGATTCTCAATCAGAGGGTTGCTTTATTCATATGCATCTGGATGACTCTCTATTTTAGGACACATGCACATGTTTACTTTATCATTGACCTAATCGAGACATATATATTTATGATTTGATGCACACACACACACACACTCATTGATCTTTGCACATGCGTTTATGATTCATTTTTTATTAAACACATGATTGGTTTGAAATTTATTCAATCATCATATATGTTTCTAGTTTACGGTCTAGATGTGATATATGTATTTTGTTTATGGTTAGATGTACATGATTGGTTCAATTTATGATTTAAAATATGATATATACACGTTTCTAGTTTATGGTCCATGTGATATACATATATTTAGTTTATGGTTGGAGATGTGTACATGATTGCTTCAATTTATGATTATCTAAATGTGATATGCATGCATTTAGTTTATGGTTAAACATGTACATGAATGGTTAAATTTATGATTAGACTAATTATATATGTAAATTTAGTTTATGGTTAGATGTATATGTAAATTTATGATTGATGAAAATGTATATCTACACAAATAAACTCCTAAACTTCATATAAAATGAACATGTAAGTATTCAATATAAGTCCTAGCAAGTTACACATGAAATGAACACATAGATGTATACACTCGATATAAGTCTTGGCAAGTCTTGTATGAAATGAACACATGTACAAATGTCTAGACACATATAATAAACATACACATGTACATCAAATGAATTAAATTAAATATGAAATGTCTAAGCAAGTGATCTAGAAACATGAAGTATTAAATGTAGCAAGTCCTTGAAGTATGAAATATCTAAGAAAGTTCTACAAATATGAAATATGTCAAGTGGTTCCAAGTGGTTCCACACGTTCATGGAGAGCATTTAATATTCTCTCTCGGTCCCCAATATCTTATCTCCACTTGCGACATCCACCTTTATGTTTAACTGGATGTAGAGAAATGGACATAGCAATAACATGGTGACTATATTGAAGCACTTTATTGTCAAGTTGGTAATCAAAAAAGTGAATTCCATGTTTCACTAATTTGTATTTCTTGAGATATGTTCCCTCCAAAACAACTAAACCTATAGATCATGCATTTAAAATTTAATTTAATGTACATACATGTAATAAATAAATTCATCATTTAAATATAAAAACACATAATTTAGTTAATTTAATGCACATACCTGTAGGGAATAGCATTTCATCACTTTCTTTAGGTTCAGTTAACTTCATCCTTTCTGTAGTGCAATGCAATGAATAGTAACTCACTCCTTCTACATTCCTAGGCTTAGTAATAACTACAAAGACTTCAATAGAAATCAAAGGAATGTCATCAAAGTTTTCATCTTCATCTCGACTATTTGTATTAGTAACAACAAGTGGTACCAAAGTCCATAGACCTACATATCCACGATCCTAATTGATGCATTCATTTTTATTCTTAGCAATGCAATAACAACAAAAACATGAATAGTCTCTCATGTACAATGTCCTTTTGTGATGATTGGTACTCATAAAAAAATTTAACTTGGATCGTGTTTTTTCTATCCTCTTGCAACCATGCATAGTTTTTCTATCAACACCTAAAGACACATATTTAATATATACAAAAAATTAGAGACAAAAATATATATTCACATGTCACATGTATGTATAACTTAAATTAGACTTAAGAGAAAATATATATACATATGCATGTACATTTACCTCATATCTCCCAAAAAAACTCTACATGGTACTATTTGACTCACTCTTGATGATGCGCCAACATCATTTGATGTAAAATGTATCTTGCACCATTCAACAACATCATGTGCATTATTTATATGAACTCCCTTATAATTCATTTGATACTTTCGTAGAGCACATTTGATACAAGCTCTAACACCATCATGTTCACCTTTTCCATGCCCACTTTCAAAGAAAATCTATACATGTATATTTTCATCACAATGATATTAAAATGTGCATAAAATGGTCAAGATGATTTGAATTGTGTAGCACACCCATCTGACCAAACATAATATTTATTGATACTTACGTCTCTTTCCTTGATATATGCAAAAAAAATCTTGAAACAATGTTCTACATAAAGAATATCATGTTCTTTATCATCACTTGTGTAGAAGTGATATTCTTTTTTTATGACTTGTGCTTCAACTATGCTTTGAATACCATCTAAATCTAATTGTGCATGATGATAGCACACTTGTACCATAATAGTAAACTATGCATAATGAATATATGGTTGTATAAAACTTTTAAATTTTTCCATAAATGCTCCAACAATCATCTCCTCTTCAACATATTCTAATATTTTTTATCCTTTCCTAGATTTAGTTTGATTCATTACATATTTGTAACCCTTGAAACTTATCATTTTTGTGACATCAATATCTTCATTATTCAAAGGAAAAAGAGCCAAATTAGAACACATGTCACATATTCCTCTAATTCAATTGAGTTGACCAACATGATAATCTATTTTTCACATAAAGTAGATGAGATGAACTCACTTCATCTACTAGGAGGGGCATTTTTATAACCAAAAGTTTCTTCTATAAATTTATGATAAAATTGATAGTGGAGATCAAATTCAATATGATAATGACAACAACAAGTTTCAAACACTTTGTTTCTCCTAACATAATATGGCTTCAATCTTTCAAATAATGTTGGCCTAATCTTTATATCAAGATTTGAACTACACAATGAGACATACATTTCATGTTGTGTTATGTCTGACCAATATTTTGTATGATGTTCATAAAGGTTAGGTCTACCCGTATGTCTGAGAACATCTCTAGTGTTTGATGAAGGATGAGTATTATCATTTCAAAATGATATTACCAATTTTTTAATTCTATCATCAATCATATCACAACAAGGATCACTACACCTATAAAACCTAGTGGTTTCAGGTCTCTATAAAACCTGGTTTTTTGATGTTTTGTGGTGAACTTGGTTTCAGGTCCTTGTAAAACCTGGTGATGCATCCTATTTATATTTAGCTTTTGTAAAGGGTTTTAGGTCCCTTCAAAACCTATTTTTGCATTCTAATCTAAAATAAGGAGCTCTACACATAATTCCTCTGATAGAAGAAAAAGATATGGTATGTAGATTAAAGAAATCTCTATATGGTCTAAAGCAAGCACCTAGAACCTGGTATGCAAGGTTAGATGAGTATTTCGCAAAGCCTGGATTTGCTAAAGGTATGACATTTAGTAACTTGTACTTGAAAGAAATTGAGAATGGTTTGTTGATAATAGTGATATTTGTTGATGACATAATTTTTGGAGGCAATGATGAAGGAAGTGACAAGTTTGCTAAAGAAACAAAGAATGAGTTTGAGATGAGCATAATTGGTGAGATGAATTTTTTTCTAGGTTTGGAGATTGTGCAAAATAGTGATGACATTTTTATTTCACAAGGTAAGTATTTGAAAGACTTGTTGAAAAGATTTGGCTTGTAAAGTTGTAAGCTTGTTAGTACACCAATTATAACTGATCATAAGTTATCTAGCAAGGATGACCTACAATTGAGCAGAAGAAGTACATATCCATGATTAGAGGTTTGCAATATCTAACTCGCACTAGACTAGATATAGAAAATACAGTTGGGATTGTGGCAATATTTCAAGCTATTTCTAAGGAGTATCATTATGCAGTAGTAAAAATGATATTCATATATTTGAAAGGAACATCTTATTATGGGATATGATACATGATAGATCAAGTGATTTCACTTTATGTGCTTATACTGATATGGATTGGGCAAGCGATATGGATGACAGAAAAAGCACCAGTGGTGGAGCATTTTTTCTTGGAGGAAGATTGGTTTCTTGGCTAAGCAAGAAACAAGATTGTATTTCATAGAGTATGACTGAGGTAGAGTATGTAGTAGCAGCAAATAATTATAATCAAGCAGATGTTGAAGGGTATTGGGATAGAATTTTCAAAACCTGTTGCCATACATTGTGACAACACAAGTACAGTAAGTATGTTTAAGAATCTTGTATTGAATTCTAAGACTAAGCATATATCTATTAAGTATCATGTCTTGAGAGAGAAGGTTGCAGAGAAAGAGATTAGATTGGAGTATGTCAGTACTAAATATCATATTGAAGATATCTTTACAAAGCCCTTACCTATTATTTACTGAAGGTGTATGACCAAACCATAATTCATAAGGATTCTTATGCATACCTTTTCCGATTTGTACTTTGTTCTTGGTGTATAGTGTTGTATTGATTGCTTCCCTCCAAAATGTCTTGGACACATCATTTTCAAACATCATTTCTCTTGCTACCTCTAATACTAATATGTTTCTCCTTTATGCTATCCAATTCTACTCAAGGGTCTTAAGTGATGATAATTGTCTCTTAATTCCATTATCTTCTCAAAACATGATAAACTCTCTAGAACTAAATTCTCCTCCTTTATCTCTCAAACATGTAATCTTAACACTAGATTCATTTGCAACTCTATTCTTAAATATCTTGAGCTTCTCCAATGCTTCAGAATTCACTTAAAAAAATTTTGCCCACGTCATCAACAAAAATCATAAACTACTTTTCTCCATAGAATCCTCTTGTCCTAGTAGGGCCACTTAAATATGTATGAACAATCTCCAGCTTCTTTGTAGTAGTGAATTTCTTGTTGGGAAATGATACCTTCTTATGCTTAGCCATGGTACATTGTTTGCAAAGAACATTAGTAGGCTTCATTATCTTAGGCAAATCTCTAACTGCAAATGTACTACTAAAATTTACTATGTTATCAAAGTTTGTATGGAAAAATCTTCTATGCCATAACCAACTATTATCCACTTTTGCAACCAAACATTTCATCTCACTAGAATTCAACTGAAATACATTACCTCTTGATCTTGTACTTGTTCCAATCAGCTTACCATATTTATCTTTGATAATACAAGTCTTTTCTATGAATTGTAACTAGTAACCTTTATCCACCAACTGCCCAACACTCTACAAGTTATGCTTTAAACCATCAACAAAGTAAACATCATTAGTGTTATTTTTTCCACCAAGAGTAATAGATCATATCCTTGTAATATGATAGGGTGCATTTTTTCCAACTCTAACAATACCTCCATCATGATTTCAAAATTTAACAAACTTATTCATATCACTAGTCATGTGATGTGAACATCCACTGTCTGTTATCCAATCAGATTTATTGTCAACTTGGGAAATTAGAGTTTTTTCTTCTCTAATTTCTATGTAAAGATCATCTTCTTGAATGGCTACAAATCCTAGCTCATCATCACTCACTCTGAACTCTTACCTCAGATTCCTCGTCTTCAATTGCATACAAACAATATCTAGGTCTTCTGGACTTAAATTTCCTTTATATTTTTTTTTCTCTCTTTTAGGAAACTCAGATGCATTATGACCAAATTCATTACAATTTCAGCATTTAAATATTCTCTTACCATCTATTTCTATTCTTACAAGCAGGGCTATACCTTCTTCAATCTTCTTGTCTTCTTTAGATATGGTTCTATTGTTGCTAGAAAAATCTCCATGGGTGCTTGCACTTATCGATAAGCATGGACAAACACCTAAGGCACTAAAATTTGTCTCCACTCTTGTCAATTCTCTAGACTATCTCAAACCAGCTTTTGTTGCTTCCAATATTCCAAACAAAGTTTCCCTGGCAAACTTCTCAGTACAGGGTATTAACAATTCAATCATTTGTGCTACTTATTTGAATGGTGGTGTCAAAGTTTTCAAGATCTTCCATACAATATCATCGTATTCCTTGGATCCACCATATGATTTGATTCTTGCAACAATATCAAATATCCTACCAACATAACTTCTTATAGATTCATCTTTCACCATTTTAGCATCTTGAAACCAGCATATCCAATTATGTATTCTTATCATTTTTGTATGTATATCCCCTTCAAAAGTAGATTCTAAAGCTTTTTAAATCTATGGGATGCTACTAGAGTGACTTTTCTTGGTCCTATATTCATTCTTAGGAAGAGCTAATAGTAAGGCCTCTCTGGCTTGCATATTGCACTTGAATAGATCTCTTTCTACTTCACTGCATTCCTCAACCTTTTTATCTTTCACAATTCCTTGTCACTCTTTGTCAAAAGCCAATAACCTGGACCCATACATAGCAACTGAGTCTTCATCTTTTCTTTCCAACTATCATAGTTAACCCCATCAAACCTAGGACTATATTTTGTGGAGTGATTGGCCGTTGATCTCCCAAAGTTGTTGAATTTTCTCTTCAAGGACCCGAGGATTTGATACCAATTGTTAGAATATATTCCACCAATATAACTAGGGGGGGAATCAATTATCCAACTATTAAAAAATTTATCAACCTTATTAAACCTTAACTATATGCACAATATAATCAACAACCATAACAAGATACTCATACACAATAACACCAGATATGTTAACTAGGGGATGGTAGCCACAAGATGATGCACTAATATAAATATTCCTTATTAGAGGATGGAACCTATTAAACATTTAATACATATCAGTCCTTGTTAGGAGACTTTGAATCCCTATTAGGAGATTTCAACCCTATTAGGAGTTGTGTCAACCTTGTTAGGAGTTGAAGAAGGCAGATGGACCCACTATCCAAATAGCTTCAGGGGCAAGACCAATGAACCAACTGTCAAATTGATCTCTATATTATTCCTTGCATAATAATAGAATTTTACTATACTTTGTTTCTTCTTCCTCTATCTTGTCAATCAGACTTCAACTTCTTCTGATCTCAATACCAGATCACCAAATTTGCATCCAATAATCCTTTGGATCACTTACTCGCATTTACAAAACACTCTTATCTTTTTCCCACTTCCTTGATCACATTTGCATTGCTTTCCTTTATACCATGTCCTCAAAACAATTCCTTGAGTCATCCTTGAGGCTTTCTCACTTAATTATAATAGGATCTCCTTAAGATAATTAATTATTTCACAATCACACAACATTGTTAGCTCATAGTCTTAAAAACTTCTTACATGTGTGAAACTATAGAATTTGTGCACTTACTAACGTCATCACCAGACTCTCCTCTATCACTATATAACTTCACATAGCCAAATTATATCTATGTTAGAAGATATAATATAAACATTAGCAACTACTTTTTAGGTACTCTATTACTGTACTGCTCTCCATAAATCTCGCATATCTTTTGTACATCTTCGACTTATGTTAAGTGCACTTAACCTCATCATCAAGACATAGTGTAGAAAAAATCCTTAGCCATGTGTCACCTGATCATCAACTCTCTATCCATACAACCAAGATCTCTATCTACTACTCTATCATTCTTCACAAAAACCATACTATATTGACATCAATGACAAATATAGTCATGAATTCAACATGTCAATACTACCACATGCTCTCCAATTCTTAGGATACCCCCCCCAAGGGAATACCATTAGCATTGATGCTAACAACTGACTGACATAGGAGTTTGTACCTGATTGTCCAAAATATGGGACCTAAAGAAAAAGGGCCAAAATAGGGCCTGATCAAGGGCACAGTGCATCCCTGATTGACCCATAAGGTGTGTAGTGTGCCCATGATGCATCAAAAGCACAAAGTGCCCCTTATTTCCATGTGCACAAACCTTAGAGAAATCTGAGGTTCCCAAAATAGGTCTCAAAATCTTGAAATTATGCCTAGATTCTAAGGAAACCCTATTTTAGTGCTAGGTCTAGATTTCAAGTGGAAAGGTGGATGGAAAGGAAGGACCTCGGGGAAGTAAATACTACCTCGAGTTTATCACCATAGAATAGGATATATAGAGAGGATCTATTAGGTTTTATCCCAGTTCTACCTAGGAGAAATGATGGAAAAGGGAGAAATGAATGAAAGAGGGGAAGAACATGATGATCTCACATTGAATAGGTGCTAAGCCTTCATTAAATTTGAGTGCTTCCAATTTAAGATGGTACATTAATAATTTATGAGCAACACTCTACAACATTCTTTTCATTGCACCCATATAAATGATATCTTTTAAGAATGTACAAAATACAATAAAAATATTAAGAAAATTACCTTTCAATTATGATAGTTTATTTCTATTGAATTTTTTTAACAATATAATGCTTGGATAGAAGCAATAAGAGTAACTCTCCCTCACTTAATGGTATAGAGTAACTCTCCCTCACTTAATGGTATACAATTTTTTATATGAGTCCAAAGACTAAAATCCGTAATATAATATTTGTTCAATTTTTTAACTATTTGTGAGGTAGATTAGTTGAATTTTTAAACATATATTTTTTAGGCAAGAGAAATGGGCATCTCATGAAAGATTGCTTGAAAGAAAAATTCGAAGCTAAAAGTATTTTCTAACCAAAGTTAGACATTCCTCTAAAAAAAAAAGATAATATTGGCTAAAGTAAGGTTACCAACAAAAGAAGAGAACAAACTTGCAGACTATTATAAATCCCTTTTAACTTGGTGAAATAATTGATATTTCTATGATAGAGGGTCCTAATGTCACATTGGAACACTCTTTTGTTCCTCTTTTAACTTTGCGAAGAAATTGATATTGTTATGGAAAAATGCTGAAATGTTCATCTCAATCCATGACTGCTATCTTAATCCTTCTTATATATAGACTAATAAATTTTCTCATAATAGATTGGTCTAGTTTAGTTTGAACCTTCCCTTGGAAAGGTTGGGAAAATGATTCCTTTATGCTTCAAATCATTATAGAGAAATGTAAAATATGTAGAACTGGACATAATCTATATAAGGCCCTATTTGGTAGCAAGAATTAGATATGAATAGGAAAATCCAAATGCTTAAATCTAGAAATTCAATGTTTGTTTGCAAAAATGTAAACTAGAATTTAAATTGATTAATTCTAATTTTAGTTCAAAATGGACATTGTAGACTTCCCATGTAAAAGGTAGAATAGAGATAACCTATTCCTATTCAAATTTTTTAAAATCTAATTTGATATATTGTCAGGTCCAACCTTTGGCTGCATTAACAAAACTTTTGGAGGGAAAAAAATAGTGTGTGCGAGAAAAGGTTTTGGTCGATAGAGAAGTAGACAAGACAAATGTTGCAATTAGTTTCATAGTTAAGGCATTTGAAGCTACTAATTTTAGGAAAGATTATTTCAATCTGGCATTATTGATTTCCTAATCTTTCATATCTATTAGGTTTTCTTAACAACATATACATCGCGAGCTCTTCTAGTTTAAATTCCCAAGTGCTTTGGCAAAGCTTTGAGTTATGAGGTTTTAGAAAAATTTTGTTTTTGTATAATTTGGTTCTTTTCTCTTCTTTTTGTAAACAACAACAAACATTTATTCTCTAATATGGATCTATGAGACATCAGACTACTTCACAAGAGTCTTCATGACAAATTTTCAAATTCAACACATATAGAGGCTTTAGTATGCTTGGGGTTTGAATCAAAGTCTTTCGTGTCACAATGCTTTATCTCAACTAGCACTTGCACCCAAAAGAGGTGCAAGGGATATGCCAATAGATTTTAGATTTGAAAGTATAAATGAAGATTTAGATTTAGAAAAAAAAGAGTATAAAGGTGATAGTTCACAAATATGTAGCATTGCATAAGGGAGCCTTGTGCGTAGTAGAACTTACTTTGAATGAACTAAAGTTACAACAGTGTCATATTGTATGTTTTTGAGGTAGAAAATTTGACATTGACATGCTAAAAAAATTAATTAGAAGGCAATTTTGTTTGAAAGTGGTCTCTAAAACAATTTGCAAAGTAAATATTGAAAGATACGAATCTTTTACATTTTTCCAATTTTTTTACGTAATAACATAGCTGCAAACTTTGTCCTTGTGAATGAAATTGATGGCACGGTTAAAAATATACTTATTATAGTAGGAAATTTAGTGTATAAAACAAAAAAATCTCTTACTCCTATGGTTGAATGGGGAGACTTGTTGAACCAGAAAAGAATTGTTATATTTGTCCAAGATTACATAAATGCTTTGATTTGTTGAAAGAAATGCATCCATATTGACTTAGATGCTATGATATTAATAAAAATTGCATGGAAGCATATAGTAATCGTCCAAGCCTTTGTAAAGTTGATAAAAAAATGGTATTTGTCCCTACAAAATAGAAAGTGTTAATTTTCATAAAATAAAATAATGTAATGTTTGAAGATGAGAATGATCAAATACAAGCTCCTCAATCAACAATCCAAGAATGCCAACTTCTCTATTAGGTTCCTATATCATCTATCACCTCCAAAACCTTTTTCCAATCTTCTTCTTCTTCTATTTCCTACAACATTTGTCTCCCTTTCTAAATAAATCTAATCACATTTTATCTTTGATAAGTGCTCTCAAACTAAATATTGTTTCACAACATGTTGGTTGTGGAGGACATAACCATTCCAGATTCTATGCTAATGTAAAATAAATTTGAATATAAAAAATTGAACATGAATAAATTCTAGTGAGAGAGGGATCATTTGATTAAATACCTTGCAAGAGATGTATTTAAAGTAGATCATACCAATGAATTTTTAAAAAGATTTCTCAAATGCAATAAGGAATGAAAGACTAAAATTCCAAAAGAATTTAAAGTGTGAAAGACCATAAATTTCTTCAAGTTCCCAAATATTCATGTTATTGTAACATTTTGTGAACTTTTATAAATGAGCAATTTTAGGAGAATCTCCACATTCTACTAAAATCAATGCAAAAATGCAAAAAGGGTATCGAAATAAAAAAGTTCTTTATAATTTGCAACCACATTTACTTAAAGATGTAGATCTTATAAAATTAACATACACATCCCTTTCTACTTTGTCTAGATATGGCCCCTAATAACCATCTCTTTCTTTCCATCCTCCCTCATCTTAGCATCATTGTACTCTCTACGCCCCCCCCCCCCCCCCCCCCCCCCCCGCAACCCTACTCTCTTAAAAATAAAATATGAGGACCTCTCTCCGCTCCCTTATATATATATATATATATATATATATATATATATATATATATATATATATATTCTCCCTAACCTCTCTCCCTCTCCATTTATCCCTTCCCCTATCTCTTTGTCAACATCTCCCTCCCTCCACTATCCATTAGCTCTCTCTCTCTCTCTCTCTCTCTCTCTCTATATATATATATATATATATATATATATATATATATATATATATATATATATATATATATATAATATACACCACCTAATCACCCAATCTAAGTTCTCTTTCTACCAAAAAAACAATAGGATATCTCTCTCTCTCTCTCCCCCCCCCTCCCTTCCTCCCTCCCTCCCTCCCTCTAGTAATTACCCTAATCACCCTCTCTCACTATTCTCCCACTCTCTCTCTAATATCTGTCTATTAAAAACATAATAGGGTCCCTTGCCTCTCTCTACTTATACCCTCTAATCATCCTCCCCCTCTCTCTATATGTATGCCACCTAATCACCCCCTCTCTCACTCTCCCCTACCTTATCTCACCATTATATCCCTCTCTCTACCCCACTCTATAAGATCTCTCAATTAAGATAATCTTTAGCTATTGAAAATGTAATATGAGTTCCCATCTATCTCTCTAGATATGGCCCCCTCTCCCCCCTCCCTCCCTTTAACCAAGTGTCACTCTATCTTCCCTCCATTAAAAACATAATATATGTCTTTTTTACAGTTAGGCTATGGTCATTATTATGGTTAGATTTTATGTTAACATATGTTATAATAAGATGGATAACTACGTTTCCTTTTATATATTTTTTGTTATTGTATTATTTTCTTAGATTAAATCCCAAATAAAATATATAAGAGTTGAGAAAATTATATAGTTGAAAATTTTATCAAATATATTTTTAATAAAATGAACACTTAACTACATATTATTATTATATTATACAATAATATATTATATAAGAAAATTCAAATCAAAACAATTGTATAATAACTTCTATTTTAGTGTTAGATAATATCTATCATTTGAAATGAAAATAACAACCTAGGCAATATTAATCATTTAAAAGTAAAAATATTGAAGATATAAACAATTATATTTAATTTTAGCTTTGATTTAAGTTATATCTTATTAATGAAATTGGAAACTCTTTATTTATTGGAAAATGAAACTAACAATCTTGTTATATTTAAATACACTCTAAATTGATTTAGAAACCAAAAAATTAGGAAAAATTATATTCTATTTTATATTTGATCTAGTTTTAAAATCTAGTAATCATACTACTTTTTTTTGGATCGGTAAATGGCCGAAGCCAAGATTAATTATTGTTATTTATTGTAATTAATTATTTTATGTGTTAAGCGAATTTGAACCCAAGACCTCCCACATGAGAGGCTCACAAGTTACAGTTGTGTTGTAGGCTCTTGCCTATCTATTAATCATACTTAGACTTCACATATTTTTAAATAAAAATTAAAAGAAAAATTTGTTAAAAAAGGATTGATCATATCTTTAATTTCAATGGTGGGTCCTATTTGTCATTATGGAAAGAATAAATTAAAATATAGGCAATTGAAAATGATAATTCCTATTTAGAAATTAAATAATATTAACTACAATTTTAAATAATAAATTCAAAAGCATTATTAACAAACCAAAATGAAGATAAGCAAATGTGGTGTCTTTTAATTTTCTCCAATAATAACTGTATATTTTAGTAAGTTTCTAAATCAAATTTGATTTGTTTAAACCTAGAAATAAATAAATTTTATTAATGATGAAAATTTTAATTAATTAATTTTTGAATAAATTAATATGTTAATAAAAGATTTTTTTTTTTTCTATTAGATATAAGAGTATCAGAAAAGAGATTTTGGTTTTAAATCTTGAAGTTATAGAAAAAAGATCATTAATATTATGTCTACTTTTTAATTTTTTTTATAATTTGAAATGATTTTCTATGCCTATTATTCTAGCCCTATTTTTTTGGACATGTTATTTCTAACTGCCTCCTATTTTTCGGGTCTATAATGTCGAGCCCATTATTATGGAATAACAAAAGACATTTCATATATAACCGCCTTCCATTCTTTTTTCTTCACACGGAAGATTCCTTGGCATATTCCCATTGTTGCTGCCATTGTATATGCCTCTTAGCATAATAAATTTTAACTTGTAAACAATTTTAAAAATTTATATTGTACTTTATTACTCACACTCCATTGCATTTTGGTTAACTCTATTATAATTATAAGTTAGATTATTCATAAATCTAATAGAACAATATAATATCTCAAATGGCTCACCTAATACACTACTGTATAATGAAAATAACTATGTATGACCATGACATGATGCTGAAGGAGCTGCAATGAAGGGAGGATAGAAGCTGGAAGTAGCCATGTGTGAGGGTTTCGGGAGCTTGTTTTGTTGTCGCTGGGCTATGCATGCATAGGGAGATCACCCCATTTCTCTTCAATCTGGTGTGACCTTTTGTAGATTAATTATTCTGGACAATTTTTGTTGTGTAGGGTTTGTGTTTATTGTGGAAAATAGATTTTAAGAGTTTTTTTTCAACATCTATATTTCAAAGTTTGTTTGCCTAGCTCTTATGGCTGCGAGTGGGGTTTCTACAAGTCTCATTCTTGTTGGAGCCTCTAGTTGTGATGGATCTTCTCCCGAGGCAAGGTTATAGGAGAAGGAGCCATTTTATGTTAGCAAGTGCTAGAAGTTAAATAAAGTTAATGGTTTTTTTCCATGTAGCCAGGATCGGCCTGTGCTGGTTATTCCTTCAAAAGCAGTAATGGAGGATGTGAGTATTTGACCACACATGCATTGATATGCAAGTTTCTTGGTATTCAAATTTTTGTGGCAGCTCTGGAAGCCTGGATTCATCGTTCATGGTAGGTGGAAGATGATATGGATATTATGTTGGCTAGGAAGAGCTACTTTTTGGTGAATTTCTCTTACATGTCAGATCGGAACCGGGTCTTTGAGGGAGGCCCATATTTTTATGATAGTGTAGGTCTTTTTGTCAAACCTTGGCATCTGGGGTTCAATTCTACTGAGGATCTTCCTTTGAGAGTTCCTATTTGGGTCTGCCTGCCACGACTTCCTTTGGAGTTCTGGCGTGAGGATATCTTGCAATAGATTGTCGTTGTGCTTGGAAAGCTAACTGCTATAGCCCATCAATCTCTGGACAAAAAGGTTATTTCCTATGCTCGTATTTGTGTTGAAATTGATTTAAATAATCCTTTGCCAGATTCTCTAGAAATTTGTCTTTTCTCTTCTTCTTGGATCCAATAGCTAGACTATGAATCTATTCCCTTCCGTTGCCACATTTGTCATGTGTATGGTCATTTACAACGTCAATTCCCTCAAGCCTCCAAAGGCAATGGTACCCCTATTGGGTTTTCTGGCCCAAGGATGGCTGATGATGGTAAGGGGAATGGTCAAAATATTAATTTTGGAAAGGGAAATGTTCAGAATGATAGTGTAGGTATAGGGAAAGCTCAAATGAACACTTCAAGTCAAGGGCCAGGGCCATCTAGTACTACTGGTCTTGATAAGGATGGTTTTATCCTGGCTCGAAATCGTGTTAAGGGGCGGGTCAGAAGCAATCTCATCTAGATTGGCAAGTGGACTCAGGGTTCAATTGTTTTGAGGTTCTTAGCAACATGGTTATAGAAGAAGGTATTCCTGTAGAGGCTCAGTGTGTAGCTACTGGTTCAGAGGGGAGGAGTTCTACTCTTAGTGGCAACAGGATGTTGTAGCTCAATAGATGTCGAAGACTTCTATTGGGCCTGAGTATAGTGCCCTTGTAGTTTCTACTGCTCCACAAGAAAATGATGTTCTTTTGGCAGATTTGGTTAAAGATGTGTTTGCCTCTAGTAAAGGAAAGGGATCTTCTCTTGCTTTGGGCCTGATGCAAAGACCATTTAAGAAATTATCTTTTGCTATTCCCTCAAGAGTTGGAGGAAAGCAGGATCAGAAAAAAATTAAAATTACAGGAGATTTACTAGTAGAGTCTAGGGTTGTCAAGACCTTCGATGAGCATTTTCCCCACTCTACTCAATGATTATTCTCTCATGGAATGTGAGGGGGTTGAATAGCATCCGCAGACAAAAAGCTATTCACAAGCTAGTGATTGAGCATTCTCCAGATATCCTTTGTATCCAGGAGACCAAGCTTTCAATGGACTCCATGTTTAGATGTGATCCTAACATTTGGTTTCTATGCCAATGTCAGTACATTGGTGCTTTGGGGAGCTTTGGTGGTCTTGCCATTCACTGGGATCCAAGGAAAGTTACACCACTTTACTAGGTCTCTTGCCTCTCTACTCTCTCAATGGTTGCTTCCTCTCTAGAAACTAGAGAGATGATTATTGTTACTAATGTGTATGCTCCTATTGATCTCCCTGACAAGTCTAAGCTCTGGGATCATATTAGGCATGTCATAAGTTGTCATCCTTTCTTGCCTTGGATTGTGGCTGGAGACTTCAACTCTATTCTCAGTTTAGAGGAGAAGAGGGGTGGGTTGGCTCGCTTGGGTCCTTCTTCTGAGCTTCTTCGACAAAATATTGATCTTTTACATCTCTCTAATGTCAAACCTCTCAATGGGCTCTTTTCTTGGAACAATCAACGGGTTGGAAATGATGCTATCTCTGAACGCTTGGACAGGTTCCTTGTTTCTTGCTTTTGGAATTCTGGCTCTCTTTTGCTCTCTTCTGAAATTCTGGATTGGAGAGGTTCTGACCACTGGCCTATTAAGCTCACAACTAGTTATGTTGTTGTCCCCAAGAAGCCTCCCTTTAAGTTCCAATTGATGTGGCTTCAAGACTCTTCTCTTCATGAGTTAATGGCTCACTGGTGGAGACAGGGAGGCCTTGCCTATGGCATTGCTATGTTCTCCTTTTCTAAAAAACTTCAATATGTTAAAAGGAAGTTGAAGCATTAGAACATGAATTGTTTTGGTAATCTCCATATTATGAAGAAGAGGGCTTAGGATCATCTTGATGTGATTACTAGGAAGATTCGGGATCTAGGTTTTTTAGAAGCTTTTGGCATTGCAGAATCCTGAGCTTCTACTGATTTAGCTGAGTGGGATCTTAGAGAAGAAATTTATTGGAAATAGAAGGCTCGAGTTGACTAGCTTTAGGAAGGGGACAAGAACACCACATTTTTCCATAAATATAGGTAGGATCAACGTAATAGGAGTTACATTTCTTCTCTTCTTACTTTTGATGGGACACGTCTGACTTCTTCTCAAGCTGTTTCTAGGGAAGCTATTCAGTTTTACTCTGCTCTCTTTTTAGATGATTTACCTCCAGCAAAGATTGAGGAGAATACTATCTTGTCCTCTATTCCCTCTGTTGTGACCAGGGAGATCAATGATTCTCTTATTAGGCCAATTAATATGTTTGACTTGGAGGGGGTGGTCTTCATCTTGTGGAAGGGCAAAGCTCTAGGGCCTGATGGCTTCCCTGTTGAATTCTTTCAAGAATTTTGGGATATTATCAATCATGACCTTTTGGATGTGGTTCAGGAGTCCTATTCCAAAAAAGAAATACTTCGGGCCTTGAATGCTACTTTCTTAGTCCTTATTCCGAAGAAGGAAGAGGCTAATTAGCTAGACTTTTTTAGGCCCATTGCTCTTTGTAATTTGGTCTATAAAATCATCACTAAGCTCCTAGCAGAGACGCTTAAAGTTTTCCTTCCCATGGTTATCTCTGAGGAACAAGAGGGTTTTGTGGCAGGAAAACAAATTTTGGATGGGGTGGTTATTGCTTCTGAAGCTATTCACTCTATGTGTACTTCTAGGGAACGTGCTATGTTTATTAAGCTTGATATGGCTAAGGCTTATGATAGAGTCAATTGGGATTTCTTGCAGAAAGTTCTTCTAGCTTTTGGCTTCAGTCAAGAATGGGTTAGATGGGTTCTTAGCTGTGTTACTACTCCTTCCTTCTTGGTCCTTCTTAATGGTGAACCGGTGGAGCTTTTTGGGGCTTATAGAGGTCTTCGTCAGGGAGATCCCATCTCTCCTTATTTGTTTATCATTATGGCTGAGGGACTTGGTAGACTTATTAAGTTTCATGTTTCCCAAAATTTGATTCAAGGAGGGCAATGGAGAAATGGTTTGCCCACTCTTTCTCACCTCCAGTTTGTTGATGATACTTCCCTTGCTGGGAGAGCTCAGATTCTGGAAGCTAAAGCCTTTCGGCTCACCTTGGATACTTATTTGGCTGTCTCTAGGCATAAAATTAATGACCACAAGTCCTCTATTTTTTTCTTCAACACTCCTGAGCCGATCTAGCAGAGGATTGCTAATATAGTGAGATTTCAGATTGCATCTCTCCCTCTGACTTACTTGGGGGTCCCTATTGTGGTGGGTAGAGAACCTAGGCTTTTTTGGAAAAGCTTGCTTGACAAACTTCAACAAAGGGTCAATCATTGGACTCATAGGTGGCTCTCTACTACTGGTAGGGTGACACTCCTTAAATCTATAATTCAGGCTCTTCCCATATACATACGCATGGTTCAGGCTGCCTTGATGTGTTTTCGTAAGGAATTTGATGCCCTCTCACACCAATTTCTTTGGAGTGGCAATTTGCAACATACCAAATGGAGCCTCATCAATTGGGATAATGTTTGTAGGCCAAAAAAGGAAGGAGGCCTTGGCCTTCGGTCTACTATCTTGTGCAGTCAAGTTCTTGCTACCATACTCTATTGGCATTGGTGTACTAGTCAGTCTCAGTTTTGGGCCCTTATCCTATCACACAAGTATTTACCTAGTGTTGAACCTTCAAATATTTCCAGGTTTTCTCTTGAGAGAAGAGGCTCTATGGTGTGGAATACTCTCAAGATTGGTGCTCACTTGGTGAAGAGAATTTTATTTTGGATTTGCAACAGAGGCACTGAGGCTCTATTTTGGAGTGATTCTTGGAATGGGCATCCTCCTCTCCTATCCTCTCATCCTCACTTGCAGGCTCTTTGTGACTCTTTCCTTTCTACTGGATGGAATAAGGTGGCTCATTATAAGGAGGCTTTTAACCTGGGCCTTGCTATGGGTTATAGATGAAAAAATCCTTCTGATTGGCCACTAGGTGGCTCACTAGGAGATCGGTTGGAACTATCTTAGATATTGGCTTCTAGGGAGTGCAACTCGTTGCAGGAACCTGATGTTTTGGCTTGGGGAGGTGCTTCTTCTGGCAAGTATTCTGTTTCTTATGGGTACCTTGCGCTGACGAAGCAAATTTTTGGTGAGGTGGAGGTATCTTGGTGGAAGAATGTTTGGAATAGTTTTTCATGGCCTAAGTGTAACTTTTTCCTCTGGATTCTGGTTTATAATCATTGTCTTACTTGGGATAATCTCTGCAAGCGAGGCTTCTAGGGGCCTTCCATCTATGTTTTCTACCACAATAGTGAAGAGATTGTATCTCACCTTTTTTTTCGGTGCCCCTTTGCCAAACAGATTTGGCACTTCTAGTGCAGTGTGTAGGGATGCACATGCTGGCATGTTTCCTCTTTGTCTGAATTTTGGGACCGTTTGGGCCATTCCCTTTCCAAGACTTTGAGATGACCCTTATTACAAAAGTTATTGAAAGAAGCTAAACTATGACAATTCGTCGAATACTTATCACGTAACCTTCAGTTTATATTATCTTCAGTAATATGCACCAAGCAATATAGATGTTACAGAATAGATAAAATTACCAGCAATAATCAACAAGGAATCTTATTGGAGTCAAACCCTTACAATATTCAGTAATAATTTAATAATCGAGTAACAGAGCCTGGTTTGAATGTAAATAGCTAGATCAATATCAAAAACCTGGATTTGCTGATTCTGATAATCGTTGTGAAATTGTTGGAAGTCTGCTCTAACCCGATCCAAAAAGAATGCTGATGCCATCAATTTTCATAACTCATAATCGCTCCATTCTTGTGAGGATACCGGTCGGGTTTGTCCTAGCGGAATGGTAATTTGCTTTCGCTGTCTCCTCTATACCCGTCCCACGAATGATGCCTGGCTATGAGCTCCAACTTGAATGGTGATAGTAGCGGATGATCCATACTGTATTGAGATTTCTTCCCGACCGCCTGTCAATATTGCTCTGCTGTTACAATAAATCATTGTATGCAACCGATTCTAGGTATGTGCGACTGAATGGATCCTGAAGCGGTGTTCAAATTGGCGCTTGTTCTTCTCGTATGGTCTTCCCCCTCGGATCAGAATCGACTCACGTTCTCGCTCCCGTACTACCCTTGTCGACTATATCATTTTGCATCCACCGCATCCTCAGTGCTTTGGTGCCAAATGGTGGGAAGATTCAGGTCGGGTTCCGATCTGGAGAGATCCTTCAAACCTGCACTTTGCAAGGGTACCCCAAGGTGAATGCTGAGACGGTGAATTGCAAAGGGGGTGAAAAATTCAATGCAAGACCCAATGTTTCCTTGCCCGCGCGATCCTGTTCTTGGAATTAGATATTCTAGTTGAAGTATTGGCTCCGGCGATCAATCATAGAAGTTGGGGCGTTCAATCTAAGCTGCTATTGACAACTGCAATGCGGACTCTCTCCTGGTTACAGATCTGCCAATCCTCAAGATTCAAGATATCACCCTATCCGTAAACCTGAATATGTAAATTATTACTACATGAAATGGCTGAGTGCCATCTCCAATAGGCAACCCTTCGGAAGATATCCCACCTCCTCAGTTATGCAGATCTAAGAGAGTTTTCGTTCTCAGAGACCTCATGGGGAATTTGCAGACCAATGGCTACAAATTGCCTTAATTGAAAAGGAAATTGAATCCACAAATCGCTTGCCATAAAAAAGGAGCCCTATGTCCTCTATTTATCTCCTTGCCGAGAAGTTTCTGGAAATTATCCGGAATCATCTTGCACTACAAATATTAACTTTATAAAATTAAATAATTAACTTTATAAAGTTAGAATACAACCTTTATTAAATACTGGAATGAGTAGGCCCCGCTTACTTAATTTGAAGACAAAATCGACCCTCTTCCCGTAATTATTTGCCTACGAGAGTCAATGATAGGCAAATCCCCTGCTATAATTATGTTGCTAAAAGAGGGACATGACAGTCTGCCCTTCTAGATATTGCTTGCCCTCAAGCAATCTCAGAGTTGGATGCTGCAAAATGGTCTCATTCTCCCAAGTAGCATCTTCGACTGGTAGATCCTTCCATTTAACCAAATACTCTCTGATTACTCTTCGACGGAGCTGTTTTTCTCTGCTTCCTAAAATGAATTCCGGTACTATGATCAATTTCCCTTCATCATCCAAAGGCGGCAATACGGCAGAAGGTATCACATTCTGTCCCAATGCCTTTTTGAGACGTGATACATGAAACACATTATATACTTTGCTGTCTGCTGGAAGTTCAAGTTCATAAGCCAATTCCCCTATTCGCCTACTGATCCTGAAAGGTCCATAATACCTGGGTTTAAGCTTCTCTGACCCACTCTTTTTGAGAGTAGATTGTCGAAATGGTTGAAGCATTAAGTAAACCATGTTGCCCACCTCAAAGCTTCTCTCCGTCCTCTTTTGATCTGCGTATTGCTTATACTGATTCTGTGCTCGAGCGATGTTATCACGTAGAGAGCTAATGATATATTTACTTTCTTGCAGTAAATCCCCAGCACGTGGAACCCGAACATCACTCATCAATAAGTCAATGAAACTGGGTGTATCATAGCCGTACAATGCTCGAAAAGGTGTCATTTGGATAGACATGTGGAAAGTGGTGTTATAGCAATACTCACACAAATAAATCCATCTTACCCAAGCCTTCTGCTGATCAGCTACGTAATTCCTCAAGTAGCCTTCCACCCATTTGTTTACTATTTCTGTCTGACCATCGGTTTGCGGGTGATAACTAGTACTAGGTGTGAGCTCAGTGCCGCATAATCGAAACACCTCTTGCCAGAAATGACTCAAGAATCTACTATCCCTGTCACTGACAATACTGCGGGGTATCCCATGTAACCTGAAAACCTCCCTGAAGAATACTTCAGCTACCTATACTGCAGTATAAGTAGTGGTGATGGGAAAGAAATGAGCATATTTTGTTAGCCTATCCACCACCACATAAATGCAATCATGTCCTTGAGCCTTGGGCAACCCAGTAATGAAATCCATGGATATGCATTCCCACTTCTGACACGGAATGGGAAGTGGCTGCAGAAGCCCTGCTGGAAAGGTGTGCTCCTGTTTATTCTGTTGGCAAACGGAACACTCACGAACATACTGCAAAACATCCTTCTTAAGTCCTTTCCATGTAAACCGTTCTCGCACCTGTCTATATGTTTTAAAGTATCCGGGGTGACCAGCTATAGGTGAATCATGAAGAGCTCGCATAATGAACTGCTTCACCTTCGATCCTGGGACTAAAAATATCTTGCTCTTGTAAATAATCAATTCATCCACAAGTGTATACCTGGAATCAACAAGTGTCCCATCAACTATCCTAGATGCCCATGAATCTCTGGCATATTCTGCAATAATCAGATGCTTCCAATCCTCAGAGATCTCAATCATTGAACTAAGATGTGGTCTGCGTGACAAGGCATCTGCTACCACATTCTGTGTGCCCTTAACATAAGATATATCGAAGTCATATGCCTGTAACTTACTGACCCATTTCTGCTGCCTATCACTGAGATCCCTTTGCTCGAGGAAATGTCTTAAACTGTTGTGGTCAGTTTTTATGCAGAATTTGCCACCTACTAAGTACTGCCTGAACTTAGCTAGTGCATGCATGATAGCTAACATCTCCTTATCGTAAATGCTGAATGATCTCTCTGGCCCATGGAGTTTCCTGCTTTCATATGCAATTGGGTGTTTATCCTACATTAAAACAGCCCCAATACCATCTCCTGAGGCATCACACTGGAGTTCAAATGGTTTCGAGAAATCAAGCAAGGCTAGTACCGGACATGAAGTCATGATCTCCTTGAATCTGTCAAAACAAGCCTGTGCCTTTGCTGTCCAAACGAAAGCTCCCCTTTTAAGCAAATCTGTTATAGGGACCGCGTGTCGTGAATACCCACAAACAAATCTGCGGTAGAAGCCACATAACCCAAGGAATCCTCTTAACTGAGTTAGGTTCTCAGGAGTAGGCCATTCCACAATAGCACGAATCTTGTCAGGATCCATCCGCACTCCTTCTCGGCTGATAATATGACCTAAGTATAACAACTCAATCATTCCCAAATCGCATTTGGACTCTTTGGCATACAAGGATTCTTCTTGCAAGGTCTTCAATACTATTTCTAGATGCGCCATGTGCTCCTGCCATGTTCGACTGTATACCAAGATATCATCAAAAAATACCAACAAGAATTTTCTCAGCTGATGATGGAAGACCTTATTCATGGTGGACTAGAAAGTAGCTGGTGCATTGGTCAATCCGAATGGCATTACTACAAACTCAAAATGCCCACAGTGACACCTGAATGCAGTCTTCTCAATGTCCTGTTCTCTGACTCTAATCTGGTGGTAACCTGATCTCAAATCAATCTTACTAAAGTAGCATGCCCCATGTAGTTCATCTATTAGCTCATCAATCCATGGAATAGGATATCTATTCTTAATGGTTTTCTTATTCAGCATCCTGTAATCTATACACATCCGTAACGAACCATCTTTCTTCTTAACCAAAACTACTGAGGAAGCAAAAGGAGACTTACTAGGTCTGATGTGTCCCATTGCGAGAAGCTCCTTGATGGTTTTTTCTATCTCATCTTTAAGCCTTTTGGGATGCCTGTATGGAGTAATCATGACTGGTTTAGCGCCTTCTTCCAATTCGATGATGTGCTCGATCCCTCTATCAGGTGGTGTACCAAGTGGAATATCGCTGAATACCTTACTATACTTTTCCCTCAATATCCGTATGTCGGGATGATATTCTGTCTTTGGTTGTTCCTCCTGTTTAGGCATGAGAGTACACATGGCTGCCCATTCAAGATCCTCATGTCTCACCAATCTTTCCAATCGTCTAAGGGAGATCGTTCGGATATCACTATTCCGAATAGCTCTCAATACATGCTGCCTCCCATCTACTTCGAACTTAATCTCCATGTCCCGGAGTCGAAAAGTAACCTCACCCAATAAACATAACCATGTCATTCCCAAAACGATATCCAAATCACCCATATTGACCACGTGGTAATCTGCTTTGAACTCATAGTTATTTAGGCGTAAAGGCATGTCTCTGATTATCCTGTTACACTTAAGAGTGTATCCGTCAGTAACCTGTACTCGAAGATCCTCGAATTCTTCTGTCTTAATACCACGTCGCTCAACCAATCTTGCATCAATGAAGTTATGTGTAGCTCCGGTATCAACTAATGTAATCACCTTCTGTCCTGCTAGGACACCACGTAATCTGAAAGATCCTTCCTGTTGAATGCTAGACAAATGCCCTTGCTGTAGATGCAATTCAGGTTCTTCTTTCAGTTCTGACTTTCCCATCTCTTCCTCAGATTCTGAACCAGTGTGTTCATCCTCTTTTGCCGCACTATCGGAATCTAATCCTTCGTAATATGCCCACATAACTCTATTGGCTTTTCCTTTTGGTCGCAAGGGACAATCATGATCCCTGTCATATGGACCTTTGCAATAGAAGCATAATTTCTTCCTTCGCAAGTCATTTAATGCCTCTGTATCTAGGGGCGTGGTAGATTTCCCTTTGGTTTCAATGCTCTTCCCTTTATTTTTATCAAACTTCCTATTGTTTTTGAAAGAGGTAGTACTCCTGGGAGTGAACCGGCTAGAAGGGGCTGTAAGTTCCATACTTCGTGCTTTCCTCATGGCTTCCTGCAGTGTTGGTGGGTCAAATGCCTTAATCCATCCCTTGAGGGGTTCAGACAATCCTTCTGTAAATAAGATAACTAACCTCCTTTCCGATACATCTGGTACCATGACTGACAACCTCTGAAATTCACTAATATAAACCTCGACATTGCCAGTCTGTCTTAATTGTGCAAGGTCGTGAAAATAAATTTTTGGATCCTTCTTATCAAAACGTTCAACTAATCTATCTACAAAGTCTTGATACGTTGTTACCTGGTTGTGTTGCAAAGTAACCATTCCATGTGACCACCAGTCATGAGCTGCACCTTCCAGATGCAAGGTAGCATATCGGATGGCATCTATTTCAGACATAGGCCTTAACGCTAGAAAAGTGTCCAACTTATGAATCCAAGCTTGTGTCGTCATCTGACCACTTCCATCGAAAAAGGGTAAAGTAAGTTTACTGACAGCTCGCTGTAACTCGCTATCATAACCTCCTCTAGGTCTCCTATTTTGGCGGCTGTTCCTCATATGTTCCCTTCTTTGGTTTAGATATCGATCGAAGTTTAATAATTCACACACATGCGGGGGTAATGCCTTCCATTCGGCTGTAGCAGCCCTAAGATCATCTTGAAAATCTTCTGGTGCATCGTCTTCTCCCATCTCCTGAGCCTCTTCCCTTAGGAAGGTGGGAAGAGTAGGCCTATTTGCTGTCCATGATCTGCGCCTAGGAGCACCTTGTGATCCGGCCACACTCCTATCATCGTGATCAGATGTGCCTCTTCCTTGATCCTGAATCCTGGGCTGAATAACTCTTTCCATTATGGTAGTCAAAGCCTGTAGTGTCTGAGTTATTTCTTGTTGTCCGGTAGTCATGGTTCTGTAAAATTCTCTGGTTTCATCCTCGTTGACTCTGGGAAATCTTGGCGGACTCTGTCTTTCACCCATATCCCTGTTCTTGAATATGGTTCTCAAGTACAACTCCGGAAATTAAGTACTTTTACCCAATCAGGATGGCAGGACTACTGCTCTGATACCACTGAGATGACCCTTATTACAAAAGTTATTGAAAGAAGCTAAACTGTGACAATTCGTCGAATACTTATCATGTAACCTTCAGTTTATATTATCTTCAGTAATATGCACCAAGCAATATAGATGTTACAGAATAGATAAAATTACCAGCAATAATCAACAAGGAATCTTATTGGAGTCAAACCCTTACAATATTCAGTAATAATTTAATAATCGAGTAACAGAGCCTGGTTTGAATGTAAATAGCTAGATCAATATCAAAAACCTGGATTTGCTGATTCTGATAATCGTTGTGAAATTGTTGGAAGTCTGCTCTGACCCGATCCAAAAAGAATGCTGATGCCATCAATTTTCATAACTCATAATCGCTCCATTTTTGTGAGGATACCGGTCGGGTTTGTCCTAGCGGAATGGTAATTTTCTTTTGCTGTCTCCTCTATACCCGTCCCACGAATGATGCCTGGCTATGAGCTCCAACTTGAATGGTGATAGTAGCGGATGATCCATACTGTATTGAGATTTCTTCCTGACCGCCTGTCAATATTGCTCTGCTGTTACAATAAATCATTGTATGCAACCGATTCTGGGTATGTGCGACTGAACGGATCCTGAAGCGGTGTTCAAACTGGCGCTTGTTCTTCTCGTATGGTCTTCCCCCTCGGATCAGAATCGACTCACGTTCTCGCTCCCGTACTACCCTTGTCGACTATATCATTTCGCATCCACCGCATCCTCAGTGCTTTGGCGCCAAATGGTGGGAAGATTCAGGTCGGGTTCCGATCTGGAGAGATCCTTCAAACCTGCACTTTGCAAGGGTACCCCAAGGTGAATGCTAAGACGGCGAATTGCAAAGGGGGTGAAAAATTCAATGCAAGACCCAATGTTTCCTTGCCCGCGCGATCCTGTTCTTGGAATCAGATATTCCGGTTGAAGTATTGGCTCCGGCGATCAATCATAGAAGTTGGGGCGTTCAATCTAAGCTACTGTTGACAACTGCAATGCAGACTCTCTCCTAGTTACAGATCCGCCAATCCTCAAGATTCAAGATATCACCCTATCCGTAAACCTGAATATGCAAATTATTACTACATGAAATGGCTGAGTGCCATCTCCAATAGGCAACCCTTCGGAAGATATCCCACCTCCTCAGTTATGCAGATCTAAGAGAGTTTTCGTTCTCAGAGACCTCATGGGGAATTTGCAGACCAATGGCTACAAATTGCCTTAATTGAAAAGGAAATTGAATCCACAAATCGCTTGCCATCAAAAAGGAGCCCTATGTCCTCTATTTATCTCCTTGCCGAGAAGTTTCTGGAAATTATCCGGAATCATCTTGCACTACAAATATTAACTTTATAAAATTAAATAATTAACTTTATAAAGTTAGAATACAACCTTTATTAAATACTGGAATGAGTAGGCCCCGCTTACTTAATTTGAAGACAAAATCGACCCTCTTCCCGTAATTATTTGCCTACGAGAGTCAATGATAGGCAAATCCCCTGCTATAATTATGTTGCTAAAAGAGGGACATGACAGACTTCTTTTCTTTAGATTGATTGGACTATTGGCCCTTCCCTTATTTTATGGCATGCTTGGCTTGAGAGGAATAGGAGGATCTTTCATGATTTGCAGTTTGAGATCAGGCACCTGTGGGAGAAAATTGTTAATTCTCTTCAAGAAATACACCTAGCTAAATGTGACATCGGTGGGGGTTTGGATCCTACTGATGCTGGTATTTACTCTCACCTCTCCTTTCCTCTTCAAGGTTGCACTCCCTTGGTCCCCCACACCTGCTCTAGGAATAGAGCTAAGCAATATTCTCAGCGTGTTAATCGTCAGGGACATTGGTCTCCTCCTGAGGCGAGCACTCTTAAAATCAACACTGATGGTTCTTCTCAGAGAAATCTTGGTCTGGCTGGTATTGGGGGAGTTGGGTGTGATAGTTCTGGTGATATTCAGTTTCTTTTTTCCATATACAAGGGTTACCATACTAGTAACCTCATGGAAGCCCTGGCTATCTTGGTTGTAGTGGAACAGTGTTGTTAACGTGGCTGAAAAAGAATCATCTGTGAGACTGACTAGCAGGTGGTTGTGAACTTATTGCATAATAGGAACCTTGCATGTGGATTGGTATTTGGCTCTGGTTATTTAGCAAATCATTCAGTTATGCAATTATCTTGATTTTGTGTCTTTTATGCATATCTCTCGTGAGTGGAACGGTGTGGCTGATTGTCTGGCTAAATGGGCCTCTGAGCAGGGGCCGGCTTGGAATATTCTTGATCATAGGATGCTTCCCCTTGATTTATCTCAGATGTTGGTTCAACTTGTGGACCAAGATAAAGCTATGTAGTTCTCTTTGTTTCTTGTTCAACTCTCTTTGATATTCAATAAATTTCTAACCCCTCTTTTAGTTTAAAAAATAATAATATCTCAAATACATTTATCTAAAAGACAAATAAATACAATTCTACACCTATCTTACTCAAATCACAAATCCAATATATATATATTTAATTCTTTTTATAGATAAGAAGGAAAATCCATTTAAAACAACTAAATTGTGAAAACAACAAATCACAAAAAAAAATCAGAAATAAAATAAATTTCAGTGAACAATAGTAAATAAATAAATAAAAGATTTTAATGTCATGAAAATTAAAACAACCCAAAAGGATGCAAGAATATCTGAATTGATAGAAAAAGTTTTATTAAATTATAGAAACTCTCATCTCATTCGAGAAACATTGGACAATAAAAATATGCATCAATCTTATTTCATGCAATGCTTCGCTTGTTGTTCGTGCTGGGCTCTGTCTATATAAGCCAAATAGTTTTCATGATATGTGAATGTCAGCATCTAAAATTTTAATATAAATAATTTATTAGCAATAGATATATCCAAACTCTCATATTGCATATTTTAGCTCGGTAGATGATCCAAAAATCTTTTAACCTCGCAACTGAATCCATACTAAGATAATAATAAGATTGAGCTTATCTGAAAGTGCAACCAAGACCAATGAATACAATTTTGTGAGAATGAAAAGCACAAACAAAAATTTGAAGATAAAAATTAGCCCATAATAATGATGCTCCATTTTGATGGAATCTGTTTCTGTAACTTCTCCCTTGATTAGAATAACAAATAACATCTGTTGTTATTGACTATTGATTTCTTGTTTATGTGCAATTCGCATGTAACAACAATAACACGTGAATCCAACAATTCTATTTTTTTGGGGGTGGGGGGGAATTTGACTGCATACTACAGAACTTGAGAATGTGAGACGTACAAAAAGTGACTAAATTGGCTTTGCTTTATGAGATGTTGAATAAATTTCTGAGAAAATTTTCTTCTGATGGGTTATCTTGGTTTAAATATCATATATGAAATTATCTTTTATGGTTTAAATATTATATATTAAAGTCTTATGGTTAAACTAAAAATGTTAAATAGTCAAAGTTTGTAAAAAATGATTATTGATTATAAGTTCATATCTTAGATGAACACTAAATTGCATACCAATCACTGATAATTATACAATTAGAGGTGTATAATTAGTAGCAGTAGTTGAATTCTAATCATCTAGATTTACATGTGCATGTTTCTATCTATCAAGAATAAGATTCTAGTTAGAAGGAACCATTAGTTTGCACGTTTTTAAGAGTTTGAGAAGCATCATTGGTAAGAGGAATGTCTAGGTTAAGGAAATTTGTTATGGTTTGACAATTTTTAGTTCTTTTAGAACGAGATCAAGAAAAAGATAAATGTTGATGAGAGGATTTGAAATAATCACATTTATTCTAATTATGAGTTTATGTTTTTGGATTAAAAAAAAGTGGCAAGAGGGTGATAAACATACTTAATGAAAAGTTAAGGTAAAAGATGAACCACGCCCGGGGTCTTTTTTTAACAAGCTAGCAAAGCCCCTAGAGCTGCCAAAAACCAAATTATGACTTTTATGTTAAAAAATATAAGGTTCATATATATCTCGATATTTTCTATTCAAACACTCTAAAATAAGGAGTTGACTCTTATCTTCAAGTTAGAAGAGATTGTTGGTATTCTCAAAATTGTACAAATGTTGTAACTCTAATGACAAAACAACATAGCTTGTAAATACTACACATCAAATATAATTCTAATAATTCTCAATTGCATCTACATTAATACAATAAAACATATTATAGATTTACAGTACACTAGGAAATGACCAAAATCAATAACATAACCAACAAAAAGATAAGATTTTATATCTTTCCAAATACTATTTAAAGTATTTCCACTTTGAAATTATGTAAATCTTGACTATAAATATTTTGGCCAATGTCTTAGGAGTGTCACACTGGAAAAATGGTTAAGTATAAATGGTTTAAAAAACATATAAATCTAATGCCAAGCTATCTTGACTTTAGTATAAGACAAAAAAAGAGTGCTTCAATATTTCCAAGCATCTATAAAGCTGCAATTTTATTGGCGAATAAATGTAAGTTTTGGAAATATTTTTGTAAGATTGTGCAACTAATTCTAGCCCCCTTTTTTTTTTGCTTTGCACAAATATGCAGCCCAAAAATGTAGGGCTCCTATTTGCTTGGGCAAGATTCTAATTCCTCCTGTGCAAAAAAAATTCATAAGACTTCTCATTCCTTTAAAATAGAAGGTTAAGCTCCCCCACATGAACCCAACCTTAACATCTAATATTTTGTACATGTGTCTTATTTCTCCTATTGTATAAAAAACCTATGATATTTATTGTATAATCATTGATGTGATGTTTGACTATTTGTGAAAATTTTATTTTCAATTGCAATTACAATTGCTATTCCATTTTAGATTTATTCACATTTCAAATAGATTTATATAATATATTTATAAATTATTAAATATGTTCCACATTTTGAACAATTAAAAAATGAAAGAAGAAGTTTATTATTGAATAATAATAAAGACACTAGAAGAATCCGCTCATCTCATCTCCTATAGCAGAATTAAAGAATGAAAAATATCGTGCCTCCAATTTCATTCAATGCTTGGCTTATGTTTCGAGATTAAATGCAGTTGATAAATTCAGCTGTTTTGTCACCAATTAAACCAATCAAAATAGAGTCCGCATGATATGTGAATGCCAGCTTTTGTCCAGCATGAATAGATTCAATAATGTTCACAGTAACGGTCTCACCCACTTGAATTCCTTTCTCCTCTACCAATATTTCTAGAGGCACAGTAACATTGTAGGCCTCACAATGTCTGCATGTATTTTCTACTTGTACGATATAATTTCCACCATGATAATCCGGTGTATTAGTAAATACTCTAATGTCTTTCTCTGCTTTACAACTGTGGATGACTGCAAACAAACAACATTTATTTACAAATTCATGTATAACACAAGATTTAATACGGATAACAAACTGAAATTTTTAGTGAATGATATCAAAACAATGAACATCATGATTGTAAACTTTGATAATAATTGATAACTCAGAAATCTTTCAATTTGATTGCTGAATCCAAAAAAGAGTATGAAACAAACCTGATCGTCCAGCCAAAATTAGTGGATGTAAATTGCTCAAAACGAGTAGCACACATAAAATTTTACAGATGCTGCAAAGCGGATGAGAAAGAGAATGCTCCATTTTGATGTAATTTATCTTCTGCGACTTCTTCTTGCTTGATTAGAATGACCAAATCAATATTGTTACTGATACTAGGTTATCGTTATTTATATGAAATTAACATGTAAACGTCAATGGCATGAATGCATGACTTTATTTGTGCAGGGAGTTTTAATAGATATTTCATACAATTTAATATTCGTTCATTTCTTTTTTGTGAATATGGGTGTGATTTTATATTTATTCATCTTTTTCCTGTGTTGATTTTATATCTACGCTCTTTTTTAAAGTATAAATGCTAGCTTTTATATATATATATATAGTAAGTCGATCTATATAAATAATAAATCAGACATCAATTCACTGAAATAAGCAAATGAACTGTACAAGACCTCATAAATAAGTTGTACAAGACCTCAAACTTGATCATCAACATGAACTGAAGAAGAGAAGAGTTAGTCAAAGAGTTACAACTGGATTAGCAGGTCCCATAGGCTGCTTTAGGCTCCTAGATTATTAAAATCCTTTATATCATATCATATCATATCATTAGTTAAATGTTGACTAAATTATAAATGAATTTAAGTTTTTTTCCAAAAAAAATTGTGGAATCCGCAATCTATTCAGAGACTTCATATTATATATTATTTGAAAAATAATATATTAAAAACATTTAATAAATGAATGATTTTAATGCAGAAACTAAAACAACACATACGACCCGAATAATTTAAGAATAACTGAGCTCCAAGGAAAAGCTTTATTAAATTATAAAGACGCCAGATGATCCTCTCATCTCATGAGAAAAACAAACATTGGACAATATAAAGATACCATTAATCTTATTTCACAGAATGTTGGCTCATTTTTCTGAATTGAAGGCCTTATCAAATGCAGTTGATAAATTCAGCTGCTGGTTGGGCACTGTCTATATCAGCCAAATAGTTCACATGATATGTGATTGTGAGCTTTTGTCCAGGATGAATAGATTTACCCTTGTTTACAATAACTCTCTCATCCACTGGGTCCCATATTCCTGGTGCCAACATTCTCAGATGCAGAGTAACATTGTGGGCATCACACCATCTGCACATATTTTCCACTTTTATTTGAAATGTTTCATAATCACGCGGATTATTCCAACTCACTTTAATGGCCTTCTCTGCTTCACACCCATTCCTGACTGCAAACAAACAACATTTATGTGAAAAACACACATTCAACAGTAATTAACATAGGTTAATTGTTACAACATTTTGGATTTGGATTCTTTATATTTATATTTCAGACCATTATATTTGTAAGATCTATATCATCTAAATTCTATCCATCGAAATCATGTCTTCTGGATCTAATTCACCTCGATGATAGATCATAAAATTAATAATCATACATCTAAACCTTAATATAAATAATCTAAATGCAATAGAAATATCTGAACTGTCCATTACATATTCTATCTTGGCAGATGACCCAAAAATCATTTAACCTAGCAACTGAATCCATAATAAGATAAGAAGAATGAGCTCGCCTGAACGTGCAGCCAAGATGAGTGGATGCAAATTTGTGAGAATGAAAAGCACAAACATAAACTTGAAGATGAAAAGCCCAGAATTCTCCATTTTGATAAAATCGGTTCTCTGCAACTACTCTCTTCCTTGATTAGAATAACCAAACCACATCTGTTGTTATTGACTACTGATTTGCTATATATGTGCAATTCTATGTTATGTTTTTTTTGGAATTTGAATAGATATTTTGGAATTTGAGCATGCGAGGGGCATAAAGAGTGACTAAATCTAGGATAAGCATGAAATCCTAGCGTGGTTTTGCTTATAAGACATTGAATAAATTTCAGAAAAAAGTTGTCCCTTGGTTGGTTTCAAGTACCTAGCCTTAGGTGGACATTATATTGCATACCAGTCACTAATAATTTGGAAATTTGAGGTGTATAATTAGTAGTATAAGTAGGTGAGTTCTAATCATTTAGCTTTACATATGAGCTATAAGGGACCAATGAAGATTACTTTCATTGGTTTGCACTTTTCTTTAAGAGTTTGAGGAGTAATATTGGTAAGTGAAATGTTGAAAGAAGTTAAGGAAAGTTGTTATTTTTTTTGATAATCTTGAGTTCTTATAGAATAAAATCAAGAATAAGGTCAATGTTGATGGGACAATTTGAAGTAATCATGATTATTCTAAGTATGATTCTTATGTTAAGAAGTTAGAACAGTCACATTCATATATATCTTGACATTTTCTATACAAAAACCTTAAAATAAGGAATTGGCTCTTATTTTCAAGTTAGGAGAGGTCATTGGCATTCTAGTAGCAGTGCAAGTATTATAACTCTAATGATTAAAAAAGAGAGCTTGTAAATGCACCATATCAAATGTAAGTCTTAAGAGTTTACACTTTGAAAGCATGTTAGGGGAACTATTTTTTCAATAACTATTTTGGACCGATCTCTTAGGAGCATCACATGCGACCAAAATGATTAGGTATAAATGATTTAAATTTTTTTTATGAATCTAATATGAATTTGGACTTTAGCACAAGGAAAAAAAGGTTTTGTATATTTCCAAACATCTACAATGATGATAAGAATAAAAGTCCAGCTAGAAGGGACCCATGAAGATTACCTCATTAGTTTGCACTTTCTTAAGAGTTTGAGAAGCAACATTGGTAAGTGAAATCTATAGAGCAAGTTAAGAAAATTTGACATTGTTTGACAATCGTGATTTCTTATAGAATGAGTGAATGTTGATGAGAGGATTTGAAGTAATCATGATTATTCTCATTATGACTCTTTACACTAACAAACTTTATCAGTTCATATGTATCTTGACATTTTTCATACAAACATTTTGAAATAGGGAATTGAATCTTGTTTTCAAGTGATGAATAAAAGATAAGATTCTATCTTTCCAACTCCATTTAGGATGTTTCCACTTCGAAATCATGTCAAATCCAACTATATTTTCAATAAGTACTTTGGACCAATCTCTTGGTAGCATCAGAGAAAAATGGTGAAGTCTAAATGATTTTAAAAACTTATGAATCTAATGCTGAGCTGTTTTTGGACTTCACTACACGACAAAAATAGGTGCTCTGGAATTTCCAAACATCTACAAATATTATATTCAAGATTGGAAACTTTCAAATAAATTAATTCATATTTATTAAAAGAATATAAATAAAGAAAAAAATAGGGAAAATGAGGAGGAAGTTTTAAGTCAATAATGTTAGGTTGACCAAGAAGACTCATCTGCTCTCGAAATCCATACATAATAAAATAATCCATGTGCAAAGAGATTAAATGGAAATTCATTATATCAATATCTATACAAAAGTTGTGAATTAAATGTACACATTCACTTAAAGTTATTCCAAAATTTGGAACTTAATACTTTGTAAAGCTTTTTTCTTTAGTTTTTTAACCTATATTGTATTAAAAATGTGTGATATTCATTGTATAATCATAAATATGCATTTTATGACTATTTGTGAAGATTTTATTTTCAAGTGCAGTTCCAACTACTATTCCACTTTACATGATTTTTCTTACATATTTCTTTTTTAAAGTAGTGTTAGGAGCTACCCCATAGAGGGTTTCCATTTCAATTGAGTTTTGTGTCTTACACATAATGAACTGGCAATTGGTGATGCTATGATGCTATAGTTAGGCTGAGTGTATATGAAATATTTTTCTTTCATTTTTAGAGATAGATGATTGTAATTATGTTCTTACAGTTTTTTAAAGGATTTTTTTTTTGATTAATCATTTTGACCAAGCTTTTTTTAAGAATATATAGATGTTAAAAGAGAAGGTAGATTTCAATGTATTTATGAGCAGATGTAAATATCTGAAAAGTTATTTTCAATTATATCTTGACTATTGAAATCTAATATTGACAAATGTAACAATATTTTAATTCTTACCAACCTTGTAATAGATTAATGTACATTTCAAATAGAATTATACAATATATTTATAAATTATTAAATATCTTCTACACTTTAATTCTTAGAAAATAACAAGTTAAGAGTGTCCAGTAAGAAATAACTTAAACAGAAATTTATTATTAAATAATAAAAACACTAAAATAATCCTCTCATCTAATCTCCTATACCAGAATTAAAGAATGAAAAATACCATTCATTTAGTTTCATACAGTGCAGTTATAAATTCAGCTTTTGTTTGGACACCAGCTAAACAAACCAAATTATAGTGTGCAGGATAAATAGATTTACCAGTGTTTACAATAACTCTCTCATCCACTGGATTCCCTTTCTCCAGTAACCATATTTTTAGATTCACAATAACATTGTAGAGTCCCAAAGTCTGCACGTATTTTCCACTTGTATATTAAAATTTTCACCACAATCAGGTGCATCAGTAAATCGCACTATAATGTACCTCCCTTCTTTGCAACTGTGGATGGTCACAAATATATAACATTTATTCAAAAATTGATGCATAATACAACATTTAACTTGGATTAATAGCCTGAAAATTAATGAAAGTTTTAGTTGTAAACTCTGATTATGATTGATGACCCAGAAGTCTTCCAATTACAGCTGAATTGGAAAAACTGTATTAAACAAATCTTATCGTGCAGCTAAGATCGGTGGATGTAAATTGCTCAAAATAAGAATGAGAATGCTCCATTTTGATGTAATCTGTTTCTCCAATGAGAATGCTCCATTTTGATGTAATCTGTTTCTCCATTTTATTTTTGTTGGATTAGAATCACCAAAGGGGCGGGGGCCCTAGCTTGGTTGGCTAAATCTTCCCTGTTGCAGAAGGTTGGTCACGGGTTCGATTTTATGAAATTTTTTTGAAAAATTTCAGCATTTGATCTTTATGATCAGTTGTAGTCGAAAACAACAGATTTTTTTCAAAAAAATCACTACTTTTTCATGAATCTGGAAAAATAAATATTTGATTTTGTTTTGTCTTTAGTACATTTTGTTTGGAGATTAGCCTATCCCTATTTTTAAAGAATGCTAAATCTATTTTACAAAGTTTTAGTGTGAATCCATTTTTAAGTTAAATTTGTTGAGTTGGTATGTAATTGTAATAAATTGACATTTTACATTAAAATTTAGTATACATATTAGATCTAATTTTAATATTTTATGCAAACAGTATGAGTGTATTAGTTAACTACAATTCAACACTATCAAGTTATCAATATTTACATATGTTGGAAGTAATTAAACTTTAGCTTTAAATAATTATCAAGTTTTTGTTAAATTTTAATACTCACATTCCATTGTTTTCAGAAAATTAAATTTCATAAAATAATTATCTTAAATACATTTATCTGAAATACAAACCTGTAACACTTATCTAATTAAAATTATGAATCCTTGTTGAGTTCTCCTTGATGTATTTCTTTCTGTCTTAATTAATTTTTACCCCTCTTTTTCCAAAAAAAAAATTTATGAATTCAATCTAAATATTAAAAAAACGGAATCCAAGAATACCCGAATTCAAAGATTTTATTTTATTAAACTAAAAAGACACCCAGAGAATCTTCTCATCTCATGCAAGAAACACTGAACAATAAAATATATGCCATCAATCTTATTTCATACAACGGTTGGCTCGTTGCTCTGAATTGAAGGCCTTCCTACATGCAGTTGATAAATTTAGCTGCTGGTTGGGCATTATCTATATCACATGAGGGGAGAGTGCAATCAAAAGGCGGAGGCCACACTGAGGTTGGGGAATCCACCAAACCTCAACAGACACAGCTTGAGAGATATTATATAGAGTGAGTACATACAAGGAGATGAAACATCATTAAACATAAGAACATATAGCAGAAAAATGATGGACTTTGTGGGAAGCTGAAAGATCCCTCAAAATAAGACTAGAGATTATTTAGTTTAGTGACAAAAAGAGCAAGTCCAAAAAGTAATCCCACAACACAAATTTATCATCAGGAGCAAAGAAGTCTTAATTATTAGAGTGAAAGATACTCATGGATGCAAAGTTATCATTTGCCACTGACAATTTGAAGAGCTTCCATGCCTCTACCATCTTTTCTTCACATCCTTCTTTGCTGAAGTCAAAAATACGCCCAAGCCTGCCAGAGATTATGTTTGGATTGATGGTTCGAATCCCTTCAGCTACATTTCTCCAATTATAGAAAACCACCACATGATTGCCCACTGTCAACACCCAATCAAGGCGACCTACAGCTTGCAGAAGAGCCGAAAATACCAGTTTATATACAACTCCATCATGAAGACGTGTACCACTCACATTGTGTTGAACAAGATACATAACAGCTTGCTTAAGATCCTCATCATCAATTTCAAATAATCTGAAACACTGCTCCTCTAAGGTTTCTTGCAAGCATTGACATTGAATACCAAAAGTTTGATCCATTATCAAATCCAAAGACAGAGAATCAATAGAGAAACAAATCACCACACAATAAGATCACCACTCTCACCCCCAGTCAAAACCAAGAAGAGATCTAACGATAACCAGTATCTCATGTGCTGCCCCAATACCAATTATAGCACTTATAAATAGATATAAGAAACCTATCCACAAGTTATATAGAATTGTTGTCCGTCATTAGATGTTTCTAGATTATTAGGTTTAGGTATTTTGGTTGTGTCGGCTGCAGTATTTTCTAGAAGTGTGTAGATATTTTGTCTTGTCGGCTAATGCTAGATTTCTCTATTTATATGACTTTCAATCCCCTTTCTTTGCTGCAATCTTCCTTCAGCACAATTCTCCAAACTCCACTTTTTAACGTGCTTTGATGTCAATTGTAGAAACCCAGGACAGTTTTGATACCAAACTGAAGGAGGTGGATGGATTGGATCCACAATGATAACAAATACACACTACAGGCACTTATATTAATTATAAAATCATTTCATTGCCTAATAATCAAAACCATTACATTGTGCCTCTTTTATAGAGGTCTTCGATTGTTTGCGGAAACATCTAAATTAACCGACATAGAACAAATAGACTTTCCTAGAACTATCTAAACATAAATGACATCTAGAACTTCACCTAACCCTATTCCGTAATCCAAGAATTTCGATTATGCTTTTACATTTCATTTAAGAAGAAATTACACATTCCAACAAGAATGAAAAGCACATACATAAATTTGAATATGTAAAACCCAGAATGAGAATACTCTATTTTAAATGCAATCTGTTTTTGCAACTTCTTCTTCCTTGATTAGAATAACCAAGCCCATCTGCTGTTATTGAGTACTGGTTATTTATGAGCAAATTGCATCTAAACATCAGTAACAAATGAGTCCAAAAATTCTATGTTTGTCGGGTATTTGAATTGATATTAGAGAACTCGAGCACGTGAGCCACAAAAAGAGTGACTAAATTTAGATAACCATGAACTCTTAACGTGGCTTTGCTTATAAGACGTTGAACAAATTTAAGAAAAAGTTGTCACTTGGTTGGTTACAAATTCCTAGTGCTCGGTGGACACTAAATTGTATTCAAATCACTAATAACTGCGAAATTAGAGGTGTGGAATTAGTAGTAGGAGGGGAGTTCTAATCAAGTTTTAGAAATGTGTACATTTCTACTTTTAGAATAAGATTGTAGGTAGAAAGGACCTTTAACATTTTTTTTCAGTTTTTTTTGGTTTACCTATTAAGAATCTGATGAATCTCTATGAAAAAATTAGAATCAATTGTAATCTTTATAATCACAGTTTTTAAATTTGGACTAATTATAATTATTTTGATGATGATTCTTATGTTGAAAAGTATATGAAAATTTGTGTTCACTATCTATTTTGACATTTTCTATGTCAACATTCTAAATTAGGAAATTGACTCTTATTTGAATGAGGGGATGGTGGTGGTACTCTATCAATTGTATACGAAGTATTGTTCTAATAATAAAAAAGAGTTTGTCATATTTAAATTTAAAAACTTTTGATTATGTGTGTTATATTGTTTGATGTAAACCAGAGTGCACTTATTGATGATGAACCATTGACATAATAGAACATGTCAGTATTATTTATATAAGATTACAACAAACAAAATATGAGATTTTCTATCTTGACTAGTATTAATTCTTCATAGTGTGTCAGACTGATATTAAAAAAAGGATTTACACACAAGTATGTTTTGTTATTCTGAGTATGTACTCATAGCAATGATGGACCATTGAGTGTGCTTAAGATTAAACAAAAAGAAATACACAACATAAGCCAAAAGTTTGTGCATATTAATTTTCTCTCTTTACAAATATTAAATAACTTATTTTTACTTTAAAAGCATGCAAAACCCAAAATATATTCAATTAAGTTTCTGGAGCAATCTCTTAGAAGGATCATATGAAAAGAAAAAGGGTTTAAGTTTTAAATAATTTTAAAAATTTATGAATCTAAAGCAAAGCTATTTGAACTTATAGGTGATTGAAAATTTCGAGATGTATATGAAACTGGTAATTAGGCTTGGAAACTCCCAGATAAAGAAGTGTAGATTTAATAAGAAAAACCTAATAAAGAATAATCCATGTTCAAAGAAATTAAGAAACAAGGAAGGTTAGAATAAAATATTGACTATCCTATCAAATTTTGTAAAATCAATCGATATTCAAATTTTGGTTATGTTTTTGTTATATATATTTTTGGTTATATTAAAAATGTGTCATATTTATTGTATAATCATAAATATGTATTTTATAGGTATTTGTAATTTTTTTTTGGTCTTATTCACATTTCAAATCTATTGATGTAATTTGTTAATGGATTATTAAGTGTGTTATACCTTTTGATGTCATTATTCTTTAGAAGGACATATTAAGAACATCCAATAAGAAATCATGCACTCGATGTCCATCACTCTTTATTTTTAACAGTTGAACAAGGACGAGAAGGACGAGGGGAAAGAGAGTGAGATCACTCGCTACTTCTACAGCTTCCTAGTGGATGACTGACTCAAGACTCTTCTGGAAAAACCTATCAAGGAGGAGGTAGAGAAACTGGCCATGGAGGATTCTAATGAAAAGGAGGAGGGCCTAGAGGAAAAGGAGGGGAGTTAGCCCCTATGCTTGGTTTTTTTTTTTTTTTTTTAATGTTATTGCTTAACTATGAACTTTGTGTCCTTGTTGGCATTTTTAGTTATTATGGATATTAATCGTGTTATAAGCAATGTTTGTAATATCAGTTGTGATACTAGTGTTTTTAAGGTTAATACTATGGGGTCAGATGTTAAGATGTTCTTGATGTTTTGTATGTCTAGAAAAGAGATTGGTTAGATAGTAGGGAGTAACTTCTGGCCCTCTATACCACAAGGTCACCCCCTCTCTTTTGGCTGCTATATAAATACATAAAAAATATTCAATAATAAATCAATTTTAAAAATGAGTTTTATTTAATAGTAGTTTGTTCTTTTCAGAGAGATGGTTGTCATATTGCTCTGCATGTAAAAATAGAATGTATTTTTCAATATCTTTTTGAACACACTTAGACCTTTACTAATTTATTTTCATTTATATTTTTTTTATCATATTTATTAGTATTTGTCCATAGTCATATGTTATTGTAATCAGTTTGGTTTAACTAGTTATTAACCAAATTCATTTTAACCAATTAGAATCAAATATTTTTACTTTTTTAGAATTCTTATATTATTTTCTAAATTAATGTGTAAAATATTTAAATAAAAAAATGAAAATAATGATTTTTCTTCATGTTAATTGGTCAATCAATTTGACATAAGCTAAGGAGATTTAATCTACTTTGTTCCCATCCACTACCTCATTCAAATCTTAGTAATGTTATAAAAAAATATTAAGATTATTTTGTTTTTTACACCATTTCAATTTTTAAAATGATTAAATAAATATATTTCTTATAAATATTATTTTGATGTATTATTATAAACTAACTTCTTTTAAAATCTATAGAAATTGGTAATATTAATACAAAGTTTTATAGCTGTAATCAGCAAATACTAGTGTGACACTTGTTAATCTAATGTTAAATCTAATTCAAATAAATATAATAAGGTTTTAATCCATTACAAAATTTATAATAATCTTATACATATTTCAAATAATTTTATTTTTGATTTTAAATATATTTTACATTAAAATATTATTGTTATTTAAAAAATAATATATTAAGAACACCAAATAAGAAATGAATTAAAATGAACTCTATTAATTAGTGAAAACCCCAAATAACATATTAAATAGACATCTTATAACAACAAGATTAGACAATAGAAAATACCATTCTTTTGATTTCATACAATGCTTGGCTTACTATTCTGAAATAAAAACCCTATTAAACGTAGTTGATAAAGTTAGCTAACTATGGCTCGTTTGGTTGTGAGAATATGAGTGGAATAGGCATATGTAGATTCTTAAAAAAATTGAATTTTCTATTTGGGTGCACCAAATCGAAATCGCGAATAGGAATAAGTATTCTAATTTTGGCCAAAAAATGAGCAATTACAATTCCACCTATTTAGGTGGAATTAGAATACATATTCGTATTTCAATTTTATGTATTTTGGAAAACATAAATTTTTGGGTCTGTGAATTCCCCATCAAATTTTGACTAAACCAAACATGAATAGAAATATGCATCCCAATTTTCTACTCTAGAATAACTATTCTAGAATGACAATTCCAATTCCCATGTTTCTATTCCTATAGCCAAATGAAGCCAAGGGAATAATTAAACGAGAATGTGAAATTTTGTCCAAAGTGAATAGGATTACCATTGTTTACAATAACTTCCTCATTTATTAGTTCCATTACACCCGGTACCATAATTTCTAGATAGAGAACAACATTGTGGGCATCACAATTTCTACAAGTATTTTCCACTTCTATTACAAATGGTTCATAATCAAACATATCACCACTCCATATCACTATAATTTCCTTCTCTCCTTTATAGTTTTGATTGATTGCAAACAAACAACACATATTTGATCATTTATGCATTATACATCATTTAATACAGATTATACACATAATTTTTCACTCAATGATATGAAGGTATTGAAATCTTTGGTTATAAATATGATAATTATTGTTGACCCAAAAATATTTTAATTTGGCAGCTGAAATAAATATAACATGAAACAAGATAAGAAGATGAGCTTACCTAATTGTGCAATCAATATGAGTGGATGTAAGTTGTTCGAAATGACCAACACAAACAGAAATTTAAAGATGAAAAGCATAGAATGAGAATGTTCCATTTTGATGTAATCTATATTCTTTAACTTGATTAGAAAGACCAAATCACATTGGGTCCCATTCAAATGAAAATTTAAATGCATCTTGTTGACCATCAGATCAAAGAGGATCTACGAAGGTCGTTATGTCACTATATAAAGATGCTCAATTGTTATTCATATCGACATAGAAACATGAAGGTATGTGTTTGGTGGGCCATCATCTCTTATAAAGCATCGTTAGAGTCTAGTCACGAGGTGGGCCAATGAGGAAAAATAGTCAAATGTCAGACAATAAAGTACTGCCACATGTATGCCATGAGGTATATAACTAAAAGGCAGACCCATGATGTGAAGGAAAATTAATGAGTTAAGATCTTTAAATGATCACTCTCAGATCAAAGAGGATCTACGAAGGTCGTTATGTTGCTATATAAAGATGCTCGACAATTATTCATAGCGACATAGTGAGGGAATGACATGTGTCCAATGGACCATCACCTTTCATAAGGTATAGTCAGAACTTAGCCACAAACCAAAACAAGTCCATGTCAAATCCTTCACACAATGAAATGACATCACTTGTTTGCCAGGGTGTGCCTAGCTGGAAAGAGGGACCCATGCTGCAAAGTAAAAAGACCTAACATCATTTTGTTACCACCATCAGATCAGAAAGAGATCCATAGATGTCACTATCTCACTATGGGAAGTTGCTAGATCATTATTCTATGCAACATAGTGATAAGACGGACCCACTGGGGAAATATAAAGGAAAGACGTAAAGAGGTTTCTCATGATATAATTCTGATTGTAGGTTCTAAGATCAATGATGGAAGTTTAAACTAGCAGTGAATATTGGAATATAAATCATGCATATTTGGTGCAAAACAATAGAAGATGAAGAAAACAGTGTTATCACAGGGTTTTCTGAAGATTGCAAGAAGCTAAAAAGTCATGGAGGGTTTTCAAGAATATCTCTGATTCAGAATCATCAATGGAGAAGATGCCATTTGGTCATATTATTAGATAACATCATATTTCATCCTCATTTTATTCTTTATTATATGACTATTGCTCTAGTAGAATTTAGAAATGATAACAACAGACTAAAAATGTAACCTCGTTAGATAATACAAAGGTTGGCGAACTTGATGGTGAATGAGTTTGTAATTCCATTTACTTTCAATTTACTAGTCATGCTTTGTTGCCCATTCTTAGATTAGTTTTGAATAAAGAGTTGAAGGACAATTGTAAATGAACTGTGATAATCAGGTGGACTCCATTTCATTTTGATGCTTGTAGTGAAAGTGATTCCATTTACTTTCCTCAAATATGATTATGCTTCTTCTCTTGTTCATTTCATTTCAGGTTAGATAGTTTCATTTTGAAATGAAATATAAATGTATGTGAATCTATTAGTTATTGGTTGGATTCCATTTCATTCAAGGCTGATAGTAAAAGTAATTCCATTTGCCCTTGTGTGCTTATCTCTTCATTCCTCTTTTTGCTTTTAGATGGTAAATCTGCACTTAGAAGTAGGAGTAGATGTTAGAAGAACTTCAAAGTAGCGTGTGATATCCATTCCACTCAATGTTATAAATTGTCCAAATTTATTTTTCCTAGGGTGTTTGTAGTTATGAATATCCTAGTTTATCCTTTTTTTCTCTCAAATTAAGAGCACAACCCATATCCCAATGACACATTAAAAATACAATTCATCACATATATTGCATATAAGGGAGTTTTACCTTACAATTCAGAGGGCAGTGATATAACACATACACTAACCCATTTTTTGGTAACATTCTTTTGTTTCTTCACATTATGGGCATCTAGAGTCAAGGTAAAGCCAAGTTAGCAAGAGGGAAAAATTGTTAACCAACACAACTGAAGAGAAATATATCTTTCCTTTATTGAGTACTTTTCATCCTTAGAGGGAACCCAAATCAGTTTGTCCTCGTGGTTTGATAAGATTATAGACTGTTGTTGAAAAATATATATGAGAAAGGAGGACAGAAGATCATTGAGAGGTCTATAGATGGGTCCTTCCATATTACTTTTCCTAAGAATATTTCCATAACCAATACATAATCTAGTAAGTTAGAACCCCAATAGTTAGTTGCAATGGCAATGATATCATCATATTGATCAGATTGGGAGAGTGGAGGGAGGCCATTCCATATCTTTGACCAAAATTTGACATTACGATCATTGTTTACTTCCCAAGATATGTACTCGATAATGAGGTCTCTAGAATTAATTATAAAACTCCATATTGTTGATCCCTTAGGAGGGTCAAGAATGGAAAATATTCGTGAAGGACACCTGTCATCGAAGTATTTTTCCTGCAAGATTTGGCACCATGTAGATATAGGCTTGGTGTACATTTTCCAAGCAAGCTTTTCCCCAAAAAGCTTTTTTTTCTAGTGGGCAAGATTATAAAAACCAATTACCCCATGCAATTTCTCTTGAGCCATATTTTGGAGAGAGATGAGAGGAATCTTCTTATTTTAAGTCATATTGCTTACCCAAAGGAAATCACAAATGAGTTTCTCAATTTGGTGGATGGTTGTTGCAGGAGCTTTGAGGACCAACATATAGTAGTTGGGTATTGTAGATAGGACAAATTTTATAAGCATAATTTTCCCAGATAATGACAGCCACCTAACCTTCCAAGCTAAAGTCCTAACTTTAATTCTTTTTGCCACAATAGACCAATAGGAATCTTTGTTGGCCCCCTGATGCAGGAGCATCCAGAGGTATAAGGGCAATCCTGTGTCACCCAAAAAAATGTACTTAGACTTAGTTTTTGTTTCATGTCTTTACATTTTTGGATACCCATTTGGCTCAAATAAGGTTCCAACTCTCATAGTTCAACTATCAGTGCGTTTGAAAATCTCGAAAAAATAGGAGCATGTATTTGGGCTATCATTTTGGTAAACTAGAAGGTTTGAATTGGCCAGATGAATGTAATCATGATTTAGAGCATTCCAAAAAAAGAATCAGGTCAATAGGCCCCACGATTCGAAAGTTATTGCAGTTTTTTGGGTTTTGGAGACCTCCTAAGAATGCTTCAAAGTCAGGTTTGGGGCATTAAATGACCTCGAAAAGGGTCAAAAAATGGGAGACAAGAAAAGCTTGTCCATAGGGCTATAGAGCGCTTCGAGAGCTTTCCAAAAATGTAAACGGTTCGTCAATCGGAGCTACGGTTCAAAAGTTATGCCTCCCAGAAGTTCGGTTACCATTTCTGGATTCTTCTAGATTTGTACCGACTTCTAACGCAGCTTCCGGAACCTTCTATTTCGTCGGTGGATGCCTACTAGCACTTTCTAGAATTTACTCCTAGTCCTTAACCCTTCGAGGTCTATTTAAGGAGATTTTTGGCATTCTAAAAGGCAGTTCGGAGTGGAGTTTGAGAGGAGGTGCTAAAAGGAGAAATATTCTCCAGATTTATGCTATTGTAAGCCCTTAGGGCATGTTCTGAAGTTTATTTTCTCTGTACTATTTGTACTCACTTATTTTCTCAGTTAATATAATTTCTCTTTTCTGTTGTGTCCATTCTATTCTTGGATAGTGCCCCATCAAGTGGTATCAGAGCGGGTTTTCCTGAGTGTGTAGACAGAGCGTCGACTGTGAGGTAGTTTGCACCAGGACTGTGTGGTTGTGGGTTTGAGTTAGAAGATGCCTCCACGAAGAGAGCGTGGCAGAAGGGCCAGAGCTATTGATCCTGAGGAGGTTAAAGCCCTCCAGAGGTAGGTACAAGCATTGCAAGAGGAGCTTCATAGAGGAGCAAATGTTGCCGCAGGTGACAATAGTGAGGATGACAATGAAGAGGAAGTAATGGGACCAGAAGAGGAAGTTGACGGGGAAGTTTTGAATCCTGTAGAGGAAAGGCTTTTTAGGGCCATTACTAAGTTTGGGAAAAGACCTACAATTGAAGTGGGTATATTTTCAGGAAATCTGAAACCAGATGAGTTGATCGATTGGATCAATGAACTGGAAGAATACTTTGAATATGAGGATATAACGGACCTAGATAGGGTTAAGTTTGCAAAGGCCAAACTGAAAGGCCATGCCAAAATCTGGTGGCAAGAGGTTCAACTGGAAAGACTTAGAAGAGGAAAGGAGAAGATCACAAGATGGGATCGCATGGTGGACAAATTGAAGAAGCAGTTCATTCCTGTGGACTACGAGCTAGATCTGTTTAAGAAGATGCATGCGTTAAAGCAAGCAGGAAGATCAGTCCAAGACTATACAGAGGAGTTTTACCGACTCTTGAGTAGAGCGGGGCATGCAGAAGCAAATAAGGAGAAGGTTGCTCGTTATATCAGTGGGTTGCGACCTAGCATCCAGGAGGAATTAAGTCTGGTAAGAATGACCAGCGTTGAAGAAGCATACCAGTTTGCCCTACGAGATGAAGAGAAGCTGAGTAAAAGGTTTGAAGGAAGACAAAGAGGGCGTGGTCAAGGAGGAAGGGGAAGCGGTAGATCATCTGGAGGCCGCAATGAAACCCAAAAGAAAAATGAAGATGTGGGTACTAGCAGAAACTAGAGGAATGAGGGTTTCAACAGCTCCCATGATCAAGACTTTGGAAATCAAGGAGGAAGAGGTAGAGGACGTGGACAAGGAAGAGGAGGCTTCCGTGGTACCTGTTTCCATTACAATGAAGAAGGTCATCATGCCTTTGAATGCCCTCAATGAAAAGGAAGGACAGATAGGAGAGCTGAGGGCCAAGCTAGGGTTGCTCATGTGGATGAGGATGCACAATCATCACATTTAGAGGATGCAGAAAGAGGAGAGACCTTGGTAAATGAAAGAGTCCTACTAAGTGGTGAGAATGAACCAGGACAATGGAGGAGTTTGTTCCATACCAGATGCAAGTGTGAGGATAAATGCTGTGATGTGATCATTGATGGTGGTAGCACCGATAACTTGGTATCAGAAGAGATGGTCTCTAAGCTGAAGCTCAAGAGGGAGAAACATCCCCAGCCCTATCAGATTTCTTGGGTAAAAGATGATCATAAGGTCCTGGTAAGTGAAAAATGTTTAGTAAAATTCAAAATTGGGAGTTACCATGATGAAGTTCTCTGTGATGTTATTTCGATGGATGTTTTCCATCTATTGTTGGGTAGACCATGGCAGTTTGATAGGCATGCAATACATGATGGACATGCAAACACATACTCTCTGACAAAGGATGGAGTTCGCCACAAATTGAAGCCCATGAAAAAGGAAGGTGAAAAGGTATGTAGCAGTGCTAGGATTTCTCTTGTTGATGGAAGGAAGTTTTTAGATGGCATGAAACATCAGCATATATGCTATGCTTTGATTCCTAGGAAAGATAAAGAAGGTAGTAGTGAAATACCATTTGAAGTTTCAAATTTACTAGGGGAATTTGGAGATATTATCTCTGATAATGTTCCAGATGGATTGCCACCAGTAAGGCAAATCAGTCATCAGATAGATCTGATTCCAGGAGCTAGTTTTCCGAACAAGGCTGCTCACAGGATGACTCCTACTGAAACAGAGGAGCTAAATAGACAGGTTCAGGAGCTGTTGAGGAAGGGCTTGATTCGAGAGAGCCTAAGTCCATGTGCAGTGCCTGCAGTACTCGCACCAAAGAAGGATGGAGAGTGGAGGATGCGTACAGATTCCCGAGCTATAAATAGGATAACCATCAAGTACCAGTTTCCTTTACCAAGGATGGATGATCTTATGGACTGCTTGAGTGGAGCTCAGTACTTCACAAAGATAGATCTGAAGAGTGGCTATCATCAGATATGGATTCGAGAAGGAGATGAGTGGAAAACAACCTTCAAGACAAAGGAGGGTCTTTATGAGTGGTTAGTCATGCCCTTTGGATTGACGAACGCCCCAAGCACCTTCATGCGGCTCATGAATGAGGTACTTCAGAAGTTCTTGGGAAAATTTGTTATTGTCTATTTGGATGATATTTTAATTTTTTGCAAGACTTTGGAAGAACATTTACTGCATATTCATAGTGTCCTTGAAAGGCTAAGGGAAGAGAAATTGTTAATTAATCTAAAGAAGTGTGTCTTTGCAAAAAGGGAATTAGTCTATTTGGGGTTTGTTATATCACCTGAAGGTCTCAAAATGGATCCAGAGAAGGTAAAAGCCATCTTGGAATGGCCTACTCCAAGGTTTGCTACTGAGGTAAGATCATTTCATGGTCTAGTTAGTTTTTACAGGAAGTTTATTAAGAATTTTAGTGGCATATGTGCACCCCTAACTGATACAATAAGAGGGGATAGAAAAGAGTTCAAATGAACTGCAACAGCTACGAGAAGTTTTGAATTGCTGAAGAAGAAGGTGACAGAACAGCCTATGTTGGCACTTCCAGATTTTAGAAAGGTTTTCCAGGTGGATTGTGATGCTAGTGGCAACGCTATTGGGGCTGTATTAAGCCAAGAAGGTAAGCCTATTGCATATTTTAGTGAAAAATTGAATGATGCAAAGAAGAAATATTCTACTTATGATCAAGAGTTCTATGCAATAGTTCAGGCCTTAAAGAAATGGAGGCATTATTTATTGCCAAAAGAATTTGTTTTGTATACTGATCATTAGGCATTACAGTACCTAAATAGCCAAGGTAAATTGAATCAGAGGCATATGAAGTGAGTAGAGTTCTTGCAGAGCTATACATTTGTGTTGAAGCATAGAAGTGGAAAATCTAACAGGGTTGCAGATGCACTAAGTAGGAGACAGTTGTTGCTTACAGTAATGCAGGTTGAAGTAGTTGGGTTTGATGAACTCAAGAATTTGTACCCTGAGGATCCTGATTTTGCTGAAGCATGGAAAGCTTGTAAAGAACCTGTTGTTGTAGATAGAACCAAGTGGTTAGACTATTTGATTCAGGATGGCATGTTGTTCAAAGGTAGTCAATTGTGCATTCCAAGGAGTTCCATGAGGGAAAATCTGATTAAGGAGAAACACAGTGGAGGGATGGTAAGACATTTTGGTCGAGATAAGACCATTGCCATTCTTATAGAACATTATTTTTGGCCTCAAATTTCACAGGATATGAAGAAGTTCGTACAAAGTTGCCAGGTTTGTCAAGTTGCTAAGGGGTTTAGTCATAATACTGGTCTATATCAGCCATTGCCTGTTCCATCAAGGCCATGGGAGGACATAAGTATGGATTTTGTTCTTGGATTGCCAAGGACACAAAGGGGTAATGACTCAGTATTCGTGGTGGTTGATAGGTTCTCCAAAATGGCACATTTCATTCCATGCCACAAAACTCATGATGCTGTCCATATTGCAGACTTGTTTTTCAAAGAGGTGGTAAGACTACATGGTCTTCCAAGGAGTATAGTTTCTAACAGAGACACTAAATTTGTGGGGTATTTCTGGAGGACATTATGGAAAATGTTGAGAACAGACTTGAAATTCAATTCCACGCATCACCCACAAACTGACGGACAAACAGAAGTGGTAAACAAAAGTCTGGGTAATTTGCTGAGATGTTTAGTTGGGGATAAGCCCAAGGGATGGGATTTGGTTCTACCACAGGCAGAGTTTGCTTATAATAACTCTGTAAATAGGAGTACTGGAAAATCACCATTCCAAATTCTATATGGGAGTAGCCCAAGGACTGCACCAGAGCTGAGGAAGATAGAACAAGGGGAGAGGACAAGTGCTGAAGCTGAAGAATTTGCTGAACATATCAAGCGTCTACATGAGGAGGTTCAAGCACACATTACCAAGATGAATCAAGAGTATAAAGCTAGGGCTAATCAAAGGAGAAGACATAAGGAATTCCAAGTAGGGGATCTAGTCATGGTGCACTTACGAAAAGAAAGATTTCCAGTTGGTACTTACAACAAGCTGAAAATGAAGAAATTTGGCCCCTGCAAAATTTTGAAGAAACATGACTCAGGAAATGCATATGAGGTGGAGCTGCCAGATGGTATTTACATTTCTCCCATTTTCAACATTGCAGATTTAACAGAGTATCATGATGATGGTGCAGATGAGGAGCTGGTGTTAGAGCCATGTCTGATTCCTGCTTCTAAGAAGGAGGAGATAGAAGACATTCTAGATCATCGTGTGGGTAGGAGTACCAGAAACAGGCAGTATAAAGAGTATTTGGTCAAATGGAAAGGACGACCGATCGAGGACTCAACTTGGATTTCAGCAGCTGAGGTTTCCTATTTGGGATTTCCTCTACCATCCATAAAGTGACAGGGTCACTTTTCAATCTACCCTGGGTGTCTGATGCAGGAGCATCCAGAGGTATAAGGGCAATCCTGTGTCACCCAAAAAAATGTACTTAGACTTAGTTTCTATTTCATGTCTTTACATTTTTGGATACCCATTTGGCTCAAATAAAGGTTCCAACTCTCATAGTTCAACTATCAGTGCGTTTGAAAATCCCGAAAAAATAGGAGCATGTATTTGGGCCATCATTTCGGTAAACTAGAAGGTGTGAATTGGCCAGATGAATGTAATCATGATTTAGAGCATTCCATAAAAAGAATCAGGTCAATAGGCCCCATGGTTTGAAAGTTATTGCAGTTTTTCAAGTTTTGGAGACCTCCTAAGAATGCTTCAAAGTCAGGTTTGGGGCATTAAATGACCTTGAAAAGGGTCAAAAAATTGCAAACAAGCAAAGCTTGTACAAAGGGCTATAGAGCACTTCGAGAGCTTTCCAAAAATGTAAACGGTTCGTCAATCAGAGCTACGGTTCAAAAGTTATGCCTCTTGAAAGTTCGATTACCGTTTCTCGATTCTTCTAAATTTACACCGACTTCTAATGCAGCTTCCAGAACCTTCTATTTCGTCGGTGGATGCCTACTAGCACTTTCTAGAATGTACTCCTAGTCCTTAACCCTCCGGGGTCTATTTAAGGAGATTTTTGGCATTGTAAAAGGCAGTTCGGAGTGGAGTTTGAGAGGAGGTGCTAAAAGGAGAAATATTCTCCAGATTTATGCTATTGTAAGCCCTTAGGGCATGTTCTGAAGTTTATTTTCTCTGTACTATTTGTACTAGCTTATTTTCTCAGTTAATATAATTTCCCTTTTCTGTTGTGTCCATTTTGTTCTTGGGTAGTGCCCCATCACCCCCACAAATAAGGGAATCCCCAGGTAAGTAGAGGGGAGTTTCTCAAGAAAAAAACCCAAAATCTTAACAATCTTATTTGATATGAACATTTTGGTGTTGAAGAAAAAGATTTTTAATTTTTTGGCATTGATCTTTTGGCCAGAAGTTGAAGTATACAAATCCAAGGACATCTTGATTTGCTTAGCTTCTATGACAGGATTTACCAAATAGAAGAATATCATCTGCAAAAAAATGAGTGGGTTATCGACAAAGATGTACCTGAGATGTGAGCCCTTTCCAAAGACCATTCTCATAATCTCTAGAAATGCTCCTACTAAATACATCTTCCATAATAATAAAGAGGAATGGGGATAATAGGTCAACCTACCTTACCCCTTGAGTAAAAGAGAACAACCCTGTCAAATGACCATTGATAAGCACCAAAAACAAAGCCCCTGAGACACAAGCTTTGATTCATTTGCACCATTTTTTTCACAAATCAAAATTCGATAAGAATTTTGAGGACAAAATCCTAGCACACCCTATCATTGGCCTTCATTATATCTAATTTAATAACAAAGTTAGATTGTTGGTTTGAATGAATGGAATGAAGAGCTTCGTGGGCAATTAAGGCCCCTTCCATTGTTTCTTTTACTAGTATGAAACCACCTTGTTCCTGAGCTATAATTAAGGGGATAAGATGTTGAAGCCTTAAGTAAATAGGCTTAGTAATAATCATGTATACCATGTTGCACAGGGAAATGGGCCTAAAGTCTGCAAATGTAATAGGAGCTACAACTTTTAAAATGAGAGAAATGTTTTTAGCATTAAAATATTTTAAAGCATAGGACCATTTTTTTCTGGATTCTTCCATGGGTGCTAAGAGGTCAACACACATGACATCCCAACATCTTTGAAAAAATAAGATTGTAAAACCATCATGCCCCGAAGCTTTATCCAGAGGAAATAAGAAGACCACTTTTCAAACTTCCTCAAGAGTAAATGGGGCTAGCAATAATTTATTATCACCATCTGAAACTAATCTTGGAATATAGGAAAGAAGATGATCAGTTGAAGCATCAGAGGTTGAGACTAAAGTTGGGGGAGCAAGAATTTTTTTTGAAGAATTTGACACCTTCCTTTTGTATACCTTGTGCATCTTCAATAAGGCAACTAGTATCAAAACATCTTATGGAGGATATAACAAAAGAAACCTTCTTCTTTTTTGCTAAAGCATGAAAGAATCTAGTGTTTTTATCAGCTTCCTTGAGCCATAACTCTCTTGATTTTTGTTTCCAGTATACTTCTTCCCGATTGCAAAGCTCATTCCACTCAACTTGTAGAGATATTTGCTTATCATACGTGGCTGAATCCAACCCATGTTGGATGACATGTTGGTTAATCTCAACAAGTAGCTTACTAACCACCATTTTTTACTTGAAAATGTTTTTGAAGACCTTGTCATTCCAATCCTTAAGCTGGAGCTTAATGAATTTGAGCTTCTATGAAAATTGGAAAATTTTAGTTCCTCTACAAAAGGGAGTAGAAATCTACCATTGTTTTAATAAGGCTTCGAAGTGAGGGTGTTTAAACCACATACTCTCAAACTTAAATGAGGAACCAAATGCATGACACTAAGGAGAGACTTTCCAATCAACATTCAAGAGCAATAGAAAGTGATCAAATTCAGAGACTAGCAAGATTTCAAAATTAAAAGAGACTTGAAGGAGCTTCCAACTTTGAGGTATGAAGAATCTGTCAAGCCTCTCAGTGATTTGGGAAAACTTAGCTCGTCTGTTTGTCCATGTGAAAGATCCATTGTGTGGGATGACTGTTTATTGTAAAGTTCAAAAAATCTTGAATAATTATTGGATGAGGAGAAATACCTCCCTTCTTATCAACATCAGATAGAATTGCATTAAAGTCCCCACCAATGATGGTTGGTTGATCTTCATCATGATGAATAATTTGTGTTAACTTTGTCCACAAGTTCCTCTTATCCGAGGTGGAAGATGGGCCATAAATATTTAGTAACAAGAATGAGAGATCAAAATACACCATCTTCACTAGTTTACAGTTATGATCCTGACCAATCAATTCGCCACAAACAGTCTTAGGATTCCAGTAAGAAGACATCCCGAAGATCTCATACCTTGCATATGTAGAGACTTCAAAGCTAACCATTGATTAATTATTTTAGCATACATTTCACTAGACAGTTTGGTCTCTTGAATAATGTAAATATATGCCTTAATATAATCAAGCTATTGCTTAATTCTATACCTTTTGTCATAGGCATTTAAGCCTCTGACATTCTAAGAGGTGATCTTCATTGATGACATGGAGGATGTCGGTTTCTTGCTCCTAGTCGATCTCCTGCAGACTGTGAATTTACCATCCACTGTGAATTGTATCCCTGCAACTATTTCCTATAGAACCTTATCACTATTAGGTTTTTGACCCCTGGACTTTGAAATTTTCTTCTCTGCCTTCTTGGAAGATGGTTTTTGTTCTAAGGAAAGGGACTGTGAGTAATCAAAGGAGTTTGTAGGTAATTGTGACTGTTTGAAATCATTTTCATCTTCTTCAAGAGATAAAATGTTGTCTAAATTTTGAAAGTGCAGTGTACATCAAGGAGCTATAAAATCAGAATGAGGTGCTGGTGGAGGCAAACCTTCTGCCTGACCGACTTGATGGAGAAGTTCCTCCTCCTCAAAAATAAGAGCATCATTCCCTGAAGGCAACTCTGAGTGGACATATTGTAGAGAAGGAGTAGGAGGATGGCATGGGATTGAGTCTGTATCTTACCCTTGGTCAATACTATACTCAGCCTAATTAAAACTGGTCTTCTCCATGGATTCGTGGGAATTTCCTGAAACTGGTTCTTCAACAACGAGCGAGCGCAAACACACTTCACTCTGTGATAGAAAAACCTCATCAGACATAATAACTCCTACAATTTCATTAATCATGGAAATGGAAAGAGTAACAAGCCAGTCATTTGCTATAGTTTAAAGACTCTTCTCTAAAAGCTTATACCCTTTTCTCGAGATTTAATCAATCAAGGAATCAACTGGTTTGTCTTGAAAGATGAGATCATGCATTAAAAATCTTTGTTTTTCGTATGAGGATCTATTGACAATTGATAGGGTATCGGCACTGTATGAGCAAATTTCTGAAGTGACAAATTTGAGTGTAGAAGAGAGAAGATATAATGGAGACCCCTAATAAATTTATGAATCATCAAAAAACATTTTTTTTGTGGTCTCAACCGACTCAGTCCATAGATGGCAGTCTTGGAACTTAATCAAAGATAAATCCTTTTGCTGATGGAAGCTCAACTGCAAGGAGCCATGATTGTCCTGAGTATTCTGTTCCCTAACTAAGCACCTGTACGGATCCAATATGTGATCCTCACATATTAAGACTTGCACCATTGCCATCAAATGACAGTGAGAGTAAAGGTGCCCTAGCTGATGCTGAAATCTATGAACTGTACTCTCTTTCTGAATCAGTACTTGTTATGACCAAGATCCCCATTTAGATCTAATGTTTATAGCCTTCGAAATCTAGGCTGGGATATTTCTTTAAGGATACAGAATCTAGACTCCTGGTGAAGAAGTTCAAATGTTAGCAGATTATGTCTGACAAAAATACTCAGCTGATTTGCCAAAATTTCAACAATTTATGGATCTCTGTACTCTAATTTCAACAAGCCAGATCGGGAAATAGGGATAAAAATTGTCAACGGATTTGAAATTTGGCCTCCAGTACAAAGTACGCAAACTAATTACACTATAAAACCAACCTTTGAACTTATGAACTCTGTCCTAAACAGATTAGATTCAAATATCGCAACAAAGCAATTTGATGTAGAATCAATAGGGAAGATTTCTTTTGAAGATTAGATTCAAGTATATTTTCTTTGTTATAAGTACTCGAGCTTGACCTTATCAGAATTCAATAGTTTTTTCCTCCCGTCAAAACTTCCCTATCAAATCCATCTAGAAATAATCTCCGAGGACAGAGAAGAGTTTGCAAAGTTACTGATTAAAGTTGTTTGATGAAGTATGATATTAGAGCCAATAAAGTGTTCTGGTAGAATGATAGATGGTGTATGCTCCTTTAGTGAAGAATCATGTCCTTTATCCACCTGCATACTTCTTTCCCTCCAAACAAATTTGGGCATACTTGGCTTAAAGGGGAATCTGATGACGTTTTTGTGAAAGTAGTTATTGCCCTCGTGAAAGCCCTGAAGGCGTCTGGGGGCCCTATTTGGTCTGTTCATCAAGATCTGGTCTTGTGGAAGACTCTGCTCGTGTTGCATGTTGACATTTATTAACACTGGATGGCCTGGCTTGAGGGGCGGACCTGTGCCTGCACTATTTTATTTGTGAAGGAAACTTTAATAGATATCTAGGATAATATTATATTTGTTCATTTTTTTTTTATGAATATGGAGTCTGATTTTTTAATTGTACACGTTTTATGTGTAGAATGTGATTTTGTATTCATCATTCGTTTTTTAAATATGTGAACTCATTTCAACTATACTTATGATTAGTCAATATAGATATATACCTAACTAATAGCATATTATTGGTCAAAGTTTTAAACATAAAAAACATAGACATAAAGGGATTAAACATTGTATCATTTCGGCCATTGACAATATAGGAAAACAAAAACACATCAAACACTTGTCCAATCCAAAAAAAACCATGTTAGGTTATTCTGCGGTCTTTTACATATGTATTTTATAGTACTATTAAATGGGATTATATTAAAGGTTATTAATGATTTCTTAGTTTGTTGAATTTATAATTATATTAGTTTTAAGTAAAATAAAATAATAATTAAGATAGTTATATCTTGAAGTTTATTTATAGTGATGTTTTATGCATAGTCAAAGAGAAAAACAAAGTTAAGAATTTAGATGTATAAAACTAGTAGTAGGTACTTTGAAGAATTATTTGGTTTAGAAAATACATATGTTCTTATCAATCAAGAATGTGCTTGTACCTAGAAGGGATAGAATCAAGATCATCTTTATTAGTTTGCACTTCCACAAGAGTTTGATAAGCATATATTATCTCTAACTTAGATATCTATAGAGTGGCACCAAGAAGAAAGCGAGGATCAATTATTTGTTAGTCATCGTGTTTGCCACTAGGCCAAAAGAGAAGGCAGTTAAGCCACCTTGTGAATCCTGCAAGGGATGCTGGCCCATTGCCTTAAGAATTCCCCTCCTAGCACGACTCACCACAGTCAAATGGATTTGAACTTGTGACCAAGCTCTAATAGCACTTGTTAGCCATAGTATTTTTCACTACCTTAAAGATCAATATTTTAATGTGTGATACAACCACACAACTTATAGAACATAGAAGGCGATTAAGCCACATCATAAATCTTGTAAAGGATGTTGGTCCACTACCTTAATACTATTAGCATTCTAACCATGACCACTATTATGAGAAAAATGAACTATCACACTCATACATACTATGAATTTTGTGATGCTAAGGCCCTCAAAAATAGAGTATAAACCCCTACTTGACTCAAGAGTAGATAGTGGTATTCTAGCTACCATATAAGTGGTATTCTTTACCAGTCAAGTAGAATCTATAAATAATGCACCTCAAGTACAAATTCATTGGCTTGCATAAGTGAAAGATTAAGATTACGTTGGCACAATGAAATATATCATACTGAAGTATAATACATGGGGAAATGAATTGCAATATTGAATCCGTCAAAAAGATAATGTCCTTCTAAGGATCATATAAAGTGAAATAGCTTAGGCCTGAAGGGCTACTAAAATCCACAAATTCCAGCCATATTGTTTGAAATTTCTAACAAGATTAAAAAAGGGTGTTTGAGAGTTTCCAAATACAAACAGAGATGGGAACCAAAGGTTGGAATCCTTGAAATAATACTTTTGGAGCCAATAAGACTTCCTAGATAAAGAATATATATCCTAGGAAAAATGAACAAATTTAGCTAAATATTGTTAGATACACCAAGATACTTATATGCTCAAAACATCTTTTCAAAACCAAGTAGTCCTACAAATAGATTATGGAAAAAAAAGGCTATAATGTCAATGCTAATAAAAATGTGTAAATGAAACTTACATATGCTCCTCCTATATATAGGACAAGGAGGAAGGCATGAATAAAAGACTAACTACCCTTCAATTAGGGTCATTACAAATGTTGTGAAACTAATTCATGTACCTATTTATTTAACTTCTAAAATAATATTTATCTCCTTTCAATTGTAATTCTAACTACAGTTCTGCTTAACACAATTCTCCTCAAATGTTTGTTATTTTTTGTTCATGTAGATACCCTAATTTGATACATCTTTTTTTTCTCTCTCTTTTGTACTCCATAGGTTGTGTATTTGACATATCCATTCTTGTGCTAATAGTAATTATTTCTTTGTGAAAAATCTTAAATGGGTTTTGTATGTGCCAACTAGTGCAAAGATTCATAAAAATAACAACTCTAGGATTTTTGATACTATTCCCCTTCATATTTGATTTGTTATGAATTTTTCAATGTTTTTAAGGGTATCTATATTTGTATGCCCTTCAATTCAACCTTAAATCTCCACCATAAACCCTTATTGATTTCCTTGTCTTTTCATCAAGGTTTTGAGTTCTTCCTTACTTTGGTAGTGATTCCCTTAATTTATTTTTTCCTTAACCCTAATCATTTTATTCTTGTTATTTTATTAATTATTTAATGCTCATAGCCTAATTCCACTATATATAGTGGTGCCTAATGATTGATCTCAAATGAATAAACTCAAATAGTAAAGTGCAGTCATTTTATTTTTCAAATGTTTTAGGATGTTTTTGTACCATCCTAAATTATAAGATCCTATACTCATATGCTCAATTAGGCCCCCATTTTCTTTTTTCTCAAGATTTCATGTCTCTTATGCTTGATGTAACCCTGAACCACCCATATTTATAGATACATTTCTACCTCCTTGACTCCCAAATTAAATTTTATCCTATTTTGGTGGGAAGAGATTGTCTAGTCTAGCCTCTTTTTATGAAAGCTAATCCAACTAAACTCTTTCCTATTTTTCCAAAAATTTGAAGCATGGGATTGTCTTATTGGGTTTAGCAAATTTGTACATTCTAGTTAGCTCCTTTGATTTTTTAGTTCTAAAATGTTTTTTATTAAGAAAGAAAGCAATTAATGAGTGTTGGTCTAAAGTGCAATCAGATATCTAGACATCAATAACAAAATATTGCTAGTGCCTAGTAATGAAAGATGTAGATAAAATAGATCCTCCCTCTATCAAAGACAAAGGTCCGCAAACGAATAAACCACCAACCATGGTCAACATTATAAATCAATAACATGGGACAAGCCCCTACAATAGCTACAAACTTAAACCAAAAACAACAACAAATGACCAGAGTGTGCCCATAAAAATTGCCAACAATCACTCGATCGTAGGGAGAAGAAAAACTAAAATAGGAAATTACCATAACAACAAGGGAAAAAAATCAGGTTATCCACACCTGTTATAACTCTAAGAAAAAAAATAGGTCCAAACAAGACTATATAACATCCAACCTTGGAAAATACAATAGATATCTTCCAACCACAGACCTCTAGCGTTGGAAAATACAAACAAAATTATTCCAGCCCCTTGTAAACTCAAAATCACCATAATAGAAATGAGAGGAGAAAGGAGGAGGAAGAACAAACCTGAGGTGAGATTTTCACCCCCATCTTTCACTAAAAAAACTACTAAAAGTAGTGCAAGTACATAACATCTTGATATGAGTCTCCTTTGCTTCCGCACTCCCAAATATAATTTCCATCTCCAAAGGAGTTGTGAACATAGAAGCAAAGAGGAAGACCAAGGCCATCCTTGAAGGAAGTAACACATATCTCTACACCAAAGAGTTTAGCTATAGAATCATCCCTTCTTCATCACCTAAAGTACATTGTCTAAACATGCTCTGTCAAGCCAATTCTCTAACAATAAGAAATATATACTTACAAACAACATAAGGATATTACACATTGAATCCATTCACCACCACTTCCCCCCAACAACCAACTACCTCCATAAGATTTCCCCCACCTCAATAGGGCCCTCCACCACAATAGGAAGAAGTAAAGTGGAAGAATAGAACATAGGACACCTCCACCACACATGCATCAGAAGCCTCGTAATGACTTCCTCAATTAGATTCCAATACCAAATAGAGGAAGTCTTCACCTCCTAGCATGAGAAACTGAAGGAAACCCCAAAATAGCAATCACCAAGAGGTAAGAGAGTCTCCAAATGATGAACAATAGTGCACCCCACAAAGGTGCCTAGCCAAGAGAGACCACTAACAAGAAAACCCATGAAAATGAAGACCTATCTAGGGAAAACAACCATGTCAATAGAACTAGCAGTAGGGACAAGGACAATATTTTCCCTATAGACCAGGACATCAACATCCAAGCCCTTGCAAACCCTAGAAATCACATGAGCCCCATGAGCCACAATAGGAGGCCTCAAGGGGAAGCATTGTCCTTGAATTCATTGCACATAGCCATCTAATCCAAGCCCGTCTATATAAAACTCCAAATATAGGAAAACCCTCTAGAGACAAATACCAACAACACACGTAGGAAAAAAACCCAATACATCTAAAGCCCAAAATAACAAGGGTGCCAACAAAAAATACCTCCACCTACAAACTCCAAACCTTTCCACACCATTTCAATCCTAGAAAGGTATCTGCAACAACATCAAAACTGTGGAGACAACTCACAAATCCACCATAGGTAGTCCTCACCCAACAAGGAGCACAAAACCCCTAGGGAAAGTAACTAACTAAGCCACACAAAAAAATGATGTGACTGCCACAGGAGGGAAAAGTGTCCATCCACATAACCCACAAATCCATTGTAGAAAATACCAAGGCTGGGAGAGCCAGCATCGAGGACCCCTGCTAGGAAAAAAACCCACATCATCTTCTTCATCTAAGGATTCCTCATCATCTCCCACCCCTGAGGATTGGCCTCCTCAGCAAACCCTAGAATCTCATTTCTCTCCTCCAAAGCTCCCAACCATTCTCAAAAAACTCAAACTGACTTGAGCTATAAAATGTTGTCAGAGACATGAAAGAAACATACTTGTCCTCATTTGGCCATAAAGGAATAAAGAATTTAAATGCTCTCCTAAAATTTTACATCCAAGGATTTAAGATCAAGATCAAGATTTAAAGCACTCAAAGGATCTTTGAGGGAAATATTTTCTATTATAGAAAGCTTCTCTCCCATGGTGGACAAGAAAAGGATAGTAATATTAGATTTCCACAATCCGTTTGTGATGTGATTATCTTCTAGATTTGATTATGTCTATTTTTTAAAATCAACATTTTATATCACACCATGTGATCCATCATTAGGATGAGAGAGAAGGATAGAAAAGAAAGAAAGAAATCCAGAGTAGCCTTCCTTTCTCTCTCATTGTGATGATGGATCACAAAGTGTGATCTAATATGTTGATGCTTAAAATTAGACACAATCAAATCTAGAAGCTAATCACATAAGTAAAGGATATCTTAATCAAGAAATAATATCCTTTTTCTTTATACATTCATTCATCCATCCATTCTTCAATCTAAGATTCTATCAAGAATATCAAAATTGAAGATCTTTAAGGAGTATTTGTATATCTATAAATTTATGAAAGGCATCCTTGATTACATTATAAAATTAAAATACTATATAGAAATACATTAAATAAAAATACAATCATCTCCATAGACATCATAATATCAATATTTATCTATGAATGTATATATAATTACAAAGTATATCTATTATTTACTTTACATATATACAATATTTTCTTTCATAAAATTTAATTTATATTTCAAGATCAATTCCTTAACCAATATTTGATCAAGGTAAAACCCTTTCCACACAATAATTTTCTCATATTTCTATGTGTAAGAATAGATTGTGTTTGTATTGGCTTAGATCTAGAAGGTTTAAGGCTCAAAAAATAATTTGCAACTAAGTCTAGTCAAAAGTAAAAGGAAGAAGATACCTTGAATGACCTCTTATTAGGTATGAGACACCCAAAGAAACCTCTTCCCTACAAAAAAACATAAAATTGAAATTTCAGCTCAATGACATCTTTTGTTTTATGTTCTCATAGCCTATATAATACTATCTACTTTCCATCATGTTGTATATTATGTAAATTGTCATTTTTACCTCTTTTGTTCTCTACCTTGCATCATTTGATGGCATCCCCAATAAATAAACTTTCATAATAGTAAGGGATTAGAGATTTTCATCAAGCACTTGATCCATTTCAAGCCTAGTGGGACATCTTCATTCTAAATGTGTAATAAGAGATAGGATTGGTCATTATAAATCACCTATCTTATTTTTTGTTATTGTACATTTTGGTAAGTCTAATGTATGACATTTCCACTTTTTATTTGATGGTAGATGTGTTATTTAATAAGTGTCATGTCCAATTATGTTTTCAGCATGTCCTAATTATGTTTATGTAGCATAAACTTGGTGAATGTTAGCATCTTCCATTCTTTATGTTTTTTATAAGAAAAATAGGTTTTGAAGGGAGTTTGAAACCCTTTACAAATCATGAAATTTTCAAAGAAGCCCAAACCAAACAAAACTACAGTTCAAAGGTGAAACAGGTTACCCAACACAACACAGTGACCAAGGTGGCATCATAGATAACACAGTACTCATCAGCCACACAAACAAGTTTTGAACGGGCACCTGAAACCCCTAACAGGTTTTGAAGGGTGCCTATAACCCTATATGAAACAAAAACTCAAGGTGGAATAGGTCACCAAAAAAAAGGTGACCAAGGTGGCAACAGATATAAAATAGAACACTACAGCCACAAATATAGGTTTTGACTAAGCTCCTAAAACCCCAACGCAAGACACACTACAAAGAATTATAGGCCAAAAGAGCCAAGGAACACTATAGAGGATAATAGGCCAAAAGCCAAGAGATCCAAAAAAGGACAACCACTTCAAACTTTCCCTTTTGACCCCTTCTTTTTGGACCATAATGCCATATCAAAAGAGGGATTGGAGGGCTTGACCTTTTTTCCTTTTACTATGGTCCATCCATCCTCCACCAAACCAGTAGCCTTCTGCCATTGAAAATCAACACCATCATAGCCAAAACCTAAAACCCCCGAAGCTAGGAAAAAGGTTGCAAAAGAGGAAGTGATAGCAGAAGCCTAAGATGAAACAACACCTTGAAAAGGAGCCATAGGAGGAGCCACCTTGGAAACACTAGAAAATAGGATAGTAGAATCTAGAGATAGACTAGCTACCACCATAGAAGGAGCTAAAGGTGAATCCAAAATCAACATGCCACAAGTGGAAGGAATAACAGAGATAGTGGCCAAGTCCATACCAAAAATTAGAGAGACAGACCAGCTGCCACCACAAAAGGAGCCAAACAAGAGGACAAACTAATAGAGATAGTAGAGAAATCTACACTAGAAACTGAGACAACAGAATCCAGAGATGGACCAATAGCTAGGGTAGAAGATACAACAGTATTAGCCACCACCGTAGGGGAAACATGTGGAATAGTAGAAGAATCCACCTCCAAAGTATCTTGAGAAGAAACACCCAACCCATCCCCAATAGGGAAAGCTTTCTGAATAGAGTAGTGATCATCCAAAACCTCCTTTCACCAAGAAGGTGACTTATTCGATCTAACCTTTCCAGTGGAACATCTCGTTGTGAGGTGGCCAGTCTTTTGGCATATTTGACATCTGAATGGGATTGCCTCATAATCAAGAAGTTGATTCCAAGAGCCATTGGAAGAAACCAATTTAATCATTTCTAGGAGCCCCTTAGATACATCTATTTCCACAAGGATGTGCACATATGTTGTCTGAAACACATTGCAAGACATAGAGTCAACCAGCCCTAGGGCATCCCCCATAGCCTCCAAAACTAACTTGATCCATAAGTGAAGGGGAAGGTTAGGAAACCTTACCCACAAAGGAATCTTGTTAAAAGATTTAGTAGATGGATCAAAACCTGCATACCAAGGTTTAGCCATTAAGGGGAATCTCTCCTCCCAAGAGAAACCATGCCTTAGGATGGCATTTCAATCCTCCATAGAAGCAAATTTCATAATGAAAAAGCCCTTTTCCATAGGGAAAATCTAGACAATACTTGAAACTAAAGGCTCCCAAAATTTGGAAATCTAGGCATGCAAATTTGACAAAGATGGCCAAAAGCCCCTAAAATGAAATATGGAAGTAGTAGAGGAGTAGTCTTCCACTTTCTCGTAGAAATATCATCAACAATATCAGAGTTAAGAATAATCATAGGGTTACTTACTATAACAAGCACAATAGCACAAGTCCCTAGACACACAACTTGACCACCAAGACTAGCCTCATAGGTAGCCACATCAACATAGGAAATGGCCGAATCACCCACAGCTCCTAGGGAACGAATATCTCAACCAGGAAAAGGAGAAACTCTAGCCCAAAAAATAATAGAAGCTACAACAGAAACCACATCAGGATCAAAATCTGGAGTTGTCGCCATAAAGCCAAACATAAGAGCTGAAGTCAGACATAGGAGCCAAAGCTGGATGTGAGAGCCAAAGCTAGATGTAGAAGCCCTAGAAAGAGATGGACCACCAAAGTTAGACATAAGAGCTGGAGCAAGATGTGGGAGTCGAAGCTAGATGTAGAAGCCCTAGCAAGAGATGGACCAATAGCCAGGGTAGAAGAGACAATAGTATTAGCCACCACCATAGGGGAAACATGTGGAATAGCAAAAGAATCCACCTCCAAAGTATCTTGAGAAGAAACACCCAACCCATCCCCAATAGGGAGAGCTTTCTTAAAAGAGTAGTGATCATCCAAAACCCCCTTCCACCAAGAAGGTGACTTATTCAATCTAACCTTTCCAGTGGAGCATCTCATTGTGAGGTGGCCAGTCTTTTGGCATATTCAACATCTGGATGGGATTCCCTCATAATCAAGAAGTTGATTCCAAGAGCCGCTAGGAGAGACCAATTTAATCATTTTTGGCAGCCCCTTAGATACATCTATTTCTAAAAGGATGTACGCATATGTCGTCTGAAACACATTGCAAGACATAGAGTCAACCAACCCTAAGGCATCCCCCATAGCCTCCAAAATTGTCTTGATCAATAAGTGAAGGGGAAGGGTAGGCAGCCTTACCCACAAAGGAATCTTATTAAAAGATTCAGTAGATGGATCAAAACCCGCATACCAAGGTTTAGCCATTAAGGGGAATCTCTCCTCCCAAGAGAAACCATGCCTTAGGATGGCATTTCAATCCTCCATAGAAGAAAATTTCATAACGAAAAAGCCCTTTTCCACAGGGAAAATCTAGACAATACCTGAAACTAAAGGCTCCCAAAATTTGGAAATCTAGGCATGCAAATCTAACAGAAATGGCCAGAAACCTCTAAAATGAAATATGGCAATAGTATAGGAGTAATCCTCCACTTGAGTAGAAATCTCATCAACAATATCAGAGTCAATAATAATCACAGGGTTACTTATTGTAACAGACACATTAGCACAAGTCCCTGGACACCCAGCCTGACCACCAAAACTAGCCTCACAGGTAGCCACATCAATATAGGAAATGGCCGAATCACCCACAACTCTTGGGGAACGAATATCCCAACCAAGAAAAGGAGAAACCCTAACCCAAAAAATAGCAAAAGTCACAACAGGAACCACATTAGGACTAGAATTTGGAGCTGCTACCATAAAGCTAGACACAAGAACCAAAATCAAATGTAGGAGTCTGAGCTGGACATGGGAGTTGAAGCTAGATGTAGAAGCCCTAGCAGGAGCCAAAGCCAGATGCAAAAGTCAAACGCGGGAACCAGGCCTATACTTATGTTACTCAAATCTTCCTTTTTTTTATGTTGTTTAGCTACGTTTCTATTTATTTTCCTTGTGCATGAGCTTCATTACATTGATTCCTACTAATAGAATTCTTTTCATAAACTAATGGGTTCTTTCAATTCCAAGTCATATATCTTTCCCAGGAATGTTGATTCTACCACTATGTCTACTAATGATATTTTTTCTATTGCCAAGAATCAGTCTCCTTATTATTCACATGATGAAGATGAAACCTTAAGAGTGTCTCCTACCCAAGTGCAAAACTTTTCCCATGATTTTAAAAATTTTGAACAATAGTTAGGTCGTGAAGATGCTAATAGGATACCTCTTACAAATCCAATTGAAAAAAAAAAACTTAATCCTACACATGTTAATATTGGTACTATTACAAATCCTATCATTTAGGCTACACATGTTTCTTGTATTTCCCAACCATAATCTATTCCTACCTACAATAATGTCTTTTTCTTGTATTTCAAACACCTATAACATAAAGAGAGTAGCAAAAGCTATGGAGGTTGGAATTCCCAGATCCACAGATGAGACATTCTTGATGAGCAAAAATACAAATTTCTATAATCAAAAGTGAACGAATATTTAACCACAAAGAGAGATCATCCTTATAAAGGAGGTCAAAACCCTAACCTAACCTAGGTTGCATGAAAAGAATTAATAAAAGAATTAATTATTATATGCCTAAAGTTTAGCTTGAGTAAACGAGATAATAAGTGACTTAATAATTAAATCAATTTGATTTAATTAATAATAATAATAAATATTACTCTAACACGCCACCCCCCCCCCCCCCCCCCCCTTAAGATAAACTTAGGGAGTAGCTAAAAACCTAGAAACTACTACTGAAAGTAAATTTGGGTCTCGACAACAACGCCTGATGAGGTACCCAAACATAACCAAATCTATAAAAAGAGGAGAAATAGAGAGAACCACATGGGAAAAACCCTACTCCAAAAAGAGATGGAAATAATGTTGAAAAGAACTAGTGAAGGACTAAAGAAGCCTCCAAACTAGGGAATGTCCCAAAAGATAGGAACAAAATATGATCATGAAGAACACCACTGAAGCATGTAGAAGCTACAAATATCTATCAAAAGTAATTGTTGATCTGAAGAACCTCCACTAAAATAGAACCTAACCAGGTAGATAAGACTATAATCTACATCAAATCATGAGGCAATGAAGGCAAACAACTAAACTCAATGATACAAATGGCATGAAACACCAAATCCTGAAGAGTTGATCAATTGAACATGGAAGGTTGCAACCAAAGTAGGAACGAAAATAAAAGTGTCTATATGGTAAATGATCCATGTCACTGAAATGCATATGTACCTAGCCATTACATCCACCTAGTACATAGGAACAAATAATGAATACATATCTCACTCTATTGAACCAAGGAAGCATGAGAAACAACAAAAGAACCCCCCTAATGCAAACAAAAGTGAGGTGAAAGGCAACTAGAGAAGTGGGCCAATAGAATTGCATGTCAAGGAACCATGATCAATATGTACAAAAGAGTGCATATGTGTGTACTAAGGTAATCAATCTCAAACACAGCATGTGGCTAATGTCATAGAAGGGAAACTCAGTAGACAAAGGAAGATGGCAAACAAAGGCAAAACATCACCCCCCCATGGTACTTTAATCATTGTAGTGCATGTACAAAAAGGAAAAACATATGGTGAATCCCAATAATACAATAATTTGTATGAGTGTCCTGAGATGACACTGTTTGAATCAGAAGGTAAAATAAGGCAAAAATAATTGAAATAAAAATACAGATACAATATGACATTTTATCTCAGTGCATTTGTAAGAATACATACAAATGATGTCTAAATAGACTAGAAGAGACATAAGGTTGATATAACAATAGTACAATCGATGATGAATCATTTGAAGCAATGAATTCAATCCTCAGACATAAAACAACCAATATATCTACCAGAATGCAAAAATACAAAAGATTGAATAGAAGGTGCCTAAATAAGAATATGGGAAAATAACCAGCATCACTAAAAAGAGTATAGAAAGACCTTTCCAATGATATAAAGAATTCCCAAATCAGAGATCAGATGCTGAAGATATGTCTCCTAGAGTGCAAAATTGAACTCCTAACTTTGACAAAAAAAAAAGTCATAAAAAACACCAAAACTAAAAATAACTTGCACCACTAGAACAAGCTCAAAACCATCTTTCTGATGATATTTTGTTTGCAAAAAGTAGAGTCCGAATGATCAAGTTATAACCAAAAAACCACATGTAGGTCAAAAAAGAGCTAGAAGGGAAAAAATTGCTACCTTGGGATCCATGCCAAAATACTTCGAGAAGTGCGTCTGCTAGTACAAAAATTAATTCAAGAAACGTGCCAATTTCATACCAAAAACTATCTCTAAAAGCGTGCAGGTTCCTTTGAAAAAACTACCTCAATTTTTTTGTGGAAAAAATCTCAATTTTTGTGCAAAGGTCCATTGATTTATGTGCCAACATGTACAGATTGTCTCAATTTTTGTACCCAAAAATCTTCATTTGTGCACCAAAAATCTCAATTTTTGTACAAAAAACTTCAATTTTTATGCTAGAAAATCTCAATTTCTATGCCAAATAATCTTTAAATCACCACCTCATTTTGTGTGCCCAAGTCAATATGCCCTGGGTGCAAATAAAATTACCTCATATTTTCAACAACATCCAAACTAGACATATTTTATATGGAAATGGGGGTTATTGAGCACCCTCAGCTAAATGATGACATTTTTGTGGGCTCAAAGTGCTCCGAAAAATAGGTCCTCCCCAAATCCAATACCAAATCCTCTAAAAACCACAAATTTGAAAATCAATGGCAAAACTCCCAAGAACATAATAGGGGCATGAAGATCTGGAACTCTGATACCATATTGAAGTTGTTGAAACATCAATCCCATAACTCCCAAGAATCACATACATGCAAACACTTGTTACAGAAAGAGAGAAGCAAAAGCTATGGAGGCTGGAATTCACCAGATCCGTAGTTAAGACGTTCTTAATGAGAAAACAAAGAGATTGTTATTATCAAAAGTGAATGAATGTTTAATTACAAAGAGAGATCATCCTTATAAAAGGAGATCAAAGGTTCCTAATAGGTAATTAACCAAGGTTGCATGATAGTAATTAATAAAAGAATTAATTATTATATGTCTAAAGTTTAGCTTAAGTAAACTAGAGATAATAAGTGACTTAATAATTAAATCAATATGATTTAATTAATAAGAAAAAAAATTATTACTTTACAATAGTCTTACTCAAACCATGTCATCCTTTAAAAATAAATTACATCATTTTCTCAATACAAATTTAATATTCCAGATGTGAAATTTATATTCCTTTGCCCTTAAGACATAATCAATGTTTTTATCTGGACATGCCTCATTTGATACTTAGAAAATGTGATTACTTGACTCTTTGAAAAACATTTGAAACATCACGTCATAAATTATGTCATGGTCATATACTCATGGATACATTGTATACTATAGCATTTAAAGATAACTCCTTGCAATAATATTATTCTTTACCTTTGTGTTCCATTGATTCCTTTAAAAAACTTTTTTTTTGCCTTCAACAATTTTAAAATAACAATGGTTCTAAGATTTATTTGAGTAATATGTATTAAAGATTAAAATTCCTGAAAATGTTAGCACCTATAGCTAGATTCTCTATTAGGCCCCATTTTGGCATTCTCAAGATTTCATGTTTGTTATGTTATATCCAAAAAAAGTGTATCTCCTCAAATTTCAACATTGTTTCAAACGTCCCAACTCCCCATTCAAATTTAGCCTATTTTCTTGAGCATAGAACACCTTGGGGGGTGTGTAACTAGGAACAAAACACCTTGGGTGATGATTACCTTGATATTTGGGCCCAAACTTAAATGGGTTTCCCATTGCTATATTTTAATGATATATTCAACGATAAATATTGTGAGAGGTATATAAGTGGGCTACCTCTTGCCACTTTGGTAATTGAAACCAAGATCAATATTTCAATTTCTCTCATATGATTTTGCATCCAACCACATCATTGTTCAAGAACCCAAGGCATTTTTTAATGCAATCTTATCCATTAAAGAAATCCATGGAATCTCTTGTGATAGTCAATTATAGCATTCTCAATCAAGAAAGAAGATCCTTTGACCATCCATATAAATTATTCCTTCCAATAAAGAGTCTATCAAGCGTAAACACATTGAATATCTATGTGGAGTATTCAATCACTTTATGCATTTGTAAAGGCCCTTCTTCATTCATTTTTGTATTCCAAGGTTCAACAACTATAATTCAAGAAACATACATGTATCTTTATAAATATTTTTGATATGAATAGCTATTTTATGAATGCATTTTTTTTACAAGTAGGCTTAACATTTATTTTTCATTTACATACTTTCCTATCTTACAATTTCAAGGTTGGCTCCTTACCTATGGTTTGACTTAGGAAAAAACTCATTTTCATAATATTTTCCTTATTTTTATATGTGTAAGAATAGGTGGTGAATCTACTAGGACTTGACCTAGAAAGTGCAATATCTAACAGACTACCCATTAAAGTTTCAAACAAAAGTAATAGGTATATAGTGAACCAGGTGATCTATACCTAGGAAGAGAATACCTAGGGTGTGTTGGCATACTGGATTACAAGTTTCTAATGAAGAAAGGAACTTAGGGTTCATTTGGTTGCTGGAATACCATGGGAATAGGTATTGAAAATTAGAATATGTTTTTGATTCTTTGTTTGGTTGACAGAATTGGAATGGAGAATAGGATTACATATTCCCATTATAGCCCAAAACAATCTTTTATCTAATCCCAAAAATACTTGTAATTGAAATGTCCCTTCACATTCTCAATCTCACTTAATCAAATTTTACTATTTTGGGTCTAGGGTAGATGCGAGTATATTCTAGGGTTGACTCCTGCTCATTATTGAAGATGCTTCCACAAAACAAAACAAAAAAAACCATTTTTTACATGGATCAATGGTCAACACAACACCACCCAGATTGTAATTCTCACAAAACTGCAGCCATGACAAAATAGAATATGGATTTCACATATGGGATACATGAAAAGGAGTAGTAGCAGAGATGAAAATCAAAATCATACTGTCATGGCATGTGATAGCTTGTCTTGATCACCATTGGAAAAAAAAACCCCAATTCTTTTCATTAATATAATAGAGCTATCAAGAGCATCCTGAGATATGGTCTTCTCATTTAGAGGCATGTTCTATTTTTAGAAGGAGGTTGAGGGCAGAGGTTTGATTCCCTTTCAGTCTATATCTTTCACACTGCTCTATGTTACCGAGAGCAATTTCATACTATCCACCATTTCTCTGCTACTTGGTAATGATTTCATGCTGGTACTTGGTCAATCTTTTTGTTTTTCCTTAATTTGTGGCTATTAATCTTTTCCTTATTATCTCTACCCTATTCTCAAACAAATTCAAAGTAAACGAAATGAGACTGGAATACATATTTTCCATTCCCATTCTTAATTCCTATACCCATTCTCATTTTCAATTCTAAAACTCAATTCCTATGCCTATAACCAAACAAGCCCTTATGGATTGCATGTTCATGTCAATTATATTATTTTTCATTGATGTCAAAATATTTGGCATATTATTTTATATCATTACCATATCTTTCAAAATTTTATTTTTAAGAGCATAGAGAAAGAATAGTATTTAAAGGAGACTTATTGGGTAAATGTCAAAATAAAAAAATTGAAGCAATGTTAGTAATGAAATATCCTATCAAACTATTGGAGATAAAGATTTATTGGAGATATGAATCTCTTCTTGAAGTAGTGGGAAAAGTCAAGCCAACATTAGGTTAAGGAGAGGAATATTATTTGAGAAGTTTTTACATGAAAGGATGGTATTGTGATCGTTGGATCAAGGTTTAGGTTTAGTGTTATACTTAAGGAAAATAAGAACACAAGTATAAGATATTAAGACTAGAGAAACTGTGGATAGAAAAAAGGAAGGAGAGAAAAGGTTGTAGACAAAGATATCACTATGCAAAAGTTGTAAGTGGGTTATGATCATAGCAGATAATAATTAAAAGGTATGTTATTGTATTGAAGAGATTTAAAGGATATCATATAGAAATGTAGTGCCAATTATAGATCATTTTTTTTTCTATTACCTCCTTACCATTGTAATAGTTGAGATCCCTTGAAAGGGTGGCCTTAATCGGTCTATTGTAAAACCTTTAAAAAGGTAGAATTCTTAGATTATATTGTTGAAATCATTTATCAAGGTTACTCCTAATAGAGAAAAGATCCTAACATATCTAGAAAAAAATCATTTAACAAGGTACACTTGACAGTGTTGTGTAACCCTTTATCAGGCAAGCTCCTAACAAAGTGTATTTTAGAAGAGTGCAACATTTGTGGAGACTGTTCTCACACCATGTTTTTCACCCAAATGGGGTTTCCACAAGATAAATATCATTGTTATTATTGTGTGAATGCTTTTATTATTCTATGAGAATATTTATGCACTAAATCAATAGCAATATTATAGGTAGAACTGAATCTTATCGGTAAACAATATTGAAATTTGTTAAAATTTTAGAAAATTGGTGATTACTGATTCAACCCCACCATTAATCAATCCTGTATCTATGATCAATATCATATATTTGGTCCTTGATTTGGAATCCTAACCACTTTGGGAAAGATCTCAAGATGTATATGTTGAAAAAAATGATTCAATTGTATAGTGTCTTTGATGTTACACAAAATGTCAAGCCTTTATCGAGAAATTAGTGATATCTGAGCTCACTTAGGCATCAAAGATAGTTTCTTATGTATGTCGAGCATTCAGATGACCAAGTTCAGAGATAGTATTCACTAAGCTCATTTGGTTAATGACGAAGATCTTGTATTAACTGAGTTCACTTGGTTACCAAAGGAAAGTAAGCATGACATCAATATTGATCGAGTTGGGTTGGTTAACATTAGAACTCTCATTCTAACCAAGTTGGGTTGGTTAAAAAAGGGATTCTCAGCGTTGATCGAGTACTCAATTTTGCATTAGCCAACTGTCAATCTGTTAAGTTTGATAAATTTATTGGTTAATACAAGATGACTTAAGGCATAATACTTGATTGATTAAAAGAGTATTCAAGCTGACTTGAAAAGGTGAATCATATATATGAAAGGTCAAGTTGAGGACTGAAGAATGGAATTGAAGAAGATGAATTAAGGAAGCAAATTTGAAGGATATCTATAAACGGTAGAGCATCCAAGTTGATAGAGATGCAAAGAATATTTTGATTAAGGAGGACCAAGTAATTAAGCCAAAGCTAAGATCTGAATTAGTAAAGATAGATGCATTAGCAATCAAGTCAATTCATTGTTACTCTCTAATAATTGTACTAGTGAATCAAATCTCTTAACAAAGTTAGCCTAATAGCTATTCAAAAAATCCTCTAACAAGGTGGCATTTCTAGATTGAAGTGTTTAAAAACCTTTAACAATGTCACTCTTAATAGGGTGAATTAAATCCTCTAATAGGGTCACACCTAACAATTTGTTTAGTAACTTTTAATAGGGTTGACTCCTAATAGGGCTCACTTCAAAGAGTGAAAAATAGTAACTAGTTGCAATTGATGGTTTTTCCAAATTGAGTTTCCATGTTAAATCTTAGTGTCTCTTGTGTTCATGTTATTTCTTTTATGTTTTTGTAACTAATTTAATAAAGGCTAATCACATTAATATGTTAATATCTAATTATTTGTGCTAAACAAGTGACAATAGTATATTCGGCGTTAACTGAGTTACAACAGAATATTCAATATTAACCAAGTTACAATCGGATTTGGTTTTATATTGTGTTGACATTTTAAAGGGGAATTTTGGATTTTTTTTGTAGAAATTGATTCACCCCTCCCCTATCAGTTACTCTTTTCTATTTTCAATAATTGGTATCAGAGCATTTGGTGCTTACAGATAAGGTTTCAAGGACCTAAGCTAAAGATCAAGATGTCTTACAGAAGGGAGATTCCTAAGATGGACATAGATAACTTCCAAGCATGTCAACAACTCATGAAGATGCATTTGGCAACCATTGATGACATAGGCCTAAAATATTAGGAGAGAAAATATGTGGCCACTTGTTGAACCTTTGTCTATGGACCAAATAATGGAAAAGAAGAATCACAACATAATGATGATTGACATTGCTTCTACTCTCAATTATGTTGAATTTGATGAAGTCAAAGATTTCCCTATTGCTCATGAAATGTGGATCAAGCTAAAAGATATCTATGGAGGAGATGACAATATAAGGAGAGCTAAGGCAGAAAGTCTAAGAGGTCAGTTTAACCAAATAAAGATGATAGAAGATGAAAACATTGCACAATACAATGAAAGAATCAAAGCAAGTGTGAGTGCACTCAGAGCCTCGGGAGGGAAAATAGATGATGTGATAGTAGTCAACAAGGTACTCAGAACTCTTCATGTTTATGCAATTAGAGTTTTAGATATTCAAGAAATGAGATGTGGTCCTAAAAATGATATAACTTTGGATGCACTATTGGGAAGGTTGACAACCTTTAAGTTAGATAACTTTGATAACTATGTTCCTAACTCTAGTAGCATTGAGTCTGCATTTCAAGATAAACTATCACTCAAGAAGAAAGGTGGAAAATCTAAAAGCAAAAAGTCTAAAAGTGAAGATGAAAATAATTTTGATGATGATCTTGAAGTCATTGAAGCCTTGCTTGCAAGAATATTTCCAAAAGACAAAAGAAAGTACAAAGGTAAAATACCTCTAATCTATTTTTCTTGTGAAGAAGTTGGTCACATTGTTGCAAGATGTCCAAATAAAGAAGGCAAAGAAGAAAAGAAGTGTGACAAGTAAAAAGGAAAGAAATATTTCAACAGATACAAAGACTACAAGGATAAAGGTAAGCAATCTTGTTACATGGCTAAAGACTATGATAGTAGTGATGAAGATGAAATGGTTTACATTGTTGTAAAAGATGAAGCAGATGATGAAAATGATAAGATGGTCCTCATTTATCATATTAGCAAGTATGACACATGGATTATTGATAGTGGTTGTTCTCACCACATGAATGGTGATAAATCTAAATTTGAGCACTTGGAACACTATGATGGCGGGAGTGTCAGATTTGGAAATGATGAACCTTGTTATGTAAAAGGAAAAAGTTGTATTACATTGACTAATGAACTCAAATGTGGCAATGCTTACTGGGTTGAAGGTCTAAAACAAAATCTACTTAGTGTGGTACAGTTGAACAACATTGGATGCAAGGTAGAATTCATGAATGGAAAGGCCAAGTTGTTGGATGGGAAGGAAAATCTAGTTGGGACTGGAAATCAAACAAAAGGAAATGTATTCTATCTAGATCTAACTAAAAGTTCATGTTTCCTAGCTCAAGTAGAGGAAAGTTGGTTATGGTATAAAAGGTTGTGTCATATGAATTTTGATAAATCGATTAACATAAGAAAGAACAAAAGAGTGAGAGGCATTCCAAGTCTAAAGAAACCTGATATGGGCATGTGCAAAAATTGTCCACATTGGAAAGATGGGAAAGAAAAATTTCAAAAGCAAGAACTAGCACTTTGAAGAAGATCTAGAGCTAGTTCATACAAACCTTTGTGGACCTATTGGCACAAAAAGCTATTATGGAGATAAGTATTTTATTTTATTTGTTGATGATTATTCTAGGATGATGACAATGACAGTGATGTACCTAAAAGACAAATCTGAAGCCTTCCAAAAATTCAAGTGGTATCTAGCTAGAGTGGAGAAAGAAAGAAGAAAGAAACTAAAATGGTTAAGGTTAGATAGAGGAGGAGAATTCATCTCAAATGAATTAAATGAATTTTGCAATGAAAGAGGAATCAAAAGGAAGGTATTTGCACCTGGTACACCTCAGTAGAATGGCATAAAAAAAAGAAGAAATAGATCCATTATGGATTGTGTAAGAATGCTAATGATAGAGGAAAATGTTGATGTAGGAGCTTTTAGTGTCTTTGTAAGCAAGAGCTTTTAGTATTTTTGTGAAGCTTTTAATATTTTTCTTAGTTTTTAGAAAGTTGGTTTTTATTAATAACCTCAAAATATTAATTTCAATTTTGAATGTTAGTTGGCAGTTCATCTTATCTTAGTTTTAGGAAGCTTCACAAAAAAATTATTTTTTTTCGAGTTGTTTTAAAAATTACCAAAAATGGCAAAAAATAGTTTTATGAAAAAACCACCAAAAATGATAATTTCAAATTTGTATTTAAAATTGTAATTTACCTCATTGTAGGAAGAGGAGGATTTGGAAGAATAATAAAGAATAATTTGGAGTTCTAACATTTATTTTTGTGTTCTTTCTCTCTTATGTTTATGTTAATTATTTGAGGAATTATGGTTGCATCATCCAGTATTAGAGCACAAAAGGTTTGGGAAAAGGAGATTTTTGTGGTTGTGTGGTTTTGAGTTTATTTTTATGCAAGTTGAGAAGAGGAACTAGTTTCCTAAAGACTAGGTCAAGAAGATAAAATACCTAGGTTGAGGCAAAGGCAAAGCAGAAGCAACGTTAATGGACTCCTTTGAAGAACTATATTTATTGATGAAGTATTTGCATAAGAGAAGAGAAGAAAAATAAATAAAATAAAAGAGAAAGAGAGGAAGAGGAAGGACGAAGAGATGAGGCGATTAGAGTTGAATTAAATGTTTAGAAAATTACAAGAAAGGTGGAAACAATAAAGAAAGCTAATGGAATTAGAAATGCAAAAATGGTACCTATCAGTCAAGAAGAAGATCACATGGCCTATTCAAAAGAAGAAAAGGAAAGAAGACACAAAAATTAAAGGAAGATCCAGAAAATGAAATGGTGAGTATACCAATGACTATTTTGACATCAAGAATTGAAGAAGTCGAGATATTCATAGCCATGGAAGAGTCTTTTCGTCATTTTCAGCCTTATGTTCAAAATGAGAAAATAGAAATGGTTGTTTATAATGATATTTCTAATGAAGATGATTCAAATTTTTTTAATGAGGTATATGAATGTTCCCAAAGGTATTATGTTAATTGTGGTCATGGTGAATATGTTGATATATTATTTGTTGAAGATATAAATGATTATGGTACAAAGGTTTATACGGAAGAAATGGAATTTTGGATTTTAAAGGATGAGAAGACATTGAGTTGAATATGGATTCAGAAAAATAAGAGCAAGAGGGATCTAATGACAGATGCAAAGATGAATGATAAAATGTCAAAAAATTGGAAGACCAAGAAGAAGGAATAAACTTCCATTCCTTTGAGTCAATAAAATCAATGTTTGATACAATGGAAGGAAAAATTCTAGAAAAGAAACTATACACATTAAAAAAAAAACTTGCAAGAGTTGCATTCTTTCAACTAGAGGAGAATGATGCAAGAGATTTTAGTGGCTTTCTAAGCAAGAGCTTTTAGTAGTTTTTTAAAGCTTTTAATATTTTTCTTAGTTTATAGAAAGTTGGTTTGATTAATAACCTTGAAATATTACTTCCAATTTCGAGTGTTAGTTTGCAGTTCATCTTATCTCATTTTTAGGAAGCTTCACGAAAAAAATCAATTTTTCTTGAGTTGTTTTAAAAATTACCAAAACTGGCAAAAATAGTTTTATGAAAAAACATTGCCAAAAATGATAATTTTGGATTTGTATTTAAAATTGTAATTTCTCTTATTGAAGCAAGAGGAGGATTTGGAAGAATAATAAAGAAGAATTTGGAGGTCTAATATTTATTTTTTTGTTCTAATAATAATAAAGAAAAAGTTGTAACTTGGTTGGTTACAAATTCCTAGTGGTCGGTGGACACTAAATTATATACAAATCACTAATAACTACGAAATTAGAGGTTTGGAATTAGTAGTAGTAGGAGGGGAGTTCTAGTCATCAAGTTTTAGAAATGTGTACATTTCTACTTTTAAAATGAGATTGTAGGTAGAAAGGATCTTTTAACATTTTTTTCCAATTTTTTTGGGTATTTATTAAGAATCTGATGAATGTCTAAGAGAAAATAAAAATCAATTGTAATATTTAGGATCACAGTTTTTAAATTTAGACTAATTATAATTATTTTGATGATGACTCTTATGTTTAGAAGTATAAGAAAATTTGTGTTCACTATCAATTTTGACATTTTCTATGTCAACATTCTAAATTAGGAAATTGACCTTATTTGAATGAGGAGATGGTGGTGGTACTCTATCAATTGTATAAGAGGTATTGTTCCAATAATAAAAAAGAGCTTGTAAATAAGTCAGATCAAATGTAAGTCTATTATTTTACATTTGTAGGAAAAAGATAGATTTTCTATCTTGACTGACATTAATTATCCATAGTTCATCATATTTAAATTTAAAAACTTTTGATTATGCATGTTATATTGTTTGATGTAAACTAGAGTACACTTATTGATGATGAACCATTGACATACTAGAACATGTCAGTATTATTTAGATAAGATTACAACAAACAAAAATATGAGATTTTCTATCTTGATCAGTATTAATTCTTCATAGTAGGTCAGACTGATATTTAAAAAAAAAAGATTTACACACAGGTATGTTTTGTTGTTCTAAGTATGTAATCATAGCAATGATGGACCATTAAGTGTGCTTAACGTTGAACAAAAAGAAATACACAACATAAACCAAATTTTTTTGCATATTAATGTTCTCTTTACAAATATTAAATAGTATTTTTACTTTAAAAGCATGCAAAACCCATAATATATTCAATAAAGATTATGGAGAAATCTCTTAGAAGGATCATATGAAAAGAAAAAGAGTTTAAGTTTTAAATAATTTTAGAAATTCATGAATCTAAAGCCAAGCTATTTGAACTTCATGGAAAGACTTTAAAGGTGATTGAAAATTTTGAGATGTATATGAAACTGGTGTTTAGGCTTGGAAACTTCCAAATAAAGAAGTGCAGATTTAATAAGAAAAACCTATTAATAATATCAGATTTCCACAATCCATTGCTAATGATGATGTTGCTTCTAGATTTGATTTTGTAAGTTTTTTTATAATCAACATTTTGGATCACACTCTGTGATCCATCATCAATTACATCCTTCTCTCATCTTGATGATGGATCACAGAGTGTGATCCAAAACATTGATGATAAAAAAACTTACACAATCAAATCTAGATGCAACATCATCATAAGAAAAACCTAATAAAGAATCATCTAGGGACAATAATCCATGTTCAAAGAAACTAAGAAACAAGGAAGGTTAGAATAAAATATTGAGTATTCTATAAAAGTGGTGATATGTGTTTTGGGACTTATTTCAAATTTTGTAAAATCAATCAATATTCAAATTTTGATTATGTTTTTGTTATATATATATATATATGGTTGTATAAAAAATGTGTGATATTTATTGTATAATCATAAATATGTATTTTATAGCTATTTGTAATTTTTTTCTTTGGTCTCATTCACATTTCAAATCTATTGATGTAATTTGTTAATGGATTATTGAGTGTGTTGTACCCTTTGATGTCATTATTCTTTAGAAGAACATATTAAGAACATTCAATAAGAAATCATGCACTCAATGGCCACCACTCTTTATTTTCTACAAGTGAACAGGGATGAGAAAGATGAGGGGAAAGAGAGTAAGATCACCTGCTCCTTCTACAACTTCCTAGCAGATGATTGACTCAAGACTCTTCTAGAAAAACTTGTCAAGGAGGAGATAGAGAAAACGGCCATAGAGGATCCTGATGAAAAGGAGGAAGACCTAGAGGAAAAGGAGGGGAGCTAGCCCCTGTGCTTGCTTTTATTTTATTTTGTTTAATGTTATGATTAACTATGAAATTTTTTCCCTTGGTGGCATTTTTAGTTATTATGGATATTAATTGTGTTATGAGCAACATTTGTAATATCAATTGTGATACTAGTGTTTTTAAGGTTAATACTATGATGTTAGATGTTAAGGTGTTTTTGATGTTTTATATGTCTAGAAAAGGGATTGGTTAGATAGTAGGGGGTAACTTCTGGCTGGCCTCCAGCCCTCTGTACCACGGGGTCACCCTCTCTCTTTTGGCTGCTATATAAATACATTAAAAAAATTCAATAATAAATCAATTTTTAAAATGAGTTTTATTTAATAGTAGTTGGATCTTTTTAGAGAGAGATGGTTGTTATATTGCTCTACATGTGAAAATAGAATGTATTTTTCAATATATTTATGAACACACTTAGATCTTTAGTAATTTATTTTATATTTATTTTATCATATTTATTAGTATTTTTCCATAGTCATATGCTATTGTAATCAGTTTGGTTTAACTAGTTATTAACCAAATTCATTTTGACCAATTAGAATGAAGTATTTTTACTTTTTTAGAGTTCTTATATTATTTTCTAAAGTAATGTGTAAAATATTTAAATAACAAAATGAAAATAATGATTTTCCTTCATGTTAATTGGTCAATCAATTTGACATCTTATGGACCGATTATAGGGAAAGTTAAGGAGATTTAAGCCAAATTGTTCCCATCCACTACCTCATTCAAATCCTAGTAATGTTATAAAAAAATATTAAGGTTGTTTTTTTTTTTCCTACACTATTTCAATTTTTAAAATGATTAAATAAATATATTTCTTACAAATATTGTTTTGATGTATTATTATTAACTAACTTCTTTTAAAATCTATAGAAATTGGTAATATTAATTCAAAGTTTTATAACTATAATTGACATATACTAGTGTGCCACTTGTTAATCTAATGTTAAATCTAATTCAAATAAATATAATAACATTTTAATCCATTATAAACTTTATAATAATCTTATACATATTTCAAATAATTTTATTGTTGATTTTAAATATATTTTACATTAAAATATTAATGTTATTTTAAAAAACAATATATTAAGAACACCAAATAAGAAATGAATTAAAAAGAACTCTATTAATTAGTGAAAACCCCAAATAACGTATTAAATAGACATCTTATAACAACAATATTAGACAATAGAAAATACCATTTATCTAATTTCATACAATGCTTGGCTTACTATTCTGAAATAAAAACCTTATTAAATGTAGTTGCTAAAGTCAGCTAACTAAGAATATGAGTGGAATAGGCATATGTAAATTCTTAAAAAAATTGAATTCTCTACTTGGGTGCACCAAATCGAAATTGCAAATAGAAATAAGTATTCCAATTTTGGCCAAAAAATTAGCAATTATAATTCCACCTATTTAGGTGGAATTGGAATACATATTCCTATTTCTATTTTATTTATTTTAGAAAACATAAATTTTTGGGTCTGTGAATTCCCCATCAAATTTTGACTCAACCAAACATGAATAGGAATATGTATCCCAATTTTCTATTCCAGAATAACTATTCTAGAATAGCAATAACAATTCCCATGTTTGTATTCCTGCAGCCAAATGAAGCCAAGGGAATAATTAAATGAGAATGTGAACTTTTGTCCAGAGTGAATAGGGTTACCATTGTTTACAATAACTTCCTCATTTATTAGTTCCATTACACCCGGTACCATAATTTCTAGATAGAGAACAACATTGAGGGCATCACAATGTTGGTCAATCAATTTGACATCTTATGGACCAAATATAGGGAAAGCTAAGGAGATTTAAGCCACTTTGTTCCCATCCACTACCTCATTCAAATCTTAGTAAGTTATAAAAAATGATTAAGGTTATTTTGTTTTCTATACTATTTCAATTTTTAAAATGATTAAATAAATATATTTCTTACAAATATTGTTTTGATGTATTATTATAAACTAACTTCTTTTAAAATCTATAGAAATTGGTAATATTAATACAAAGTTTTATAACTATAATCGACAAATACTAGCATGAAACTTGTTAAGCCAATGTTAAATCTAATTCAAATAAATATAGTCACCATAATTTCCAGATAGGGTTACCATTTTTTACAATAACTTCCCCATTTATTAGTTCCATTACACCCAGTACCATAATTTCCAGATAAAGAACAACATTGAGGGCATCACAATTTCTGAAAGTATTTTCCACTTCTATTACAAATGGTTCATAATCAAATGAATCACCACATATCACTATAATGTGCTTCTCTCCTTTATAGTTTTGATTGATTGCAAACAACCAACACTTATTTGATCATTTATGCATTATACATCATTTAATACAGATTATACACATAAATTTTGACTCAATGATATGAAGGTATTGAAATCTTTGGTTCCAAATATGATAATTATTGTTGAACCAAAAATATTTTGTTTTGGCAAAATAAATAAAACATGAAACAAGATAAGAAGATGAGCTTACCTAACTGTGCAGTCAATATGAATGGATGTAAGTTGTTCAAAATGAACAACACAAACAAAAATTTTAAGATGAAAAGTGTAGAATGAGAATGCTCGATTTTGATGTAATCTATTTTCATTAACCTGATTCGAAAGACCAAATCAACATTACTACTGATACTAAATTGTTATTGTTATTTATATGCAATTCACATGTAAACATCAATAACATGAATGGACTATATATATATATATATATATATATATATATATATATATATATATATATATATATATATATATATATATATATATATATATATATATATATAAAAGAGAAATATAGCCTAATTCAAAGGCTCTACTGGGACAGAATCAGGAAGAAAACCTAGTATCCTTTGCCAAAAAATAACATGAAAAGAGAGAGAAGACAAAAAAAACTAGTTGAACACCCATCAGCAAGCTGGGGAAGGGGAGCTGAAATAGGAGATCAACACTTACAGTCTAAATTAAAAAGTTTAGAATATATTAAATTCCCCAATTTGGGAATCAAATTTGAGATTTGTTCTTCTGAAAAAGACTCAATAAAGTTGTCATCACAACCATGATTTGATAAGCAGTCAACCACCTTGTTACCTTCTCTAAGAGTGTGTGTGATGCAAGTATCCGGAAATGAATGAAGTAATTGCCAAATCTGATTCATAATGTATCATAGCTACCAATTGTGAATATTCTTGGTCATGCATGCATTAATTACCATAAGAGAATCCCCTTCAATGTAGACTTTAGAAAAACCATCCTTCTTTGCCAAAACCAGTCTATGTAGAAGTGCATGTGCCTCTGCCATGTTGTTTGTGACAAGATTAATGGGAGCAACCTTAATTACCAATAAATTGCCTACCCAATCTTAGATACAAACTCCTATACCAAAAATACCAAGATTTCCTCTTGAAGCTTTGTCAAAACTGATTTTGACAAAATCTTGAAAAGGGATATGCCACTTAATATTGGACATGTCTTTGGTGTGAATGGATTTTCAATTTGGAACTAATCCAATTGGTAGGAAAATGTATTTCCATTCTTTTAAAGTCATCCTGTCTTAGTGAGAAAAATAATGATTGCATTTGACATTGGATAAATTAGAGTTAGCTATCTCCAAAATAGAAACTTCCAGCTTATCAAAAACCTGATCAATGGAAGAGACATCTTTCCTTAAAAACAATTATTTCATTCCCACCATATAACCCAAAAAATTGAAGAAGGTATATATTTTCAGAGGGAAGAGAAAGTGGAAGAAGTGAACATCAAGGGCCAAGATTCAAATAAAACCTTGTTTGGGAGGGGCATGAACACATTAAGTTTCTTGAGGACAAAAAACTAGGAGTATGCAAATTTTTAATTGATTAAAAGATGGTCCATTATTTTTAATTCTTCCCTGAATAGGACACAATTAAAGAGATTTGCAATTCCAAACTTTGACAGTCTATCACTTGTTAAAATCTTCTACCTGGGTGCTAACCAAGAGAAGCAACCCACTTTAGGGAGGACTGTGGGGTTCCAATAGAAAAAATATGCTTTTCTCTTATTGTTATTGTTTTCAATTTGCTTGTTGCCCAAGTTTCAATTCATATCTTTTTCCTTAAGGTTTTGAGTCAAGTCAAGTGTCAAAGTAATGAGTCTGAGTCTATATTGCCTATAGGATGATCTTGATTCTCATCATTCCTTTGAGTTAACTAATGCAAGAATCATATGAGCAATGCATCAGTCCAAATTCAGCTAATTAGGGTTTTGGAGGGTCTTTTTTATGCTTTATCCCGATGAGAAGAAGGTCTGGATATTCTATTTATTCAGATTTTCTTGCTCCTAATAATATTGAAGGCAAAGATCATGTTAAAAAATAGTTCTTCATGAAAGTATTCTTATGTTGGAAATATAAGAGGAGTAATTGAGAGGGGAGAGGTGAATCAGTTGCTACTAAAATAAATCCCAGATCCTTTTGATTTCAATTGAAATTCAGACTGGTAAAATTGATTACTACTGATACTTGGTAAACACAAAGAAATTACTTTAACTTGGTAAATGCAGAGTGTGAATTACTTTGGTAGATCTTAAGATGTTATCAGTAATTACTTGCAAGCATGAAAGAAATAACATGAACACATAAGACACCAGGATTTAGTGTGGAAACCCAATTTGAGAAAAGCTACCAATGTAACTAGTTATTGTTTTTCACTCTTCTGAAGTGAGCCCTGTTAGGAGCCAATCCTATCAAAGGTTAAAAAACACGTTGTTAGGTGTGACCCTGGTGTGACCCTGTTAAAGGATTTAATCACCTTGTTAGGAGTGACCTTGCAAAAGGTCTTGAAACAATTCAATGGAATTGCCACTTTATTAGAAGATTTACAAATGGTTGTTAAACCAACTCTGTTAAGAGATTTTAGTTCACTACTACAATGGTTAGAGAGTAATAATGAAATGACCTAATTGTGATGCAACTGAATTACTGATTATAGATCTCTACTCTGGTTCATACTTGATCCTTCTTGATCAAATAATACTTTTCTGCTCCACAAGGATATCTACTTTATCCTTCAAGTTCGCTTCCTCTCTTCTTATCTCTTTCAACTCATTCAACTTGCATATCACACTTTGAAATCACAACTTGACCTTTTACTTATACCTTTAAGATTGTCAATTCGGGTCAAATACAAATTAGAATAACCAATATTCATCACCTCAGTTGGCTAGAATCAATAGGTAATTTAATTAAGCTTTACATGACAAAATAAGAAATTCCTTTGGTAGCTGACCCAGCTCAATAGAAACTAATTCTGAAGTGATTTCCTATGTTAACCAATAGAAGCTTGGTTAACACTGTGAACTTACAAAATTCCTTTCGTAACTGAGTGAACTTAGTTAACACTGACTCTGTTCAACTTTTCCTTTTTTAACTGAGTGAGCTTGGTTAACACTCTTTTTTGCTTAACTTCCTTTGATGCCCGAGTGAGCTCAGTAGAAACTGCCTTTTGCACAAAGTAAACTCGAGAATGCTCAGTAGACTAGGAAAACCGTCTTCACTAACCAAGTGAGCTTGGCATGTACTGACTATCAATGGATATGACATTTGTGTAACATCAAAGACAACACACAACTAGTCAATTGTATCCAACATTCCTATAGATTTTTGAGAAACCCTAATTCTATGATCAAGTGTTCCATTAAAGACCTAATGCAGGTAAAATGGAGAAATCATGAGCATATATAGAGAAAATATTGTAGAGGAACATCGAAGACCAAGCATGAAGACAATATATAGATTGTGAGAATGAACTACAAGAAGTCCAGTTGAATTCAATGCAGAATGAATAATTAAAAATATAGAAATAGTGAAGAACACGGTCAAAGGTGGTGAAGAACTAAGTGGAAATAAATTCAAAAAATCAAAACATTTCTAATTGTCCACATCACTAAGTTGAAAAGTCAATTGAATGAAAGAACGTATGCTATTGGCCAGTTGAAAAGTCAGATGCTTACCTGTCACATTTGGTCCCATTCAAATGAAAAGTTAAATGCATCTTGTTGACCGTCAGATCAAAGAGGATCTACAGAGGTCATTATGTCACTATATAAATATGTTCAACCATCATTCATAGCGACATAGCAACATGAAGACACGTGTCTGGTGGGCCATCATCTCTTACAAAGCATTGTTAGAGTCTAGTCATGAGGTGGGCCAATAAGGCAAAATAGTCTAATGTCAGACAATAAAGTACAGCCACATGTATGCCATGAGGTATAACTAGAAGGTGGACCCACCATGTGAAGGAAAATTAATGAGTTAAAATATTTAAATGATTAGCATCAGATCAAAGAGGATCTATGGAGGTCATTATGGACTATAAAGATGCTCGACTGTTATTCATAGTTATCATTGCTAGATCAGAAAGATATCCACAGATATCACTATCTCGCTATGGGAAGTTGCTCGATCATTATTCTATGCAACATAGTGACAAGAGGAACCCACTGAGGAAATATAAAGGAAAGACATAAAGATGTTTCTCATGATATAATCTTGATCATAGGTTCTAAGATCAACGATGGAAGTTTAAACTAGCAGTGAACGTTGGAATATGAATCATGCATATTTGGCACGAAAAGATAAGAGATGAAGAAAACAATGTTGTCACAGGGTTTTATGAAGATTGCAAGAAGCTAAAAAGTCATGGAAGATTTTCAAGATTATCTCTAATTCATAATTATCGATGCAAAAGATGCCACTTGGTCATATTATTGGATAACATCATATTTCATCCTCATTTTATTCTTTATTATATGGCTATTGCTCTACCAAAATTTAGAAATGATAACAACAGACTATAAATGTAACCTCATTTGATAATACAAAGGTCAGTAAACTTGATGGTGAATGAGCCTATAGTTCCATTTACTTTCTATTTACTAGTCATGTTTTGTTGCCCATTGTTAGATTATTTTTGAATAAAGAGTTGAAGGACAATTGTATGTGAACTATGATAATCAAGTGGATTCTATTTCATTTTGATGCTTCCAGTGAAAGTGATTCCATTTACTTTCCTCAAATATGATTATGCTTCTTCTCTTGTTCATTTCATTTCATGTTACATAGTTTCATTGGGAAATGAAAGATAAATGTATATCAATCTATTAGTTATTGGTTGGATTCCATTTCATTCAAGGCTGATAGTAAAAGAAATTCCATTTGCCTACATGTGCTTATCTCTTCATTCCTCTTTTTGCATTTAGATGGTAAATCTGCACTTAGAAGTAGGAGTAGATGTTAGAAGAACTTCAAGGTAGGTTGTGATATCCATTCCACTCAGTGTTATAATTTGCCTAAATCTATTTTTTCATAGGGTGTTTGTAGTTATGAATATCCTAGTTTATCCTTTTTTGCTCTCGGGTTAAGAGCACGCCCCATATCCCAAGGATCAATTAAAAACACAATTCATTGCATATATTGCATGTAAGGGAGTTGTAACTTACAATTCAAAGGGCAATGATTTAACACATACACTGACCCATTTGTTGGTAGCATCCTTTTGTTTCCTCACATTTTGGGCATCTAGAGTCAAGGTAAAGCCAAATTAGCAAGAGGGACTAACTATTAACCAACATTGTTAAAGAGGCTTATATCCTTCCTTTATTGAGTACTTTCCACCCTTAGAGGGAACCCAAATACATTTGTCCTTGTGGTTTGATAAGATTACAAACCATTGTTGAAAAATATATATGAGAAAGGAGGACTGAAGATCATTGAGAGGTCTATAGATGGGTCCTTCCATATTACTTTTCTTGAGAATATTTCCATAGCCAATACACAGTCTAGCAAGTTAGAACCCCAATAGTTGGTCGTAATTGCAATGATATCATCATATTGATTAGACTAGGAGAGTCGAGGGAGGCCATTCCATGAGTCTGACCACAATTTGGCATTGCAACCATTATTTACATCCCAAGATATGTACTTGATAACGAGGTCTCTAGAATTAATCATGAAATTCCATATTGTTGATCCGTTAGGAGGGTCAAGAATGGAAAATATTCATGGACACCTATCATCCAAGTATTTTTCCTGCAAGATTTGGTACCATGTAGATCTAGGCTTGGTGTACATTTTCCAAACAAGCTTTCCCCAAAAAGCTTTTTTTTTTTTTTGTGGGCAAGATTATGCAAACCAATTCCCCCATGCAATTTCTCTTGAGCCATGTTTCGGAGAGAGATGAGAGGAATCTTCTTATTTTCATTCATATTGCTTACCCAAAGGAAATCATGAATGAGTTTCTCAATTTGGTGGATGATTGCTGCAGGAGCTTTGAGGACCAACATATAGTAGTTGGGTATTGTAGATAGAACAAATATTATAAGCATAATTTTCCTAGATAATGACAGCCACCTAACCTTCGAAGCTAAAGTTGTAACTTTAATTATTTCTACCATAGCAGACCAATAGGAAGCTTTGTTGGCCCCCAAAAAGAAGGGAATCCCCAAGTAAGTAGAGGGGAGTTTCTCAACCCAAAAACCCAAAATCTTAACAATCTTATTCAATATGAATGTTTTGGTATTGAAGAAAAAGATTTTTTATTTATTGACATTGATCTTTTGGCTAGAAGCTGAGGTATACAAGTCCAAGGACATCTTGATTTGCTTAGCTTCTATGATAGAGGATTTAGCAAATAGAAGAATATCATCTGCGAAAAAATGAGTGGGTTACTGAGAAGGATGTACCTCATATGTGAGCCCCTTGTCAGAGTCCATTCTCATAATCTCTAGAAATGCTCCTACTAAATGCATCTTCCATAATAATGAAGAGGAATGGGGATAATGGGTCACCCTACCTTACCCCTTGTGTAAAAGAGAAGAACCCTGCTGGATGACCATTGATAAGCACCGAAAACCAAGCCCCTAAGACACAAGCTTTGATCCATTTGCACCATTTTTTCACAAATCCAAATTCAGTAAGAACTTTGAGCATAAAATCCTAGCACACCCTATCATTGGCCTTCATTAATCTAATTTAATAGCAAAGTTAGATTTTTGTTTTGAATGAATGGAATGAAGAACTTTGTGGGCAATTAAGGCCCCTTCCATTGTTTCTTTTACTGATATGAAACCACCTTGTTCTTGAGATATAATTAAGGGGATAAGATGTTGAAGCCTTAAGTAAATAGCCTTGGTAATAATCTTGTATACCATTTTGCACAAGGAAATGGGCCTAAAGTCTACAAATCTAATAGGAGCTGCAACTTTTGTGATGAGAGAAATATTTTTAGCATTAAAATATTTTAGCATAGGACCATTTCTTCTAGATTCTTCCATGGGTGCTAAGAGGTCAACACATGTGACATCCCAACATCTTTGAAAAAATAAGGTTGTAAAACCATCATGCCCTAGAGCTTTGTCCAGAGGAAATGAGAAGACTGCTTTTCGAACTTCCTCAAGATTAAATAGGGCTAGCAATAATTTATTATCACCATTTGAAACTAATCTTGGAATATAGGCAAGAATATGATCAGTTGAAGCATCCAAGGTTGAGACTAAAGTTCGGGGAGCACGAATTTTTTTGAAGAATTTGACCCCTTCCTTTTGTATACCTTATGATCTTCAATAAGTCAACTAGTATTAGAACATCTTATGGAGGATATAAGAGAAGAAACCTTCTTTTGTTTTACTAAAGCATGAAAGAATTTTGTGTTTTTATCACCTTTCTTGAGGCACAACTCTCTTGATTTCTATCTCTAGTATACTTCTTCTCAATTGAAAAACTCATTCAGCTCAACTTGTAGAGATATTTTCTTATTATACATGGCTAAATCCAACCCATGTTGGATGATGTGTTGGTTAATCTTAGCAAGTATCTTACTAACCACCATTTTATACTCGAAAATGTTTTTGAAGACCTTGTCATTCCAATCCTTAGGCTAGATCTTAATGAATTTAAGCTTCTATGAAAATTAGAAAATTTTAGTTCCTCTACAAAAGGGAGCTGAAATCCACCATTGTTTTAATAAGGCCTTGAAGTGAGGGTGTCTGAACCACATACTCTCAAACTTAAATGAGGAACCAAATGCACAACATTCAGGAGAGAGTTTCCAATAAACATTCTAGAGCAATAGAAAGTGATTAGATTCAGATACTGGCAATATTTCAAAACTAAAAGAGACTTGAAGAAGCTTCCAGCTTTGAGGTATGAAGAATTTGTCAAGCCTCTCAGTGATTTGCAAAAACCCAACTCTCCTGTTTGTCCATGTAAAAGATCCATTGTGTGGGATAACATCTAAAAGCTGATTGTTTGTTGTAAAGTTCAAAAAATCTTAAATAATTCTTGGATCAGTAGAAATACCTCCCTTCTTATCAACATCGGATAGAATTGCATTAAAGTCCCCACCAATGATGGTTCATTGATCTTCATCATGATGAATAATTTGTGTTAACTTTGTCCACAAGTTCCTCTTATCTGAGGTGGAAGATGGGTCATAAATATTTAGTAACAAGAATGAGAGATCAAAATACACCATCTTCACTAGTTGACAATTATGATCCTACCCAATCAATTCACCACAAATAGTCTTAGGATTCAAGAGAGTAATAAGACCTCCCAAAGATTCCATACCTTGCATATGTAGAGACTTCAAAGCTAACCATTGATTAATTGTTTTAGCATACATTTCACTAGACAGTTTGGTCTCTTGAATAATGTAAATATATGCCTTAATAGAATCAAGCTATTGCTTCATTCTATACCTTTTTTCATAGGCATTTAAGCCTCTGACATTTGAAGAGGTGATCTTCATTGATGACATGGAGAACCCTCTACTCTCCATGTTGGTTTCTTGCTCCTAATCGATTTCCTACAGACTGTGAATTTACCATCCAGTGTGGATTGTATCCTTGCAACTATTTCTTGTAAAACCTTAGCACTATTAAGTTTCCAACCCTTGGACTTTGAAATTTTATTCTCTACCTTCTTGGAAGATGGTTTTTGTTCTAAGGAAAGAGACTATGATTAATCAAAGGATTCTATAGATAATTGTGATTGTTTGAAATCATTTTCATCTCCTTCAAGAGATAAAATGTTGTCTAAATTTTGAAAGTGAAGTGTACATCAAGGAGCAATAGAATCAGAATGAGGTTTTGGTGGAGGCAAACCTTTTTCTTGACTGGCTTGATGGAAAAGCTCCTCCTAAAAAATAAGAGCATCATTCCCTGAAGGTAACTCTGAGTGGACATATTGTAGAGAAGGAATAGAAGGATGGCATGGGATTGAGTCTGTATCTTGCCCTTGGTCAATACTATACTTAGCCTGATTAAAATTGGTCTTCTCCATGGATTCGTGGGAATTTCTTGAAACTGGTTCTTCAACAACGAGTGAGTACAAATACACTTCACTCTATGACAGAAAAACCTCATCAGACATAATAACTCCTTCTACAATTTCATTAATCATGGAAATGGCAAGAGTAACAAGCTAATCATTTGCTATAGTTTGAAGAGTCTTGCCTGAAAGCTTATACCCTTTTCTCAAGATTTAATCAATCAAGGAATCAACTAGTTTGTCTTGAAAGATGAGATCATGCACTTAAAAATATTTGTTTTCTAGATGAGGATCTGTTGACAATTGATAGGGTATCGGCACTATATGAGAAAATTTCTGAAGTGATAAATTTGAGTGTAGAAGAGAGAAGATATAATGGAGACTCCAAATAAATTTATGAATCATCAAAAAATGTTTTGTTATGGTCTCAACTAGCTCAGTCTATAGATGCCAGTCTTGGAACTTAATCAAAGATAAATCCTTTTGTTGATGTAAGCTCAACTACGAGGAGCCATGATTGTCCTGAGTATTCTATTCCCTAACTAAGCATCTGTGTGGATCTGATATGTAATCCTCACATATTAAGACTTGCACCATTTCCATCAAATGCAGTGAGAGTTAAGGTTCCCTAGATGATGCTGAAATCTATAAACTGTGCTTTCTTCCTGAATCGGTACTTTTTGTGACCAAGATACCCATTTAGATCTAATGTTTATAGCCTTTGAAATAGGCTTGGATATTTTGTTAAGGATACAAAATCTAGACTCTTGGTCAAGAAGTTCAAATGTTAGCAAATCATGTCTAACAAAAATACCTAGCTGATTTGTCATAATTTCAACAATTTATGGATCTCTGAACTCCAATGGCAATGAGAAAAATGTTGGAAATTAACATCAAGGGCCAGTTGTTTGTCCTCGAGCCCCACACCCATCTACCCTGTCAGCACCGCAGGCATCCATGGTCGGTAGGCATTTAATTTTGGTAGGTGAGATTTTGAATTTGAACGTTGAGAGGGAAAGGAAGAATATGACAAAAGGAATGTATTATTCATTCATTGTAAGAGATCAAGCAGATCAGAGAGGAAGTGCAGACAGAGCAGAGAAGATCATCAGATCAGTCATTGGAAGAAGAAGAAGAAAGTTTTTTTTGTTTTGTGCTTGCAGTTGCACGTGATTGATTGCTGGTTACTCTGTAAGTTTTTCATTGTTAGATTTGTCCTATTGAAGCAGTGATTGCTCCAGGCACCTTTGTATGCAGCCATTAGAGTTGTAGGTTTAAAGTTTTGGAAGCATAATCAATTTAGGGTTATTTTAGGGTTTTATGGTTGAAGCCGAATGCTCCCAGATTTTGTAAATAGTTTAAATCTCAGTTGAATAGAAAGCAAGCAAGCATACTTGAATCTACTGATCTTTCCTTGTATGTTGCATTTTGAGAAATTTGTTTGAAAGCTTAAAGCTTTGGCTTTCTGGTTTTACTGGTGAAAGCATTCACGTTGAAATATTTCCTAAGTTATATTTCTTGAGTTTGAAACAGAACACTCGCATCTCTTTTTTTAGTTCGAGCCGAGCTCACTCGGCATCCATTGGTGCCAAGCATTTCTTGTGCAAGTGCCAAGCTCCTCTTTGTGCCAAGTTCACTCAGCACCTGTTGCTTGCCACTCGGCACCTTCATGTGCCGAGTAATTTTTGGCACTCGGCACCTTCCTATGCCAAGCACTTTTCTTCAAGTGCCGAGAAACCTGCCACTCAACACCTTCAAGTGTCGAGTAAAACTGACACTCAGCAATTGTGAGTGCCGAGAAATCTTTTAGGGTTAGGGTTGGGTTGTGAGTTTGATTTTAATTTTTATTTCTCACATGGTATCAGAGCTTTGAGGCCCCACATCCAAAGTGAGTTAGGGCATTTGTTTTCTTGGGATATTTGACATGGTAGGAGATGCAGGAAAGATATGGCAGCAACCACCATCATTTAATGGACAGAATTATGATACATTTGCAAAGAAGATGAAGACCATTATAGTTGCAAATCATTTGTGGGAGTTTGTAGTTAATGGATTCAATGATGTGACTGATCCAACTTAGTATGCTGCCCTCACAAATGCACAAAAGACTCATTTGAAAGAGTCAAGGAGGAAAGATGCAAAGGCATTAAGTCTTATTGAAGCAGCAATGACAGAGACAATTTTTCCAAAGATTGCAGCAGCAAATTATGCAAAGGAAGCTTGGGATATCCTTGAGACGAACTTCAAGGGGACTGATAAAGTTTGTATAGTATAGCTATAGAACATCAGGAGGGAATTTGAGAACCTTCAGATGAAGGAGAATGAATCAGTTGCAGACTTCAGTTCAAGGACCTCAAATGTGATTAACCAACTAAAGTCAAATGGAGAAGACTATCAAGAGCAGAGGATAGTGGAAAAGATATTGAGGAGTTTACCTCATAAATATGACCATTTGGTCATGACCATAGAAGAGGCAAAAGACCTCATTGTTTTGACAATGGATGAGTTGATGGGTTCTCTTCAAACCCATGAGTATAGGATAAATAAATCCACATCTTCTTCTACCCAAGACCAAGCATTCAAGGCTCAATCAAATTCAAGAGGAAGGGGGAGAGGAAGAAATGGCTCAGGCAGAAACTCCAGAGGCAGAGGCCGAGGTAATGGAGGACAAAGGAATGCTGCAGCAAAAAGCTTAGGAAGAGCAGATGAAGCAAGTACCTCACACAATACTTCAAGAGGAGGTAAAAAAAACTAAAACTCAAATAAGAGTAATGTAGAATGCTACTACTGTCATAAATATGAGCATTATGCAAATGAATGCTGGAAGAAGCAGAAAGATCAGTCAAGACAAGAAAATGTGGCTGATGTGAATATGGGAAGTGAAAACACTACCTTCATCATGTGTAATGTTGGTGAAGAAGGAAGCCCTGAGGTTTGGTACCTTGACAGTGGATGTAGCAACCACATGAGTGGTAATGAAACCTTGTTTTCATTCATTGACAAGAGTTTCAAGTCAGAAATTAAAATGGGTAACAATAGAACCCTACCAGTTGTGGGCAAAGGATCTATTATGGTCCGCACCAAGAAAGGTGAGAAAAGGGAAATACAAAATGTGTATTTTGCCCCTGGTATGAAGCACAATTTGATGAGCATTGGTCAGCTCATTCAAAATGGATACAAAGTGCTGATGGAGAATGACATGCGTGTCATTTAAGAAAAGGATGGGAGCAAGAACCTACTTGCAGCAGTTCAAATGACCAAGAACAGAATGTTTCCCTTGAGGATTGAGACGGTAAGTTTGTCATTGTTAGATTCGTCCTGTTGAAGAAGTGATTGCTCTAGGCACCTTTGTATGTAGCCATTAGAGTTGCAGGTTTAAATTTTTTGAAGCATAATCAGTTTAGGGTTATTTTAGGGGTTTCTGGTTGAAGCCGAATGCTCCCAGATTTTGTAAATAGTTTAAATCTCAGTTGAATAGAAAGCAAGCAAACATACTTGAATCTATTGATCTTTCCTTGTATGTTGTATTTTGAGAAATTTGTTTGAAAGCTTAAAGCTTTGGCTTTCTGGTTTTAATGGTGAAAGCATTCAAGTTGAAATATTTCTTAAGTTATATTTCTTGAGTTTGAAATAGAACACTTGGCATCTCTTTTTCTCAATTGGAGCCGAGCTCACTCGGCATCCATTGGTGTCGAGCATCTCCTGTGCAAGTTTCAAGCTCCTCTTTGTGCCAAGTTCACTCGGCACCTGTTGCCTATCACTCGACACCTTCATGTGCTAAGCAAGTACCGAGTAATTTCTGGCACTCGGCACCTTCCTGTTCCCAACACTTTTCTTCAAGTGCCGAGCAACTTGCCACTCAACACCTTCAAGTGCCAAGTAAAACTGACACTCGGCAATTGTGAGTTCCAAGCAATCTTTTAGGGTTAGGGTTGAGTTGTGAGTTTGATTTTAATTTTTATTTCTCATAGAAAAGGCAAGCCAGATCGGGAAATAGGGACAAAGATTGTTAACAGATTTGAAATTTGGCCTCCAGTGCAAAGTACACAAACTGATTCCATTATAGAACCAACCTTTGAACTTATGAACTCTGTCCCTAAACAGATTAGATTCAAATATTATAACAAAGAAATTTGACGTAGAATCAACAACGAAGATTTCTTTTCAACCAAACCAGTTTTCTTTAGCCCATCTAGAAATAATCTTTGAGGACAGAGAAGAGTTTGCAAACTTACTGATTAAAGTTGTTTGAAGTAGAAGTATGATATTAGAGCCAATAAAGTGTTCTAGTAGAATGATAGATGGTGTATGCTCCTTCAGTGAAGAATCATGTCCTTTATCCACCTACATACTTTTTTCCCTCCAGACAAATTTGGACATACTCAGCTTAAAGGCGAATCTGATGACGTTTTTGTGAAAGTGGTTATTGTTCTCCTGAAATACTTGAAGGCATCTGGGGACCCTATTTGGTCCGTTCATCAAAATCTGGGCTTGCGTAAGACTCTGCTAATGTTGCATGTTGACATTAATTAACATTGGATGGCTTAGCTTGAGGGGCAGACCTGTGCCTACACTATTTTATTTGTGAAGGAAACTATAATAGATATTAATACTATACTATTTTATTTGTGAAGGAAACTTTAATAGATATCTAGGATAATACTATATTTGTGAATATGGAGTCTGATTTTTTATTTGTACACATTTTATGTGTAGAATGTGATTTTGTATTCATCATTCTATTTAAATATGTGAACTCATTTCAACTATGCTTATGATTAGCCAATATAGATATATACCTAACTAATAGCATATTATTGCTCAAAGTTTTGAACATAAAAAACATAGACATAAAGGGATTAAACATTATATCATTTCAGCCATTAACAATATAGGAAAACAAAAACACATCAGAAAAAACCATATAATTATATTATTTTTAAGTTTTAAAAAAAATGAGATAGTTATATTTTGAAGTTTGTTAAAGTGATGTTTTATGCATAGTCAAAGAGAAAAACAAAGTTAAGAATTTAGATGTATAAAACTAGTAGTAGGTACTTTGTAGAATTATTTGGTTTATAAAATATATATGTTCTTATCAATCAAGAATGTGCTTGTACCTAGAAGGGAAAAAATCAAGATCATCTTTATTAGTTTGCACTTCCACAAGAGTTTGATAAGCATATATTGTCTCTAACTTAGATATCCTATAGAGTGGCACCAAGCAGAAAGTGAGGATCAATTATTTGTTAGTCATCGTGTTGGCCCATTGCCTTAAGAATTCCCCTTTTAGCATGACTCGCCATAGTCACATGGATTTGAACTTGTGACAAAGCTCTAATACCACTTGATAGCCATAGTATTCTTCACTACCTTAAAAGATCAACATTTTAATGTGTGATACAACCACATGACTTATAGAACACAAAAGGCGATTAAGCCACATCATAAATCTTGTAAAGGATGTTGGACCACTACCTAAATACTATTAACATTCTAACCATGACCGCTATTATGAGAAAAATGAACTATCACACTCATACATACAATGAATTTTGTGATGCTAAGGCCCTCAAATAGAGTATCAACTCCTAATTGACTCAAGAGTAGATAGTGTTATTCTAGCTACCATATAAGGGGTATTTCTTTACCAATCTAGTAGAATCTATAAATAATACACCTCAAGCACGAATTCATTGGCTTGCATAAGTGTAAGATTAAGATTATGTTGGCACAATCGACTATATCATATAGAAGTTTAATACATGGGGAAATGAATTTCAATATTGAATCCGTCAAAAAGATAATGTCCTTCTAAGGATCATATAAAGTGAAATAGCTTAGGTCTGAAGGGATACTCAAATCCATGAATTCCAGCCATATTGTTTGAAATTTCAAGCAAGATTTAAAAAGGTGTCCGAGAGTTTCCAAATACAGACAAAGACGGGAACTAAAGGTTGGAATCCTTGAAATAATACTTTTGGAGCCAATAGACTTCCTAGATAAAGAATAGATATACTGGGAAAAATGAACAAGTTTAACTAAATATTGTTAGATACACTAAGATACTTATATGCTCAAAACATCTTTTCAAAACCAAGTAGTCCTACAAATAGATTATGGAAAAAAGGGTTGTAATGTCAATGCTAATAAAAATGTGTAAATGAAACTTACATTTGCTCCTCCTATATATAGGACAAGGAGGAAGGCACAAATAAAAGACTAACTACCCTTCAGTTAGGGTCATTACAAATGTTGTGAAACTAATTCATGTACCTATTTATTTAACTTCTAAAATAATATTTATCTCCTTTCAATTATAATTCTAACTGCAGTTCTACTTAACATAATTCTCCTCAAATGTTTGTTATTTTTTGTTCATGTAGATACCTGTTAGTGAACAGATTGTCCTCCAAAGAAAAACATACAAATTAACTCCAAAACCTTTATAGGAAGACTGAATACACACTAACAGTTGGGTCACTTCACTATTGAAAAGCGTACAACTCCTCGTACAGCTCCTCGTATATGATTTACAATGAATCAACTACACTAAGATTTGATAATGCTTTTGACCTGAAAGCGAGAAAGGTTTACAAACATCTATTTGTAAACATGAAATAGATGCAGAAAAACTATTTGATTGAAAGGAAATAAACAATAAATAATGCAAAGTCCATTCACTCGGACGTTGCATTACATAACGGACATAGAGAGAAAGACGAATGATCCTTTCCAAACACAGATAATTGAAGCACAAAGTCCAAAATATAACCGTGATAGTAATCATATATATATCAAACTGCATTCAGAGATAACCAAGAAGATGCAAGGATCAACATTGGATCAGAAATTTAAAAACACAAACTCAAAGTTTTGATGAATGAAAATACTCCTCCTCTAAACACGAATAAACAAAACAAACTTTGTTGTTTGATATACACAAGGACATTATCTAGAAAAATCTCTCTACCTTCTCCCCTTGTATTCACAGTTTTATTTGCTCTTCGCCCAAAGTTTCCCAAGCCAAAAATTGCTAAAAACTGGAACTCCTGGAACCCCTTGTCCTCGGCTTTCTGTAACTTATATAAGCTCCCATCTTTCTGTTGAGGTTATTCAGTTATAATAACTGATTCTTTAAAACATACGTTCTCCCCTTATCTTCTAGTATTTCCATCCTTGACATGTGTAATGTTTATTTCATAATTAAACACTTTATTGGGATTCATTATGGCATTACATTTCCTTTTCATATAGGATGGATAGAATGTTTAGATTTATATCTTGGTTATGAAGTAAATGATGACACCTATTAACGAAATATTTGGATTTTACATACTTATACACACATGTCGTGGTTTATTTATACCACATCCTTTCTTTACAGCATCCCTCAGGCTTCCACATGCAAGGTTTATGTTTTCAGTACACATGAGAGGTATTTAAGAATCTATTTGAAATCAATTTTCCAAAGCCGATTCAAATGCAAAATAAGAACATCGAGCTTAAACTAGTGTGGTAATGTGTGTAACTTTTCATTATCATGTTGACTGTCCTCTTGATCTTCAGGGAATTTATCTTCTGAAACAATGACTGTCACTGCAATGTTATCTTTCATGGGGGAGGGTCCTGCGATGAATCCTTCTTTGATTTTGCCTCCACAACTATAGGAGAGTCACGGAGATAAAGGCATATTGCGGCACAGTCATCTGTTTTAGATGTTGGATATTTCACTCTCCATGCTCGAACAACAAACTCTACCAGAGATCTGGCTGATGTCGATCATGTGGGAGCTGATGCCACAATTTTCACAACATCCTTGTTAGGAAACACATCCCATATCCCATCTGTGGCCTTCACAATGAACTCATCTCTTTCGGTGAGACGGTGATATGAGATTTCAGGCACCGAAATTAAGCCAAAATCCTTCAAATAGAAATCTCCACTCGTGAGGGATGGCACGATGCATGCTCAGGGTGCCTGTCATAATGACATGACATGTATGTGCTATAAGCAAAATGGTATTGTCAGACATATCTACTCGAAACTGCCGCAGACATATTCCTGAACTTCATCATATAACCACTGGCTTTGCATGAATCAATGTTATGGTCCCGTAATCTGTAGACTTCGCCGAACTTCCAATTACCTCTTGGTGTACATGTATTATCTGCGGCTTTGCTTGAAAAAATTTCATCAGAGACCAAATCGCACCCGCACTCCTTCATTCTAAAATAACCAACACACTCTTTGGTGGCTGTCCTGACATGATTACTGCATTTCGATGAAGGTTTATTCTTTACGTCTCGATATCATGAGTGAGCATATGATTCGGCATCAATCTTACTTTCCAAAACTCGTGACCCTTTCCTTCCACTCGATGTCGAAAGGGCTCCATTACTTCATCAAGTTCGGGTATTGCGCCAAACAATTGGCACATATGTTGCCAACACCGCCACTACTTGGAGTCAAAGAAAACATCCCTTCCTAGCATTCAACAATCAGCGCATCCACGGGCATTTTTTTGATTAAGATCTTGTACGCTTTGCTTATGTTTCAGTGTGAAGGGTCTTTTACTTCTCGAGACACCGCCATGGACTTAGATAGTATTCACATGATGCCTGCACCTTTGCACTGGATTCAAAACTTTTTTCAACTGACCCATGAAATATACCCATTAGATGATCTCAGATTTGACCTTCAAGAAGGGTCATCACAAATTTATCAGGACCCGATAGGTGTACTTGTGGGCTTGGAAAAATGTTCAGAATGTTTGCAATGTATGAATCTCTTGATTCATCTCCTTTGATTTGGGAGTCCTGAGCTTTCACACGTTATGGTGAAAGTGTGATCTTCAGGTTTCACTAGCAAACTTCAAGTGATATGCTCGTTGAACACCTATATCCCATTTTTCTAATTCTCCACATGTCATATGGCAGTTATGATGTCATTCAGTGGGTAAGACATGTTGCATGCAATTCTAAGTCAAATATGGACCATGCTGTTTTGTCTTCAAATGACGACAAATGTCTCTTCATCCAACTATGCTTGGGATGGTGTGAGATTCGATATATATTGAATTACTTTGGCTTTCAAAATCTATTGCATTCTTTTGGCTTGAATTACTTTGGCTTGAACTCTCTCGCGGGGTGATCTTGTATCCCCCGACCCCTTTTTGTGAATTGTATTCTAAGTATATTTTTTAATAGAACAAGACTATTCATAAAAAAAAAATAAAAAAATCTATTGCATGATTTACATGCACCTCCTATATTTACAATTCTTCGTGGATAGGGTATACATGTCAATACACAGATCAATGTGCTCAATCTTTTTAACACAAAGATGACTTCATCTTGTGGAAGCATATGATGAGGAATAACGAATGTCTTGAGCTCACAACTTATTGAATCATCAGCCTACACCCTGAATTTTCATCTACAAACTCAAAATCCATATTTGAATATTTAACTTTATACCAACAAGTTGCCTATCATTTCAAACTTAAACCTTGAGCCAAACTTGAATTCTGGTGTTGAATCAAACATGGATTCTGGACTTGTCTAAATCAATGAATCCGCATTTCGAACCATGAATCTGAACTTTGCGTGAACTGGACCTACAAGATGCCCATTTGAACCACCGAACCACTTCAAACTACTTTGAACCTTGGTTCAAAGAGGTTCGAAACAATAATTTGAAATTTTCAAAAAATTGGGTCCACATAGGGTACCAACAATACCCTAATTTGATACATCTTTTTTTTCTTTTCTATACTCCAAAGGTTGTACATTTGACATGTCCATTAGATTATGCTAATAGTAATTATTGATTTACGAAAATCTTAAATGGGTTTTGTATGTGCCAACTATTGCAAAGATTCATAAAAATATTAACTCTAGGATATTTGATACTATCCCCCTTCATATTTGATTTGTTATGAATTTTTCAATGTTTTTAAGGGTATCTATATTTGTATACCCTTCGTTTCAACCTTGAATCTCCACCATAAACCCTTATTGGTTTCCTTGTCATTTCATCAAGGTTTTGAGTTATTCCTTACTTTGGTAGTGATTCCCTTAATTTATTTTTTCCTTAACCATAATCATTTTATTCTTGTTCTTTTATTAATTATTTAATGATCATTGCCTAAGTCCACTCCATATAGTGGTGCCTAATGATTGATCTCAAATGAATAAACTCAAATAGTAAAGTGCACTCATCTTATTTTTCAAATCTTTTAGGATGTTTTTGTACCATCCTAAATTATAAGATATTATACTCATATGCTCAATTAGGCCCCCATTTTCAATGTTCTCAAGATTTGATGTCTCTTATGCTTGATGTAACCCTGAACCACCCATATTTATAGATACATTTCTACCTTCTTGACTCCCAAATTAAATTTTATCCTATTTCAGTGGGAAGAGGTTGTCTAGTCTAGCCTCTTTTTATGAAAGTTAATCCAACTAACTTCTTTCCTATTTTTCCAAAAAATTGAAGCATGGGACTGTCTTATTGGGTTTAGCAAATTTATACAATCTAGTTAGCTCCTTTGATTTTTTAGTTCTAAATTTTTTTTTATTAAGAAAAGAAGCAAATAACGAGTGTTGGTTTGAAGTACAATCAGATATCTAGACATAAATAACAAAATAATACTAGTGCCTAGTCATGAAAGATGCGGATAAAATAGATCTCCCTCTATCAAAGACAAAGCTCCACAAGCCACTGAACCACCAACCATGGTCAACATTGTCAATCAATAACATGGGACAAGTCCCCACAATAGCTACAAACTTAAACCAAAAACAACAACAAAGGACCAAAGTGTGCCCTTAAAAATTGCCAACAATCACTCGATCGTAGGGAGAAGAAAAACTAAAATAGGAAATTACCATAAAAACAAGGGAACAAACTCGGGTCATCCATGCTTGTTAGGACTCTAAGAAAAAATATAGGTCCAAACAAGACTATACATCCAGCCTTGGAAAATACAATACATATTTTCCAACCATGGGTCTAGGAAAGGATCAACCTCTAGCCTTGGAAAATATAGACAAAATTATTCCAGCCCCTTGTAAACTCCCAAATCACCATAATAGAAATGAGAGGAGAAAGGAGGAGGAAGAAAAAACCCTAGAGGTGAGATTTTCACCCCCATCTTTCGCTAAAAAAACTACTAAAAGTAGTGCAAGTACATAACATCTTGATAGGAGTCTCCTTTGCTTCTCCATTCCCAAATATAATTTCCACCTCCAAAGGAGTTATGAGCATAGAAGCAAAGAGGAAAACCTAGGCCATCCTTGAAGGAAGTAACACATATCTTCACACCAAAGAATTTAGCTATAGAGTCATCCCTCCTTCATTGTTTGAAGTACACTGTCCAAACATGTTCTATCAAGCCAAATTTCTAACAATAAGAAAGATATACTTACAAACAACAGAAGGAGATTACATGTTGAACCCATTCACCACTTCCCCTCAACAACCAGCTACCTCCATAAGCTTTCCCCTACCTCAATACGGTCCTCCACCATAATAGGAAGTAGGAAAGTGAAAGAATTCTACATAGGACACCTCCACCACACATGCATCAGAAGCCCCGTAGTGACTTCCTCAATTGGATTCCACCACCAAATAGAGGAAGCCTTCACCTCATATCATGAGCAACTGAAGGAAACCCCAAAATAGCAAACACCGAGAGGTAAGAGAGTCTCCAAATGATGAACAATAGTGCACCCCACAAAATTCCTAGGCAAGAGAGGCCACTAACAAGAAAACCCATGAAAATGAAGACCCGTCTAGGGGAAAAAAAACCTTGTCAATAGAACTAGCAGCAGGGACAAGGACAACATTTTCCCTATAGACTAGACCATCAACATCCAAGCCCCTACAAACCCTAGAAATCACATGAGCCCCATGAGCCATAGTAGGAGGCCTCAAGGGGAAGCATTGTCATTGAATTCATTGCACATAGCCATCCAATCCAAACCCATCTACATCAAACTCAAAATACAGGACAACCCACTAGAGGTAGAGACCACCAACACACCTGAGCTAAAAACTCAATACATCCAAAGCCCAAAGTAACAAGGGTGCCAACAAAAAATACCTCCACCCACAAACTCCAAACCTTTCCACACCATTTCAATCCCAGAAAGGTATCTGCAACAACATCAAAAATATGGAGACAACCCACAAATCCACCATAGGTAGTCCCCACCCAACAAGGAGCACAAAACCCCTAGGCTAAGTAACCAACCAAGCCACAGAGAAAATGATGTGACTTCTATAGGAGGGGAAAGTGTTCATCCACACAGCCCACAAATCCATTATAGAAAATACCAATGTTGGGAGAGCCAAGATCAAGGACCCTTGCTGGGAAAAAAACCACATCATCTTCTTCATCTAAGGACTCCTCAACATCTCTCACCCCTAAGGATTGGCCTCCTCAAAAAACCCTAGAATCTCATTTCTCTCCTCCAAAGCTCCCAACCATTCTCAAAAAACTTAAATTGACTTGAGCTATAAAATGTTGACAAAGACATCGAAGAAACATGCTTATCCTCATTTGGACATAAAGGAATAAAATTTTTAAATGCTCTCCTACAATTTTACATCCAAGCATTTAAGATCGAGATCAGGATTTCAAGCACTCAAAGGATCTTTGAGGGAAATATTCTCTATTGTAGCAAGCTTCTCTCCCATGGTGGACAAGCAAAGGATAGTAATATTAGATATTCACAATCTTTTAGTGATGTGATTATCTTCTAGATTTGATTATTTCTATTTTTCAACATCAACATTTCATATCACACCATGTGATCCATCATCAGGATAAGAGAGAAGGATCGAAAAGAAAGGAAGATATCCAAACTAGCCTTCCTTTCTCTCTCATTGTGATGATGGATCACAGAGTGTGATCTGAAATGTTGATGCTTAAAAATAGACACAATCAAGTCTATAAGCTAATCACATAAGTAAAGGATATCTTAATCAAGAAGTAATATCCTTTTTCTTTATACATTCATCCATCCATCCGTTCTTCAAATGAAGATTCTATCAAGAACATCAATATAAAAGATCTTTAAGGAGTATTTGTGTATCTATAAATTTATGAAGGCATCCTTGATTACATTATAAAATTAAAATACTATATAGAAATACATTAAAGAAAAATACAATCATCTCCATAGACATCATGATATCAATATTTATTTATGAATGTATATATATTTACAAAGTAGATCTAGTATTTACATTACATATATACACTATTTTCTTTCATAAAATCTAATTTCTATTTCAAGATCAATTCTTCAACCAATATTTGATCAAGGTAAAACCCTTTCCACACAATAATTTTCTCATATTTCTATGTGAAAGAATAGGTTGTGTTTGTATTGGCTTAGATCCATAAGGTTTAAGGCTTGACAAATAATTTACAACTAAGTCCAGTCAAAAGTCAAAGGAACAAGATACCTTGAATGACCTCTTATTAGGTATGAAACACCCAAAGAAACCTCTTCCCTACAAAAAAACATAAAATTGAAATTTTAGGTCAATGGCATCTTTTGGTTTATGTTTTCATATCCTGTATAGAACTATCTACTTTCCATCATGTTGTATATTATGTAAATTGTCATTTTTACCTCTTCTGTTCTCTATCTTGCATCATTTGATGAAATCCCCAATAAATAAACTTTCATAATAGTAAAGGATTAGAGATTTCCATTAAGCACTTAATCCATTTCAAGCCTAGTGGGACATCTTCATTTAAATGTGTAATAAGAGATAGGATTGGTCATTATAAATTACCTGTCTTATTTTTTGTTATTGTACATTTTGGTAAGTCTAATGTATTAAATTTCCACTTTTTATTTGATGGTAGATGTGTTATTCATTAAGTGGGTAAGTGCAACAAGTTGTGGTGCCAAAAACATGACACACACACACACAAAAAAAAAAATCACAAAGCACGTACGTGCTATAGCATGCACACGCTTTATAAAATTTAAAATTTTTATATATGGGCTACAAACCTACAGCCCATTTTATTATTTTTTGTTTTACATTGTTTCTCCTTAACAACGCACATGCGGATTGAAAACATTGAAGAATTTTTTCATCTACCTCCTCAAAATGCCTCCTCATCACTAAAAATCAAGATCGAGATCATGTAGTATGTTTTCTACTCTTTTTTTGCATTGTTTTGTAAGTTTTTACATTGTTTTATGGGTTTTTTAATTTTTGCTTTAAATTTATTTATTTATTTAGATTGCAATTGGTTTCTTATCAGGAAATGTGAATAATGAACTACCAAATCCCCAGCCAGATCAACAAAATCAAAATGAAAACCCTCTACAAGTTCCAAATCAAAACCCTCCACAACAAGAGCAAGAAATTCTGTAACCTCCACTAATTGGAAGACCTCCTCCTAGTACCCAAGACAACATAATGAATGAAATAGAAAGAGAAGAAAATGAATTAGAAGCACTCATTGGGAGGTTGAAAGCTTGTGGACAAACCAATCCAATGAGAGCATAATTGGCATCCTCCCTTAAGTCCATTATGACCCATGTAGCTTTTGCTAGTGGTCAATTGGATATTTGGTGTGTTAAGACAGATGAACAAAGAAGATATTATGCAAGAAAATTATCATATAAAGATATTTTTTTATAAAAAGGAAATAGCAAAAGCTAGCATCTGTGCATTGTTTAAAAAGCCTAGAGAACAAGACACTATTAAACATACAACTAAAAGGTTCCCCATCCATTGGTGCATACATGATGATATTAGAAATAACTTTGGGATAGATGGTGGATGGTCTTTGATGCCCCTCCTTGCAATAATCATGAGATTCTAATGCATTTCTTAAAGAAATTGTATTGTGAATTTGTCCTTGAGGAGATCCCCAATTATTTTGATATATTAGAATCTCAGGGTAGAGGTGGGGATCATCATTCCTTCAATTCTGAAGGAACAAGTAGAGACCAACACTCTAGGGAGTATCAATGATTTGACGCAGACCCTCATTCATTGCGCCAGTCCATTAGTTGAGGAGGAGCCTTCTATGTGTTGCTGTTACATGTGCACATCATGTGGATCCTTATGCACATTTGGTAGTCATGCTAGAGACAATATGGATGATGGGCTAGTCACTTATGAGTTCCTAAGTGACACATTTGACATTGACACATAGGTAAATTACAATTATAATAAACTAATTTGATCACATGTCGTATGTATAGTGAATGACTAATTAATTAGCATGTATTGACATTATTCAAAACTTAGGGTAAGAGTGTTGATGGCCCTAGTACAGATTCGCTAGACCCATTTTTTGTCTCATCGACGAGTTGAGAGGTATGTATCAATTTAATCATTTAAATTAATACATATTTTTATTAAGTAATCATATCAAGGATTGACAAAAAAATGTATGCATGTGCATCAGTTCTCTACTAGACCATTGATATTCACAAGGAACTTTGAGCCTAGGCATGATACAAGCTCCGTAGAGGTAAATTTGTTTCATGTTAATTTAATTCATTTGATTATATTTGTTTCATGTTTCATGTTACATGTAAATTTTATTATATGACATGTAGTTGTTGACATCTAAGACTCCTCCTCATCTTCATTAGTCCATCGATTGGAGTTGTTGCAGTGATGGCTAGTTTAGAGTCATTCACCAAGGTATGAAAGAATTTTCTTAGTTTTAGTTATTGTTTATAATAGTTAGTATTGAAATTTCAAATTTTACTTATAAGTGATTATATTGATTGAATTGTTGTAGGGCGTTATTACACCTGATCATCTATGAGCCTTTTGAGGTGGATGTATAGAGTGACTATTTGATGGCGGTAAGAAAATAATTAATTTTGTGTGTAAATATATTTGATTTCAATGTATAATAATTATTGATTCATATCTACTTTGTTTGTATCAGCTTGAGGTAAAGAAGAGCCTAAACTAAAGGATGAGCAAGCAGTGAGGAAGAACCCATCATCCCCATTATCTCCCTCCATATGATGATCAAAGACCTCTAGTGATTTGTTTCCTTTCCCTCGTGGGAAGGAGAAGATATAGTTAATAGACACACATGTATAGGCATTAGTGGACATATATGTTGGATTTTACGTTAGTGGACATATTCGATATACATTTGATGTATATATGACATTTTATATTTGATGTATGACATATATTTGATGCATGACATTATTAGACATATGACATTATTGGTTAATATGTGATATGTTTGTTCATGTATGACATTATTGGTTATCATAATATATTATATGTTTGTTAATGTATGACATTATTGGTTATCATAATATATTATATGTTCGTTCATGTATGACATTATTGGTTATCATAATATAGTACATGTTTGTTCATGTATGACATTATTGCTTATCATAATATATATCTTGTTTTTTTTTGTTTATGTTTTAAGTACATTGAACATGTATTTCATTTTAATGTAATTTGCATCCAAAATGATGCAGAGTGCTCACACTAAAAGCTAGTGGATTCCAAGCAAGAACACTTTTAAGGCAAACTAGCTTTCCCACCTTCCTAAGTGTCTTCAAAGACTCTTTCCAACTTGGTTACAACATTGAAAAAACTTCTAACCAACTTCACAAAACTACTTGATCACTTTCCCTATTCAAAACTTGGGAAGCAATAAGGGAAAAAAGAGCAAATTTGAGATATGGATCATAACCAACTTCTTGCTTCAAATTAAGACCTTAGACACTTCAAGGAACACCTAATAACTATCTTAAAAACTTTAGTTTGTCATCTATTCCATCCTTCCAAGAGATTCTTCAACATCCTATGAGTGAAAACAATCTTCCAACATCCTATGATTGTATTTTCTTTGCAACAATATGTAATTTGTTAATTTTCAGACAACTCTTCACATAGGGAAGTGATTATGTTTCAAACCCATGAAATGGCTATTAACGCAACCAAGAAGATTCTTAACATCTTCCACTAACTCCATTTAGTGATAACATGCACCTAAAGCGGTGTTTCATTATGACAAACTACAAGTTTGTTGTTCCAAACAAGAAGTAACAATATTTGACAATAACTGAATGATCATATATACAAGTTTAACATTAACAGTGATTTCTTGCCATATAAAAAAAAATTAATAATCACCAACACTTTATGCCTCCTCTAAATTCATAGAGGGTATTTTCATCATTTGAAATCCATTCCAACTAATTACTAGTTTCTTTGATTGGTTACAAGGTTAATTTCAATGTTTTCTAAAAAATTGTTAAAATTGCCAAAAAGTTGTCAGTAACTTTTACTGCAAAATGCAATTTTTGCAATAACTCTTCCTAGAACTTAACAAAGTAGTTTTTGGTAACACATAGGACCTATATAAGGTGTAATGATTATAAAAACACTTATTGAGTCAACTTATTAACAAAAAAAACAAAAAAAACAAAAAAATTGTTTGGACTAAGGCAACTTGGGTTTATAGGTCACCTCAAGTTCCTTGACCTTACAAAAAAGAATTACCTTATTAGCATAAAAAATAACATGTTTGAAATGAGTTATATGATCACCCCTTTACCATCTATCATTAGTCTCCATCATTGGATGAGATGACATATCCAATTGCCACCATCAAAGATCATTGCCCTATGGTATTTAGTGACTCTTAGGGATGATTCAGTTCAACATGCCTGAGAGTGTTTAAGTGCTCAACAGGATTGAAGGACCTTGGGGATAGGGTTTACCTAGCCACCCAAAGCTAACATAATAGAAAGTTTGATCCCACGATGCATGGTGAGGGAGATTCGGTAGTTGACAATGTTGTACTAGCCAACACTACAAGTTTCAACATCACCCAAGATGGGGCCGCAAAACAAAAATGGAATAAGATCTCCAAAAAGATAGAGAGGTTATTGTAGGTCTCCACAACATGATCCTATAGCACCTAGAATCACATCAATACCTCATATGAGCTCTAAGATATGCCCCGTCAAAGATTGTTGTCCTATGGCATTTAGTGACTCTTAAGGACAATTCAGTTCGGCATGCCCAAGAACATTCAAGCACTCAATAGGATGGGAGGATCTTGGGGCTAGAGTTTACTTATCCACTCAAAGCTAACAAAATAGAAAATTTGATCCCATGATGAACGGTGAGGGATATTTGGTAGTTGGAAACTTTGCACTAGCCAACACTACAAGTTTCAGCATCACCTGAGATGGGGTCACAAAATTAAAACAAAATAAGATCTCAAAAAAGAGAGAGTAGTTATTGTAGCTCTTTGTAACATGGTCCTATAGCACTTAGAATCACATCCATAACTTGCACGAGCTCTGAGATATGCCTTGTCAAAGATCATTGCCCTATGACATTTAGTGACTCTTAGGGACGATTTGGTTCGACGTGCCCAAGAATCTTCAATCACTCAATGTGATGGGAGAAGCTTTGGGAAAGGGTTTACCTAACCACTCAGAGCTAATGGAATAGATAGTTTGATCCCATAGCAAACAGTGAGGGAGATTTGGTAGTTGGCAACTTTGTACTGGCCAACACTATAAGTTCCAGCATCACCCGAGATGGGGTCAAAAAATCAAAATGAAATAAGATTTCAAAAAAGTGAGAGAGGTTATTTTAGGTCTCTACAACATGATCCTATAGCACCTAGAATTGCATCCATACCTTGCATGAGCTCCGAGATATGCCCCATCAAAGATCACTTTCCTATGGCATTTAGTGACTCTTAGGGATGATTCAGTTCGGCGTGCCTGAGAATGTTTGAGAACTCAATGTGATGGGAGGAGCTTGAGGTTAGAGTTTACTTGACCAAATAGAGCTAATGGACTAGATAGTTTGATCCCACTATGCATGGTGAGGGAGATTTGACAGTTGGCAACTTTGTACTAGCCAACACTACAAGTTTCAGCATCACCTGAGATGGGGTCGCAAAATCAAAATGGAATAAGATCTCCAAAAAGAGAGATAATTTATTGTAGGTCTCTAAAACGCAATCCTATAGCACCTAGAATTACATCCATATCTCACACAAGCTCTGAGATATGCCCCGTCAAAGATTGTTTTCCTATGGCATTTTGTGACTCTTAGGGACGATTTGGTTCAACATGCCTGAGAATGTTCAAGAACTCAACATGATGGGAGAAGCTTGGGGCTTGGGTTTACTCAGCCACCTTGAGCTAATGAAATAGATAGTTCAATCCGACAATGCACGGTGAGGGAGATTCAGCAGTTGGCAACTATGTACTAGCCAACACTACAAGTTTTGGCATCACCCATGATGGGGTCACAAAATTAAAAAAGAATAAGATCTCTAAAAAGAGAGAGAGGTTATTTTAGGTCTCCACAACATGGTCCTATAGCACCTAGAATCACATCTATACCTTGCACGATCTCCAAGATATGCCCCGTCAAAGATTGCTACCATATGACATTTAGTGACTCTTAGGGGTGATTCGGTTCGGCATGCCCAAGAATGTTTGAGCACTCAACAGGATGGGAGGAACTTGGGGCTAGGGTTTATCTAGCCACATGGAGCTAACAAAATAGATGGTTTGATCCCATGATGCACGATGAGAGAGATTCGGCAATTGGCAACTTTGTACTAGCCAACACTACAAGTTTTAGCATCACCTGAGATGAGTTTGCAAAATCAAAACAAAATAAGATCTCCAAAAAATTAGAGAGGTTATTCTAAGTGGTCTTTGCAACACGTTCCTATAGCACTTGGAATTACATCCATACCTCACACGAGCTTCGAGATATGCACCATCAAAGATCGCTGCCCTATGTTATTTAGTGACTCTTAGGGATGATTCGGTTCGGTGTGCTCGAGAATATTTGAGCACTTAATGGGATGGGAGGAGCTTGGAGCTAGGTTTTACTTGACCACTCAAAGCTACTAGAATAGACAGTTTGATCCCACAAAAATGGTGAGGGAGATTCGACAATTGGTAACTTTGTACTAGCCAACACTACAGGTTTTAGCATCACCTGAGATGGGGTCGCAAAATCAAAATGGAATAAGATCTCCAAAAAGAGAGAGAGGTTATTGTAAGTCTCCACAACATGGTTATATAGAACCTAGAATTGCATACATACCTTGCACGAGCTCTGAGATATGCCCTGTCAAAGATCGCTGCCCTATGGCATTTAGTGACTCTTAGAGACAATTTGGTTCGGCATGCCCAAGAATTTTTGAGCATTCAACAGGATAGGAGGATCTTGGGGCTAGGGTTTACCTGGGCACTTGGAGCTAACAGAATAGATAATTTGATCCCACAATGAACAGTGAGAGAGATATGAGCAAGATATGTATGCTTAGGCCACTTTGTGCAAGATATGAGCAAAAGTTGTTAGTTAAAAGTACAAAGTTGTGTCACCTTTTAGGCTTACTTATTAGAATGACTAAATTTGAGTATTTCTATCTAAAAATCAATTTTATTCAAACATATGATCTAGATAAATTCATTCTAGCTAAGTTATATATGGTCTAACACTTTTCCTATTGGAAATGTCTATTAAATGTTTAATACTAGTTTGTATCCAATTACTAAAGAAATAAAAGTATTCCAGAAAATTGATGTTTCAATAAATTTTATTAATTTTTATGATATATTTTTAATAAGATATAAAAACCATTTTATAGAGCTCAAAGTTAAGAATATTCTCATATAAAGTTTATTGTGTTTTAATTAGACATAGAATATTATAATTAAAAAATTCTATAAGCACATATTTTAACAGTCGAAATGATGTCGATTTTGAGAAAGAAAAAAGTATTAAATCATATCCAAAAAAATAAAAATTATATGACGTTCTAGAGGAGAGAGTCATCTTCTAGAATGTATAATTTTTCTTTCGGTCAGAATAGATTTATTTCAAAAAATAAATTATCAATTTCAGGTGAGTTGAATTTTGAATCATTATAAAAGAGAAAATATAGGTCTAAAGCCAATTTTTATTTTTTATTTTTCTAGCTATATATGTTATCTTTAACATAGTTTGAGATCAAAGGGAAATAAGTTTATTTTTATATAATTTTGTGGTGGGAACTAGGTCCCTAATTTTCAGTATTTTTCAGCAACTAAAAAGTTATCTATAAAAATAAGGAAAATATATCAATTCTTATTCTAAATAATTATGAAAAATTATAATCCTAAACTTCATCCATTTCTACACATTTAATCACTTTACTTCATTTTCAAATTCTAAATAATAATACCAGTTTTATGTCATGGAAGGTGAAGAGTTATACTCTTATTAGCCTTTTCCTTTACAAAAGGGTGACACAGGTTTGTGCTTTTACCCTACTAATTAGGCAAAATTGGGTCTTTTTGATTTTTTGGTCAACATAGCCTAGGATTAGGTATTTTTAGTTGTTTTTAATAGTTTGGAACCTTTTCCAAGTCCTAGAAGTGAAATCTAGTGACTACCTTTTTAATATAGTGACCAATAGTTGGCCTGACTCCCCATGCCTTCTCATTCCTATGGAGGAAAGCTTAATATACATAGGAATATATACAGAGGAATTGCAACTACATCTATTAAAATATACAAAGGAAGATATAGAAAACCTACTTAATATAGAGATTAATCTAAGAGAGAATGACATTTTAGAAGAAAAAGGTTATCTTGGTGCCATCCAGGGTATGTCAATTACTTAGGATGAAGAGACAAATCCTACAACTATTGGGAAAGAGTGCACATGTACACAGACACAAAATTTTCAGATAGAGAAGTAACAAGTGCTATTGAATTATCAATGGAGCAATGTGAAGTGAAGCCTCAAATTGGCTCCTTAGTAGGCAAAGAATTTGGTCACGCACTTCATTCTAGAACCAGAGATGTTTCAATTAGAAATGCCTATTCATCAATGGCCTTGCATTTACAAGACTTGGGAAGCCAGGATACTCAAGGTGGGCATGTGATGGAGAAGCTTGGGATAGACTAGCTAGTCTATGCTCCTAATCCTCAACTGGATCTAAGTGTTCTTCTGATACCTCTAATGGTCTCTAGGATTCCTTCACACTCAAGGATCCCCTGACCTACCCAAACCTACCCACCAAGTCAAGAATTCAAACTCCTTAGTATTGCAAGTTTGCTCTCTAGCAACCAACTCTCTACAGGCTTATAAGGGTCATTTATGGTTTTTCACCAAGACAAGATCTACCAAGGATTGTGAGGATTTTTATATAGGTTTTACAATATATTCCACATGATAAAAGTGATAGTCAAGTTGGGTTGATACCCAATTGAATAGTTCCTTCATAAACAAGGCTACTAGAGGAGCCAAAATTAGGCCTCCTTGGGGATTTCTAAGACTTTTACCTACTTTTCCTTAAGGTTTCATAAAATATAGTAATAATAAATTTTTTTTCCAATGACCAACCCTAAATTATTTTTGGGGTCTTGAGCCACCAAAAAGTTGTACAGCAATTATGCTAAAACTAAGGGTTTTGAGGGTTCCCTACTGTCCTCACTTTTTAAAACCTTCCCAAGCTTATCAAAACTTATCCTTCACAACATAACACCTTCTTATAATCCTCTTGAATCCCTCAAAAGGGTGTAGCTTAAAACCCACTCCTTTGCATTCTAGAGCCAATTTGTTGCTGTCCACTCCTAGCCAAATACTGTTGTATTCACCTAGGGAAAGCTCAAAAAAATGTTACACATGCATCCAAGGGCCCTGCACTTTTGTACAAACAAAATGAGGTCTACACTTCAAGATTACAATGTTCCATGGTTTTCCCATGTTGGAAACCAAAGATACAGCCCCTAATTTACATGGTATGCCAAAACTGGCAGCACACTGTACAGTTTGAAAAGAATTTTATAAAACACTACCAAAACTATAAGAATCTAAACTAATGCACAAGAATGAAACCTAAGACACTCTTAAACAATAATTCATTTAAAAGTTACACAAAACTCCACTCTATTCACAAGAAATCAAACATGAAAGTGACTATTCCTCAAAGATTGTTGCATACAGTTTGTTGTTCTGAACTTTAATCGTACAATGACTTTCACCAACTCTTGGTTTAGGGTTTCTCATCACCTTTATATTATTCCCATCAGTATTTTTTTTTTGGTTAGGTCTTTTTAGCCTCTTATTAAAGTTTGAAAAAAAAATAAAAATAACAAAAGCTACTAAGTAACTTTTTGTTGCTTGAGCAACTTTTGCTCATACGTTGCCAATGATCATTGTAGGTCCTCCTAAAGCACAAATGTGAAAAATTGAACCAAACACCTATCCTTAATATTCTAACCAATAAATTAACTCCTTATGCATTCATGGAGGTATTGTGCCACTTACTAGGAGTAACCAACTGAACTTGAACTTCTAGGACCTAGACACACCAAATGAGATCTTAAGCTCTTATTCTAATTACATACTTCTTATGAGAAGTTCAACACAATGAAAATGTGTTGGTGGGAGCCCTTGGAAGGGTGCTCCTACAATAGCATGATCCATCAAAGTTCTCATCAAAATATATTAATGATCTTAACAAAACAATAAAAAGCTTATTACCACCTTTAAATGGAGACTTGAGTTTAAATGGAGATTGTCAGTTCCCAAACATGTCCCAGTCAAGTAGATGACCAAGATGTTGCTTGAGTAAAGGGGATACTAGTTTATTAAGGTATCTTTATGATCCCACTTGCATTTAGTTACTTTTTTTGAGAAGATAGCTAGCTATTTTGGTGTGGGATTTCTGTAATATATATAATGTCCTCATACAAGTACATGCCATTTTTTGTAAACATTTTCTATTGTAAAGGATTAGTGAAAAATATTTGTAATGTCCATTTTTGGGACTAAAGAATATAACTATTAGAATCGCAAAGCTTCCATGAGTTTTGTAATGGAGATTATGTGCAATATCATTTTGCTAATTCTAATTTGGTCAATAATACTGTATACATATGTAAGAATAATCTGGTTCATATATATATCTGGTTCTTAATTGTTTGACTATTATGGACTTATTGCCTTTGGTCTGGAAAAATCTTTGTTGTATACAATACTCAATATTGGTATTCCTTTTTTACATTTTATTGGTTAATGTTCATATATGCATATAGATCCTTCAATGATGTTCCTTTTCTTTATTGGATGCACTTGCTTCAGATTCTCAGAATGACTATTTATTACCTATTGGAGGGTTGTGTCTCTTTGGCTTAGATCTCTCTCTCCCTCCCTCCCTATTCAATCTAATGAACCAACTAGATCTGATCTACATTTTAATGTCTCAAGTATTGCCTCGTGATCTAACTCGGGAACTTTCCTAAGAGTCTTATTATGTGGTTTTCCACATATTTTATCAAGTGGACATTTTATGTGACAATAAGGTTTGAATAATGAAGAATCTTCCTCTCTATTTTTCAATCCTTGAATAACCACAAGTTAGGGTTCTTAATAGAATATCATCTACGCCATGTGTCAGTTATAACCACCACACTGATATGGTACTCTAAACCTTCACCATCTATAACCAAGTGATCCAATTTTTGTTTGGCTTGGACACAATGACACAAATAATAATATGTCCCTTCTTTATTTTCTTCAAGTGCAATAACAACAAAAACATGGCCTGCAGTGATAAATGTACAAAATGTGGTCATTAATTCAAAAAATACTTAGGTAAAAGTTAAAAAGTTACATATTATAATTACAAATATATATATATATATATATATATATATATATATATATATATATATATATATATATATATATATATATATATATATATGTATATGTATATGTATATGTATATGTATATGTATATGTATATGTATATGTATATGTAAAACAAGCAGTCAAAGTCAATGGATGAATCTATCTCTACCATTTCTATTGCTTGTGGGGGATGATAGGTGTCAATTGGATCCCAAACTCATATATCCCATTTGTCCACCCATTCAATCGACTGACACTCATCCCAATTTTCCTCTACACATGATGGACAATAGCATGCCATTTTTTGTGTGTGGATACTCCATGAACCTACATCAAAGCTCCTAAAAGAGTGCAACTCACTTGATCCTATTACTATGCAACAATCCTCATACGGTGCAATGTTAGTATTATCTATTGACCAAAAAAAATCTATGAACCATAGACTCATCTTCCTTACCTAGACCCATTGTAATGTTACACCACTAAATGATGGATTTTGCATCTATCAATATTGCTCCATCTTTGTACTTTAGTTCTTCACAAGCTAAGGCTCTTTTGATGCATGCGCCTGCACCATCATGCTCTCCCTTTCCATGACTAGCCTTTATGAAATTCTAGATATATTGAATTCTAGACAACCTATGCATCCTACTCAACCAATAAAACATTCGTGCATTCTTGAATTGAGATGTGCAACTGTCTGACCAAATAATGTGTCGATGATATGGTATGCCCCTATTAGCCAAATCCCCATAAAATAATCGAAAACAACCATGTGCAAACTCTATAGAATGTGATCGATCATCGCTGATGTAAAAATGGTACTCCCTCAAAATCTTCTTGTCATCCTCTATACTTGTAGGTGAATGCATGAAAGTTATGTGAAAAAATATGGAAACCTATCGAGAAGTATAATTCTTTGCTTGCACCTCATTTTGTGGTTGTACTGTGTGGTTCTCTGTGAAGTCTACAACTGAAACAATGGTATCTAGTGGAAACATATCCTTGCACAACTTGAATTGCAAATCCAACCATCAAGCTCTATGTGTATGCCTTGCATACTCGTAAATAATCTTTTCACGAAAAATTTTCATGAACTCATACACTGGATTCTTTTCAATGACCAAATCATATATTTTACCCTATTTCCCATCTTTTAGAGAATATAACATTGTCTTATATTTTTCATAATCTACTATTTCATTTCCAATTGCATGTGTACTATCCATATATTCATAGGTTGATAAAAGTTGCAAAGAACCACAAAATAAGTATGTACCATCCAAGCATGATATCTTGCAAAATTGTTGGTCATCCCCTATTTCACATAAAATGTTGGATATGAATTCCCTTGAAGATCTAGGTGGGTCATTCGTGTCACAATCTTGAAAATAAAACTTAGATTGCAAAAACACACATATATGCCTTAAAACATCAAAATGGTTAGAAAAATCAATACGTATCCTACAACAACAAGTTTTGCATGTGTGATTTATCTTCACATAAAAATGTTTACCCATCTCAAAAAATCTTTGACTTAGTCAAATTTGAGGATACATACCAATAAATTTTGCAAAAAATTGTGTCTGAGTTGAGCCCAAAAAATGTTTCACATGTGGGTCATGATTTTGGCTACCAATCCTCCTTCTTACAACACCTCTTTGATTAGGGGAAACATGTGTGTTATTTGTCCAAAAATCTTCAATCAATGATTTCAAACCTTCACTAATTTCTTTATCCTTTCGTGGTAGTCTACCGCTAAATGTCCATAACTCATTTTTTGTTGGATCTTCCAATCTCTCATGCCTTAGAATGGCTCTCCTTAGAGTACCTCTACCGATTTTCAATGTTTTGCTTGTCTTTTTCATGAGTTGAGCTTTCTTCATTTGGATACTTACTATTGTCAATGTAAGTACTTGTCTTGTGATATTACTATATTTGGTGCATGATTTAGAACCCACTTTGTCATACGCACTCATTAGATTCTTTACAATGTTTTTTTCATTTGAATTGTCCATTGTTCTTTGCCTAAGAATCTTTATGATGCACCTAAATTTCAAATTCCTCATCATTTCAACAAATACTTGGCATTGAACTTTTATATTTAATTCTTCAAAGAATAATCTCCACATACAATTAACTTTTCTTTGACAAGTACACTTGCTAATCTTATCAGGCATTGATTTCAAAATGTTAGTATTAATATAAATCAAATATTTTGGTCTTCTAAAACAAATTATAGAAGGTGTTGTAATCTCTTCCATTCCCTCAATATTTTGAACATCAACATAAGGTTTAGTGTTTTGTGTACCTTAAACCAAAGACAATGTGCCTTGGCAATAAGATGCAAAAGATAGAATATCACCTACTTGATATGTTGATGTTGATAGAGTCTATAAATCATTGGATGTACAAATTAGGGTCTCTTCAAGATGAGATGATGATATGACTCCAACATTGGAAGCTGGTGTAGCGTCACAATTCAATTGTCTTCTTGAGCTTAATAATCTCATTCGTTCTCTTTGTCTTTCCAATTCTTCCTCTTTGTTTCTTTGTATCAGTGGTTCTTGTTCCTCTTTGAAAGACAATTCTTCATTATTGCTTTGCAATTTTTTTTGTTCATGTAGTAGTTTCATTTTATCTCTTTTAATTGCCAAATATCTCTCCCTCTCTTCCATTGTTTGAGTTTTTGGTTTCTTCCTTGGCATGATGATGATTTCTATATGTCAAATTATTCAAACATTTGAATTACTTACAATTTGTAAATTACAAATCATTCAAATTACAAACCATTTCCAAATAACAATTCATTTAAACATACAAATTTCAATGAATTCACTATATATTAAACAACATGTCAAATTATAATCAAATTTGCTTCTATATAATAACAAAGAATATTTAAAAAGGACTACACTAACCTTTTCTATAGAAAGAATATTTAAAAAGCCTTCAAATTGTGTATCCAATGATTGAATTTGGTGTTGCTAGTTTCAAATAGAATGAAAGAATGTTCAAAAAGCCTTCAAATAGTGTATCCAATGATTGAATATAGTGTTTGATAACTTCCAATAGCATGGAACCCATGTCTTTTGTTAGAACAATATAATACACAACAGACAAAAAATAGAATATGGATTAGTAGGGACCCAAACTTTCATTATGACCATTTTTTGGTATTTTCATATATTGCATATGAACTATAACACATGTTCACTATAGTGCATATGCACTATGTAAAAAATAATCTCTCCCTATCCCACAATCCCCTACTCTCTCCTCTCCCATCCCCTACTCTCTCTCTTGCTCTCCCTCTCCAACCGCCTATTCTCTCTCTCACTGTCTATCTTTCCCATTGCCTACTCTCTCTCTCAGGCTACTCTCTCACTCTCACTCTCCTCTCTCATCCCCTACTCTCTCTCTATCTATCTCCCTCTCTCACTCCCTCTCCCACCAGCTACTCTCTCTCTCACTCTCTATCCCCAATCCCCTACTCTCTCTCCCTCTCTCTCTCTCTCCCTTTCCCACCACCTAGTATCTCTCTCACTCTCTCTCCTATCCCCTACTCTCTCTCATTCTCCCACCCCCTACTCTCTCTCTCTCTCTCTCTCTCTCTCTCTCGGGCTACTTGCTCTCTCTCACTCTCTATCTCCTCTCCCATCCCCTACTCTCTCTCACAAACACACACTCCCATCCCCCATTTCCCTCTCTCTCCCCCTCTCTCACTCTCTCTCCCATACCCTACTCTTTCTCTTACACACACTCCCATCCCCCCTCTCTCACTCTCTCACTCTCCCTCTCCCACTCCCTCTCCCACTGCCTACTCTCTCTCTCACTTTCTATCCCATCCCCTACTCTCTCTCTCACTCTCTCTCTCTCCCATCCCCTATTCTCTCTCTTACACACACTCCCATCCCACCTCACTTTCTCTCTCTCCCTCTCTCCCTCTCCCACTCCCTCTCCTAGTGCTTACTCTCTCACACTCTCGCTCCCATCCCCTACTCTCTCTCTCTCTCTTAAGCTACTCTCTCTCCTCTTCCATCCTCGACTCTCTCTCACTCTCTCTCTCTCTCACTCTCCCTCTCCCATTTCCTCTCCCACCACCTACTCTCTCTCTCATTGTTTGGACCTCTCCCATCCCCTACTCTCTCTCTCTCATTCTCTCTCCTCTCCCATCCCCTGCTCTCTCTCTAGCTACTCTCTCTCTATCTATCTCCCTCTCCCACTCCCTCTCCCATTTCCTACTCTCTCTCACTCTCTCTCTTCCCCATCCCCTACTCTCTCTCTCACTCTCCCTCTCCCTCTCCCACTCCCACTGCCTACTCTCTCCCTATCTCTCTCTCCCTCTCACTTTCCCTCTCTACTCTCTCTCTCTCTCTCCCCCATCCCCTACTCTCACTCTCTCTCCCATCTTGTACTCTCTCTCTCACTCTATGTCCCATCCCCCTCTCTCTCCCTCTCCCACTCCCTCTCCCACCCCCTACTCTCTCTCACACACTCTCCCATCCCCTGCTCTCTCTCTCTCTCTCTTAGGATACTCTCTCTCTCTCCTCTCCCATCCCCTACTCTCTCTCTCTCACTCCCATCCCCCCCTCTCTCTCTCTCTTGCTTTTGCTCTCCCACTCCCTCTCCCACTGCCTACTCTCTTTCACTCTCTCTCTCACTCTCTACTCTCTCTCCCATCCCCTACTCTCACACTCTCTCTCTAACACACACTCCCATCTCCCCCTCTCTCTCCCTCTCTCCCTCTCCCACTACCTACTCTCTCTCTCACTCTCTCTCCCATCCCCTACTCTCTCTCTCTCAAGCTACTCTCTCTCCTCTCTCATCCCCTACTCTCTCTCTTTCACACACACACACATACTCACATCCCCCCTCTCTCTCTTCTCCCATCCTCTACTCTCTCTCACACACATTCACTCCCATCCTCTCTCTCTCCCATCCCTACTCTCCCTCTCATTCTCCCACCCCCTACTCTCTCTCTCTCCCATCCCCTACTCTCTCTCCTCTCTCATCCCCTACTCTCTCTTACACACACTCCCATCCCCCCTCTCTCTCCCTCTCTCCCTTTCCCACTCCCTCTCCCACTACCTACCTTCTCTCACACTCTCTCTCCTATCCCCTACTCTCTCTCTCTCACTCTCTCTCCTCTCCCATTCCCTACTCTCTCTCTCTCACACATACACACACTCCCATCCCCCCCTCTCTCTCCATCTCCCACTCCCACTCCCTCTCCCACTTCTTACTCTATCTCTCCCTCTCTACTCTCTCTTACACTCTCTCTATCTCCCATCCCCTACTCTCTCTCCCACCCCCTACTCTCTCTCTCACACTCTCTCTCTCATCCCCCTGCTCTCTCTCTCTCTATCTCCCTCTCCCTCTCCCACTACCTGCTCTCTCTCTCACTCACACACTCTCTCTCCCATCCCCTACTCTCTCCCTCTCTCTCCCATCCCCTACTCCCTCTTTTTCTCTCTCTCCCTCCCCTCTCCCGTCCCCTACTTTCTCTCTCTCTCTCTCACACACACTCTCCCATCCCCCTCTCCTCTCTCTCTCACTCTTGCTCTCCTACTCCCTCTCCCACCACCTACTCTCTCACTCTCTCTCCCCCATTCCCTACTCTCTCTCTCATTCTCCCACCCCCTACTCTCTCTCCCATCCCCTACTCTCTCTCCCACCCCCTACTCTCTCTATTTCTCACTCTCACTCTCTCTCCCATCCATTCTCTCTCTCACTCTCCCTCTTGCACTGCCTACTCTCTCTCTCTCACATCCCCTACTCTCTCCCATTCTCTCCCATCCCCTACTCTCTCTTTATCTCTCTCTCTCTCCTATCCCCTCTCTCTTTCTCTCTCACTCTCCCTCTCCTACTGTCTACTCTCTCTCTCACTCTCTCTCCCCCATTCCCTTCTCTCTTTCTCTCTCTCTCTCTCTCTCTCTCTCTCTCTCTCTCTCTCTCTCCCCCTCCCCTTCCCATCCCCTACTCTCTCTCACTCTCTCTCCCTCTCTACTCTCTCTCTCCCACCCCCTACTCTCTATCCGTCACTCTCTCTCTCCCATCCCCTACTCTCTCTTTGCCACCCCCTACTCTCTCTCTCCCATCCCCTACTCTCTCTCTTTATCTCCCATCCCCTACTCTCTCTCTCTCTCTCTGCCATCCCCTTCTCTCTCTCATCCCCTACTCTCTCTCTCTCTCTCTCTCTCTCTCTCTCTCTCTCTATCCCTATCCCACCTTCTTTGATCCCCTACTCTCTCTATTTCTCTCTACATCCCTCTCTCCCTATACCACCTCATACTCTCTTCCCATCTTCTAATCTCCCTCATTCTCTACCCTCTCTATCTCTCTCCTTCCCTCTCTATTGAAATTTAGGTCTTAATAGTGTGTGTGCACTAAAGCATGTATGCACTAAAATGTGTATGTGCTATTAAGACCTAAATTTAAAATAGCTCAAAATAGCATGGACATGCTTTAGTGTGCACACACTATTTAAAGCTTTGCATTCTACCAAGCCTAAGGCTTGGTTTTTCCCTAGGGATCCGACCCAAAGTTTTGGAGTCTCTAAACTAGTCTAAGATGTGTTTTGCTACAAACATACAAAAAATGATTAATTTTTCTTGTGTGCTCTCTTTCACATTTTCTCGTAGTTGAGCATCAATAAAATCAGGTTACATGACATTGTAGGTCTCTATGTTAGCTATATAACCATATAATTTATTTTTTATTTGAACTATTTCAAGCCTTTCAACTATAATTTCTTTTGAATTTATGTCCATTTTCTGTCAAAAATCAACATGTACTAATTGGGTTGTAGATTTTAGCTCGTTCATCAAATTTCACAACAACTTAATTTTTTAGAAACTAGACTCCATTCTACACACTTTGAAAAAAAAGAATATTTGATTTTAGATTACTTTTCAATCATTTCTAGGGGGAGCACACAAATATTTCATGTTTTTGGGATGTGTCTAATTAAAAAATTCATTAAAAAAAATACACATTATAAAACTACCCGAAAAATTTGGGATAAACTACATAGTGTTAGGTAACTTTTGACTAGAGCAATTAAAGAATTTCAAAAAAAAAGTTAAAATTTTTGGGGGGCCACACTTTGTATTGTGTTATGTTTTTTCTAGATAAACAGTACCACTTTTTGTGGCCCCCTTTTTGAGGACCTAAACCTAAACCATTTTGGAAAAAAAATCAGTAGTTTAGAAACTATATTGAAAGGACTACTACTTTTGTTTTTATCATATCTTAAAATTTTGAGCATAACTATCTTCAAATTCTTGTTGAAGTTCAAAAATTTCTAATTTCAAAAAAAAGGTGTCCACTTATACCCACCTTTTGGCACCACAACTTGGTGCACTTACCCAAGTGTCATGTCCAATTATGTTTTCAACATGTCCTAATTATGTATATGTCACATAAACTTGGTGAATTTTAGCATCTTCCTTTCTTTATGTTGTTTAGCTATGTTTCTATTTATTTACCTTGTGCATGAGTTTCATTACATTGATTCCTACTTATAGAATTCTTATCATAAACTAATGGGTTCTTTCAATTCCAAGTCATATATGTTTCCTAGGAATGTTGATGATACCACTATGTCTACTAATGATATTTCCACTATTGTCAAGAATCGATCTTCTTATTATTCACATGATGAAGATGAAACCTTAAGAGTCTCTCCTACCCAAATGCAAAACTTTTCCCGTGATTTTGAAAATTTTGAACAATAGTTAGGTCATGAAGATACTAATAGGATACCTCTTACAATTAAATTTTTTTTTAAAACTTAATCCTACACATGTTAATATTGGTACTATTACAAATCCTATCATTTATGCTACACATGTTTTTCATGTCTTACCCAACCATAATCTATGCCTACCTACAATAATGTCTCATTCTTGTATTTCAATGCTCCTTCCACTTCCTATAATGTTCCAAACCATTCATGCACATGTCTTATACTATTCTTGCTTCTAAATCCACTATAAATAGTTGTTGAAGTTTATGAAATATCAACCCCACAACTCTCAAGAATCGCCTACATGCAAACACCTATGACAAAATGAGATAAGAAAAAGCTATCAAGGTTGGAATTCCTAGATCCATATTTGAGAGATTCTTGATGGGTAAAAAGAGAGATTATTATTATCAAAAATGAATGAATGTTTAATTACAAAGAGATATCGTCCTTATAAAGGAGATCAAAACCCTAACAAGTAACCTAGATTGCATGATAATAATTAATAAGAGATTAATTATTATACGCCTAAACTTTTGCTTAAATAAACTAGAGATAATAAGTGGCTTAATAATTAAATTAATATGATTTAATTAATAAGAAAAAAAAATATCACACTAACACCCCCCTTAAGATAAACTTAGGGAGTAGCTAAAAACTTAGAAACTACTACTGAAAGTAAATTTGGATCATGGCAACAAGGCCTGATGAGGTACCCAAGCACAACCAAATCTCTAAAAAGAGAAGAAATAGAGAAAACCACAAGGGAAAAATATTACTCCAAAAAAAGATGGAAATAATGTTGAAAATAACTTTTGAAGGACTGAAGAAGCCTCCAAACTAGGGAATATCCCAAAACATAGGAACAAAATATGATCATAAAGAACACCACTGAAGCATGTAGAAGCTAAAAAGTTCTGTCAAAAGTAACTATAGATATGAAGAACCTACATTGAAATATAACCTGACTAGGTAGAGAAGACTATAATCATCATCAAATTAGGAGGAACAAAAAGGAAAAGAACTAAACTCAAAGATACAGATGACATGAAACACCAAAGCTTGAAGAGTTGATCAATTAAACATGGAAGACTCCAACCAAAGTAGGAGCAAAAAGAAGAACATGTATATGGTAAATGATCCATCTCACTGAAATACATATGTACTCTTTTGTGCATCTTGATTGTGATTTCTTGACATGCAGTTCTATTGGCCCAATTTACTAGTACTTTTCACCTCACCCTTTTTTTCATTAGGGGGATTCCATGTTCAATCGATCAGCTCTTCAAGCTTTGGTCTTTCATGTCATCTATATCTTTGAGTTCAATTGTTTACCTTTTTGTGCCTTTTGATTCGAGCAGTGTCATATTGATCATGGTTCCTTGACATGAAAATTTCTATTGGCCCACATTTCTAGTTTCCTATCACCTCACCCTTGTCTATATTAGGGGGAGTTCTTCTATTGTTTCTCATGCTTCCTTGGTTCAATGGAGTGAGCTATGTATTCAGTATTTGTTCCTATGTACTAGGCAAATACAGTGGCTAGGTATCTATATATTTCAATGAGATGAATTATGTACCATATAGATACCATGTTGAAGTTGATGGAAGATCAACCCCACAGCTCCCAGGAATCAGCTGCATTCAAACACCTGTAACAAAAAAAGATAAGCAAAAGCTATGGAGGTTGGAATCCCTAGATCCACATATGAGACATTCTTGATGAGAAAAAATACAAATTTTCATAATCAAAAGTGAATGAATATTTAATTACAAAGAGAGATCATCCTTATAAAGGAGGTCAAAACCCTAACCTAACCTAGGTTGCATGATAATAATTAATAAAAGAATTAATTATTATATGCCTAAAGTTTAGCTTAAGTAAACGAGATAATAAGTCACTTAATAATTAAATCAATTTCATTTAATTAATAAGAATTTTTTTAATTACTCTAACATGCCCCCCCCCCCCCCCCCCCCCCACCATTAAGATAAACTTAAGGAGTAGCTAAAAACCTAGAAACTACTACTGAAAGTAAATCTGGGTCCCAAAAACAAGGCCTAATGAGGTATCCAAACATAACCAAATCTATGGAAAGAGGAGAAATAGAGAGAACTACATGGGAAAAACCCTACTCCAAAAAGAGATGGAAATAATGTTGAAAAGAAGTAGTGAAGGACTAAAGAACCCTCCAAACTAGGGAATGTCCCAAAAGATAGGAAAAAAAATGATCATAAAGAGCACCACTAAAGCATGTAGAAGCTACAAATCTCTATCAAAAGTAACTGCTAATCTGAAGAACCTCCACTAAAATAGAACCTGACTAGGTAGATAAAACTATAATCTACATCTAATCATGAGGTAACAAAGGGAAACTATTGAACTCAAAGATTTAGATGGCATGAAACACCAAATCCTCAAGAGCTGATCAATCAAACATGGAAGGTTGCAACCAAAGTAGGAATGAAAAGAAAAGTGTATGTATGGTAAATAATCCATCTCACTAAAATGCATATGTACCTAGCCATTACATCCGCCTAGTGCATAGGAACATATATTGAATACATATCTCACTCCATCGAACTAAGGAAGCATGAGAAACAACAAAAAAAACCTCCTAATGCAGAAAACATGAGGTGAAAGGCAACTAGAAAAGTGGGCCAATAGAATTGCATGTCAAGGAACCATGATCAAGATGCACAAAAGAGTACATATGTGTGTACTAAGGTGATCAATCTCAAATACATCATGTGGCTAATGTCATAGAAGGGAAACTCACTAGACAAAGGAAGATGGCAAACAAAGGCAAAACATCAACCCCCCAGGCACTTTAATCATAGTAGTGCATGTACAATAAGGAAAAGCATATGGTGAATCCCAATAATACAATAATCTATATGAGTGTCCTCAGATGACACTATTTGAATCAGAAGGAAAAATAAGGCAAAAGTAACTAAAATGAAAATATATATACAATATGACATTTTATCTCAGTTCATTTGTAAGAATACATACAAATGATGTCTAAATAGACCATAAGAGACACAAGGTTGATACAAAAAAATAGTACAACCAATGATGAATCATTTGAAGCAATGAATTTGATCCTCGAACCTAAAACAACTAATATATCTACCAGAATGCAAAAATGCAAAAGACTAAATAGAAGGTGCCTAAAGAAGAATATGGGAAAATAACCAGCATCACTAGAAAGAGTATAGAATGACCTTTCCAATGATATAAAAAATTCCCAAATTAGAGATCAGATGATCAAGATATGTCTCCTAGAGTGCAAAATAGAACTCCTAAATTTGATAGAAAAACAATCATAAAAACACCAAAACTAAAAATAACTTGCACCATTGGAACGGGTTCAGAATGATCTTTTCGGCAATATTTTGTTTGCAAAAAGCAGAGCCCGAATGATCAAGTTACGACCAAAAAACCACATGTAGGTCAAAAAAGAGCTAGAATGAGAAAAAAAATTTAAAAAATATTGCCTCGAGATCCATGCCAAAATGCTTTGGGAAGTGTGTTTGCTAGCACAAAAATTAACTCAACAAACGTGCCAATTTTGTACGAAAAACTATCTCTGAAAGCATGCAGGTTCCTTTGATAAAACTACCTCAATTTTTTGTGCCAAAAATCTCAATTTTTGTGCAAACATGCATTGATTTATGTGCCAACATGTGCATAATGTCTCAATTTTTGTACCCAAAAATCTTGATTTGTCCACAAAAAACTCAATTTCTGCACTGAAAAACCTTAATTTTTGTGCAAAAAACTTCAATTTCCATGTTGTAAAATCTCAATTTTTGTCCAAAATAATCTTAAAATCACTACCTCATTTTGTGTGCCCAAGTCAATATGCCCTGGGTGCAAATAAAATTACCTCATATTTCAACAATGTCCAAGCTAGACATATTTTATATGGAAATGGGGGTTATTGAGGAATTTGAGCTCAATGATGATGTCTATGTGGGCTCAAAATGCTCTGAAAAATAGGTCCTCCCCAATTCTAATACAAAATCCTCTAAAACCATAGATCTAAAAATTGATGCCAAAACTATCAAGAACATAATAGGGGCATGAAAATTTGGAACTCTGATACCATGTTGAAGTTGTTGAAACATCAATCCCATAACTCCCAAGAATCACCTACATGCAAACACCTATTATAGAAAGAGACAAGAAAAAGCTACGGAGGCTAGAATTCACCAAATCCGTAGTTGAGATGTTCTTGATGAGAAAATAGAGAGATTATTATTATCAAAAGTGAATGAATGTTTAATTACAAAGAGAGATCATCCTTATAAAAGATATCAAGAGTTCCTAATAGGTAATTAACAGATGTTTCATGATAATAATTAATAAAAGAATTAATTATTATATGCCTAAAATTTAGTTTAAGTAAACTAGAGATAATAAGTGACTTAATAATTAAATCAATATGATTTAATTAATAAGAAAAAACTTTATTACTCTAACAGTAGTCTTCTCAAACCATGTCATCCTTTCAAAATAAATTACATCATTTTCTCAATACAAATTTAATATTCTATTTGTGAAATTGATATTCATTTGTCCTTAAGACATAATTCATGTTTTTATTTGGACATGCCTCATTTGATACTTATAAGTTAGAAAATTTGATTACTTGACTCATGAAAAAGCATTTGAAACATTGTGTCATAAATTATCTCATGCTCATATACTCATGGATACATTGCATACTATAACATTTAAAGATAACTTCTTGCAATGATATTATTCTTTAGCTTTGTGTTCCATTGATTCCTTCAAAAAACTTTTTTTTTTTTCCTTCAGCAATTTTAAAATAACATTGGTTCTAAGATTTTTTTGAGTAATATATATTCAAGATTAAAATTCCTAAAAATGTTAGCACCTATAGCTAGATTCTCTATTAGGCCCCATTTTGGCATTCTCAAGATTTCATGTTTGTTATGTTCTATCCAAAAAAAAATGTATCTCCTCAAATTTCTACATTGTTTCCTTTGTCCCAACTCCCCATTCAAATTTAGCCTATTTTCTTTAACATAGAATACCTTAGGGGATGTGTAACTAGGCACAAAACACCTTGTGTGATGATTACCTTGATATTTGGGCACAAACTTAAATGGGTTTCCCATTGCTATATTTTAGTGATAAATTTGATGATAAATATTGTGAGAGGCATATAAGTGGGCCACATCTCACCACTTTGGTAATTGAAACCAAGATCAATATTTCAAGTTCTCTCATATTATTTTGCATCCAACCACATCATTTTTCAATAACCCAAAGCATTTTTTCATGCAATCTTATCCATTAAATAAATCCTTGGATCTCTTGTGATGGTCAATTATAGCATTCTCAATCAAGAAAGAAGATCCTTTGACTATCCATATAAATTATTCCTTCCAATAAAGAGTTTATCAAGCATAAACACATTGAATATCTATGAGGAGTATTCAATCACTTTATGCACTTGTAAAGGCCCTTCTTCATTCATTTTTGTATTCCAAGTTCCAACAACTATAATTCAAGAAACATACAAGTATCTTCATAAATATGTTTTATATGGATAGCTATTTTTATGAATGCATTTTTTTTTACAAGATAGGCCTAACATTTATTTTTCATTTACATACTTTCCTTTCTTACAATTTCATTTCAATTTCAAGGTTGGCTCCTTAACTAGGGTTTGACTTATGAAAACTCATTTTCATAATGTTTTCCTTATTTTTGTATGTGTAAGAATAGGTGGTGAATCTACTAGGACTTGTCCTAGAAAGTGTAGTATCTAACAGACTGCCCATGTAAGTTTCAAACAAGAGTAATAGGTATATAGTGAACTAGGTGATCTATACCTAGTAAGAGAATACCTAGGGTGTGTTGGCATACTGGATTACAATTTTCTAATGAAGAAAGGAACTTAGGGCCTATTTGGTTGTTGGAATATTGCAGGAATAGGTATTAAAAATTAGAATACATTTTTGATTCTTTGTTTGGTTGACGGAATTGGAATGGAGAATAAGATTACATATTCCCATTATAGCCCAAAATGATCTTTTATCATATCCCAAAAATACTTGTAATTGGAATGCCCCTTCCTATTCTCAATCTCACTTAATCAAATTTTACTACTTTGGGTCTAGGGTAGACGCAGGCATATTCTAAGGTCGACTCTTGCTCATTATTGAAGGTGCTTCCATAGAAGAAAAAAACCATTTCTTACATGGATCAATGGTCAACACAACACCACCCAGACTGTAACTCTCATAGAACTATAGCCATGACAAAATAGAATATGGATTTCACATACAAGACACATGAAAAGGAGCAATAGCAGAGTGGAAAATCAAATTCATACTATCATGGCATGTGATAGCTTGTCTTGACCACCATTGCAAGAAATCCCCAATTCTTTTCATTGATATAATAGAGCTATCAAGATCATCCTGAGATATGGTCTTCTCATTCAAAGGTGTGCTCTATTTTTAGAAGGAGGTTGAGGTTAGAGGTTTGATTCCCTTTTAGTCTATATCATTCACTTTTCTTTTTGTTATCGAGAGCGATTTCATACTATCCTCCATTTCTCTACTACTTGGTAAGGATTTCATGTTGGCATCTAGTCAATCTTTTTGTTTTTCCTTAATCTGTGGTTGTTAATATTTACCTTATTATCTCTACCCTATTCTCAAACAAATTCTAGGTGAACCAAACGAGACTAGAATACATATTTTCCATTTTGATTCCTCATTACTATACCAATTTTAATTTTCGATTCTAAAACTCAATTCCTATGCCTGCAACCAAATGAGCCCTTATGGATTTCATGTTCATCAGTTATATTATTTTTCATTGATGTCAAAATATTTAGCATATTGTATTATGTCATTACCATATCTTTAGAAATTTTATTATTAAGAGCACAGAGAAAGAATAGTATTTAAAGGAGACTTATCAAGCAAAATAAAAAATGGAAGAAATTTTAGTAATGAAATTTATCCTATCAGACTATTGAAGCCGACATTAGGTTAAGGAGAGGAATATTATTCGAGAAGTTTTTACTTGAAAGGATGGTAATGTGATCATTGGATTGAGGTTTAGGTATAGTGGTATAGTTAAGGAAAATTAGAACACAAGTATAAGATATTAAAACTGGAGCAACTGTGGCTGGAAAAAAGGAAGGAGAGAAAAGGTTGTAGACAAAAATATCACTGTGTAGAAGTAGTAAGTGTGTTATGATCATAGCAAAGAATAATTAATGGTATTTTTTTGTATTGAATAGATTTGAAGGATATCATATAGAAATTTAGTGCCAATTATAGATCATTTTTTTCTGTTACCTTCTTACCATTGTAATAGTTGAGATCCCTTGAAAGGGTGGCCTTAATTGGTCTATTGTAAAACCTTTAACAAGGTAGAATTCTTAGATTATATTGTTGAAATCGTTTATCAAGGTTACTCCCAATAGAGAAAAGATCCTAATAGATCTAGAAGAAAATCCTTTAACAAGGTACACTTGATAGTGTTGTGTAACCCTTTATCGAGCAAGCTCCTAACAAAGTGTATTTTAGAAGAGTGCAACATTTGTGGATACTATTCTCACACCATGGTTTTCAGCCAAATGGGGTTTGCACAAGATAAATACTAGTGTTATTATTGTTTGAATGCTTTTACTATTCTATGAGAATGTTTACGCACTAAATCAATAACAATATTATAGGCAGTACTAAATCTTATCGGTAAACAGTATTGAAATTTGTTAAAAGTTTAGAAATTTAGTGATTACTAATTCAACCCCACCATTAATCAATCTTATATCTACGATCAATATCATATACTTGGCCTTGATTTGGAATCCTAACAACTTTGGGAAATATCTCAAGATGTATATGTTGAAAATAATTATTCAATTGTATATTTTCTTTGATGTTACACAAAATGTTAAGCCTTTACCTAGAAATCAGTGATATCCAAGCTCACTCGGGCATCAAAGATAGTTTCTTGTGTATGTCAAGCATTTAGATGACCAAGTTCAAATATAGTATTGACTGAGCTCATTTGGTTAATGAAGAAGATCTTGTATTAACCAATTTCACTTGGTTACAAAAGGAAAGTTAACGTGAAGTCAGTATTGATCGAGTTGGGTTGGTTAACATTAGAACTCTCATTCTAACCAAGTTAGATCAGTTAACAAAGGGATTCTCAGTGTTGACTGAGTACACAATTTTATATTAGCCAACTGTCAATATATTAATTTTGATAAATTTATTGGTTAATACAAGATGACTTAGGGCATAATACTTGATTGATTAAAAGAGTATTCAAGTCGACATGAAAAGGAAAATCATATATATGAAAGGTCAAGTTGAGGATTGAAGAATGGAATTGAAGAAGATGAATTAAAGAAGCAAATTTTAAGGATATCTATAAAGGGCAGAGCATCCGAGTTGACAGAGATGTAAGGAATATTCTGATTAAGGAGGATCAAGTATTCAAGACAAAACTAAGATCTAAATCAATAAAGATAGATGGATCAGCAATCAGGTCAAGCCATTGTTACTCTCTAATAATTGTAGCAGTGAATCAAATCTCTTAACAGAGTTAGCCTAATAGCTATTTAACAAATCCTCTAACAAGGTGGCATTTCTAGATTGATGTGTCTAAAGACCTCTAACAATGTCACTCCTAATAGGGTGAATTAAATCCTCTAATAGCATCACATCTAACAGTGTGTTTTGTAACCTTTAATAGGGTTGGGTCCTAATAGGGCTCACTTCAGAAGAGTGAAAAATAGTAACTAGTTGCAATTGATGGTTTTCCCAAATTGGGTTTCCACGTTAAATCTTAGTGTCTCTTGTGTTCATGTTATTTCCTTTATGTTTATGTAACTAAGTTAATAAAGGTTAATCACATTAATATCTTAATATCTAATTATTTGTGCTAAATGAGTGACAATAGTATATTCAGTGTTAACCAAGTTACAATAGAATATTCAGTGTTAACCAAGTTCAAATAGAATTTGGTTTTATATTGTGTTTAAATATTAAAAGGGAATTTTGGAAATTTTTTTGTAGTAACTGATTCACCCCTCCCCTTTCAGTTACTCTTTTCCATTTCCAACAATTGGTATCAGAGTGTTTGGTGCTTACAGATAAGGTTTCAAGGACCTAAGCTAAATATCAAGATGTCTTACAGAAGGGAGATTCCTAAGATGGATAGAGATAACTTCCAAGCATGTCAAGAACTCATAAAGATGTATTTGGCAACCATTGGTGACACGGGCCTAAAATATCAGGAGAGAAAATATGTGGCACTTGTTGGATCTTTGTTTGTGGACCAAATTGTGGAAAACAAGAATCACAACATAATGATGATTGACATTGATTCTACTCTCAATTATGTTGAATTCAAAAAAGTCAAAGAAATGTGGATCAAGCTGAAAGATATCTATGAAGGAGATGAAAATATAAGGAGAGATGAGGCAAAAAGTCTAAGAGGTCAGTTTGATCAAATGAAGATGAGAGAAGATGTAAACATTGCATAATACAATGAAAGAATCAAAGCAAGTGTGAGTGCAATCAAAGCCTCAAGAGGGAAAATGGATGATGTGATAGTAGTCAACAAGGTAATTAGAACTCTTCTTCATGTTTATGCATTTAGAATTTTAGCTATTCAAGAAATGAGATGTGATCTTAAAAATGATATAACTTTGGATGCACTAGTGGGAAGGTTGACAACCTTTAAGTTAGATAACTTTGATAACTATGTTCCTAACTCTAGTAGCATTGAGTCTACATTTCAAGATAAACTATCACTCAAGAAAAAAGGTGGAAAATCTAAAATAAAAAAGTTTGACAATGAAGATGAAGATGATTCTGATCATGATCTTGAAGTCATTGAAGCCCTGCTTGCAAGAATATTCCCAAAAGGCAGAAGAAAGTACAAAGGTTAAATACCTCTAATCTATTTTTCTTGTGAAGAAGTTTGTCACATTGTTGCAATGTGTCCAAATAAAGAAAGCAAAGAAGAAAATAAGCATGACAAGCAGAAAAGCAAGAAATATTCCAAAAGATACAAAGACTACAAGGATAAAGGTAAGAAATCTTGTTACATGGCTAAAGACTATGATAGTAGTGATGAAGATGAAATGGTTTACATTGTTGTAAAAGATGAAGCAGATGATGAAAATGATAAGATGGCCCTCATTTATCATATTAGCAAGTATGACACATGGATTATTGATAGTGGTTGTTCTCACCACATGACTGGTGATAAATCTAAATTTGAGCACTTGGAACACTATGATGGTGGGAGTGTCAGATTTGGAAATGATGAAGCTTGTTATGTAAAGGGGAAAGGTTGCATTACATTGACTAGTGGACTCAAATGTGACAATGCTTACTAGGTTGAAGGACTGAAACACAATCTACTTCGTGTGGTATAGTTGAACAACATTGGATTCAAGGCAAAATTCATGAATGGAAAGGCTAAGTTGTTGGATGGGAAAGAAAATCTAGTTGGGACTGGAAATCAAACAAAAGGAAATGTATTCTATCTAGATCTAACTGAAAGTTCATGTTTCCTAGGTCAAGTAGAGGAAAGTTGGTTATGAGATAAAAGTTTGTGTCATGTGAATTTTGATAACTTAGTTAACATAAGAAAGAACAAAAGAGTGAGAGGCATTCCAAGTCTAAAGAAACCTGATATGGGCATGTGCAAAAATTGTCAAATTGGAAAGAAGGGAAAGACAAGTTTCAAAATAAAGAACTATCACTTTGAAGAAGATTTGGAGCTAGTTCATACAAACCTTTATGGACTTATTTGCACAAAAAGCTACTATGGAGATAAGTATTTCATTTTATTTGTTGATGATTATGCTAGGATGATGACAGTGACAATGTTGTACCTAAAACACAAATCTGAAGCCTTCCAAAAATTCAAGTGGTATCTGACTAGAGTGGAGAAATAAATAGGAAAGAAACTAAAATGAATAAGGTCAAATAGAGGAGGAGAATTCATCTCAAATGAATTAAATGAATTTTGCAATGAAAGAGGAATCAAAAGGAAGGTATCTGCACCTAGTACACCTAAGCAAAATGGAATAGCAAAAAGAAGAAATAGATCCATTATGGATTGTGTAAGAACACTGATGATAGAGAAAAATGTTCATGCAGGAGCTTTTAGGAGTTTTTTTAAAGCTTTTAATGTTTTTCTTAGATTTTAGAAAGTTGGTTTTTGTTAATAACCTCAAAATATTACTTCCAATTTTGAATTTAGCTGGCAATTCATCTTATCTCAGTTTTAGGAAGCTTCACAAAAAAAATCAGCTTTTTTCAAGTTGTTTTAAAAAATTACCAAAAGCGACAAAAAATAGTTTTATGAAAAAACTGCACAAATGGTAATTTTGGATTTTCATTTAAAAATGTAATTTCTCTCATTATAGGAAGAGGAGGATTTGGAATAATAATAAAGAAGAATTTGGAGTTGTAATATTTATTTTTGTGTTCTTTCTCTCTTATGTTTATGTTAATTATTTTAGGAATTTCAGTTGCATCATCTGGTATGAAAGCACAGAAGGTCTAGGAAAAGGAGATTTTTATGGTTTTTTGGTTTTGAGTTTATTTTTATGCGGGTTATGAAGAGGAACTAGTTTCCTAAAGACTAGGTTGAGGCAAAGGCAAAGTGGAAGCAACATTAATGGACTCATTTGAAGAACTAGATATATTGATGAAGTATTTGCATAAGAGTAGAGAAGAAAATAAAATAAAAGAGAAAGAGAGGAAGAGGAAGGAGGAAGAGATGGGGCGATTAGAGTTGAAATAAATGTTAAGAACTGTTGGTGTAAATAAGTATTCACTTATTATACTTACTTAAGTTTACTTAGGTTAATGCATTATTTAAATATTTTGCATTATTTTATTATTTTTATTTGTGAGACACTTGGGATTTTGCACACCTTTTGAGTTGTCATGTAGACAACACAGCAATATACAACTCTATTTAAGCACATGGTGTCTACAACACTATTTTGTGTGTCCCACCCTTGTAGACTTATCCTCTCATCAGCGCACTTACTTCCGTGCTTAATGGAGGATAATCCATATCTGGTGGACATGTGCTTGGTTGTATGACACATCATGATGCTAACTTATATGCATTCTAGAAGCTCTCCTGAGGCCTTTATATTCAAGCACTCCTAGTGTACTCTGATGATGAACCAATTATTGAATACATTGTTATTCTGATCATACTCTCTCTCTCTTTGGTCTATTGTGTGCTTGTATTTGAGTTCTTAGTTCCTGGGTGAATTTAGCCCTTAAGAAAATTCTTACATGGTATCAGAGCAACTTGAAGATTTTCTCATCACAAGTCATTTGAGACCTCTTGCTTGCTTCATCACCTCAACCCGAATCTGAAGTGCTACAGAAATTGGGAGTGTCTAGCACCAGATCTGACCTCGCCATTGCATTTGAAATGCTGAACCGATAAAAATTGACTATAAACTCAGCTACCTTGGCTTAAAGTCGACTGTGAGGCAAAAAAAAATTGCAAATCAAAACCTGGAGGCCCCGATTTGCAGTATGGGTATGGTTATTTTTCACAAATTTAATTAATTCATTTTCGAATCTGTTATTTTCTCTGTTGTATTTCCGTCATATTTGAGCACCAGCAGAGAAAATTTTTCTAGCAGACCCGGGCAGTGACACCCCAAATCTGCCATTTGGAAGGCTTATTATTGTTTCACAAGGTTTTATTATTTAATTTGTGGCATCTTCTTTTTTGCGTCCGTACACCTCTGTGATCCTGCAAATCTGACCGACCATAGTCACCGACGGGAGGACAATATCTGGCAACTGGACACGCGAGAGGTGGCTCGCATTTTGTTTTCCATTCATAGCATTTTATTTTTAAATAGCACTTTTCGCACTCTCGCCATACATATGGGATAATACCTGCAATTTTTGGCACACGTGATAGCATTAAACTCTGGTCGTGCAGTGATTCATAATTCCAGTGTCTGTTTGCACACTTTAGCCACCTACATACATCTCGACCCTGTGTGATTTATCGGCGATATCTATTTTGTTTTTCAAAGGAAGACCTGTGTTTTCTGGTAGATCTCTGACATGACGACTGTTCTTTCTGGCTGCTGGATATCCTATTTTTGGTGTCGCTTTCTCAGCTACCCTATGCTTGTAATCTTCAACACGTTTCTACAGTAGACGTTGCCATGCATGCTCCCTTGCCACATAAGAGACAGCTCACTACCTCATCAACAAGTGACGCTGCTAATTTTCCACGCAAGACTGCAAACCCCTACATGTGGTCGAAGCCACTTCAGCATTTCCCTGATACCTTAGCACACGCAGGATAGACACGATACTACCACGTTTCCATGTGGAAACCATTTTTTTTCCACGTCAACATTTTCATACAATACGAAAGGTACAGTCAACTGCCACATCATCGCAGGCGTGGATTTTTTGTTGACATCAGCAGAATGCCTGAATAAATTTGACACTTGTTTGGACATCATTCCAAGGAGATTTACAACTGTAGTAATGGTCGTTTGACCATCAAATTTAGACTCACAGTTTCTCCTCCAAACCCCTCTCCAGATTGTTTTTTAATTTGGCAGCCTGACTTTGTGAGCTCTTAACTTCGACATTCGAACTCTAATTCGGGTGCAATTTTTTTGAAATCAAGTAGAATATGCATTTTTTGGTGACTGTACATACATAATCCTACCTTTTGCAACTTCAAAAGCTCTGTACGAGCACATTTGGTCACTTTTTCAAGTTTTTTTTTTTTGAAAGTGCGTATTTTTTTGTCTACTTTCCAAATTTGAAGTTAAGTTCTAGGGTTGTGTGGACCAGATTCTCATTTTCAAAATTAGGTCTTCTTTGGCATTGTAATGCTTTCATTCTTTTTCAAAATTGTTGTAAATCTGAGCTACAGTGCTTAAGTGATAGATTTCAGCCTCATAAGGCAGTTGTAAAAGCAAAATTAGAAAGTTCACTTTGTTCATTTTGACAAGTGGCCCATTGTAAATGCACTACTTATAAAGTGCCAATAGCATCTTTTTTGGGGGGTCTTTTGATTGAGTGAAAAGGGGGGGGGGTGTACTGTGTTTCTTGTGTCTCTCTTTTGTGCTCTTTCATTTCTACATCATGGGTTTTAAATGTCCTCCTTTAACTTCAAGCAACTATTCTACATGGAAAGATATTGCATGGAGTAGATTAATGCAAAAAGCATATAGTCTTTATGTTGATGGTACAATTACCAAACCTATTGATGCTAAAGAACTCATTGATTGGAAAAATCAAGACCAACAAGCTTTAGGTGCAATTAGGAGTTGTGTACATGGGGATCTTCTCTTTCACATTAAAATTTGTTCAGAATCTAAGGAAGCTTGGGATAAACTTGAATAGTTGTATGGTAAAGTGGATGAAGAAAAGGGATTTTAGATTGAGGATGATCTGCTTCTCTTGGATCCTAAGCATTATGACACAATTTAGGATTACATCATTAAAGTCAATGAGTATAGGGCACTTCTAAAAGATTGTGGAAATCCCATGAAGGATGACAGGTTAATTCATCACATCCTAAAAAAGCTACCTTCTAAGTACGCCAACTTTGTTTTGAGTTTCAATACTCACAGGTTCACCATGGGATCTGCTTACTAGAAGCCTTCCTTTGATGGATTCGCAGACATGTTGATTGTTGAACAATCTCACTTGGTGGATTTTGGACTTCTCAAGTCATCTAAGACCAAAGCCTTAGTGGCTAGATATGGTTCCAAATCAAGTCAAGGGGGGAAAAGCAACACCAAGAAGAAGCAATGGAAGTAGAAAACACAGTTTGAGACACAAAAATCCTCCTCTCATCAAGGCAGTTCTTCTTCAAACAAGAAGGCAAGTAATGAAAAGAAGGACAAACTCTTTTGTGCATGCTGCAAAAATCCAAATCATGATGAGCATCATTGCAAGACAAAAAAAATCGATAAATTAGAAAATCTACTCAAGAAGAATAAGATTCAAGTGTCAGGTACTTCCAAGGATTCAACTCCAACCTCTTCGAAGGGTAAAGGTCAAGCACTTATGGAAAACACAAATTCTTCTTCAGAATGGATACTTGACTCAGGTGCCTCTTGCCACATGGGTTCTTCAAGGGAAGACTTTTCTTCATTGAAGCAGTCAAAGGTACCACACATCTTCATGGGAGATGATACTAAAATGGAAGTTGAAGGGAAAGGACATGTTGAAATGGAAGATGGGGAATTCAAAGATGTTCTCTACATTCCAAATCTAAGCTCCAGTCTCCTATTACTTTACCAAATCACTCACCTTGGAGATGGTCATAAGGTTGAGTTTCTTTTCGATTCAGTGATGGTGCTAAGTCTCAAAAATGATTCATTGATAGTAGTGGGGAGAGTCAATGATGACAAGAGGCTTTATTCCTTCTCCCACTTTGTGTCTAAGAGTCCTTCCCAAGCCTTGTTAATTCACTCTACTTCACAAATCAACTTATGGCATGAGCGGTTTGGTCACCTTGACTTCCTCTCTCTTCAACAACTTTTCTCAAAACACATGGTCAAAGGTCTACCTAATATCAACTTTTCTAGGGGAGAGTGTTCATCTTGTATAGTGGATATGAATCTCAAGGAGAAGTATGATAAAGGGAAGTCTTCTCGAGCTCCAGTTGTTCTTTAGCTAGTTCACATGGTATTAGCAGGACCCTTTGTTATGACTTCAGTCAGCCAAGGCTGCTACATACTCACATTTGTTGATGACTTTTCGAGATTCACTTGGGTCTTCTTCCTTCATCATAAGAATGAAGTGGTTTAGAAGCTTCAAGACTTCAAGACTGATGTTGAACACAAGTCAAGGAAATCCATCAAAGTACTTAGAGTGGACAATGAGAATAGATATGTAGATAGAAGACTTGAGAACTTTTGCAGAATTGAGGGGATTGATCTTCAAAATTCACCAGCATTTAGTCCACACAAGATAGATGTTATAGCTATGAGGATTAGGACTCTCAATACCATGGCAAGTTGCATGATAAATGCTAAGTCTCTTGATCCTACACTGGAAGTTGAAGCCATTAGTAGTGCTACTCACATACTTAATAGGTCTCTTCATCCAGCCTTAGATGACAAGACTCCTTTTTAGGCATGGTGTGGCAGAAAACCAGTTGTGAGTCACCTTAGAGTCTTCAGTTGTCTAGCATGGGCAAACCTATCTTCCAAGAGTTGCAAGGCACTGACACCTAGGCCTTGTACCTTTATCAGTTATGAAGATAATGTGAAGGCTTACAGACTTATGGATCAAGAGACTGATGAGATTTTTGTGGAGAAGGATGTTCACTTTGAGGAAAGTTCTCCTAGCTTTTCCTCTATTCCTCTTCGCACTTCATACAAAGTGGAAACTGATAGTGACACCAACGATAGTGCTTCAACAGGTTCAGACACGTGGGGTTCTATCAATAGTTGCAATGAGAGGTCACATCAGTCCAGTTCACGTGCTTACATTACCATAGTGAAAGGTCCATCTCATCATGGTACATCTCGTCTTCCAGCTCCAACTTCATATGACTTGGGAGACAGACTTGAGCACTTACATCTTCTCATTGATGATGATTCTTCTACAGTTGTTGCGAGGGCTCACTTTGACCATCATGTCCGTTCTCTACATGATCAATCTTCATAGGTTGACGTGATTGTGGATCCTTATGAACAGCAATTAGTGGAGGTCTCTTTGTTAGTAGAGGAGACAGATGGTTCAGTGGAACAGGTTCAATAGACATCCTTGCCCAATCTGCATTCATTCTTTTCAGCACAGTTGGAAGGGGTGAACTTCAGCATCAGCATAGGGATACTTGAGCAGGTTTCAGGGCCACCATACATCTTCAAGATTGTACCTTTTCCATTGTTTCTTCCTAAGGGGAGGAACACTATTCTACATTCATGGACCAGCTTCTTCATCAAAGCAGCTTTCACTTGTTGGCATTCTTCTTTTGGGGGGGGAAGCCTATTCTATCTCTCTTCCTTCTCTTATTCTCTTATGTATATACTGGATGTATGTCGTAATGGGGGGGCCTTGATTACTCCATCCCTTGATGCATCCTTACTTATCTCTCTTTTTGGGAGAGGATTTTTCCCATGAGGTTTTACCTCTTTCCCCACTTTATGGGAGATTTACATTTTCATTGTGTACATGGGTACCTTACATGGCCTAGTAGCCAGGACCCATTATGCATCTTCATCCTATTTTGTAAGCTTAAGGGCATTCCCTTAAGTTTCACTTAAGGGGGGGTGTTGGTGTAAATAAGTATTCACTTATTACACTTACTTAAGTTTACTTAGGTTAATGCATTATTTAATTATTTTGCATTATTTTATTATTTTTATTTGTGAGACACTTGGGAGTTTCCACACCTTTTGAGTTGTCATGTAGACAACACAAGAGTACACAACTCTATTTAAGCACATGGTATTTACAACACTATTTTGCATGTCCCACCCTTGTAGTCTTACCCTATCATCATCGCACTTACTTCCGTGCTTAATGGAGGATAATCCATATCTGGTGGACATGTGCTTGGTTTTATGACACATCATGATGCTAACTTTTATGCATTCTAGAAGCTCTCCTAAGGCCTTTATATTTAGGCACTCCTAGTGTACTCTGATGATAAACCAATTATTGAATACATTGTTATTCTGATCATACTCTCTCTCTTTGGTCTACTGTGTGCTTGTGTTTGAGTTCTTAGTTCCTGGGTGAATTTAGACCTTAAGCAAATTCTTACAAGAACATTGCAAGAAAGGTGGAAACAATTAAGAAGGCTAATGGGATTAGAAATGCAAAAATGGTACCTACCAGTCAAGAAGAAGATCACATAGCCTATTCAAAAGAAGAAAAGGAAAGAGGAGACACAAAAAATAAAGGAAGATCCAAAAAATGAAATGGTGAGTATACCAATGACTATTTTGACATCAAGAATTGAAGAAGCCAAGATAAAGATAGCCATGGAAGAGTCTTCTTGTCATTTTTAGCCTTATGTTCAGAATGAGAAAATAGAAATGGTTGTTTATAATGAGATTTCTAATGAAGATTCATATTTTTTTAATGAGGTATATGAATGTTCACAAAGGTATTATGTTAATTGTAGTCATGGTAAATATGTTGATATATTATTTGTTGAAGACATAAATGATTATGGTACAAAGGTTTATATAGAAGAGATAGAATTTTGGATTTTAAAGGCTAGGAAGATATTGAGTAGAATATGGATTAAGAAAAATAAGAGCAAGAGGGATCCAGTGACAGATGCAAAGATAAATGATAAAATTGTTGATCTTAGACTGGTTTTGATAATCAAGCATCAACACACTTAAGTCATTTATTAAGTTCATGGTGAATTTGTAATATATGTCAAGTATAATATATAAATATAGACTATGCTGAGTTGCAATGAGTGTCGAGTCACTCAAATTCCAAACAGATAGACCATGCTAAGTGATTCAATTATCGAATAGTCAATTGATGCCAAGCAGTTCAGGTGTCAAGCCAGAAATAGAATTATAGTATGTGTTGAGTATCAGTAATATCAACTGTTGAGTAACACAGATTTGACGTAGTTATTTGTGATTGCACAAACAACTATGTAAACTATTTTCATGTCAATTTATGGATAGATCTTGAAGCTTTAAAGACAAGGACAAATCTATTTGAATTTCCTATGCAATCACATGTAACCAATCAGAAAAGAGGAAGAGTTAAACGACAAAAAGGATGAATCTCAACCAAAGATTCATACCTAACCCTAAGCCACCAAAGTCTTTATAAGGAAGATGATTCCCCAACATTAGAGAGAGAGAGAGAGAGAGAGAAGATTCTATAGATGGTTGAGAGAGACAAGTGATATCAAGGGGTGAATGAATGAATTATTCAAAGATCATTCAAGGTGACTTAGCAGATCAAAGGAATTGTAGAATCAGTTTACAAAAGAGAGGATCAAAGACATAGCATTAACAAATTAGATCAGAAAGGATCAAGAAGGATAGAATTGTGATTTGAAATTAGTAAGTCAAAGTTGTAAGTTGTATTAGATCAAATACTCTATTGTACTCTCTAACAATTGTATCAGTCAGGGTAAAATCCTTTGGACTAAGGTTGATTTAACAATCATTAGAAAATCCTTTAACAGGGTGACATTCCAAGTGAATGTTCTAAAGTCTTTTAAACAGGAAAACTTCTAACAGGGTGTTATAATTCTCTAACAAGGTGGGACTTAATAGTCTTTGTAAGCCTTTAACAAGGTAGGCCTCTCACAAGGCAGATCATATATCATGGTCAAACTTATTGTAACAGTAATTGGTGACACTTTATTGCTGCAATAGTGAAGAATTGTGGGTGTCATCACCACCCCAATTTTACCTTCTCATTTGGAGGGTTTATAGGTAATCATATCTAGTGTCAATTGTGTATGTGCTTATATGTTTTGATGCATTTACTTTATATGTTATTTTCAGTTCATATGTTACATGCATATGATCAATGGTTAAAAGTTTTATTGGTTAAGGTTTGAACTTCTAATTCACCCCACCCCCCCTCCCCCGCCCACCCACCCGCGCCCCGCAAGAAGTGTATGGTTCCCATTTGTAATTCCAAAAAAAATGTCATAAAATTGGAAGACCAGGAAGAAGGAATAAACTTACATTCCTCTAAGTCAATAAAATCAATGATACAATGGAAGGAAAAGTTCTATAAAAAAACTATACACATTTTAAAAATAACTTGCAAGAGCTGCATTCTTTCAACTAGAGGAGAATAATAATAGGAGCTTTTAGTGGCTTTCTAAACAGGAGCTTTTAGTAGTTTTAAAAAGCTTTTAATATTTTTCTTAGTTTTTAGAAAGTTGGTTTTATTAATAACCTCAAAATATTACTTCCAATTTTGAATGTTAGTTGGCAGTTCATCTTATCTCAGTTTTAGGAAGCTTTACGAAAAAAATCAGCTTTTTTTGAGTTGTTTTAAAAATTACCAAAAAATGGCAAAAGCAGTTTTATGAAAAAAAACTGCCAAAAATGTTAATTTTGGATTTGTATTTAATATTATAATTTCTCTCATTGTAGGAAGAGGAGGATTTGGAAGAATGATAAAGAAGAATTTGGAATTCTAATATTTATTTTTGTGTTCTTTCTCTCTTATGATTATGTTAATTATTTGAGGAATTTCGGTTGCATCAAATATTGCAATCCAATACTAAAAGGAAACAATCAATACAACAATTCATACCTTAAACTAAGTTTAGCTAAAGAAGGACTCAGATCAAACACCTTATGAATTATGGTATGGTTGTAAACCTAATGTTTTTTATTTCAAAGTATTTGAAAGCAAATGTTATATCTTGAAAAAATCTAGGAAAGGAAAATTTGATGTGAAAAGTGATGAAGGAATATTCTTAGGATACTCCAACAAGAGAAGCGTATAAATGTCTAAATCTTGCTACTCACAGAGTCATAGAAATAGCACATGTAAAAAATGATGAGTTTGTAGAAAAGAACCTGAAAACTATAGAAACTTTGTCTACTTTGAACCTGATACTTTACCTGGTATTCAAGTAAATGCAATTGGAAATTAGCAATCTTCACCATCCAAGTCCCCTAAATCTCCAGTTCAACCCAAGTTGGAGCCAGTGCAACCTGAGTCATAGTCTGAAGGACCTGAGTCTTAATCAGAAGGACTCGAGTTTCAGCCAGTGCAAACCAAGTCACAGTCTACTAGACGCGAGTTATAGACAATGGGACCCAAGCATGATTCAGAGTATGGTAAACAAAATGAAACAAGTTATAAATCCAAAGAGAAGGTACCTATACTTGCTATATATGTCAGAAGGCATCATGCACCTAAGAAAATCATTGGAGATCAATCAAAAGGTACAATGACAAGGGACAAATTAAAAGGTACATGTTTTCTTACTGAGTTTGAACCTAGAATTGTTAAAGATGCATTGGACAATGAAAGTTAGATTAAGGAAATGAATGAAGAGATTGATAAAATTGAAAGGAAGAAAACTTGGACACTTGTTTCTAGACCCAAGGACAAAAATGTAATTGGCACAAAATGGGTATTCAAAATAAGTTGAATGAAAATGGAGAATTTTCAAGAAACAAGGAAAGGTTAGTATGCAAAGGTTATACTTGAGAAGAAGGTATTGATTATGGAGAAATTTTTTCTCCTATTGCAAGACTAGAAGGTCTTAGAAGACTACTTTCTTATGTTGCACATAAAGGATTCAAAGTATATCAGATGGATGTAAAGTTAGCTTTCTTGAATGGAATCTTAGAAGAAGAAGTCTACATTGAGCAACCTGAAGGTTTTATAGATCCCAACAAAAGGGATATGGTTTATAGATTACACAAAGCTTTATATGGTCTCAAACAAGCCCCCAGAGCCTGGTATGAAAGATTGCACAATCATCTAGTAAAAATTGGTTTTCAAAGGACAAAGGACAACAACACTCTATACATCAAGGAAGGACCAAATAAGAAGATACTGCTGATAGAAATCTTTGTAGATGATACACTAATCACTGGACATTGTGACTTATGCAAATCCTTTTCTAAGGAAATGAGTAAAGAATTATAAATGTCAATGTTTGGAGAGATTAAATTCTCTTTTGGCTTGCAAATTCAATAAAAGAAAGATGGTATCTACATTACTCAATCAAAGTACATCAAGGAGATATTGAATTTATTTGGAATGGAAGATTCCAAACCAGATGGAACACCTATGTCTTCTGGACATAAGTTTTCCAAAAATGATGATTTCAAAGAGGTAGATCAGACTACATATAGATCAATGATTGGAAAACTTCAGTATGTATTGCCCACAAGACTTGATATTGCATTAGCAGTTGATATGGTGGCAAAAAATTTTGCTAATCCAAAGGAAAATCATAAGATGGAAATAAAAACAATTCTGAGGTATCTAAAATGTATTGAAGTTTATGGTTTGTGGTATAAGAAAGGTGGCAACTTTGAATTGAAAGCGTACACTAATGTTGATTGGGCAAGAATTATTGATGATAGGAAAAGCACTAGTGGTGGAACATTCTTTCTTGGAAAGAGGCTAGTGTCATAGACAAGCAAGAAATCGAATTGCATCTCTCAGTCTATAGTAGAAGAAAAATATGTTGTAGCAATAGTTAATTGTCCCAACATCATTTGGTTCAAAAAATTGTTGTCAAGTATGAAGGAAGAAATCAGGAATCCAATAGTTATCTTATGTGATAACACCAATACAATTAACACATACAAGAATCTAGTGATGCATACCAAGACAAAGCACATTGCAATAAAGTATCATTTTTTGAGAGAATCAGTGCAAGAAAAATAGGTGAGATTGGAATATGTGAATACACAAGAATAAATTGCAGACATATTCACCAAGCTCTTACCTAAGGATGCATTTTTGTATCTAAGAGCTAAGCTAGGGATCATTCACCTATCTGGAGCTTACTAATCAGATTATAGTGGTGTAACAACCAAGCATTTTGAAGATCAAACAAGTTTATGTTGTTGGAAATATGACCAATTAGTCAAATAAGGTGAGATATGTGGTTTTCATTTATGGAAACATATGTTTTTCAATTTAGATATGATTATTTATGAAGGAAATTTGTCTAAGTATTGGACAATGTTACAGTAGCATGATGAGATTTATTGATAGTGGAATATTCCCTTGGAATATTCTCTTGCATAATTAACCCTAGATGCATGATGTCACTATGATGATACATGCCAATGTGCATGTCCATATGAGCAACTAAGTTCAAGTTATGAAGGAAATACCTATGCAGTTACTTCACAGTACAGAACAGAGCATGTTAGCAAATTGTGTTGTATGACCTACATAATTGTTTTGATTACTAAATCTTGATGAGATGACTCTAAGGATGATATGTGAGCTGACTAGGGAAGAATTTATTAATATGATTGATATAAGTAAAGAACTTCAATTGTGAAGTTAGTATGCTATGCAATATTATGAAATGTGATGCTATGATATGTGATGTGAAGCAATGTTATGTGACATGATAATGCAAGATATGATGCAAATTTATATATGTGCAGTCACTCCTTATATGAAAAATTGACAATCAGAAGAATTGTGAAGTACAACAAGTGATCCAATATTGTATGTATATCTATTCTCTTGAAGAACTTATTGTATAGTTGCATGTTAGGGTAGTGAGCTCTTCTTGCACACATTTGTATGTGACCACCAACTCCTAATAGGGTTGAGGCTTCAAACAAGGCCTAGTCTCCTAATAGGGACTTAAGACACTATGCATTCTTTATAGACTCCTAACAGCATCAATATCATTAATTGAATTCTTATATATAGTGAATCATCTTGTGGGTTTCATCCCCACTGGGGTTTTCCCTTGGCCAGGGTTTCCCTAGTTAACAAAATATGGTGTTATGAGCTCTCTTTATGTATGGTTGTTTATACTATTCAGCATTATTGGTTTACTTCCTTATGCATGTATTAAAGTAATTAATAATATCTAGTTGTGGGCAAAAAGATTGAAAAAATTGATTAGCCACCCCCCTCACCCCCCCCCCCCCCCCCCCCCCCCCCCGCGCCTCTCAATATTATCTATTTCTAACAATTGGTATCAGAACTTAGTTGTTTAGAAGAGGTTTAATAGCTTGAATAACATCCCTATGGATATGGAACAATTCAAGAGAAATATTGAAGAAGCTCTTGAACAAAATTGATCTCCGTACTGATGAAAGAGCTGGCCTAAAAGACAGATATAAAGATGCAAAAGTTTATATTGGTGAACTAAAGGACAAGATAGATAACCTGAAGCAAAAAGGACCTAGTGAGAAAACCAGTGATGATGATATTGAAGATCTAATGAAAGAAAATGAGATCTTAAAACATGAGTTAAAAATAGTTGAACTCAAGCTAAGTCTTAAGAAAAATGGAGGAAAGAATGACTCTAAAATAAAAGCTAAAAATGTAGATCTAAGATCCCAGTTAAGCAAAGTAACATTTGAATTAGAATCTATCAAGTCGGAGCATGCAAAATTAGAGAAATACATCACTATTATGAAAGGTGAATTGGTGCAAACCAAATAGCAACTTGAGAAATTATACACCAGTAGTGAAAACATTGAAGAACAAATATGTACAAAGACCTAGTTATGATAAGACTGGACTAGGATTTATCATTAGACAATCCACCATGAAATCTATTGAGAGAAAAGAACTTGATACTCCTGAAGACAAAAGGGATCCAAACATAAGCAAAATAGATGATACATCTAAAGACAAAGAGAATGTTACTCGTTACTCACTCTGAGAAATCTAAAGAACCTGATCAAGATGAGGATAATAGAAGAAAAGAATCGCATGCCAGGTGTAATGAACTTGAACATACTGGAGATGATTGCAAAGGTAAGTCTTTTAAACCTATCTCAAATTTGTACTGCCATAATTGTCATGGATATGGACATCATGCATTAGATTGTAAGAAACCTAAATTTGATAATAATAATGCAAATAGTAGAATGTTTAGGAACACTAACCGTGCAGGCAATAGAAGAAGATCTCACAAAAATGAAAGTGGAGAAAGAAGACAAATTATTTGTTATAGATGCAACAATCTTGGACACATCGCAAGAAATTGTAGAGCACCTGACAAAAAAAATAATAAACAAAGAAGGAATGTACCTATATGTAAATTATGTAATAACTTTAGACACACATCAAAGTTTTGTAGAATGGATAGAAGAAACATTAATAGGAATTAGAACTACAGAAGGAACAACAGAAGAAATAATGATAGTCTGAAGGAAGAAATGAAGGAGTTGACAGAAGAATTTGAGGAAACATTTGTAAAGGAAAAAGAAACCAAAAGTTCTCATACAGTTTAGGAAGAAGCACATCCTAATGTACCTGATAAGATAGTAAAGTCACTTATTGTTTGTGACCCATCTTACCTGTATTAAGAATTCTCAATAAAATAGAGTGTCAGTTAATAATAATTGATGTTAGAAAGAATATCACAAGCTGGGCAATTAACAGTATATACTAGACATTGAGAGCAGTCTAAAATGAAGTGTGCATTGCTTAATATGATTAGTATAAGGTTATGTAAGAAAAATAACTTCTCTTTTATATAGAGATAGTATTTTAAACTGGTGGTAGATATACATTTAATTTAAAGTACAAATTGCAAAAGATTTAAAGGATGAAAATTGATTTATGAAAATCATTTGCGTGTGTGAAATCTTAAGTGTAAGATTGAAGAGAGATTTGAAGTCCTGAAGAAGTTTGTAGATATGTGTGATCACTAAAAACCCTAAAACATAAAATTGAGGTATTTTTTGAATTCATTGAGCATATTTTCAGTAATGGCAACACAAGGAGTGTTTAATATTAGTGATAGAGCTAGATATAGCTTCAAGAAACACCCATTTGATTCCTTACTTGATGACCCCATTGGAGCATTTTTACAAGTACTAGAAAATGTTCTTCATGTTGAAGACATAATAAGTTACATTCACTGTAAAATAGAAAGCTTAGGAGATACTAAGATTCATAAGGAATTGGAGAGAATGTGCAACAATGATTTGTCATCAAAAGTAGAATATGCATACCTAGAACAACTTAATTATATGAACTTTGATAACCACAAATGAACAAGAATCATTTTGAGCAGAGTTCATGATGACCTTCTATGGTTAGGAGATTCTATTATATTCATTGATAATGACCTAATTCACAAGGTCACATGTTTGAGTAATGAAGGATGCAATCTTGTGAACATAAAGAATGTGTGCAAGTTAGTTGAAATAAATCTCAACACAAGTTTTGATGGAAAAAACATGAAGATCAACACCATTCAAGATGATGGAGTGAGACTTATCAGTAAAATTTTTGGATATAAGTTCCAGTAGATCTAGGATAGATTCAGTTCCTATCAGATTTCTTTATGTAGCTTATGTGATGGCAGTAAAGGTTGAAAATGTTAGTCTATGTGATATTATCCAAACTCAGTTGTTGGATAACATATCAAAAATCAAGAAGTCTAGGAGCGTAGTCTTTAGGTTTGAATCCCTACTGACTCATATATTCTTCTACGCAACAAAGAGGTTTCCTAGTATTTCAAATTGGGATAGAAGCAAGTGTAGAGATCCAAATCAAAAATAGTCAAGGATCATGATATTGACAGAATGATGAAATCATTCCAAGCTAAAATGAAGCAAAGGTATAGGATACCTCCTGCACTGATAGAAAAATATAAGGATGAATTGTGTTTCATGGTAGAAATACATTTCACATGCATGGAGGTAGTAGTTCCTCAGGTGAAGTTCATTTAACCTATGGGTTATGAAATGAGTGTTGAAACTAATTAAAGGTTATGCATAGATAATTCTACACTCTAAAGTTGATTCTGGATGCCCTAGATGGGGTACATATGCTAAAAAAATGAAAGAAGTCAAAAAAAATCTAATGGACAAGGATGTCAAGAAGAAAGTAGACAAAGTGATTGATTCCATCTTAAAAGATTTAGGTATTTCTAGAAAGGAATTTGAAGAGGTGAAAGGGATAGCCTCGAAATTGAAGACTAGTGGTCAAACTAAACTATTGACCCTTACACCTATTGCAATGGTCAGACCTACTAAAGAGATCAGAGTTGCATAGAAAAGTGCACAAGCACCTATAGTGCCATATGTAGCAACAACCCTTGAGGAAACCAAGAAAATAGAGGAAGCATTAGCACCAAGAAAGTCCACAAGGTTTGAGAAAACTAAACCCCCTCTTGAGAAGAGAGTCAAGCAAACTACAAGTGGACCAAGTAAGAGAAGAAGACCCTTGCAAATTAGTTCCTCAAAATCTAAAGAAGAAACTGGTGACAGACCAGTAGAACCAGCAGATCGAGAAGCAAAGACTTCAGTAGGAAGAAAAGAATCGAAGCAAAAAGGTAGACAATCTCAATATGGAAATTATTAATGACAACAAATTTGTACAAATAAATAAGTATTATGATTTGTACAATAATACAGATAGGAGACAACTAGAAAATTTTGTAGTTAGAAATATGATTTTGAAAGATAAAAGGTTTGATGGCATAAAAGGTCAAATACTTGAAGATTTGTACAATAAACTAAGAAACAAAAAAAGTAGAGTAATTGAGGAGGATAAACAAATAAGAACAAATATGGTGAAAAAGCTATGTATAGAAAATAATGAGGAAGAGATAAAGGAAATTCTAAAAATAATAGCACCATTGTTGAGAAATAAGAAGAGGTCTATTCTTCTTATGGGAGTTAATTATGAAGAAGTGAATGTGGAAACTCAAAAGGAAATAGTCAAATACATATCTACTATGCCTAAGGAGTCTAAGGAGATTTTTCATCTTGAGATGGAAATCCCTATGCCTAAGGAGTCTAAGGAGAGTGCATAGTCAGAGAAGGAAAGCCCTACTAAGGTAGCAGTTAGTCCACCTCACAATTATGAGCAACTAGCCAAAACTTCAATTCCAAGTGATTCATCACATATTACCATTGACAATGAATCTATGCAAGTAGATAATACCAATGTAATAGTGGATAGAACTAAAGGCCTATTTAAAGATTTTGGCTCTAGCATTGTTGGCAATATTGTTGATTACAACAGCTCTTCTGATGAGGAAGAAGAGCAAGAACAAAAGAAAGAAGATGTGTTTTTTGAAAAGAAATGTAAAACTATGATTGAGGAAGCTACTACAAGTGCACCCTTAGCAACAGCTATAGTAAAACCCTCTATACCACCTACACAAGTGGTAGTGGTCACCTTGGCAATACAATCAGATGATGAGGATGAAGCACAAAATCTTATATCTTCTTTAAGTAAATTCCTTGAAAAGAAGAAATCAGTTAAGTCAATTGAGAAGACCTTAACTTTAGTTATGGACAAGTTGGAGAATACAATAAGTTCTATTGATACATCTGTAGACATTCAGTAGATAGTAGAAATTGTGTGAAACACCTTTGATAATGAGTTTACAATGCTTACCAATGTTACTACAATTCAAGCATAGACTGAGCATGATGGTAAACTTCTTAATACTATGTGTACAAATATAAAAAATGATATAGAAACATTAAATGTATGCATTAAGGTATTGAGGCAGAGCATGGAAGAAGGGAAGTAGATATATACTAAGTGCAACATGGCATACCTTCACCTTCACAATTTTGATGAGCAAATCAAAGAGAAGATAACTGAGCTTCAGACGCTCACTACTAACTTTCTAAAATAGAACCAGAAGTTAGAAACCTTTGAGCATGCAATGCAAGTACTTCATGATAGCATACGGGATATTCAAGTAGAAAAGGAGAAAGCTCTAAAAAGATTTACTCTTTTGAGGGACCATTTATCTCCTTAGATTAAATTGTTACAAAATTAGTTGGAGGAATTCTTGGCAGCTAAGACCTCATGTGACAAGTTTGTGGCTACAAACTTGAATGTAGTAGGGTTAGCCTCATGCCTTATGTGTGCTAATAAGTGTGTCAAATGCACTGAAAGAAAGTTGGAAGAAACATCTTGCATAGTTGAAGATAAACTTCAATGGATTTTTTTCCAGATTTTGATGTAGCTTTCAGATATTGACAGAATTTTCTTTTTGTTGACACCTTTGTCATTGATGTCAAAGGGGGAGAAATAAGGAAAATTGTAATTGTAAGTTATATAGTTTTACTTTTACATATAGTAGTAAGCTTTTCTTTAAGAAAGCTTTGTAATGAGAGTTATAAGGGATGTAATCTTTTTCAAAACATGAATATAATGTTTTTACTATGTTATGTATGATTATTTGCCTTGATTGGTATGACAACATTTTTGGGACTTAGCCAATTTTACCAAAATGTTTCCATCAATGCCAAAGGGGGAGATTGTTGGCAATATGACCAATCAGTCAAATAAGGTGAGATATGTGGTTGTCATTTATGGAAACATACATTTTGCAAATTAATTATGATTATTTTTTAAGGAAAATTGTCTAACTATTGGACAATGTTAGAGTAGCATGATGAGATTTATTGATAGTGGAATATTCCCTTGTGATATTCTCTTGTGCAGTTAATCATAGATGCATGATGTCACTCTGATGATACATACCAATGTGCATTTCTATACGAGCAACCAAGTTCAAGTTATGAAGGAAATACCTATGTAGTTACTTCACAGTGTAGAATAGAGCATGTCAGCAAATTGAGTTGTATGACCTACAGAATTGTTTTGATTACTAAATATTGATGATCTATAAGGATGATATGTGAGCTAACTAAGGAAGAATTTCTTAATATGATTGATATGAGTAAAGAACTTTAATTGCAAAGTTAGTATGCTATGCAATATTATGAAATGTGACGCTATGATATGTGATGCGAACTAATGTTATGTGACATGATAATGCAAGATATGATACAAATTGATAAATGTGCAGTCACTCCTTGTATGAAGAATTGAGAAGTACATCAAGTGATCGAGTATTGTATGTATATCTATTCTCTTGAAGAACTTATTGTATAGTTGCATGTTAGGGCAATGGGCTCTTCTTGCACACATTTGTATATGATCCACCAACTCCTAATAGGGTTGAAGCAACTCCTAACAGGGTTGAGGCTTCAAACAAGGCCTATTTTACTAATAGGGACTCAAGATACTATACATTTTTCATAGACTCCTAACAGGGTCAATATCCTTAATCGGATTCTTATATATAGTGAATCATCTTGTGGGATTCATCCCCATTGGGGTTTTCCCTTGGCCAGGGTTTCCCTAGTTTAAAAAATGGTGTTATAAGCACTCTTTATAAATGGTTGTTTATATTGTTTAGCATTATTGGTTTACTTCCTTATGCATGTATTAAAGTAATTAATAATATCCAGTTGTGGGCAAAAAGATTGAAAATAATGATTCCCCCCCCCCCCCTTCAATATTATCTATTTCTAATAGATGTAGTATTGTCAGAGAAGATTTCATATGAATCAATACATCAAGTACATGGAAGTTACAATGATTTTTGTCTTTGGCATGAGATGTGAAAGAGGGAGAGTTTTTTGTCATATAAGAGAAGTTTTGTAGAAATCTTGTAAAGGGAGAGTTTGTTGTCATCAGCAAGTTCATGTCCAAAAAAATAATTCCAAAGGGAGAGATTGATGTCAAAGGATTCCTCACCGGTAAAGGGAGTTCTCATGGATGAGAATAAGAATGAAACTAAGGATATTATCCTTACATCTATTTTTCTCTAAAAAAATCTTCATATTATGACATGTTGTGTTGCCATCAATGCCAAAGAGGGAGATTATAGAAAAAAATTATTCAATTGTATGTTGTCTTTGATGTTAAATAAAATTTCCAGCCTTTACCAAGAAATCAGTGATAGCCGAGCTCACTCAAGCATCAAAGATAGTTTCATGTGTGTCTCAAGCATTTAGTGATGACCAAGTTTAGAGATAGTATTGACCGAGCTCAGTTGGTTAATGAAGCAAATCTTGTATTAACCAAGTTCACTTGGTTACCAAAGGAAAGTTAGCATGAAGTCTATATTGAGCAAGTTGGTTTGGTTAACACTAGAACTCATGTTCTAATCGAGTTGGGTCAGTTAACGAAGGGATTCTCAGTGTTGATTGAGTACTCAATTTTATATTAGTTGACTATCAATTTATTAAGTTTGATAAATTTATTGGTCGATACAAGATGACTTAAGAGATAATATTTGATTGATTAAAAGAGTAATCAAGCTAACTTGATAAGGTGAATCATATATATGAAAGGTCAAGTTGAGGATTGAATCTAATGGAATTGAAGAAGATGAATTAAGGAAGAAAATTTGAAGAATATATGTAGAGGGAAAAGCATCCAAATTGACCAAGCTGCGACAAGGTAAATTAAATCCTCTAATAGGGTCACACCTAATAGTGTGTTTTGTAATCTTTAGCAGGGTTGACTCCTAACAGGGCTCACATCAAAAGAGGGAAAAATAGTAACTAGTTGCAATTGGTGGTTTTCTCAAATTGGGTTTCTACATTAAATCTTGGTGTCTCTTGTTTTCATGTTATTTCCTTTATGTTTCTACAACTAAGTTAATAAAGGCTAATCACATTAATATCTTCATGTCTAATTATCTGTGCTAACCGAGTGACAGTAGTATATTTAATGTTAACCAAATTATAGCAGAATATTTAGTATTAACCGAGTTACAATAGGATTTGGTTTTAAATTGTGTTGACATCTTAAAAGGGACTTTTAGATTTGTTTTTGTAGTAACTGATTCACCCCTCCCCTCTTAGTTACTCCTTTTCATTTCCAATGGTATAGAAAGGAAGCACCTAATTTTCAAAAGTATGAAGATGATTTTGGAATGTGTGCTAGCAAGATGAAGTTGTACCTATCAATACTTGGAGACAATGAAGAAGACTACCTTACCAAAGAGTATGCAGAACCATTTGGTCCTCTTGATGATGCACAAAAGAAGGAAAATTTAGTACACAAAACATTAATGATAGAACTAGCTAGTGCTTTGAATAACTTTGAGTATGTTGACATTCAAAATTTATAGAAAACCAAATAGATGTGGGATAAACTACTACAAGTACATGGTAGAGATGAGCATGTTCTGGAAGTCAAAGTAGAAGGACTAAAAGTAAAATTGGATGCCATGAGAATGTGTAAAAATTTTCCTTAGGGAAAAATTCACCCAAGAACTAAGAACTCAAACACAGGCACAACTGTAGACCAGAAAGAGAGAGTATGATCAAAATGACGATATATTCATTCAATATGCATTAAGAGTACACTAGGAGTGTTTGTATATAAAGGCCTTTGGGACGCAACTAGAATGCCCCAAATCAGCTACATGATAAGTCATACAACCAGGTACATGTCCACCAGATATGGGTTATCCTCCATTAAGCATAGAAGTAAGTGTGATGATGAGAGGATAAGCTTACAATGGTGTAACATGAAAATCAGTGTTGTAGACAAAATGTGCAAAAAAGGGAGTGCGAATAACTATGTTGTCAACATGACAACTCAATGAATGATGCAAACTCCAGTGTTATAGACACCATGTGCTGAAATAGAGTTGCGTACTTCTATGTTGTCAACATGACAACTCAAAAAAGGTGCACAAACTACTGTCTCACAAAATAAAATAATAAAATAATGCATTAACCTAAGTAAACTTAAGTAAGTGTAAATAGTAAATACATGTTTACACCAACAGAATGCATGAAAATGAGACTATTCTTAGTACAAGACAAGAATCAAGGAAATTATTTCTACAATCAAAGGAGTTGGAGAAATGATTGAAGAAAGTGAAGTTGTAAGTAAGATGTTGAGAACTTTACCTAAGTAATATGTAATCATATTTTTTGTAGTACAAGAGCTAAGAATGATTGGTAAAAGAAATATTAATATTAATTCTCTTATTGGTAGGCTAACTGTGTTTAAGCTAAGAAACTATGATAATAGTCAATCAACTAGTGAAGTAGCACTTCAAGTTTTAGAAAGTAAAGAACCACATCAAAGAAGAAGATTTGTTCATGATGGAGAGTATACAGGACTAGCAATAGAAGAAAAAGAGCTTGAAGAGTTGAAAGCCCTAATCACAAAAATATTTTAGAAAGGCAAGGGTATATATAAAGGAAAGAGTCTTAATGCATGTTGGAATTATAGAAAAATTATTCATTTTATAAATGGATGTCCCAACACACCAAAAAAAGAGTAAAATGAAGAAAATGTGAACTAGTACAAAAATAACAAACATTTTGGATAGAAAGGCAAGAAGGCATGTTACATAGTTGAGGATGAATAAAATGAAGATGATGTTGATAGAGATGACAGAAATAATATTTGTTGTTGTGAAAGAAGAGTCATCTACTAAAGAGGATGTTAACAAAGAAAATAAGACATTAATATCAAGTATAGACAAGAACAATGATTGGATCATTGATAGTGGTTTCTCTCACCAAGGGAATGGAGATAAGGAAAAATTTGTGATGATGGAGAAGTGCAATTGAGGTTCAGTAAATTTTGGAAATAGAACATTCTATGTAATTAGAGGAAATTGTACAATCAATCTAACTAATGATATTGTTTGTGATAAAATTTATTGGGCACATGGCTCACAATATAATCTTTTAAGTATTTCTCAACTGAATAAAAAAGATTTCAATTTGAGTTTAGTAATGGAAAATGGAAAATATCTAAAAAGAATGAAAAAATGGTTGCTGCCAGTGAATAGACAAAAGGAAATCTTTTCAAGTTACATACCTCACTAGGTCATTGTTTGATTGCAAAAATAGAAGAACTTTGGTTATGGCATAAGAGGTTGTGTCAAGAAAACTTTGATAACCTAGAAAAGGTGAGAAAAAAGAAAAGTTTAAGAAGAATGTTGTATGCAAGGAGTGTCATTTTGGAAAAATGACCTGTTCAAATTTTTCAAGTAATGAATATTCAACTCAAAATATTTTGGATTTAGTACACATGTCTCTATGGTCCTATTGGTCCTAAAAACATCATGGAGATAAATTCTTTAAACTATTTGTTGATGATTATTCAAGGATGATGTCTATTATGTTCTTAAAGAAAAAATACAAGCATTTGATATGTTCAAGATATACGAGGCTAGAGTGAAGAAAGAGATAGATAGAACTTTGAAATGTCTTAGATCAGATAGAGGTGGTGAATTCACATCAAATGAGTTCAACAAATATTGTGAAGAAAATGGAATCAAAAGACACCTGACAACACTAAGAACACCCCAACATAATAGTATTGTAGAGAGAAGAAATATATCTATAGTCTAATGTGTAAGAACTTTACTAAGTCAAAACAAGGTATCACACAAATTCTTGAGAGAATCCATTAGTATAGAATTCTATACACTTGATTAAGTACAACTTAGAAAAGGAGTAAATTAGATGCCATATGAAATTTGGTATGGATGAACACCCAATGTAAGCTATTTCAAAATCTTTGGAAGCAAGTGTTATATTAAGAAGGGTGAAAGAAGTGGAAATATTGAAACTAAGAGTGAGAAGGAATATTTTTGGGATGCTCAACTAGAAGTAGAGCACACAAGTGTCTAAACATGAAAATAATCGAAATATCTCAAAGCACTAATGTGAAGATAGATGAATTATGTGAGTAGAATGAGGAAAATAGCACCAACACTAGTACATTTCCTCTTGTTTTTCTACCAAAATTTTTGACCAAAGGCCATACTGGCATATGATTTCATGTTATTTTTATTTTTTATCCTCGTGTTGGTCAAAATTTTGACCAAACTAGGGTTTTATGCCTGAGTTGGTCAAAATTTTAACCAACTCAGGTTCATAACAAAAAAAAGAGAAAATTTCCGTAGGAGCTTTTTTAGAAAATGTTTGAACACAAAAATTTTTTAATGGATGATCTCAATCAGGGAGGAGGGATAGGCGAAAGGGGTATGGAACTCAGGAACAAAGATGGGGATAGGAGCCCCGCTTTACCCCCCATAACCAAGAGAAGATAAATTGTGAGTGTCTTTACCTTTGCTATGGGATGAACCGATTATGATTCCCCGTAGGGCGATGGGAGTGTGATGGGTAGCTGCTAGCATACATGGATTCAGACTCTAGGCTGAGCTGGGACCAATTTGACCAGCCAAATGAAGAAATCTCCTACTATTTGGGGTTTGAGCATATGTGTTTTTCCAATAGCCTAATAGGGGCATTACAAGATTTCTTCTCCAGGTGATTTTCTAGTTTGTAAGTTCAAGAATTCATTGTTTAGATGAAGATGTGTTAGACCCACCTGAGATTTTGAAGTGTTATATGTTTCATGAAAGCAGCCCATTCTCTAAATCATGCAATTTTTGTTAGTTTTGAGGGTTTCATAATCTTGACAACAACACATGGTCATCTACAAACCTCCAGACAAAAACACATTATGCCCCCCCTGCACTTTCTCTATAACTGAGGCCTCAACCTATGGAAATATTACATTTGGAATGGCCTCGAGATTCCTAAATCCAAGTGTTATTAGTTTCAATAAAATAGGAAATCTCTGCAACTGCTTAACCAAATGAAATACCATGGATGCCAAAATACACGTAAGTTGATGATTTATCTTATATAGTGCATGAAACTTTAAAAGTATAACATTAACAACAAAAATAACCATTAAAAACTATAATGATAGTGAAGAGATTCATCGATATGCAACAATATGACTTTATTAATATCTCAATCTACATACATCAAGTTTCAAGATAAGCCATGATCTGTAGAACTTTACTCTTAATGGAATCACTCCATATACTTGTTGCATACATCATTCTCCTTGGAAAAGAAAAACATCTCCAAGTTTCAAGGTTCCTTCACATTGATTACCTTTGGATGATTATATTGTCTCTAAATGTTGATTACTTATTGTCTTACTAGAATCAGATGCCCTTGTTCATTTGATTATGTTTTTCTCTCTTGTTCTATGTTATATATTAATGATCTTGATCAGATTTGAACTTGTGAGTAGATTATTTTTGCACTTACTTGTTGATTAGATTGAGGCTTTCATAGATTTTTGTAATGAAAGTTTCCTCTTTGATGAATACAATACCTTTTAACTCTCTCAATTCCCACATATAACAAACAATACTATCTTGACTTTAACCAAATACTAATGCTATGGATAATATATAAGATATTTAGTGCTCATTATAGTTTTTACTTGATTACTAATGCTATAATATTCCTTGTTGATTGTATTTTTGTATCTCTAACAACCAATATCATACTAGGATCTTGTTGTTCTATACAAAATTTCATCATATAAAATCATTATTCTAGAGGTGACATCATGAAATCATTCAGTTCAAGACACTTATGATAGGTCCCCCAATCCTATCCTTACTCAATTGATAACCTTCAAGTTTTATTTCCCTTATTCGATCACTATATTCACATGATCGTCATTCACTATGTTGCAATGTTTCTCAAGAGCATTAGTTCAAAGGGTCATCAACTTAATCATCAATAAATCTTACCTTATCAATAAAATTTCATTCTTTTCATTCAAGGTTTCAAACATATTTATCAATCCAATATCCATTTCCAATGTCCTTATAACCTACACACGCAAAACCTTTTCTCTATTTCCAAATTTCATTATTGACATACCTTGTCCAAATACCCATTCTAACAAACAAGATTCTTACATTGTTGTCAGAAACCAATCAATGAAATCATTATCATAATGACATTATAATCTTCATTATATAATACTACCAATATTGAATTAGATATCTTTGGGCATCAAGCACTATCAAACTTTTACAATATCCTTGTCAAATCAATAGAGAAGTACAATAACATAATATTGTTTATTACTTATAGCAAGGAATATATATTCACTATTAACATTTGAAGTATGTTAATGAGATTTCATTTAATCTCAACTTTTGGAATCTTCAACATAAGGAAACCTTAGTCCTTCCAATTCATAATCCTTAATGAATTGGTGAATCAAACTTCACAAAAGAATAATGATACAAACTTATTGTCAATATTCAAATAGCTAAACTGAAGTTTTCATGCAAATTATATTATTTATCTTCATTGGAACATCCACCAAAGAGTATAGAGCACCCATTAAATTTTCCTCTTCCTTATTAACCTATTTTCATTTTTCACAAACTCTTATATAGTATTCTTTTGATTAATAAGACTTGTTACAACTAGAATACATGGATCTTACTGTTTTAAGCCACTAGGGCATCATGACATTCTTAGGAACCACTTCTCAATGAAAATTCAAAACCAAATGAAAGATTACTAAGTTTTCTATCAAATTCCATAAATATATTAGAATTTTTGACTAGTTACCTAGTGAGGGTTTCAAAAATCTTACAAAAAACATAGATATCTTCCTCATTATTAATGAAATCTAATCCCACAAAAACCACAATGGTGAGGACTCAATGCTCTTTCATGCTATGCAAATGAATCTTCAAAAATAAGTCAAATATACTATAAAGAGATTATGTAAACAATGCTTTAAATATGCTGAAACAAGTCATATTTATATTGTTTTGATAGTTAATTTTGTTGTATCTATTCTATGCACTGGTGCTTCTAAGATCCATTATCTTAAATATCTTAAGATAGTAAATCAAAAGCATCTTGGTTTGGTGGCACTAGCTTTCAATTAGTTTTAACAGAGAAATAAGTGATCATTGTTCATTGACAAACCCTTAGATTGGAGAATAAATGTGATTGTCACCTTAAATATAGTGAACTATGGGTACAAAAACCATCTTTTGGTTCTGAAGCATCCTTATCCAAGGGGATCAATGTCCTTTCTCTTCAATTGAATTGGGTGCAGAGGTTGTGTTGCATCAATTGGGTACACTACATAATTGAGTGGTATATTGAAACAAAGAAACACAACTTCTACACACTTGATTCCAATAAAGAGAGAAAGCACATGAATCCCCAATGTTTGAAAAAGATTCTTCAAGACTAAAAGATGGTATCCTACCATTCATACCTTAAAAAAAAATCATGATCTAATATATCCTTCCAATGCATAATGCTTATCTATATACATGACTTCCAACATGAGTCATCCTTAGACTCATGTACTCTCATAGTGCATCCACCACATAAGCCATTACATAAATCCATCATAACTTATATTCAACTTCTCATGAAGAGTTACAATGTTCCTTCATAGATCATAGGGAAGATCTTATATGATATCTTGGAAATTCTTTTGAGACAATGAAGATGGGATACCATATTTCGATTGTGAAGCATCCTTATCCAAAGGAGATCAATGTCCTTTCTCTTTAATGAAATAACGTGAAGAGTTTCCTTCAAAAATAATGGTTGGTTCTATGAGAGCACCCCTTTGCCCAATTTTTGAATGGCAACAAAAACTTGCAGGTCTTTGTACAGAGAATTTCTTTGGTTCTCGAAGATTTGATGGAACTCCCACCAAAACCAAAAGGAAGGGTTTTGGAAAGGCTGATGATTTAGAGTTACCTCCTTTTACATCACCACAAAAGAATAGATCTATACCATCCTCAACTACAAATTTGAATAACAAAAATAGGTTTGGTTGGTTAGAAAGACATGAAACCAATATCACTAATGGAAGGTTGTCTCCACTTCCACGAGAAAATCGTAGTGAAATATCTAGAGACACAAATTTTACTCAATCTTTAAACAATTCATTTGGAATTGAGGAAAACCATGCAAATGGGAATGCAATTCAATCTAGTATAGGGTTTTTTGTTGGCAATGGAGGTTCTAATAATGCAACTCCTCGCCCTATTAAAACTAGAGGGAAGGAATCATTGAATCATTCAAACTGTGGTTCTACTAGTAGTACACCTAAAAAAAGTGTCTCAAGAGAACTCAACAATGGAGCTTCTATTGGCACAACCACCAATAGTTTTAGATTTCCTACTTCTTAGAACTCAGCTACAAGAATTGGTCATGCATGTAAAACTCTTGTTGTGGCATCAGCAACACCTATAGTGGTAAATATTGTTGAAGTGCCACATTTTGAACTCAAGGAAGATCCTTCGATTTCAATGGATCACAATGTGTAGGCCTGATGAATCTATTTTTTTTTCTTCCCATTAAGCAAAGTGTTTGGGCTGAAAAGCAAAACTTTGTTTTCAACTTACATTTCCAACTATTTGTAATTCTAGTTTTATTTCCTTCTCTTTTTCTTTACACAATTTCTTCATCTCCTTTTCTTTAGCTTTCCTCTTGGCATCTTTCTCAACCTATAAACGTAATAGGTTAGAGAGGATCTATATAGAAGGACAGTTGATAGGGTTAGGTTGTAATAGTTTGAAAACAATTTGAAAACAAGAGCTCATATATGTTCAAACAATGTGTGTATAGAAACATATAGTAAAAATATATAGCCTACATGCATGCCTAGAAATCCCCATAAAACACAAGAGAGTAATAGTACATTATGACAATGCTCATGATCATATCTAAAGACGGAAATAGTTTATGATCAAAATCATTCCTTCTAGCAAGAGTTTCTACTATTCCTGATCCGATCTTCATATATCCCTACAAACCATTAATAGGTTTATCACCAATAAAATTCATTTATTGATCAACTGACAAAATAAGGTCATGCATAAATTTTCAAAAAACAAGCACACAAATATTATGATATGAGGTAAATGTTATTAGAAAACCCTAAATACTCTTTTATGCTTTTAGATTTATAAACAAACATGAATTGTTGAGAGTAGATAGATTAAACGACTAAAATTGTGATAGTAGATAAATTAAATAGCTGACATGCAAAAATCTAGAATGTGTGGTAGTTGATGTGCATATTGTGTAGCCTACAAAGTTTTTATTATCCTTTAAGTAGTCCAATTGGCTTAAAATTGGAAAAGTAGCTACTCAAATTAAAGTTTCTATTCGACTACTATATATTTTAGGAAGTTGCAACCATCAAAATTACATATCTACATTATTATTGCACCAAGGTCCCATAACATGAGAAACTACATCTTATTGAAAAAAAAACACTGAGGCTATCTACTCTAGAGCCCAGCATCATATGGAGATGCTACTTGTATGTGATACAAAATGATAGTGTTATCTACTCCATTATCTTCCACCATATGAAGTAACTACCCAGTACTAGTCTAGAAGAACAATGTCATCTCCTCCAGGATCTATCATCATATGTTGGAGTTATAACCAGTAACTGCAAGTCAAAAATTATGCATCATGAGTTTAGCTTACATACTATTTTGTGTTAGTCTATCATGAGCACTAGCCATCCAAGATTTCTTCCCTTGTTGTAGAAGGCTATTGATACATCGAATGTATCAAAGAAGAAATGACTTCTCACTCCCTACTACTAATTCAAGGTAGCTAGTATTCCAAGAACCAGTACTGCATAGTATTCTCTATCATTTCATTTGCTAGTAACAATGTCTAAAAGCACAAAGCCCATCTTTGAAATGATGGAAATGAGTTGCATCACTTACAACTGTATATCTTTTAGAAATATCATGAAGATGTAATGGAATAGTTAACCAACAAAGATTCTTCAATATCATCAGGCCTTTTGCGAGAAATGTACCATGGCTTGGTTTTTGCCATAATCGATTGTTGCAAAGGGAATATCCCTGGTCTCACATCCACATCATGCTAAACATTTTTTTCCATCTTGATGAGGAATCATGGAATATGATCCAAAATGTTGATGCAAATTAGATATTTACAACTTTTTCCAAAAGCTTTACACTCAAAACAATTATTATTAAGTACAGCAAGAGCTTCCTTCACATCACAAGCTAGATTCTACAACATTCATATGTATTTCTTTTTTATGTTGATGATATGTGTCCCCTGCTAAGAATAAATGTACCATACCCTTATTCAATATTCGGCTGCATCTAGGACTCTTTACCAACCCCTTCTATTTTATCATTGATTTCAACTTGGTTGCATCATCCCATCTTCCAGTTCTGGAATAGATACTTGAGAGTAATAAATAAGCTCCAAACTTCTGAGAATCTAAGTCAAGGAGAAACTTTGGGCCACATGTTCACCAAGCTTAATATTGCAGCAAATTTTGTAGGCAAAGAGCAAGTTACCCCACACACTAATGCTAGGCTCTAACATCATGTTTATGATGAACTCATGTGCTTCATTAAGAAGTCCAACTCAACCAAGAAGATCCACCATGCATGCATAATGTTCAACCCTAGGAGTGATACAATACGTATGCTTCATGCAATCAAAGTACTACCAACCTTCATTCACAAGACTAGAATGGGAGCATGCAAACAAAACACAAATAAAGGTAATGTTGTTAGGCATTGGGCCTACCTATTGCATCTGTGAAAAGAGAGCAAGGGCCTTCTCTCCATAACCATTTATCCCATAGGTAGAAATCATTGCATTCCATGAGGTTGCATCTCTAGTGCACATTTTCTCGAACACTTTAAATGAAAGCTCCACATAACCACATTTTTCATACATATTTACGATAGCAGTTTTGATAGAAACATGCAATTCAATTCCAATTCATATTATGTAGGCATGGATCCACTCGCCATATTATAGAGCTCCTAAGTGAGCACATGCTGAGAGCATAGTTGCCATAGTTGTTGAGTCTAGTTGTATTTTTTCCTCTTGAAGTTGATGAAAGAGTGTCAAAGTGTCACCAACATGTCCATTTTGGAGATAACCAGACATTAGCACATTCCATGACACCACACCTCTTCTAGATATATTGTTAAATAATTGGTGAGTAGTCTTTGTATCCCCACATTTTGCATACAGAGCTACAAGTGTTGTCATCATACATACATCTACATCAAATCCATTTTTAATAATATAACAGTGAATGCCCTTACCTACTACTAGAGCTTTTAGATCTCCACATACAGGGAGAATACTCATAAGTGTAACAACATTTAGCATCATGCCTGCTAGTGACAATCTATGAAAGAGGGCCAAGAATTCATTCAAGTCTCCGCTCTGAACATAACCAGAAATAATATTGTTCCATGATACTAGATCTCTTTTAAACATTTGGTTAAATAGATGGTGTGCACTCTCTACACGGCTGCATTTAATGTACATGTCCATAACATCATTGCACACACATGTAAGTGAAAAAATCCTCTTTGAATTGAGTAGCCATGGATACACTTACCTTGTTGTAGAGAACATGTCGGGAGTATACTGAGTAGAGTAATCACATCAAGTTTTGTACCAATTAGTTGCATTTGATGAAAAAGATTCAATGACTCATCGACATACCCATTCTATGTAAATCCTACAATCAGTGCATCCCATGTTATTGGTTCTCTTTTTGATAACATATAAAAAAAATCCAAGAAAAATCTATTCGCCCACACTTGGCATACATTGTTACATGTGCACTACTAAGAGAACCATCATCTAATTTGAATCCGTATTTTCTAATGTAACAATGGATGTATTGTAGTTCTCCCAAAGTAGCACAAGCTCAAAGAATATTGAGTACAGTGACATGGTTGGGTTGTGTAGTTGTTTGTTGCATCTCGAAAAATAGAGCATAATTAATAATAACAATCATTACAAACTTGATAGTTACAACTCTGTCAACAATGTTATAATTAATAATAACCAAGTTGTTAACAATGTCAAGATTCTAGACAGTGGATTTTCTTTGGAGTACAGAATACCAATTGTTTATGACATGATTTAGGTTGCACATAAATCTATTGCATGTAGTATTCTATATAGTGCATGTTTAGCTATGTGTAAACCTCCTTGGAAAGTTTGGTGTTGATGATGCTACTTCTACTTGTGGTTCTTAATGTGCCTAGTTCACCTTTGAATGTTAATTTTTTTGTTCTTTTCAATGTTCATCACTAGAAACTGTTGTCATTTCCAGTATGTGCCTTTAGTGAGAGGAAGTGATGGTCACTGAACTTAGTCCTACAAACTAGTATGGGTACATGGTTGAACTTAGTCCTCTTTATGATGAGGTGGACTAGCTGTATTTATCAAGATTAAATTTCATTTTGATTTTGCAACTAAATATTAAGAATTACTTGGGAAGATGTGCTTATGAGTTGTGAATGTGCACATGGGGATATCTAATTTCAACTCTTGATTTCACATTTTCTTATAATAACCTGAAGGAATAAGTGATTTCAGATTTATATCTGCACCTACTTTGAATCCATTAAAAGAATATTGAAATATAATTGCAATGGACAAGATTTTAATTTTTTTTATTTATAAATGTGCCTCACTTTTTTATTAAAGACACTACAAGTTTTCAAGATTTTGGAGTCCTTAAAAAGCTAAGGGTTTTAGATTTGACAATTCTATATAAATTGGTTGCTTCAAATGCATATATGAGTGGTGTTCAAATATTTTCCATGTCATCATTCAACATTTCAAATTTTGAAAAAAAAAACCCAAATGGTAATTTTAAAGTCTCAAAGACATTTTTATTTGTTAGTTGAGGAATTCGTTGTGTCAATGGTGTTCAAATTTTTCTTGTAGATGTGAAAATTGCCACCAAGAATAAAGTTCCTTTAGTATGCTCTCTAACGCCAAGCTAGGTAGCCTTTTGTATTGAGACAATCAACAAAGTTGCAGTTTTGAAACGGCATAAAAACTATGTTCCAATTTTTATGGAGTTAAATATAATATTTATCTTCTCTATAGTTGAATTAATTTTGAAGTCAAAATGAATGGGTATATATATTAGTTTCTTAAATACTATAACATAAATGTTGTGTGAGTTGGATATGCATCTCTATCAGTGTTCACCATTATCTTAATGGTTTTTGGTTTATTATTATTAGTGCCTAAATGATAGAGCTATAGGAGTTAGAGATGTTGCATTTTCAATATTGGTAGATATGAAAAAGGTATGTGAATGTCACTATATGTTATTTTGTATTTTTTTAAGGTTGATGCTCATTGGACTTGTGGTTTTGCATTAGCTTGTTGGAATGAGACCTTTAGAAAGATCATTGGAAAAACTTGATGAAGTAAGAAAGAAAAAGCTTTCAAAAATGATTGGAACATCTAGGAGTGGTCAACCCATAGCTGCACCATCAGCAGGTAATAAATGTGATGTATTATTCTTTCTCAAGAGAGACATGGGCTACAAGTATCTGAATTGAATTGGTGTTGTTGCCCAAGTTCATCACGAGTTGGAGCAAGTGGTGGTGTGACTTTAAATTCTGAGGTGATACTTTGGCTATATTTAGGATACATGAAAAATCAATTCATTTTTTTCTACATTCAACATTTTAAATTTTAATGGCTTCTTGTTTATTTTCATGGTGATAGCTTTGAAAATCAAACTATTGAGAAAGTCATAGTTAGAAAAGCAAGAATTGGAAATTGAGATTTTCAAGGGTTATGTTTCTTAATTTGAAACCTATGTATGATGTTTGACTATCCGTCAGCACATTAAAAGTAAAAACATTGGAGCCCCAACTTTGACTTGGATTGTGTAGCTTAGCAACTCAAATCAATACACAAATTCCTTTAAAAACATAAATTATATGCACAACAATTACAAACTGTATCAAATTTTAAGTACTAGCTAGACCATTGGGAAACAATCTATCACGTTCTGTTTGGACATGTTTTTACTTTAGGAGGTTTTAATAAATGTCAAATTAGTTGATTGATGTCAGGACTTGTATGTTACTAAAGTAGTCTTCAAAATAGTAATGATGAGTTATTACCTAAGTCACAAGGTACGAATTCAGATTCTTGTCAATCGCAAAATTTGGATCGAAATTCTTATTTCATTTTTTAGGGAAAATTGAAGTGAAACAAGTTTTTCCTTTTCTCATTTTTTCAGTCTAATTGTAATGCAAGCTACTCCTTTATTTTTATAGGATTCACTTGGTGGCAATTCTAAAACACCAATTATAGCAAATATTAATCCATCTTTATAGTTTGTGTCTAGTTTTTCCCTCGTCATAGATGTAACTTTTATAAGCACTTGACATCTATATTTTTGTTATTAACTAAAAAGATGATGCAATATCTAAAGAATTGACTCTGTATTGACAGTTCTACAAATGAGACATTGAGCATGCTTAAGTTTTCTCAGTGATCCAAATTCATTCAAAACAATGTATGAATCCATCCTACTTCAAGTTCATATTGTTTGAATACATCCTAAATCCATCCTTTTGTCTTTCAAGTGATTATCACAACACCAATTATTTTTTATTATTAGGCTATTGTAAATGAGGATGCTTTAGGAGATGCTAAGGACATGTAACTTCACAAACAATCTTCTGTCACCTTTGGTTGGTAACCATCAATATAAGCTTTTGGAATCAGTAAAAAAATTACTTGTGACAAAGACAACATAGCCATCATGTGTAGAACAGATAAAACCTCATACCACACATTTGATATTGTTCTTTCCTGAAAAGAAAATATTTTCATGAGCTATGGTTGTGCATAAATGTTTAATAACTTGGTATCACAAAAGTAATAGAATTATACTTTATGAAACATTAAAAAAATCTAAATGGCTACAAAGCTACCCTGTAGAACTAGCACTAACCTATTCAATGTCCTCCTAATTGGCCCAAATAAATTCTACCAAATCTTTGATTTTACTTCTTGCAAAAATATTAGTTTATTAAAATGCTAATCAGGTTGTGCATCAATCAGTATACAACTTCATTCTCTCCATTCATGTGCTCAAATAATGTTAATGAGTAGTCAAAAACATCAAGTTTCCTTGGTAAATATGACTCTTTATTGTTGAATTACGCATTTCTGAAATTCTTTAGAGTTTCCATATTTATAAAATAAGATCATGAGCAAGTGAACAAATTATCTAACCAATATGTAAGTTACCTTGGTTAATCCTAGCAAAATAGGTAGCTAATTTTCAAGAGCCTATTGTAGATCAACCAGAGTAGAATCACCTAGAAATAATGATGTGAAATAACTTAGTTGATAACTCCAACCACTATACAGCTAGGATACAAGTTTTCATGCAAGCCAATTTTCCAAGCTACACTTTGCAATAGCTAAGGATGGAATAACTTTCTCAGTATAACAGTCACAAACAAAACCTACCATGTTGGGTTGTTGTCTTTCTTCTTGGTTTGATTGCAGTTGAACCCTCTCCTGCTACCATGACAACAATGCAGATCCTAAGGTCTAAAAGGTAGGCAATCAAGTTTGGTGGAAAATAACTATTAAGTGATCTCCCAAATTCAATGCTTTTTGGAGTGTGTAGGCCTGGCACGAAAACAAAAATCTCCCCACTATTCCCTGACTTTTTCTTTGTACCTCTCTCATCTATTGATTTGGATATAAAACATCCCATGTTTTTTCAAGTATCAATGTTGTAGACAAAAGAAAAGACGACTGAATAAGGGCTTATGGCAGACACTAAAAACATTTTTGCCCAAAACACATGATAAGTAAGCATGCCAAGATGATGCATAACTATAAATAAAACTCTACATTATTGTCATATTATAAGCCACATGGTATTATGATATCTCTAGGAACAAAGAGGCATGCCATCTACCAGGGCTAGAATCAAGGACATGGCCCTATAAGAAGCAGAGTTTAAGAACCACAACTATACGCATCATATAAACTAAAACAAACAATGGCCTAGAATCAAAGTTCAATGCATTGACTTGGGAGTTGGGAGCTAGAGGAGGAAGGTTGATGTTCAAAGGGGATATAATATAGGAGGAACTTAATTTTTTTAAATGTCAAAATGTTTCAATATCTCTAGCATTTTGGTCAACAATATTTTCAGAGAGTAAACCTAGTAATGGTGAAGGAAATATGATGATTGTACCTGGTTACAATCTTGAGGCTCCCAATTGCTCTCTTGACTTGCTGCCTAATCTAAATTCTATAGGGAGCCCTATATCCAGTAAGAAGGTGCAGTTTAATTTAATTCCATATTATCTATAGTCTAACAATGCATATTTATATAGTTGAAAATTGCCAAATGGAAAAGGCTTATAAAGTGTACTTATACATAAAATAAGTGAAAAGGGATCATTGTAGTTTAAGTTTGATATAAAAAAAATTGGACTCATATTCTACAATTGAAGTCATTAGAAGTTGCCTTGATGGGTACCTTAAGAAGAGAAAATGTGGCTGAAACTACGTCAAGGCATCTTGAAGTTGAGATTGAACACCAAAACTGACTGGTATGACCAAAGATGATACATTTAATTCCTTCTATGAGTTCATTTTCTTTCAATAGTCAATTTGTGAGTTTAGAAGAAATGATTAGAACCCACAAGTTTAATGTTTCAAAGTTAAATAATAATAAAATTCTTTTGATCACATCTAGGGCACTTGAGAAATCACCTTTTTAATAAAGTTGAATGAAAACTAATTGGGATGTCACTTTTCTTCTAGCAAATAAATTGAATACTATCTAAATATAGATTTTATATGAACTTGTTTTGTGATGACTAACCTGCAAGTGGTTGAAAATGTTTTTTGTATTTGTTAGATTGTTTTGCATTCCCATAGAGTAGTGTATTCTCAACAAAGTTATACTTAATGGTAGAATGTGTCTGATAGGATCATGGAAGAGAAGAAAATACTTTTCTATCTGAATCCTAAATTTTAATCAAAGAAGAGTTTTATCTAGTTGCTGAGTTTTAATTATCATGCCTCCATAAAGCCCTATTTAATTGTGGAATGTGCATAATAGGTATGACAGAGAGAGGAGGATACCCAGTGAAGTTTTTGATTTGATTTTGGACTTGTAGCATTTTATAATCCTAATCACAAGCAGCCTATGACTAGTCAAGTGGTTACACTTTTGTATCGTCCTCCAAAAATTTTGTTAGGTGTTATAGATTATGTGTAGGTGTTGATCTCTACAGTGCAGGTTGCATACTTGTTGAGCTACTTGCAAGCAAGGCAATAATGCCTAGATGTACAGAGGTAATTTTAGAAGTCAACTCACGGTTATGTTTCTCTAGTTGATATTCTTGACTATAGCATGCATAGATAGTAACCTATGTTTAAATAATTTTGTGAACTAATCGATCCAGGTTTATATGTTTACTTATACATGCCATCTTGTGTGGAAATAAGTAGGATTGTATTTTGATTTACTTTTTTCCTCCTATACAGTGAGTCATGATTACTGAAGGTTTCCTAACACTATTTGGGTTTAATTTGTTGAACAAAATGGAAAATAATAGCAAGAGTTATAATCTTATGACATCTTGGGAGATTTTTTTTTAATATTTTCATCTATTTATAGTTGTATTCATATTTGTGTATAACATGCTGACTCCTACTAGTACTTATGATTTTCTCATTTCATTGAGTTTGAAGCATGTACATATGCTTTACCAGCAACATGTCTTGTATGGCAGCAAAAACTCCTTAAGTTTATGGTTGTGATGCCTCTCATTGTCATAGCACAAAAACCAATTTAGGAGAGAATTTAGTAGAGAATTTAGAAATTTCCCCTGATTGCCGTACTATTTTTGGATTAAGCAAAACACGATGGATTTTTACAAAAAAAATAGCAATTGTTCTTCATGATCTTCATCTCCATTTTTGTAAAGCCATTAAAAATCTAATAAAAAAAGTGTGTTTTGCACAATTGAATTTGTTTCCAATTTTTCTTGTGTCATTTGTGGTGATTTTAGCCTGCACTATTGATATGATTTATCTTAGATCTAGAGTCCATATAGTAGAATGATAACAAGCTTGTAGACTGAATATTCTCTTAAACTAATAACTATTATCTAATATTATTAATAATTTTAACTCATATTCATTATATTACATTAAAATCTAGTTTATTTATGGCTATTTATGTCTTATTGTTATTGTAGATGATATTTAATGTAGAGTTGTGTTGGACTAACTGTCAGTCTTCCCCTTCGCGATTCATGACATGGTTTAACCACGTCCTATGTTCTATAAGTCTAGTGGTTGTATTAGGCATTAACAGGTCAATCTTTTGGCGCAATAGAAACTCTAGCTTGTAACAAGTGGTATTAGAGCTTTGTGGTTCTCAGGAAAAAGTTTGACAACTTGAGCAAAGATCAAGGATAATGGACATATTCAGACTTGACAAAGCCATTGAAAATGAAAATTTGGACCTAGAAATGGCCATTTCCCAACTCAAGAAAGCTAAGAAGCAACTTTCCCAATCCCTAAAAAGAAGAAAGGAACTTGCAAATCAAATGAATGACCATCTCTACATTGAAGAGAGAATTGAAGATTTTTTTCCCTTCAAGTAGTTCAAATAAAGAAAATGATGCAATCAAAGAACTCCTAGAGAAGAATGGTTCCCTAAAAGAAAAAGTAAGAGAGTTGAAAAGAGAACAAAAAAATTAGTCAATAAGGTTGTGTGCAATCTTGGGACAGAGGAACAAAATAAAAGAAGAAATGGATGGAAGAAACAATGAGATCTAGAACCAATCCCTTTAGCGTGCAGATCTTATGGATCAAATCTCCAATGCAAATGAGGAAATCATGAGCCAAAGATAGATCAATGAAAGATTAAGGAATGATCTAAATTTAGAAAGACAAATTAATGAAAGAATAAGAAATGAGATGAGATCTAAAAAGAAAATCAGTGAAAGATTGAAAAATGACCTAAACACTAAAAAGAAAATCAATGAAAGAATGATGAAATCTCAAGCAAACATGGTTCAACTAAATGAGAAAAACCTCTATAGGAAAAAAGGAAAAGTAGGAATTGGATACAAAGAAGAAGGTGAATCCTTCGAACAAGGTGCTCAAAAGAATCAAAGACCTACTTGCAATCATTGTGGTAAGATAGGTCATACATCAAACAAATGTTGGAGTAATGCTAAAGAAAAATTTAATGGAAAATGATATAATTGCAATCAGCATGGTCACAGGGCTAATGAATGCAAAGAGAAACCAAAATTTGAGGGCAAGTGTCACAAGTGCAAGAAACAAGGTCACAAAGCATCAGAATACAAAATTAAATCATTCAATCCAACAGAGAAAATTGTGAAAGCAATATTTGGTTGGGACTACAACACTTGGTGTAGATGTCATTATTGTGGAGAATTTGGACACATTGGAATGAATTGTGTTAAACATCACATGAGGAGAAGAGATACCACCATAAGATGTTTCACTTGTACCAAACTTGGTCATCTAGCCAAAAATTTCATGAATACAGGTAAAATTGAAGATGAAAAGAAGGAAAAAGTAGACAACATTTGAAAGTAGATGAGGCACCAATGGATTCCTAAATCTACCAAGGATGCTAGTCCAAGTAATGATGGTCATGTCACTCAAGAAGTGGGTGACTCCAACATTTCCAACTAGGTTTCCAAAGGAGAACTGGAACTGTGTTATCAAGATCACATTCAAACAGTTCCAATTGAAAGGTGACAAAGATCCAAATCAGTATTCAAGATGCAAAAGGATCACCAAGGAAGATCAATATCAGTTATCACCAAGTTACCTTCTCTACCAAGTAAGGTTGAGTCATGGACTCTACCAAGCAAGGTCAAAAGTAACAAGACACACATGGTTACCAAGTCACGAAGCCTTCACTGAGTGATCACTAGATAGTGGATGATAGGCTATCAAGCATGATGTCAAGCATGATGTCAACTTAGCTACCTTCATACCAAGCATTAATGGTGAAGCTTTAACAAAAAGCATGAAATCAAACTCATTTCTTAGCATGAAATCTAAGTGCTATTTCAAAGAAGCAATTTACAGTGTGATCAAGCGAATTTAAGCAAATTTGCAACAAGTTATCAAGGTTCTCATAGTTTACCAATTAAAATGGCATCAAGTAGTAGCAAAGTGAAGAAAGGGTCTGAGATGTTGGTTCAAGGAGTAGAGTGCAAAGCGTCAAATTTCAAACTTGTGCTTGCAATTGCAGAAACCCTTGACTCAAGTGGAGCTCAATCGCAAATCCCCCCCAAGGTACTCCTTATTAATGATATTCATACTCATTTCAAGTGTTCTATTCAAGAAATTGGTACCCTAGAAACGGATGATGCCCTAGGTGAATTGTGTGTTAATGGAATTCTTAAATTTGAGCATAAGCATTTGGAAGACAAAGGTTTAACACATATTACCCACATGCCCCGAGGTTTTCAAATTAAATGGATTAGATACATTCTAATCCGGGTGCATAATGGTCAACTATGACTTAAGCAACCTATTATGATTACAAAGAAAATGATTCATCACATCACTGGCCTCCCCATGCTCACCAAAGCTAAAACCACTAAAACCCTAGGTTAAGCTGAGATGGAAAAGAAAACCCTAGAAAATGGGATGGCAGAGGCATGAAAATTAGTAGTGTGATAGATGCAAAGCTAAAATTTGGTATTCATGTTATAGCACACAAGATATATAGTTTGATTCATCTTAATAGTGTATCATGTGAAGCTATGGACTTACCTTATAAAGTGGTGAAAAACAACCTATATTATGACTTGTCAAATCTATTGTTGAAGCAACTCAACAAAAACATGGAAAGTATCAAGAAATCCAAGAAAAATCTTGATAAATTTGGTTCACTTTTGACTTGTTTGTTCTTTTATGTTCAAAAGTTCTTCCCTTCCAAAGGCATGATAGTATGGAGAAAAGATGTGCCTGTATTATACTAGATAAATGAATACATTGCATAAATGGGAGAGAACTATGTTAGCATTATGGACAACTACTTCAAAGTGTTCAAAGAGAAAATGAACAATAGGTTCAGGATACCTAAGAAGTTAGTTGAGGATTACAATGATGATGTGTTCTTTATGATAGATTGTGACAGAGTCTACATCCAGGCAGTGAAGCCCAGAATTGTGTGGGTAAAATCTCTTCCTTATGAGGTAAATATTGATGAAGAAAAGGATATTATTGAAGCTCTAGTTAATGAACCTATTGATCCAAAGGCACCATTCTTTGGAACCTATGATGAAGCCAAGGCAAGGATAGAACTGGAGATAAAGCTCCCTCAGGCAGTTAACAAAGGAAAGAGGAGGATAGCTAAACTAAAATCTAGCACACCTCTCATGTTAACTAAAGGCAAAGGAGAAGATGTAGAAGAAGTAGAGGATGAAGAGGAATTAGAAAAGGAAGAACTTGTGAAGAAGAAAGGAAAGGTGATCATCACCAAGCCACCTAAGCCATCCATTACAATCTTCAAAAGGAGGTCCAAGAAGAAAGGAAGTGATATTGTCCTTAGCAAGCCTCCTCCCACCTTCCAAGAAAATTTGAAACAAATGGAAGAAGGTGAAAGTATAAAAAACTTCAAATATTTGAAGTATGAAACAAGGATAGAGGCAGAGCAAAAATAGGTGGAAGAACTAGTGTTGACCAAAATGCGCAAATAGAAGTATTCACCATATCAAATCGCCTCTCAAATCTCTAATGAATTGTTAGATAAAATAAAGCCAAGATGGGACTTTGAAATGAAAATAGCAAAAGACATTTATGCAAAAACCCTAAGGCAATTACTACTGAGCATTTAAGTTGCTGAGGTAAAAGAATCTTTGAAGAAAAATGAAGATAAAATTACTCTTAGGTTTAATACATGTTTAATTTTGATCAAAGATATAGAGCATGTAGTTAAGAATGCTACAAACATGTGGAAGAATGTTTATCATCTGCATAAAGCAAGTGACTTCCCAATAGATGTAAAAGATGATGATGATGACAATGATAATGATGAAACTTATACCGAGCCTACACATTTTGACAATGAGGAAGATGAAGAAGATAAAGAGGCAGAAGCTACTGAGGAAGATAAGGAAGATGATGAGGAGACTAACCCAATGAAGATAGTAGCTGCAGTCATTGCCTCACTTCCTCACTCTCCAAGAAAACCAGTAGCTATATCAAGCTTGGAGACAGCTTCAGAAAGTTTGATTGGGACAACCATAGACACTTCAAATGTCCAATCACTTTCCGTCCCCACTCAGCTCAATGTATCATTAATAGAAGTGACTTCCACTTCATCTATCGAGGTGCAACCTCTCTCTTCTTTAGCTATCGATTTGATTTCATTAGTTATAAATACAGTGTCTTCTACAATTTTGAGTTCTTTAGCTGTAAGTACTTCAATTTTGGATACTACAGTTTTGTCTACTTCCATTTTGGATACTTCAATTATGACTTCTTCAATTTTGGATTCAACAAGCATTCTTCTTAGTATTCCATCGATTAGTACTATATCAATTTTCACTTCAAGTCCTAGTATATCAACTATTGTTTCCATTCTAGACACAAAAGCATTAAGTACAAGTACAGTTGAACCTAAGGCTCAACTGAGTACAAATTTTTTGAGTAAAGGAAAGGACATAGAGGATGACATAGACTTAGATGAGGAAATAGAAATCCCCAAATGAGATATTCATAATCTTTCTACAGATAAAATGCATGAGTTTGGTGAAATTCTTCAGAAAAAGGAAAAGCAGCAAAAATTAAGAGAAGAAAGAGATAGAGAGTATAAGATTATAGATGATGCTAAAAATATTTTGTCTGAGGCTATAGGAATTAAGGTTGATACTTCTAAACCTATTTTTTTACAATTAGCAAAAGCAGTCCAAGAGTTCAATGAGGACACTAGTGGACAAGACAAGCTAATCTGAGAAAGCTAAAAAGAAATTTAATGGTAAAGTGTCGGAGCACATTGCTCAACAAATTGCTATTCATCAAGTTAAGCTTTCATCAATTTTGATCGATCTTGAGACCTCCTGCACCAATGTGACATCACTTTTTGGGAAGTTGTGTTATATTTTTGAGTTTACAAAGGAAATAAAGGGAAAACTGTCAAAAATTGATGAGGATCTAAAAGCCAGTGCTCAGTTTTTGCAACTTGACCATAGTTCGAGCTCTGCACATCACATGAAGATCAGATTTTTGTCAGACATGCAGGTAGAGTTGTTAAGAGAAGAAGCAAGGATCTAGTCAATACTTATTAATATTCAAAATATGATCCTTCCTATCATGGATACAATACAAAAACATATTGTTTACTCAAAAACCTTGATCCATGATAACTTCTCTATTACAAATCACATGATAGAATTCTCTATAGAAGTGCAAATTGCTCTACATACATGCAAGATTTTGCAAGATAATTGGGATAAAACCTTGGCACTTATTCTTAAGGTACATTCTAATTTTTTCATCTCATTTTGGTGTCTCCATGTAGATAAGTTCTGAATAAATCTTTGGCATTATTGTCAAAAAAGGGGAGATTATTGTTGAGATATAGTATGGGGGAGATACATGCTATGAGGAGAATTTATATAATAGATGATGTATAGTATACCTTACAAAGATAAATTTTGAAAAATCTCAAAATAGAATATTCTACCGAGCTAGTATCACATGGTGATGTATATAAAATTTTGGCTGATAAGTGTTTTTGTCACTAATGCCAAAGTGGGAGATTTATTATTGAGACACATAGTATGGGGGAGAAACATGCTATGAGGAGAATGTATATAATAGATGATATATAGTATAGCTTACCAAGATAAATTTTGAAAAATCTCAAAATAGTATATTCTATCGAGTTGATATCACACGGTGATGTATATAAAATTTTGGCTGATAAGTGTTTTTGTCACTAATGCCAAAGGGGGAGATTGTTGACATATCAGTCAAGTTTGTTATTAGTGACACACACTTATTTAGATTGTGTATGGCTACTGAGCTCATTGAATAGTCTATAGTGTTTGCCATGTAATTCACTAGTCACTGAGCTCTATAGTTGCTACCGAGTTTTCTGGGCTAATTCCAGTAGCTACCGAGTATATTAGTGGTTACCAAGTGTATTCAGTTGGTGTGAAGCCCAACAGTTCAAACCGAGTAGATTCAATTTAGCAATTCAACCTGAGCATTTCAGTGGTTACCGAGCATTGCAGTTTCTACCGAATTCATAGTTCATGTAATGTGAAGCTAGTGTAAACCAAGCTTATGTGTTTAGTGAGTGATTCAGTGTATGCCAAGTTACACAGTATCTATCGAGTCACTAGTGCAGGCTGAGTTCAAGACTACTTTGAAGTGATCAGTATGGATCAAGCAGCTATGTCTATCGAGTCCATGATGATGTTGAGTAATGATAGTGGGTGTTGAGTATTAGAACTTCACCAAGTCAGTCTTCAGAACCCACGTGTCTTCATTTGGGCCGACCTTGTCATATTTGTGTTAACTTGTGTCTTGGTTGACTTTGTAATTTTGCAGTTGGTTTGATATATATATATATATATATATATGTATGTATGTATGTATGTATTTATGTATGTATGTATGTATGTATTTACATATATACATATATATGTGTATATATATAGATACATATATATATGTATGTATATGTATATATGTATATATGTATATATGTATATATGTGTATATTTATATATGTATATATGTATATGTATATATGTATATATATATGTATATATGTATATGTATATATGTATATATGTATATGTATATATGTATATTTATATGTATATATGTATATGTATATATATACATATATATACATATATATATACATATATGTGTGTGTATCATATCAGGGATATATGGAATGAAAAATGTGTATGTAATGCAAGTGCAAGAATGCGAATGTAAGTAGCAAATAAAGATTTATGAAGGCCATATCAGCATAAAGAGCAGTAGTGACAAATCTATCACAGAAAGGTGATCAGTACAACCAAGGAATCTCTATCAGCAATCCAGTTCTAAGTCAGAGATCTACTATTTCATCCTAACAAGTGAACCAGTTAAAATCCTTTCACAAGGTAGACTTAACAGTCTTTCCTAAAATCTTGTTACAAGCTAGAGTTGTCGTTGCACCAAAAGATCAACATGTTAATGCCTGATACAACCACTAGAATTATAGAACATAGGAGGTGGTTAAACCATGTCACAAATCTCAAAGGGGAAGGCTAGTGGTTAGTCCAAAAATTCCCCCCTCAGCATTACCCGAGGAGATTCGAACCTATGACCAAGCTCTAATACCAATTGTTGGAAATATTCAAGACTATGCTAAGTTACTAAGAGGGGAGGGGTGAATTAGTAACCAAAAACTTTATCAATTACATATCTTAATTGTAGTAATTCAACTACCATTTAGTTCATCATATATGATCTAATTGCATGCATGAAAAATTGGAAACATAAAACATTCATAACACTTGAACACAATGATTTGGTGACCTAGAAACCCTCCAAATAGAAAGTAAAATTGGGGTGGGGATGATAAGCACAAAAATTCAATACTGCAGCATAAAGTTGGCCTATTAAGGCTTACATTGATCACTTTTGATGATCTTCCCTATTAGGAGCAATTAAGACTACTATGTCCACCTTGTTAGAGGTGTTACAAAGACACAATGAAGTATGCACTCTATTAAGAGATTTTAGGAAAGACTATTAAGTCTACGTTGTGAAAGGATTTTGATTGGTTCACCTATTAGGATGAAATAGTAGATCTCTGACTTACAACTAGATTGCTAATAGAGATTCCTTGATTGTACTGATCACCCTTCTGTGATAGATTTTTTAGTGTTGTTCCTTATGCTAATATGGCCTTCATAAATCTTTATCAATTGCTTACATTCACATTCTTGCACTTGCATTACATACACATTTTTCATTCCATACATCCTTGATATGATACAATACATTACATATATATATATATCAAACCAATTGCAAAATTACAAAGTCAGCCAAGACACAAGTTAGCACAAATATGACAAGGTTGGCACAAATGAAGACATTCAGGTTCTATAGACTGACTTGGTGAAGTTTTGATACTTGGTGCCCACTGTCATTACTCGGCATTGTCATGCACTCAATAAACATAGATGCTCAGTCCATACTGATCACTTAAAAGTAGTCTTGAACTTGGTTTGCACTGGTGACTCGATAGATACTATGTAACTTGGCATACATTGAATCACATGATAAACACATATGCTCAGTTTGCACTAGCTTCACATTACATGAACTGTGAATTCAGTAGAAACTACAATGCTGGATAACTACTAAAATGCTCAGGTTGAACTACTAAATTGAATCTACTCAGTTTGAGTTGTTGGGCTTCACACCAATTGAATACACTTGGTAACCACTAAAATACTCGGTAGCTACTAGAATTAATCCAGAAAACTCAATAGCAACTATAGAGCTTGGTGACTACTAAATTACATGGAAAACACTATAGATTGTTCAATAAGCTCAGTAGCCATACAAAATCTAAATAAGTATGTGTCACTAATAAAAAACTTGACTGATATGTCAACAAGTTGGGCAATCTGATAATAATATCTCAACATATACAGTCTTAGAAGATGCAGCTTTTCCAAACACATAGCATAATCAAATTAACTATTTTTAAACATATTACAACAACAGGAAATAGTTGCTATGTAATCATAAAACTGTTTTGTCCTGTATTTATGTGGATTTTGAAATATTCTTATGAAATTTTGTTTTTGGATCTTCAAGTATAATAAAATCAAATTTAGGATGGAAAGAAGTTTGATATGTTTCTGATTCGTCTCTTTATGCATAAATGTCTCTTTAAAGAAAAATTTTGACCAAACATTGGTGGGAATTTTGACCAATTCTTGATAGTTTTCTACCAAGACTTCGTCGAAATTTCCACCAATTATTTTAAAAAATTGACCAAACATTGGTGGAAATTTTGACCAATTCTTGATAGTTTTCTACCAAGAATTGGTCAAAATTTCCACCAATTCTTTAAAAAAATTGACCAAACATTGGTGGAAATTTTGACCAACAATGAAAAATTAGAGCTAGCAAAAATTAAAAAATTTAGACGAATGTATTGGTCAAAATTTTGACCAACTTGTAGGTTAGTCAAAATTTTGATGAGAAAAATTACCATGAACTACTTGGTCAAAATTTCAACCAAAATCGAGTCCAAATTTACTAGTGCAAGAAACCAAAAGAATACAATGAGGTGATATACCTTGAACCTGAGAAGTTAAAAGCACAACATGTGACTATAGGAACCAATAAAACTCAACCAAAAACACCATAGTAAGATCAAATTGAGGAGAAAAATCAAAATGTAGAACTTGTTACACCAAGACATATGAGGCTCAACCACAACTTGGCAGACATAATTAGAGATGGAAATGAAGGAGTATTAACCAAAAGTCGACTAAGAGCAAGGAACACAACATGTTTAATATCACAAATGGAGCCTAATTTTTTGAAGGACGTATTGTAAGATGAAGACTAGAAACAAGCTATGAAGGAAGAAATGGAACAAATTGAGAACACTAATACTTGGTCACTAGTTCCCAAGCCTAACTTGATAAAAATATTATAGGTAAAAAGTGTCTATTTAGAAACAAATTGAATGAAGGTGGAGAAGTAATGAGAAATAAGCCAAGATTGGTCTATAAATGTTACGTATATGAGGAAGGATTAGATTATGAAGACATTACACAAGTTGCTAGATTGGAAGATGTAAGAATATTACTAGCATATGGGTGAACCCACAATAATGGGTTCCACTTTAGTGGGACGAACAAAAATGAAAAAAAATTCAAAATGAGAAATTGAGTTTACCATATGTTTGCGCGAACATATGTGATATATATGTTCACACAAACATGATTTGCATGTTCGCGTGAACATAGGTTCATGCGAACATGGTAAACATGTTCACGCGAATGCCATGTTCACACGAACATGCAAAATCACAAAAATTTTAACCTTTTTTTCTTTTTTTCTTTTTTTTTCTCTTTTGACTGCCATAATTGTAGGAGAATGATCTCCTACTATAAAATAAAAAATGTCAAAATGTGCTTCTCAGAGAAAGCTTTCCAACAACTATAATTTTATTACATAATTTAATCATTAAGACTTTCAAATATGAGTTTAACTCATTATAGGTTCATTACCGATTGAACATCAACCGACTTTGACACCTCAGGAAAATTAGTAAATTAGCTCAAAAAAAATTTGAAAAATATGGAGGCACTGGCTTATTGAGATACCATTCTATTCAAAAAAAAGAAAAAAATGGTTTATGATAAATTGACTTCAAATTATCTGTGTCAAACGGAACGTATGTCTGAATTATGGTTCATGTCACTTCAAAACTTCATAAACTATACAATATTCAACAAAAATAAATCAAACCAAATGCAGATACTAGATATTGATACTACAAATCCAAGGCAGAAAGAATTACTTCATTATCATTTCTAGAAAAAAAGTTATGTGTGTCAAACAGACTGTCACTTTTTAAAATATTGAATTTTATTATGTACCACTTTTTGGAGGAGATAAAAAAAATTGACATAAATTAAAAAAAAAAATAGATTAAAAAATATGGTTACAAAGTAGGAACAAAGTACTCAAAATCACTAGTTTATGTCATCTTGAAATTATTTATAGTTTTGGAGATATAGTCACTTGAACGTGACGTTTGTTGGAAAAATATTGATTTCAAAGTCAAAATTGGTCAAAAAGTGGAACCCATTATTGTGGGATCACCCATATGTAGTCTATAAAGGATTTAAATTTTATCAAATGGATGTGAAATCAACATTTCTGAATGGAGTATTAGAAGAGGAAGTATACATTAAACAACCTAAAGGATTTGTTACGGAACAAGGTAAAGATTTAGTATACAATCTACATAAGGTACTAAATGGATTGAAATAAGCATCGAGATCATGATATCAAAGGTTACATTCTTATTTGATCAAAATAGGATTTTTAAGAACCAATGACAATTGTAACTTGAATCTTAAGACTAGGAGTAGAAGTAAAGTCTTGATTTCTGAAATATTTATGGATGACATAATCTATGGAGGAGATGAAGTATTAAATAATTCATTTGTGGGAGAAATGAGGAATGAGTTTGAGATTTCTATTATTGGAGAAATTAACTTCTTTATTGGAATTCAAGTACAAAAAAATGAGAATGGGATTTACATAACTTAGTCAAAGTATATAAAAGAGATACTAAAAACATTTGGAATGAAAGTGTCAAAACCAGCCAATACATTGATGGTTTCCGATTGAAAGCTATACAAAGAAGACAAATCCAAGGAAGTGAATGAAACATTATACAGATCAATAATTGGGAAGCTACAATATATTTTTCATATAAGACCTAACATAGATCAAGATATAGGAACTGTTATAAGATTCTCATCACAACCAAAGGAGTCACACCTGATAATGATTAAAAGGATATTAAGATATCTAAAAGGAACTCAAGATTATGGCCTATGGTATGAAAAGCGAGGAGAATTTGATATTAGATTCTATACAGATGCAAACTAAGAAGGAAATATGATGTCAAGAAGAGCACAAGAAGAGGGGCATTTTTCTTAGGAGAAAGATTAGTTTCATGGACTAGTAAGAAGAAAATTGTATTTCACAATCAGCTGCAAAAGTTGAAATGTCACAGATGCAAGTAATTGTTAATAAGTCACATGGATAAAAAAGATACTAGAAGGAAGATTAAAAAAATCCTTGAAGAACCAAATGTTATTAATTGTAACAAAACAAGTGTTATTAATATATCCAAGAATCTGGTAATGCACTCAAAAACCAAACACCTAGCAATCAAATATAATTTTATAAGAGAGAAAGTACAAGATAAAGAAGTCAAATTGGAGTATATTCCCAACAAGAAATAAGTTGTTGATATATTTACAAAACCGCTACACAAGTTATGGGTCCTACCCCTATCAAGAATTAACTAGGAAGATGTAAAGTGCATAAATTCATGAAGTGTGTAACAACATATCATTTTCATGGACTAATGTAGGAGTGGGTTGATCAAGGGAGGAGTAGTCTAGAAGGTGATTACAAGAGACACTTAAGCATTTGAGGTCATTTTACGACCAAAAATTGCGACCAAGTTTTTTAAATGGGCAAATTTTTGTTTTTTTTTAATAACTAGCCTATGTTGGTCACAATTGCGACCAATTAGTTTTGTCAAAATTGTGACACGCAGGGAAGCATAAAATTAAAAAAAAGGGCAAAACATTTCATTTGGCTTTTGCGCGAGGTTCATTTGGCTTTGGCGCGAGTGAGGGTCTCCATCAACATTGGCTCTGCTATAGATCATTGGCTCTACTACAGATCATTTTCATCTGGCTTTGGCGCGAGGGTCTCCATCAACATTGGCATGAGGGTCATCAACATTGGCACGAGTATCTCCATCAACATTGGCATGAGGGGATGTATTGGCGCGAGGGCACGTCTGATCTGGTGTGTTTGATTGTAGAAATTTTGAGGGCACGTCTAAAATTTTGAGGAGTTCCATGTGATTCCATTAGTATCCTGCCTACGGTTGGAACTAATATGTTTTAGGAGAAAGTTGGATCTTTAACTAATTTATGAAAACCATTGCAATGTGCCTTTAAAATAATGTATTGGGTACCGTCGCATGATCATAAAATGGTTAAATTCAATCGCATGTATATACTTATATATTATATCAGGTGCATTTTTTTGTACTATTCATTTTACCATGCTACTTACTCAAGGACAAAAGTCATTATATTTTTTATTATTGAATTTAGCTGAATGAAATGAGTTTTGGTGGGTCTACAATCTTACTATTTCCTGTATTTCAATAACTAAAAGGCTAATGAGTGTTGTCATTTAGTTTGGTTTTCTATTTATATTACCATGTTTGTGGTTTGGAGCAGCGGTTAATGGATTCCTAATTTCTGATTAGGAATATCTATTTGGGTACATTTCATTTCTATTTCCATTTGAAATTGCTTTCAAACAGTCTACTGCATTATGCTTTGACATCAGTTGATGGGTTTATGATAGTTTGCATTCATATTAATTGGTTATTGTATAAAATTAAAGTTGGCTCAATGTTTTGATTTGTATAGGCATAACATTCCACTTATTCTCATTTGTGAAGGAACTCCAACCGATCACAGTACCATTTTTATCACTAACCATTTATATCAGATAGTGATAAAAAAATGGTCAATGGGTCATTCAGAATAGCAGCTTTTCAAAGAAACAGTTTTTATCTCTGAATTTCTGATATTTTACTTGAATTAGATGGTTGCATAGGCATTTATAGGAAGCCAAACAACATTACATAAATCTTTGAAGAGATTGCTTCTCATAGTATTGGGGAACAAATGAGTTGGGTGGCAGGCCACAACACTCATAGTTGAATGCCATTTACACTGCACATATTTTTCCAAATCTTTTATTCAACAAGACCACATCACACACCATAATAAAAATGGACCTTCCTAAAACTTATTCAATATCTCAATTATATAGCCGATGCAAGACATCGTTTAACATCACAGTCAAAATGGTCATCATGTGGTCAATCTTTCAACTTATTACCGTATACTACAGGTATTTCTATTGAGGGAATGATTGGAAAATTGCACAGAAAAATGTTAAAAATTGTATAAAACATGGGTGAATACGTAAATCTTAAAATGGTGAAACTAAGGGTAGAGATTTTAGGGAGTCAAAGAGATGTTTAGTGACATGATTAGCTTCCGTCATAGATCAGATTACATAATTAGGGATAAGGATTGTAGTCTATAACTCTTTTCTGGGGCATACTTTTTATGATATGCAGTGTATCATCTCATTAGATTCTTCACTCATACTATGTGACTTTCCATGAACTGCCTATTTGGATTATGTTCATGATCTCAACTATTAGGGGAAACTCTGCACACTCTGTCTTCTCTCGACTATGTAGGGTTCTAGAATTTTGAACACTTTTGATCTCCTTACAGCTTGAAGAGCCTTATCTTTATCAGGTCTTCTTCCTTTGAAATGGATGTCGTCTGAATTGACACTGAGTTTCTTATCAAATGCAATTGGCTACTTTGCATAATTCACACTAATAGAAATAGCAACACCAACTACTTGTTACTCTGCAAGGAAAAAGTGAGCATCTTCTGCACCCCTTTCACAACTTTCATGTAATCTTTTGTCTGTTACAAAGTGCACTCCACATTTAATGATTCATCTTGATAGAAGTCCTCTCCTTGGAAAATAAAAAGCTTTTTCATTCTTGAATAGGGCTTGACTACTATTCTATTTATCCCAAGAATGCCATGTAAAACTCTCTGCCATATACTGACATATTCAGGCTTTATTGCATTTTTTAATGGACACTTTTAATGGATTTCTACCAAGTCACTACTTTAAGAATATGCTCTCTTTCGTCAAGATTACTTTCTAGAACAGTTACTAAACTTTTTATGTCAATACTTTAGTTAGAAATATGCTTTCTTGTTCAGCAACACAAAATCTACCTTGTCTTCATAATTTTGTAAAGTTCTATGATGCTCATCTTGCAAAATCAACCTTGACATTTTTTTAAATTCATTGAAACATAGTGCATATTCCTTGTTTCTTGTATCATATTTCATTATTCCACAAATTTTTTCTCATGATCAAATCATACAATTACATAGCCTGACAGTTCCTTAAATCAAATTAGCATACATATAGAAAAAATGCAAGGAGATGGCAGGTTGTGAAAGCAATCATATAGGGCTGCAACGTGGGTGACCTATATTAATCCTTGAAACCTACCATCTAATTCTTGTCATTTTATCTGGAGAAATATTTAATTCCACCACCTATTCAGAATTTGTAACTGCATGCCAATTAGGACAAAACAAAATTCTTAATAGAAAGTAAGGTCACTATGGTAACATTTTTCAATGCCAATTTTATAAATTCAATTGTGTTTATTTTTAATTTTAAGACTTTAGACTACTCATTTGTTTTTTCAATTTAAGACTACCAAACACTTCAGTCATTCAAGTTCCTCAGTATAGCCACCCAACATAGACACAAATCTATAAGTACAATGGACCAGTGAAAATTTGAACCTTGATGACAACCTCACCTATCTATTTTGACCCAGCTCTAAATAGATCACCACAATGTCAATTAATATTTACTTTAATATTTTTTATTATAGTAATATATTATAAGAAAAAATAAAATCTTTACAAAAAAAAAATTAATACGAAAATATTTCTTATGAAAAAGATATAGGCTAGTGTAAATGTAAAAAAAATTAACTAAATTTTTTAGATGTTAAAACTAGAACATATGTGAATTTAAAAGATTTATTTATATAATCTATTAATATTTTCTTTAAAATTTATCTCGACTCCAAGGAAAAAGCTAAGGAGTGAGCAAACATAAATTTGAGTGGTAAATGGATCCACCTAGGATTCTATTGGAAGCCAAAGTGGATGCCCGTATTGCTGTTCTTTTTACTAAAATAGATTCAAAATTCATAAGCTTGTATTCGATAAAAGGGAAAACTTTATACAAATTGTAAAAAAACTGTGACTGTCAAATACAGGGCCTTTGATCATTTCTGCCATAAACATTCAATAGAAAAATCTCTTGTCCATAAGTTTTGGCTTCCTTACACTTACAGACACCTCAATTCTGATTTATATATCTGAATTAAGAATCATGAAAATTAATTATAGTTCATAATTTTTTTCTACTTTCTGAGATCTATATAATTCTGATGATGGGTGTGACTTCAAAAATTGATAAAAGCAATTTGAGACAATCAAATTAAATTGTAAATTTTTCATCTTGGAAATCTTAGATTTGAATCTATTGAAACTTAATACATAATAACAAAAACATTTATAACAAAATCTACCTGAGCTTTGAAGACAAGTGGTTCATAGTAAACCGACAAATCCTCAAAATTGAGTATAGAAAGACTTTCAAGCCACTCTCCAGATAGAATCTCTTCCATAATCTCAATCCTCTCCTCTCTTTCCACTTCCACACTTTTACTTGAACTCACATTGAATACATACCTCACCTAACCTCATGATTGCCTTCTCTTCCTTTCACACTGAGATACTTGTGTTGGTAATAATGGCAGTGCAACAAATGCTACACACTTCAATTTCACTGCATTTACCAAAGACATTGGTTGTTCCTCTCTACTTTATTATACTCAATTCAATATCTCTTGCATTTTGACATTTATATAGAAAATTAAATGGGCCATACTGAAATAAATGAAAGCTAAATGGTTTCAGAATTCAGCTTCATTTCGTGCAGATATACATTGAATCTTATCTTATATGTGGGTCTATTTTAAGACACATGTCTATACATTGGCAAAGATTTGGAATGCCTTGGCACATTCCTCTGAATTATTGTGCAGTGGATAAGATGGACTAAGCTATTGAAAGAGATTGATGGTAAATTCTATGGACTTTGATTTGCATGAAACAACTGCGTATTACAAGTGGCTTTTACAATGGAGGACAAACTATTTTTGACTCTTGTAAAACAATTGGCTTCTATCGTGGAAAGTGGGGAAGCTAAATTTTAGGGGCTTCAAATGAAGCCAAATCTTTGAATGAAGGTCCCAAGGGGCTTCACTCGAAGCCTCCATGCCAATATTGGTGTGGGGGCTTTGAATGAATCTTAGGGCTTCATTTGAATCTGACATGCAGACCTCGTTCATACTCCTAATAACAGATCGGAAAAGCTTTTAAATCCAACATTTTTTCTTTTTTGTCCCATGGTTTCATGTATGAGTTGGTGGACTAGGGCACTAAGAGGGAAGTCAGTAACATCATACCTTGCATCAGCATCTCCATCTATGGTGCAGGAGCACCTAACTCTTATGAAGTACAACTCAGCAACTATTTGAGAAGCTTTAATAGTTGACATGTAATGGGTGATTGGTGTCAGGCTACTACGTATGCATTAATCCCAATCTTGAATGCAAAAGAAACTGTGAATTCACTAAATAGGGTCAAACTTATTTTTTTTGATTTAATAGATTTGATTTGAGAATGATGGTCTAATGATTTGAGAGAAAGAGTTGAGAGACAGATGGAGAGAGAGATAATACAAGTGATAGAAAGACTCCTAGATAATATTCTTGAGGACAATGTGTATTATAGTCCTTACCATGTTTTCCTTTGATCTACCAAAAGGATGGTGGTGTCCTACAAATGGCATGGCTCTTCTACCACTTGTATTATCTCTCTCTCCATCTGTCTGTCCATTCTTTCTCTCAGATCATCTGACCAACATTCCCAAATCAAATATTGACCCTATTTAGTGGATTCACAACATAAACTTCAAATGCCTCTCCAATCAAATATGTAGATTTCACAATAGCTAAGAAACATAATTGTAGGCATCATGGTCACATTTTTTTGGAAACGTAATTGGGTTGTGTACCCAAGCAATGCAAAGCAACTTCCACACCTTCGATTCCAAGTCAAATTCATCTATAAGAATGATCCCTTGCCAACAGTTGCTGAATACATCTATAGCTCATGAATACAAGGTCCTCCAACAAATGTATTCAACAACTGTTGGCAAGTGATCATTCCTAGCTCATGAATACAAGGTCCTCCAACAAATCTATTTAACAGATATTGGCAAGTGATCATTCCTAGCTGTTGAGATAATGGGTGTTGCACACATTGCATAATATTGTTATTTTATTATTTTATTTTATTATGTAATGTTGTGCCTAGATGGGCGTGCAACATGTAAAGATTCCTATGGAATATTCTTGATGAGTTGTATTGTAACATTGTGAAAATATTTTATGTAATTATTTAATATTGGGGGAAAAGAATTAAATGCCCAATATTAAATGTGGGGTCAATGGGTTAGGTAGCACATGGTTTTAGCACATGGTTTATGTAATACCACTTAGTGGTTTTGTGGGACTTGCTATTATATAAGCAGCCACAAGGGTAGTTGTTGTATAGAGAAAAAGAGAGAGTGACAAGGAGAAGACAAAAGGCAAGAGTCGAGCGGGACAAGGCTTGACAGGTTAGCCAAGGGAGCATTTGTGAAGGTTGAAAGCATGGCATGGGATGTGTGGATTCATGCTTGTTCACATAGTTTGCTCGGTTGTGGCTATGGCCATGAAGGCTTCCATGGTTGTATGGCAATGGTATTTTTTGCTGAATAATACATGATGATGGATGCTTTTGGAGGCTGGGTTTTTCCCTCAATGAGGGTTTCCCAGGGTATATCTTGTGTCACAATTTTGTGGGTATGTTTTCTATTCTCTTGCATGTGGATTTTAATTCGGTGTTTATTTTAGATCTATTATGGGTTATGTGAAAACGGTTATATTCTTTATTGCCAAGTTTCCTTACAAGTGGTATCAGAGCTATGGTTTTATTATTGTAACCCTAGATTAAATCCATGGGAATGCATGAGAGGATAAAAGAAAGGGCAAGATATATGAATAATTTATTGCAGATCTGAGGGTTTTGGATTTGTTGTTATGATGGGATGTTAAAATATTTGGGCATGGGAAATTGTTGGACAAAAGATTTTTCGGATGTTTCATTTAAAATGAGGGTTTTGGGGGGTAGCATGTAGAAATGACCTCTTGGGTAAAAACAAACCTCACCATTGGATCCGGGTCGATATTTCCATAAATTTGATATATAATATGACCTAGTTTGGCCATGTTCAGAGGAAATGAAAGATTTTTTTGGTTTCAGCCCATGATGGCCATCAAATTTAATCCCGTCGGAATTTTCGTCACTGAAAAAATTTAAAATGAAAAATCGTACTGAAAATGGTAAAAAGACAATTTTAGTAAAACAGCCATAACTTTCTCTCAGAATATCGGATTTCAGAGTTCTTATAGGTGTTGGAAAGCTAATTCAGAGCACTACAACATGGTATAGGTTTGGTTTTGTGATTTTAAAATTTTGTCAGATTTTCAGAGCCCTAAAGTCAGATGTTGTTTATTTTGAGCACGAATTGGGGCATAACTTGGGCATACAGAGTCGGATTTTTGGACTTCGAGTAGTCAACGGAAAGCTCTTGGAGAGCTCTACACATTGGTTCAGATTTGGTGCAGGTTTGGCATGATTTATTTGTTGATATATTTATCTGAATAGTTTATGGTATATATTTTGACTATGGTAACATTGTGAGTTTATGACATTGGAGATTTAAGTTTTGATGTCATTGTATACTCAGTTCATATTGGTCTCATGATGATATGGTTATCAGTGTTTGGATTTGGATATGCATGATAACTTGTTGGGTCTACAAGTTGTGCAGTGTTGTAAGCGGTCTATACTTACAGGTTGCATTTATAGCTTGGTTATGGGTTGTCTTTGCCCATTGATCTTTCATTATTGATGCATATTCAGATTGGTGGCTTGGATTTGGGTTGTCTATGCCCTAAGTCACATGATTTTATTCTTCATGTAGAAGGGATGAGATGTTGTTACCAGGTACAGTCATGGTGGAGGATTATGGTTGACTATGCTGACAGGTTGGACACTATTGAGAACCAGATGCTCAGTTCATGGATGTGATCATGGTGTCATGGATTTTGGCATGACATGATTGGTTATACAGGTACATCCTTGATGTTCTTTAGCTTGGATTTCTGATTCAGTTATGGTGGTATATCTTCTTGGTTGAGGATCATGGTTATTTGGTTTTCTTTTGAGGAGCTCATGATGTGCACTTTGAGTTCTTTGATGGTTTGATGCCTTGGTTGATTCTCATGGTTAGAGGATAGTTTTTCATCATGATGTCATGGATAGCTTGGATACACATTTTAGTGGGAGCTTGTGACAGTGATGGGGTGACAGTGCAGGATTAGTTCCTGGTTTGGTTTATATCTTCTTGGTTTGGAGAGGATGGATTTTATGATGCCATAGGTGACTTGGTACCACAGTTGAGTGGGAGTTGTTGGCATTGATATATTTATTGAGTGTTTGTAGATGTTGGAGGTTTGTCTTAGATCCTGTTGCTGCAGAAGCATCTTTGACATTTGCATGGTGCACTTGTTATCTTCATGGTGTATGAAGATGGTTAGATCTTGAGGACTCATGGAGTTCTTGGTTATCTTCATGGTATGTGGAGATGGTTTTCTTCATGGTGTGTGGAGATGGTTGCATCTTGAGGACTCACAGGGTTCTTGGCAAAGGTGTGGTTTATGCTTTTATTTAGCATGTTATCCTTGGTGTGAGGATGGTTTCATGGTATACTCTTGATACGCGTTTAGAGTTGTGACATGTTATGGTGTGTTCATATGGAGCATGTTATCTCTTTAGTTGAGATGGTAAGATCATGTTGTCATGTTTATGTTCCTGAGGCCATGGTTGGAACTTTGACATTGATCTTGGTTTAGTTTCTTGGTATTGAGTACACTGATCATAAGCTGGATACTTCATGATATTGCTATGTTGCATTTGGAGTTGGCATGAATTGATTGGTTACAGGTGCTCATGGATACTTAGAGACGGTGGTGACGCTGATTTCTCTTGGATTAGAGAAGTATTTGTTGAGACGGTTGATGGTTTCAGCAGGAAGTCCGAGGGGTAGTCACCTAATATGGACTTGAGAGGAGATTGTTCTTAGATGAGTCTTGGTTGGAGACTTGGGTATCTTGATGAGCATTCTCATTCCCCACTCTTGGTCTACTCGGCGGTTTGCTAATTGAGAGGTATAGCCCATTGTTTCTCTCAGTTGCATTATATTTATGCTTGTCTTTCATGGATATGGATCTTGAGCTATGGTACATGAGTTAGTTCTGGAGGGTTCATTTGAGAGATGGTTTAGCATTGGTTATCTCCATGTGCATATTTTGTTATGCTGGTTGAGTTTGGGAGATGGTTTTATATTGGGCATATTCCTTGGATTAGGAATGGTTATTCCTTGATTTAGGAATGGGTTTATTGAGTTTGATCTTCTTGTGAGAGGCTTACATCCATGATTAGTTATATGGTATTGTTTGGGTGTTGTTGAGGCTTCTTGTTGGGGTTTTATGGAGGAGATCATACTTGCACAGTTTACATCTAGAGGTGTGTGTAGAAGGACATGATACAGGTTATGATTTGCATGGTTTTCTCTGGTCTTGGTTATCTTCCTGGATGTTCAGTTTTGCTTACATTGGATTTGAGATTGGTTAGAGATTGTGATCACTGGTTTGTGCTCATGTATGTCATGTGAGAGATGACATGGTTATTTCTTTATCTCTTTCCTTTGTTGGTTGTGGAGAACTTGGAGACTATTGGAGACTTGTTATGAGAGTTGTTCTTGCAGGATATCAGTTTATGTATTGTGGATGTCCTTGATACTACATGGATTCACTTCTTTGAGATGTGTTGAGTGGATTGGTTATAGATTTGGCATTATCTTTTGCAGTGGGAGCTTCTTGGTATATATGTGGCAGGTATTGCTCTTGAGGCTTGTGATTGCAGGTTGCAGATTGGATATGTCGGTGATATAAGACTCACTTGTTATACCTTTGAGGTATGGATAGTTGGATGGGTTTGGCACTTTGCTGTGGGTGCTATTTCAGCTATGGATATTTTGAAAACTACGGATACATGTGATTACCTTTGGATCAGGTTTTTGTGCTTGGACTTTCAGTTGGTACAGGATTTTATGATCTTCTAATGCAACAGGTTGGGTGGCTTTCTCTTTGGATGGCTTCTATGCATGTCCAGTGGGAGTGGCATAATAGGAGGTGAGATCATTCATGTTCGAGATGCTGGATACTTTGATTTTGTTGCGGGTACCAGGATGGAGCACTTGGTGTATTTTGATCCATGATGGTGGATGTGCTAGGAGGGATTGTTCCCTTGTTCATTTATGTGGCTACGGATTGACCCTATGCAATGTATACAACAAGTGGGAGATTGTTGAGATAATGGGTGTTGCACACATTGCATAATATTGTTATTTTATTATTTTATTTTATTATGTAATGTTGTGCCTAGATGGGCGTGCAACATGTAAAGATTCCTATGGAATATTCTTGATGAGTTGTATTGTAACATTGTGAAAATATTTTATGTAATTATTTAATATTGGGGGAAAAGAATTAAATGCCCAATATTAAATGTGGGGTCAATGGGTTAGGTAGCACATGGTTTTAGCACATGGTTTATGTAATACCACTTAGTGGTTTTGTGGGACTTGCTATTATATAAGCAGCCACAAGGGTAGTTGTTGTATAGAGAAAAAGAGAGAGTGACAAGGAGAAGACAAAAGGCAAGAGTCGAGCGGGACAAGGCTTGACAGGTTAGCCAAGGGAGCATTTGTGAAGGTTGAAAGCATGGCATGGGATGTGTGGATTCATGCTTGTTCACATAGTTTGCTCGGTTGTGGCTATGGCCATGAAGGCTTCCATGGTTGTATGGCAATGGTATTTTTTGCTGAATAATACATGATGATGGATGCTTTTGGAGGCTGGGTTTTTCCCTCAATGAGGGTTTCCCAGGGTATATCTTGTGTCACAATTTTGTGGGTATGTTTTCTATTCTCTTGCATGTGGATTTTAATTCGGTGTTTATTTTAGATCTATTATGGGTTATGTGGAAATGGTTATATTCTTTATTGCCAAGTTTCCTTACACTAGCTGCTTATTTTTTATAAGGTTTGTCTCAATTCCAATAGGTTGTAGTTTCATTTTCTAGATGCACTTCGTCACTTGGGTATACAACTCAATTACATTGATTCCAAAAAAAATGACCATGATGCTTACAATTATATTTCTTAGTTGTTGTGTCATAAGATCCCTTATGACCCTTTACGACCATTTATGATCCCTAAGAATAAATCTTAGAGCTCTTAAAATGTCGTAAAGGGTCATAAGAGACTCCTAGGAGGGGCCATGATGAGCTTCCACCTTCACGTGGTTGGCCCTGTTAAGTAGAGAGTGCTATAGTTTTCACAAAACAAAGAGAAGCTCAATAATTTAAGGTCTTAGTCCATAGACAAATTAAATTAGACTTATTATCCAAAACACATTAAAAACATGCACATAAACATGGTAGGCACTAAATAGAGATAGTTGGAAGAGAATTAAAAAAGGATTAAGGATTATGTTATTTTAAGAAATATTTAAATAACAATTATAAATTGAGTTAAATCAATAAGTATTTGTTTCTACCTTTTCAAATATAAATTTAAATATTGAATGGTCTCTCCTTTATATCTTAATCCTTCAATACTCATAACTCTTTATTGCATTCATTTTGATCATTCACTAAACTTAATTAAATTATAATTATATTACATGTTATTTTAATTTTTTATATTTTTACTTTTTATTTTTATTATTGAATGTCATGTCAAAAAGGGGACATTATAGTGAGATGCATTACAATATAGAATAATAACAAGAACATTATTGAAACAAACTGATACAACATTCAGATTATAAAATCAAACTGCTGCAACAACACAAATTAACCTAACAGAAAGCATAGAATACCATTCCCACAATGATCGAACATTTACCCAATGAACTACACCTCTTCTAAATAATGTAAGATGTTAATAACACGTTGATATTGCCATCACACATGTCAAATTAGACTGATACACACTAAAAGCCACCCCAATCAATTGTAGCTAACATCTGGATGCACACTTATAATTGATGTCAATCAGAATACTGAAGGTCTAGAATACGGCATAGTGGTTGTTGATACAGTAGGTACAAACTTGTAGAAAGCTCACCAGATTCACCAAAGTCTACATAACTAAGACTTAGCATCAAAGGTTCTCCCTAGGCACGTCGAAACCACCAAATATTGGCCCCAAAATAGGAGCTCTTCATCTTCAAGCTCTCACATACTTGCTCCACTTGGTGCAGCACCCCATAAAGGTCATCTATTCACTTTCAACTTGGACACCCTACAATATGGTCTTTGTATACAATTCATTTTTTGTCGTTTCATTATATGGTTTGAACAAGTGTGGAAAAAAATCAGATTTTTATTATGAATTTTCTATTCACCAATCTATGTTAAACTAATCAGCAAGGTCACTTTCCTAATACTTTATGAACTGGATGCTATTCGCAAGGTCAGTTTCCTAATACTCACTATAGTACTTGCTATTCAATTGAGATAGACACGGCTCATTAGTTTGTTTGTATTCTCTTTGGATTTTGTTAAAGAAGACAGCTGAATGCTATATGATGAACTAAAAGTTCTGTGGTGTCAACAGGCTTGTGCATCTCTTGAGCCAAATTACCAGCCCTAGTGACATTTGTTGTTGTTCAAAAGCGGCACCATACTAGACTATTGCAAACAACCATGTAGATAGGCATTCTATAGATAGACTTGGGAACATCTTGCCAAGTCTTCAGTACATAATAAAGCAACTAAATTTCATAAATTGTTTTTTTGATAGTCGATTTGTTTAAATATTGCCCATCAAAAATTACTTAGTACATCTCATCTTTTTTCTGCACAGGAGCTTGCAGTTCTGAAGAATCTGATAGCAAAGAATTTGAAGAAGATATTGTAGCAAAGGTATATTTGGTGTTCTTTTTTAAGTGAAAATGTGATTGGAAATTTTGTATATTGTCATATTTCACTTGCAGAAAGGTCAAATTGTAAATAGAGGTGAAGTTGTATGGATTTAAGTTTCTTCTTCATTATTTATAATGCTCTCGATTCCTCCTTTGTAGCTGTAAAAATACTTGTTTATTTTCACCTTTCCAGATACCCTTTACCAGGTTATTCAAGATTCCAAAATATCTTGGGCTGACCCCACTCCAGCATGTCCTAACTCCTAGTTGGTTCAGAGACCTAACTCCTTTTTATGTGTCTTCCTCTTACTACTCCATCTGCAGGTTGCAAACAAATCATCCTTCTTCCACCAACGAGTCATTCCATTCAAGAAAGACCATGTCTGACGATATCAATGCACAAAAAAATAGGGAGGCAATTGCTAGACTGCAATCTAACTTAAAAAGAAAAGGTGATGGAAAATTTTATTGTCCTTGCAAAATGTGTAAGGGCTTAAAGACTCGAAGATATCTAATCACAACAGCTGAGCAACATTGTAGGCAACATGGTCAGATTGAAGGGGGAAATGAGTATCGACCATTGGTATGTATTTTAATAGTTTATAAATTACATGAGACATGATTTGATGATGACATCATGGTCATGGTTAATATAAGGTCATCATTTTCATATAGGTCAACATCCCTGAGTTTCATGTTATGGACCATGACAATTCGAAGAATGCGGTTTTCCAAATGAGGGAACACGGAGGTGTGAATATTGAAGTAGAAGGTAATGATACCATGGAAGAAGATCAGGATGATGAAGATCATGATGATCAAAATGATCACGATGATCAAGATGATAATGATGATGATGATGATGGTGATGATGATGCAGAGTTTGATGTACCTTTACTTGAGAAGGCAGAGCAACCCCTATATGAAGGCTCCAAAACAACTCTTCTTGCCGTTGTATTGCTATTGGTGAACTTGAAGGTAATGAATGGTTTATCCAATGTAGCAATGACACGTATGTTAAGGTATGCCATCTTCTTTCATTATTTTACTCGTACTTCCCTTACGATTAACATTGGGTTCGTGTAGCAATTAATATTCTTTAAATTAAGAAATTATATTTTTGGTCATAGCTTGATAGGTGAGTGTTTGTTACCACCATCAAACATTCTACCTCGCTCGTACCGAGAATTATCTGCCATCGTGAAAGATATTGGAATGGAGTATCAAAAAATAGATGCATGTTCGAATGATCATATTATATATTATAAATAGCATGAATTTGCAACACAATGCCCTACTTGTCATATTAGTAGATATCAATCAGATCGATTAACAAAAAAGTTGCCTTGCAAGGTTCTTCGGCATATTCCCATTATTCCACATCTGCAATGATTATTGAAGTGCAATAGCTTGGCACAATTTATGGATTACCATGCACGCAATAGAAGTCAAGATGACATTATGCGAATGCCTAAAGATGGTTCAGCATTTAAGGAAATAGAGGAAAAATGGCCACACTTTAAAGAAGAACCTCATAATCTCAAGCTTTCATTGGTAGCAGACAGTGTCAATCCTTATGGAGAGATGAGATCTACTTACTCAGTGTGGCCTATTTTTGTTATCAACAATAACATACCTCCTTGGTTGTCCATAAAGAGGGAGCACATAATATTGATACTGATTGTTCCAGTTATTTTTTGATTTAATGGTCATCTAAATTAATTTATTATTACTAATCCATCAAATGGTCAAAATAATTATGTAATGTTTTTGCTCATTCAACTAGGTAAGTACCAAGTCAAAGATATCAATGTATATATTGAACCCCTTATCGACGAGTTGGTGGTGTTATGGAATGGGGTTACTATGTATGACATTTGTAGATCAATAGGACAAAGACAATTTCAATTTCATGCAATGCTTGTATGGACAATACACAATGCCCCTGGGCTAACACATTTTTGTGGTATGTTCTCTTCTTGACACCTCTTTTTTGGTATGTCAAAGTCAACACTTAATCCAATTATACATGATCTAGTAGGTCTTCAGACAGAGGGTAAATTTGCATGTCCAATTTGTGGTCCAAAGATGAAATCTCGTCATTCAAAAAGTTTAAGAAAGCAGGTGTTTGATGAGAATAGACACTTTCTGCACAGAAATCATAAGTACCGAATTATCGAAAAAAATCTTTTCAATGGTCTAGAAGAGACTACATCAAAGCCACAGAGAATGACACCTCGCCTATGGAAGTTGGCATACAATAAAATAAATCATCAAGGTCATGTCATTCCATTTGATGCTTTTTGTTTCAAATTTATATTTTGATATTGTGTTTTGTTTACTGATGATGTGATTGATGGTTGTGAAGGTCGTCAAGACATCAATGCCCAACTTCCAAAAGGACTAAAAATTTATCCTACACAATTTACTAGGTTGTCGTACTATGAGAAACTCCCAATTGTGCATTTGTTTGATCCTATGCATATTGGAAAGAATATAGCAGAGACATTATGAAAAATCTTGGATGGAAGGCGTGACAAAGATCAAATTGTCAAAACTTGTAGTGACATTGAAGAATCCAACCATGCAATGAAAAATGGTATTCGACCAAATAACAATGGAGACCGGATTGATACAAGTGCCCTTAGTTGGTTATTGTCAGAGCAGCAAAGCAATGCTGTAAAAGAAGTCATAAAAAAAAAATGATTTCCCACAGGATTTGCTGTGAACATAAACAATGTCATATCAAATTAAAGTGAATTTGGGCCAGGGTTGAAAACACATGATTGGCATACATTTATTAAGGTAATTCATGCTATTTCATATTCACTATATATTTATCTATTGCATGTAGTTTCAATTGCATTCTTTTATAAAATATTGACAAGATCATTTTACAAATATTGCAGTACGTTCTACCTCTATCTCTCCCACACCACTTTGCCAACAATGTCAAACAAGTTATATATGATCTTGGAAAATACATGAGGTGGTTGTCATCTAAAGAAATCAATAAAGAAGATATAAAATATTGGAAGAGGAAAATTCCTCTTCTGATGTGTGAAATGCAAAAGTGTCTCCCTCCAAGTTTTTTCAATGCACAAGAACACTACCTCATACATCAAGTTGAGGAGATTGAATTGTGTGGACCTATACCAACCAGGTCAATGTGGATGGTTGAGAGGCACTTGAAATTTTTGAAAGGCTTGGTTCGATAGAGAGCACATCCTTAGGGTTCTATGGTGGAGGGATATATGGTATACCAGAACATGGTGTACATTACTAAATATCTTCCTAAGTTTGCAGCAAACATCCATGTAGATCGTATTTGGGATACCAACTCAATTAACAAATTTTAAGGGGAGTACTTGATGGGAAAAGGTAGATCAAGGAAAGTGAGAGGTAAATCTAAGATTTTATTGTAGTTAATTAATTCATATAAATCTTCAATATAAGTTATTTTTAATTGGCGTATTTATTTGAAATAGGTGGTCGAGAGTGGGATGAAATACATTTGTATATTGCGAACAATCTTGATTGGATGACGGAATGGATTGAACGATGTTAACAAAATGGTTGCTCATTAATAGGGGAAGGTGTTGCTTCATTGGTTATAGAAGCTCATCATAATGGAGATTCCAATGTTATGTCGATGGTAGTTGATCTAGTAAATGGTTTAAGAGGTGGAGAGGTACGTAGAAATTTATTAATGATCATAACTCAACATATGTTTCGTATCAACTCACGATGCAAATAATTTACACAGACTTCAAAAATTGCAGGTCAAGCACCACAAAGCTATGTACTATCATGGCCACAAATTCTACATAAAAAGGTTGGATGACACAAAGAAAACTTGTGATTCTAGGATAACTGCAGTTTTTGAGGTCACCAATATATGATCTAGAAGCGACATACATCCTCAACAATCTCAAAATCAATACTATGGCATCTTGGATGATATAATTGAGTGTGAATTTAACACCTTCAAAGTAGTTCTATTTGTCATCAAATGGTACAGGTTATGACTAAATCAAAATGATCCAGATAGAATGGTTATTCAACATGATAATGGATTTACAATGATCAATACAAGGTCGTTTGAGCCAGTTGGAAATGAGCCCTATGTTCTTCCAAGCCAATGTGAGCAAGTGTTTTACTCAGAGGTTCCAAATATATAGGGTTGGTCATTTTTTGTTAGACATGATCCAAGAGGAAGGCCGATAAAGTATAATGTTATGGAAGAAGAAGATATTGAAGATGATGAAGATCAAGATGATGAAGATCAAGATGATGGTGATGACGATGATGGTGATGGTGATGGTGATGATGATGATGATGATGATGATGATGATGATGGTGATGGTGATTATGATGGCAATGGTGATGATGGCGATGATGATGGTGATGACGGCGATGATGATGGCGATGATGATGGTGATGATGGCGATGATGATGATGATGATGATGATGATGATGATGATGATGATGATGATGATGTTGATGATGATGATGAAGAAGAAGAAGATAATCAATGAATACAAACATTGTCACCCCTTATGTTGACGATCTTGCATTCCATATATAAGGTAAATTTGTTCATGTTTATGATGTTGCATATTGTTCATGTTGTCTTCTAAGTTATTTGTAGCATACACGTATCATGTAATTTTTAGCAAACTTAAGATAAATTATTAACATATGCAAGAAATTTGATTATATATTTATTGTGTTCATTTCTAATGATTCCAACATATGTTATTTATAGTTACCAATGTTTATGTTGTGTCTGATTATGACCCTTTTGCAAACAGTCAATTGACTACAGGTACATCGTCACCCCTTCTGTTGACATGTTTGTGATGTTGCCTATTGTTCATGTTGTCTTCTAAGTTATTTGTAGCAAACGTGTATCATGTAATTTTTAGCTAACTTAAGGTAAATGATTAACATATTCAGGAAATTTGATTACATATTTATTGTGTTCATTTCTAATGATTACAACATAGGTTATTTATAATTACCAATGTTTATATTGTGTCTGATTGTCACCCTTTTTGCAAATAGTCAATTGACTACAGGAGATTTGACCCGTTTGGCATGGATTGTGCATAGTGACATGGATCAGTAGGTATAAGTCAATAAATAGACATAATTTTCTTATATTCTTCTTATTTATCATTGAGCATGTATGTTATAAATAGACATTATATAATCATATAATGTATATATAGACAAAGAAGGTCCGTATAGAAATATAATTGTATAATCACTTTCAACTTACTACATTTTATATATGTCACTTTCACTTTCCATTTGATGGATTGCATGACCCACCAAATAGGTACTTGTCAGATCTATCTACATCGAATGAGGGAAATGAGGAAATGGTAGATGAAAGCTCTACATGTAGTACAGCTAAAAGAGGGAGGTCAACTAGAGGTCAAAAGAATAGAAAAAAATTTGATAAACGCATGCAATTTTTCCTTGCTAATGGGGGGTCATGTTCTTATGATGATGAGACCAAAGGCCACATCAAGGTGCCCTTTCGGTACTCACACATTGAGAAAGAATGGATACCCAATGAGCTACCTCCAATTAACATAGATTTTTGTGTTAATGAGAGGATATATCGCATTGCTCCGTCCTCATTACATGGTTTGGGCCTATTTTCCATGGATGGGATAAAGGTATGCTACAAAAAAGTTGTAGAATTGTTCAAGTATGTCATTCCATGTTACAATTACAATGATTGGATGTGGATTGTTCGATATAAAAAAAAGTATGCGTAGGTATGGGGTATCAACTAATTATATACAACGGAAAGAAAATGATCAAAATAAAAGATTTGCTATGTACATTGATGGGAGACCAAAAGCATTAGGTAATATTGTAGGTTTTATAAATAGTACGCGACCTTCTTCAACTAGTAAGCAACCCAATTGCATATTTGAGGCGCGTGAGGGGAATGAAGTTTTTGTTTGTGCAATAAAATCAATAAGTGTAGGGGAAGAACTGCTAATTGATTACCATTTAAATCGCATAGATACAAACAAAGTTACTATCACGAGGGCTGTAAGTATTATTTATCATTTTGTTAATAAGTTTTTTTTTGTTGTCTATTGCTTTCAGTTAGCTGAATTTTTTATGTTTAATCTTTGTGACAGGATGATATTGATCCGATAGATGATAGAGGTCACCAGGATGCTACTCCCACCCCTTCTTCAATGAGGGTAAATGTTTTTGAAATTGTACAAATTAGATAGTTGAAAAATGTTATATTATTATGTTATTTTATTTACGGTTTTTGAGTTTTTATGATAGTTTTATTGATATTCCTCTCACAATTTGATGTTCAGGATAAGGGTAAAGCAGCAGCAGTAAGCATTGAGCCACTAGCTATGCATTCTGATGAGGATATTGTTGATACTCCCAATTTCATAAAAATGTTGAAGAAAAAAATTAGGCAAATTAATTTAGAAGCAATGAGAATTTTGGATGAGGCAAATATGGAACCTGGGGAGATGAGGAAGAGGCTATCAGATTTGAAAGCGCAAGCTCAACGTTATGAAGTAAGCTCCAATGAATATTTAGTTATAACAAAAGTTCAATAAAGATTTATATTTTATAATCTTTTATGTTGTGAAGTAAAATATGTAATATGTGCAAAAATACTTTATTGATGCAATTTTTTTAAAGAGTTGTAATAAACTTTAACTACTAAATTCTTGTTATACAGGAATTTTTGAGAATTGATCCAGAACCTGGTCAAGGACAACGCAGAGAGGGCGGTAGTAGCAGAGCTCTAGCTGCCACTGGTAAAATAATCTTTTAGTTGACAAGTTAGAAGGAATTTTTTATTTCAAACATTCAAAACTTCTTAACTCTTTTATTATTTCAAAATGTCTTTGCTAACAATGTATTGTTCAAGTCATCTAGTGCAGGAGACTCCTACGAGGTTGACGGACGCCCGTACGAGATTGCCGACTACAATGTCGGCAATAAGGGGACATCTAGCTGGTAAATCCTTGTTTTTCTATATTTGGTTTTGTGTTAATTATGAGTTGATAATATGTACTTTAATCTTGGGATGCATCACATAGTGTATTGTTTTTTTTGTGGTAGGAGATGCACCATCTGGTACGCTACCAAATGTGGATCATAGTACATCTATTCGTGATAATTCACCATTATTTCCTAGAGCTACCTGTGTTTCTAGCACAGGATCTATGGAGACATCGTTGTTGATTGACGATAATGAATTAATGCCTTTGAAATGTCCTAAGCTTCCAGGTACTTTAAATAATTATTTTTTATATTGTAATAAGGATTTTCTTGCAAGATGTAAACATGATAGGAAGTGGTGAATGCAAGGGCTTTTGATGTGGAGTGATGCCTCATGACCTTCTTTAGTGTGTTGTATTGTGCAAGTTGTTTAACTATTCTGAAATTCCTTTTTATTAGGGGTTTGGTAGGATCATCTGAATTATCAATGACCTTTTGTCTATACCAGTAATTCTCTAGTTTAGTAATTTGGTACATTGCAATTTCATGCTTTCAGTAGAAGATACTAACCAATTTTTCTATAGAGAACCAAAAGTGGGAGTCTTCTTTCATATGATTCATTTTAATGGTTTTTACTATTAATTATCCCATGATATTTTTTGCAGGAAATGATACATTTTATAGGAGGCTTTATGACCTCATGCTGCAAAGATTCGGGCCCACCATACATACTAGGTTGTTGTACATCATAACTGAACTAATTTTATCCCACTATTTTTTTTCATATCATTAATTGGTGCAACATTTTTCCTTTCATTCGAGTCTTTTCTTATACTAGCTATATCTAACAATTTTGTGTTTTTTCTTAAAAGGTGGAACTACCAATCTCAAGAATTAAAAGATGAGCTCATCAAAGATATAGAGCATGAGTTTGGTAGAAATATTTTTGATCGTAAGAAATTGTTACAAAAAGCTGCTAGACATCTTAAGGTTGTGAGGGACACATATAGAAAGAGCCTTGTCCACAACCCGAAGTACGAGCATCCTCCCTTTGTTTCAGTGAGGGACTAGAATGAGCTCATTTTGGATGCAAAGGAGAAAGGGAAACGTCCAAAAGAAAGTACACCAGCAAATCCAAAAAGGTATGCAATAGTATTAACTACTAGTACATTAATGAGAAAATTTAGGGTTCAACTTCAGTATCAACAATTTCAACTAGCTCAATTTAATCTATCTATTGATGAAAGGTATGTAATTCATATGCTAACACAATTTCTTATAAATATCAATCTCAATCTGGGCATAAATCCTACATAAGATATATTGACAAAATGAAGCCCTTTATTCATATTTAGTGACAAATTTTAGAGCCTATGTCTCCTATGGGTTCTTTTCTCAAATTTTATCTTCGCTGAACTCAAACTCGAATTCAACCAAGAAATTCCTACTCAAAGTTGTGACAACCGAATCTTGTGATATTATGTACCATATTAGATTTTGAGTCATAAAAATAGGCAACGCCTTGACCACTATACTTGTTGACTTTCCCTTTCTTTTACAATAATTGCTTGCTATCTTGAGTTTCCTATCCCCTGTTTTCTTTTGGATCATGTGTGCATCAAATCTGCACTTAATTTGCATGTAAATCTTGATGAAATCCATCATTGAAGATATCAAATCCCATATTCTATAGTATTCTGTTAACTATGATAACAGTATATAATGTTGTCATTAGTGATTGTTATTATATACTGTCATCAATTCCATTTTGTGCTTTGTTGCATATCAAAAAAGAAGTGCATATACACTATACATCAGATTTAAGTGTGAAGCATCACAAAATCTAATCTCTATCTTCAGATAACAATGTAGTATGAGAATCCTAAAGAATTTAAAGCTAAGCATTTCCACCACATCTAAAATCCATTCTTCTTTTTTAGCATTTTTCATTGCTGCTGAAGCTTTGATCGTATGGATTATGTGTCTATACCCAACCAATAGATTATCCTTTTTAGGGAATCCCTGCTTTTTCTCCTATGGAAACTCTAAAGATGGAAACTCATTAAGAGATTTTTCCTGATATCACCCTGCTTCCAATCTTTCTCTTCCGTTCCTTAGCTCTTTGCAAGCTCACAAAAGGCATATCAGCTTTGGTAACATGTTAATTATTTGTGTGTAGACTAATTCAAACACATATATCAGTGAAGTAAAGAGACAAAGTACCAAGCTTAACACATCTACCTTGGGGGAGCACTCTTAAAATACAACATAATGTACAAAAAAATTCATAGTGTGTACAAATGACTTTTCATGTGATTTGAACCTTCACCTGCACCTCTTGTTCCTTCACATTCTCATCCTTTTGAATTCAATATTTCTCGCTATGTTGTTTTGTCAAAATCCCTAAAATAGGAGTTATTTCTCCAACATACTACCACGCATAATCCTCAATTTTTCTATTTAAATTTTGTTATTGTAAATATGAAAGGTATGTAATTCATATGCTGACACAATTGCTTATAAATCTCAATCTCAATCTAGGCATAAATCCTACATAAGATATATTGACAAATGAAGATATATTGACAAATGAAGCTTCTAATATGTTCTCTCTATGACCAAAGGCACTATAAAACCTTCACCTTCAATTTAATCTATCTATTGATGAAAGGTATATAATTCATATGCTAACACAATTGCTTATAAATCTCAATATCAATCTAGGCATAAATCCTACATAAGATATATTGACAAATGAAGCTTCTAATATGTTCTCTCTATGACCAAAGGCACTCACCCTTATAAAACCTTCACCTGCGGGTCCAAACCCACTTCCTGGAGTTGTAACTATATGTGCTTTCTCAAGGATCTCAGTAAAAATATCCCACGAATTTTGACTAGGAAATCGAACCCATACATATGGTGCATTTTTTCCTCCAAAGACATCAAACCCAAGTGAAGTAAATGTTTCCACAATGATTCTAGTATTCTCTTTATATCATCTAACATATTTCAAACTTTTCATAGGTTGTAGGACACATCAAAGGCAACAAAGGCGAGGCTGGAAAAGGTTGGGTAGCACAAACTTGGCTCTGGGGGATATTCAAAAATCAAAGCACGCGTTGTAAGTAGCAATAAATGAATTGCAAAGAAAAATTATTTATAAAATGAAAATAATTTTGTTAATTAATAAAAAAATGTAGGGTGTTGATTTTAATCTGGATGCCATAGAAGAACACAAAAAAATTGCATTCAAGCGAGGCTATGCAGCGGTGGCTGAATGCCTACGGCAAGCTTCCATTGCCCCAACCGAACAGTCTCCTGCATCATGTGCACAGGTAAATATGCCAAAAAATATATTAGAAATTGAATACTTGAGCAAAAATTTATTTGATAATAATGTGCATGACATTGCAATGCAGCTTGTTAATCCTGACACAGATCATACGCAGCATCATGAAGCCCCTGATGTGCATCGTACCGTTGATGGAGGTGCTCATTTGTTATTTAAAACTAATTATGTAATTATTAATACAATTTAACATATTTAATTGAACTTGGTGTAACCTTTTTGTGTTGAGGATATAGAATCATGTCGTGTTGAACGAGCGCCAGAGGATGTTCAAACTGATCAGCAGGTAGATCATGTGGCACATTCAAGTAAAGAAAATCTATGTTTTGTTCTTTTAAATTAATGTTTTGATTTATAGTTCTTTTACTTAAATAAAAACTCATAATTCACTAATATAAAATGGTGGGAATTTAACCTCATGAAGTACTTGTTATTACAGTGGACCCCCCTTTGGTGCAGCGACCTCATGGTGTTCTTGAACGGATGAGGAGTAGACATGTGTTAGAACCAGTAGAGGAGGGGGATCCTGTCGAGGACATTGATATTCCTCTTAGAAATTTTATGAAAAAAAGAAACGGAAAGAAAGCAAAAAAGACATGATTATTCATGACTGACTTACTCTTGAATATTGTTAATGAATTATTCATGAATGACTTACTCTTGAATGTTGCGTGTTAATGAATTTTGTGTTAATGAATTATTTGTGAATGTTGTGTGTTTATGAATTTTATGTGTTAATGAATGTTATCATGTGATTATAATGATTGAATGTTATATTTCAAAAATGGATGAATTGAATGTTATTAAATGTTAATGGGGATGACGAGGACATTGATATTCCTCTTAGAAATTTTATGAAAAAAGAAACGGCAAGAAAGAAAAAAAGATATGATTATTCATTAATGACCTACTCTTGAATATTGTTAATGAATATTGTGTTAATGAATTATTCATGAATGACTTACTCTTGAATGTTGCGTGTTAATGAATTATTCATGAATGTTGCGTGTTTATGAATTTTATGTGTTAATGAATGTTATCATTTGATTATAATGATTGAATGTTCTATGTCAAAAATGGATGAATTGAATGTTATTAAATGTTAATGGGGAATTTAGAGTGATTTTGGGGGGGGGGAGGGGCCAAATGAGCTTCCACCTTCACGTGGTTGGCCCTGTTAAGTAGAGAATATTTAACTATTCTCGAAACCAAGTGAAGCTCAAACTTTAAAGATAAGCTTATAGTTAATAGTGACAACCAATTAGCAAGTTGAAATGAAGTTCTTCGTTACAGGTACCTTTTTAGTTTTTAAAGCACAATATCATGTTTTAATATTGTATAGTTTTTTTCTCTTAAGTTAAAGTATTCTTTTACTATAACAACATAATTTATGACCATTTTAGTAACTATTCTAACATCACTTTATGAAAAATCCTATTTCTTAGATGTTGAGCATGGCTGCAGTTGTGCAATTGGCATTTCAGAGTATTGGTGTGGTTTATGGGGACATAGGAACATCACCACTTTATGTGTATGCGAGTACTTTTCCTGATGGCATCAAACATCCTGATGACGTTCTTGGGGCTTTGTCTTTGATCATATATTCTCTCACTCTTTTGCCCCTCATCAAATATGTCTTCATTGTATTGTGGGCCAATGATAATGGAGATGGTAAGATTATAACAGCTCTAGTTTCACTTTGTTTTTAGGTCAAAGTTTGATCTTTTTGATGTGAAAACATGTGTTCTAAGTTTAAAGGGATGGTTTCTTTTGCAGGTGGAACATTTGCTCTTTATTCTTTGATTTGCCAGCATGCAAATGTCAGCATGATACCCAATCACCAGGAAGAAGATAGGAAACTCTCCTCATATACACTTGAAGTTGCAGGTAGACAGCCCAATAGAGCCATTAGGATAAAGGAAGCTCTTGAACAAAGTAACTTTACCAAGAGATGTTTGTTAATACTAGCCCTTGTGGGGACTTGTATGGTTACAGGAGATGGTGTCCTCACCCCTTGCATCTCTGGTACATATTATTGTTTTTACAATATGTAATGCTTTTTGTTGTTATTTTTCAATATATTGTATGCTTGTTATATCAATGTTTCAATAGTGTGATCTATTATCATATGTTAGAAATCAAATGATCTTGAAGTCTACTTAATTCACAATAAATCCCTTAGATTGTACAAAATTTGTTAACTTTTCCCTTTCATTTGTTCAAGTAGTTTCACTAACACTTAATTTTTTGATATATTTTAGTTCTTTCAACAGTGGAGGGAATCAAAAGGGTGGACAAGTTGCTCAACCAAGGTGAGTTTTTGGCATTTGCTCACATTATAATATTTGAGATGGGTAGGAAGAGTGGGTCATTTATTGAAATAGGAAGCGCCCAACATATAAATTTGGTGTATAAAAGTTAATTGTATATTGGTGCATCCTAGACATTAGACAAATTGGATAACAATTGGCTCATACCTTCCAAAAGTATCTAACTTTATTATGAGATAATTATCTCTTATTATGAAGTCTTGCAGCCCTTGAGTTAGTCATGTAGTTGAGACTTATCTTGTCATCCACACATACATCCCTAACTGCTAGTTAACCTTTTCCACAAGATTTGTATAAGTCTCCTCTAGCATTATTCTCTATATCAAGAATTTTTTGGTATACATTAAGGTATGCGACATTTAGAAGTGGGTGTCATTTTGAGATTTGATTCTAGGAATCCTCCATAAAACTATTATTAAGACTTAAACTCATTTCTTTGGCAATGATTTATTGCATTTAATAAAAGATTATTCAATTGCATTTGATAACTGCTCATGTCTAGTGTAAGATAAGATGGCCTCATTAACTGGTTGATCGGTTGTCATTTGGAGGATTAACCCTATCTCAAATTTGACTTAATCAAATATGAAGGGATCCCTATTTTTTTTTCTTTCCTCCACTTTTCTTGGAAGAGATTTCTTATTCTATCTTAACTATTAGCGACGAGCAATTTGGAAGGGATGACCTCTAACAGGTCCTATAAACACGATTTTATATCCGTAATCATGGGATTTTTTATTCTTATGATTCTCAATCTATTCCTAGTCATTGGGAAATTCAGGTATTTGTAAAGCATTCCAAAATTGCATTTGGAGTCTTCTTTATCTAGTTTACACATCTTGTGAGATTTGCATGCCCTACTTAAGGGGATGTCGTTTGTGCTTAAGTTTCAGAAATTTTCTCTAATAAATCTTTGGGTGGGAAATATATGTTTTATCTACATTAGTTGTCATGATGGTCTAAAAGCTTAACATTTCATAAATCTTGACTGATTAACATTTCATAAATGATTGACAATTTAAGGCTTCTTATCAACAAACAGGTGTTTAAAAGTCTTGTTTGTTTTTAGGCATGGTGCTTGTTTTGGGGATACCACTAAGTACTTATTACCATTTTGGGAAGGTTATGGTGAGCAGAAAACATGAACATGAAATTAGATTGATAAACTAATGACATTTCATTCTTTGTCCTATTCCTCAATTTCATGCTTGGGTTTTATAACCCCAATTGATCTTCCTTAAAAAATTATTCCATTTCTTTTATGAATTCTGAAGTCAGGAATCTCTAAAATTGTAATGACTTTGCAAGGTATCCCACCAAATCTCAAATTCACATTCTTTTTTTTCTATCTTAAAGTCTTGCCTGTAGGAAATTGTGATCTTATGTTGAATACACATGTTAACCTGCAAATTTATCTGACTTTCTCTTTGGACCTGCTTTTGGTGTGATCTTAGAACCCATATTCTTGTACTCAAATTTGGAAGGCGCGCTGGAGATGGCATAGCTATGAAATGCTTGTGTTTGGAAAGCTATTTGGTTTTTATCTTTATTGATGAATAGTTTGATGTCATTATGTGGATAATGGCTTCGGTTATAGGCATCTTATCTTTCCAAAAGTTGTCATACCTAATGACCTGAGAACATCCTAAAATTTTGACGTGTTATATCTGATTTGGAGGAGGAAGAAGTACAAACTATTCAAAAGGTTTCCTAGAATGAGAGAGTAGTGTGCTTCCATAGTTTTCATCTATCTTATTTTTGTATATTGGAATGACTTGAATATTTTTAAATGCAAGAAGAACTGCGCCAAAAAGAATGTAAAAATTGGGATGAATTTCAAAGATTGCTGGAGGATCATAAAGCAACTGGCCTACTTACAGCAAAGACACACTTCATTTGAAGTATGCTCTTTGCTTTATGATCCTCCAGTTCTTTGATAAAGAAAAGAACTGGAGGATCATAAATCAAAGAGCCTGCTTCAAATACATCTGGTTCACCACCCAAGGATTTGTTTGAAGATGTTGCAGAAGGGATGAAAAAGCAGGTAAGAAAGTTGCATATATTTTAATGATTTGATTGTAGGATTTAATTGCACTTTCACAATCAGGCTTGCAATCATTATTACTCAAGGCAATGTATGTTTGATTCCTTTAATGTAACCATTTTTTGAATATGTATCTTTGGCAGTACCAGGAGGACAAATCAAACATAAAAGATTCTATGGAGTCAGGAAAGGTGTGCCTTTTGTGCTTTAAGATTTTCCATTGGATGTAAAATATATTGTAATCTTTTTGATGTAATGATTGCAGCTCGCAGTAACATCAGCATGGACTCTTGACAAGTTCAAAGCCTCCATTCGGGAGCTATATGATTTGGATGCTGCATCTGAAACAAACCTTAAGGTTTGTTCTGGTTACATTTCTAGATTTTTTGTCTCAACTACAAAAGACTTCACAATAATAGTATTTGGTATTTTCCTTTGAACAATGTTGTCACATATTGTTATGTTCCTAGTAACTACTATTTATACAAACAAGGATCTTATCCTTATGTTCCATATGACTCTGGTTCCTAACTGATTCGATCATTGCATCAGCTATATTATGTTTTGACTCATTTGCACTGGTAAGTAGTTGCTGGAAGTGAATCGCTATCACAAATGCATTAGTTTGTTCTCATTAGTGGATAATGGATTTTTATTAGGTTAAATTGAAACAATTGCAAATGTTGAAAGTAATGCAAGTTTTTTTGGGATATATGATTTTGTTAGGTCTTACTGACATCCTGTGTATTGCTTGCAGCTTGTGTTTGAAGAAGTGATTGAACAAGTAAAGGAAAAGGAAGAGAAAGAAGCAAAAAGGAGAGAAACTTTATTCTCTGAAGGTTTACATTATTCATTTTGGAAAAAATCCTTCTAATGCAGTCTCTTTTTCCTCTACTACTTTTACACCTGGAGTAAAATTTCACAGAGTTTTGTAAATTAAAAATCCTGAATATGAATGAATTTCTATTCTTATCATAAATGAATTTCTATCTATGTAACGGTAAATTAGTTATATATTGTTTTTCCATTTTAGGAAATTGTTGCTTCTTGAGAATGGGAGGATTGCATACCTTTTCTCAAAGATGTGGAAGCATACAGGTAAAAGAGCCACTATCAGGAATTAATCTTATTGTGAGTAATTAAAGGTAGTTATCATGTACCTTACACTAGTAGTAGCTATAAATATATTGGATATGAATATTTAGGGCAATTAGTGATGAAAGCTTCTGTCGGGAGATATTTGATAAGTACATTGCAAATCTTCACGAAAAGGTTAAGGAAAACAAGCGCAAACGAGATGAAGAAGAGGTACATGACCTGATTATCATTTCCACTTTCATATCTAATTTTGTCAAGATCTAATTTTTTCAAGATCTAATTGTTGTTTAAATACCTTTTGAAAGCATATTTGGGTGAGTGTTGTACTGAGAATGCAAATTAGACCTCCTTATGAAGATAATTGTATTACTAACAAGTTATTTTAACTACTTTTACAAACTAGCTATTAGAAGTTAAATTGTTGTAAACTAGCCTTTATCAAGATCTGATATGACCTAGATGAGATGATTTAGGGTTAGTAGACTAACCAACATGAAAGGTCATTCCATGTTGAACTAGAAAAAAATAATTTTAAAATTTAATATGAGAGGCACCCACCAAATAAGATTTGGATTTTGTCTACAAGCACAACTCTTAACTATGAAATTGTTATAATATAGTGTGTTAAGATTTGGATGCCTTAGTTCAATTTCCTCTTGGTAGAGTTTCAAACATTAGCTCAATGCAATCCTTTTGGTTTAAAATTTGACAAAAAAAGTTTCTTAAAATTCTTATAAATGAAAAAAAGTTTGTAAAAGAAGCCCTCATATTTCCATACAGTGAAATTTCTTTTTAATTACAAATTAGATTAATTGAAACTATGAACTTCACTGTACTATGACCATTTCTGCCACTTAGGATAGCCCATACATTGCGACCAGTCTTTTTCTTGTATTTGCAGCTTAAGTAATTCACCGCCAACAATTTTTCTCTTCAGTTTTGCTACTATTAAGTTAATCCATACGACTAATTTCTTTTTATCCGAGATTCTCTTCAAGGCTCTCATACATGAGGAAAATGGGGCAAAAGTAGTGCCTTGGTTGTATTGATGTTTTCACATATTATTCACCAGACCTGATTAGAACTAACCTATGAGAACTTTCTACCGCAACAACTTTAGTAAGCACATTATTTGTGGAGTAGATACGAGGTTCTATCTCCAACATTGAATGCCTCGTAGATGGAGAAGAAGTCTAGTGCCAAGGTTTGTACATTCCATAAAGATTTTTGTTGTCTTGATCACATGGAACCATCATTTTTTTGTTTGAGGTATAATACAAAATGGCGACGTAGAAAATGTAAGGTTGCTCAATCAAATTATATTAAGTTCCTCATTTATAGGAATAATTTAAATAGTTAATACTACAATATATTGCATTATTATTGATCAGTTTCGGAGGATGATGAAAGATTTTTAGGATAAGCAATCTATGGTTCAGAACATTTTATTGTGCTGTCATAAAAAAATTAACTCTTCAATGGGCAAGTGAACTACAACAGTTGTCATCCTGACTATAATGATTACAAATATATGTATACATTATGGTTAACTTCAAAAAAAGTCATTCTATTGGCACAAGATTCATATGCATCGGCCATTTGTGAAGCAAATATTAGCCCAAAATAGTTGGAACATAGTCATCAATGTTAAAGCCAAAAGAAATACAAAAGTTGTCAACAACACTCTTGACATTCTCTATGTATATCCTAAACAAATGTGCTATCATCAAATGCACTTAACGATGATGTCAGCCATTCCAATATGCATGCAACTTTAATGTTAAATGAAGACAATTCTAATGTAACAATCAATCATTCTAGCGATTCTTTTGGCCACAACTTCTTCCAGGCTAAAATCTCTTCCTCTGTAATTAACTTTCAAATGCCTCCATAAAATCCTTCAACCTCACCTCCTGCTTCATGATGATGTTTCCTATTGATTGGAGCACGTCTCCATCAAGAACCAGAGGTATATTGATGAAGAGATATTGAATCTTATTAATATAACAACTAACTTGATAGCATTAATATACATTATGGATGAAGAGATATTGAATCTTATTATGGACCTTACCCTTGGTGGCTATGAAACGACATCTAACTTGATAGCATTAATTTTGAAGTTTCTAACTGAATGCCCTAAGGCATTGGAGCATTATTAAAGAAAACATCAAGGGATAATATTTGAATTGTGGATATTTGTAAATTATGTTGGTTTTAGACAGTTATAGTTATAGTTATATATGCGCTCTTATGATGATGTGATTGGGACTGTAAATTTTTTTGTCACGTTTATCTGTTTGAAAAATAGATGAAATTATTGGCTTTCATTCCTGATAAATAATTATTTCCTAATTTTATTCTTCCCTGCAGGAACCAAAATTTAGACATGTTGTGCCAATTATTGCAAAGCCTTTTCTCTCATAGGAGCCTTCCAAACTCCAAAAAATTGTTGGAATATTCAAATGTGGAAAGAGTACTTATGAGAAGGGGAGGGGGGGGGGGGGGGGGGGGGGTTGAATAAGAAGTACTAAAATTTGTCCTATAAAACTTTTATGTGGAAATAAATTGCATGCATGTAAATACATTAAGTAAACATGAAACTAACACATGCATCAATAACACATAACACCTGAAATTGGTAACCCAGAAACCCTCCAGGAATAAGAAGGTAAAACTGGGGTGGGGATGATACCCACAAAAATTACTGCAGCAATATTGTTTAACCACTTCTGATGGTTTTCCCTATTAAAGGCTTTACACTGTGTCAATAGTGACCTGGTTAGAGGATTTACAAACACTTAACATGAAGTGTCACCCTGTTAAAGGATTTAATCACCTATCTCTAGGATCAATGAAATAGTTGTTAAGCTAACCTATCACCATAGGATTTCCATGCTAATACAATGGCTAGAAAGTATTAGGTAAAATGAAATTGATAGTTTACAATCCTTGATTGCTGAATGTTGGCTCTATTCTGCTTCGTCTGATCTTGATCCTTTGTGATCTGATATCTTTCGCTTCTGAAAATAGTATATCAACCACTCTATATCTTCTCCTCTATATCATCATCTTCATCATCTCCTTCTCTATCATGTCTTCTCTATGGGATATCGTCTTCCTTATAAAGACATTCGAGGATTTAGGGTTAGGTCTGGATCTACGATCCATATTCAATCTTCATTTTCGCTTAATACTTATCTTTTGCTGATTGGTTGCATACCTTTATCATTTTTCTTATTGGTTGCATGCAAATTACATAGGAAATATAAAATATTCGATCTGATCATTAAATCCTTCGAGATTTCCTTATGTCGGCTGTAAAGACTATTTTCATCATAGTTTGTTCGATTCCAAACTCTTATGCTGATATCCTGGATTAGTCGGCTCCTGAAATATTTCTATTGCTTGGCACATGTTGTTCTATTGAGTTACTCGGAACTTACACAAAACTGTGTTACTCGGCATCTAAACTTTACTCAGCACCTGATCTTCACTCAGCATTTACACTTTACTCGGCACCTACACTTGATCTTTGTTAAGTGTATTGACACTCAGTTGTCAAATTTATTCTTTAAGCTAACAATCTCCCCCTTTGACATGAGTGGCAAAAACACTTAACCCATGTGACTCAGTAATTAATCCTTCATTCAAACTTTTCTTCCCAAAATTTGCTTTCTCCCCCAAAATTCCAAAATTTGCTTATCTCTGCTATCTCCCTGTCAAAATTTCAAAATTGGCTATCTTTGCTATCTCCCCCTTTTATTATACTTACTCCCCCTTTTATTATACTTATCATTTCATTCCTGTACTCAACTTCTTTCTTTAATTACTTATTCTCCCCCTTTTTTGACACTTATGTCAAGGGTCTTTACAATGAAATGCCATATTTGGCCAAAAATGTGCTATTTGCTTCAAGGAGTATCTTCAGAGCTACATCCCAATTTTCTAATGCGACATCTAATGTCTTATGCCAGATGGCAATCTCTGCTGCTAGGTGTACAAGTCCATCAAATGAAGAAATATTGGGGTCTTTCCTGAGGACTGTCTCTGCATTTATTTGCTCCTTATGAAGTAATCCCAAATGAGGAGTAATTGATGATTGCATTTGTATCAATTTGGCTTTTGTAGTCACCTCCTCTGCTGCCAAAATGGCTAGCTCTCTTTGTGTGTGAAGCGATTGGACAAAATGCTTCTCACTCTAAGCTGGATCTGTAGGGAGTTGCATACTAGAAGTTTTCAGATTACTTTCCAAACTCAGTATTTTCTAGCTAGTGTCTTGTGTGAATATTGAAAAATCACACAACTTGTTGTACAGGGAAAAGATGTTTCCTAGTACAATTTTAATTGTTGTAACTTTCTTTGCCAGTTCTTCTTGTGCTAGTGCTATATCACTAGATATTTTACTGTTTACTTTTCCTTGGAACTTCTTTTCTGACCATTCAAGTAATTTTACATTTGTTTCTTGGTCTTCATTAGTCACCTAGTCAACTATATCAGAAAGTTGTTCCATGATTGGTCTTGACTCATCTGGAGATTGTAAGCAAAAAGCTTCCATGAATATGTCCTTAATTTCATTCAATGTATGCTTATGCTTGTATTCCTTTCTTAGTGCTTCTTGTCTCCTTCTTTTGTCTAGTGCACTCTGAATTTCATTAATCTTTTCTTCTGTAAGAGTGCTAGATTCATAATATGGGATTTTAATTTCTTCATCAAGCTCAGGAAATCCATAGTGAAGTCTCCTAATTCCTTTTGATGAACTTGAGCCTGGTGTTCTGATTTTCAGCTGTAATCCATATGTGCTTGGCTGCTGAAGAGTTTGTGTTGGAGTCCCAGATTTGGGTAATGCAACCAGTGTTTGTATTGTAGTCTCCTCCTTTTTCTGTGTCTCTTTTTCTTTAGCTTGAGTATCCCCTTTTTGAATGCTAGATGGGGTTGAACTTGGTGGCTTTTCAGATTTTTCTTTTGTTTCCCCTGTTGCTGTACTTGGCACTTGGAGTGTATCAGTACTTATACTTGGTGAAGGTGGTGGTGGAAGGAATAGAATACCAGTAGTTTGTGTGATCAAAGGTGGCATTTGTGCTTTTACCCTTGCTTTTGCTTTGACTTCTGGATTCTGTAATTCATCAACACTGACCAATATAGGATTTGAACTTAATTTTGCTACTAAAAATGATTGGTCAAGGATTTCCAAATCCTCTGCAGTTAATGGATTGATGTTTTGAACTGAAATTTTTGTAACATCCTTTATTTTTATGAAATCTGCAGGTGTGATGGTGGCATGAGGAGGACTAGGAGGAGATACCTGTATGTCTTGCATAGTTTGATCTTGTGGCTCAGTTGTATCTTTCTCTTCCTCTTTCTCCTCATTGAGTGCCTCTCCTTCCTTTTCTCCTTTACTCTCCTTCTCCACTAGTTTCTTCTCTTTTATTTCTGATGCTCCCTTTTCTTTTATCTTGGCAATTGCTTCTGCCTTATATTCCTCATTATATACATCTTCAATCTTCTTGTAAACTATTTTCCACAATCTTGTGGATTTGGTAACTACCTCTTCAATTTTATTCTGTAGAATACTGAATGCTCTATACTTGGGAGTGAATCTGTTATTATGCCTTTTTATGGCATTTATTATTTGATCTCTAGTGAAATCAGGCAACAATCTTGCCAATGTTGACTCCCTTATTTCTTTTTCCATTTGTAAACAAAAATACCATTTATCCTCTATGATTGTATACAGTTCTCTCGGCATAAAGTCATCTAATTCTAGAGGTGTGTGCTTATATTCAGCCATCATAGCATACACAGACTCCTCTAATTCATTTTTCTCTCCTTTGGTGAGCTTAGAAAAATTCAGATTCTTTAATCCTTTCAAATCATTATTTCTAATTTTTGTACATAATTTATCAACATCAATCTGGGGTATTTGTCTTACCTCTTGAGATTGACTATTGTCTTCTGACTTTATTTCTTCCTCATCTGTTTCAGGTTGGGGAATGAACTTCCTCTTCTTTGACTCAGCAGCAGTCTTCTTTGAGTCTTTCTTCTTCCCTTTAGCCTCTTCTTTTGCTTTTTGAGTTGTGGCCCTTGTGGTTGGTCTTTTTGGTGCTAGGGCAGCTACTTTCCTCCCCTTGGATTTAGGAGCAGATGGAGTTGTGGTCTTTTTCTTGACTGGTGCTTCCTTGGCTACTTCAACCTCAGCACTTTCCTCTTTGTCTCCTTCTGACCCTTGAGTCTGATCCTGAAGTTTGTCTTCTTCTTCTTCAATGACTTCTTCTTCTTTTTTAATGACATCTCCTTCTTCTTCTACACCAAACTTTCTTTTGATTTGCCTTACCATTTTCTCTTTCTTCTTTACTGTTGAAGCAGTCTTCAACTCTGTTATTCTCTTTGATTTGACAACATCATAAGTTCCAAAGATTTTTTCATTTTTGTCTACTTCTTCTACAAGTAAGGTTGTTATTGCTGCAGAGGCTTGATCAGCATCAAGTTCATATCCTAGTGGCCTAAGCCATCTTATTCTAGGTATAACTACTTACACATAAGTACAATCTATATCTACAAGAAAGCAAATATCTTTTTCATATTTCTCAGTCATTGAAACTGGAATTCTCATTCTTTTTTTCATGGACTTTTTGAAGTCCTCAAAATAACCAGTCATTTGGGCATCAAAATTTTCACCCATCTGTTCAATGTATCCATTAATTTGTTCAACAATTGTTTTGTCTGGATTCCATTTAACTTTCCCTATAGAAGGAAATTCTTTCATCAGATAGAAAAACATACATATCAAAACTGATCCAAATTTACATTGAGCTCCTTTGCTCTTCCTTATAGCTCCCAGATTTTCACTAATCTGTTGAAACATGAGCTCTGCCAGATCATAAGTGTGATCCCTTTTTATTATCTTGTATGCAACATCAACTGCTATACAAGGTACACTATTTAATCTACTTGATTGATAGAATTTGTGTGAAATAATTCTTATAGCAAAGTCTAGTAGAGGATCAGTGACTGTGTTGATAGTCATCCCTCTATTGTTCCATTTTGCACCTGTATTTCTCTCAATTACTTCCCTTTTGTCACTTCACAGGGTCTTTGGCCGATCTAGGGTTGGAATACCAGTAACCCTATGAATGATTTTCTTGGTGAATTTTACTAGCCCTGACTCTAACCAAAAAGCTTCGTTATGTATTCGGCTCAAAACTATCCGTACCCATTCTGTTTTGAAGACAATCGAAAATGCTAGGGTTTTGGTTAATCCTTTTCTTTCTACAATGGAAAACTCATTTTTTAGTACTTTGTTTTCACATAATTTATCATATGCATTATGAATTTCTAAGTCTCCTATGGCACCAATTTTACAATTGTAGCATCTGTGAACATCTTCTACCATAACAACTTTATCCGGAATAACTGATAATGCACCTGCAGGATCATTCTTGTATGCTACTTCAGGTATGGGCTTAAATTCAGGTTGTTTTACTTCGTTGCTGACCAACTGAACTTCATGGCTTTCTAAGCCCTTGGTGGTTCCTGACCCGGATGCCATTGTTTTCCAAACTAGGGTTTTATAATTCAAACAAGTTTGTGAGACCTACGTAGCTCGGCACTTAAGAGAAATACCTTGAATCGACGAGATCGTTGTTGGAATCTTTCACGAATTGCTTCTGAACTTTTTCTTGATCTTCTCTGCTCCTTTTTCGGCTTTGCTTCTTGATCGCGATGCAAAAAAATGATTGAAATCGCGATAATATACCCTAATTTCATCGCATTAAATGCTCAACTGCCAACTCAGCTTCTGAAGAAATTTCAACCTAACTCAGCGTCTACTAAATTTCCTTTCTACTCAGCTTCCATTGGAGTTTTTTTTTAAAATTCGGCATCAGTTATCAGCTCAGTCGCTGTTGGGAGCTCGGCATCTGTTTTGAGTTTTAACTCGATATCCAAAGGTAGCTCGGCATCAACATTTAGTTTTCATCTTGACATCTTGTTTCATGTAGATTTATACTTTGAATTGCTTCTTTTTCTTGGGACTGATGTCTGATATAACTTTGTATATCAGTCCCATACACTTCTCATGCTTAGTTTGATGAAGTGTGATCACTTGACCCATTGGATGAAGTGATCCCTTCACTTGATGTATTGCACTCATCTCTCTTTTTCCAAGTCTTGTTCATTTGCCCCCTTATCTTTTCAATATCAATCTTTTCTTTGCCTTTATTCTCTTCAGACTTGGGTGCATTTGATCTTGTAGGACAGTTTTTGCTGATATGACCAGTTTTCAGACAACTGAAACATGTGGTTTGGTTCAACCATCTTTTGTAGTTCCCTCTGAAATGTGTTCTTATGCAGTTCTGTGGTGTATGTCCATATTCTTGACAATAATGACAACTGTACCTGGTATTGTAATCCCAATGATGATGACTTTCTTTTCCTTCTGTTTTGGCTAGTTGATTTGATGTCCACATAGGTTTTGATCTGCATTCAAATGCCCTATGTCCATACTTATTGCAATTATAACAATGTCCATCAAATCTCTGAGTCCTTGTGAAATTGGATCTGCAACCTTGTGTCATATGTCCTTGCATGTTGCACTTGTGACAGAAACTCTTACTCTTGGGTGTGTTTGGTTGATTGAATCTTCTGCTCCTGCACACATTAGCAGTATGTCCCTTCTTATTACAATAATGACAAGTGGGTTTAGTATTCTTACCTTTGTCACTTCTTTGTTCAGCACTTTTTGATGATTCTCCAACTTCAGTGCTATTGTAACCAAGTCCTGATGTATCATGGGCAGATCTTGGAGTTTTCAGCAACTGTTCAAAATACTTGATGGCTTCACTTGACTTGTTGAGATTTTCTGCTACCTCTTTTTCTCTGTTCAATTCATTCTGCATTTGTTCATTCTGCATCTTCAGAGTAGAGATCTCAATGTCCTTCACATTGAGTTCATGATGAAGGTTCATCATTTGAGCAAGTGTATCCATCTGCATGTTTGAGATCCTTGTCAGTTCAGTACATTTTTCTTCAAGTCTGTTTGCAAGATTCCTTTTGTCATTTTCCATCATGACCTTATCATCAACTGCTCTTTTCTTTTGTTCTGTAATTTCACATATCATTATGGCCTGTGATTCATGTTCCATCTTGAGAGATCTAATCTCTTCTGCTTGAATTTTGTTTTTCTCCATCAGTTCTGCTATTGCTACATCAAACTCTTTGGTATCTCCATTGGAAAATATGTTGGTGGTATCAATTTCCTTGTAGTGTATATCATTCTCAGCTATGGCCAGATCTTTCCTTTTTTTTAATGAGTTTCTCAAATTGATTCTAAATTTCTCCAAGCTATGCAGAGCAAGTTGCACATCTATCACCTAATTTTCAATGATCTTTCCAAGTTTGAAAGCATCCATCTCTAGATCTTTTCCTCCAAGCTGTTAAACTTTTCCTTATGAGAACCTGGTAACTGTCTGATACCAATTGTTGGAATATTCAAATGTGGAAAGAGTACTTATGAGAGGGGGGGGGGGGGGTGAATCAGAAGTACTAAAATTTGTCCTATAAAACTTTTATGTGGAAATAAATTGCATGCATGTAAATACATTAAGTAAACATGAAACTAACACATGCATCAATAACACATAACACTTGAAATTGGTAACCCAGAAACCCTCCAGGAATAAGAAGGTAAAATTGGGGTGGGGATGATACCCACAAAAATTACTGCAGCAATATTGTTTAACCACTTCTGATGGTTTGCCCTGTTAAAGGCTTTACACTTTGTCAATAGTGACCTGGTTAGAGGATTTACAAACACTTAACATGAAGTGTCACCCTGTTAAAGGATTTAATCACCTATCTCTAGGATCAATGAAATAGTTGTTAAGCTAACCTATCACCATAGGATTTCCACGCTAATACAATGGCTAGAAAGTATTAGGTAAAATGAACTTGATAGTTTACAATCCTTGATTGCTAAATGCTAGCTCTGTTCTACTTCGTCTGATCTTGATCCTTTGTGATCTGATATCTTTCGCTTCTGAAAATAGTATATCAACCACTCTATATCTTCTCCTCTATATCATCATCTTCATCATCTCCTTCTCTATCATGTCTTCTCTATGAGATATCGTCTTCCTTATAAAGACATTCGAGGATTTAGGGTTAGGTCTGGATCTACGATCCATATTCAATCTTCATTTTTGCTTAATACTTATCTTTTGCTAATTGGTTGCATGCCTTTATCATTTTTCTTATTGGCTGCATGCAAATTACATAGGAAATATAAAATATTTGATCTGATCATTAAATCCTTCGAGATTTCCTTATGTCGGCTGTAAAGATTGTTTTCATCATAGTTTGTGTGATTCCAAACTCTTATGCTGATATCCTGGATTAGTCGGCTCCTAAAATATTTCTATTGCTCGACACATGTTGTTCTACTGAGTAACTCGACACTTACACAAAACTGTGTTACTCGGCATCTAAACTTTACTCGGCACCTGATCTTCACTCGGCATTTACACTTTACTCAAAATTTACACTTTACTCGACACCTACACTTGATCTCGGTTAAGTGTATTGACACTCAGTTGTCAAATTTATTCTTTAAGCTAACAAAAATTTGAGTTGTAAAGCATAATTGCTCAGTGGAAACAGGATATCATGCACATTTCTTCCTCCTTCCCATTTTTTTGTCGTCAAATAAATCATTTGACGAACGAAACAATGGGGTGGAGGTAGAAATGTGCATGATACCTTGACTCTCATGCATCAAGCAATTACGCTTTATAATCAAGTTTTGTGTAGTTTTGAACGCTCCTATGAGAGCAAAGCTTTCAAAAAAAATGGGACAGCGCGTCTCAATTGCAACACATGTTGGTCTCAATTGCGACCAATATACGTCGCAATTGAGACACCAAAATGGCACCTTTTACGTCGCGAGTATAGCACCGGCATCGAAAGCTAAGGGTTTGTGGTCAGAATTTTGACAAAAAATTGGGCAAGTTTACGTCGGAATTGAGAAAATAACAGTTTAGGTTGACTTGAGAAATTGACAAAATTTGTGTCGGTAAATCCACGTTTATGTAGTTGAAATTCTGACATGAAATGAATGTGGTGGAAAACTGACCAAATTTGTGCAACGATGACTTTGGTCAATTTAGCGACCTACTCTTGTTGAAATTGAGACCTTTTCGCGTCACAAATTAGGCCTAAATTTACTAGTGAGAAAGACAATACCCAGTTACAAAGAGATTTTTTTTTTAGGTTTGATAACTTTTTCATTGGTGTTAAAGGGGGAGAAAGTGATGGATTAAAAGAGAAAGTGACTAAGTGACAGAAAAAAGAAGGAGAAAGTGAAGATGATTGTGTTGTATAGGGGAGATCAATTTTTGGCACAGGATGTCATTTCTTATGGTGATTTTCCATCAATGTCAAAAGGGGGGAGATTTTTGGAATAATTGAACTAAAAGTTGCGGATGAAGGAACTTATGGATTGCATGTTCACCGGTTATACTATTTGTCTTTAATGTCAAAATGTTTGCATATTATTTTAACTTGTTACCATATCTTTAGAAAGATTATTATTAACAACATAGAAAAAGAATAGTAAAAGGAGATTTATCAGGCAACAATTAGAATAAACAAAGAAAGCAGTGTCAGTGATGAAATATTGTATCATACTATTAGAGAAAAGGCTTATCAAAAATGTGAATGTCTTATCAGGATAGCAAGAAAAGTCAAGTCAACATTAGGTTAAGGAAAGGAAGATTGTTTGAGAATTTTCTACATCAAATGATGAAAAGATGGTATTGTGATCATTGGATCTAGGTTTAGGGTTTGTGATATACTTAAGGATAAGAAGAAGACATGTATAAGGTATTTAGAGTAGAGGAAGTGTGGCTGGAAAAAAGAAAGGAGAGAAAATGTTGTAGACAAAGATATCAGAGTGCAAAAGTAGTAAGTGGGCTATGATCATATCAGAGAACAATTAATAGTATGTTTTTGTATTGAAGATGTTAGTGTAGTTTTTTATTTTTCCTATTTTGCTAGGTTTTTTCTTACACTTTTAATAATCTCACTTAGGTGAATGGTTGTGAGGTGTCACCTTCCTACATGTGAGCATCCATTAGCTATCTTGGGAAGATACTTTGCTATCTTTATTCTAATAGATGGTTTCTCCTCATTGGTTCGTGTTGCCACCTCCTCCTCTTCCTAGCCTATATAAGCATGCTACCTAGCTTGTATTTGCATCTCTTGTTTTTTGGCATCCTCTTAATGCTATTTTGTTTCTAGCATTTGCATTACTCTCTTGGAGACTAACTCTGTGTTGCTATTTTAATTTTGTATCATTTGAATTCATATTTTAGATATTTATTCTTTGCACTAATTTTTAGGGTTATTAATCTTTTCAAATTCTAACAAGGTATCAGAGCTTTTCTATGTGCAAGAGTAGATTTTAGTTTCCTTATTTGAGAGATTCCATGGGGAGGGCTAATAAATTTTATTGTAGTTTTTTAAAATAAATGAAGTATGCTCTTTTCTTGCATATTTGGATGATATTAAGAATTAGAAAATTTTTTACAAAACGATTTTTCTCTGGGGTTTCAATCTCAAATCTGACAACCAACTTGCATATTTGGAGTTTTCAATCAGTATTGCAGGTTCCAGCATGCCATTGATGGACTTAGGAAGCTGATCTAGCATTTTCATGTCATATTTTGGTTGTTGGGGTCATTTCTTGATTTTTGGAGCCATTTTTTTACTGTTAAAGGCGTCTAATTTACACTACAACAACATCTTTTGTACATCAGCAAGAAAAATGCTTTCTGAGTTTTGTTCGTAGCCCCAAAAAACCATTTGGGTATCTTTTAGATTTTTCATGCAATCTATATATTTTGTAGAATCAAGTTTGGAAAGCTACGGTCGTACCCCTCTCCGTTGGCAGTCGCAAATTTGAACGCAATTTTCAAATGTCTCATTCTTGCTCATATGGACTTCAATTTTGACGATTCTTGTTATGAACTTGACTATTTTTTTGTGCTCTATCCACTAGTGGAGTTGTTTTTTGATTTTCATGCATAAATTTTTCATAAATTGCAAATTTTTGGTCGTAACTATGCACAATTCTCATTTTGGAAACTTCAAAGGATTATAACTTTCTCATACGACCTCGTACTGAGGCGATTCTTTTTTTGAAAGTGCATAATTTTTTGAGTAGATCACAGTGGTGTTATTTGTTTCCTTGATTATTGTGCTTAAATTTCACTTTCAACATATGCTCTTCATGAGGGTTTGTAATGCACTGAAATCAAGACCACTAAGTATTTCTTTCTAGTGGTAGTTGTAAATGCACTAAAATAAAGTGCCAAATCATATTTCTTTTGGGGGGGTTCTTTGATTGAGTAAAAAGGGGGGGCATTGTCATGGCTGGGTTCTCTTCTTTTTAGCATTTCTTCATCATGGATCAAACAAATATGCCCATCCTAATTTCATACAATTACTTTGAGTGGAAATCATGCATGACAATTCACTTAAGGAAAGTGAGATTAAATAGGATAACTATGGGACTTGAAATTGAACTTGATAAAGATGAAGATAAGCCTAAGTGGTTTAACAAATGTGATGAGGCATATGGAACATTGTGTTTGTCTGTTTTTCCTGACTTTCTATTTCACATTGAGTCTTTGGATACACCAAATGAAGTATGGACAAAGCTAGAAACACTATTTGGCACACAAGATTCAATGAGGGGTCATATGTTAGAAAATGAATTAATTAGTTTAAGTCCAGGAAATTTTAATACAATCCAAGATTTCTTCACCAAATTGAAATCACTAAGGCTGCAATTAAAACAATGTGGAATTGAAAAGAAAGATGAACAACTGATTCTTAGTATTCTCTCTAAGCTAAGTTCAGAATATTCTATGTTTGTCTCTACCTTCTATGCTACTAAGGGTGCACTTGGTACTCAATTCACCATGTCATCTCTAGATGATTTTGCTATCAATCTCACTCGAGAACAGGACAAGCTAATCTAGATGGGCACTCTTAAGTCCTCTAAGTCACATGCCTTAGCAACCAACCAAGGCACAAAAGAACAAAAAGGACAAAGTAGTAACAACAATAGTAAGGATGAGAAACAAAATAATAGTGAGGAAAAGAAGGATCAGATACCAATTGCTTCAAAAGAAACTATTGATACCTCATCCTCTAAGGGTGATAAGCCTAAGAAAGAAAAGGTTAAATGTGCCTATTGTAAAAGACCCGGTCATGATGAACATAAATGTTTGAAGAAACAAATTGATCACTTGACATACATTCTTGAGAAGAATAATATTAGTGTTCCTAAGTCTATCAAACAAAGTTCTAATGAAGAGTCTAACAAGGCAAAAGAAAACAACAAGGGGAAAGGAAAGAGCAAGGCTCTTGTTGCAGTTGCTTCCTCACCATCCACTTGGGTTCTTGATTTGGGTGTTTTGCACCACATGGCTTCATCTAAGGAAGAAATTGCATCCTTGGAGCCATGTACTATGCCTTCTATTTTGATGGGTGATGACACTCCTATTGAGGTGGGTGGGAGAGGGTCTATTGATGTGGGGGATGGCACATTCCATGATGTTCTTTGTGTACCCTCATTATCAACTAATCTCCTATCAATATACCAGATCACTCACATAGGTTTAGGCAATCGATTTGAGTTCACTCCTAATTCAGTGGAGATACGTGAGTTGCATAGTGATTCTATAGTTGCAATTGGGAGAGCAAATCATCAGTCATGACTCTATCTGTTTTCTCACTTTGTTCCTGATCCTCCTTCATCTATTTTTCTCACTCACTCTAATGATGTGAGTAAATTGTGGCATGAGCAATTTGGCCATCTTAACTTCCGCTATTTGCATCAACTCAACCAGCAGAGCATGGTCACAGGGTTGCCTTCAGTTCAATTCTCAAGAGGTGTTTGCCAAGGTTGCATTCTTGGTAAGCATCCTAAGGAAAAGTTTGACAAAAGTAAGGCATGGAGAACTTCACAGATACTAGAGTTAGTTCACAGTGATTTGGTTGGTCCATTTCAACATCCTTCTTTCAACAGAGCCCGATATGTCCTCACATTCATTGATGACCTTTCTTGATATACATGGGTGTACTTTCTCAAATAGAAGTCATAGGTATTTGATCATTTTCAAGACTTCAAAAATTTTGTAGAAAAGAAATTTGGGAAAGCCATCAAGGTTTTTCATACAGACAATGGTGGTGAGTATGTCAACCATCGGTTTGAAAGATTTTGCACTTCAGAGGGGATTGATTTACAGCATTCAGTTCCATAGAATCCTTAGCAAAATGGTGTTGCAGAATAGAAGAATAGATCCTTGAAGGAAATGGAAAACTATATGATTCACTCTAGATCTCTTGCACCACAATATTGGGTAGAAGCCATTAACTGTGCTTGTTATATCCAGAACCGTGTTCCTCACCGAGCCTTGAAGGGAGTTACTCCTTTTGAAGCTTGGAGTGGTCAAAAACCATTAGTTAAGCACTTTTGAGTTTTTGGCTCCCTTGCATGGGCCCACATTCCTACAAAGAAATGTAAGGCCTTGGATCTGCAAAGCAAACCTTGCATATTTGTAGGATATCCTGATGGTGTGAAGGGTTATCAATTGCTCCACCCTACTACACATGAGTTATTCATTGAGAGGAGTGTTTAGTTTGAGGAGGGATCTTCAAGCTCACTTTCTATAACTTCCCCAACTCCTTCTACCTTGACATTAGAGTCACTTGGAATACATGACAGATCTTCTGATGAGTCAAATTCAGCTAAAGAATCTTCTACCTATACTTCTGATGCAAAAAGTGATTTAGAGAACTCACCTCCTTCCTCTCCTAGTCAGAATTCAGAGGTTAATGATTCCCATCCAAATTCTCCATCTTCCTGTCCACTTTGGGCTAGATAGACCTTGCAGTCTGTAGGTGATTGGGTTGGGGATCCATCAGACACCAGGTGAACACGTTGACAATTCTAGGATGCTCCACATGTCTTCATTGCTATTGCCTCAAATCCATAGTCCTTTCATGAGGCTTCTGGTATTCCTAAGTGGTATACAGCTATGCAAGAAGAGTATAGTTCCTTGATGAGGAACCACACTTGGGATCTTGTCCCTCTTCATAAAGGAAGAAAACTTGTTCGATGTAAGTGGATCTATAGAACAAAATTTGTAGCAAATGGGTCAGTTGACAAACACAAGGCTCACTTGGTTACCAAAGGATTCTCCCAGGTTCTTGGGATTGACTACTCTGAGACTTTTGCACTAGTTGCTCGAATGAATTCCATTCAAATTGTTCTTTCCATTGCCGCAGCTAATCATTGGGAAGTACATCAGATGGATGTGAAGAGTGTTTTTCTTCATATTGACCTTCATGAGGAGATCTACATGGAGCAGCCATAAGGCTTCCTTCAGGATTCTTCACTTGTGTGTCATCTTCAAAAGTCTCTCTATGGCCTCAAACAGGCTCCTTGAGCCTGGTATGCCAAGATGGACTCCTTCCTTCTATCATTTGGGTTCACTCGGTGCCATTCTGATCCTAATGTCTACATTTTGCAACAAGGTGATTCACTTCTATTTTTGGTTTTGTATGTTGATGACTTGTTGATCATAGGAAGTTCTTCACCCACCATTAAGGCTGTCAAAGTGGCCCTTCAGGACAATTTTTTGATGACTGACTTGGGCTTGTTGCATTACTTTCTTGGGATTGAGATCCTTTAGTCTCCTTCTGTGATGACCATCATACAATCCAAGTATGCTCTAGATTTACTCTCAAGGTTTCATATGGTTGACTGTAAGCCTGCTCTGACTCCCTTCCTTTTTGGAGTCAAACTTGAGGCTCAATGTTCTTCTCCACTTGTTGATGGAACTTTGTACCACCAACTTATTAGGAGTCTCATTTATCTGACTCATATGAGACCTGACATCTCCTATGCTATAGGCATGGTCTCTCGATTCATGCAAGAGCCCCATGAGTTGCATTGGAAAGAAGCCAAGTAGATCCTTCACTACATTCAGGGTTCTCATAGTTGTGGGATTCACTATGCAGCAGGTATTGAGCTTGATTTGGTGGGCTACACAGATTTAGATTGGGCAGGTGATTCTGAGGATCGCAAGTCTACTTTAGTGTATAGCTTCTCACTTGGGTTAGGTCCTGTTTGTTGGTCAAGAAAAAAGCAGTCTGCTATTGCTCTATCTTCTACTGAGGCTAAGTATCGAGGGGCTGTAAATGCTGCCACTAAGGCCATTTGGCTTCAACATCTTCTCATTGAGTTTGGTATCCAGATTAGACATCCATCAGTCATATTTTGTGACAACCAAAGTGCCATTCAGATCTCACAGAATCTTGTTCATCATCAGTGGACCAAACACATAGAGGTCCACATGCACTACATCTGGGAGCTCATCCATGGTCATGTCATTGACCTTCGCTATTGTTTGACTTCTGAGCAAGTTGTTGATATCTTCACCAAACCCTTCACTAAGAGAAAGTTCCTTCATTTGTGAGCTTTGCTGGGGGTGCAGGATGCTTCATCTTTTGGGGGGGCCTCTTCCTCTCACTCAGAGTCCTGACTTTTTTTTTGGGGAGTCTCTTTTCTCTCTCTTTTGGGAAATCTTATGTACATGGGTACCTCATCAGGCTTGACTTGTCGGGACCCATTTCTACATCCATTTAAGCTTTGCTTATGGGGGGGTGTTAGTGTAGTTTTTTATTTTTCCTATTTTGCTAGGTTTTTTCTTACACTTTTAATAATCTTGCTTAGGTTAATAAAGCATGTCTTATTAGGTGAATGGTTGTGAGGTGTCATGTTCCTAGATGTGAGCATCCATTAGCTATCTTGGGAAGATGCTTTGATATCTTTAGTCTGATAGATGGTTGCTCCTCATTGGTTGGTGTTGCCACCTCCTCCCTCTTCCTAGCCTATATAAGCACGCTACTTGGCTTGTATTTGCATCTCTTATTTTTTGGCATCCTCTTAATGCTATTTTGCTTCTAGCATTTGCATTACTCTCTTGGAGACTAACTCTATGTTGCTATTTTGATTTTGTATCATTTGCATTCATAGTTTAGATATTTATTCTTTGCACTAGTTTTATGGGTTATTAATCTTTCCATATTCTAATAGAAGATCTTTAAAGGATCTAATATAGCAAGGCAATGCAAATTATAGATCATTTTGTTTATGTTACCTTGTTAATATTGTAATAGTTGAAATCCCTTGAAAGGATGGCCTTCATCAGTCTATTGTAAAACCTTTAACAGGGTAGTATTCTTAGATTAGAGTGTTTAAATCCTTTAGAAAGATTACTCCTAATAGAGTAAAGATCCTAACATATCTAAAGGAAAAACCTTTAACAAGGTATACTTGATAGTGTTTTGTAACCATTTATTGGGAAAGCTCCTACTATAGTGCATCCTATAAGAGTGCAATATTTTTGGGCACTATTCTCACACCATGGTTTTCACCCAAATAGGGTTTCCACAAGATAAATATTGGTGTCATTATTATATGAATGATTTTACTGTTATGTGTGAATGTTTAAATGGACTTAACGGATAACAATGTTATAGGAAAACCTAAATCTTATCGATAAACAGTATTGAAAGTTGTTAAAATTCTAGAAATTTGGTGATTACTAATTCCCCCTACCCCACCCCTTCTCAGTAATCAATCCTATACCTACAAGGTGATCTACATCCTACAAATTAGATTCAAATTGAAATGATAGATTAAAACTATTATTTGGCTACCATTTTAGGTCACTTTAGGTTGTTGTCCATTTACTATTAATCTTTTTTTTCTTTTACTTCTCATATTTTCTTATTTTTTTATTTTATCTTGTATTATCTCAATATATCCCCTCAAATATAGCTTATCCTAATGCATTATCATGAAGTATCATTGTACTCACTTAGTGCTTAAGTCCCACTTGAGCCTATTGGGTTATCCTACTTTTGATTGTGTATTAGGAAAAGGTAGATTACTTTTATTTACTTCATTTCATCCCCCATCCATATTTTCCTTATTGTACAAAAGTACAAAAGAAAAAAGTGATTATTTTAATTTGTATAATTAAACATCTACATGCTCAGAATTATTATTATGTGTATGATATTGATGTTCAATCTCTTTAAATTACTAATTTATGAAAGAATATTCTAGAGATAAGATTTTTATTTATGAATTCTTCTCTTTTACTCATTTATGTGGAGTGTTTCATAATTATTAGCTTCAAGTGATTCATTTTGACACAACAACTCTAATGGCCCTGGTTTATAAGAGTGATGTCACATTTTAGCTATTCCAAAAGTTTCAAAATCCTACAGGCTTCATCAAGATTTTTTTAAAAAAATCATCAAATAACATTGATATGCAAACATCAACATCTTCCAAAGGTGTGGCTTCTTTATCATCTATTTTAAGAAATTCTCATAATTCTACACATTTTTATGATTCTTTTCATAATATTATGTTGAATTTTTTTAATTCTAATTTTTAACACTTTCTCCCATTAAACTAATTGATCCATCAAAAAAAAATCCAAGTCCTTTGATCCTGCATCTTTTTGTCAATACTTAAATAATTCATAAACTTAAGAAATATTTAAACATGAAACATTTGAAAAGAATTATTACCTTGTTCCTTCTCTCAATTCCACTTTTATTTATGGATTTGGCTACAATTTGGGGAAAATATTTATAATTTACTATTATTTAATATCACAAAAGGAATTGGTTGAATTATTTCATTTGTGAAATTGATAAGTTACATATTAAGGGTTTTAAATTTTGCCCTCATTGAGAAATTGTTCTTAAAAGTTGCAACATTCTTGCATTCATTTGAATGGTTGGAAAATATTATAAATGTGAATCCCTACCTAATCATTAGGTGGAATAATATATTTGAATTTTTGGATTGATTCTATGTACCCATTCCTTGGTACTTTCTTTGTAACCCAAGCCTAATTAGGCCTATGAGGTCTGTGAACATAGTAAGGGTTAAGGAGTGTTGGAGTAGAGTTGGTTCTACAACTTTAAAATTTTGTGGAAGGCCCATAAAGAACACTTTTCTATGCTCTCTACATCACCTATGTTTTATGGATCTGATTTTAGTTCATGAAAAGAGAAGGTGTGAGGATATATGATTTCAATAAGTTACACTACCTAGATTTGACATTTATAACATTTTTATGGAACTTGATAATTATAACTTAAACTTATTTGTATGTTAAAAATGATCAAGGGTGCTTTCCTTAATACCAAATACACACATAGATATAAAGAAAAAATAATTTGAGAGAACTGAAATATTGGTTTCTTCTTATCGTGCAAATGCAGAATTATAGAATTGCAATGTACAAACCCACATGGGCACCTTCCTTACATCAGTCTGCAAGACAAAGCTAAGACTATCACCCATAACTGTCGTAGACAACCTTTGAGCCTTCCTTATATAGGAATTTTTACCACTTGGGAAAGTTCTAGACAATAAGCCCCACCCCTTGAGGCCGAACAACCTCATATTATATTATTTTATTGCATAGAATTGGCTCAAGACAATTTACAAATTATATTTTCAGATGGCCCACTTCTAGAGACCATACCTAGAAAAATGTTGACTCATTGGTTTATTATAAGCCCATTCTAGAATCCTTAGCTAAAGTTATACAATAGCTAACCAAACAAGTATCCACTAGTCAAGGCTTGACTTCGTTTTAGAGCCATTTAGGCTTTCATCGCTGGAGCTAAAGTTTGGATTGGCAAAATTCATACCAAGAATCTGTAATAACTGCAACAATACATATGATATGGCAACAAACTCATCTAGCAAGCCCAAATCTAAGATGAACCTACACATATGAGATTAGAACAATCTAAGAACATAAGGCCAACTTAATAAAATTAGAAAGTTGCTACAAATAGAAACTTTGTATAGAAATAACCTTATTGAAAATTTAAAACTAAAAATATAAATATTTTTGGGTGATGCAAGATCTCCCTTACACCCTCAATACTTCTACATCACACACTTGGGGTAATTTAAGAAGTGACCCTATCACATCTTAAGTAGTGAGAGGAAAACCAAGATGGTCAACCTCGCTAACCATGATGAATCCTCCACTAGCCTCTCTTTCCACTTGACCATATATTCTTCTTATGTTATTTTCCTTGTGCTTCTTCCAATATGACTATCCAAAATCTCCTTAATATACTCTATAGTTGAAGTAAACATTGAAATACCCCACCATGCTTCTACAACTTAATCTCCATCACCTCCTTCATAATATTTTATCAAATAAAAAATTTTAAATACTAGTTAAATATTAAGCTCAATTGGCAACTCTACTTCATAGGAATTTCCAAAATCTTGACTTTTCAGTATTCTGCATAGTCCAAACTTCTTCATTTTCAGCTTATTATATGTACCCACTAGAAATATCTCCTTCCTCAATGAAACCATGACTTCATCCCCAATCTAAAATTCCTTATATCTCATTTCCACATCTACCTTAGCCTTATACTGTGTGTTCATTCTTATGATGTGCTTCCTCACCTCCTCATGGATGTCCTTAAAATGTTCAACAAAATCTTTTTCTTTGGCACTACTTATCTCTCCTTTATCCAACTGCCTAAATTCAAAAGCATTTTGGGACTACTACCATATATATTATGGAATGGTGATTTACCAGTATGCCTATTAACATAATTATTGTATGCAAATTCTATCTATGGTAAACCAAATCACATCCCTTTGGTTTGTCTCCAACCAAGCATCTTGGTAAGTTTCCCAAAATCCTATTCATAGCCTCTTTCTATCCATCTATCTATGGATGATGCGATGAACTAAAATTCAAATTTCTCTTCAACTTCTTCCACAATGTATGCTAGAAATACCCAACAAACTTGGTATCTTTATTAGAAACTATGATTTTTGCAAGGCTATGTAGTCTCACTACTTCTCTAAAAAAAAATCTTCCATTTGAATAACATTAGTAGTCTTCTTGCAAGAAATGAAATGTGCCATCTTTGAAAACTTTTCAACCACCACGAACATAGAATCACTCCCTTAGATTGTCCTTGGTAAACCAAGAATGCAATCCATATTGACATCCTCCCACGACTTCTCTGGTATAGGTAATGGTTAATACAAACTCGTAATCTAATTTACTCCTTTTTTCATTTGACATACTCTGCAACTTTGTATAAACTTCTTGACATCTTGCTACAACTATGGCTAATAAAAAATTCTCAACAACCAAAGCAGTGGTTATATCTCTACCAAAATATCCAACCATTCGGCCACTATGCTTCTCCTTTATGTAATTCTCTCACATAATTTTTTTTGGAATGCACAACTAACTTCCTTTGAAAATATACGATCTTGGATTATGAAATCTAACCACTTTGTCATGTCAAGTGTAATAGGTTCTCTACAAGATTTCTAGGATTCACCAAAATTAGGATCCTCTATATACAAATTATTGATTTCCTTGAACCCTACCACCTCAATTCGCATCTCTATTTGAAAAATTTTTCTTCTACTAAAAACATATGCAACTCTATTAGACTTCCCACTTCTATGTTTCAAAACTAATGTATAACTCTACAAAAACTCAACCCACTTTAAATGTCTTTGATTTAGTTTTCCTTGACTAACAAAGCTCGATGACTAGTATACAAAATAAACTCCTTAGGAAGAAGATAGTATATCCACTTCTTCAATGCCCAAACTATAGCATAAAATTCTTAATCATAAACATAATACTTTCTTTTGGAAGCATTCAACTTCTCACTGAAACAAGCAACGCATCTACCTTCTTGGATCAAAACAACCCCTATTGCAGTACCACTAGCATCACAGTCTACTTGAAACACCTTATTAAAGTATGGAAGTGCTAAAACATTTTTCTCAGTAACTTTTTGTTTCAATAGATTAAAACTCTTATCTGCTTCTACAATCCACTTAAATTATTTTCTATCTCCTCTCATTGTTTCAGTAAAGGATCCACAAATATTGCTAAACCCTCTAATAATTTTTTTATAAAATATTTCCATTCCATGAAAATATCTTACCTTAGTCGCGCTCCTTGGAGTAGGCCATTCAAGGATAGCCTTCACTTTCTCAGGGTCCATTTTTAGACCTTCTGCTGAAACTACAAATTTGAGGTACACCAACTCCTTCACAAAATTGCACTTCTTCAAATTTAGTAGTAACTTTTCTTCCCTCAACTTATCAAACACCTTACCAATTTGCATCAAATTCTCCTCCAATGACATACTAAAGATCAAAATGTTTTCAACGTAAACAATGAAAAAATTATCCAAAAACTCCTTCAATGCCTCATTCATGAGCCAAATGAAGGCTCGATGCATTGATTAGCCCAAAAGGCATAACTAACTACTCATATAATCCTTCCCTTGTCTTGAAGGTAGTCTTACACTCATCTCCTTATCTGATGTGAATCTGATGGTACCAACTCTTCAAATTTATCTTTGTGAAATACACAACTCCACTCAAGCAGTCCATAAAATCATCCATATGTGGCAATGGAAATATATACTTGATTATTATCTTATTGTTAGCTTAAGAATATGTACACATTCTCCATTCTCCATTCTCCATTCTCCATTCTTATTTTGTGTCAATACTACTAGTACAACACATGGACTCAAACTCTCTTGAATCAACCCCTTCTACAACAATTTATGTACTTGTCTGTTAAACTCCTCACTTTCTATTGCTCTCATTCTATGTGTTGCCTTATTTAACAAACTCTCTCCTAGAATCAAGTGCATACATTGACTGATCTCCCTTACTAGTGGTAATCCATTAGGTAAATTATCTAATATAATATCTAGAAACTCTTCCAACAAATTGACAACTTTTGCAGGTACCTCTTCTACTCCTTTACCATCTTTTGGAATTACAACAAAATACGTATCATCACGCCTCATACCCTCTAGGAACTTCTTTCCATAAAAAAAAAGTACTCGAGAAGTACTACAAACCTTTTCATTTGTATCCTTCAATGGCTTCAACTAATGTTTCACTATATCCATTGTCAGAGTACAGGTATTTGCATGTCCTTCATGTACAACATGCATGTCAAACTTCCATGGCCTACCTAGAAACATATGGCATATTTCCATAGGTATGATATCAAAAAGTACCTCATTATGGTAGCTTCCAATCTTAAACTTTACTATGAAATGCTCATTGACCATGACCTTGTAGTTATCCTGCACCCAGGCAATATGGAATGGGCATGGGTGTTTTCGACTCTTGAGCTTTAACTTCATTACCATCTTTTCTAATGCTAGATTGCTAGTACTTCCACCATCAATGATCATGTCACAATATTTATCTTTACATTTTCACCTTGTGCAAAACAAGCTCCTCCTTTGATCAAGTTCATTCTTACCATTCAATAGAACTCTTCTATAACTTGGACTTCTCCTCTTTCAACATCCTTAGAATGTGATGATTTGGAATCTTCATTACCATGCACAACTATGGTCTGGCCTTGAATTTTCCTAGCTACCCTTCCTTGGCTCCATTCTTCGCTACGGTAAAACCAATTTCCACAAAAACTTCCTCTACCAAATCCTTTCCCTCTTCCTCTTCCCCTCTAATCTCTATTATTCTGATCATGAAAATGATTAGAATGTTTTCCTCTTGAGTTCTAACTACTACTACTAGCCCCATCCTTCTTCTTTTGATCATCATTTTGGCTTCCATAAGACCACCATCCAAATCTTCCACCAAGACATGTTCCATTATTCTTGTTATCAAACTTTTTGTTCATCTTTTTCTCAACTCTTGGAAAAAAATCGTATGCCTCTTCAATATTTTCTATTTGGACCAGACTCAATTCCTTCTAAATTCTTGACCTTGATCCATTAAGATAACGAGCAACTTTCTCCTTATCAACTTTCGCATGGCTGATTCTGCTAAGAACCCAATAGAACTCTTATGTATAGTCTTGAACAAATATTCCTTTTTTTGATTGATGGAGTAGACAAGATAAACTAAATACGAAGTTGTGGGGGGGGGGTGTGGGGGTGAATCTGCATCTATCAATAACTTGTGCATGTAAAACTTGTAATGTAAATTTGTTGTAACATCTAAATCAGTTCAATCACAAGCATGAAAGTAAAACACATAACACAATATTTGTTACCCATAAACCCTCCAAGCTTAAGGTAACACTGGGGTGGGGATGACACCCACAAATCTTCACTACTACAGTAATAAAGTTAATCAATTAAGGTTACAATGTTTAATCATAAAATATGATCTACCTTGTGAGGGGTCTACCTTGTTAAAAGATTAAGAGACTGTTAACTCTCACCTTGTTAAAGGATTTAACACTTACAAAAAAGTAAAGACTTTGTTAGGAGATTTACAATGATATGTTAAGACCACTCTATTAAGATATTTACCCTGATTCAAGTTTGTTAAAACTAATTCAGTACCTGACTCTCAGTTTGCTAGATAAGCTAATGTCGAGTCTTCTCCTTGCTAACTAATCCTCTCCTCTGATATTTTATGATTTTTTTTCCCTTTCACTTCACTACAATAACTAGGTCATTAATTTGTTAGATGATAACATAACCCTTCAATAACTTATAATCATTTCTAGTCTTTAGCTTCATGTTCGCACATAAACTCTTTTCATCTCCTTCTGTTCTGGTATATGATCTAGGTTAAAATCATTGCTATATAAAGAGTTTTGTGTAAAAAATTCTAGATGATTCCATATTTTGCCTCTTCATCCTGATCATTGAACACACAACATAGGGATCTGTGATCCACAATGTGTAAATGTTATGTAACAACCTCTTCTAGTATTAAATGTTCTATAACAAACTATTCAAAAATTAAATATCCCTTCCAAGTCAGCTTGATAATCATTTTTCCTAAAACTCTATTCCATTCCTAACTTTCATGTAAACTTTGCGTAGCTCGGTCTTTACTATTTTCCGATGCTCAACATTGTTATTTCTCGACCTTCATTATACTTGACACATACTAAGTAACTTCGCACTTGTGTTCTCAGAAACTTGCTTGGTCACTCATGAGCTCAGTTCGTATAAAAAAATAATCAGTGACCCAAAACTTACTTGACTCCTATAGAGCTAGGTACATACTTACTTATGTACACAACTCAACCTATATAGAGTAGCTTGGTTGCAGTGATGACCATCTGACTCTGCCTTGTAATTGACTAAGTGGTTGAAACTAATAGACAACAATGGTTAGAGATACCAACAATCTCCCCCTTTGACATTAGTGGAAAAATCACTTTTTCATATTTACATCGTTACAATACAATTTGATAACAAGCTCCCCCCCTAAGTCTTATGACTTATGAACAATACAAAAAATGAATAACAAAAACTATTTCACCCTTACTGAAATCTATACATTGTACATTGTACTTCTTACTTTACCTTTCTTTTGCATCTTGTTCACATCACATTACTTTGTCTCTCTTCAATTCTCTTTGCCTCTACACATGTATCTTTCCTTCTTCAATACACTGCCCCTTCAATGTACATTTCTCCCTTGTATACATTTCCCCCTTATTTTTTAACACTATATGTCACTGTTGATGGGGTTGAAAGGGTGAAAGTAATCCATATGTTTCAATGAATTCCTTGTGAATTGTGGTAATCATGGTCAGTGCATGATCCCATGTGATTTTTGCCACCTCTAAAACATTATTTTGCAACTGTAATCTTGCAGCTAAATCAATTAAACTATTAACCACTAATAAGTTATAATCTAATGTGATAAGATCATGGGCTATTTTCAATTCTCTCCACATGACCTCCAAATGAGGTATCAACATATTGCCTGAATAAAGATCAATTTGGATCTCATGTTATTATCAACTACCTGTTCAAAGCTTGACCAATGTACCTTAGGCATTCAATAGATTATTATAATGATCAATGCTTGATCCTACTGACTCCAAAAAATGTTGTTGGATTTCTTCATCTCATCCTGAGTCATATTGATTTGTGTCTGAATATTATGTGTCAACCTTGGCACATCTGAAAAAATTGTGTACAAATGTTGTACTCTCTGTAGTAACTCAATCATACTATGTGCTTTCGAATATTATGTGTAAACCTGTGCACGTCTGAAAAATTATGTACAAATGTTATACTCTTTGTAGTAACTCAATCATATTATGTGCTTTCTCTTGCAATTACACTTTCTAGTCGGCAAAAGTTATGGAGACTTTGTCCACAACCTTAGTTTAAAATCTTCTTGTCAATGCCCAACATGTTCATGGTATTGGCTTAGTTTTATGATACATATTTCAAGAACTTCATTTGTTAAGTAGGCCTAATTAAGTCTTTTAGGCCTAAAAGATGAGTTATCATTTTGCTAACCTTTTGAGGAGTTTGGATTTGAAACTTGGGGGTTTAAAATAACTTGGAACAAGGTCTCTGAAAGTGTTCTTAGTTTTCTAATTTCTTTGGAGAAACATGAAGTTGTGGTCCAAAAACCAGTAACATAGGGCTAGTAGGAATGAAGGGCCTAATAAGAGAAGTGTCATCTACTAGTGGGTTAGTGAAGTTTTAAATATTGGAAGATGTTAGTGGAGTATCAAATGAGAGGGATCCAACTTGGTTCAATCCAAATCTCAATCCTTATCATATTTTACTAAATGTGCCAAGTAGGTGCATAGTTGAGTCTAGTTGTTAGACCTATCTAAGTGGATCCACAAGAAGAATTTGAAATAGGAGTTGTATGGAGTCTTCTGGCTTTAAAAAAATGTGGCATAGAATTTTTTCCAATGGTTTGATTCCTTGGTTATTGTTCTAATTCAAGATATTGGAAGTGAAGCCTCTAAGGAGGGTGTTGATGTGAGTAGTGGAATCTCACAAAGGAACATAAGTACCTAATTGGTGTTGCATCAAGTGGTATCAGAGTTTAGGAAAGTAACTTAAGGAGATTAGACTGATAATATTTTTGAGGCAAAATGAGAATCCTTTACAAGAATGACCAAAGAAGAATTGGCCAGATTGGTCGGAGAATAAATGGCAGAGGCAATGCAAATAGTGAAAAAAACCCATAGAGAAACTAAAGATCGTAGTTAATAAGAGCGAAAGAGAGAACTTTGTAAATGATAAAGATGGGGACGATGAAGATTCTCCTAAATAGGAAGAAGAGGAGGTTCCTACAAACTAGAGGCCCCTCTTGAAGACTCTTCAATCCATGAAGAGAACAACCATGGATGCTAAGTTGGATCTTCCTATCTATAGTGGAAAAGTGGACCCTAATCTAGCATGGATTGGATAGAGGCTTCGTCAAGTTTCTTTGAATTAGAGGGTAAAACTATAAAATTCAAAGTTAAAGGGGGAAGCCCTAACTTTGTTGAACTTCATCCAAGTAAAGTGTGAAGAATAAAAAGAGTATGATCTCATCATGGAGTAAAATGGTAGCATTTGTTAAGAAGACCTATCTCCTACATGACTATCAGGTTCAACTCCATAAAAGGAAGCATCATCTCAAACAAAAAGACACGGATGTTAGCACTTACATAAAGGAGATTTTGAAGTTGTGTATGAAGGCCAAGACAAAAGAGACTTAGGAAAAAAAGTTGACAAGTAATATCAATGTATTAAAGCTTTCAATTCAAGAAGAACTCAAATTACATGCCCCAAATATAGTACACAAATGCTATCAAATGGAAATCAAGGTAGAAGATAAGTTCAGGAAGAGATAGGAGTAGAATGGCCAAGGGATCCAATCAAATAAGGAGCGAGGAGAATCAAGTTCAAGAGGAAATTTTAGAGGGAGGAGACCCTTTAGAAGGGGAATATTTGGAGGAAGAAACAATGGACGTATAAGTGTAACTTCAATTGCAATACATTAGGACATCATGCAAGTAGATGCTCTATAAAGATGGGATCAAATAGCCAAGGAGAAAAAGAACCCAATTAGTCAATAAAGATGCACAAAGTGTCAACTCACCATCAAAGGACCTTGAGCCTAATGGAGTTATCTTGATGATGAGACAAACCTTTCTTCAGAGACCTCAAATCCAAGAACATCCACAAAGGAAGACTTTATTCAGAACCAACTACAAAAGTCATGGGAAAGCATGTAAATTTCTTATTGATTCAAGTTCTATAGAGAATCTAGTATCTAATGAAATGGTGCAAAAAGTAAAATTACAAATATTTCCTCATTCTTTCCCATACAATATATCATGGCTTACAAAGGGGAAACAAACCTTAGTTAAGGAACAATTATGGGTAGAGTTCTCCATTGGTGAATACAAAGACAAAGTTTTGTATACTATAGTAGAAATGGATGCATGCCATTTTCTTCTAGGAAGACAATGGCAGTACAATGTTGATGCAACATATAGTGTAAGGAAAAACACCTATACTCTAGTTAAGGATGGCGTTACTTACACAATGAAGCCTCTAACTAACCCTAGACCAAAGAAGAAACCTTTGATTATAATCATTGGGAAGAAAGAAATGATTAAAACATTAGAAGAGTCAAAGGAAGGAGGGTATGTATAATCTTTGAAACCTAAAGAGGATGTAGTAGTAGATAAAAAAATAATAGTCCGAAAAGAAGTTCAAAACTTACTTGATACTTGTCCTAGTGGGGTCATAAATGACCTAATGTAGGAGCATCCTATGTGTAAGAGAAATGGTGCATCAACCAAAAATATTTAATTTCAATTGTTTGAGTAAGGGTTGTCTTAATGAAGCGTTTTTGTCTATGGAGGCTTGCTACTCAATAAGTCAGTCATTCAAGCTCGTAATGTCCTAATTTAAGAAGTGGAGGTTCATCTCAACCATATTAGCCTGCCAGTTGAGGCTCAATGCCGTATCACAAGTGTCGCTAAAGTTATTGTGGATTTTTGGTATAAACTTTTAGTAACTTTGAGCTAAGTTTTGAAGGTCTAAACGTGCCCAAACAAGGCCCACAAACTTGAGTTGGATGCATGATAATATCTTTCTTGAGAAAGAGATTGACCGAGGAATTTACCATATAATGACTCTTCATTTTGAATGGTCATAGTAAGAATTCACCTTATTCCTCTTCTAATTATCATGTAAAGGCTAGGACTCCTTGAGGTTCTTTAACCTTTATATCACTTTGGGCTAGATAGACATTGAGCTTGAAGTGTCATGCCCAAACTAAGAGGGCAAAAACACACACAACTTCTTTTTTTTTTTTTTTTAAAACTCATAATTAAACATGCTCTAAGTTTGATATGATTGAGATAGAAGTTTTAGTACAGGTTCTCTACATTACGTCTTAAGATTACAACATGAGAACGATCACATCGTTAAGATTTTGAAAACTTTTGTTACAAGATTGATATCGATAACTTATGATATTACATTAATTTACAATGATATGCAATCAAAATTACTTAAATAACAATGTACTTGAGTTCGGAATTAAAATTACTTTCTTTAATGAATCAATCAAACCTACATTAAAACTTATTTAAATAGCCAATTAATCGATAAATTTAAACTATTCCATGGTTAAGGCAGTTAGAGTTTATTTAAATTAAAACTAATTAAATTAGTATTTATAAAATTAACTCCTAACTAAGTAACTAAAAATTATTAACAATTACAACAAAAGTCCTTAAGCAAAACATAAAATATCTTTAAACTTTATTAAATCAACTAATTATACTATAACGATTTAAGGTTTCATTTTAAACTAACTATATAACTAATTGGTTATAAGTCAACTTCACACGTAATACTAACTTAAGACTTGATTTGGTTAAACAAATTTACTCTTAAACAAATTTAAACTAAAACAACATAATTAAACAACCATCTAAAAAAATACTAAACTATCTAAATTAATACTAAATTATATTCTAAATTCTAACTACATTTAAACTGAAAAAACAATTAAATCATACACTACTAACTAAGCCTACCTATTTACTAGCATCTAACCACTAACCCTCCTGCCCTAAGATCTTACCTACACCCTAGCCCCTAACATCCACTTGGCTACAAGTCAAGTGGATGTGACCCCTCCCTACTCCTCTCCCTAGGCCCCACGCAAACCCAAACCTGCACATCCAAGAGAAGGTAGGTAGGGGGAAACAAAGACTAAAGTTTTAAAACAAGCAAAAACTTTTTAACAACAAAACCATCCCAAACTAAACCAACGTCCAATTACAATGTCATATCATTACATAGCTTTCTCCACCCCACTTGCCACGCAGCCCAAGGGGTGGCACGTGAACAGAGGAGAGCAAAGGAGGGTTAAGGAAATGAAGGTGACCATGTAAATTTCCTTTCTCAACATTAATGCCACCCTCTCCCAAACTGGCCGCTAGGAAAGAAGAGAGATGGGGATGGGACAAGGTGGCAGGATGATGTCACCCACCCATCCCATCCACTATGACATGAGGCAAACACTAAAGACCTTTTTAAGGCAAGCTTAAACTGACGTGCAAGGCCAAGGAGAGCAATAAGTTCATAAAGTTTTATAGGTGAAGAAAAGATATTAGATATTGACTATATTTAAAAATATACATATTTATATATTCAAAATTATGCACCCATGAGATTTACATAATATTTATTTTGTTTCTTTATTCATTTAGGAAGGAATCTGAGCAAGAATATGCTCTATGGTTTTGGAAGCAATGAATTTTCTCTCCATGTATTTTCCAGAGAGTTTTTACTCCTGGGAGTGCATATATTTTTTTTTTGAAGCATAATTTTAACAAGGTATGGTCATGCTATTTTATGCATTTCATTTATGTTACTAAGGGTTTGAATAATTCTACTATTAACATTCTTCCTTAATACAAGTATTCCAATGCAAAGGGGTATATTACAAATAGTCTCTCCATCTCTAGTTTAAACATGTATGTTTTATATTGGTTCTTCAAGGACATGGTAAGAGTTCTAAGTTCTGATTATTATTATTATTGATTTCAAGAATACAACCTCTCAGTCCAATTGATCATATTTGAAGAACTTAGAAGGTGAATGATACTATACACATAATTAAAAACAAAAAGGTGGTGGATTATCCTCATTCGAATTTGATTATAACCACCATGAAATTTATCAAGAAATGAATTATCTTTGATTTCATAATATAGGGTTTGCTCTTGATTGAACTCATCATAATACTTATACATCATGATTGAAACTCACTATATCAATTCAACTCTTCATTATCGTAATTAAAACTTGAACATTCATAAATCAAGACATTATCTATGATTCTATTCTCCCATCTATATATATACAAATGTATTTATTCTATTTTGATGAGCACTCATACAATTGAACATTATGAACAAATATTATGAGAACCAAATACACTCATCCATTACTTTATTGGCTAACCTGATTCAAAGCTCAGCCGGGAAAGAGTCAGGAAGAAAACCCGGCTTCGTTGCCATATACAATAAGATTTAAAAATACAATTTCCAATAGGATCTCAATCCCAATTACAACAATTTTATCCAATTTTCTTCATGATCATAATCAAGAATTTTGTAATGTTTTCTGAATCTCATTTCAAGAGCCATGGAGGAAACCAATAACTGATCGGGTGACAACCAAGCAGAACCAAAAGAACATCAAGCATGCATAATCATACATGGTTTACACAATAGGATTCACAATGAATCAAGACTAGGGAGAGGTGGATTCTTCCAACTGGAGAAGTCAAGCACAACACCAATTCAGATGCCCAATCGGGGCCAATAACCAAGAACTTCCATTCTTCCATTGAACTTGCCATACTCATACCAGGTTTGTGCTTACGGGTAGGGGCCCATAACACCCTACCCTTCATCCCTCTTCTCATCCTGAGAAGAGACTCTACACAGGTTGGAGTCCAACTAAACAGACCTCTCCCAAAATTGGTCACTTCTGCCCTCTCCTAGGGTGAGTAATACCAAAACACCCATGCAAGGAAAACTCAAAATTTCAAACATAAACAAGAAAAGAAAACAACCAAAAAGACATGGTTTACAAATCTTCCCAACATACCCACAACCATACAACAGTAAAACAACAACAAGGTAACAAGAACATGAAACAAAACATAAAAATTGAATAAGGGAGATGGGAGTTTCCTACCTTCACCAAGAGGTAATGGCAATGAACCAGTTTGAGTAGAGTATCCCTCCTTCCTTCAAGCTTCAAGAAATCTTCTCTAAATGTAGAGATTGGGCCACCCCCACAACTAGTCCAAGGAAGGCCTCTAAATAAGCCTCCAACTCAACCACCCAAAAGGAGCAATAACTATTTTCACCCACTAGCCACCCTAGAACTCCCAACTCAACCTACACTATGGTTAAACCCTAAAAGGAGGTGGGGTAAGACAACTCATGACAACCACTTGAAATTTTCGCACAAAGGCAAAAAGGGACTTTTTGAGTGCCCTCAAAAGTCAAAGCTAGGGGCTTAGGGGTTGGAAAAGACCCCTAACCCATACCCATACCCTTTGGTTAGAATAAAAACATGTTAAAAGCCTTAGGAAAGAGGTTTAGAGACAAAATAAAATCTAGGAATAAAATAGGTCCATCTAACAACTCTAACTAGCAAATTAAGCACATAAACATTTTACGAGTGTCAAGCGACACTAAAAGAACATAATTACGAACAATAAGGTTTCCAAATTTTAGCACATGGAGATCAGTTTTGTTCCTCCATAGGGTTTCTCGGCTAAATATCTGCACACTCATTGCACACATCAGTAGTCCCGTAAAATCACATGTATATAAACGTATATGTATCAGAAATTTTCATAATTTAAAACATACATCAATAAAGTTTCTTCTCCCTTCATAATTCTTAACCATTTGAAATATCTTAAATCAAATCTCAATCCTACATCTACTGATTTCGTCAACATACATATACATGAACATTAAATGACAATCATCAAATATATCTGGAAATAACATCACACAACATGAAATAATAAAATATTTTCTAAGCATCAGATAATGTCTCGACATCTCAAGTCGTGGATAACAAAAATAAGAGTAATGTATCACTATGCTACGATGGGTCGGGGCGAGGCCTCACATGAAGATTCATTTGACTCCATGTGGGCATATTAATAGTTTTAGAAATCTTCACGTGTTTATTTGATTGTCATTTAACAATGTGTTTCCTTAGTTAATACTTGCAATTGGAACCCTGTCTTCAATAAGAATAGAAACATTTTCAATGAAGTACGTCTATAACACAGTTCGATAGATGTATTGATTGATAAGTTCAATGCACAATGCATCAAAAGCATTGTTTCCCATGCTTTTGTTATTTCCTTTGTTCGTTGATTATTTCCTTTGTTGTTGATTATTTTAGACCACTCACTCTTGCAATAAGAGAATTCTCCTAGTCAAAACAGTTGTTAGTTTTACAATATAAAAATGATGGTTCACATATGCACCATATTCAAGTAGTGCATTGATGCTCTTGTTATTTCCTTTGTTCGTTGATTATTTCCTTTGTTGTTGATTATTTTAGACCCTTTACTCTTGCAATAAGAGAATTCTCCCAGTCAAAACACTTGTTAGTTTTGCAATATAAAAATGATAAAAATGATGGTTCACACCCGCACCATATTCAAGTAGTGCATTCATGAAGAAGAGTAATTGATCAATTCTATTGTACTCCAAATAGACTTTCAAAAGTTCACCAAAAGTTCACCAAACCCGTAGCTGAAAAAACAAGCTATCTTATTTATGAGTTTTATAATCTAAAGACTATCCAATGCTTCATTCTAAAACTGATTAATTAATAATAATTTTACACCTCATTGATATTTAAAACAAACAATTAATTATCATTTAATTACTAACCAATATCTGCATTGACTATTCAAGAAAATGATATATAACATAATCAATGAATCTCAAGGACAAGACCCAATAGTTGAGCACTTAAATTTCATACTTCTAAATCTTATACATTATTTTCAAATCAATCCCATGTTTTTACAACTATTTTTTTAGCATATCATCACACATCACACCTATGAAGCAATATCAGCCAAAAAAAAATTGTCAGGAAGTCCAAAAAGCTCCTTAAAAATGAGATTAACAATTGTACACTTTAATTATGTTTTACTCATTATTAATATAGCATGACATAATCTATTAATTTTCACACTAACCACTTTTACAACACAACTAATAAATACAATATCATTAGAAACCTTAAATATCAACTCAACAACAAAACAAAAAACATATAATTAGAACATTCTATCCATTAAATCTTACAAAACAAAATTATGCCAAATAAAATGAATACTAACTTTAACTAATTGATGTACAGTTCACCTAGGTAATGAATGATACAAGGAAAAAAATTGACCAGCACGAAAAATTATCTGACACAAAAGCAAAAAGGTACTAAAAGTAGGTGATACGGGTCATTAATGCACAACTCTTGAAACCTGGCAAGGAAATAAAAATGCTTTAGCATGCCGGAAATGTAACACCTGTAGAGATTACCAGTCTGGATACCATACTCAAACCGACGTAGTTGATAAAAATATAATTTGCCATAACAAAACTTCTGTTCAAACTAGTAATGCAGCGTCTTTCTACAAATAATAAAGAGACCAGTCTGTAAAGAAAATATATTTCTGTTAAGATTTGCTATACAAGCACTCCAAAAAAAAAATTTGTCTCCCAAGCAATTCCTGGATTGGGAATTAGGGTTTTGCCATCCATAGTAAACTTGTTCATGTCTCACAGTTGATAAAGACAAACACATCTTTTATAGACAAAGTCATAAACATTTCCAAATGACTTTACAAAAATGTCAGAAGACAGTACAGTATGACATATGTCTAAAAAGAGAAGAATATGAAGCAGAAAACCTAGAGCATATGGAGCGCCTAGACAAACTATGAAAAATTAATCTGTAACATTTCATTAGTGCAGTATGACATATGGCTAAAACGAGAAGACCATGAAGCAGAAAACCTAGAGCATATGAACCGCCTAGACAAACTATGAAAAATTAGGATGTGTAACATTTCATTAGTGCTTATGTGGCAGCTTGCAGTGAATAAACCTTGCAGAAGAATGCATACCACCAATATCAGCCAAATAGTTGACATGGTAAGAGAATGTGACATTTTTACCAGGGCTGATGGGCTTCTCATGCTTCACTCTCACATTCTCAACAATGGGATCTCATATTCCTGGGGCCATTGTGGCCATCACACAATCCACATGTGTTCTGCACTTGTATTTCAAATGTCTGGTAATCCGGTGGATCAACACCCATCTTCCAACTCGCCTTTATACCCTTTCCTGATTTACAATGCCGACCTAACACAGAATGTAGTAGCCAAATCAGTGCTTAAGCCTTTTCTGTCTAATGGGTAAACGCTATTAAATCTTAATAGCGAAAACAACTACACAACTTATTTATAATGGGTAGACGATAATAGCAAAAACAACTACACAACAATTTAACTATTACAACATAGACAAAATAATTACTAAACAACTTAACTAATACAACATGCCGCTGTTGAAGATTAACTTAACTATTACAACATGCAAGAACAATTATAAAACCGAGCCAGGCCTAAACAGTATCTAACTTAGGGAAGAAGTGATTTCTGAAAAATTGATTAAGTTCATGAATCCACACATTTTATGAACTCACAAAGCTTAATAACTCAAAATGGCATAACAACTAATACTAAACTGATTCAGCTAGAATCTAAGCCACAGAGAAGGAAAGATTAATTGAAGGGAAAAACATCTAAGAGATTTCTGTTTGAACATGCAATGACACTACTTATCACATCCGTTCATTACTTCGAAACAGGGGAACGAAACTTTGTTCGTTCCTTGCTTCAATTTAGATAAAAGAGAAAACATGTAATTAACAACTAATAGAAATTGAACAGAATATAATTGATAGAAAATACCATTCAATTGACTCTGTAACATCAAGTACTTCACACCAAAAATTAGTTGACCTTTTATTAATTTTTCAATTTCATAGATATAGGATTTTGAGATTACCGTTACAATAGAAGTTCAATTGGTTCATCTCCTCAAAAGAATTACAAGTGGCAAGAAACCAATTTGTCGTATTATAATGATTACATCAAAAAATGAAAGAGGCAGAATATGAATCACTTCATCTTCTTTCCCTTTTCTACTTTTTCCCTATAGGCCTTAGTAGCAACAATGATTAGGATTAGCTCTTCATGCCTAGGCACATGTATGTTGGTGTATCTCAAGAGCCACTTAGAATGCTCCATGGCCAAATCCTTCATAGCATTCAATCGATCTTGCAATTCCTCCATGGCTACATGTATGCATCTGCTGAGTTTCTGGACTTCCGCAACTCTGTTTTGATTACTGGAGGATACATCCGTCAAACTATCTATGAATTTGGAAAAATTCTCCTGCATGACAGTTATTCCAATGAGTCCTTTCCCTTGGCTGCTAGTTTGTGAATCTGTATGCAATCCCTTCATGAGCTCAAAATCTTTGTCTTGGTCCTTCTTTACTTTATCCTCTGTCTCCTTAAGTCCTTTCTCTACTAACAAGAGCATTTCGGATTTGAACTGCATGCTCTGAATCCATTTGAACAAAGGTTCATCTCCCTTGGGCAAGATCTTTGCTTCGACAACCTCCTTTGCCTTCATTTGAATAATCATCTTCAGAAGAGAGATATAATCATCACTCTTCACTCTTTCTCCAACCAAAGTATTTCTATTTGCCGAGATGTTATCCTTCTCCACTTCTAATCTTAAGATGACATTGCCAATTTTCTCTATAATAGAGATTCCTTCCAATTTGAGCTTCCCAGTCCAATCCTTACCAATTTGGCCAAAGTGCTTATATTCTTGGAGCTAAGATACAAGGGCTTGAACATCCGCAATAGTAGGATTAGTAGTCATAGACCTTCCGGAGATGCTCGCCAATGTAGTAACTAGTTGTCTGATATGTCCATTCAATTCTTGAATCTCTGCCTTCATCCTAATTTTTGACAACTTGAGGCTCTCCAGTTGTCCTTCAATTACTTCATTGGTTGACTTCCACAAGCCAACCTTGGTGTCATGTCTAGCCTCTCTAAGATCCACCGAGTGTAGAGTGAAATCATCTATGGACATATCTTTCATCTGTCCATCCTTGGTGGGCTTCGCAATCTCCATTATTAGGTGCCTAGTTTCAAGATCTTGTCCAAGGATAGACAAGGTCTTTTTCTTTTTGACCTTACTCAAAGCAAACCCAAAGCAAACTGCAAGAGATAAGGTATCCTTATTTGGAGCACCTTCATCCTTCCTCTTTCTCTTCTTCTCCAAAGTGTCCTCCAACTAGGAATTTTTGTCTATCACCTTGGAGGCCATCCCAAGTGATTCTATGCTAAACATCTTCTTCTTGACTAGAGTGATTATCATCGTAGTCCAGGAGAAGGGGTTCTTTGGGGCCTGAGAAATGAGCTTGGAAGAGCTCTAGCCTTTCTCTGCCTCTAAAGTTTTCTTAGTTGCCTCGTCAGATTCAGTAGATTCACTTCTACTACTCCTTCCATCTCCCAAATCCACTATCTACACTGGGGAGCTACTTGGTTGCAGAAGTGTAGCACTTACTTGCAGAATTGGGCTATGATGAGGTGAGGGAACTAGGGTGACATGAGGAGAGGGAACTGGGGTAATAGCACTATCTTTTGGCTCCTCTGTGTTCTTCTTCTCAGCATCAGTTTGGGTTCCAACAATCGGGAAGGAGTCATCCTAACAAGTCTTAGCCATAGGGATGTTCTTGTCTAGAGGTTGGTCACCTCCCCCTGATGGTTGAGTTGGTCCTTGAGTGATGGCCAATGTTACACCTGTTGTGCCACCTTGAGAGGAGGAAGGAGCTGCAGCTGCTAGAGAAGCTTGAGCTGGTGTGCTTTTACTTCTACTCCTCCTCGTAGTAGTCCATTTGACCCACTTTCTAGTTCTTTTGATGATTCAAGCCATCATGATATCTAGGTCTTCCTCAGCATCCTCGTAAGGCTCCGAACTGATAGGAGTGCCTCTTAGCTTAGTTAGATATGTATTACTATACATATGTTGCCCATCATCCTCTAATCCTTCAACATCAAGGTTGATATTATATGTTTTTATTTGCTCCAATGTGAGCCTAGCGAAAGCATGATCTCAACTTTCAAATTTGCCTTTACAATCTACCCAATAATCTTCAACAGTGGTAATGTGTTTGATCACACTCCCAATTTGCAACACCTCTCTGGCATATCCATTCGGGTCAAACATAAGTCTCAGGACCTCATACATCTCCAATTTGCACCTCATCTCGAACACTTTAAGAATATTCTTTGCATCAAATCAAGACTCGCAAGTGAAAGCTCCTACTTTCATAGGGAACTCATATCCCTTCTTCTTCAAGCTTCCGCTCAGCATGTTCACTCAGATTGTCTGCCTCACGATCTTAATCAGCACAATCATGTCGCTCAAATATTTGCACAGCTTCAAGGGGAATCCATCGAAAGCTGCAAGGTACAAATATGAGAAAGATGAGAACTGGATAAAATAGCTTATGAACTGGCTAATAGCTGCCATTGTCTCCAAGCTGAATCTCTTCTCTAGGCATCCCTGAAGCTCCCTGCAAATTCTCATAGTGAATGCATCATTAACTTTGACATACTCCACATAACTATTTTGCAATTCCAAACATGGATAAAACTCATAACACTTCACATCATCAGGAAAAATTTCTATCGACCATAACTGTAGGGAAGCTAGCATGTAAATCAGAAAGGAAGACATATAGAAGGTGTTGTAGAACTTCGCGGAGTTAAGAGCATTGAAAAGATTTTCACTTACCTCATGAGCCCAATCAATATATTGAGTATCTAAACAGGTAACTGGTACCAAAAAGAAATATTGTTCAATAAAATTTAGAGCTTCTACCTCACCTTTCAGTCTATGCAAGAGAACTAGAATGTCTACAATCTTGGGTTTGAGATTGGTACCAAAAAGGGTCTTAGGGACCTTACTCTTGGCGCTCTGTGGCTTTTGAAACTAGGACTACATAATCTCCTTCCTCCAGACCATCTTCTTAGTACAGAACTCATAAATTTCTCCTCCCACTGTCAAATTTGAAAACTCTTCTCGTTCTGGAACTCGGAGGCAATTCACCAGAGTTTGCCTATTAATGGAGATCAACACTGTATCATCTGGTAACAGAATTTTTCTTGTATCCAAATTATAGTGATTTATGCATTCATAAATCAATTTCGGAGCTTGGACTGCCACCAAAAAACTAGCTACTTCCACTAGCCCACATCCTCAGAGCTTCTCAGTTATGGGATGAATCGGCTCTGATTTTAGCCTCTTTCGAAAGTCTTGCATATCATAAAAACGGAGTGAAGTATCTGTGAAATTCTACAATGTGGACTTGATTACATTCAGCCCATCAAAACCCACAAACCTGGTTGCCATTCTGTCTGAGAATGAAATGAGTTGAAATTTTGAATCTAGAAGAAGAATAGGATATTGAATTCACAAATATAGGCTATTTGAAAAAGTTGTGCAATTTAACAGAATAACTGTTCAATAAAAAGTGGTAGTTTGAATAACTGTTATGTTTCCATCTATATAGGAGTCTCAATTCACCCATTGATCTTCAAGACTCATGCCACATGAATGAATTAAAGGATAAATTCGTTGAAACAGTAAATGCAGGAGCTCTAACAGATATTTCGGTGTCTTTTCACTGTTTCCGTTGGCCCAATGGGTACTTTCTGTTCTTTCATACTTACTTTCTCGTTTCCCATTAAGTTTTGAAAAGTTATGAATAGAGTACTCTATAAGAAAATATCTGCCAAATCAAATTTTGCTTAGTATATCTTTCCCGCAATGGTTAGATTGTTTCCATTATCATCTTAAGATGTTTTGTGTACAATTTGTGGGTCCAATCCTCTTACCAAGTTGATTTTCTTCAAAATGCAAAAAATTATCCTCATGAGTTGAAAACCCGCCAAGGAGAAGACAATTTTCATTTATCCACCCAACCTTCCTTTTAAATTTATCTTTTGAGTTAATATTTCCTTTGGGTTCAGAGAAGTTTAAAAGGAATGTGAAAGTCGAAAGGGACCCACTGCTCGTTTCTTTTCCTTTACAATTGCCTTTGGCAAAAAATGAACTTCATGGGTTGAAAACCCGCCAACGAGAAGTCAGTTTTGAGTTTTCCACTTGAGATGATTCTGAGCATTGTGATAAATCCTGAATGTTTCCCAAGGTAGTTTATCATAGTGCACACAAGAATTTACCATAAGGTATCTCATTATCTTCTTACATGGACCCGTACACATCATTTGGTGCTCTTTGCGAGAAATTGCCTTCATGGGTTGAAAATCAGCAGGGGAGAAGGCAAAGCTCAATTTTTCGCAAGCTTCTTCTTTTCATGGAAAATATGGTAAGCCACGAGAAAGCTCAGCTTTGTGAATAATTTTTAGATGTTGAAGAATCTCCATCGGATTAGGTACTAAGCTACTTGTAAGACTCACAACATAAAGGAAAACCACCTAGCTATGAAATGTGAGGGAATTGAAAGATGAAAAATTCGATGAAGACTCTTTCCACCTAAGGGAGTTTAAAACTAGACTCGGACATACCTAGGCTTAACTAAGACACAAAATTCTCCACTTTTGTAAAATTGTTATAGGGTGAAAAGTGGGGCAACAGATTGATGGACTAAACAAGATAAACTAAATATTAAGAGGGGGGTGAATCATAATCTTTAAAAAAATTTCAGATTCATCCACATCTATCAATAACTTTTGCACGTAAAACTTGTAATGTAAATTTGTTGTAACATATAAATCAATTCAAACACAAGCATGAAAATAAAACACATAACACAATATTTGTTACCCAAAAACCCTCCAAAGTGAAGGTAAAATTGGGGTGGGGATGACACCCACAAATCTTCACTATTGCAGTAATGAAGTTAACCAATTAAGGTTACAATGTTTGATCATAAAATATGATCTACCCTATGAGGGGTCTACCCTGTTAAAAGCTTAAGAGACTGTTAGCTCTCACCTTGTTAAAGGATTTAACACTTACAACAAAGTAAGGACTTTGTTAGGAGATTTACAAAGATATGTTAAGACCACTCTATTAAGATATTTACCCTAATTCAAGTTTGTTAAAACTGATTCAATACCTGACTCTCAGTTTTCTCTATAAGCTGATGTTGAGTCTTCTCCTTGCTAACTGATCCTCTCCTCTAATATTATATGCTTTACTTTCTTTTTCACTTCACTGCAATAACTAGGTCACTCGATCTGTTAGATGATAACAGAACCCTTCAATGCCTTCTAATAATTTCTGGTCTGTAGTTTCATGTTCGCACATAAACTCTTTTCATCTCCTTCTATTCTAGTATATGATTTGGGTAAAAAATCATCACTATATAAAGAGTTTTGTGAAAAAAATTCTAGATGATTCCATATTTTGCCTCTTCATCTTAACCATTAAACACACAACATAGGGATCCGTGATCCACAATGTGTAAATTTTATGTAACAACCTCTTCTAGTATTAAATGTTCTATAACAAACTCTTCAAAAATTAAATTTCCCTTCCAAGTTGGCTTGATAATCATTTTTCCTAAAACTTTGTTCCGTTCTTGACTTTCATGTAAATTCTGTGGAGCTCGATCTTTACTGTGTTCTGATGTTTGACATTGTTCTTTCTCGACCTTCATTGTGCTTGACACATACTAAGTAACTTGACACTTGTGTTCTCAGAAACTTGCTCGATCGTTGATAATCTCAATTCATATACAAAAATACTCGATGACCCAAAACTTACTTGACTCTTATAGAGCTAGGTACATACTTACTTATGTACATGACTCAGCCTATATAGAGTAGCTCAGTTGCAATGATGACCATCTAACTCTGCCTTGTAATCGACTAAGTGGTTGACACTAATAGACAACAATTGTTAGAGATACCAACAATCTCCCCCTTTCACATTAGTGAAAAAATCACTTTGTCATATTTACATTGTTACAATAAAATCTAATAACGAGCTCTCCCCCTAAGTCTTATGACTTATGAACAATAAAAAAAATGAATAGAAAAAACTATTTCACCCTTATCGAAATCTGTACATTGTACATTGTATTTCTTACTTTACCTTTCTTTTGCATCTTGTTCACATCACATTACTTTGTCTCTCTTCAATTCTCTTTACCTCTACATATGTATCTTTCCTTCTTCAATACACTCCCCCTTCAATGTACATTTCTCCCTTGTATACATTTCCCCCTTATTTTTGAACACTATATGTCATTGTTGATGGGGTTGAAAGGGTGAAAGTAATCCATATGTTTTAATGAATTCCTTGTGAATTGTGGTAATCATGGTCAGTGCATGATCCCATGTGATTTTTGCCACCTCTAAAACATTATTTTGCAACTATAATCTTGCAGCTAAATCAATTAAACTATCAGCCACTAATAAGTTATGATCTTCTATGATAAGATCATGGGCTACTTTCAGCTCTCTCTGCATGACCTACAAATGAGGTATCAACATTGTCTGAATAAAGATCAATTTGGATCTCATGTTGTTGTCAGCTACCTAAAGCTCAACCAATGTACCTTAAGCATTCAATAGATTAATATAACGATCAATGCTTGATCCTACTAACTCCGAAATAATGTTGTTGGATCTCTTCATCTCATCTCGAGTCTTATTGATTTGTGCCTGAATATTATGTGTAAACCTTGGCACGTCTGACAAAATTGTGTACAAATGTTGTACTCTTTGTAGTAACTCAATCATATTATATGTTTTTGAATATTATGTGTAAACCTTGGCACGCCTAAAAAAATTGTGTACAAATGGTGTACTCTATGTAGTAACTCAATCATATTATATGCTTTCTCTTGTAATTGCACATTTTGTTTGGCAATAGTTATGGAGACTTTGTTCAAAACCTTAGTTTAAAATCTTCTTGTCGATGCCCAACATGTTCATGGCATTGTCTTAGTTTTATGATATATATTTCAAGAACTTCATTTGTTAAGTAAACCCAATTAAGTCTTTTAGGCATAAAAGATGAGTTAGCAGTCTGATAACCTTCTGAGGAGTTTGGATCTAAAACTTAGGGGTTTAAAATAACTTGGAACAGGGTATCTAAAAGTGTTCTTAGTTTTCTAATTTCTTTGGAGAAACATGAAGTTATGGTCCAAAAACCAATAAAATAGGGCTAGTAGGAATGAAGGGCCTAATAAGAGAACTATCATCTACTAGTGGTTTAGTGAAGTTTTAACTATTGGAAGATGTTAGTGGAGAATCAAATGAGAGGGATCCAACTTGGTTCAATCCAAATCCCAATCCTCATCATATTTTACTAAATGTGCCAAGTAGGTGCATAGTTGGGTCTAGTTGTTAGACCTATCTAAGTGGATCCACAAGAAGAATTTGAAATAGGAGTTGTATGGAGTCTTCTAGCTTTAAAAAAATGTGGCATAGAATTTTTTTCAATGGTTTGATTCCTTGGTTATTGTTCTAATTCAAGATATTGGGAGTGAAGCCTCTAAGGAGGGTGCTGATGTGAGTAATGGAATCTCACAAAGGAACATAAGTACCTAATTGGTGTTGCATCAAGTGGAATTAGAGCTTAGGAAAGTAACTTAAAGAGATTAGACTGATAAGATTTTTGAGGCAAAAGGAGAATCCTTTCCAAGAATGACCAAAGAAGAATTGGCTATATTGGTCGGAGAATAAATGGTAGAGAGAAGCAATGTAGATAGTGAATCAATCCCATAGAGAAACTAAAGATCTTAAAATAAGAGGGAAAGAGAGAACTATGTAAATGATAAAGATGGGGATGATGAAGATTCCTCTTAATAGGAAAAAGAGGAGGTTCTTGCAGACCAGAGGCCCCTCTTGAAGGCTCTTCAATCCATGAAGAAAAGAACCATGGATGCTAAGTTGGATCCTCCTATCTATAGTGGGAAAGTGGACCCTAATCTAGCATGGATTGGATAGAGGCTTTGTCAAGTTTCTTTGAATTAGAGGGTAAAACTATAAAATTCCAAGGGGGAGCCCTAATTTTTTTGAACTTCATCAAAGTAGAGAGTGTGAAGAATAAAAAGAGTATGATCTCATCATGGATTAAAATGGTAGCATTGGTTAAGAAGACCTATGTCTGACACGACTATGGGGTTCAACTCTATAAAAGGAAGCATCATCTCAAAAAGAAAAAAAATGGACATTAGCACTTAGATAAAGGAGATTTATAAAATGTGTATTAAGGCCAAGACAAAAGAGACTTAGGGAAAAAAAGTTGCAAGTAATATCAATGTATTAAAGCTTTCAATTTAAGAAGAACTCAAATTACATGCCCCAAATATAGTACACAAATTCTATCAAATGGCAATCAAGGTAGAAGATAAGTTCAAGAAGAGACAAGAACATAATGGCTTAGGGATCCAATCAAATAAGAAGCAGGAAGAATCAAGTTCAAGAGGAAATTTTAGAGGGAGGAGACCCTTTAGAAGGGGAAGATTTGGAGAAAGAAAAAATGGACCTATAAAGTGTTTCAATTGCAATACATTAGGACATCATGCAAGTAGATGCTCTAAAATGATGGGACCCAATAGCCAAGGAGAAAAAGAACTCAATTAGTCAACAAAGATGCACAAAGTGTCAATTCACCATCAAAGGACCTTGAACCTAAAGGAGTTATCTTGATGATGAGACAAACCTTTCTTCATGTTGGTGTTTTGAAATGTTATAGGTTTCAAATTACCCCGATGAAAACAAGACACATCTAGGGGTAGCTAACTCTCATCTTTAACATATCATTTCAGACACTGGGCCAACTATAAGGCTAGACCCTTCTTCTACTTCAAGCTCTACAAAACTTAGGCGGATGGACCTCAAATTCAACTAATATGGTACCAGTGCAAAAATATATTCCTAAATCTAATAAGCATATTTAACCCTTATATCTCCTATTAACTCATGCAATGACCTAGATCTGCAATAGCTAAATGCAATTCTATGAAATTCACAAGCTGATTGAGGGTTAGACTTTTCAGCTCTTCAACATGAAAGGGGGAAAACATTTGATTAATGATGTTGATTTCAGCAAAAAAACCCAAATATACAACAGTATGAACAAATGATCCTATAGCTGATTAGTGCCTTATCTATTGGGCAATTCCATGAATCAATCACATACATATGGATACTTGAGACATATTTGTATCTTCAAATATTTGATCTATCCATTCACCTTGTAAATAGACCTCTATGTTCAATCTAAATCTCATTCTTACCTGATATCGTCCTCAATAAACTTGCAACCCTGTTGATTTTCCTGAAGCATTTACATAGCTCCTTAAATTATAAGCAACAATGAAACAACATACAACCTTAAGGGACTGCAACTATGACCTAGGCTCTTTGTTCAAAGATTATAAAGCATTGAAAATTACTGATAAAGGAGACAAGATTTAAGAATGAAACTCAACACCTGTTGTTCCTTGTATTAATTTCCTTGAAATAATACATTCATATGCGTGAAATCAAAACATGAAAAATGCATAATAGATCTTAACTTTTTATAGTATCTCTACTGCTGTTGTTCATACAAGAGAATTATGCTAAAAGAATGGTGTCTCAGTAGTGAGTCAATTTTCTTCTCAAAACTGGAACCAACTCTTACAATGAGAAAGAAAAAGAAAGATATAGGAGGAAGTGAATTCCCAAATCTAATCTAAAGATGACAGTGTCCACTTGGAAAAACATCTACTAGCAATTAAAATAATCTCTCTAATCTCTCTCTACAACTGCATATCAAATCTTCATCATTTGGCCTTGAAAAGCAAGAAATATCTGAGATATTTGATTGAAAATCATAAATGATTTTGATGCTAAATTTTTACTCAAGGCGAAAGTGAAAATCAACTAAAAATGAACTCTTAGAGCACAAAAACCTTTTTAGAATTCATTTAGGCTTCAACAAACTTCAACGTTTGTCCCCCAACTGATTTTGATGCTCCATGATGAAAACTGTTCGTTCTGATGAGAATGCCTCGAAAAACAAAAAACTTCTTATAGCTCGAACTAATGAATACCTGTGCAAAAACTAACTCCATATTCGGAAAGTTCATTTCTTCCCAGTTCCAACGATATATTGAAGTCCATATTTTAGATAAAAATTGCCCCTGTTATGCCCCTTTGAAATTTAGGCTCTTGTTCATGGCTTTGCACATCACTTTATTATTGCAAAAATTTAACTTTTTTCTATAGTTTAAAACTATACAATAATTCAAACTTTATTTAAAAGTTTGAGTGCATGTTCAACCAAACATAAAAAATTAATTTTATGACTGCTGTTTTCCTTTGTTTTCTCATTTGGGTCGAACTTGGTTTGACCATCCTCGTGACACGCGTCGAGTCCTGATTGGTTCATTTCATGCACAATCATTAGACCCCTCTAATTGGGCACCATGTGTCAACATCTTATTCATCCTTTGTTCTGCCACATCAGCACGCCATGTCATCATGCCACAACATCAGTCACTATGTCACTATCCCAATTAGCATTCTGCCATGTCATCAACGACATAGTGACATGTGTCACCTACCACCACCTCAGCATCTCAAGAATTGTGCCACATCTGAAGCCTCTGCCATGTGTCATTGTCGGACTCATCCACCTCACTGCTATGTTAGCGCCACATGTCAACCTTTGATTGGGTCGCCATGTCGCTATGTTAACTGGTGTGCATCTTTGCTTTGGCGACATGGCGACCACCGTCAAATGCGCCATGTGTCACAATTTGATGCATTGATGAAATCTAGACCGCCATGTCACATCAGGTCACTAAGTGTCTTCCTCTCGACTATTCTCTAGCTACCACTTGTCCCTCAGTTACTTGTTGACACTGCCACATCACTACCAAATCACCCACAACTTGCCTTCACCAGGTTTCAAGTTTTGTGGTAGGTCACTTGCCGGAATCTCCACTTTCCGAGAGGTTGCCATGTGCTACCAGCGAGACCCTCCCATTTTCCAGTGGTGGCATGGTGACCATCGAAAACTTCACTTTTGTTGGCACCGTTTCTACCTTTCCGACAACTTTTTCCGTTAAATTTTTCGCTGACTCTGTCTTGCATGCCCATTCAAAATATTACCTGCACCTCCAACTAGCTGTCCACAGCCCCACCATGCATTTGCTTGGCTCTCAAAAAGTGGTTGTTTTGAAGACACAATGGATAGGATGTGTTTTAGTATTTAAACACATTGGAGGGCGGTCTCCTACTCAATGTGGGATATATGTTTTAAAAGGAAACTCTTCCTTGTTCTACATTTTCAATCGCTCTCCTCTATTTCTTCCATGTGTGTGCAGTGGTATTCTTCTCTATTTGTGTGGAGCATTGTCATGAGATGTGTCCCTTCCACGATTTCGATGCTGCTTCCATTAGACTTCCCCATGCTTTCGCTTTAATTTGCAGGTCATGACTCTTGCATGAGTTCCTTTGCATTTTCCTTTCACACTACCTAGTCTTTTAATCAACTTCTTTCTTGGTTTGGCATTAGTGTTCTATTTCATGGCTGGTTGTTCCTCTTTCTAACAGTGGCTTTGTTTCTCTTGGCCTCAGTTGATGCACCCAATATTTTTGGCCTTTTGGAATCTGACAATTTCAGGATGCTACCTTATTTGTTCTCTAATGGCCCTTTTTTTGGAACACATATCAGATTTTGCTTCCTATGTTTTCCCATTGACGTCTTTCTTGATCAATCCATTTGGCTGGCATCTAAATGCTAAGGGTTTTATATCCTCTGAATCATCATTGTCCATGGGCAAAGTATCAAGTGTTTTTACTGACTGCTTTAGCTGAAATTTGTGAGACAGGGGCTTATCATCATCTGAATCATTCTCTGGCTTGATATATTGTGTTCTTACAGACTCGTTCGATTGTACATTATTTCTTGCTGGATGAGAACTACTATTTCTATTTAAAATTTCTCCTCTTGAAGATATAGAAATCCTGCGACTCAAAGGCTTGCCATCTTCAAAATCATCTTTAGACCCTAAAAAAAAAGTCCTTAACTGACTTAGTTTTAGTGTCATTTGAAAGCTTCTATCTTGGTCCCTGATCTAAATAAGCATATTTGTTTGCAGAATGTGAAACATGCTTAAATGAGGGTGACTTTGATGCAGAAGCAGTTAAACTCACGGAATTAGAATTGGAAGGTTGCGAAGGTGATGACCTTGAAACAGACACTTTGTGGGAACTTATGGCAATCTTTTGAATGGAATGAGATGATGCCACCTGAAAATAATCTTTTGAAACTAGAGAGGTAAATGAGTCATTTTTTCATTATCTTTTACATTTGTATCTCTCTGTGTTTTTTATAACCTCTCACATTTGCATCTCCCTCTAGGCTATTCATGGCCTTGCAGATCTACCAACAGCCCACGTTACATAGCAACTTGAGTAGAACTATGTTGGTATGATGAGGAGGTTAATTTGAGCATTGTATTTACTCCTTTAACTTCTTCAAAGTTTTCCTATGCTACAGAGATGTGTATTCCATCCCCTTTGATGTGCTTTGCATATGCTATCAACCTATGATCGAAATTCATCTTGAATGTTCCCGTAATATAAAATTCATTTTATATTAGCCTTCATGTTTTCATCAAGTAGAAACTCTTTCATTATATTTGAGAACTTTGATCATGCATTCAAATAATTTGAATTTTGATCATGTTTATTTAATATTCACAATCACTCATGCCTGAAGAAATTAGTAGGACCCCAAAGTGGGTCTAGCTAAAAAAAATTTGCCTTTCAAACAACTGAACTGCCAAACTAATCCATTTACCATCTGATGTTGATTAGGACTAATTTCAAGCACTAAATGATCTTTAAAACTCATTTCCACCCTTTTCTGCAAATTATCAACTTCATGCTAGGAGGTCCTTTGACTCGCTTTAAAAACTGACCAAAATACCTAACCAAGCTCTGAAATCTGACACACTAATTCTCTGTTTTGCATACTTACATCCTGTTGAATCTCGTCTCATGATGAATTCGGGATCAAAAGATATTGACCGACAAAGTTACCCTTTCAGAATTTCCTGCAAGAAAACATGTCAAAAAATAACAAATTGTGTACAGGTTTGGCTTTGAAAACTAGGTAAACTGACACTTAGGGAAACGAAAACTGGGAAGTTGGTTCACTGTCACAAGGAGAGTATAAATCTATGATTTGGGCTTATGACGAATAACAGGATGCAAATGGCAAGCGGTCAAAGTGGGCTACTCAGAATTTGCAGACTGGAAACAATGTCAAAAAAGCATTTTTTGCAGATGGAATTGACTTGGGAAAGTGTGCAGATGGATCCATCATGATTTGAAAATTGACACACTTAAAATATTTTTGGAGTACAACACAGTGGTACAATCCATTTGATCTCACTTATCACGGATTTGGAGATATGACATTACAAATAAGGGTTCTAACAAGTCTGCACTTCTTGACACCAGTAAAAAGTCAAAAATTGCATTTGGAATCACATTTGAAAACTAATCAAATGAATTTGTCAAAACTTACAAACTGGCACACTTGAAGCATTTTCAAAGTACAACACAGTGGTACTATCCGTTCGATCACACATATCACGAATTCAGAGTTATGACATTACGAATAGGGGTACCGATCAATCTGCATTTCTCGACACTAGTTAAAATTTACAAGTTGCATTGGAATCGTGTTTGAAAATCGATCAAACAAATTCGTCATAAGCTCAAAATTGAAATATCGCAAGTATCTAACCTCTAAAATGCAATATAAAAGAAATTTTCTCAATTTAGTGAAATGGGTCAAAATTATAGCAAGTCAAATAGGGCTTCTCAGAATTCAGAACAATTCACATTAGCATGACATCAATAAATGACTAACTTTGAGGGATTCAAAACTTAGTCAAATAGACTCGAAACAGCTCAAAATCTGAAACATAGGCTCTCTGGTATGGACAATAAACACTCTCAAAGTGATGAGTCATGAAACATTACTAGGTGCAAGATATTTAAAGACAAACTGGGTCTCATGTCGCTATTTGACACTCAAGTGAAAATGCAAAATTGTAAATTGCTCAAAACAAGACTTCACGGAATAGCTCGAAATGTCAAATTAACTTCATGAAACGAGTGGATATGCTGACTGGAAGGTGTTAGAAGCATTAAACACCTTACAGGCCTCAAATGGATAGTCAGATATACATTAACCAAAAAGCTCTCGAGGGCTTAAATTTTTCAATGGTACTCAAAATCAAGGCTTCAATTTTGAGTCTCAACACTTCGGACACCTCAAATCCAAGAACATCCATAAAGAAAGACCTTATTCACAATGAACTACAAAAGTCATGGGAATGTATGTAAATTTTTTATTGATTCAAGTTCTATAGAGAATCTAGTATCTAATGAAATGTTGCAGAAAGTAAAATTACAAATATTTCCTCATTCTTTCCCATACAATATATCATGGCTTACAAAGTTGGAAACAAACCTTAGTTAAGGAACAATTATGTGTAGAGTTCTCCATTGGTGAATACAAAGACAAAGCTTTGTATATTGTAGTATAAATGGATGCATGCCATTTTCTTCTAGGAAGACAATGGCAGTGCAATGTTGATACAACATATAGTGTAAAGAAAAACACCTATACTCTAGTTAAGGATGTTGTCACTTGCACAATGAAGCCTCTAACCCACCCTAGACGAAAGAAGAAACCTTTGGTTGTAATCATTGGGGAGAAAGAAATGATTAAAACATTAGAAGAGTCAAAGGAAGGAGGCTATGTATTAGCTTTGAAACCTAAAGAGGATGTAGTAATAGATTTAAAAAAATAAGTCTCAAAAGAAGTTCAAAACTTACTTGATACTTGTCTTAGTGGGGTCATAAATGACCTAATGCAAGAGCATCATAGATGTAAGAGAAATCTTGCATCAACCAAAAATATTTAATTTCAATTGTTTCAATAATGGTTGTCTTAATGAAGAGTTTGCCTATGGAAGCTTGCTACTCAATAAGTCAATCATTCAAGCTCAAAATGTCCTAATTTAAAAAGTGGAGGTTCATTTCAATCATATCAACCTACCTGTTGAAGCTCAATGCCATATCACAAGTGTCATTAAAGTTAGTGGATTTTTGGTATAAAATTTTGATAACTTTGGGCTTAGTTTTGAGGGTCTAAATGTGCCCAAACGAAGCCCACAAACTTGAGCTGGATGCATGATAATATCTTTCTTGAGAAAGAAATCGACCTAGGAATCTACCATATCTTCCTCGAGAAAGACACGAATTTATTGTATAATGACTTTTCATTTTGAATAAAGAATTCACCTTCTTCCTCTTCTAATTATCATGTAAAGGCTAGGACTCATTGAGGTTCTTTAACCTTTATGTCATCTTGGGCTATATCACTTTGGGCTAGATAGACATTGAGCTTGATCACTTTGGGCTAGATAGACATTGAGCTTGAAGACTCCAAGTGGGCATATTAATAGTTTTAGAAATCTTCACATGTTTATTTGATTGTCATTTAACAATGTGTTTCCTTAGTTAATACTTACAATTGGAACCCTATCTTTAATAAGAATAGAAACATTTTCAATGAAGTACATCTATAACATAGTTTGATAATGTACTGATTAATAAGTTCAATGCACAATGCATCAAAAGCATTGTTTCTCATGCTCTTGTTCTTTATTTCCTTTGTTCGTTGATTATTTCCTTTGTTGTTGATTATTTTAACACCTTCACTCTTGCAATAAGAGAATTCTCATAGTCAAAACACTTATTAGTTTTGCAATATAAAAAATAATAAAAATGATGGTTCACATGTGCACCATATTCAAGTAGTGCATCCATGAACAAGAGTAATTGATCAATTCTATTGTACTCCAAATAGACTTTCAAAAGTTCACCAAACCCATAGCTGAATAAGAATAGAAACATATTCAATGAAGCACATCTATAGCATAGTTTGATAGATGTATTGATTGATAAGTTCAATGCACAATGCATCAAAAGTATTGTTTCTCATGCTCTTGTTATTTCCTTTATTCATTATCTCCTTTGTTCGTTGATTATTTCCTTTGTTGTTGATTATTTTAGACCCTTCACTCTTGCAATAAGAGAATTCTCCTAGTCAAAACACTTGTTAGTTTTGCAATATAAATATGATAAAAATGATGGTTGACATGCACACCACATTCAAGTAATGCATCTATGAACAAGAGCAATTGATCAATTCTATTGTACTCCAAATAGACTTTAAAAAATTCACCAAACCCGTACTCGAAAAAACAATCTAACTAATTTATGAGTTTCATAATCTAAAGACTATCCAATGCTCCATTCTAAAACTGCTTAATTAATAATAATTTTTCACATCATTGATATATAAAACAAACAATTAATTATCATTTAATTACTAACCAATATGGGCATTGACTATTCAAAAAATGATTAAAAAATAATATACATAATCAATGAATCTTAAAGAAAAGACCCAATAGTTAAAGCACTTAAATTTCAGACTTCTAAGTCTTCAACATTATTTTCAAATCAATCCTATTTTTTTAAATTTCAGACTTCTAAGTCTTCAACATTATTTTCAAATCAATCCTATTTTTTTACAACTATTTTTTTCAGCACATCATCACACATAAGAAGCAATATCACCAATTGTTTTTTTGTCAAGAAGTCTGTATAGCTCCTTAAAAATGATACTAACAATTGTACACTTAAATTATATTTAATAAAATTATATTTAGCAATATCACCAATTTTTTTTTGTCAAGAAGTCTGTATAGCTCCTTAAAAATGATACTAACAATTGTACACTTAAATTATATTTAATAAAATTATATTTTACTACTTTTTATTAATATGACATCACATAATATATTAACTTTCACACTAACGACTTTTACAACAACTAATAAATACAATATCATTAAAAACCTTAAATATCAACTCAACAACAAAACAAAAAACATATAATTAGAACATTCTATCCATTAAATCTTACAAAACAAAATTATACCAAATAAAATGAATACTAACTTTAACTAATTGATGTACAGTTCACCTAGGTAATGAATGATACAAGGAAAAAAATTGACCAGCACAAAACAAATGATCCGACACAAAAGCAGAAAGGTACTAAAAGTAGGTAATATGGGTCATTAATGCACAACTCTTGAAACCTGGCAAGGAAATAAAAATGCTTTAGCATGCCGGAAATGTAACACCTGTAGAGATTACCAGTCTGGATACCATACTCAAACCGACGCAGTTGATAAAAATATAATTTGCCATAACAAAACTTCTGTTCAAACTAGTAATGCAGTGTCTTTCTACGAATAATAAACAAACCAGTCTGTAAAGAAAATATATTTCTGTTAAGATTTGCTATACAAGCACTCCAAAAAAAAAATTGTCTCCCAACCAATTCCTGCATTGGAATTAGGGTTTTGCCATCCATAGTAAACTTGTTCATGTCTCACAGTTGATAAAGACAAACACATCTTTTATAGACAAAGTCATAAACATTTCCAAATGACTTTACAAAAATGTCAGAAGACAGTACTCAATGACATATCTCTAAAAAGAGAAGAATATGAAGCAGAAAACCTAGAGCATATGGAACGCCTAGACAAACTATGAAAAATTAATCTGCAACATTTCATTAGTGCCGTATGACATATGGCTAAAACAACAAGACCATGAAGCAGAAAACCTAGAGCATATGAACCGCCTAGACAAACTATGAAAAGTTAGGATGTGTAACATTTCATTAGTGTTTATGTGGCAGCTTGCAGTGAATAAACCTTGCAGAAGAATGGATACCACCAATATCAGCCAAATAGTTGACATGGTAAGAGAATGTGACATTTTTACCAGGGCTGATGGGCTTCCCATGCTTCACTCTCACATTCTCAACAATGGGGTCCCATATTCCTGGGGCCAACATGGTGAGATTCAGAATGACATTGTGGGCATCACACAATCCACATGTGTTCTGCACTTGTATTTCAAATGTCTGGTAATCTGGTGGATCAACACCCATCTTCCAACTCGCCTTTATTCCCTTTCCTGATTTACAATGCCAACCTAACACTGAATGTAGTAGCTAAATCAGTCCTTTAGAATGGGTAAACACTATTAAATCTTAATAGCGAAAACAACTACACAACAACTTAACTATTACAACATGACAAAATAATCACTAAGTAACTTAACTAATACAACATGCCACTGTTGAAGATTAACTTAACTATTGCAACATGCAAGAACACTTACAAAACAACTTACCCAATACAACATACCACTGTTGAAGATTACATATATTGTTAAATCAGTGCAATAGCATTTCTTTTACAATGGGTAAATTCTTCCCCCTATTTTTATTGCTATTTAAAACTTAATAGCTAAAACAGCCACACAAAAAGTTCACCCTTACAACATACCACTGTTGAAGATTATGACGATTCAGATCACAAATTTGTTGCTCACAGAATGTCGAGAGAAAAGGTATACATAAACTCAACCAGACATAAAAACAACAGCTACCATAGACTGTAGAAACTAATAATCTTACTGAAATCATTGCTGCTGGATAGAAAAAACAATACCCAAAAGAAGGATGTTAACAAAAATGAAACATGTTACCTGCATGATGACGATGGGGCTGAGAATAAGGCAAGGTGAGAAGCATGAAGAAGAGACTGCAGCAGAGTCTTGAAGGTTCCATTCTCATTGTCAGAGTATGAATGAATGAGAATGGGGGAGAAGGATTTGAGGCGGTGTATTTATTGAGACGGCGTTAATAGTGGACGCCTCATGTCCGCTTCTTAGTGCACTTGTTACGTGTATTTCCCTCCATATTTTAGTGGGACTGGTTTGTGTGATTAGGTGGGGGGTAGAGTTACGTTTCCCACGCTCATTTATGTCGAATGACACCTACTGTTTTACACGGTTGGACAGAACTGGTATGTTAGGGTTTACTCGTTTACTCATAAATTTTTGTCTTGTTTTTGTTTTTTCTTTGAAATTTGTTTTCTTCGAAATTTTTATATGAATATTATTTAATAATTATTTTATTTAAGTTTAAAAAATTATAATTTATGGTAAAATACATTTTGAAAAGATTTAAAATTTTGAATAAGGGAAATTCGATTATGCTTTGAAAACCCTCTTTCTTTATGCTACATAATTGTCAAGAGATATCATCTTCATAATATAAAGATCGTGGAAACATGGTAGGACAATCAATGAATGGTGTTGGTGAACCATAGCGCCCAAAAAAACATTAGTTAAAGGAACAACTAATGGACCCAAACCTACCTCCAACAGACCAACAACACAAAATGGCAATGAGCTACCAATGGGGGTTATATATTGTTATTTGATACGAGGTGGTGTCTTATGCTCTTTGGAATTATACTTCATTTGCTTCTTCTTGAATCAAAAGGATAGTTATATTCTTGGAGCGTAATCAAAATTTTACATTTTTTATATCAAAAAGCAGCCAAAATGAGGGTTGACCCAATAACATAGAAATCGAGCTAAAGATCAATCAAAAGTCACTACCATATCATTAACCAACCCCCTTCCTTAACATCAAAAAACCCCAAACTAACATAGTACTGAAACTAACTTGCAACTATTATCAGTTAACATATTATCACAATTATACAAAAAATGACTTCTTCTTGAATCAAATGGATATTTATATTCTTGGAGCATAATCAAAATTGTACATTTTTATATTAAAAAGCAGCCAAAATGGGGATTGACCGAATAAATTTGAAACCGGGCTAAAGATCAATCAAAAGTCACTACCATATCATTAACCAACCCCCTTCCTTAACATCAAAAAACCCCAAACTAAGATATTACTAAAATTGACTTGCAACTATTATCAGTTAACATATTGTCACAGTTATACAAAAAATGAGCCCACTGTAAATTTCTAGGCATAATCCAAGTCCAATAATTAATAACGGAATAAGCCCCACGAGCCAAGTAGTAAACAATAAACATAAACAATAAAAAAAATAAAGACAAAGGACCAGGAGCTAACTCTCCTTCTTATGGTTGTTCAGGTTCTCCAATAGAAGCCAAATCCAATCATCCACCAGGAAGCCATACAACGAGCGGGTAGTCTCCATATCCTTGGTATCATTGCTCTCCTCCTTCTTAGCTTGCAGGAGATGGAGGGAGGTCGTAGCAGAATGCATCACACACACACAAAGAAATTTGTCACCCTGTCAAGCTTATCCTCTAGGTGCTCATTCTTTCTAATAATGCTAGTAATGGATTCCTCCAATTTAGATAAATCTTGACTACTAGGGGGGTGTTTATTAGTAGTATCCTAGGGCATTGTAATCTCCGGTTCCTTCTGCTTATTACCTCCCACAAGATTATCAACCTAAACCTCCATTTTCTTATGTCCTCGGGTTTTGAAAATCCAAGTTTAAAATCCTGATAGGGGAGGTAATCATCCCCTGATCACCCTTATCACCTTCCTTCATAATCTCAGTGGTATTGGTCTCCATTCTAAAAGTATCCAACACATGAGAAGGCATAGGACTATCCCAACCCCCGACAGTGGTAGTGCAAATCAAAATTGTATGTTAAATAGTAGTGGTGCAAATCTATTTTCAAAATTGTGATTTAAATCAAGATAAATTTAGGCACATATTAAAAGATGATTTTCCTAATTTATATTGTTTAAGTTTCATATGTTTATATCTTAAAATGTTGATTTGACATTTTGAAGATTGAATTCTATATGATTGACGAGATTAATCTTATATATTTATAAAAGAATATTGTGAAAGTGTAATATAATTATATAACATAAGGCATTTAATGTTTTAAATTATGATGATGAATGAATGTTGATGTTGACTTTGATATAAAAAGGCTTCTAAAATTTGTAATAAGTTTCTAAAATAAATAACATTGTAAGAATAGACATATTTGTTATGTGAGAAAAAATATTTGTGTTGTATTAGTTATGCCAAAAAAGAGTTTGTCGAATAGAATTAATGTTCCATGTACAATCATTCTTAACCATTGAACTAGAGTATAAATACATATGTTTTTGAGTAATATATGAAAGATCTATTTACACTTTACTATAGTTTGCAACACAGTTAGGATGTTAGTAAATGTCTTGAACATTTCAGGACTTTGTGGTAAGAAATTTGCTAGTCAAAATTATAAGTCTTTTTCTTTATGTTCCCTCTAATACTCCTTATTATTGTCTCATATTTTCTTGCCTTCATAAGTAGGTCTATTTTCTAATAATCATTCTTTCATCTCAAGCAATTTTCTTGACATTCTCTTGTGGAAATTATCTTGGTCTTTCAGTTGATCTTTAGGGTTTTGTAGAGTCAACTAAGACTCTAACAAGAGTGATGTGGAATAGAATATCACAATTGGTGTTCTTCATGTATAGAGTGGCCTTAGCTCATCCAGATCATATATGCAATGATATCCCTCTAGAAGGTTATTTTCTTTGCATGGGTAGTCAACTCATCTCTTAAAGTTTTCTCATAGTACCTCATCCTCCTCAAATCTTCCAATAAATAGTACAATTAGGTATGACTAAGATCACTATTAGGGTCACCTCTATAGCCTTGATATACCATATGAGATCCCTAACCTAGATACATAATGTTTCATATTCCTAATTGGCACTTTCTACCCTTGTCATATCCTACTCTCTTGCTAAGAATATAGTCTAAATATCTACAACATTGTATTCCCTATGGCCTATCATAGCAGTTACCCATGTCTCCTTCTATATCAACTTCACTTGGGTACCCTCATATGTGGTCCTAAGTCATGTCACCAACTCAAATAGTTGGATGTGTCTCATAGGTATTTTTTTGTGATTAGCAAGGATTAAGAGTTGTGCCCCATGTTTGGAGAACTAACACAATATTAATTGTGATAAAGTAAAAACACTTTGCTATTAGTATAAAAAATTATAGAGAAGAGATCAATATTAGTATCTTCGTCAAATAATATTATGAAAAAAAAAAATATTTTTATTACAATCTAGAGTATAATAATTCGTGGGTTATTATTTTCTAGTTAATATATTCTACTGTGACCTTGCTACTTGAAGTTCCTAGTGTCTTTATTTCAAGATTGGTGTCATCCTATTTTTTGGAGTCTATGACATTGAACCCACCAAAGGTATGAAACTTTGTGGTCCTAGTGTTGGGATTCTAGGGATGACCAAGACCATCATCAAGGAGGATGTCCTTTATCATCGCCTAGGTCTAGTTGTCTCTACTCCTCCCAACATGTTTCTACCTTTTTTTACCACTACAAGGATATTTTTCAACATCTTTTTTGTTGTGTGGAGCCTAATTAGACTCAAATGTTAATTTTTCCCCACTTCATTATATGTGGTTTTCCCCCATATTTTTCTATGGGGGTTTGGGGGTAGCACCCCTTGCAGGGTCCTAGGGTCAGTAGCGCCAAGCATGCTCATCATCATAATACAAGGTGAGGTTGAAGGGAAGTGCCCCCAAAGTAAAAAATGAATTTACTATTGTAAAAGGCGTCGGGAGTTATATATATTTTTCTATTAGTTAGCTTATTCTATCCATAATTTTCTAAATGAAAAAAAGCTTGTATAAAATGGCTTAAGGTTAGGGATTTTATGATGTATGATGAGATTGTAGCTTCTTGTGGTGGCATTGGGTTGTAAGGGATTATAGATTGCAATCAGGTTATAATCATTGGATAATAAGAATATTGGACTCGTTGTTTGATCGACATAGCCAAAGAATTGGGTGAACCATGTTAAATCTTTGTGTTTTGTGTTCTCTTCTATGTACTTTATTATTTTTTGATATTCCAGATATATTTGCATGTAACTATTGTTTCTATCTAATTAATCCTAACATGTGGTATTAGAGAAAGTTTGTTTTAGCTATCCTCTATAGGAAAGTCTCACAATTGAGTGAGAGCAATGGTAGACGAGGGTAAGTTGAAGGTTGAGAAGTTTAATGGGTAGAACTTACAGTTATGGAAAATGCAAATGGAGACTTATCTTTATCAGAAGGATTTATGAAAGTCATTGCAAGGAAAAATCCAATAAACTAACAACTATGGTAGATGAGGACTGAGATATTTTGGACAGAAGGGCACTTGATTTAATATTTGTTTATGCCTAACATAACTAGTGGCATTTAATATTATGAAACCAAAGACGTCTGAAGAGTTGATGCAAACCCTAGCAAAGTTGTATGAAAAGTCCTCCACTTCAAACAAGGTATTTCTTATGAAGCGTTTATTTAATATGAAGGTGACAGAAGGTGGATCGGTTTTTTATCATTTTAATGAGTTTTATATGGTTTTAAGATAGTTATCTTTTATAAATGTCAATTTGGATGAATAAATCAGGACTCTCTTGATTTTGTGTTCTTTTCTAAAAGTTGGAATGGCTTGGTAATGGTTGTGTGTAATTTAATTTTGGTTCTAATACCCTAAAATTTGACGATGTTATTGGTGTTATTTTGAGTGGGGAAACTCGTAGGAAAAGCTCAGGTGGATCTACATTAGGAAATCTCTTGAATGCACAAAGCAGAGAAAGAACAAATGAGAGGAAACAATTTTGAAAATTATGGGCAATCAAGAGGAAAATCAAAGGGAAAGAGGTCTCAATCAAGGGGACCAATAGATTACCGATATTGTGCGAAACGATGACATAAGAAGAAATATTGTTGGACTCAAAAGAAAAATCAAGGAGACAAACAAGAAGGAAACAAGGAGGCAAATTTGGTAGTAATCAATCCAAAGAGGATGCTTTGCTTCTTTCATTAGAAAATATTGATGATTAATGAGTTTTAGATTCAAGGGCTTCATTTCATGCTACTCCCATAGAGGTTATTTTCTTGATTATGTCCAAGGGGATTTTGAGCTAGTTTATTTGGGAGAAAATGAACCCTATCAAATTGTTGGAAAGGGGAAAATTAAGATTAAGTTGTTGAATTAGAATCATTGGCTACTATATGAGGTAAGACATGTTCCAAGGTTGCATGGCAACTGGGTGATGAGGGTTGCATGGTTACTTTTAATGATAAAAATTGGAAATTTTCAAAAGGTTCCTTAGTAGTGGCAAAAGGTCTGAAAGTAGGCACCTTATATATCTTTGTATAGGTTATCAGAATTGACTAGCATGTTAGATTAAATCAGATCTTTTAATTAATCATTATCTCTATTTAGTTGCAAAGACTTTTCAATTTTTTTGAATTGTCCATTCAATTTCTAATGAAGATGTAGCTAAAGTGACCTTTCAACTTCCATGAAGATGTATAAAGAGGCTTAAGATGAATTGAACAACTAAAGGATATGGACATACATCTCATTTGCTAAAATTGCCAATTTATATTAGATCTTATACGCGGAGTTCACGGGCATACATCTCAACAACAAGATTGTCCAACTCCTATAGAGTTCATGGGCATACATCTCATTCATGAGATGGCCTAACTTTTATGAGCTCAGACACACAACTCCTCCATGAGTTTGTCCAAATTTGATTGATTTGTAGGCATACATCTCACTTACGAGATTGTCCACAATTGTCTAAAATTTTATTTTAATATTATGAATAAATTGAATTCTTGATATTGTTTATTATGTGTTTATAATACCATTATTTCTTCCTTTGGTATTGTCCTCTGAATTGACAACATGATTCAGATCAGTGGTAAATGATTATAATTGACTGGCATATTAGATTAAATCAAATCTTTTAATTAATTATTATCTCTATTTAGTTGCAAAGACTTTTCAAATTTTTTGAACTGTCCATTAAATTTCTAATGAATATGTAGATGAAGTGACCTTTCAACTTCCATGAAGATGTAAAAAGAGGCTCAAGATGAATTGAACAATGAAAGGATATGGATAGACATCTTGTTTGCTGAGATTGCCAATTTATATCAGATCTTATATACAGAGTTCATGGGCATACATCTCAACCACAGGATTGCCCAACTCTTATAGAGTTCATGGGAATACATTTCATTCATGGGATAGCCCAACTTTTATGAGCTCAAACACACAATTTCTCCATGAGTTTGTCCAAATTTGATTGATTTGCAAGCATACATCTCACTTACAAGATTGTCCACAACTGTATGAAATTTTATTTTAATATTATAAATATATTAAATGCTTGATATTGTTTATTACGTGTTTACAATACCATTATTTCTTCCTTTGGTATTGTCCTCTCAATTGACAAAATGATTCAAATAAGTGGTATCAAAGTGAGGTTCAATCTCATTTTAGATGTACCTACAATCAGATTTATCCCAATATGAAGGTGTTCTTATAGTGGTCTTCTTCCTAAAAAATCAACATCGGGTCTTAGCTTGACACAAAATTGATAGCCAATCTTTCGAATTATAATAAGCTTGCACGATGGATTGTTGGTTCTTCTCAACCGTTCCCTTCAATGATACTTCATCTTCTAAATGTTGAGGTAATTAATGGATTCATTTGTTGCAAGATATGGTGGAAGTAGAAGTGGTGTGGCAACAATAACTTAATCACATGTTCTTAGCATAAGATGAATCACCAAGGACCATATGTATATAATTTCTCACGATGTTGATGTCCATCTTGAGGATCTTAGCTTTTCTAGTGATACACAAGCCTTACCTCCCGGCGTGGAGAATCTAATCTTTGTTTGCAACATGGATTCTTTCTACAGATCTTAAAATGTCAGGAGATCATAGTCAACAATAACATGTCCATCATTTTCATTTCTAATGCAATTGTCAAACATTGCAACGATTTTATAAACTTTTTATTTTACCATTATGTTCGAGGCCTTGCAAATGTCATCTAAAAAGTTCATTGAGGGTTTCATGGGGATGGATTCTCCTTTTTAAATTTTTAGAACTTTATACGTTATTGAAAATTGTGAATATTATGAATACTAAGGTTGTCGGCTTATATTTCACCCTATTGATATTTCTTGTTGTTGATGTCATCCTGAGCTGCATCGACCTTGTAAAATTGAAAATTATGGATTTAAGGGACATAAGAGATCTGTAGAAAATTGGGTGGGACTTCTGATTATATCAAGACAATTGAAGGTTTGGTGCTTGAAAAGAAAGAAAACTCCCAGGTGCATGATTCACTGAGATAAGAAGAAGCATTTTGGCAAAGATGATGTCTAGTGGATACACCCACATTGATAATTAGAATGTTTTGAAATATGTGCCAATTGTATCAAGTCCAGATCATGTTTAGTTGAGGTTTCCAAAGAGAAATTTACAGACCTTCCCTCCTACTAAAGCACAAGGCAAGATTACCATAGAATTGTGATCCACATCAAATATTGATGATTCCTTTTCAAGGTCGTCAAGATAATATTCAACCTAATAGTTGAAAAGTATTTTTGGTGTTGCAAATTAGCCATACTTCAATGTGGATACATCTAATGTCTTGGAGAGGATTCATTAATTTCTACTTCCATACAAAGGCACCTTTTTTTAGCAAATTGTTAACAACCCAGACTTATATGCTCCTTTCTGGATATGCACGACTCTTATATTTGTTGATGCAACGTTGGGAAATGTGGTATCATATATTGCCCACAAGACCCACTACAAACACTAGAACTATGACATAAATCAGGTTACATGGTCAGCTTGTCTATTTTATGGCTATGTTGGGATTGTGCCTCTGGCTATCTACTTTGTGCTAAAGTATCTTTTCATACCATCGGGCCTTGTACAATTGTGGTGCTTGTATGGCTATTTTCTATTTGTATTTATCCTTGCTTCGTTTTTATCAGTGATTCCATTGAAAATATTTAGATGGGTAATAGTCATCGTTGCGGGGTTGATATCAACAACATTTCTTGCCCTTAATCTCAGTACTCACATCAAAACTGACAAAGAAAAGATGGTTAATAGTAGACTGGAAAGACCTTGTCTATTGAAAATATTTAGATGGGTAATAGTCATCGTTGCGGGGTTGATATCAACAACATTTCTTGCCCTTAATCTCACTACTCACATCAAAACTGACAAAGAAAAGATGGTTAATAGTAGACTCGGAAAGACCTTGTCTGGATAAACTTATTTAATAAAAATCTCATTTTCAGGCTACATGGAAAAATCATCATTGATTATATATCTCACAAAAAGGTGATAAGACAATGGGGTGTATTTCCTCATAAGAGGGGAGGAATGATCAAAATTGATTGGCATATTAGATTAAGTCAAAACTTTTATTTAATCATATTATCTCTATTCACTTGCAAAGACTTTTCAATTTTTTTGAATTGTTCATTCAATTTCTAATGAAGATGTAGATGAAGTGACCTTTCAACTTCCATGAAGATGTATAAAGAGGTTCAAGATGAATTGAACAATGGAAGGATATGGACATACATCTCGTTTGCAGATATTGCCAATTTATATCAGAACTTATATATGGAGTTCATGGGCATACATATCAATCATGGGATTGCCCAACTCCTATAGAATTCATGGGCATACATCTTATTCACGGGATAACCCAACTTTAATGAGCTCAGACACACAACTCCTCCGTGAGTTTGTCCAAATTTGATTGATTTGCAAGCATACATCTCACTTACGAGATTGTCCACAATTGTATGAAATTTTATTATAATATTATGAATAAATTGAATTCTTGATATTGTTTATTATGTGTTTACAATACCATTATCTCTTCCTTTGGTGTTGTCCTCTGAATTGACAAAATGATTGAAATCAATATATCATAATGTTCATTCTACTTTAATTATTTCAAGGAAAATTTAATGTTCAAAAATCATTGTTGCAATTGAGCAAGGAGAACAAATAGTTACTATAGATTCTAAAATAGTGCTATGGCATAACAAATTTAGGCACACGAGTGGGAAAGGTATGAAATCACTTCATCTAAAGAAAGTTTTATTAGGTTTGAAATGTGTTAATATGGATTTATGTAAAAGTTGTGTGTATGGAAAAAAAAAAAAAAAGAGTGAGTTTTCCAAAGAGTGAGAAGGAAAAGAAAAATAAGAAATTGTAGCTTGCACTTAAAGATGTATGGAGACCATCTCAAGTATCTTCCCTTGGTAACTTCCATTACTATGTCACATTTGCTGATGATGCAACTAGAAAAGTATGGGTATAATTCCTTAGATAGAATCTAATGTATTTGTAACTTTTAAGAAATGGAAATGTTTGGAGACTAGTAAAAAGATATAATTTCTTAAATACGATAATGGTGGTGAGTATTGAAGAAATGAGTTTGAAGAATATTATTTCACTAATGGTATTCTTAGATAGGAAACTATTCCAAGGACTCTACATTAAAATGGAGTGGTTGAACACATAAACAAGATAATAATGGATTGTGCAAGGAGCATGAGGTTGTGTGATGGACTGCCCCTAAATATGTGGTAGATATTGTCAATATTGTTATATATTTGATCAATAGAGGTCCCTCCAATCTTTTGGATTATGGTATTCCAAAGGAAGCATGGACTGGAAAGAAGATGGGTTATTCTTTTCTTAGAGCCTTCAAATGTGAAACATTTGCACATATAGATTCTGAAAATAGAACCAAGTTGGAAGCTAAGTCAAAGAAATGTATATTTGTTGGATATGACATTGATAAATTTGGCTATATAGGCTTTGGGAGTTTGAAAATCAATAAATTATAAGAAGTGGGGATGTCATATTCAATGAGAAAGTTTTGTACAAAGATCTGTTACAGCAACATGGGAAGAAAGAAAATGATTATGTAGTAATAGATAATACTTTAAAAGATGTTCCAGTAGTTTCTCATACTTTGCAACAACAATTAAAATAGATTCCACATGCACTGGTGAATGTTAGACAGTCAACAAGGCTAAGCAAACCTCTAGAAAGATTTTCTCCCTCTTTGTACTCTATTTTACAAACAAATGCTAGTGAACCTAAATGTTATGATGGAGTTGTTTAGGTGGATACAAAGCTTTAGTGAGAATCTACATTGATAGAAAAAATGGACTCCTTGCTGAAAAATTAGACTTGAGATTTATGCAAGTTGATTGCAGGTAAAAGGGCTTTACAAAATAAAGTATGGGTTTATAGGCTGAAACAAGAGGATGGAGGTAAGAAAAGATTTAAATCCAGGTTAGTTGTAAAACGATTTGCACAGAAAAAGGGCATTTATTTTGATAAGTTATTTTCTCCAGATGTTAAAATGACTACTATTCGTAGTGATTTAAGTATCATGGCTATTGAAGATTTGCATTTGGAGCAACTTGATGTTTAAAAAAAAATTCTTCATGGTGATTTGGATGAAGAAATATATATGACACAACCACATGGATTTGAGGTCAAAGGTAGGGAGAATTTAGTGTGTAGATTGAAGAAAAATTATATGGCTTGAAGCAAGCACCTCTACAATTTGATATCTTAAATTTGGCAGTTTTGTGCATAAGCATGGATATACTAGGTGTCATTTAGATCACTATGTTTATTTTAAGAGGTTGCATGATGATGGCTACATTATTTTATGTTTATATGTTGATGATATTCTTATAGATGGGTCTAACATGAATCACATTAAGGGATTCAAAAGGCAATTAGCACACTGATTTTCTATGAAGGATTTGGGGACAACATAACCAATCCTTGGTATGAAAATTTGTAGAGATAGGAAAAAGAGGAAATTGACTTTATCTCAAGCTGATTATATCAAGAAGGTGTCAGAGAATTTCTATATGGAGAATGCTAAAGCTATTGGTACATATTTTTCTAGTAATTTAAAATTGACTAAGGAGATGTGTCCAAATACACGAGAAGAGAAGGATAAAATATCCAAGGTACCTTATGCTTCAACTATAGGAAGTTTAATGTATGCTATGGTGTGCACTAGACCAAATATTGCACATGTAGTGAGAGTTGTTAGTAGGTGTATGAGTCATTCTAGGATTGAGCATTGGAGTGCAATCAAGTAGATTCTCGTATATTCGAGAGGAATATCCAATAAATGTTTACATTTTGGGGGCTCTACTAGTATTTATTTACAAGGCTATGTTGACTCAAATTTGGCAAGGGATATAGATAGAAGGTTAAGTACTACATGATATATATATTTATTATTGGTGGGACAACAGTGAGCTAGATTTCTTGGTTACAAAAGGTGGATTCTTTATCCACTATAGAGGTAGGGTATGTTGTTGCTATAGAGGTAGCCAAAGAGATGATATGGCTTTAGTTCTTAATGGAAGAATTGGGAAACCCATAGAGGGACACTTATTTGTTTCCAGATACCTACAATTATATTCATCTTGCAAGGAATTATACTCTACATTCAAAGACAAAACATATATAGTTGCATTACCATTTCATTCAATCAATTTTGGATGATGGATGGTTAAAGATGGAAAAGATCTATATAGATGATAATTGAGCATATATTTTTACAAAGGAAATAATAAAGGAGAATTTGAACTTCTCTTCAATTTTGGTTGGTCTTATTGACTGAACAAAATAAAAGAATAGAAAAATCCAAGGCACTGGTTTTACATTCCAGTAGGAGCTACAAGTTTTTTTATCAATCTCCAAGTGGGAGGTTATTTTTGTGGATTTTGATTAGTCTCCTGGTGGGAGATTATTGTTATGTGTATCTTAATTAGACTCCAATGTTCATTATTTCCTACTTCATTCAATGTGGTTTCCCAACAGACTCTGGGGGTTTAGGGATAGCACCTCTTGCAAGGTCTTAGGGTCAGCGGCCCGAGGTGTGTTCCCTATCACGATATAGGGTGAGGTTGAGGGGAAACACCTTTGAAGCCAAAAATGAATTTATTATTGGGTAAAAGCACAAACATGTGTCACCTTTTATAAAGAAAAAGGATCCCATAATCTAAAAATAGTATTTGTGTTTACAATTTGAAGATGATATAAATTGATGAAATGTGTGAAATTGAATGAATTTTATGTTAGATAACTGAGAGAGAGAGGGGAGGGGGGGGGGGGGGGTGAATCAATTATGTTCAATTATCTTACTAACCCTTCAAACCTTTTAGTACCAATTCAATGTTATCAATATCATAGGTGTTAGTAAACAGTTTTGTCCTTTAGATAGAAATGCAAATAATGACTCAATATGCTTCAAAGAAGAGCAAAATATTCTAACAATTGGATAGATTATCATTTCATTGATAATCTTTCTCTGAATTGAGAGGTACAACTACCTCATAAAAGATATACGATGAATGCGATAAACTGATTATGTCTTTAACCTGAAGACACGAAGGATTTTCTGACATTTATCCATCAACATGGAATAAATGCAATTATTAGATTAATAAGTTGGTAATTAATGAAAAACCCAACAAACAACCAAGGGCTATCTACCAAGTCTTTCATATTACATAGAAAACTAAGAGAGAGAAAGCTATAAATATCTTTTTGTAAAAGCATGAATACATAACCACAAGACTATATATATCACATCTTGCGTAGTAATAGAGGACTTCATCTAAAACAGATTTAAAAGAACTCAGAATCCTTCCAAATCAGAAATGTAAATGTACATGACCACAAGACCAAACACACTTATGTTCCTCTTTATTTAAGAAACATGATAAAACAATAATAGTATTGCTCTATCCTCCTATTACAATCAACATGCCTAAAATAAAATTGCTTCCCCTATCACAAACTAGAACGGTCTTCTCCCTGTAGCAGCAGCTATAGAACTCCCACTCCGGAAAAGAGAACCCCTGTACATTCCCCTCTTCACATATTTATCCTTTTCTTTCCTTTCAACCGATGCTCTTTTTCAGTTATAATAACTGATTCTTCGTATTCTTTTTATTATCATTCCTAACATTACTTTATAAAACTTTAATGTTTTGCACATGTTATAGTTTTAGTGATAAGGACAAAAGATATAACCGATTAGAAAAGAAGCCTATATGTCTTTTGTGTAGGTGGCAATATGTTGGTGATGACTCATTTTATGTGAATTCACGTATCGTGTGACTGGCCTCCTAATGGTCTTTACTTAAGGCTGTGCTCATGCCAAACATGAATTCTTTCAACATCGGTTTATTCTATCAAATAGATAGCATGCAAAGTCAGCATTCCCATACATATATGCACCTTGACCAAGAGTGTCGACTCCTCAGATCATCCATGGTGGTTTTTATTGTTGGTCATCACCGAGCACCTTATGGTTTGCTTTTGCCACATGGATTTCATGTTTTTTTTTCATGATCTCTGATTTCTCAAACAAGAAACATAGCATATTCCTTGATGTCTGTTCAATCCCGATATTTGATAATTCTATCAGTTTCAAATCTTTATTATCTTTATTACCTTGACATACCATGACACCAATACTTATCGTGTCTTTTCTCTTCATTCATCAAGTCTTTCTCGGAATGAGAGTCTGAAACTTATCGAGACAGGTGCTTATGAACTGCGCATTCTGCTTGATAGTGATTTGGTCCATCCCTGATATCTTTCAATAATTTTACTTCATAGCTATATGCTTAGAATTCTCGAGTTCTAAAAAATAGATCATTCATCTATCCATTGTTCAAGCATTATGTCAAACACATCATTTGCGTTCTTCACACCTCAGACTGTGTGTCTGAATCTGCCCACATAATGTGCCCGATAACCCACGTATGGTGTGAAAGGCATACGTCATTCAAACATCCATGTGGCACTAGAAATTAGGTGCCTTTGGCATTCTCAATCCACTACACACATACATATATTGTGGCGAACAATTCTTATGCTTTCCTTTGTGAGCATAAGTAAGTTTCGGTTATCCTTCTCTACTTTTGGCCTGATGAGGGATTGTGTCTGCTTTTGAATTCTACACAGATGTTTATGCTACAACTTTGACGCATTTATACACCATCTTAAATGATTTACCTGCACTGACGGTGTTCCAAGACCTTCGTGGAGTGCATTGTGTTGAGTGACTTGGAGATGTATCCCCTGATTCCATAAATGACTTAGATGGTGTTTGTACTTACTCCTTTCAAGCGTCTGGGTAAATATCTTGTACTCACAACATGGGTTTTTGTGCTAATCTTCTTCAACACCTTTATCTTAGTGAATCATACGGAGTTCTTTGGTTCTTCATGGCCTTAATGCCTCACAAGTTTACCCGTTTGTTAAAACCAGGGGCTCTATTACATTTCAGGGCATTTCCATCTACGCATTTTGTTAAATAGCTGACAAACATCCTCTAATACATATGGTCAAGAAGTTTTCTTATGTCTTCTCTTTACCATTGGGCTCTACTTGGTGCATTCCAATGTTGTAATTTTCTTTTCTTTGAGATTGAACTTTCGAATCTCTAATCATGACTCACCAAAATTTAAAAATTTGAATATAAGCCTTTGATCATATGAACTCAACCCATCTGACTATTGAGTCTTTCAACTTCAATTGAAGATATACCCTTAATTTGTATTCTTTCAAAATAGAGAATATGGACATTTACACCAACCTCATAGACTGGATTTTGAACTATAAATATTCACCTTTACTTTTGGTGAAACTGAATCTTGAACCTAAACTTGCACCCAGATCTTTAATCCATACGCCCACACTTTGAAACTTTGAGCCATGTATCTTGAACTTGGAACCTTGAACAGGATCTGAGCTTAGTTTTGAACTTGAGCCACCGATCCCCTGAATCTTTGAACCACTGAACTACACCCATAATCATTTCTTTGAACATAACTCTAAATCTGAAGTTGAACTTTGAACTAGTTATTTGAATCTGCATTTGTGATCTTGCATGTTGAGTTCGAACTAAGGCTTTTGAAAATTGAAACTTGGTCTGAAGTTGGATTCAAACATGAAGTTGAAGTTGAACTTTGAAATCTTTGGTTCAAGTTTGAGTTCAACTTCGCATGGGTATGTTGCACCTTAGAATGTATTGACAATTCAGCTTTCTGGAGACCCAATCTTGAAACTGAAGTAAAATTTGAAGTTCTAAATTTGATGGTTCAACTTCAACATATCTTCACAACTCTATCTTATTCACATGTTATAGTTCATAAATTATCATGATCAGCAACTAAAAACCAACCAAAACTTACTTTGCAGAGTTAGCTTGGTAAAATAGAATGTGGGTATCAAAAAGCGTGGTAACAACTGGCTCTGACTGGGGATGTGGGCCATGAGGGACACAAAGAATCCAATAATCTATGGTAAAGACTAGTGCCTAGCCATTGGACAATAGAGCCATGGGAACAAAGAAAGGGGGCTACTTGTAGAGAGAGAGAGAATAGGGAACAACAAAAAAAAAAAACCAAAGCAACCAACAACACAACAACCGAATAGCTGTACTAAACACCACCAAAAATGGAGAGTAGCAAGATTTACAAATGTACATAAGTGAGAAGAACTCACCACAGGACCAGAGCTGAGGGAAAAACTTATACAAAGCCATTCACTGGTTGTGAGAAGAAAGAACCCTTCCTGAACAATGAATTGCGTCGGCATGGCACAACCCAACACCACTTCCATTTGGAAAACTCATCTTCTTGGCAACTTAGATTGATCATATGTAGAAACCTTGTCTAGCAATCATCACGTCCAAAGAGCCACATCTCATCATAAAATTCTAAGTTTTCCCAGACACTTTGCAAAGAACTTTCAACTCATTTTCTAACAATCCACTAGAACAAAATTTGTTCAAAAAATTTCAAAGTAGGGATTATGTCATCTTTAGCACACATACCCTTGGGATCAACACAAAAAAGAGGTTTTTCATAATGCAAAATGCCCTCAAGATAACTTAGTGAGCCTTTCCAAGCATAGAGTCAGTCTTAATCAGGACAAACCCATCATCCTTGCTGCTAATAAGTTTGGGAACTCTTTATCTAAAGCAGCGGGATTAAAAAGGCTTATACCTAGAGTTTCCATGAGAACAATTCCTTCCTTGCTTGCGTGAAGAAAGTGAGGCAACACTTCTTCACTGTGAGATAATGTATTTGTTGAAACCTTCCATGGTCCTTGTAACTTTCCTTATAGTATACTTGCTTCAGCGTTCTCTATGCCAAAGGGAAATAAATGGTCTTTCCCACCAAGAGGTGATTCTTGCATTTGGAAAAGAAGATTTTCTCTAACAATGACATCTTCATGAAACCTCGTTGGCAGGTAAAGTGGGTTAAGCTCACTTCGAGTCCACCTATCGTCCAATTCTTCAAACTTTGTTTTTGTCTTACTTGTTGATCCATTCATTTTTTCGAGAGTGTCTTATTTACTCGAGCATGTGAGAGGTTCTCCCATTTGGGAACCTTTGCTATCACGAGTGAGTGTGATTGCCTTTGATTCATGAAGGCTGGCCGGTTGGGGTCTAACCTTAGGCTACAATCAACATTTGAACACCTCATAGGAGTGTAGAAGTCCTCTTATGTGCCAAGTTGTGACCATTCCTCTCGAGAAGAAGGGAAATGAAATAAAAAGGCTTCATACTCTACCTCTCCATCACCTTGAAAGATGCCTTTCATTCCTTCCTCATGAATCTTTCTCTTCTCATACTGATCTAACATGCTTTCGTGATTAGTGTTGATGGCTGAAACTACATTAGGAAATTCAACAGAAGAAGATTCAAAGATTGGGTGAGAGGTATCCATTAGTAAGCTTGCATTCAACTCATCTTGAGCCTACTCTTTCTCTATAAGGGGCATACTCAGATCAGCTGATTGGGAATGATCTTTATTGTCCACAATGTGTGAACAACAACTCACTATCGTATTAGAAGAATTTTTTTCTTCGGGTGTGACTTCTTGAGAATCCTCATCATCATATTCGACATGCAGGTGATAAGATCCCATTGTATGGTGAGAATTGCTTTCAAATAGAGGAGGCATTACCAAATCTTTTGCACCAAAGACCGTCGTAATTTGATAGTCAGAAATAGTGGGTGTTGGTTTTACTATTTTGAAAAGAAGCCTTTTCATCCTAGGTTTTGCCTCTGGATGATATTGTTATTCATAGAGGCAAACTCTTTTCGGTGACAACCTATCACAACCATCAACTAACGGCCCAAACTTATCACTTGTAGGCTCATCTGTTAATTTCAAATCTGGACCTGAGACTTTTGTAATGTTATCTTGTTGAAACCAATCAAATAAAATAAAATTGTCTTTGATTCTTACAGCCTCTTTCTTAGCAATCTCAAAGTCACATACCTTACTTCTTTTGAGATGAAATCAGACTTCTGGATGTAATGCTGCAATAAAGATTGACAAAAGGTTAGCTTTGCTGGGTTGGTCAACTTGTGGAATCTTTGCCAAGGTTCAGGTGAATTGATCCACAAAGCTTCTTATCTCTTCATCTTCTTCTTTCTGAATTTTGAAGAGCTGACGTAATAGGTTGCCCACATTGACTACTAGTTTAAATCTCACAAGGAATTTATTTTCTAGCACACCCCAGCCAGTGATGCACCCATCTTCTAGGTGCTGAAACCAAATAGCAGCATCATCAACAAGAGATTTAACAAATAGACGAGCATACACATCTTCTTCTAAAACACCAAGAATCCCATAGGCTATATTGAATGCTCGAATGTGGTTGTCTGAATCTTGATCGCTTCTTCCAGCATACTTATGAAAATATTTATTTGATCCAACGGGCATGAGTGTGAAATGAGGTAGACACAAAGGACCAAAATGTGGATGCCATGATTGAGTCACAATCAAGGCCATCTTTGTACTCGACTTCTTTTACCAAAAAGTTCAGAGTCTCCAGCCTCCGTCCTCAAGGAGGTAACCTTCAAATATCCAAGGAAAGGAAAACACTAGAAATTTGCTTTCTTTCCCTAGCGGAGTCGCCAAAAACTGTTAGTAAATAGTTTTTTCCTTCAAATAGAAATGCAACCAAGGACTCAATATGGTTCAAAGAAGAACAAAATATACTAACAATTGGATAAATGATCATTTCATTGATAATATTCCTCTGAATTGAGAAGTACAACTCCCTCATAAAAGATATACAATGAATGTGATAAATTGATTATGTCTTTAACCTGAAGACATGAAGGATTTTCTGACATTTATCCATCAACATGGAATAAATGTGACTATCAGATTAATAAGTTGGTAATGAATGAAAAAACTAACAAACAACCACAGGACTATCTACAAAGTCTTTCATATTACATAGAAAACTGAGAGAGAGAGAAAGCTGTAAATATCTTTATGCAAAAGCATGAATACATAACCACAAGACTATGTATATCACATCTTGTGTAGTAATAGAGGACTACATCTAAAATAGATTTAAAAGAACTAGAATCCTTCCAAATCAGAAATATAAATGTACATGACCACAAGACCAAACACACTTATGTTTCTCTTTATTGAAGAAACATGATAAAATAATAATAATAATATTGCTCTATCCCCCTATTACAATCAACGTGCCTAAAATAAAACTACTTCCCCTGTTACAAACTAGAACAGTCTTCTCCTTGTAGCAGTAGCTGTAGAACTCCCACTCTAAAAAGAAGAACCCCTGTACATTCCCCTCTTCACGTATTTATCCTTTTCTTTCCTTTCAACCGATGCTCTTTTTTAGTTATAATAACTAATTCTTCATATTCTTTTTATTATCATTCCTAACATTACTTTATAAAACATTAATGTTTCGCACATGTTATAGTTTTAGTGATAAGGACAAAAGATATAACCGATTAGAAAAGAAGCCCATATGCCTTTTGTGTAGGTGGCAATATGTTGGTGATGACTCATTTTATTTGAATTCATGTATCGTGTGATTGGCCTCCTAATGGTCTTTACTTTAGGTTGTGCTCATGCCAAACATGAATTCTTTCAACATCGGTTTATTCTATCAAACATATAGCATGTGAAGTCAGCATTCCCATACATATATGCACCTTGACCAAGAGTGTCAACTCCTCAAATCATCCATGGTGGTTTTTATTGTTGGTCGTCACTAAGCACCTTATGGTTTACTTCTGCCACATGGATTTCATGTTTTCTTTTCATGATCTCTGATTTCTCAAACAAGAAACATAGCATATTCCCTGATGTCTGTTCAATCCCGATATTTGATAATTCTATCAGTTTCAAATCTTTATTATCTTTATTACCTTGACATACCATGACACCGATACTTATCGTATCTTTTCTCTTCATTCATCAGGTCTTTCTCGGAATGAGAGTCTAAAACTTATAGAGACAGGTGCTTACGAACTGTGCATTCTACTTGATAGTGATCGGGTCCATCCCTGATATCCTTAGGCAATTTTACTTCATAGCTATATGTTTAGAATGCTCGAGTTCTGAAAAATAAATCATTCATCTATCCATTGTTCAGGCATATGTCAAACACATCATTTGCATTCTTCACACCTCAGACTGTATCTGAATCTGCCCACGTAATGCGCCTGATAACCCACGTACGGTGTAAAAGGCATGTGTCGATCAAACATCCATGTGGCACTAGAAATTAGGTGCCTTTGACACTCTCAATCCACTACACACATGCAGATATTGTGTCAAATAGTTCTTATGCTTTCCTTTGTGAACATAAGTAAGTTTCGGTTATCCTTCTCTCCTTTTGGCCTGATGAGGGATTGTGTTTGCTTTCGAATTCTACACAGATGTTTATGCTGCAACTTTGACGCATTTATACACCATCTTAAATGATTTGCCTGCACCGACAGTGTTCCAAAACCCTCGTGGAGTGCACTGTGTTGAGCGACTTGGAGATGTATCCCGCGACTTGGAGATGTATCCCCTAATTCCATAAGGCCCCATTTGGTTGGGAAGATAAATTTGTGCCATAATCAGGTTTTTGAAAACCTGGTTTTGTGGTTTGGAAAGCCAATGGTCCGTTTGGTTGACACGGAAGATGAATATACTGTGGACTCCACAATATTATTAAAAAAACTGTCATAAAATTCAAAGCCTGGTTTTAATTTCGAATTCCACCTTTTTGTTGGAAGAAACTTCTTCCAATTTTTGACCAAAATTGGAAGATGAAATTGAAAACCAGGTTATAATTTTAACCAACCAAACACCAAAGTTTTTTTGCAAAACCTGATTTTACCCTTGATAACTCGGTTTTGGCCCTCATCTTCCAGCAATTAAACGCGGTCTAAACGGTTTAGATAGTGTTCGTACTTGCTCCTTTCAAGCCTTTGGGTAAATATCTTGTACTCACAATGTGGGTCTTCATATTAATCTTCTTCAACACCTTTATCTTAGGGCCCGTTTGGTTGCTGGAATACAACCGGAATAGGAATAGGAAATTAGAATATGATTTGTATTCTTTGTTTGGTGCATGGAATAGGAATAGGGAATAGGAATACGTATTTTCATTTTAGCTCTAAAATGAGCTTTTGTCCATTCCAAAAAATACCTGTAATTGGAATTGCTATTCTTGCATTCATTTTGACTTTCTCAAATTTGATTAAATTTTCAAATCCACTTTGACCTGGGGTGAGCGTTGGAACTTTGTTTTCAATATTTTCAAATATTTCAACGATTTTCCAATGGTGTCGATTGCATCTTCAGAAATATTTTCAAATGGCACCGATTGCAAGTTAACCCTATTCCAATTTAAGCTTGCATAACCAAACAAGGGATAAACAAGATTGGATTGCATTTTTCCTTTCCTATTCTTCATTCTCCATTCTCATTCAAATTTTCTATTCTAATTCTCAATTCCTACACTTGCAACCAAACGGGCCCTTAGGGCCCGTTTGGTTCCTGGAAGATGACAGGAATTGGCTTTTTCAAAACCTAGATTTGAAAATTTGTGCGTTTGTTTCAAAATTTGCAAAATGGAATTAGCATTCGAGACTTCCAATTTTGTCTCAAAACCAGGTTTTCCGACTTCCTAAAAAAAGTAGGAATTGAAAATCAAAACCTGGTTTTGTTTTTTAAGGAGTGTAAAAACAATAGATTGGACTATTTTCTGAAATTTGCCTTCAACTCCAAGCTTACGCATAAAAATGTGTCTTCACATGCATCTTCCGAGTGAAACAAACGGTTTCAGGAAAATCTCAAAAATCGGAATGAAGATATACAAAACCTTAATTTGGCTAAACCAAGGTTTGTACAAATCTGAATTTTTTAAATTCCACGAACCAAACGGACCCTTAGTGAATCATATGGAGTTTTTTGGTTCTTCATGGCCTTAATGTCTCGCAGGTTTGCCCGTTTGTTAAAACCGGGGGCTCTGTTACATTTCAGGGCATTTCAATATACGGATTTTGTTAAGTAGCTGACAAACATCCTCTAATACATATGGTCAAGAAGTTTTCTTGTGTCTTCTCTTTACCATTGGGCTCTACTTGGTGCATTTCAATGTTGTAGTTTTCTTTTCTTTGAGATTGAACTTTCGAATCTCTGATTATGAATCACCAAAATTTAAAAATTTGGATATAAGCCTTTGATCATATGAACTCAACCCATCTGACTATTGAGTCTTTCACCTTCAATTGAAGATATAGCCTTAATTTGTATTCTTTGAAAATAGGGAATATGCAATTGGACATTTACACCAACCTCACAGACTAGATTTTGAACTATAAATATTCACCTTTACTTTTGGTGAAATTGAATCTTGAACCCGAACTTGCACTCGAATCTTTAATCCATAGGCCCACACTTTGAAACTTTGAGCCGTGTATCTTGAACTTAGAACCTTGAACAGGATCTAAGCTTAGTTTTGAACTTGAGCCACCAATCCCCTGAATCTTTGAACCACTGAACCACACCCATAATCATTTCTCTAAACATAACTCTGAATCTGAAGTTGAACTTCAGACTAGGTACTTGAATCTACGTTTGTGATCTTGCATGTTGAGTTTGAACTGAGGTTTCTTAAAATTGAAACTTGGTCTTGAAGTTGGATTCGAGCTTGAAGTTGAAGTTGAACTTTGAAATCTTTGGTTCAAGTTCGAGTTCAACTTCGCATAGGTATGATGCACCTTGGAATGTATTGACAATTCAGCTTTCTAGAGAGCCAATCTTGAAGCCAAAGTAGAATTTGAAGTTCTAAATTTGATAGTTCAACTTCAACATATCTTCACAACTCTATCTTCTTCACAGGTCATAGTTCATAAACTATCATTAGCAATTAAAAACCAACCAAAATTTACTTTGCAGAGTTAGCTTGGAAGTTTAGAATGTGGACATCAAAAAGCATGGTAACAATAGGCAGACCTTTAGCATACACATTCAACTTGTCAAATAACTCCTTCAAATAATTTACTTCTAACTGTTAACTTACTATTCTTTGCATTATCGAACGACAGTAAAAATAACTTAGTTATAAGCTTTCAAATACTTAGTTATTACTAAGTTACAGTAAAATGTAAAACAACTTGTAACACAAATAAAATTTACACATTTGACCCCATGATTTTAACGTGGAAACTCTACAAAGGGAAAAAACCACCTTATCACCCCTTTATCTTGCCTTACGAGTGGCCTCACTACAACATTTGGGGTCAAATTGCATGACAATTTTTGATGGCTATGTAATTTGCTGTGATTTTTATTTTATTTTTTCAATTGTCCCTGGTGTCGTCGCAATACCAACGTCGGTGTCACAATTGTGATGCCCATGTGAGTATAAATAGAAAAAGAAAACATGACATAAATCATTCGCCATTTGTTTTGATTGTGGAGAGTTGCATGTGAAAGAAGGTGGAGAGCTCTGAACAAGGGTGGAGAGCTTTGAACATCAGCATGCCCTTGTGCTTGGTGCATTTCATTCCTATGATATCTCTTCATTTCATTGTCATACCCTTGCTATGTGATTTTTTTGCTTGTGATCTCTGCATTTCATTTTCATGCCCTTGCTTTGCATTTTGGTTTCGTGCCCTTGTCATCTTTGTGTTTTGTTGCCATGCCCTTGCTCTATGATTTTAGTGTCATGCCCTTCCTCTATGATTTTGTTGCCATATCATGCCCTTGCTCTATGGTTTTGTTGTCATGTTATGCCCTCGCTCTCTGCAATTTTCTTCAAGGGATATGTAAATGTTGGTTTCTTTTCCTTATAAAAAAGTATCTCTTTATATCTCCTTCTAAACATGTGTATTTAGAGATCCTTTTTAAGGTTCTTTTTACATCTTAGCATAACAAAAAAATTGATCCAGCTACATACATATTCCAGAATCCAAATAATAATAAAATAAAACTCACTCAACCCATGCTAAATGACTTACCTCAAGATTGTCCATAAAAATAATGTAGACTAGCAAAAATGGGCAAAGTTCGCAAGAAATTTTACAAAAACATATCATAGAAGATATTTTTAGAAAGAAACTAGCCATAACCAGTTAAATGGATCTAGTTGTTGATTGGCTAGGTTGATTATAAATTGCTATAGAACTATCATCAGATTAGGTACAATAAAATAAAAAATCAGTTGTTCCTATCTAGTAGGATCAAATACAGTTTTTCAAGGAAATAAATTGCATATGCAAGGAATTGAAGAATGACTTCAGTGAAGAGTTGAGTGTAAGGAGTTGAAGAAGCAAGTTTTTCTTCTATCTAAATGCCATAATCATAAGGCACATTCCCTTATAGAAGCCTCTGCCAAGATGACATTACCTCTAAACCATGCAAAGGATGTTGAAGTGGTTCCCAACCTTGAAACACTCTTATAAGCATTTGATACTTGGGATCATCGCAGGGAGACCGTGCCAATACTTGAAATACTCTTATAAGAAATTAATGTTGAACTATAAATTCTCAAAGATACTTGAAAGTGATTCCAATCTCATTGTACCTACTACAACACTTTCCTGGATTCTATCCAGTGGCTCCCAGAATATCCTCTTTGTTGTCTAGATGTTGTTCTATTGTGTAGCCTCTTTCTAAAGCCGTTCCTTCTCCTTCTCTTTGTAAAGCTACTCCTTCTCCTTCACTCTCGTGCCTTAAATTTTAATTATCAAACTTATGAATATCTACCTTTACCTTATCTAAAATCAACTTTACACTATGTTGTAACTCTAGCATAGTTGTTTGATCATTGATAGCTTTAATTTCAGCATTCAAGTTTTCAAGATTGGTCAACACCCTCACTTGTGGACCTCTCATGTCAAGCACTTTTTGTATTGTTTCAACACCATGTTCTTGCTTTTGAGCTAACAATTCTTCAGGTGTATTTTTTTGTAAAACATTAATTTTGTTGAAAATTTGTACACTCTTAAGAAGTGCATTATTATTTTTATGTATGTATGTATGTATGTATGTATACAGAGAGATCTTGTGGATTGTGGATTGTGGATTATAAACAAAAAAAGAAAAGAAAACATGATATTAATCATTCCCTATTTGTTTTGATTGATTGTGGAGAGTTGTGCACAAAAGAGGGTGGAAAGATCTGAACAAGGGTGGAGAGCTCTGAATGTTGGTGGAGATCAGTGGAGATCTAGGATTATGTTGCCATTCCCTTGTGATCACTGCATTTCATTTTTGTATCGTGCCCTTGTGATCTTTGTGCCCTTGCTCTACAATTTTCTTCAAGGGGGGAAGAGGTACATTTGTAAATATTCTTTTTTTCCTTCCACTAGTACATTTGACCCTATTTTTCGACCAAAATTTTTGACCATCTATTAAAATGGTTTAGATTGGTCACACTATGCAAGGAAAAATATGTTTGTTTATAAATCCATGCCCGTGTTGGTCAAAATTTTGACCAACACAGGCTTCATATTGTTTTTAAAATGAAAAAGGTCAATGCGCTATTTCATTGTCAATGTGGTTGTTTGATGTTTTACTGTTGGGGTTTTAGGGTTCAGAGAATAACATTGCGATTGTTTCCCTCATAAGATCCAACGATCATAGAAATCTTGGATATCTGGCTAAGCAAAATAGGCTGTGCGTTTCTGTATCGCGAGCAAGAGGAGCACTATATTTCTGTGGCAATCACAACTTGTTGTTAGATTTCAAAGAATGGGATTGTTTGAGCGAGGAAATATATTTTCATTATCCAAGACATCCTTGCGACCCTCTTTTTGTTCTGCACATTAAAGATGCTTCTTCTTTCAATCCTCTGTTCTGCACATGGCCTTGTAGGGCTCTTCTCCAATGCGGTCACTTGTGTGAAAGCACTTGTCATGATGGTAAGCATCCCCTCTATGTCGAACAAGTTCTTTTTCACTTCAAAGATTATGGTCACAAAGCAATGCTCACAAGATGAGGAAACAAAGCTTTGTTTGGAGGAAATAAGCTACGCATTTGATAAGTGTGGATCTTCATCAAATCTCTGGTTTCTCTGGCTAGTTGTTGGAAGCAGAATCCAGGTAAGTAGTTTGGATCTTCTTTTATTTTTCAGGCCAAGACCAAAGATATATGGCAGGATGGAAGATAGTATCTAAATATCTAATGTCAAATGTCCCTTCAAATGAAACAACTCATAAAAATGATTGCATGCACTTTAATTGCAATAAGTATTCTCTTAATGCATTAAGTGTAGCTGGTAAATGCTTTTATCTACTATACTGTAGATCATTGCCTTATGTGTCAAATAGAATCAATACCATGAGGAAAAATACAAAACCTGCAGTAGACCCCTCAAAGCAAAGTACCCAAAGGACATACCACTGAAAAGAATTTGAAAAATTCACGATACTTTCTTGTAAATTTTGCCCATCTTTTATCATGTATATACATAGACATAGGAAAAGAATCATTCCCTATACACCAAGCTTTGATCTTTTGATCTGATATATTGACTTTAAGATTGAAACTCGTTATCTTCTTTTCACATTATCTAAATCAAACTGTGTCTCCCAGCAAGCATCCAGAACTTTATCCCAAATTTTTAATCATATTTGCTACAACTTGTGTGAAAAAAAGAAATTGTAGATGGGCTACTCAGATCCAATACTCTGTGCAACCATTTTAGAACAAGAAGCATTTTCATATCTGCATTCTATCTTGTGTTGTGCTACATTTAAGGAAGCCTTGCATATGATAAATTTTCTTGTGCGAAAGCTCCACAAATGGTTGTGTAGGTGTGTCTCTGACATCAACAACACAAAACAAAACTCAAGGATAGCTCTTCAAAGAGCAGAGGTAGCTACTCACTATAGAGAAGCATTTTCCAAATGTTTTTAAGTTTATCAGCATATCCCTGCATCCCCTCTATGTAACTACTACTATTGAAAATAGATAAGAAAGACCTAGAATCAATTGAAAAACAACACATGATAATCTGATCAACTACATAAGAACTTCATTCAAATCAGGTCAAGTGACTTACACAAAGATTCTGCACGATTTTCTATTTTTGAGAATGTCGATGGGAAAAATGATCATAGGTTGCTAGTTGAATATTATGACCCAACCAAAGAAGAACTATTTTTATAATGAAATGAACCAAGACTACTTTCTTGCAACTGCCACTCCAATCCATAATTGCTTATGCATAAATAGGTAGCATTAATAAAATGTATAATATATGTTCAAAACAGTGATTGATAAGATACAATCCATAAGTAGGAGGTATTTTTCCACAGCAAGTCAAATTGTGATATTGCTATCAAGGTTTAATTGTGTGATTTTTGAGTCAAAGTCATTGACCCATATTTCATGACTACTGGTTCACCGAAACCATCTCTCATGAGAATGAACGAAACACTTAGCACTCATTGGATCTAGGTGGTGCTCACAAAGGTGAAGCACTGGGACTTCTTGGGAGGTTAACCATCCCAGTACTAGTCCAGCTCGAGTGCACTTAACTACGAAGTTTCATCCATGGTTAAACCCACTCTACTTGCAACCCCATTTGCAAAACCTTCACCAAGTGTTATGCCTTATGAACCATTCGTTAGAAAGCCCCTTAAGCATATCAATTGATAAGTAAGAGCTATTTTTGCACAAGTCAAATTGTGATATTGCCATCAGGATTTAACTATGTGATTTTTGAGTCAAACTCATTGACCCATATTTCATGAGTAGTGATTCACCGAACCCATCTCTCATGAGAATGAATGGAACACTTAACACTCATTGGATCTAGGTGATGCTCATAGAGGTGAAGCACTGGGACTTCCCTAAAAGTCACCCATCCCAGTACTACTCCAGCTTGAGCACCTTAACTACCGAGTTTACTCTATGGTTAAACCCACTCTGCTTGGAACCCTATTTGTAAAACCTTCACCAAGTGTCGTGACTTATGAACCATTCATTAGAAATCCCCTTAAGCTCATCAATTGATAAGAAGGAGATATTTTTCCACAAGTCAAATTGTGATATTGCTATCAGGATTTAACTATGTTTTTGAGTCAAACTCATTGACCCATATTTCATGAGTAGTGGTTCACTGAACCCATCTCTCATGAGAATGAATGGAACACTTAGCACTCAATGGATCTAGGTGATGCTCACAGAGGTGAAGCACTAAGACTTCCCAAGAGGTCACCCATCCTATTATTACTCCAACTCTAGTGCACTTAGCTATGGAGTTTCCTCCACGGTTAAACCCACTCTGCTTGCGACCCCATTTGCAAAACCTTCACCAAGTATTGCGACTTATGAATATTCATTAGAAAGCCCCTTAAGCTCATCAATTGATAAGTAGGAGATATTTTTCCACAACAAGTCAAATTGTGATATCACTATCAGGATTTAACTGTGTGAGTTTTGAGTCAAACTTATTGACCCATATTTGATGAGTAGTGGTTCACCAAACCCATCTCTCATGAGAATAAATGGAACACTTAGCACTCATTGAATCTAGGTGATGCTCACAGAGGTGAAGCACTGGGACTTCTCGGAAGGTCACCTATCCCAGTACTACTATAGCTCGAGCATGCTTAACTATGGAGTTTCCTCTAGTTAAACCCACTTTGCTTGCAACCCCATTTGCAAAATCTTCACCAAATATTGTGCCTTATGAACCATTCATTAGAAAGTCGCTTAAGCTCAGTAGGAGATAATTTTCTACAACAAGTCAAACAAAGGCAAGATACTCCTTCAATGTATGCATAAACCCACAAGAGCAAACAATGCTCAAGATAGGGCCATAACATAAAGAAATAATTTCTCAAAGATTGTTTACTTAAAATCTAAGTTACTAGCCTTCGTAGTGGTTTAGGTTCAGGTTCATAGGTCTGGTTTGAGGAGTTTATCAAAAAGAATTTGGTGTTGAGTTCGTCAATACAAAAACATTTACAATATAAAATATGCATATTTGCAGCAGTATTTCAGTTCAAAATACTAATGATATATTAGTGAAACTCAAATGTTATAATATATATTAAAATAAAATAATAATAATGTCAATTGTCAACAGTGAGTCATCATTTTAAAAAAATATATGGGACTTACAAAATATCATCACCATCTATATTATATGATATAGGTAGTGGTAAATTAGAAGAACCACAAATAGGGCTCCACTAGCATTGGCATTGGCACAAGCACTCCAATGCCCACAAATTTTCCCATAGTCATCATCAACATCAAGTGCAACAAAGTAGGAAGTGGAAGATCCAAGTCAATATGTTATGGGCTTATTATCTCACTCCCTTGTGTCCCCTCTTAGCCACTTTGTTTAAGGAGTAGTAGATTTGAATGCACGTAAACCAAGTCCTTTTCCTTTTTTCAGTGTAGCCAATTGCACTTTACTAAGCAGATCTAGGAGTGTGTGATCCAATTCCTCACAAGTGTAGATGAACTAGCAAGCTATTGCGACAAAATATAAGGGTTAAGAATTTTTTTTTAAAATTATGATATTGCTATCAAGAAATTTTGTAGTTAAGTGTGCTCAAGTTGTAATATTAGGATGGGTGACCTCCCGTGAAATCCCAGTGCTCCACCTCTGTGAGCATCACCTAGATCCAATGAGTGCTAAGTGTTCCAATCATTCTCATGAGAGATGAGTTCAGTGAACCACTACTCATGAAATATGGGTCAATGAGTTTGACTCAAAAGTCACACAATTAAATATTGATAGCAATATCACAATGCGACACTATGGAAAAAAATCTCCTACTTATCAATTGATGAGCTTAAGGGGCTTTCTAATGAATGGTTCATAAGGCACAACACTTGGTGAAGGTTTTGCAAATGGAGTTGCAAGCAGAGTGGGTTTAGCCATGGAGGAAACTATGTAGTTAAGCATGCTAGAGCTAGAGTAGTATTGGGATGGGTGACCTCCTGAGAAGTCTTGGAGCTTCACCTCTGTGAGCATCACCTAGATCGAATGAGTGCTAATTATTCCATTCATTCTCATGAGAGATTGGTTCCATTCATTTCATTAAATATGTATCAATGAGTTTGACTCAAAAATCACACAGTTAAATCCTAATAGCAATATCACAATTTGACTTGTTGTGTTAAAATATCTCCTACTTATGGATTGTATCTTATCAATCACCATTTCAGACATATATTATACATTTTATAAATGCTACCTGTTTATGAATAGGCATTTATGGATTGGAGCAGTAGTTGTAGAAGAACAGTCTTGGTTCATTTCATTATAAAAATATTTCTTCTTTAGTTGGGTCATAATATTCATCTAGAAACCTGTGGTCATTTTTTCCTGTCAACATTCTCAACAACAGAACAAAATCATGCAAAATCTTAATGTAAGTCACTTGACCTGATTTGAATGAAGTTCTTATGTAGTTGATCAGATTATCGTGTGTTGTTTTTCAATTGATTCTAAGTCATTTTTATGCTTTTTGTTATTGAAGAGTCATTTCATAATTCGATTCATCCTAACTGTGATCACTGTCGTTGTATTGGTAAGAATCGCCAAATTTCTCTCTACCAAATTATTATTATTTGTGGATGAGAAGTATTTAATGCTCATTCCTTGATTGTAGAGTTAATGATGACATTTTCATTTTTTTTTTAAGTTTAGAAGTTTTGAGACCCCAACTGAGACCCCCAAATCACCTTGCCAACTCATGAAGGTCACTGTTCAAAAGGCACTTAATTAGTTTGGAAACAATCAACATTTAAGCAGCAGCTATTTGACTTTTGTAATTGGTCTTAAACCATAACAGTAGCAGATTGATGACTAAATGAGTCTTACTCATCTCAATGTTAGTTGGATTTGCTTTAGTATTGCTGATGTAACAAACCCAGGCAGTTGAACTTAGCAGCTCTAAAAGCATGTGTAGTAGGTTAAGATATGGGCAACATTAACTTGTAGGTTGATGTATGGTAGTAGTTTCAATATTGTTCCACTAATAGATGTTAATCGTGCATAATAAATACTGGATCAAATTTGAGTTGCACCTTGGATTTCAGGCATATTGCATGTATTATGAGTTAAATTGAATTTATAATATCTTGTTTTGTACAAAAAAATCTAATGTATATTGCGATGTAAACATAGATAGTCTATTCTAGTTATTGTTTTGTACAATTTCAGTTAAAGACACACAAGTCAACAAACTTCCTGTTGATGTACTTTGTTGGATTAAGTGAAAAGTTAATAATCAATTGTATTTGTCAACTTTTAATAAAGAAATGAAGCAATGGACGAACTACATTTAACATGATTGTTTTCTTTCATTTATTGATGATTTTTTCCCATCATTTATTGACAATATTTTTATGACTTTTCCCTATCATTGGTTAAAACTAAGGACGAAAGATGTAGAATACATATATTTTTTTATTTATTTAAGTACAACATAATCCTAATCAATAGCATTGTCCTAGTAATGATGTAATAAATACCTGTAATATGGATTCTTTAGAACATTATATGGATTTTTCTAATACAGCTACACAAATAAAGTTTTAACTAAAAAAGAGATAGAGTTCACTCTTATGTGCAACTCCTCTTTCAGCCTGAGGGTTGGCTATGAAAAATCATCTAGTACCATTTTGAAAGCAATTGAAATTTTAAACGACAAAGAACAGTCCACAACAATTGAAGTTGACATGGGATATCCTGACTGCATGGGTTTAAGAACACTTTTTAGTTTAGAGAGAAGCTTGTGCATTTTTAGCTAAATCTCTTATGATATTTTTTGTCTGGCATTTCAAACTGGAAACTCATAGATCACTTTCTTTATTTTGTAGGTACTTGATGCAACAAGCGATGAACCTTGGGGTCCACATGGGATGGTTATGGCTGAGATTGCTCAGGCTACAAGAAATTTGTAAGAAAATCTTTAGGGTTTTGCATCAGAGCTCTCACACAGATTTACATTTCTTTTTGGCAGTCATCCTACAAATAATGGATAAAGCAATTTGTATTTGATGCAGCAATGAAAGCCAGTTGGTTATGGGTGTTCTCTGGAAAAGGGTTAGTGACACCAGCAGAAACTGGTGTCATGTTTACAAGGTAGATTGTTCTGATCCTTCTTTGGAAGTTAGTAATTTCAAGCTGCATAGACTTGGTTCATGCCAAAAGTCAACAACAGTATATGACTTGCCTGAGCTGACATTTGTAATTTTTAAAAACATGTTTTTTTTTGCAATGGAAGTGTTCCTTCTTTTATCTTCTGTCAAAACTACAAAATTGATTTTATTCTCATCTTATGGCACCTTCGAAGTTGTAAAACATTCTATTAAGAAGCTCATCTTTTTTCATTTCAAGGCATTGACTATTCTAGAATATCTTGTGGCAAATGGATTTGAATGTGTCATTGATGAACTATTGGAACACACTTTCCAAATTTTAGTATAAGACATCCCAAGACTGTCTTTTTGTTGGCTAGGAAACTTACATCAGCCAACTAAAATTAATTTACTTATATGTTTGATGCTTGCTCTTTTCTATGCTATATATTGAATATTTCTAGGTTGTTCTATTCAAATATTTGAGATTGATGTTTTAGCTATGAGATTGATAGTTGGAATTTTCATTGATTAGACACTTTCAGATTTTGAGTTTGTTGAACCAAACGGTTAGGATCAAGGAATCAATGTGATCGACACTAGTACATTTGACCCCATTTTTAGACCAAATTTTTTGACTATCTAATAAAATGCGGTCAAATTGGTCGAAATATGCAAGGCAAGATATCTATATCTATATATATATATATATATATATATATATATATATATATATATATATATATATATATATATATATATATATATATATATATATATATATATATATATATATATTACCGCCCTAATTTCATTCTTGCTGCCCTAATTTCTTATTTATTGTTACACGAAAGACAGCTTGTGTGGCTTAATCATTTCCTACAGTGCATTTTGTGGCCAGGAGTACGTGCCAAAAGGGTTTTATAGCTTCAGCGCCAATAGGGTTTGATAGCTTGGTTTCTTTGGTGCTTGATTGTAGTAGAGGAGAGCTCATGAATGCTTCAAATTAGTTGACATTGAAAGAGATTTCAGAAGCGAAGGCTCTTGTAGCATCAAAGAGTCATAGTGAAGCTGAAAGAAGGCGGCGTGAAAGGATTAATTCACACCTGGCAACGTTGAAGAGCTAAACCACACTAACACAAGCTACGTCATTTAGGGTAAGCTTGGGTTGGTGTTAAAGTCTATTCTTTAACCACATTTCTATCATTTGTATGGTTTAATGGTTGGATCATCTACCTTCAAAAACTAACACTGATCACACAACAACTACAACATAATTTCTTAGTAGGAAAGGCCACTAATGTGGGACCAGTTATGTGCTGGTGTCTCAGGGACCTGCCACTGCTTGTTGTGAATGCAAGATACATGCTAGAAGCAACAACTTCTCATTCAAATGAAACGAGACTGCAAACTGACATCATTTTCTTCTTGCATATTTTGCTAGGCCATGTGTTAGAAGACATTCAACAATCATTTCTACAAACTTTCTTTTGATGGTAGATAAATATAAAATGGAAATAACATCTAGTAGTGTATTTCTATCAGAGCAACCATTTCACTAACATAGGCTTGATGACAGAAAAAGGAGTGGCTTATTCTGTGTGTCATCATATACAAGAGTCTGGCAGTTGTGCAGTGGTTGTGTCATTTAATTACATTTTAATATTCTAGATTTTGAAATTATATGTGGTAAACCAAGATCAATGAGGTCGTTCCCAATGGATCAAGGGTTGACTTGTTGGTCTAAATATTTTTTTAGAATAAATCCATCCATCTTAACTACCAATCATGGAAAGCCACGCAAATGCATGATAGGTTTGTGAGTCAATATCCATGATTACAAGGCTAGTTCTTCACCTGTTCCAGCATAAGCCTTATTGTGAATGAAAGGAGGAAAAAAGCAACAGAGGAAATAATAGAAATGAAGAGTCTCATGCTCAACATATATCCTCTTATAACTGAAATAGAGCTTTATGAATCATGGATCACTAGTCCACAAAAGTAACAATGATAAAACACATATGCATTAGACATTCATAGACACAATTAAGAGTTAGACTTTTGAGAACAACCATCTACAATGCAAGACACATACACTTAGGTTCCTTTGTTGATTAATAAGGAGTCAAAAAGTGTTATATATATGAGACTCAATAGCTCATTTACATGAAATGGATTCTCCATTACAAATGGGCACAGGGCTGCTCACTTATAATAATATCTCAACAAGCAATAAATTCTCCCAAAGAATGAGTTTGAATTTTGAATCCATGGAGGTAGAAGTCATATTGAACATGGGTAGCATAGATCTCCTTTGCTGATTGTTGGAGCACCTATAGGATGGGTGCAAGGTAATTAACCTTGAACTTCAACTCTTTGTTTCACATATGCAACTAATGGGGTTGCATTTCTTGACAATGCTTAGAGCATGGCCACTGAGCTTTGAAATCTTTTCAAAATCTTTTTCTTTCTTTGTTCCTCTTTTCGTCTTTTGTTTAGTATATTGATTCAAAAGTTGATTTTTAGTCGATGTTTATACTACATTTTGATTTTACAATTATTTTATGCCTTGGATCAATTCTTGTTTGAAATCAGCTTCAATTTACAGGATAGAACTTTCGTTTGGAGCTAGAAAGATTGTGCCAAGTGGCTAAGGAGCCATGATCGGTCAGACTGTCGATGGTGGTCGGACTGAAAGCCAATGCTGAAAGCTCGCACTGCCTAACCCAAAAAAAACTGTTGGCCCAAGGTGCGTGGAGCCGCGATCAATCCAATAGAACATCCGTATGGTGGTGGAAACCACCAGCATACCGGGTATATATGAGTACTATCCGCTGCTATGCTTTGTTGTTTGGTGCTTGAATTCATTTTCCTTCATGATTTTTTCTAAGCTAATCCATTATTTCCCTAAACTGATATTATTTTCTACTGCGTAATGTTTACAAGTTTCCAAATAATTTGTTTAGGTTTTCCTACATATGCTTATCTGTTCAAGTCTGCTATGAATTGATTCCCTGAAAAATATGACCTTTATCCATCAATACTGACTGTAGCGTTCTGTGGGTCTCCTATGAATGTTAACTAGCTGAGTGTGTGTGACTAGCTATTGATTCTCCTTATCGTGATTCCAATATGCTCTCATCTATTTGTATACCTATTCTTAATTGCCACCCCTCTCCTATGTGAACGGTGTGTAGTCCTATTTATATCTTTAAAAAGATTACTTGCATCCACCTCAGGTTGAGTAAATTTGTGGCCAGACTTTTTTAATTTTATTTTTTTCAAGTTTTAAAAATTGGATCCTCCTGCCGAGTGGATTTAGAGCACAATGGACTATAGTGTATGCCCATAGTCATTTTGAGTTGAACATTCTTGTAGCTTTCTTGTTTCCTTTAAACCATAGAATAGTCATAAAGGTTATATTTATAGGGAGGAGATTGTATGTGTGCATTTCTTTCTTTAAAACAATAAAATGATAAAAAAGATTAATTTAATGGAGAGGATAGATAAACATGTCATGAAACCTTTGTAAAAATTTTACTTTCAATTTTATTTAATGTTTGAGAAATTGTAGAGTACCTAAGGAATTGTAGAATGCTTAAGGTAAGAGTATTGTAGTTTTGATAATCTAGGGTTTGGTTAAAATCCTACTTGGGTTCACAAATTTGTTAACTGCATCACTATTTGCAAAGTGTAATTTTTCTAAAAGTATTGTAGTTTTGATAATCTAGGGTCTGGTTAAAACCCAACTTTGGTTCACAAATTTGTAAACTGCATCACTATCTACAAAGTGTAATTTTTCTAGAAGCATTGTAGTTTTGATAATCTAGGGTCTGGTTAAAACCCAACTTGGGTTCACAGATCTGTAAACTGTATCACTATTTGCAAAGTGTAATTTTTCTAAATAAGTTGAACGTCTGTAGTTTGATGTCATGAGTATTGTAGTTTTGATAATCTAGGGTCTGATTAGTCACCACAATCTAACACCTTTTGGTTTTCTTTTCCCCAGAAATAAGAGTAGGCTTTTCATTTTTCAATTCACTTACATCCTGACCAATGAGTTGAGCAAGGTGGTATTTGAGGCAATCAATGCCTCTTTTTGTATCAAATCCATGACAATTGTATGTATGTTAGTATCACACTTGGTGTGCAATGCTGCAATGTTGGGTTGTTTCCACTTTGCATGATTCCTTTCACACTGTAGAGAATCTAGACGTGAAAAAGATAGAAAATAAGAACCAGAATTTATAGGAAATAAAACACCAGAAAAGAGAGTTAAGAAATCAAATGGCTAAACAAAAAAACAAACAGATAATGAATAAAAAACAAAACAGACTTTGCAAGAATGACTCAGACAGACTTTCTGAAGAAGGTCCTGAAGAGGACTTTCTAGCTAACTTATGGTCAATGATGGATGTGACAGCTTGCAAGTGATGAGTTAGTTACTTGTCCAGTATTTTTCTTAGAACAATATGTTATTTTGATACCATCGTTGAATCCAAATATAACATTTTCACAATTATCTGTTACCACTTTTCAATTCCAACTTCCCCAAGGAAACAAATGTTGTAAGCGATCACCTTTTCATAAGCTCAGAAGTCAACATTGCCCAAAATACAGAGGAGAGGATAAAAGATTTGAATCAATTTCAAAAAAATTGTATGGCGCCAATGGGGTGTTTCTCGGTGACAAGAAACACAGTGACAAGACTAAATGAAAAGCTTAGTTTGAGTGATTAGGCTCAATCACAGTGTTATTTCAGTGTTATTTTGAGTCTTAATCATTGAGCTATTGAGTTACTTAAAACTACTTTCCTCTGATCTCTTAAAGCAGACTTAAAACACACCAAAATGGAGTTATATGCTCTCATCTATTGCTTTTGCATTTGCTTATCAATGGTGCAATTAGACATGGCTGAGGAGTGCCTGAGCCATGCTTTAGACCTAAGTGGATTGTTGCTTCTCTACTCATCAATGGGAGATGCAGATGGGATGGCAAAACTTGCTAATCTTGCCAAAGACCGGTGGAAAAATAATGTTACATTTCTTTGTTTGTTCCTGCTGGGTAAAGTAGAAGAATGCATCCAACTATTGGTGGAAAGGTGACTTGCAGAATGATGTTATACGTATCTTTGGGGTTATTCAGCAATCTAGGCTAAAGGATTGTTAGTTTTTTTTTTTAAACATTTTTTGTCGGTAATTGGCAGTAATCGAATACCGGAAGCTGCTTTTATGGCGCGATCCTATCTGCCAAGCAAGGTTTCAGAAATTGCTTCTATTTGGCGTGATGACCTTAGTAAGGTATCCTACTATTTTGCAAGATCATGTGTGAGATTTATTTTCTATGTAGATGTGAATATAGATTTCAAAATTCTATCCTACCTATGTTTTTATGTCAATTTTTTTAAAAATATCTATCAATGTGAGATTAACAAAATCAAATTATAAGTCCTCCAACTTACATACAAGCAAACATGTTTTTTTTCTTTATGTACAAAGTGGGATTTCATTTGTTTATTGCTCTACACATTTATTGTACATTTTATATGCTAATACTTAAGGATGCTTGATATGCTGTATAAACAAGAAGTGTGGGCCTCAGATGTTGTGACTGTACAGGTAGTGTTTTTTGATGAATTTACTTGTTCCTCTTTTAATCTGGCATTACTTTGTGCTTCAAAGGTAAATCAAAAAGCTGCAGAGTCGTTAGCAGATCCAAAAGACTATCCTAACCTCTTCAATGACTGGCATTTGGCGCTATCTGTTGAAACTCAACTAAGGGAGTCAAGGTTTTTATCAATGTTATACTTCAAGTTTATAGATGACAAGAATGAAATATTATTTTGGTTTGACCACATGTTCATATTCATTTTTCAGTTGTAACTCTCATAAAGTCTCTGTTTTGTTGCTTGACATTCATATTTGATTGAATGCAGGAATGACTTTCCCCCTGGTGAGGACTATCCAAAATATATGCATACAAGGAATACAGACCTCATAGAGGAGTTTAGGAATTTGCACATTGATGGAGAAGCACCTCTAGAAAATGGAGATTCTGTTCATGAGGTATATAATCTTTGCTTGTATTTAAATTCTAAATTATCCTAATTACGATTTTGTTCATTTGAATTGATGTTTTGGTGTTTTTGTATTTGATTGTAGTTTGAGATATATTTGCTTATTCAAATTTGTAGGTAATAGACACCCATGAAGATTATGTTCATGGCGTCCCTCTCAATGAACCAATTGAAGATTATGTTCGTGATGAAACCCAAGAAGAAACAATTGATGGAGAGAGGTATGTAGAAGCAGAAGGATCTACAGAAGGAGAGGTTCTTGTTAGTGGAAATGAAGCTGAAGAAGAAGAGTGGGGTATGGACAATGAAGGAAACCAACCAACATGAAATTGCGGGTAGCAATTTATTTAGAGTGTATAATGCAAACAAACCAATTTTTGTGTTTGGTAATTAGGATGGTAATTTTCTTTTTCTCGGCAGATTAGGATCGGGGTATATGAATTATTTGTTCCTGTTGGGGATTAGGTCCACTAGATTATAAAATTGAGTTCATCAATAGCTTTAGGAAAAACAGGGTAGTAAGTTTTTCAGATATTATATAAAACCGGTTGAGGTTTAGATTTAAAATATTCTTTCAAGAGTCTTTGTAATAATCATGGCCAGAGAATATAAACATTTCTTTAAAAACCTGTTGGCAGCATGGATGTGATTTTCAATCATTAAATAGATTCATAGGATTCATTAGGGTTCTTTTCTCCTGACTGCTAATGTATTGTTTTTGAGTTGTGCAGTTGTACTAGCATGATGATAGGATGTGTATTTCTGGGATCCCCATTTCAGTTATTTTGACAGGTGATCACTGTGGCAGACATTTGCATTTTACCAATATTTGTGCATAGTGATACTGACATATCTTACTGCACATGCTTAAGCAAGAGATAGAAACAAGAAAGTAACATAGGAGACTTCATAATGTACTAGTACCCGGCACTTCCTATTTTTCCAGTTTAAGTTGTGATTCCTGTTCCTTAATTTTTTGCTTATCCGTAGGATTAATTTCAGAAATGTGTCATTTGCATTTCCTCATGTCTGGACAGTAATATTTAGAAGCTATTCAGCGGATTCTTTCCTTGCAATTTTAGTAAATAATTTTAGCTCTCGGAGCATAGCTTCAGAAAGTAAGAGATTATGCTGAATAAATTTCTACAGATTAGTGGGTTGATTTATGTTATGATTGACAACTGGGGGAACCTTCTGACTGACTGTTTTTGAGTGGGATGTGGGTGCATCTGAGTTGTAATCATATAGGTATTTGTGATGAGTTGAACTTGAATGCTATACATGAGTCGTCAGTGACCTCTGATACCAATAAAAATGGAGAATTTTATGTCAACTTTCTTAAAAAAGTGAATTAGCTATTCTTAGAATTAGCAAGGTCTCAGTTTCCTCCATTGAAATCTTTAGATAATAACTCAAATGAGGCATGAATATAAATTGATAGGTCTTTTGAAATGCCACACAATTTAATGCATTGTTTGTAGTCATTGCATGCTTGAAGAGCTCCTATTTTGTGCTCTTCCTATCTCCATTTTATTTTATTTGCTATGTTGAAATTTGTTTTCTACACTACCTAAAGCTGCTTAAATTGGAACAAGATGTCCCAGATGACTGTATCAAGATGGAGTAGCGTGATCTCTATTCAATTGAATGATTTCCAAGACAACTTTCATAGTACAGGGCAGAGGCATTATCTCAAGGAATGCACTCCCCACCATGTTTTCAAACCATAGACTTCCATTATCAAAGAGATAATACATTGATGTACGGCTTTGTTCTTTACTGCGGCATAACAAAGATATTGTTTTTAGTGCAAATTGACACTAAGAAATGGTGTGATGCATGCTCAATAGTCAGATAAACCCATTGCAGGTAACAACAACAAGTACTTGAACAGTAGACTTGGTGAGCTAATTGAAAGAGTCAACTCATTGAGGTGATTGGGTGGGAGTGACTTGGCGAGCTCACTTGGAGAGTTGACCTAGGGGATGGGCTTGGTGAGCAAACTTAAATAGTTGACTTGGTGAGCACACTTGAATTGTCAGCTTGGCGAGCGGACTTGGGGACTTGGTGGGACATGTGGGTGAGGCGACTTGGTGAGCTAACTTGGTGAGCAGATTTAAGTATTGACCTTGATGAGGCGCTTTGGTGGGGTGACTTGATGAACGAACTCTGAGTCAACTTGGTGAGCGCACTTGAACAGTCAACTTGGCAAGCGTGCTTGAATTGTCAGCTTGCCGAGTTGACTTGGGGAGTTGGCCTGGCGAGCTAACATGGTGAATGGGCTTAAAGTGCTAACTTGGTGGGGCAAGTTGGCGAGCCGACTTAGCGAGGCCACTTAGAGACATGACATGGCGAGCTAACTTGGTGAGCAAGCTCGATGAGCAGACCTAAAGATTAACCTTGATGAGGCACTTTGGTGGGGTGACTTGATGACCAAACTCAAAGAGTCAACTTGGCGAGCATACTTGCACTAGTACATTTGGGTTCAATTTTTTTGCTCAAAATTTCAACCAACTCACTGGTACATGATTTTTCTAAATCATATAACTAATTATATATTCTTCATATTAGTTATTGTCGATGTTTTTCAAGCATTCTATAAAATAGTTCACATGCCTTGCATATGATATGACATTTTGCATGCATCCTACACTCTCTCATCCGGCTAATGATGGATTACGTAGAGTGATCTGAAACCATGATGCTAAAAAATACACAATCAATTCCAAAATGAACTTTCACTACAAATGGATTGTGGAAATATGATATTGGTAAAATTGCACGAATGTCTACCAGGACAATCACAACTTAAACATATATTTATCCTGGTAGACATGCATGCAAAATTAACAATATCAGATTTCCATAATCCATTTGTAGTGCAAGTTCATTTTGGATTTGATTGTGTGTGGTTTTTAGAATCATGGTTTCAGATCACTCTACGTAATCCATCATCAGCCAAATGAGAGAGTGTAGGATGCATGTAAAATATCGTATCATAGGCAAGACATGTGAACTATTTTATAGAATGCTTGAAAAAAATTTACACCTTCCTGTTGGTGGAAATTTCCACCAACGCCTGGGTTTTTTCGACCTTTGTTGGTGGAAATTTCCACCAACGCTTAAATTTTTTTCGACCTTTGTTGGTCGAAATTTCCACCAACACCTAAATTTTTTTCTACCTTTGTTGGTCGAAATTTCCACCTTCATTGGTCGAAATTTCAACCAACGCTTGAATTTTTTTCTACCTTTGTTGGTTGAAATTTCCACCTTCATCCACTCAAATATTTTTTCTACCTTTGTTGGTCAAAATTTTGACCTTCATTGGTTGAAATTTTGACCAATCCTTGTATGACCTTAGACAATGGTTTTGGTGGGTTTTCGACCAATAGATTGGTCGAAATTTTGACCAACCAGTGATTTTGTCAAAATTTTGACCAGAAAAATATCGACCAATGGGTTGGTCGAATTTGGTTGAAAGTTGGTAAAAAATTGGGTCAAAAATTCGACCAATAAAAGTCAAAAATTGGACCCAAATGTACTAGTGTTCTAAACATGCATCTCTTTTTCATATATAATAGCTTTGGTGAGATTCAAGGATAATTGATTATGATGATTGTATGCATGTAAATCAGTTCACTATGTGAACTGCTTTACACGCACACACAGACACACTTGCATAGTACTTGTGCTAAATTAAATTAATCATTCATGTCTTGAATTCACACAAGAAATTATCCTTTCATTTAATCGAATTTACTCATACCAAACTAAGTAAGCAGAGATCTATACTTACAGATTATATTATCTCCTAGTGATTGAGTAAAGATCTTGTGCATAATATCATCTAGGTAATGATTGAATGCATTCACATTAAATCATAATAGGATCGAGCAGATGATCCATTTATGTTACTTCATACTTGTTTTATTGAACATTTTACTTAACATAATAAGTAATACTAGAATTATACAACTACAACTAGTACTCTTGTTTATTTTATTTAATTATATACATTTAAGACTATTATTTTTCTTAAAATTAGACTGTATATTTTTTATCACTAAAACAAAAATATAGATATCTTTTTTAATTTTAAGATCTTCATATTTAACATGAAGAGTTTCCACTACTAGACAATGGAATAGCCACAATGTGGAGCCACATAGCTCATGGCTTTTTCCACCAAATTATATTTTTGTCCTAAGATAGAGACATCTAGCATAAGGATGGACACGCCAATTTTGATCATCCTGATTCCAAAGCTGATTCCTTTATCAAATTAATGAAACTACTTGCAATTAACACCCTAATTTTTTGCAACTTGCTCGATCAACCATTCACACAACCATCTTCCTCCTACCCCACCAAAGCACAAAACCCTTGTTTGAGGTTTATATCTTAGTCCCACCATTTCAAAAGACCAAGTCAAGTGATTTGTATTTAGAAAATTGATGACATAGAAATTCAATATGGAGGAGGATATATTGACATCACAAACAAATCATCCCATATCCATAAACAACATCTAATCTTCTGTAAGTCTCTCTCCTCTAAAGACCCAATACATGGAGTCATTATCATCATGAGTAGACTCACTCTCAGATGAATTCAATCGAAACTATTCATACCAAACTAAGTATGCAAAAACGTGTACTTACAAATTATATTATCTCTCGTTGATTGAGTAAAGATCAAATACAGTTTTCCAAGGTGATAAAATTGCATATGCAAATGTACGTACGTATGTACACACACACACACACACACACACACACACACACACACACACACACACACATATATATATATATATATATATATATATATGTATGTATGTATGTATGTGTATATGTATGTGTATATGCATGTATGTATGTATATATGCATCTCTGCATCTTGTTGTCATGCCCTTGTGATCTCTGTATATGTGTGTATGTATGTATATATACACATACATATACATAAAGAGAAGCTTCTCTAATCACCTGTTGGGGGAAATATAAAGAGATACATGTTTAGAAGGAAAAGAGAAGAACATTTACATAGGTACCTCTTCTCCCCTTGAAGAAAATCACATAGCAAGCACTACTACATTTGAGCCTGAATACACCACAAATTACACCACCGTCGTGAATTGTCATCACAATTCAACCCCAAATGTTCAAGTGATATAGCTGTAAAGGGAAAAAAGATCAAAAGGGTATGACATGACAAAATCATAGAGCAAGGGCACAAAGATCACAAGGGCATGAAAATGAAATGTAGAGATCACAAGGGCATGACAACAAAATTATAGATCTCCACTGATCTCCACCAAGGGCACAACAACAAAATGAAGAGATCATAAGGGCACAATAATGAAATGCAGTGATGACAAGGGCATTCAAAGCTCTCCACCCTCTTTCGCATGCAACTCTCCAAAATCAAAACAAATGGGGAATGACTTATGTTGTATTTTTTTGTTTTTTGTTTTTTAATCTAAAATCAACTTCACATTGTGTTGTAACTCTTCTATAGATGTATGATACACGATAGCTTTCATTTCAACATTTCAACATTCAAGTTTTTAAGTTTCCTCTTCATTATATAGTCCTTTCCACCCTAAAAAGCACTTTGTTACTTCATTAAAATTGGGACTTGAACAAAGCCAATGATAACACAAAGCCCATATTCTACAATCCAAATAATAAAACAATAAAACTAACTCAACCTGTGCTAAGTGACTCAGCTCAAGATCCTGCAAAAAAATAATGCAGACCAAGAAAAATGGATAGAGTTCACCAGAAACTTTAGAAAAATATATCATAGCAGATATTTTTAGAAAGAAACAAGCCATAACCTAGTTAAATTGGTCTAGTTTCTGATTAGGTACAATAAAACAAACAATTAGATGCTCCCCGCTAGCAGGATCAAATACAATTTTCCAAGGTGATAAAATTGCATATGCAAATGTATGTATGTAAATGTATGTATGTATATATATATATAGAGAGAGAGAGATATCTTGTAGATTATAGAGATTAGTCAAGATCTAGGATTTCGTTGTTGTAGCCTTGTGATCATTGTATATGTACATGTATGTATGTGTGTATATACATACATGCATACATGTGTGTGTGTGTGTGTGTGTGTGTATGTATATAAACAAAGAGATCTTGGCACAACAGAAAAATAATAAATCTCCACCAACGTTCAGAGCTCTCCACCCTCTTTCACACACAGCTCTCCACAATCAAAACAAATGAGGAATGATTTATGTCAAGTTTTCTTTTTCTTATTTATATCTAAAATCAACTTCACATTGTGTTGTAACTTTGGCATAGGTATTTGATCCTCAATAGTTTTTATTTCAACATTTCAGCATTCAAGTTTTCAAGTTTCCTCTTCATTATATGTTTGACTTATTAATGATTTCCTCTAGTTTGATTACTATATGATCCAAAATGTTATAAAGTATTGAAGCCAATAGTAACTTCTCTCATGTCTCCAGATAATGTAGCATATGTTTAGGGTCCCTTGGCTCCCAAGAATTTGTAGCACAGGTTCAAGGTAGTAACTCCTTATACTCAACTCTTCACTAAAGTTATTCTCATTGCCACAATGACATTACCTCTAAACCATGTCAAGGATGTTGAAGTGGTTCCCAACCTTGAAACAATCTTATAACTTAAAAATGGCAAACCAAATGCATATGCAATACATGAAAAATTGCGCAACTTGTAGTCTTTATATATACAGAGAGATCTTTTTTAAGGTGCTTATTACATATTAGCACAACAACAAAATTGTTCTAGCTGTATACGTATTCCAAAATCCAAATAATACAATAATAAAACTCACTCAACCTGTACTAAGTGACAAGCCATAACCTAGTTCAATTGGTCTAGTTGTTGATTAGCTGGGTTGATTACAAATTCATGTAGAACTAGACCATTAGATTAGGTACAATAAAATGAACAATCAGCTTTTCCTAGCTAGCATTAACTTGACTAGTCTATTTAGACCCATTGATTATTGTCACAAGGTTTTAAACATAACTATAAAAGGAGTGAGTTAGGACATATATAGGTTAATCTTACATTAACTGTAAACTATAACACAAAGGTTGCACTAGGGTATTACAGTATTGCAATTATAGAAAATTGCTTGATTCGCCCAAGTGGGTGTATGATGACAAAGACTTGTATTAGACAAGTAAAGATCACCAATGTTTATAGGAATACAACTACATCAAAAAAATTAGAAACCAAAACTATATATTAGTTAGAGTGAGTAGGTCAAGAGTATTGATCCTGTGGGTATGGGTATGTAGGCAACTTGGTAGGTGGAGTATGCCTCGAGTGTGCAAATGCTTTGGACATAGTTAGGTAGCACTTAAACACGTGTGTGTGTGTGTGTGTGTGTGTGTGTGTGTGTGTGTGTGTGTGTGTGTGTGTGTAACTATTCTCTACTTAATCATGCCATCCACATGGGGGGGGGGAGGGCGCAATTGAGCTTGCACCTTGGTTTCTTATAATTCTATGGTTCTTTTTGTAAGTTTATAAAATTAAATTTTAAAAATTATTAGCATTTATGTACATATTTTTTAGGTTTGATACTTCTCTTTTACTCGACTCATAGTCCAAGAATAATTTTTTCAAAACACATACTTTTTAGGATTAAACCATAGACAAAACAATAATTACATGCAAATATAACCAATAACAAAAAATAATAGATCACACATAAAAGAACACAAGGCACCAAGATTTAACGTGGTTCACCCAATCCTTGGGCTACATCCACCAAAAAACAAGTCCAATATTATTATGATCCAGTGATTATAACCTGATTACAATCTGTAATCGCTTATAGCTCAATACCACCGCAAGAACCAATTTCACATCAAAACTTAATAAAAATACCTAACCCTAAGCCCTTTTATACAAGTAATTCTATGTTGCCTTAAGGTTACAACATGTCAGCCATATGTCAGCCACAATGGTGGCCACGGCCTAGAAAATTTTTCAAAGAATTTATGAAGTATGTATAGTACTTTCCTGATCAGTCACCACAAACTAACAATACTGACTAGTTGGAGATTGAGCCAAAAAATTGTAAGAATGATTGTGCCAAAAGAGCTTTAAAACATGATTTATGCACAATAATCATCTTTTTACGCTCTTTTTGGCATAATTGTTCTTACATTTTATGATTTTTGTTGAGAAGAAATTCCAAACTAACCAGGTAGGTGATCTAAAAGTAAATCATAATTGGTTGAGGCAAGTTTAAATACCTTATTTCACATGTTATTGAATGTTATGTATTTATGTGCTACTGTTAATGAATGTTAAAGGATGAACTAATGTTAGATGCTAGCTTTGGACATTATGAGATTATTTTATGGATGCTCATAATCACTTTTTACTCATGTGATAATGAATAAATGCTATATTTTATTAATGAATGAATGTGAGTCTTGATCCTATGGATATGGGTATGTAGGTAGCCTAGTAGGTGAAGTATGCCTCCGATGTTTAGACACCTTGGACATAGTTAGGTAGCCTTGGACATAGTTAGGTAGCACTTAACCATGTATGCATGTATGTAACTATTCTCTACTTAACAGTGCCATCCACATGGCTAGGGGGAAGAGGGGGGGCACAGTTGAGCTTGCACCTTTTGCAATACTTCATTTCCATTATTTGCGCTCTTTGAATCAAAGGTATATAACTTTATCACTTGTAACTATAATTTTCAAATAGTGCAAACCACAATAGTTTCTTATAATTCTACGATTCTCTTTGTAAGTTTATAAAATTGAAGTTTAAAAATTAATTGCACATTTATGTACATCTTTTTCAAGTTTAATATTTCTCTTTTTCCTGACTCACAATCCAATAATAATTTTTCAAAACACATACTGACTAGTTGGAGATTGATCCAAAAAAATGTAAGAATGATTGTGCCAAAATAGCTTTAAAACATGATTGGTGCATGATAATCATCTTTTTACGCTCTTTTTGGCACAATTTTTTTCTTCCATTTTATGATTTTTAGTGAGAACAAAATTCCAAACTAATTAGGTAGGTGATCCAAAATTAAATCATAATTGATTGACACATGTTTAAATACCTTATTTCACATGTGATTAAATGTTACATGTGTTTATGTGCTACTGTTAATGAATGTTAAAGGATGAACTAATGTTAGATGTTGGCTTTGGACATTCTAAAATTATTTTATGGATGCTCATAATTGTTTTTGACTTCATGTGATAATGACTGAATGCTATATTTTATTAATGAATAAATGTGAGATCCATCTATTCTTAGGTACTCTTTCTAGGTTGTTGTACCTGTTATGAAGCCCAAAATAGATAAATCATGATTTGAAATGCAAACTTGAGTGCTTAACTTAATGAATGAGCACACCAAGTGAAAGACCTTGTGTGATGAAGGATTATATGATTTTCTACGTAGTTCACCACATAGCAGTGCATTGCAAGTTCACATACATTCTTAAGTAGACATTTTTTAGCACTAGGTGTGTGAAGGCTCCATGCAAAAACATATAGAAGCAAAAAAGGTCATGATGGACATTTTTGATGACATGTTTGCCAAGAGCATACACAAGTTCCTCAAGGTGATTTCGCATTATTAAATTTTCATGTTTGCAAACACCACTGCTCTTCCTCCATATCCTGCACAAATAAAAAATGTTGCCTCCAACATTGAAACTATATGATAAATTGGAATAGCACATGCCCAATCCATAACCTAGTTAAATTGGTCTAGTTTTTGATTATCTGGTTTAATGACAAATTCTTGTAGAATTGTCATTAGATTAGGTACAATAAAATAAACAACCATCTATTCCTAGCTAGCAGGATCAAATATAGTTTTCCAAGGTGATAAAATTGCATATGCAGTTGCATCACTTGAATTCTAGGCATGAAGTTCATTCCCCATTTTATAATGAATGGTTGGATATAAAGGTTCCATACACTGGCCCAAAAATGGAAGCCAAGGATGTAACCATGCATGTACTGGCACACTCTCCTTGCGAGGATCTCAAGTATCTATTGTTGTTGTTAATTTGGACATCACCATATGATCCAAAATGCTATGAAGTACTAAAGCCAGTAGTAACTTCTCCCATGTCTCTAGAAAATGTAGCATAGGTTCAGGGTCCCTTGGCTCCTAGGAATTTGTAGTAGCTATTCTCACTACTGGAAAAATAACTACCGTGAAGAGTTAAGTGTAAGGAGTTGAAGATGCAAGTTCTGCTTCTGTGTAAATGCCATAATCACGAGACTCATTCCCTTGCATAAGCCATAACCCAGTTATATATATATATATATATATATATATATATATATAGCTACTAGACCCATTTAACTGGGTTATGGCTTCTTTCTTTCTAAAAATATTTTCTATGGTATGTTTTTGTAAAATTTCTTGCAAACTCTTCCCATTTTTCCTAGTTTGCATTACTTTTGTGGAGGATATTGAGGTAAGTCACTTAGCAGCTTAAAAAAGATCTCTATATATATACATACATACATACATACATGTATGCATATATGCATATATGCATGTATGTATGTATGTATGTATTTATTTATGTATGTATGTATATATGTATGTGTGTATATATATATGTGTGTGCACTTGTGATTGCTATATTTTGTTGTTGTGCCCTTATGATCTCTACATCTCATTGTCATGCCCTTGTGATCTTTGTATATGTATGTATATATGTATATGTATGTATGTATATATATAAATAGAGAGATCTTGGCACAACAGAAAAACAATAAAACTCATTCAACAGGTAGCATGGTCACATATGCAATGACAATGCCTATTGGTAAGTAGATTCCTCTTTTTCTCTCTCATTTTTCATGTGCTTATTTCACTTGAACTATTATTTCTTAGGGGGAATTTTCTAATATTAGATTCATTTTATGCAGGAGGCACTGAAGACATTCCTAGATGTACACGTGTGATAAATTTCTTGTGAGCAATGAAGATGGACTTCCCCTAAGAGTAGCAAGAGGTGATGAGGACATTCCAAGTACTTTAAAGATTGATCCTTTTCTTAAATATTTTAGATGTTAACGGGAAATTTAGATGTTGGTGGGGGAGCGGGGGGTGGGTTGTGGCGGGGAGGGGTGGAGGGCAAATGAGCTTTCACCTTCATGTGGTTGGCCCTAATTAGTAGAGAATATTAAACTATTCTTGAAACCAAGTGAAGTTCAATATTAACCTCTAATTGCATGATAACTAACTATGTGAATCTATTGTGATCTATGAGAGCAATTGAGACAGACATTTCTGATGGCTTTCCATGGGTCCCATAACATTTCTATCACAAACACATTGCCATTGCGATGGCATCTTTGATAGCTTTCCATCACAATTAGGACAATGAAAATGAGCTCTTTGCCAATGACTTGGCCCAATTTATGACAGTTGTATCCATTGCTTTTGCGACGGTCACCCTTTCTATCGCAAATTGTGATGAAAAATTTTTTACCCTCATTCGACAAGAGCCAATTCCTCTTTCTGTTAGTTGAGCGACGTGTATCTGTCATAATCATGATAGTTTGTCATCACAATTTAGGCCCAAATATAGTAGTGCCTACTATAAAGGAATTGCAAACATCACTAATTGATGTTACCATATAGGATTTCAAAAAGTTGTTAGGTCCACTCAATTTTATGAGATTTTCTACTACAACAATTAGAAGGTAGTATTAGAAATGATCTATTAAATATAGCAACTACCTTTGCTTGTTCAAATCTTTTTTCTTTCCTCTTTGTCCTGAACTATCCTCTCACTTGGTTGATTCACACTTTCACTTTTACTAACTTTGCTCCTTAGTTTCCTCTACTTTGCTATGTTCACCTTTCTCTATTCTTCTTCTCAATACTTTTTATTCACAACAATACCAACATCAATAGCATAAGAAACATGGTCAACAACAAAAATGTCTTTCTCTGCTTCTTAAATAATATTCTTTGTGCTTCCAAATTCTCCCATCTATTGTCGCTTAATTACAATCATCAATCTTAGATTCAATGTACTTAACCACATAGAAAATATAACTTTGTAGTCATTCTTATCCTTCTTCAATCTCCATCATTAGATCCTTATTGAATTTTCCTAGTCATAGATCTTGTAACATACTCTGACCATAACATTTGAACATTTGAAACTTTCCATATTTCCATCAAAAGTCGGCCTTAGATTCTAATTCTCCAAACTTGTTCTTCCACCTGTTACTCAATGAACATAAAAAAATTCTTGAGAAATATATCAGTTGGTCAATAGTAGACTTGCTTGGGAAATAGTGAATTTCGTCTTTCTTTGCCAAACTACTCGGTCAACATTGTAGTCACTCAGTGAATAAATGTAATGTCCCTTTCCCAATCTTTATTTTTTTGGTCTTATTTGATATCAAACTTTTTTCGAATATGTGCGATAATATCTCTTCCTTTATATAATTTTGTAAGAAAGGGTGTGTCTTTCCATTGCATTATTTTATTATATTATTAATATTATAATTATTATATTAATATTATTATATTATCAAATATTATTAATATTGATACAATTATATTTGTGAACTCTATATTATTTTTAATATATATTGTAATATTAATATACTTTAAGATCAACTATATATAATATTTAATTATATTGATTTTTCATATATTTATATATTGTTGCAAATATATACATTATCTATAATAGATTATAGTTTTCTTTAATGTTATTATTTTTAATAATAATAATATTTATTATTATATATTCAATAATATTATAATAATATATTTATTTATCCATATATTAGATACATGTACTAAATAATATTTGTACTTTATAATAGATGATAATATTTATATTATCATAAGGGTTTGAAAACCTCTTTTGAAATGGGGGACATCACAGTCCTCCCCTCTCAAAATTTGCTTGTCCTCAAGCAATAACTATTTATACATGACTTTTGTAGAACCATCATATGAATCATATAATTGGGTGCAAGAAGATTTAGTATATATCATAATGCATGAAAACACACAACATACACAAAGTAGACATATGGATGCTTGAAAACATAAACAAACACATAAAATCATGGAGCAAACACATGAAGACATGCAAACACAAAGTAGACAAGATGTAGAAACATGACACATGCATTCTTGATTAATGCCTTATTAAAGTCAAGAAGATGATTTACAAAATTTACTTCTTTAATAGAATCCTGCAACCACAAGTGATCATTCGTACACGTGTATATAAGTTCCAAAGAAAATGCAAGTTATGATAAATTATTGCAAGCCAATTTTTTAATAGAATTAATGTGTTCATCTTTTAACACTCATGTAAACCTAAAAAGATGGAAGGATTTTATGTTATCCAAGTTTCCTATATGCTAAATGTGCAATGGATTCGCACAAAGTTTACAAGACCAAGCCTGTGTCTTGAAATATCACGAGTCACTAACCCCTACCCTATCTTGGGACAAAGATCCAATCGCTTGGATTAAGGTAAGTTGCTCCTTGGTAACAACACTACCTTCTCTTATTGGCCATATAGGGAGTAACATTAATTCTTATATATCTAGTCATGTATTATTATTTCAAATCAGTGAAAGATAGAGTAGATGTTATTATCTGAATTTAGGATCGGAAAGTATAGATGTTATCCAAGTTTCCTAGATGCTAAATGTGCAAATGGACCCCCTAAAATTTTACAGGTCCAAGCCTATGTCCCAAAGGATCATGAGTTTTTGACCCCTACTCTATCTTGTGAGAAAGGTCCAATTGCTTGGACTTAGACAAACCTCTCCTTGGTAACATCAAACTCTATATCCCATACATAAAATATTAATAAAATTAAGAAAAATGATTTTATTTTCAATGATAATTTAACATAATAATATTAGATCATTCTAATAAGTATCTAATTATGGTCTACTTGAAAATTACAAAAGGGGAAAAGGCCATTCAAATACCATCTAATGATGAGCAACTTGCCTAATCTTTTAACATCAATTGCCAACATTGCAAAAGAATTATTAAGCACATATTAGGGGAAGAAATTGGTATTTAATGGAAAAAAGATTCATCTTTCCATCTTAGTTAGTCCTTATCTACCTTTCCAATCTATTTGTCATTCTACAATCTTGGAGGATGTTAGATAATCGTATAATAAAACTCGACAAGGAATAATATCTATTTGGCGACACACTATTAAAAGAAATCCAAATATTTGATTTGTGGAATGATAGGATCCTATAAGAGAGATCTTCCCAAGGTACCATTTGTAGAGTAAGGAAGGATTTTTTACAATATATGTGAGTATTAAGAGATTTCTAAAACAAAAGAGTCTACAATCATTCCAACTCTTGGCCTATAATGTTGAAAGGGTTTTCAACTTGGAATTGTTGAGTGAAATATTTACAAATATTCATGTCATTATGTATGTCATGGGGAATGAAGATGAAGAACCAACCCCATCAACTAAAAGTCTTCCACTATATAGTTTCAAAGAGAAATGAGAGCACCCTAGAAAGTCACCTGAGATCAATATGCACATCCTTCTTGAATAACTTCTAATAAGAAAATACAAGTGCATACTACTATGCCATAAAAGTGGAAACAAACATAGTTTTTATTCCACAATAAAAACCTTAAAGGAAAGTGAATATAGTTTATCAAACAAAATTTGGTAGCATTACAACATACATATTATTATTCTACAATCGTGAAAATAGAAGAATGGGACATAATAGAGAACACAAATATAAGTGTGGAAAATCTTTCTAGGTAAAACCCCCACCCTCCAAACCATCAAGATAATGTGTTATTCAACAACAAGTTACAATATATGTGCAACCTTCACATGGATATTTACATCTTGCTCCATTCTAGAGAAAAATTGGTAGCATAATCCTATGCAAAGGACTTCTCATCTCTCTCTTACATCTCTTCAACAACTCATTGTATTTATAAACTTTTTATACAAAAGGAAATAGTTCCTAAAGTGTCTACATTAAATTTATTTACAAGTTATTTTTAAAAAAAATTATACACAACTCAAGTGCATTAAAAAATAAATCACATAGAATAAAGCCCGAAAAATAGACTTTCTATTTTTTACTCCAAGTCTATTAGTGTGGAAGATTTGGTCTCATTTAGCATCTTCCAAAAATGCATAAATAAAAAACCAATAAATCATGATAAGGTTTAGTCACCATATCTCAACAATCTCCCACTTGATAAAGACCTTATAGGAGTCTAACTGATGAAACTATATCATTACAACCATACATGAAACTACATAAATCTTAACACATGCTCTCGTGCTCCAACTAGACACTTGTCCAAATAGCACAAGCATAAGATCCCAGTGATAAAAAAAGCTACATAGAATTGCCACCACTCTACTATGCTCATGAGCTACACATAAGTATCAAAAACATCAACCTCTTAGCCCAACACACTTGCAAATTAATCCTCCAGAAAAAAAGAAAAAAAAAAACATTAGCCAAAACAACAACCAAATTAGTTGCTCCAATCTAACTAATAAACCCACAAGATTGAAATATAATATCCACGACAAGTGCTAACCCATCCAATCACCCATACCTCAAATGTATCCAATACTAGAAAACTCATGCTAGCAACATAACCAACCCATAAACTACAACGTCAAGCTCTATGTGCAAACCAATCAATGAAGATCAAACACATATAAGAACTCCCACTACATGGGTAATGTCAAATTTGAAAGATCAAAGGCATATAAAGTTTGCTAATAACAAAAAAAAGAAAGTGTTACCATGTATCACCAAGGACCATCCACAAAGACATGCAAATCTTGTAGCAAAAACACTAGGGTATGTGCAGGATCATGGTGTGCCAAAAAGAGGTGATGTGAAAAAAGTGGAGTTTGAAAACATCTTAAAACATTTCAAAATCCACTCTAACATTTTTTGACCCATCCTGATACCAGGGCAAAAAGGTTGGGCCAAACCTTATTGGGTACCTAATATCATATCAGGTATCCAATACAAAATTGGGTATTTGATATAAGATCAGATACCTGAAACCTAGGACAAGGAATTTGAAAAAAAAATCAAGATCAAATTAGGCATTTGTTTTTGAGCTTGCTTTGTATTGCCTCTATTTCAGGTATCGAATATAAGAATGGGTACATGATATAGGTAACAATTTTTTTGTATTCTTTTATGATTTTGAATGAATTTTAATATAAATTAGGTATTTTAAATAGAAATAGTTGAAAATTAGGTTTTTTTTTAATAGACATTGTTCAAAATTAGTTTTTTTTAATAGAAATGTTGTTTTGCAATTTAGTAGGTATGGCTGATCCAAATGATGACACAAGCTAGGAAATAATGTTCCTTGAAACCCTCCACCAAACGATCTAGTACCCCCTCAAAACTATCCACTAAACGACCCCCATTCGACCCATAGCATCAATTACCCTATATCCCTAGAGGTCCTAGCACCCTTAGGGACACATGTCACAATGTAATGGTTCGAATGGGGTTGTGGGATAGCCTACGACCCCATGACCCATTGCATCAATTACCATATGTCCCTAGGGTTCCTAGGACCCCTAGGGACACGTGTCGCAATGCAATGGATCCAATGTGGTTGTGGGCTAGCCTATGACCCTATTGGATCCATTGCATCACAACATGTGATCCCTAGGGACATAGGGTAATCGATTCAATGGAACCAATGGGGTCATGGGCTATCTGATGACCCCATTTGACCCATAACATCGATTACCTTATGTCCCTAGGGGTTCAAGGGCCTCTAGGGACACATGTTGTGATGCAGTGGGTTCAATGGGGTCATGGGCCCATTCGGTCCATTACATCAATTACCTTATGTCCCTTGGGGTCCTAAGACCCATAGGGACACATGTCATGATGAAATGGGTCCAATGGGGTCATGGGCTAACCCATTACCCGATTCGACCCATAGCATCCATTACCCTATGTCCCTAGGGACACATGTCGCGATGCAATGGGTCCAATGGGGTCATGGGCTAGCCTACAACCCCATTGGACCCATTGCATCGATTACCCTATGTCTACCCTATGTCCCTAGGGGTCCTAGGACCTCCAGGGATACATGTTGCGATGCAATGGGTTGAATGGGGCCAAGGGCTAGCCCACGACCCCATTCGACCCATTTCATCAATTACCCTATGTCCTTAGGGGTCTTAGGATCCCTAGGGACACATGTCATGGTGCAATGGATCCCCATTTGACCCATTGCATCGATTACCCTATGTCCCTAGGGGTCATAGGCCCTAGGGACACATGTCATGATGTAATGGGTCCTACGCACGACCCCATTGGATCAATTACATCAATTACCCTATGTCTCTAGGGGTCTTAGGACCCTTAGGGACACATGTTGCGATGCAATTGGTCAAATGGGGTCGTGGGCTAGCTGACAACCCCATTCGACCCATAGCATCCACTACCCTATTTTCCTAGCCCACGACCCCATTCGACCCATAACATAGCCTACCTTATGTCCCTAGGGGTCCTAGGACCCCTAGGGACACATGTCGTGATGCAGTATGTCCAAAGGGGTTGTGGGTTGGCCTACAACCCTATTCAACTCATAACATCGATTATCCAATGTCCCTAGGGGTCCTAGGACTCGTAGGGACACATGTCGCGATGCAATGGGTCGAACATGGGCTAGCCTACGACCCCATTTGACCTATTGCATCGATTACCCTATGTCCCTAGGGGTCCTACAACCCCTAGGGACATAAGGTAATCAATCATATTGCAATTTAATAAAATATATAATACTATGTGATGATTTCTAATACTATGTAATAATATATATTTAATATAATAATAATATAGATAATATTTATAATATTATAGATAATGTATAAGACTATATAATACTATATACTAGTATGATACTAATATACTATCTAATCATATTTAATATCATATATAATATTATAAGCATAAAATTTGTTATATAATATAAAATAAGAATAATAAAAATAATAATATTCAAATATATCATTATATTTTAAATATGTTTGTTAACTAAATGTGAAAAAAACATATTTAAATATGTTTGTTAAATTTTTGTTTAAAATGTACAATTATTTCCCACCTTCTCAATTTTTGAAAAAAAAAAATTTGCTGCCACATTTCAAGTACCCGATTACGCTTGTTATTTACCAAACCTCTCTGTTCAACTCAAAAAATATGTTTGAGACATGTTTCTGTGACATTTAGACTTTGAGTAGCCATCTGACAATATTTTTTCATCCAAATTCAATTAAATAAACATAGTTTTTTTTATAACACTCTGAAGATTCCATCAATATAATTATTGTCAAATTATGAGTTCGATAAGTATTTACTAGTTAATTTTTAATGAAGATGTCTATAAAATGTTGATTGACATACTGATTAAAAAATAGCTATAACTTTCAAACAATATAACATTTTTAAATCCAAAAGTTGCGTCACATTCTATGCTTCGCCTAGTATAAGAATTTTATTTTTTGGTAAAGTTTTCAATTAGTTAAGCTGGTTAGACACATGAGCTTTTTAATTCTGAAAAGTTATAGTAGAAAACTCATATTTAATTATTTATTTGAAATTAAAATACCCAAAAATATGCGTCACATCCGAGCATGAGTCTATTTTTTTTATCTATAATCATATTAAAAAATATTATCATTTGATTTTGATTAAGGTGGTTAGACATATAGATCTACTTTTTATTTTCACCCTAAAATTTTTATAGTGCTGCATTAAAATCCAAAATTTTGAAAAATCACATAATTTTTTATCTAGATAAGGCCTAGTAGTTTAGAGACTACATTCAATTTCCTACATATTCTTTTATTACAACCATTTAATATAAAGCCCATAACTACTTTAAAATTATGTGTCAACTTAACATAACCCTGATTTGTTGGTTTTTCATTGCTACTTAAGGTCATAGTTTGGTTTACCATGATCCTGTGCACATACCCACTACAAGAAACATATCTCTTATCTAGTCTCCACAAATCTCCCATGTTCTCCATCCAACAAAGAAAAGAGATAAAAGAACCCCCATGTTATCACCAAAAAACAACAAAATACAAGTGATAACATATGACCACAAAAAATGTCCATCATAACTCCAACATATCTCAAAAACCAATGTCATGTGAACCCAAACATCCAAGAAGATAACCAAGACTAAAGAGAGAACGTGCAAATTATAGGCATGTAGCATGTCCTTACACAATCACCGCTAAATGTCAATTATGCCAAATATGATCTCCTTCACAACCCCAAGAGAAAAGCCACAACAATATCCAAAATTGCTCAAGCTCAAGAGATCAAACATAGAATAATATCATGAATATATACCAAGATTTCAGACTAAGGAAATTCATCATGCTATAGGAATCCATATTTGATTATCCAAGTACTAAATTATCATTCATCCTCTCATCCCAAAGCAACCACACCAATGTACAAGTGACCACAAACAAGGCCAGCTAAAGAGTATTCACCAACACTAAATCAAATTTCATGGATATAGACATTCAACATCCAAGTTATCCCACTACAATTAAAAGGGTGGCCTACCCACATGACTGCATAAATTTTAGATCCAATCATTGCAACATGCAAAACCACTATCACATTAGTGACATTTGAAAAATGAGATCAAAGGGAATAATCATGTAGACAACATGACTCAAACACCAAATCAAGCACAAATTTGATTTGCCAATTATGTCCACATCAAGAACCATAGTCCTAGAATCCTTAAAAAGAATCATCGCAAAAATGTTCAGTGATTGACCATGTACCAAAATCTCTATGTAGAGAAAGAAACACACCTCCTCTTACCATGCATAAAAAATGCATGCATGTAGAGCTACAACTATCTCATCCAGTAACACCTTGAAAGAACTAGCATCTAGAAAATAGCTCTTCAATAGATCCACAATAAATCACAATTTTTTTCCTTGATCATGAAAAACCAATATGTTCAAGAACACCCATGCACATCCACACCCACTTCTCATTTGGAAGACTCAAAAGTCTATAAACACCAAAAAACTCAACCCAGAATTGTTAGAATTTGAAAAGATTAATAACCCAGAAAACTAGTGCAAAGAGTAAATATCTAAACTATGAATGCAAATGATACAAAATCAAAATAGCATCATAGAGTTAGTCTCCAAGAGAGTAATGCAAATGCTGGAAGCAAAATAGCATTAAGAGGACGCAAAAACAAGAGATATCCAAATACAAGCCAGGTAGCATGCTTATATAGGCTAGGAAGAGGGAGGAGGTGGCAACACCAACCAATGACGAGCAACCATCTATCGGACTAAAGATAGCAAAGTATCTTCTCAAGATAGCTAATGGATGCTCACATATAGGAAGGTGACACCTCACAACCATTGACCTAATAAGACATGCTTTATTAACCTAAGCAAGATTATTAAAAGTGTAGGAAAAACCTAGCAAAATAGGAAAAATAAAAAACTACACTAACACCCCCCCATAAGCAAAGCTTAGGTGGATGTAGAAATGGGTCCCGGCAAGTCAAGCCTGATGAGGTACCCATGTACATAAAATTCCCCCAAAAGAGAGAGAAAAGAGACTCCCCAAAGAAAATTAAGACTCCAAGTGAGAGGAAGCAACCCTCCCAAAAGATGAAGCATCCCATACCCCCAGCAAAGCTTGCAAATTTTGTTCGGTAGATCCACTTACATCGAACAATTTTTCTTCCCTTAGAAAAAGGGACAAGATCCCAAGTGTGGTTCCTCATCTAGGAACTATACTCTTCCTGCATATCTTCATTGCTACTACCTCAAATCCACAGTCCTTTCATGAGGCTTCCTCCTCCCTCTTCCTAGCCTATATAAGCATGCTACCTGGCTTGTATTTGGATATCTCTTGTTTTTGCATCCTCTTAATGCTATTTTGCTTCCAGCATTTGCATTACTCTCTTGGAGACTAACTCTATGATGCTATTTTGATTTTGTATCATTTGCATTCATAGTATAGATATTTACTCTTTGCACTAGTTTTCTGGGTTATTAATCTTTTCAGATTTTAACATGGTATCAGAGCTTTTCTATGTGCAAGAGTAGATTTTAGTTTCCTTTTTTGAGAGATTCGGGGGGGGGGGGGGGGGCAAATAAACTTTATTGTAGTTTTTTGAAAAATGAAGTATGCTCTTCTCTTGCATCTTTGGATGATCCTGAGAATCAGAAAAGTTTTGACAAAAACGGTTTTTCTCTAGGGTTTCAATCTCAAATCCGACAACCAACTTGCATATTTGGAGTTTTCAATCAGTTTTGCAGGTTCCAGCATGCCATTGATGGACTTAGGAAGCTGATCTAGCATTTGCATGTCATATTCTAGTTTCTGGGGTCATTTTTTGATTTTTGGAGCCGTTTTTTACTATTAAAGGCATCTGATTTACACTACAACAACATCTTCTGTTCAACAGCAAGAAAAACGCTTTCTGGGTTTTGTTCGCAGCCCCGAAAAATCATCTGGGTATCTTTTAGATTTTGCATGCAAGCTATATATTTTTCAAAATCGAGCATGCAAAGCTACAGCCATACCCCTCTTCGTTGGCAGCCGCAGATTTGAATGCAGTTTTCAAATGTCTCGTTCTTGCTCATACGAACTCTGATTTTGATGATTCTTGTTATGAACTTAGCTATTTTTTTGTGCTCTGATACCATGTTAGAATCTGAAAAGATTAATAACCCAGAAAACTAGTGCAAAGAGTAAATATCTAAACTATGAATGCAAATGATACAAAATCAAAATAGCATCATAGAGTTAGTCTACAAGAGAGTAATGCAAATGCTGGAAGCAAAATAGCATTAAGAGGACGCAAAAACAAGAGATATCCAAATACAAGCCAGGTAGCATGCTTATATAGGCTAGGAAGAGGGAGGAGGTGGCAACACCAACCAATGAGGAGCAACCATCTATCAGACTAAAGATAGCAAAGTATCTTCTCAAGATAGCTAATGGATGCTCACATTTAGGAAGGTGACACCTCACAACCATTGACCTAATAAGACATGCTTTATTAACCTAAGCAAGATTATTAAAAGTGTAGGAAAAACCTAGCAAAATAGGAAAAATAAAAAACTACACTAACAAGAATAATGGATTATCATAGATGAGTATCACCATACATTTTTAAGGAAAATCTATAAACCCCTTAGATGAAATGAACAAGAATCCAAGCCATGCATGTAGAAGCATCTAAAGAGGAAAAAGTTGTATAGGAACTTTAGACCTACTTCTAAACCAGCTCCACAACCACTACTAGTACATGCATCTAAGAGAGATAGGTTATCCAGAAGCTTCTAGATCATCCAATGATCAAATCCATAACCTCTATGCATTATAGGTAACAAAGAAACACCTTCCAATACCCATGCATCAATAAATATTTTGTTGTCAACCAAAAACTTGAAATCAATGTCATCTCAACATGAGTAACTCTATTTTCTTTGTCTTTGCCGCATCCTTCATGAAATGTGTATTGTCTCCTGAAAAAATAAATCAACTGGAAGACTTCTACTCATCAAAGGATTTACTATTAGCCAATTTATTCATAACAAAATTCTTCAAGCTTTGCAAGCTAAGACATATTAACAATATAAATATCCAGAACCAAAAACACAATGAATCATCACATGCAAGCTACATGCAACTCACAAAATTGAGCTCTGATACCAATTGAAGGGAAATGAGAGCACCCTAGAATTTCATCTAAGATCAATATACACATCTTGTATCCAATAATTTCTTGAATAACTTCTAATAAGAAAATACAAGTACATACTACTATTCCATAAAAGCAAAAACAAACATAGTTGATTTCCCATAATTGAAAACTTAAAGGAAAGTGATTACAACTTATTGATCTTAACAAAATTCAACAACATTATGCCATATAGATTATTACTCTACACTCATGAAAATAGAAGAATGAGACAAAATAGAGAACATGTGTGCATGTGTGTGTGTGTGTGTGTGTGTGGAGAAAACCTTTCCAGGCAAAAACCCACCCTCCAAACCATCAAGCTAATGTATTATTCAGCAATAAGTTACCATACATTTTTAGCCTTCAAATGGATATTTACATCTTGCTCCATTCTAGAGAAAATCTAACATTTAACCCTATGCAAAGAACTTATCTCTCTCTTACATATCTTCAACAACTCATTGTATTTATAGACTTTTCATACAAAAGGAAATAATTTCTAAAGTGTCTACATTCAATATATTTACAAGTTATTTAGAAAGTTCCTTTATGCACAACTCTTGCATAGAAAATAAAGCATACAAAATAAAGCCCAATAAATAAATAATATGTATTAGATAAGCACTTGGAGTCATATGGGGAATAGTATTGAAGTGCAACTTAATTTTTTATTAGAAAAGGAATGGAAGTACTCTTTACTAGCTCCTTCCTCCAAAAACTCTTGAACCAGTTATTATTATCAATAAACATATTACTAGCTTTCCACCTTTTCCAAAAAAAAAGAACATTACTAAATTTTGACCTCTTAATATAACTCCTTAAAAAATTCATATATTTAAATAGTTTTGGAGGGAAAATCTTCTAGAGCTTATGACATACACACAAGGATCCCATTGATTTGGAATCTAAGTTAAAACACCAAAATGGACCATAGTATCGAGGAAATCCTCCATAGATTGATAACCAATTTTTTTTATTGAATGAAAGGAAATTCATAACTGCAATAAACATTTTGTATAATTCTAAGCTCAATAAAATACATAAATTAAGTATTCATATTTCATAATGTAAAAAAATAGACAAGCATATCGTCGAAATGACATATGATTTACCAAGAGAAAATTCTCATGGGGAAAAATCAAAATTCATAATGTAAAAGAGTGAACAAACATACCATCAAATGACATACCATGTACCAAGAGAAAAATCTCATTAGGGAGAAATTAAACTTCCAAAAGAACTCACACAGTCAATATATGTACTACTATGCCATAAAAGAGAAAACAAACATAGTTGATTTTCCATAATTGAAACCTTATAGGAAAGTGATTACAACTTATTGATCTAAACAAAATTCAGAAACATTACACCATACAGATTATTATTCTACACTAATGGAAATAGAAGAATGAGAAAAAATAGAGAACATAGATATATATGTGGAGAAAACTTTTCTAGGTAAAAATCCACCCTCCAAACCATCAAGCTAACAAGTTACAATACATTTTTAGCCTTCCCATGGATATTTACATCTTGCTCCATTCTAGAGAAAATTTGACATAACCCTGTGTAAAGAACTTCTCATCTCTCTCTTACATATATTCAACAATTCATTGTATTTATAGACTTTTCATACAAAAGGAAATAATTTCTAAAGTGTCTACATTCAATGTATTTACAAGTTATTTAGAAAGTTCCTTTATACATAATTCTTCGATAAAAAATAAAGAATACAAAATAAAGCCCAAAAAATAAACTTTCTATTTTTTGCTTCAAGTATATCTGTGTAGAAGATTTGGTCTCATTTAGTATCTTCCAAAAATGCGTAAATAAAAAACCAATAAATCATGATAAGGTTGAGTCACCATATCCCAACAACTTCATGGCTTCAAGAAAATGATCCCCTAAAAGGTATTTTTGCTCAAGAAATACCATTTTCTACATCCCCATCTACATCCTTGGTGAATTTAGAGAATATGCTCATAGTTTCTTTTCAAGATCTGAATGTGAATGATAATGTGGACATAACTAGTAAGTAAGATGACATGAAGTTTCAACCAATGGAAGAATGAAATTATATGCAACCTTTCCAATTTTATACTCTCTTAGCTATCAACAATTTAATAAGTTTATAAGTTACTTCATTGAAATTTTTAATATCTAGGAATAGGGTTGCGAGATGAAGAAGCCCTATCTTGGCATAGTATGTTAAATAGATGGAAGATAAATTGCATTATTTTGTGCCTTGGGCAAATTTTTGAAATAAAAGATGGGATCCAAAGGAAAAAGGATGTTATTAGGTTTTATACAAGATGCCAATCTACCTCCATTAATGGGTTTTTCATATTGCGAGCATCAAGGATACAATTTTTTTTGGAAATGGACATTCGTAGTAGGTTATCATTAATCCATAGATCTAGACACTAAGCTAAGATACATGTGGTCTTCTAGCTAGAGAATGAAAATATAGGTAGATGAAGGGTAGATCAATGTTTCATGTTATGTAATGCAAAAAATGGATTGGGATTGTATGTATCTCCAATACCTTTCTCTTTTACAAATGCAATCGTACTCTAAATAGCTAGAGTTATTAATTTTGGAGCTCTTTTGATTGCACTTGGAGTTAAATGGGGAATAGTATTGAAGCCCTAATTATTTTATTATTTAGAAAAGGAATGGAAGTTTTCTTTACTATTTCCTTCCTCCAAGAACTCTTGAACAAGTTATTATTATTAATAAACATATTATTGGCTTTCCACCTTTTCAAAAAAAAAGAACATTACTAAATTTTGACCTCTTAATAGAACTCCTTAAAAAATTCACATATTTAAACAATTTTGGAGGGAAAATCTTCTAGATATTATGACACACTCACAATGATCCCATTGATTGGGAATCTAAGTTAAAATGCCAAAATGGACCATAGTACCGAGGAAATCCTCCATAGATGGATAACCAATTTTTTTATTGAATGAAAGGAAATTCATAACTACAATAAACATTTTGTATAATTCTAAGAGATAAAATACACAAATTAAGTATTCATAATTCTTAATGTAAAAGAATAGACAAGCATACCGTCAAAATGACATATGATTTACCAAGAGAAAATTCTCATGGGAAAAAATCAAAATTCATAATGTAAAAGAATGAACAAACATACCATCAAATGACATACCATGTACCAAGAGAAAGATCTCATGAAGGAAAAATCAAACTTCTAAAAGAACTAACACACTCAATATATTAGGTCATCAAAAAATATTGTAATACATTTTCAAAGTCCCCATGTTATAATTTGTAGAATATTAAGTTCACTAATTGCATTCCATGTGAACATTAAAAGACAAGATCTAGTTAAACCATCATTCACCATTTATACCATTCAACATATAAATGATCATAAAGCGAAAAATATAAAATTATTTAGTAATCTTCTTTGTAAAATTTATATCATTCACCATATAAATTTGATATGAATGATCAAATGTCATGATTACAGTGACAAAATTTAAGCATACATCTCTCATTACTAGTATGTTATCACTTGCCTATTTCTTTATAATTTCTTCTACATCATTTTTTTTTTCTCCAATATCTATCCTATCCTGTAAAACAAGATTAAAAAAGGTCAATCAAATAAAATTATTAAATAAAATGATTATAACTATAATAATGATTATTAAATAGATCAAGTTAAAATATAACTCTTTTGACAATATTATATTAAATCTAAAACTATTAAATATCAAGCATATAATTGACAATTTTTTATAGTTATATTTTAAACTATAATCAAACACACAAGAAATATTATTAACACTTCAAAAAATATATATTTAATCAATAAATATTATATTATATTAAAAAATAACATTTAAAACATAATAAAAAATGATGAATTAAAAATAGCATGCAATATTAATTAAGCCGAGAGGCTTTCTACAGTGGCAGCAATCTTCAATGTAAACATTTTCCATTTTGAAAAAAAATTGACGTTCATTTACATGTCAGAAAAATAAAATAGAAATAGATTAAATATAATTATAATTAAAATCATGAAAATTACAGAGAGGAAATGGAAATAAAAATGAAGTAGATCAAGAGTCTCGAATCATTTTCTCACACCTCTTAGACTCAATAAATATGCGATGGCACCTCGAGGATATCTCTCGACTTATTTTATATATATGTAAAATATATATAAGCTAGTATTATAACATAGTTTAAGCTCATACGATTTCTTTAAAACTATAAATTCTTTGAAACAATTTTTTCAAAAAGAATATATATGTAAAACTATGATATACTTATGAAAAATAAATATAGCATATGATAGACTTATTAAATACAAATATGACATTTGATAGGATCATTATTATATAGTATATTAAATTAATTTAGTGGAATTTGTTTTTGTTCATAATAACATTACATTAATTCTATAATACTACTTGATAAATATATTTATCATTAAATATATTCTATGTTGTCATGGTAATTACAAGGTCGAAATTTCAAATTTTAAGTCAAATGAACAAAGAAAATTAAAACCACAACTTGGCACTCTCTCCCCAAACCTATATTCACTCTGCTTTGGAACCATAACTTTTAAGAAAAGGTAAGAAAATTGGATTTGGGAAATTCAAGTTAATGGTCACCCTTTTCACTCTCTCTCCCCAAATTTATATTCACTCTTTTCTCAAACCTCTACTTTTCAACAAATTTGAGTTATATTTGAATTCTGCCCCAAAGTTATGCGCTAATCCTAAATCCCATTGATGAAAACTTTAAAGAAATGCAGTTGCACGTGTAAATCGAATGGTTCATTAAAGCCAATGAGAAAACTATTGATGAAAGAGGTTTTGTCAGATATTATAGTTTGTAATGCTTCTGGAATCCATCCAAAGGTTTTAAAGAAAAGCTCTGTTAGAAAGGTTAATCTTTCCTTGGATATATTTTAATTGGGATATTCCAAGGGTCCCTACATGTAATTTGTCCACTTGTACACATGTGGAGGACATGTCATTATTTTTCCATTATTCCACATGTAAGGACAACTCTTGTTTATTTCTTTATTTAGTTTATCCTCCTTAAGAGGATTGTGACACTTTGCACACACCTATTATGAATGTGGCATTCATAGAAATGGGAGTTACAAATGCAACTCCTCTCTCATCTCTATATAAGAGATGCTCCTCCTTCTTTCTTCACAACTACACACCACTCTAAGCACTTGATGTTATTGTATTGAGCTACCTTTGCTCCAACACTCTCTCTCTCTCTTCTTTAGGCATTTGCCTTCATTCATAATAACTCACAAGGGGTTTTCTTTGCTTTCCCCTTATAAAATCCTTGTCTCCATTGTTGAACCATCTTGGTGTATGCTCTTGGAGTTGCTTATCTCATGGTAACATTGTTTCACACTTAACTTACTTGGATTGTTTCTCGTTCCTTGCTCAACATTATTCATTTCTTACATGGTATCAGAGCTTGGTTATCTAATCCTTGTTTTAAGTTTTGTGGTGAAGGTTGCCATTCATTGGAGCACACCTTATTTGGAGACGTTATTGAGAGAAGAAGATTGTGTTGTGATCTTAGCTCATTTTAACTAATCTTGTGCATGCAAGTTTTTTTTACTAACCCTCTTTGGAAGGCTTGCCGCCAAAGGGTTTTCTTGCAAAGCTTCATTTTTTTTACTAACCCTCTTTGGACGGCTTGCCGCCAAAGGGTTTTCTTATAAAGCTTCTTATTCTTCTCTAACCCTCTTTGGACGGCTTGCCGCCAAAGGGTTTTCTTAGTAATTTTTTTTTTGGTTTGTTTTGGACGGCATGCCGCCAAAACAAAACATATTACAATAGTGAAGCTTTTTATCTCTTTATTTTTCCTCTTACTTTATTTATCAAAAATTTTTTTTTAGGAAAAATAATATATTTTACTATTTAAAAAAAAAAAAAAAACAAAACATATAGTACAAAGTTTTTATATATATAAAAAAATAAATAATAAAAAAAACTTCTTTTATTTTTTTAAGGCGGCCGCGCCACCCGCGCGCCACCCCGTGCCTCAGCCACCTGCCGATCGCCGAAGGCACTGTTCCACATTTTGGCCCGGACCCGCCGAAGCATTTTCGGCCGCGCAAATCACGCCGCCGCGCAAACAAATCGCGCCGCCGTGCAAACATTCACGCCGCTGCGCCAACATTCTCGCCGCCGCGCAAACAGCCGCCGGTTACAACTTCCGCCGTCGCCACCTCTGCAACCCTTGCCGCGCACTCTGTGGTTTTAAAACCCCCCACAACCGCTTCCTCCGCTCCCACCATGCGGCGACCACCGACGTTGGCCGCTCCCGCCACGCGGCAACCACCGCCCGCGGCTCGCCGCTCCACACATGCGGCGACCACCGACCACGGCCCTTCTCTTGCCACGCGGCAGCCACCGCTCGCTTCCCTCCATTTTTTTGATTTAAACAAACCGTTTCCCCCTCCTTCTTTTCTCATTTTAATTCAACTTTAATTATTTTTTAATTTTCACTATCACTATTAGTTATAATTAAAATAATTTAAAAAAAAAAAATCAAATATTCTTAAAAAATAATAATAATAATAATAACATAAAATAATAAAATATAAAATAACAAAAAAAAACAATTTTGTTCAATTCATAAAAATTTTAATTTTTTTTTCTCCAAATCATTTGATTCTAAAATTAAGGGCATTTTTTTAATCAAAAAGAAGCGAAGAATTTTTCCAATCATGTCAACATTAATTCCAGAAATCAAACTTAATTATTCAAATTATCATTCTTGGAAAACTCATATCTCATTTATTTTTCGTTTTAAACATCTCTTTGAAATAGCCACTGACCCTTCTCTTGAGCCCGGTTCAGCGGCTACTCAAGATGAGAAAGATACCTGGAAAGCTAAAAACGAAGAAGCTTTAGGGTTAATTGGTATTTCTATTATTCCAGATTTATATGTCTTAATTGCTCACTATTCTAAAGCTCATGATGCGTGGTCCATCTTGAAGACCAAGTATGACAGTGGCGATGAATATCGCAAAATACAATTGCAAGATCAACTCGAAGATCTCAGGTATGTAGATTTTAAAGGTATGGATGAATTCCTCTTAAAATTTGATTCTCTTAAAAGTCAAATTATGGCTTTAGGTGTTCAATTAGAGGATATTCGTTTAATCCATCTTATTCTTAAAAAATGTCTTCCAAGACAGTTTCAACAGTTTATAACCAATATTCATGCACAACTTGCTATTCCTACTTTATCTTCTCAGTTAACTTATGTTATTTTCCAAACTTTATTAAGACAGGAAGAAGCTAAGCTAATCCAGTTTGGTACTCTCAAATCAACTGAACATGCATTTGTCTCTAGAAATTCAACTAATAATTCTCGTTCCAATAATCATAATTACAAGCCATCTAATTCAAATAACACTAACAATAAATTTCATCCCAAATATAATAATACCCATCACCCTAATAATACTCGTAATACTAATCAGAGGAACCATTCCAATTCCAAACCTCATTGTTCTTATTGTGGCAAAGATGGTCACCTTGTCAATAATTGTTTTAAAAAACAAAATGATAGAAAACCTATGAATCATAGTACCAATCATCAAACCTCAAACCATAGAAAAGGTAATTCAACTAGTTCTAATTCTCGTCAAGCTTTTACTTGTAGCTTTAATCTTTGTAAACCTCTAGAGTGGATTGTTGATAGTGGTGCATCCCAACATGTCACCTCTCATAAAGAAATTTTTGATTCCTTACAACCTGATATTGCTAACATTCCTATTCAGTTAGCTAATAATCAGACTTGTAAAGTTGAAGGACTAGGTGATGTTACTATTCCTAATGGTAAATTGCATAATGTTCTATATGTCCCTAACTTGAAAACTAATCTAATTTCTGTTTCACAGCTATGTCAGAACTATAAAGTTGAATTCTACAAAGATACATGTTATATTATAGATCCTCAAACTCTTAAAGTCATTGCTTATGCTAAAATGGATAATGACAATTTGTTTAAATTCCATGAATTTGCTAGTTCATGATATTCTTTACATACTTCTATTGATTTCAATATATGGCATGAAAGACTTGGTCATTTAAATTCTGATTATATTACTTTCATGCAAAAGCATAATATGGTTGATGGCTTGCCTAACATTATTCCTTCCAAGATTACCTGCACAGGTTGTATGAGTGGTAAGATGCATAGGGAGCCCTTTCCAAGTGGAAAATCATGGCGAGCAACTCATAAGTTGCATCTTGTCCATAGTGATCTTTTGGGTCCCATGGAGAATACCTCCATCCAAGGTTCTCGGTATGCACTTACCTTTGTTGATGATTTTTCTAGACGAACTTGGATCTATTTTTTGCATAGCAAGGATCAAGTTCTTGATATATTTATTGAATTTCAGTTATATGTTGAAAGGCAATCTGGGTATAAACTTAAAATTCTTAGAACTGATAATGGGAAAGAATATGTGAATAATGCTTTTCATTCTTATTTGAAATCATGTGGAATTAAGCACGAGCTTACTATTCCTTATACACCACAAAAAAATGGTGTAGCGGAACGAAAGCATCGGACCATTGTTGAAATGGCTCGAAGCATGTTGCATGCTAAGAATTTGCATTATAAATTTTGGGCTGAAGCCATGTTTTGTGCAACTTATATTCTTAATCGGACTCCTACCAAAGCTCTCAAAGCTATCACTCCAGAAGAGGCTTGGTCTGGTAGGAAACCAAATTTACATCATTTACGGATATTTGGTTCTACTGCTTATGTCCATACGCCTAAACAGAAAAGGCATAAATTAGATGCTAAGTCATCTCCTTATATGTTTGTTGGCTATGATGAACACACTAAGGGTTATCGTGTTTATGATTCCACTACTAACAAAGTTCAAGTTGCTAGAGATGTCTGTATTGCAGAAACTGGAGTTCATGATTGCTCTACTACAACGGATGAAGAATTCAGTGGCACTAAAATTGTGCTAGTGGAGGATCAACCTCCCTCTCTTAACCCTACTCTTTCTTTTAATCAAGTACCACAGGTTATTTCTACTCCTACATCTCATGATACTCAAATAGATACTAATGATACCGTTCTTACTCATGATTCTTCCTCTAGTGATAATTCCATTACAACTAAACGTAAACCTAAATGGGCTCAAAATCTCATCAATGAAGCTGATGATTATATTTCTAAATCTGGTGGAATTAAACATAGAAGGATTAATTATTGTAATTATGCTTTGATGACTACTATTATGAATTCTAACGATCCTAAGTCTTTTGATCAAGCTAACTCTCAACCTCATTGGCAGAAAGCCATGCAAGAGGAATATGATTCGTTACTTGCTAATCACACTTGGGACTTAGTCACATTACCTCCTGGCAAAAATCTAGTTTCATGTAAATGGTTATATAAAACAAAATTGAATACTAATAATGAAATTAGTAAATTTAAAGCTAGACTAGTTGCTAGAGGCTTTTCCCAAATTGAAGGCTTAGACTATAATGAAACCTTTGCACCTGTTGCTAAAATGCCTACTATCAAATTAGTTCTTGCTTTAGCATCTAAACTGAATTGGCCCATTCATCAAATGGATGTTAAAAGTGCTTTTTTAAATGGTGAGTTACATGAAGAAATCTATATGGCTCAACCTCCTGGATTTGTTAAGAAAGGTAGTGAAAATCTAGTTTGCAAATTGAACAAATCTATTTATGGTCTTAAACAATCACCTAGAGAATGGTATTCTCAAATTAATTCTTTCTTCATTTCTCAAGGTTTTACTAGAAGCAAAAATTATCCTAATTTGTTTATTAAACATACTACCGATGATATTATCATTGTTATTGTTTATGTAGATGATTTAATTCTCACTTCTAGTTTAGACATTTTGATTTCTGATATTAAATTCCAACTTAAACAAAAATTTCAAATGACCGACTTAGGTATCTTACATTACTTCTTAGGTATGCAAATTTTTCAAACTCCTAATGGTATATTTGTTTCTCAAAGCAAGTATGCTTATGATCTTTTAGAAAAATTTAAGATGAATGACTCTAACCATGTTTCAATTCCATGTGAATTAGGAACTAAATTAATAAATGATATGAATACTCCTTTTGTTGATGAAACTTTGTATAGACAATTAGTAGGAAGTTTAAATTATTTAACTCTTACTAGACCTGATATTGCTTATAGTGTTGGTTTAGTGTCTCATTTTATGTCTAACCCTCAACAAACTCATTTTAAAGTTGCTAAACGCATCTTAAGGTATATTAAAGGAACTATTAATATAGGCTTATTTTATGATCCAAACTCTGAATTCATTTTACATGGCTATACTGATTCCGATCTAGGTGGAGATCCCAATGATGGGAAATCCACTTGTGGTTATGTTTTCTTTGTTGGTTCAGGTCCAATTTCGTGGAAAAGCAAAAAGGAACACTCTATTTCCCTATGCTCAACGGAAGCTGAATACAAAGGTTGTACCAATGCAGCTAAAGAAGCTTTGTGGATTCGAAGACTTCTTGATGATTTTGGTCTACCTCAACAATCACCTACACCTATACATTGTGACAATCAAAGTGCTATTGCCTTGGCAAAGAATCCAGTATATCATGCTCGCACTAAACATATTTCACTTCAACATCACTTCATTCGAGAACAAGTTGAAGACAATCAAATTATTCTTCTTTATTGTAAAGGAGAAGATCAAGTGGCTGATATCTTAACCAAACCACTTTCTAAAGAGAGATTTCAGTTCCATTGTAAAAATTTGGGTTTGCAACCCCTTGAAGTACACTCCCCAAGTAAAGCTTAAGGGGGGGTGTTAGAAAGGTTAATCTTTCCTTGGATATATTTTAATTGGGATATTCCAAGGGTCCCTACATGTAATTTGTCCACTTGTACACATGTGGAGGACATGTCATTATTTGTCCATTATTCCACATGTAAGGACAACTCTTGTTTATTTCTTTATTTAGTTTATCCTCCTTAAGAGGATTGTGACACTTTGCACACACCTATTATGAATGTGGCATTCATAGAAATGGGAGTTACAAATGCAACTCCTCTCTCATCTCTATATAAGAGATGCTCCTCCTTCTTTCTTCACAACTACACACCACTCTAAGCACTTGATGTTATTGTATTGAGCTACCTTTGCTCCAACACTCTCTCTCTCTCTTCTTTAGGCATTTGCCTTCATTCATAATAACTCACAAGGGGTTTTCTTTGCTTTCCCCTTATAAAATCCTTGTCTCCATTGTTGAACCATCTTGGTGTATGCTCTTGGAGTTGCTTATCTCATGGTAACATTGTTTCACACTTAACTTACTTGGATTGTTTCTCGTTCCTTGCTCAACATTATTCATTTCTTACAAGCTCGAACAAATGGACAGGGAGTTATATCAGAGGTTTTAGTTGTAAGGGCTTGAGTGTGGAATGTAAAAGGCTCTCCATAATAGATAATACCTTAAAGAGCTTTAGAAACTTTCAGGCAAATGTAATTGGTTGATGCTACAATTATAAACGCTGCAGCAGATAGGTGTCCAAAAATGTGGAATCACAAAGGTCAGCCGAAGTGTTTGACAGAGCTCTTCATGCCTGTGTCATATCGAGGATATACTGCAGTGATTGACTATTACACTAACATGAATTGATTATAATGGAGCTGGTGACATATATCTTGATCATCTTACGCAAAGAACTTTTGAGAAGATCATTCCGGTGGTGGAAAGCTGGAAGGAAGGAACTCCATCGAGCAAGGAGGAGCAATAGAACTTTCACATTCCACATTCCACATTCCACAAATTGGAGCTTCAAAATAGGGTGCCAGTATTTGTTAAAAACAATGAATCGTATGGTTATGTTGTTTTTGCATTGGTAAATGGGCATGTAGAGTGTGAAATTATAAATTGAGCGATACCCATTTGACAGAATAGTAGGATGCAACAATTCATGCTAATATGGATATCCTATTAAAGTCCATCCAGCGCATGCCATTTGACAATATGTTCGTAATTTCATGCGAGTTTCATTTCCTACTACAGCTATTACCGTGTACTCCACTAAAGATCAGATGATCTGTAGACGGTGGTAGAACAAATTGCAAAGGCATTGCAGAGCATACGTAGACCTTCAATTTAAGCATACTCTCTCCACTGTGACTATTAATGAAGTTGTGGAGTAAGATAGGGAAACTCATCGAAGCATCATGGAGAGTACTTTCGGTGGTGTGTGGTTTAACTATATATATACAAAATGTGTGGAATGAAAGACAATATCATGAACTATTGTCTATCAAAAATTCAAAAATACTATTAATGACGGGTTTAACATCGAATTCCTCCAACTTTCTCAATACTATCTCAACAGCCCTTATGCACTGAACATGGAATTTTGGGTTACTGTATTGGTCCATCAAATCAGATTGTTCATCAAAATGCCTCAATGAGATGTCATCTCAAGGATTAGATAAAATGAGTACTCGAGGATTTACACCAAATGGGACACAAGGATGCAATGTCTTCTTTGTTTGGACCGAATGCCTTATGATGATTCTAGGATATGTTTTCGTTGGATATAACTGTGACACCCTATAATTATCAAACAAATGCAGTTGGCTACAATGAAGGCCGATTCAGCCACCTTCTGAAGTCAATCCAGACAAATCCTATAAAATACAACCAAATGTTTGACCAAATACCTCAGGTTGGACATACAAAATGTGGAGTGAGCGACGATGTACGATGGACCCCATTATGCTTTAAAGTTCATCACTTTATTGTTGTTTAAATTTTGAATTTGAAGGTTTAAATATGATGCTTCAAGGAAAGATGATTTTTTTTAATGAAATTAGATGAATCACCGGCTGGGATTAACTGGCACACTTGAAGTGCTTAGGTGGTTAGTGTGGGGCCAGCCGTAATCTATCACGTCAACTTTAAATTTTTAGAATTACATCTCCCATCCATCCTGTGAAGTTCATTGAAAGTGCAAATTAGAAGAATAGAACAAACAAAACAAATAAAAAACGCAAACACATGATTTTATCGTGGTTCACCACAATTTGTGGCTACATCCACACTGCAGAGAAGATCTCTATTAATGTAAATATTTGAACTTTACATCACAGCTGTTGCTTCAGCTCTTCGAATACAATACATAATAATAAACCTCCAAAATATATTTATAGAGTCTCAAAGGAAATGAAGAGACAAACAATTGGAGGGAAACAATAATAAAATGTGCAAAATAAAAGAGTGACTGATGGGCTTCACATATACACCCAACAAACCCCCACTTGAAGTCCAACAATGGTAATGTATGAGTCTCCCTGAATTCCCCTACTGTTATTTCTTTACAATGCCAAGAGAAGCTCAACAGAACTCGAACTTCTCTGGTAGAACAACCTTAGTTAATGCATCAACTAGATTCTCCTTAGTGTTAATCTTCAAGACTTGAAGTTTTCCCTCTTCAAGTTTACTTCGAATGAAATGATAGTGAACCTCAATATGCTTAGTTTTGCTATGAAACACTGCATTTTTGGCTAAGTCAATGGCACTTTTGCTATCACAACACAAGGTTGATCTTGCTGAGGACAATCAAAATCACCAAATAGACATTGCAACCAAATCAACTCTTTTGCTCCTTCAGTAAGAGCAATGTATTCAGTCTCAATAGTAGAAAGTGAGACTACTTGTTGCAACTTCGATGCCCTACTGATCATCGCTCCAACAAATGTAAAAACATAACCAGTAGTAGATCTTCTATTGTCTAAATTTTCAGCCATATCTGAATCCATATAACCTTTGAGTGAAGTGTCTTTGCCACCAAAACAAAATACAAAATCAGGAGTGCCCTTAAGATATCTTAAGATCCACTTAACTGCATCTCAATGTTGTTTACTCGGATTGCTCATGAACCTACTGACAACCCCCACTGCTTGGGCAATATCCAGACGAGTGCAAACCATTGCATACATAAGACTACCCACTGCTGAAGAATATGAGATGTTCTTCATGTAGTCTTGTTCTTCTTGTGTCTTGGGACACATGGCTAAAGAAAATATGAAATGATCAGCAAGTGGAGTGCTGACCGGTTTGGCATCCACCATGCCAAATCTTTCTAGTACCTTGAGAACATAGTGTTCTTGAGAAAGCTTTATTTCCCTCTTGTGTCTATAATGAATAATGTCCACGCCAAGTATCCATTTTGCTGCCCCTAAGTCTTTCATGGCAAACCTTTCTGACATCTTTTCTTTCAGTTTTAAAATCAGCTTCATAGATGAACCGGTGACAAACATGTCATCAACATAGAGCAATAAAAGAATAAATGAACCATCAGGTAACTTCTTGTAGTAGACACATGGATCAGATTCACATCGAATGAAATTATGTTCAGTCATGAATCGATCGAGCTTGAGGTACCACTGTCTCGGAGCTTGCTTGAGACCATACAAGCTCTTCCTCAATCTACAATATAAGTTTTCTTTACCACATTTGATAAATCCCTTCAGCTGCATCATGTAGATTTCTTCATTCAAATCACCATGGAGAAATGTTGTTTTGACATCCAGCTGCTCAAGTTCAAGATCATGAGCAACAACTAAACCAACAATAACCCAAATCCCAGTCATCTTGACCACATGAGAGAAGATTTCATTAAAGTCTGTGCCCTTTTGCTGATCGAAACCTTTAACAACCAACCTAGCTTTATACCACTTTTGACTTTTGCCTTCATCTTTCAACCAATAAATCCATCAATTTTTGAGTGCTTTCTGATTCGGTGGCAAAGGAACCAAATCCCAAGTTTTGTTTTGCAACAAAGAATCCATCTCTTCCTGCATTGCTACCTCCCATTTATGAGAATCCGATGCTTTGCAAGCTTCTTTGAAGCTTGTTGATTCAACTTGGTCTAAAAGAAAAAGTTTTAATTTTGCTTCTTCGGAGTATAAGAGTTCATAATCAGAGAATTAGGTAGGAAGCCTTCTCTGTCTTGTTGATTTTCTCAGCCCCTAAAAATTATGCCCATTTTGTATACTGTCATCAGCATGTTCCTTGTCAATGTGATGAGAAATTTTTCCTATTGACTCATAATCACTACCTTTAGAAGATGTGTAATGACTCTTCTTAAAATTTGAATGCACAGTCCCCATATTTGAATTGCTGGTGTGAGAGTGACTTTGCTCACTTGGAAATTGAGCCCTAACTTCATGCTGACTCATGGGTGGACTTAACCCATAATGCGAATTATCCAATTCTCTTGTAGATTTGTTAGTAGTATGAATTGTATGATGATGGGGAACCTGCAACTGAGTATTATAAAGATCTTGATCAGAGGGACCGCGATGTGAGCAATTGGAACCACAACATTCACCCTTGCCTCTGCCAAGAACAGTCCTCATGTGAGTTTGATTATCGGGATTTGTTACTAGACCAGTGCCATAATGAGAATTATCCAATTCTCTTGTAGATCTGATAGTAGTATGAATTGTATGATGATGGGGAACCTACGACTGAGTATTATAAAGATCTTGATCAGAGGGACCACGATGTGAGCAATTAGAACTGCAACACTCACCCTTGCCTTTGCCAAGAACAGTCCTCATGTGAGTTTGATTATCGAGATTTGTTACTAGAACAGTGCCATGGTTTTGTCATGGATTTATAAGAGACCCATGGAATGAAAAGGGAAGGGTGGCCTATGGTAGCATAACTATTTTGATGCCATGGGAATCAACATTCTTTTGAATGTCCCTGTCTGCGGTTGAGAAATCTTGCTGGACTCAAACATGGGTGAGATTCTCTGCGACTGATAGGCAGTTTGGGAATGAATTGCAGATTGGAGTCATTATGTTGTGTTCTTATAGTGATTGGGAGGTTCGGCTCATGCTGATGGTAAATCGATTGACTATTGCTTGCGTGGCTTGCTTTATGACCAGAGACCTCCTCATGCAATAGTTTTTGAGTTGTTCTGGCATCTTGCAAAACATGATGGGGAGCTGGAGAGCCGTGAGTGACCAAGCCGTCAGGTGGGGCATGTTCTCTACCAACACATTCTTCAATGTTATCTCCTACATGGCCAGCTACAGTGGAGATCAGAATGATGTGAGAGAGTCTTTGACCAAGTATAGTGTGGTGTAGAGTCGGCCACGGGTGAGACTCCTATATGGAGTCCACCTCACCTATGAGTGGTAGGTTCTTATCACAAGAATTCCTATGACCAAGTGTATAGGTAGGGGGAGTGCCTTGTTTAGTATAATTGTTGCCATTTTCTCTGTACTCAAGCAGAGAGTTATGTTCTCTGTTCTGATTTGGATTTGAGAAAGAGTTGTTATCACTTTGACTGTGATAATCTAAATTTTGTTCACCATGTTCATGATCTTGATCCCACATACTAGTAGAAGAAGAGGATAGAGGGGCAGGGGCTAACACTGTCATTTGGAGAAACAATATTCTGATTTCTATCAGCATTATCAAGATCTTGATAATGGGGAACCTATGATTGAGTAAAAGTATGAACTGTATGATGATGGGGAACCTACAACTGAGTATTATAAAGATCTTGATCAGAGGGACCACGATGTGAGCAATTAGAACCGCAACAGTCACCCTTGCCTCTGCCAAGAATAGTCCTCATGTGAGTTTGATTATCGGGATTTGTTACTAAACCAGTGCCATGGTTTTGTCATGGATTTATAAGAGACCCATGGAATGAAGAGGGAAGGGTGGCCTATGCTAGCATAGCTATTTTGACGCCATGGGAATCAACATTCTTTTGAATGTCCCTATCCGCAATTGAGAAATCCTGCTGGACTCGAACATGGGTGAGATTCTCTACGACTGCGAGACCAAGTTTGGGAATGAATTGCAGATTGGAGTGATTATGTCGTGTTCTTACAACGATTGGGAGGTTTGGCTCATGCTGATGGTAAATCAATTGCCTATCGCTTGCGCGGCTTGCTTTAGTACCAGAGACCTCCTCATGCGACAGTTTTTGAGTTGTTTTGGCATCCTACAAAACATGATGGGGAGCTGGAGAGCCGTGAGTGAGCAAGCCGTCAGGTGGGGCATGTTCTCTGCCAACACGTTCTTCAATATTATCTCCTGCATGGCCAGCTGCATTGGAGATAGGAATGATGTGAGAGAGTCTTTGACCAAGTATAGTGTGGTGTAGAGTCGGCCACGGGTGAGACTTCTATATGGAGTCCACCTCACCTATGAGTGGTAGGTTCTTATCACAAGAATTCCTGTGACCAAGTGTATAGGCAGGGGGAGTGCCTTGTTTAGTATAATTGTTGCCATTTTCACTGTACTCAAGCAGAGAGTTATGTTCTCTATTCTGATTTGGATTTGAGAAAGAGTTGTTATCACTCTGACTGTGATAATCTGAATTTTGTTCACCATGTTCCTGATCTTGATCCCACATACTAGTAGAAGAAGATGATAGATGGGCAAGGGCTAACACTGTCATTTGGAGAAACAATATTCTGATTTCTATCAGCATTATCAAAAATGGAGAAAGGGGCATATTCACATACCATTTTTGCTTCTTTGTGTAATGTTGGAAATGCCTTTTCATTGAAGACGACATCTCTATTTCTAATGATTTTCTTCCCAATTGGATCCCATATTCTAAAACCGAATTGATCTTCACCATAGCCCACAAAAATGCCTTTTTGTGATTTTGGATCAAGTTTTTGTCTTTTCTCCTTCGGAACATGTACATAAGCTTCGCATTCAAATACCCAAATGTCTGAATATGAGATTTTCTTTCCCAGCCACTCTTCCTTAGGCATGCCAAAGTCCAACCAAGAAGAGGGACTTTGGTTGATTAAATATACTGTTATATTGCATGCCTCTGCCCAAAACTCCTTGCCTAAGCCAACATTAGAAAACATATAGTGAGATTTCTCAAGGATTGTTCTATTCATCCTCTCCACTGCTCCATTTTCTTGTGGGGTGAATGGAACAATCTTAATTCTACAGATGCCATTATCCACACAAAATGAATCAAACTCGAATGAACAAAACTCTGCGCCATTGTCTATTTGCAAGCACTTTATTTTGTGGCTAGATAGATTCTCAACTAAAGCCTTCAAGATTTTAAACTTGTTGAAAACATCAAATTTCTTATGCAATATGTAAATTCATACCTTTCTTGTGCAATCATCAAGGAAGGTGACGAAGAAGTTTTCTCCTCCAATAGAACTTTCCTCGGTGGGTCCAAACACATCAGAATAAACAAGAGCCAAAGGAGTACCTTTCTTTTCATGTCCAGTCCTCAAGAAGTTGACCCGCTTATGTTTTCCATAGAGACAATGTTCACAAAATTGTAAGTCAACTGATTTCAGCCCTAGTAATTGCTCCCTTTTATGCATAACAACAAGACCCTTTTTGCTCATGTGACCAAGCCTTTGATGCCAAAATTCTGAATTGCCATCTTCAAATAACATGGCAGCCCCCACTTCACTGATATTTTCTACAATATACAAGCTCCCAATCTTGTCTCTTTTTGCAACTAACATGGATCCTTTTGTGACTTTCCATGAATCGGTTAGAGAAGTGAGAAAACTTTGTGCATATAGCTGACTTACAGAAATCAGATTTCTATTTAGTTTTGGAACATGACACACATCTTTTAATAGCCATTTAATGCTTCCTTTCAAAGATAATAAAATATCTCCTTTTTCTATTATTTCACATGCCTTATTATCAACCAAGTATACTTCACCAAACTTACCTTCTTGATAATTCGAGAAGCATTTCGTACATGAAGTGGCGTGAAATGATGTGTCAGAATCCAAAACCCATGAGGCTGAAGTGGTCTTAGTTGTAGATAAAATCAGCATGCTATCATCTTTGTCATAGATGGTGTTGGCTTGACTTTCTTGCACTCGTTCTTGTGCTCTCTTATAACCTCTACAATCCTTTTTTATGTGACCACTTTTTCCACAAAACCAACAGTCTCCTCCTTTCTTTTCCCTTGACTTCGAGCGCTTAGCTAATTTTGATTTTTTATGATGATTGTTCCTTCCTATATTTTGGCTTCTTCCTCTATTTTTAGTGCTAACCATCATCAAGGCTTCACCGGACAAGGATTCCTTATTGCTTCTCCGCATATTCTCACTAAGTAGAGTTGCCATCACTTCATCATAGACCAGCTTCTTCTTTGAGGAGTTAGAAGTACTAACTATTGTAACAATAGAATCCCAGCTGTCTAGTAATGAACACAACAAGATGATAGCTTTAGATTCATCATCTTGTGTCATGCCAATAGAGGTTGCTTGGCATAATAAAGTGTTCAAATCATTTATGTGATTTTCTATCACAGTTCCATCCTTCATTTTCAGCTTGTAGAGCTTTTTCATAATAAATATTTTATTTGCAGCTGAGGTCGTTTCGTACATACTTTGAAGTTTATCCCAAACTTCCTTTGTTGAAGATTCATTGTGAACATTGAATAAAATGTTCTATGATAAAGAAAGAAATATGGTTGCCTTTGCTTTCTCATTTGTTTTATCCCACTCTTCATCCTTTTTTGTAGCTGGTTTCTTTGCTTTTCCATCAATTGCTACTGCCAAGTCTTGCTTGACTAGCAACGAACGCATCTAAACTTTCCACAAACTAAAATTCTGTCCCGAGAATTTTTGCACTTGCAAATCTTCGATGGCTCCGAATTTTCAAACACTGAAATCGATTTCAACGTCTACGCCAAGATTTGATACCAATTGTGAAGTTCACTGAAAGTGCAAACTAGAAGAACAAAACAAGCAAAAGAAATAGAAAATGCAAACACACGATTTTATCATGGTTCATCACAATTTGTCGCTACGTCCACACTGCAGGGAAGATCTCTATTAATGTAAATATTTCAACTTTACATCACAGTGGTTGCTTTAGCTCTTCGATTACAATACATAATAATAAACCTCCAAAACATATTTATTGAGTCTCAAAGGAAATGAAGAGATGAACAATTGGAGGAAAACAATAATAAAATGTGCAAAATAAAAGAGTGACTATTGGGCTTCACATATACACCCAACACATATGGCATGAAAAGTTATCACACTACATGCAAATGCAGGTAAGAGTCTAGTGACATATTTGGGATGTGGCTATTGTCAGTGATTTTTTTTTTTGATTTTCAGCATTTGATCTTCATGATTTGTATATTTTATGATCGAAAACAACAAAAATTTTGAAAAAAATTCTGGAAAAAAAAAATATTTGACTTTTTTTTACTTTAGTATAGTTTGTCTGGAGATTAGCCAACGCCCATATTTTGTATGCAAAATGTAGAAACAAATAAGAGGGACTGAACTGTTTGACCATGGCATGTTGTGATTGCAAGATTTGCTAAAAAGGACATTCAAAAGTTTCAGGCAAATATGATTTGCAAGTGTAAAGACACACTCCTCTACTCAACTCTTGACACCATCCTCCCTGCCTGTACCGTGCCGAAATGGGAGCCTTGGAATAGAAATCAACACCAACTGCCCACAAAAAATGCATCGTTTAATCTTTTGTTTCTATCTGAAGACAACAGGGCTTTGATTATCAAACTTCAGCAAAGGAGAGACAAGTCAACCAAAACTCTAAAACAAGATTAGTTCCACGCCTACTTTAAGGGGTGATCACGTAGGTCCTATAAGCTACTTGCCAATGTCAGCATCAAAAAGACAAGTTATTGTTTTTAATAGTTAAATTAAAAATTAATTTAGTACTATATGTTAAATATAAATTTAACTAAAAACTACCATTTTGATACCAACATGACCACTTTAACTTCCTAAATATGATTAAAATCTATCATACCATATCATATCATATCTCTTTTCTTCTAAACATTCTATTAAACATTTTCTCTCCATACTCATCCATTTCGAAGCACTCTGCCAAACAATCTATACACCTGCTCTAAAATTGTTAATCGTAGGATTTGGTTTTCGAAACTACTCCGACTTCATTCGCAGAAATGATACGCGCTCGCTTGCCTTTGTCAACAATAATAAATGCGAAAGGTGGTTATTCTCGCTATGGTCTTGAAAGAGCAGAGATAGGAGCAAGGTGCCTGTGCAAAGCTTCGAACTTGTAACCATCGCCTTGTCAAAGATTGGTACAACACGATCAAAATTATTCTTCCTCTGGCATAACAGATTTTTTTTCTATTCTCTTATTCTCTTTCAAAGGAACTCATTGAAGTGTCTTGTTTGCCTCAACCTGTAAATGGAATTTTGCCTCAGTGGAGTGCAACAGAGATGAATTTGGGTTCTAATAAACCAATTAATTCTCTCACATCATTCTCTCCGCCAGCTTTGATGCCATTACCAAAACACGCCCTTGACATTTTCCGGGTCGGAGAAGGATACCTCAATATTTTTATATTTATTTTTGGACTTATGGGCTAGTTTTTTTTTTTTTTTAATGATAGAAGATTTTACTTGATTGGAGCAAGGTGAAATTTCTTAATCGAGAGGTAAAAGATTTATAGATAATCATTTATTCAAATTTAATTTGTTATCTTATTTCTTATGATGTTAGTGTCTTCTAATCAATAATATTTGATTCTTGGGAGTTTATTTGTTTAGAACCATTCAACTTAAGACTAGATGGAAAACTGATTGACAAAAATAGGATTTTTAGTTCAATAATAATAACCCCACATCTTATTTTAAATGCTAAAAAGTCAACAAATAGAGTTAACATTTATTTTTATTTTAATATATAATGTAGTTTTATATTCTTTATTATAATTGATCGAAGTTCATCCTCTATTTAACCACATATTTCTCACATTCTATGTATAGTTTATTATGCAAATAATTTTAAAAGTGTATCTGTTTTTTTATTATGAACATATGTATTATCGAAGTTAACAATTGTCTTGGTTGCACTCCTTCAACTTGGTTAAAATTTCAATCGGTTTAGACTCTCAGGTTTGGGCTCTTCTTCGTGTATCTCTTATGTTTCCTTTGGTGTGGCTTTGTAGTATAGTTTTCCTCATCTATCTCCCTATTGGGCATTTACTTTGAACTCAAAATTGATTTCAAATATCAATAGATTCTCTTAGATCTTATTGTAGACCAAAGTTCTCACTTTGGATGATCTTTGCAAAAGATGTTTCTATATTGCTAACATTAATTTGTTATGTTGTGAAGACTTTTGAAAGTGTTGATCACCTCCTTTTGGAGTGTTCCTTTCTTTGTGAGGTTTGGAGTAATTTTCTAGATTTATGGGAAAATAGTTGGGTTTCTTAAGCACTTTTCTCAATGGGTTTCTATGCCTTCAAATGCTACTCTTTCATTTCTTTCTCTTTCTCTCCCCCATCTTGCCTACAATATTTGGAAAGAAATTAACAATAGGTTGTTTTGAGATGTGGCCTACCCTTCCTTTTTGGTGTTCTCTAAATTCAAAGGGTTTCTTGAAAACATATCATTTTGTAGTCTTCAATTGTAAATATTAAACGAGGTATATTGTTATTTCTAATGATGATACTACTATAACACAAATGTGGAGCCTTGGATTTTATATCTATACTCCTATCAAGCCCTCTAAATGAGAAAGAGATGATATTTTTGGGGAATGCTTACCCTCGTGATGGATAAAAAGATCAATTTTGATGGGATGACTAAGAGGAATCGCCAATCAACTGGGGAGTCACAAAAAAATTAACACTACCAATAGTGACCACGCCTCTGTACCAGGAGTTTCCAAAATTTGTAGAGCATAGAATTATGGCCCTTCATAGCCTCAATGTATTTTCTCATACTTGTCCTCAAAAAGTAGTCCCATATCTCCTGGTTCTACAAAAATTCCTTGTAGCTTCTTGGCTCAACTTGCTTTGGAGGACCTCCCATAGTGTAAGCCTTATAAAAAACGTAGGCTTCTTTAAGAAGATCATAATTAAACCTCATAGTTGCCAGATTGACAATGTCTTTCTGCATTATACATTCACTCCTCAAGCCTCCTAAGAAAACTAGACAAATCGAGTCTAAGAGATTAGAGAGTCAAAGAGCCACTTGAGTAGTGTTGTAATGAATATCTTTCCAAGAACTTAAAATAAAGACTGTACTTGTATCACAAGCTTCCACTTTTCTTGAGAAAACCTCACTTTTACAATTGGCAACATTTAGGCCCTTGAAATGATAAGAGTCATTATTATAGATTACTCCAATTCCCCTTTCCATAAAAAGAGTATGTACTTTTGATGATTCTTCAAGATTTTATTAGGTTTGGAAATAATGTCATTAGTATGTGTCATAGTCCTAAACATCATAACTTTATATGCCAAAAGTTTCATGATTAATAGGTAAAAGGTGCTTGAACAATAAATTTAGCAAAGCTAACTTTATACCGATCAGTAGTATAAAAATAATCATTATCTCTAATATTCTCACTCAAACCTTATTGGAACTTCTCTTGAATATCCATAAAAAGGATAACTTTAATAACATAAATAAAATGTAAATTCTTATGTTCCTTTTGCCTTTGTTCTTGATGGCATTAGGGTACTCTTTTTCATCCTTCCTAACCTTGAGCTTAAACATTTATTTATTCATTTAAAACTATTGATTTTAACTCCTTCAAGCTTTCAAAAGTGGACACATGGTTCCAATTTTGAAAATTTTATACACCAATTATCTATAAAGTTAGTAAATTTGTTTTCGTCTCTTAAGGTATGGCAAATTTTGGCCTAGTAGAATGATTGGAGGCATCTTTTACAGTCACTCATGAGACTCTAAATGTGCTAAGAGAAACTAGCCTTGTTTAAAAGAATGTCAGTGATAAGTTTTGAGTCCCCTTCTATTTCAACATTAACAACTCTATAATCTTGTAACAATTTCACTCCATACCATGTAACAACTCCTTTGGCATAGTTGTTAGAGTTAATTCCTATGTTTTTAGTGAATTCCAAGATAAGAAGTCATTTGATGTTTCTAATGATACCACCCACCCTTGCTATTCCTAGGTTTCCTTTAGAACAACTATTCACATTACACTTAATCCAATTGCCCTCTTGAGGTTTCCATATACAATGCTTCCTTTTCCAAATACTATTCCAATTCAAATTTATCAAACTTTGTGCGACATTGGACAATTATGTTTGATTCTAAGGTATGTCAAACTAGGAAAGGCCAACCCTTTAGGGAAGCTTGCATTATTGATAATTTCCCTGATTATTCTCTTAGTAATACAAAAAATAGGAAATATCTCCTTTTTTCCTTCTTTGAATATTTTGTTATTTATTTCCTTCCAAATAGCCCAAGCCATAGTAGGAAGAATGTGAAGCCAAATATTTTTTCAGGACTGCGTGGAGTTGAGGGATATTACTCCATTGAGGTATGAGAAGTTTGACAGAGCTAGGCATTACCATGTTGATCTTGGTCTCTAGAAAAACAAGACTCTAGAGATCTTTAGTGAAGGAGCAATGAATAAATATGTGGTCAATAGTTTCAACATCTTTCTCACATAAAACATATATGTTAGCAAGACTAAACCCTCTTTTATTGAGGTTATCTAAAGTCAAGATCTTCTCATGAGCAACTGCCCACCAGAGGCAATTAATCTTAGAGGTGAGATTAGGGATCCAAACCTCTTTCCAAAATTGGATAGCATCTCCCACTAGATCAATAGAGGTATATACAGACTTGACGGAGAAGAGACCATTGCTGTTATGTTTCCAAATTCATATGTCCTCTTGCATCAAATCAAACAAAGAAGGGTTTAGAAGAAAAAATTAAGATTGAAAACAACCCCTCTTCTAATACCAACAATCCTCCTTTCCTCCCTTTGTCTCAACTAGAGACTTTCAAGATCTAATCATTCAACCTTACCATTTCTCCAAACAATGTAGTTTTCCACTTTGATGTCAATAGTATTCGAGAGCCAATTCTTAAGGTCTTGACTAGCTATCCAATCCTGAAGTGGGATACTAGTATCCCAAGAATCAAACCAGAATAGAGTGTTCCTTCCATTACCAATAATTTTCTTTCTCCCTCTTCTGACAATACCTTTTGGTTTTAATGAATTCTTACATAGTGCAAAAGTACCATGAGGAGATGTCATGGACAAAGAGTCACCTCCCATGTCAAAATTAAGAGAAGTTTCTAAAATGTTCGTATAACTAGTGAATATATGGTTATATTAGAGAGAGGAAGATGAAGAAGAAATTATTTATGCGATTTGTGATGTATATATTACAAAGTAGTTCTTCTAGCTTCACATTGGATATGCCACAGATTAATAAGGTCCTTTCATCTGGCATTACCATTCTCCCATTCTAAGTTGTTTTTCACTTTCTCAACCACATTCACCTTCAACCAATCAATCAAACCTTGGTCATTCACCTCCTCCTTGATAGACACCTTATCCTTCCAAATTTATTCCCACAATAAGATTTTTCTACCATTTCCTATTTGGGTACAACTACCTCTTCTGATTAGGCCTTTGGTTTTTAAAATGTTCTTCCATATAACAAAGCTACCATTGGAATTATTCTTGCTCAGATATGAACAAAAAAGATCTTAAGATAAGTATTTAGCCCTTACGATTTTCGTCCAATCTTTAACTCCTTCTAAAGTTAACCAACCCAATTTAGAGACAAGATATTTTGTTCATACTTTTGAGATTCCTGACATATAGGTCATCATTCTCTTTGGATTTACAAACCTGATTCTAGTTGACAAGAGATATTTTCCTCTTTTTATCCACTCTTGACTGTAGAAATTTGTTTTGGATTTTCTCCAAGATATCTGCCACCTTCATAAGCATTAAAGAAAAAGACATAAAGTACACAAGAATACTTTAGAGGCACGCTTTAAGAAGAAGGAACAAACCCCCAAAACTCAATAGTTTTCCTTTTCATCCAGCAAGTTTATTTTGAAACTTCTCAATGACACTATCCGGTAATTATGGTTGGGTTTTTTTGGGGAGAAAGAAAGACTGAGATACATATTCGAGAGACTTTGGCTTTGGAATTCTAGTTTGACATAAATGTTTCTTTGCATGTCTTGTTGAGTGTTAAAAAATAAGAGCTTTCTCTTATGAAAGTTAATATATTGGCCAGACAATTTGGCATAGTTAGCTAATAGAGGCTTCCAAGCCTTAGCTTAAAAAATGATAGCTTCTCGAAAAATGACAACTTATCATCCATGAATTTCTCATGAGTATTAGTGGGGATATTAGAGGCCACTTTAACACCACAGAGAAATCTGGAGAGTTTTCTAAGTATGTTTAGCTTCCTACTTAGGACATGTGCCACAAGTATAAATAGATAAGGGGAGAGGTGGTCTCCTTGCCTGAGGCCTCTACCACTAGTGAAAAATCCTGAGGGGGCACCATTAACAAGAACAACATAGCTCGTTGAGGTGACAATTGTTCATAATAATCTTGTGGAATTTACTATAGAAATCAAATTTGGTTAACAATTTAGCAAAAAAAGACCATTTCGCCATATCATAAGCTTTAGAAATGTCGAGCTTGAGACCTATGGCCATTTTAACATTGGAATTCATAGAATGTAAGGTTTCATGAGTTGTAATGACCACATCCATAATATTCCTCCCACCAACAAAGTCTCTTTTATTTTTTCAAATGATTTTTCCCAACATTGGCTTCATCATGTTTATTAAAACCTTGGCTATAATTTTGTAAATAGTATTACAAAGACTAATAGGGAAAAATTCTTCCATACAAATGGGGTCAATTTTTTAAGGAATGAGGACAATGTAGGTTTGATTAGTTTTTTCACCATATTACTACTTCTAAAAAAGTGACAAACAACTTTGAAAGCATCCTCTCCCACAATGTTTCAATATTCTTGGAAGAAAGCTAGGAAGAACCCATCGTGGCCTGAAGATTTGATGCCTTGGAAGGAGAAAGAAATATTTTTGACTTCCTTTCCAATCAACCTTTTTGTGTCATAGTAGCATTTGCCTCAAGAGAGCCAATTTGAGGAATGCATTCCTATAGATCATGGGGGTCTTCGGCTCCATCATCAATAGCTCCCCTTTGACAAAAGTAGTTAATGGCTTTAGAATTGATATCAATTTCATTAGTAACCACCCTATCATTATCCGCAATAAGGGATTTGATTATGTTTCTACTCTTGTGTTGCAAAGTGGTATGACAGAAGAATCTAGTGTTCCTACTACCTTCTGTAAGCCATTGGATTTTAGATTTTCGCTTCCAGAAGGTTTCTTCATAGGCCAAGATAAAGAGTGATGCAGGAGCATCTTGCATGGGAAAATTATTGAAAAAAAAAATGAAAAAAAAAAAATTGGAAATAAATAAGTAAATAAATAAATAAATCTGGAGGAGAGAGAAAGTGACGAAAATTAGAGGAGAAATAATAATAAAAATAAAAAAGGGGAAAAAGGAGAAAAGAAAGGAAAAGGGGATTTCTATTTTTGAGGTGCATAGGTGGCATAATAGAAAAAAATTAAAAAAAAATGGTTGTCATTCCATTTATCGAGGTGTGTGGGAAGAATTCTAGAAAGTTATGAATAATGTAGAAAGTTGTGGATATTGTAGAAGATTATGGAAGTCGTAGAAGGTTGTGGAGGAATTCTAGAAGGTTGTGGATAAGTCATGCATGGGGTGGTAAGTGCCTATTTAAGCAAGGCATATGAGCATTTCTAATCAAGCTTGAGAAGTGGAAGATTGAGAAGTGGAAGCTTGAGAAGGAGAAGCTTGAGAAGGAGAAGCTCAAGAAGTAGAAGCTTTGGAAGGAAAGCTTGGAAAGGTGAAAGTTGTGGAAGGTGAAGCTTGGAAAGCTTGGAAGGCTTCAAGGTGTGAAAGAGAAGGAGGAAGTGAAGAGTGAGTTTTCCTGAGTCTGTGGATAGAGCGCCGAATGTGAGGCAGTTTACAGCAGGATTATGGTGGAGTTGTGAGTGTAGGCAGAGCGCCGAATGTGAGGCAGTTTACGCTTGGATCTTGGATAAAGTTGGAGAAGAGCTAGTGACTGCGATTTAGAAACAAGGAGGTTGCTTGGTGGCTTGCGAGCACAAGTTGAGATCTCAAAGGTTTCTACCAGAGTGTGGATCTAGGCTAGCTTGGGTTTGGATTAGATCTTGAGAGATCTTGCAGAAATGTTATTGTAATTGCTATTGGATTTTCAAGTATAATAAAATTGTTTGAAACATTTTGTCATCTCATTGTCTTCATATTGTTGCATTCTTGGTTGTGAGTTGGTAAGGGTGGTGTGGCCCTTCATCAGTGGTATTAGAGCGTACCTTCGTCAGTGGTATTAGAGCATAACTCCATCAAAGAGTCATTGGTATCTATAGGATCTTTCCAATTCTTGGGAGTCTAGATCATTCAGATTATCATCAACTTTCTTCTGGGAGATTAGAATTTTACTTTACAAGTCCTTTTTCTTCTCAAATATATTACCAAAGGACAGTTTATTCCACTTATTTACCTTATCTCTAATAACTTGTAGCTTCAAGTTAAAGTTTAATAGAGGAGAATACTTGGCCAGTGTCTTTCACCATCAATTTATCAGGTCTCTAAACTTTCCATTGGATTGCCACGTTATCTCAAATCTAAAAGGACTAGCTTTCCATTCCATGAGCATAACACTATGATCCAGTGATTTTTTTAGTGGTGAATCTTAACCAAATGATTATCCTATATCTTTGGAAAATCACAATTTGGCGAATAAAGCCTACATACAAGGTCAAATAGGTCACCAAGATATTAAATAATTTGTGTCCAAATCCTAGGAGCTAATCACTGATTAGTTTACTCATAATTGGTCCCAAATCTTGGTTCAATCGCCAATGTAATATACATTTAGGACATATTTATTTTAAACTATTCGCTAGCCTTCACCTAATTTCTTCTTATTGGATAATGTCATTTTGTCCAAGTTACAATATAATAATATATTGCATGGGGCCGAGCATCGCCTACCATTTTACCAATGCATGTCTCCAACTACCCTAGTTTAGCCAACTATTTTATATTTTGGACTTTGGGACACATGCCTTGATTTTGGGAAAATTTAGAGTTTATGTTCTAACATTTAAAATTACGCCCAAAATAGTGTTTAGGCCATTGATCTATCTTACATCAATGGTCTACATCAATTCCTTTCACGATAACAATGATAACATGCATAATGACGTTGACCAAGTTGGCAATAAGAAATGACACTTTATTAATTTAATCTTAATGGAATGATAGACTAGAAGTACATTGGGCATTATACGCTTGGCATATGGGTCACACCCATGACTTTGTAAATTCACTATAAAATTAAATAATCTCTCTGTAGCAACTAACAAATTAGCCAACTATATTAATGTTTTGTGTTATATAACAATTAATTCACCTCTTACATTACAAAAATATTTATGACCAAAAAAAATTGCCTACATTTATTTGCGTGCAAAATAATAATAATTTAATTAACCATAATTATTATTAAATTTTGATACAGAAAGGAAATTTTCGTCAATAGAAAATAATTTTCTTCCTTTCCTTGAATAGAAAAATCACCCTTGATATGAAAAGTTTCCTTCATATTAAATCTTGAATTCGCCTACATTTTACATATTTTTTTGGAGAGGGGTTTCTTAAAGTTATGCCTACTATGGTCTGACCCAGTTCTAGGTTTAGCCTCAATATTACTACAGTTGGACGACAGAGAAAACCTATCCAATCTGACCTGGATAAGGCTTTTTCTCTATCTCTGATTGGACCAGGTAAACCTCATCCCTTTGAGGTCTAGATCTAAGAAACTAGTCGCTTGGAAAAAATCTATCGTAGGTCTTTCATACTATCAGTGAAGTCCTCTGAGTCCCCTTGTTTCTCTAAGGGGTGAAGAGGAGTGTTCAAATCTCATGCTTCAACATCCATCTAACATTTTAGTTACTATGCCTCATATTTTCAAGGAAGTCCCATTGTTTCTTTCTTTTCCCTTTTGAGTTCGAAGCATAAATATTCACCATATTCCAATACCAACCATTAATAATGTCATGGCATACTAAAGTAATGGAGTTCGTATCAGAAAAAAAATACTACCTAATATTTTGTTCACAATTTAGAGGATAGCCAAACCTCTAGAAGCACCATTGGCCTCTTGAGAGACCTAAGAGGATAGCGGCTAGATGTAGGATATTGCCTTGTCCAAGTTTTCTTTACTCATGTTTATTTCTTGAATGAGCACCATATCAACTTTAGAATAAAGTAAGGCACTTTTTAGTATATGTTGTTTAAAGTGACCATTCATTCCTCAAACATTCTAGGAAAGTATTCTAACCATAATTAAAAAGGTGAAACCATTCTAGTTTCCAACACATTATAACCCTTCAACTCGAACACATAGTTAATGTAGGAGTTGGTGTGCAAGATACATGTAAAACCCAACTTCACAGGAGTCATTAGAAACACTTGCAAGCAAATAACCTATTACGAGGAAGAGAGAAGCAAGAGAAGAGAAGGGAACTTTTCAAGTGAAAGAAAACATTCACATTAATCAACCAACCCTAAAGTTGACCTAACCCTAAAGAGATAATATGACATTTAATAAAAGGAAACTTTTATTAAATGTTACCCACATGATTCACTTTGAATGTCATCCACATTAAGGAGACAAAAGTCAAACTTCAATCGTGACTATATAGTAAAAGCAATAGTGAAATCTTAAAAGTAGATAAAGGTAATTAACCTTTAATATAACAGTTAACACCCTAGAGGGCCCTTTAGTGGTTCCTTTTACCCCTGGAGGCTTACCCACTGTCCTATCTCTACCCACATCTAATTTATTCTTTCTTTTGTTTTTCTTATCAACCACTATCCAGACTGCCTCCTCCAACATAGCAGACTCATAATCCCCATCTAATCCCAATCTTGGTTTAGGGGAAACCAGATTAGTTTCTGCCATGTTCAAGGAAACAAGACCTCTAAAAGACACTCCAAAAGAGGACATTGGCCTAGGGATAACCATAGAGATACAAGATTCACTAGAAAAAGATAGGTCAAGGGATGATGGGCTTAACACCCCAATACATTAGAGGAGGAGGCCTAGGAAGCTTCTGCTGACATGTCCAAAGTCTTTTATTGTGATAAGGTCAACACAAAACCTCCACCTCCTTTTGAGGGAGAAACCACACACATAGAGGAATATAGAGCATCATAATCCCTATATTCAAACCCTTGAACACTCAGGGTTCAAATGGTTGATGGATAGACTCCAAAACCTTGGGATCCAGATTGTGGAGAATCTTCATTCCCTCCTTCCTAATCGGGCCTACGCTGGGGTTCTCCTTCTACAAGTAAGGGTTAGAATCATATTTCCCAGATCTATTAGCTAGGACCATATAAGGAGACTCCAACTTTGACATCTTGGCATCACATGTCATGTCTAAATGCCCAAACTTTTTACATCTTAAATAGATCATATTTTCTTTTTCATAGAACAAGGTTTGGATGTAGGACCTCAGCTTGGAATCAATAGCGACCTCCAAAGGAAGAACTTGATTTATTGTCACACTAAAACAAATCCTGGCAAACAAGAGGCGAGCTTTTGTTTGGGTGACCTTGTCAACTGCCTATAGTGATCCGAAGGAGTCTGCTATATCTTTGAAAACCTCGTTATTCCAAAACTCTAGGGACAAACTTGGCAATCATACACATGTTGGAGCAAGATTCCCCAAGTTGATGGTCGAGTCTAGCTTAGGTTTCCACTTGCGAATATTATGGATATTTCCTGGGTTCACTCCTAGAGTCCCAGGGCCATTTGTGAGGACAAGAGAGAGGTCCTCTTGGCACACGAATGAGAAAATGTAAACAATCCATTAACCAAGGCATTAATTTTAATACTCCCTTTTAGAGACCAGGTCGAACCTGCCCATTGCCTGAGTTGTTCTACAAAAGGTCTAAACAAGGGGAATTTCCCAATAAGGGTAAGCCTCAAATCATTCATTGTTCCATCAATAACCTCATCCTAGGAATAGAGATGGTATGGTCAAAGACTAGGCAAGAACTTTTGCCTTTGGAGGAGGGTGCAGTCAAATAATTACCCAACACTTTCTCAGGAAACAAAACATGAGGGATTGAAGGAGTGGGGAATTTTCCTCCCAACTACAGGGAAGATGAGTTACGAAGGGCTTGGCCCAACTAGGAAACAGCTAACAGAGGAGATTATGGGAAACTGCCATAGCCAGCTAGGACTGGTATGTTACAAAGCAATTTTGAAATGTTATAACCATATTAAATTAGATCATAATGCTAATGATTACAAAAGGAAAATAGAAAGAAAGCCTTGATCTGAAATTTTTATTATAATAAATCACATGATATTTTGTTGTTCCAAATCTAATAGTTCTATACTATATGTTGACAAAAGATTAAAGAATTTTATGAAAAAAATCATATTGGTTTGAAAACTAGAATTGAATTCTAAATAATGAAAATAAATCACCTAAATTATTATTATTTTAACCAATAAAATTCTCAGCATAAAAGATGTCTAATTGTTTTAATGAATTAAATCATCAATTGTTCATAACACCAAATAATATTTATTTTCATTGAATCAGTCTAAAACTATTGCACATCACATTCTCTTCCTCTCTTGAAAACCAAGAAGTACAACTTTTAAAAAAAGATCGAACCTTAAACCATTCTTACAAGAAGCTTGAAATAAAAATCCAAAACTACCATTTCTACAAAATAAGTTGTGAGCACCTCGTAACAAAAATGTTGAATAAAATGGAGAAAAATTTAATGGATAAAGAAAAATAACTCCACATCCTAGATTGCTCCATGTGACCAATTTTGAGGTGGTCACCAACGGATTATACAATTCATATATTTACCGTTCTAATAGTTAATCATTTGGTTTGTGATTTAGCCTTCTCTCTCAGATAACAGGGATCATCTAGGCAATTTGTCCATATAATTCAAACATTTCTTTGTCAAAAAATCCATTTGGTTTATTGCAATAATACAATGAGAAATGACACTAAATTTGTTGGAAGTATATTGTCAAACAGTTGGTGTGTTTAGTCTGTGCTTGCACATTTTGCAAACATATAGATATAGAAATAGAAGATTAAACACTGCATTCTTTGTGGTCAGCTCACGCTGATTTCTATTCCAAGTCTCCCATTTCGGCAGATGGTGGCAAGGGTTGAGTAGAGGAGTGTGTCTTTACACTTGCAAATCACATTTGCCTAAAACTTTCGAATGCCTTTTTCAGAAAATTTTTCAATCACAATGTGCCTCGGACAAACAGTTCAGTGCCTCTTATTTGTTTCTACATTTTGTATACAAAATATGTCACTAGACTTGTACCTGCATTTACATTTGCTCAGCACTGTGGCAACTTGTCATGTCGGATGGGCAGGTGATGCAGTTTTAAAATTTGAAGTTATCGACTTCCATCAAATGCCTTCTGTTAGAATCGTTAACGTGACAGATTACGGATGAGCCCTACACCAGCCACCTCAGTGTGGTCAGCGCTTCGAGTCTGCCGGTTAAGCCCAGCCTGAATCATCTGAAATAATGCTAAAGATGTGCTATCTGATAGAAATGAGATATTGTATGTAAATACAAAGATGGCTTTAGAAAGTTGCTAATTGCCCAATTCCAGAGTGTGAGAGTGAGTAATAGTTATGAAAATTGAAGGAGTATTTCAAAGAACACATTGATGGACATATTGAAGTGTGGTCGGAGACGATATTTCAATGATAACATAATTGGTGAGAAAAGCTATAAATGCATCAATTTTGAAGACAAATACTTTGATGTATGGATAGAGTGTTGATGGTGGGACGATTATACTAGTAGGAGGAAAGAAGATGGAGATAGAAGGTTTCTTCAACAAAACCACTCATATGATTATCTTTTAAATTTCATATTTTGAATTCTGGCTTTGTAAAACTGGCATATCGATTGTTATGACTCATAAGTTAAAATTTTAACTTTGACTTTGTAAAAAGTTGGAGCTGGTTGTAATATGCATATCAAAATTCTAATAGGAATAGGGGAATAGGAATACGATTTTGAAATACGTATTCTGGAATAGAAAATGGGGCTACATATTCCTGTTCGCTGTTTGGTTCAGCCAATATTTGATGGGAATTCGCGGACTCCAAAATTTATGTTTTCTAAAATAAAAAAAGTGGAATAGGAATACGTATTCCAATAACACTTATTTGGGTGGAATTGCAAAACCCCATTTTTGGGCCAAAATTGGAATACATATTCCTATTTTACTTTGTATTCCAATTCCATTTTGGTGCATCCAAATGAGGAATTCAAAAATTTCGGAATTTACATATGCCTATTCTGCTTGTATTCCACTCGCCAAACGGACCCTAAACTCTAAGGGCCCGTTTAGTTGCTGGAATAGGAATAGAAAAGTTGGAATACGTTTTCCATTTTCTGTTTGGTTCGTCACTTGGAATAGGGAATAGGAATACGTATTCTCATTTTGCCTCTAAAATAAGCTTATACCCATTCCAAAAAATACCTGTTATTGGAATAGCCATTCCTATTCCCAATATTACATGCCTATTCTCCATTCCTATGCCTACAAGCAAACAGGGCCTAAGTTTTGAAGTAGTTACAAACCTGAAAATTCAGTTATGTAATAGAGTCTATAAAATACATTGTTGTAGCAATGTAAAGAGGGGACACATTTTAGCAAAGGGTAGACTCTGGAGAAATTCTCAGAGGAACTTTGAATAATTTTCAGTTTCATTATGATGTATAAGGGTTTTTTGAGTTATACTCTCAAGAAGATAATGAAGAATTCTTTGTTCTCATGTCCAAAATGTTCTTCTAATTGTGATCATTAATTCATCATATGTTAAATTAGTGATTTTTCTTATAAATTCGTGTGAAACATTTAGCTTGGTGTAAAGAAACATGATCATTTCATGATATCTTACTATTAATGACAGGTTTAACACTGAATTCCTCCAACTTTCTCAATGTTATCTCAGCAACCCTTAAGCGCTGAACATGGAGTTTTGGTTACTGTATTGATCCATCAAATCAGATTGTTCATCAAAATGCCTCAATGAGATGTCATCTCAAGGATTAGATTAGATAAAATGAGTACTCGAGGATGTACACCAAATGGGAGTCAAGAATGAAATTTCTTCTTTGTTTGGACCGAATGCCTTATGATGATTCTAGGATATGTTTTCGTTTGGATATAACTGTGAGGCCTTATAACTATCAAACAAATGCAGTTGGCTACAATGAAGGCCGATTCAGCCAACTTCTGAAGTCGATCCAGACAAATCCTATATAATACAACTAAATGTTTGACCAAATACCTCAGGTTGGACATACAAAATGTGGAGTCAGTGACAATGTGCAATGGACCCCGTTATGCTTGAGAAGTTCATCACTTTATTGTTGTTCATATTTTGAAGTTGAAGGTTTCAAGGAAAGATGAATTTTTTTATGAAATTATATGAATCATCTGATAAAATGCTAAAGACGTGTTATCTGATGGAAATGAGATGTTATAGGTAAATACAAAGATGGCTTTAGAAAGTTGTTAATTGTCCAATTCCAGAGTGTGAGTAATAGTTATAACACTTGAAAGAGTATTTCAAAGAATAAATTGATGGACATATTGAAGTGTGGTCATATACGATATTTTAATGATAAGAAAATTGGTGAGAAAAGCTATAGATGCATCAATTTTGAAGACAAATATTTTGATGTATGGCTATACCTTGTGGTATGGGTAGAGTGTTGATGGTGGGATCATTATACTAGTAGAAGGAAAACAGATGAAGATAGAAGGCTACTTCAACAAAACCAATCATATGATTTTCTTTGAAATTCCATATTTTGAGTTTTGGTTTTGTAAAAGTGGCATATCCATTGTTATGACCCATAAGTTAAAATTTTCACTTTGACTTTGTAAAAAGTTGGAGCTGGTTGTAATATGCATTTTGAATATCTACACTCTAAGATTTGAAGTAGTTATGAAACCAGAAATTCAGTTATGTAATAGGAGTCTATAAATATAATATTATAGCAATGTAAAAAGGGGAGACTTTTTAGCAAAGGGTAGACTCTGGAGAAATTCTCATAGGAACTTTGAATAATTTTTAGTTTCATATGATGTATAATGGTTTTTTGAGTTATACTCTCAAGAAGATAATGAAGAATTCTTCGTTTGTATGTCCAAAATATTCTTCTAATTGTGATCATTAATTCACCATATGTTAAATTAGTGATTTTTCTTATGAATTCATGTAGAGCATTTAGCTTGTGTAAAGGAACATGTTCATTTCACAGTATCTTACTCTAGATGTGTTTATGTAGCTTATCACTTCATATGTCAGGATTTATTATACTTCCTGCACCATCATTACATTTGGATTCCCAACCCCCTTTGTAAATCATTGTCTTTAAGGATCTCAGTCAGTAGTCATATGTCTACTATTGAAGTTCATATTCCTATCTTATTTTAGTTTTGTTTTCTCTCCTTTTGTGCTTCAAGTGAAAACTACACAAAAATCCCAAATACCCATATCATACGAGGGAGCTACCCCTCTCAAAGGCAAAGGGAGATTGTAAGTTGATAGAGGTAATTTCACAATGACAAATCTTTTTACTAACAATCTATTAATATCATTTTATTTTGTTAGATGTAGATAGATAATTTTAAATATATTTTACATGCATGTGCACACACATGCACAATATATTCCTTTCTATACAATTTTATTGTAAATGAGTACCTTTATAATTCAAGTAGTCTGAATATTGTTCTTTTATCCTTAGTATTTTTTGAGTTTATTTATTTTATACTTGAATTTTGTCCATTTCTCATTTTTTGAAATCAATAATTTTGAGATGAAATTTGGTACCCCTCTCTCTCAAAGTTTTCATATTATTGCATTCTTATTCTTTACTTGTTAAAATAAGTTATAAATAATTGCACATGTGCTACTAAGTTTGAATAGGAGTCAATACAAAGAATTTGTTATTTGTAAAGCTTTGGTCAAGTTTGCTATCAAATTGTACTTGGTTCAAGTTTGCAACAACTAAAGAATTACAATTCATTGATAAATTAAATAATAAAATAATTTCTCAATTCTCTTTGTTGATATGGCATTCTATAGGTATTCGCTTCTTAAATTCTATTTGGTGTTTGTTTGAGGAGACACTCCATGTTGTAGAAACAAGAGCCATTTCAATTGATTTCTTTTCCTTTTTCTTTTCTATTATGGGAGAAATGATTTCCAATAACTCCACAATTGTTATCAATAACAAATGATAGCTAGTTAATAGTGAAGAGATTTTTAGAAAAAATAATAAAGAAAAGTACTATCAAAGGAAGTTACCACCAAAATTAGTCAAGAAGATACTTAGTGAGTCGTCTTAGGGAACAAGTAAGTATCTCACCACCACTTGCTTTCATGGATATATGTCTGATGGAGAATGTGAGCTTGAACATATTTAAAACATGCATCTTTATTCTTTCCCTATGACTTGGGGTACCTATGTGCTCCAACCAATGAGAAAGACAAAAGTTCTCGGTTGAGTATTTGTTGCCACGATTCTTATACCCACCAAATTGCAAAAAATTTGTCTCTATTTTGAATCAAAACAAGTTCAAACGTATCAAACTTCAATCTTTAAAAGGGCCAATTTTCCATTTCTCATCTTGATGCACCCATTTTGTCCCTGCCTCTATCCAGCACTTCAAATTTTTGAAATCCGGTTCCTGAGTCTTAAGTTATCAAAGGTTAATGAAGCATCCCAAAATACATATTTCATTTTAAAATCTTAACCTCTCCATAAAAAAGGTTAAGATAAGTTTCTAAAATATGTGTTTTCAAATAAATCATTAACCATTAACCTCATCTAAAAAGGTTAAGGTTTGGGGTCCAAAACACATGTTTCATCTTGAAATCTTAACCTCTCCACCTAAAAGATTAAGATAAGTTTCCGAAACATGTGTTTGACTTCAAAATCTCAACATCTCCATCTAAAAAGATTAAGATTCAAGATGAAATCACATACTTTAAAAGCGGTTATCAACCTCTCTCATCAAGTTAATAAAAGATGAGAATTGAAAGGTGAATCATTACAAATCCGTTCAACCTTGAATTTGGTGCTCCATCCAGTTACATGTGGCTCTCCAAGGTTCAAAATTTCTATGCGATGACAGATAATGGGCATGATTTATTTGTTCAATATGTTTCTGCAGTATATCTTTGACATGGTTTTGAAATCTAGAAGGATATGAGTGATAATCCAAGCTTCAATCTCTAGCCTGCGATATGTCATTTCCCAATGACTTAGAAATTCTGTGAAAAGAATGTCTTATTGCTCACACAATAAACAAAGCATTAAGCATCATCTATTTTACGTAATGTCAGCTTATGGCTTGTATATGACCAATTGAAGGGAGAATACAAAGAATTAGATTGTGAGAAGTCAATGCCCGTGGTCTGCAGCGAACCCGACAAGGATGAAATTTGATACCACCCAAAGGAAGTGTGTAACACAATATCTATTTGGTTATACTATCAATTGTTCGACCACATGCCCGACTTCCATCAACTCGCGGCTTTGTAAATTAACTCAGCAATTGGAAATATCTCAACACAGGCACTTGGACAAGGTGCATGATCTGTTTGACAAAATGCTTTCAAAATACATGAGAAAAATGGTTGGTTGTTCGATAGAATGCCTCCAAAGTACGCTATCCAAAGGGGCAAAGTAATTGGTTATGAATTACGTGCACATTGAAATGTTAGTTATGACAATGTTGACAGTGCTTATCAAGCGCCACTTTAAAGCAGTCGCATGAATGAGGACCTCCACCATGGCTGAAACTGATGGACCAATAGGAAAGATTCAGAGTGGTCAGTGGAGAGAGTTTGGACTTTTTGGCACATTGATATGACATGAAATGCAAGCCGCGTTCATGAAGATAACCATGGTCTAGGTGTATGGATTCACAATCATAGATAAGGCACCGAAGCTATTTAATCCAAGTTTTCCATCCTCAACTTGACCATAGACAAGCACATGAACTATTTGACAAAATACTAGATCGCCATTGAAGTTTGAATTTAATGTCTGAGGTTTGAAGTTTAAGAGGAATACGAGAAATGACCTGTGCCTGCAATAAGAAGTCATCAAACCAGGTGGATGGTGAAAATAGATATTCAGAGATGAATATTGATCAGGATATTGTAGATTAGTTATGATAAATGTGCCATTCTTCAAGCTCAAAAATGATGAAAGCTTTAAAATGATATTTAGGAAGTTATTGAATGACTTCTATGAATAATAAAACTTGCAGAAGCTCGAGAAAGTAATCATGCTCAGTGTTTGATTAAGTTTGAACATGCACCGAGTGTTTCATAAGCTGGTCCAATTGGAAATTGAATGTAAACTATTGGTGGAATACCAAGTAGAGATTAAAACACAGAACACCTATGACCTTCGTAAATGCCAAGTACCAAGTCGTGCACAAATTGTTGAACATCCATCAAAGTGTTGGAGAAACTTCATGCACATTTATCAAAGCATTGGCGCTTGAGATTATTTGAGTCATTCGAATGAATATACATCTTTGATATGGAATCAAAGAAATGGTTGAATACATGTGAACAATGGAATCATCAGCAATTTGAATTATGAGCTTGTCCACATTCAAGGAAGTTTCCATCATGTCATATTGTTAGTAAAATAGAAGGCAATGTAAAACAATGTAATAAAATGAATCAAAAGTGTATGACCATGCAAATGAAGGAGTGAGAGTTGAGTGCTAAATTGATTTGTTGAAGAATACAAGGACTTCCATGTATAGGAAACCAAAGTCAATGCATTGGAATCAGTTGATAGATTTTCATTTCTTGAGGATGCGGTAATTGCATGAATCATGAAGTCCATCAAATTTCAACCCAATCATTTTGATGGAATGCCTATGAGATACTCTCACATAATATGTGATGATTGCAGGAAAAATACAAGGTTCAATGGTATTGGTATGTACCTCTATATAAGGGCCAACCTTTTAATAAACATCATCATAAACGTCATCATGGAAGCAGTGAATCTTTGACAACACTTGGAGAGATAGTGAATATAAAGTCAGTATTTGATGGACACTTATATGCCTTATGCTCTTCATCTCTTCATGGAAAGATGGATTTGTGCTCATTAATAAAGTGATTTAATTTGAATAAATGATTCAAAGATCAAAAGGAGATTGACAAGGTTTGATTGTTCCATCTTCTTCTCCAAAGGTGTTAAGGTCCAAGTTTCAAGTCATTTTTGGTTAATTTTTGTAAGGTTAATTAACCTATCCTAAATCATGTATTTAAGAAGTAGTTATTGACCGCGAAAGGGTAGTTCTTAACCTCCATCTCTATATAAGGAATTGTCTTAGCTTTGTCAGGGGATTTTTTTGAGACTTTGGAATATGAGAACACTTATGTTAGAATTTTGCTGATAAGATAATAGTTGGAAAGTGTGTACAAACTTTGTCTTCATAATCAAAAATTCCTCTTAGGTTCTTGGTGCAAGAAAATAAAGGAACGTGTAATTTGAGTTCTCTTTTTTCAAAATCTAAATTGTTAAAAATGTCGATTCTCTTGGCAGTAAGCATTTTCATGGTATTATGCAGATGTTTATGAATCTTCAAATAAGCATTGTGCTAATGGTAATTGTAAAGCATAGATCTTGATTGTTGTTATTAGCAAATTAAGTTAATTCAAGAAAGCTGTGAAGTCATATGGTGCATTCGTCATCAATAGTTTTCTCTCTATCTTTCAACCTTTTAATTCATTTATGTTGAAAAATTAAATAAACCCATCATACAAGGGAGCTACCCCTCTCAAACACGGAGGAAGATTGTAATTTGGTAATGATTGGTTTAAATCTCTCCAATTATTGGCATAGTCATCACTGTTCACAAGGTGAACAGGGTCAGTTTAAGAAGTAGCTATCACAGTGACAAATCTATTTACCAATAGTATTGAAAGAGGAATTTAATGCCATTTTTTTAGGTTTTTATTTTTGTGTAGGCATTGAAGTTTTATAGAGGTTTTTCTTTGTGTGGTGTTAAATGAGGTTTGTAGAAAAAATAATAGATGATAGTGATAATGACTTCATAAAATGAGGTATGTATCCTATTATTTAGAGACCATCACTTTGAAGATAGAAAGGGTATGCAATAAATTATAGTTATATGATTAAATGTACAAGGTTCTCATGGATTAGAGAAACTATATCTCATCTGGAAGTTATAATACATCCATATGATGATTGGTGTCTTGTGGTGAAAGATAATAAAAATTGATTAATACAATTAGTTATTGGTTTATAGGTGGTTAGTAAAGTATGTTATAATGAGTTCATGTATCCAATGATATAATACAATGTTATTTTTAAATTTGATCTATTATGTGTGCATCACATTTTTTTCAATTTTATTATTAGCTTTATATTACTTTAATTGGTATAAGAGTCGGGCTAGGATCCCCAAGAACCTATAGTGTAGCTTAATGGGGTATGTTAGAAATAATAAATATGCAAACTGATGATAATGTTTGATAGGTTAGTAGAATGAGAAATTTGATTTTTAAGAATAATTAATGGACATTGAAAAATATAATTTAGAAATATAAGAATAGTTTAAAGAGATTAAGAATTATAGTTTATAATTGATAGAAGTTATATGAGAGAGAGAATAAAACAAAAAGTAAAATTTCAATGGAAATTATTAATCTTAACATAAATTTTGAAGAGTTACTTAGAAAAATATAAAGTTAGAAGTGAGAGTGAAATTATTTGATGAGGTCAAGAAAAATAATGTCAGTCTAAAAGAAGAGGCAATTGAAAAATTATTTTTTAAGAAGAACAAAATAATTAATTAATACCACACAATTAAAGTGTGCAATAAAAACTATTCAAGTTTGTGATGTTTCATGTGAAACTGAAAATTTATGTTTTTTGTCTAGTAATTTTAACTATGTTGAAGTTATTTGTGAGCAAGGTGATAATAATGTATTTTATTGATCAACTATTGTAAGTTGTTTTGAAGATAATGTTGGTAAAAGAAAATTATGAAAAGAATACGATAGAAATATTAGGGATTAGGTAGACATGAACATGGAATGAGAGAGCTATTGGTATCATCAATAACAAAGTCAAAGTATGCCGGTCTAGTGTATTCCATCAGTCATATAGAAGCAATTTTAAAAATATTATAATCGTTATCAAGTTATTTCAAGAAATGCAATGTTTTTATTCTAATAAGAAAGGGTATATAGAGGAAAAATGATTTTATTTACATCCTTGTACCTTATATGGATAAAAGACATGTTAGAGTAAAGCATTGAATAATGAAACTATATTTAGATGCATGCAAATATATTGCACATGGAGTTATGGATCAAATTGGTGCAAAATAACAAGTAAGAACAAAATTTTATTTAATAAAACATTCTGTTATATAGAAAATAAATCATTGCCTTGAAAGAGTGAAGTTGGGGGTAATTTCTATGATGTGTTTTGAAGATGTAGGGGATTTTTATTGGCTTGTGTATTTCCAACATGGTTGGATTATTCTATGTTTTGTTGGTGATAGATTTGAGCATTGATTTATTCTTAATATTGCATCTAATTGTGGGGATGCAAGTTGTGAGATTGAAAGTTGTAGAGTTTCAATAATTGCAAATAGAGAATAGGTGGTGATGTATCATCTTGACTGGAGTGAGCACCAGAAGCTCATGACTCATAATGGTCAATTGTATTTTGATAATCTTTTATTGAGCAATTACATTGATTATTAGAATATAGATTCACCCTTTTTTTCAGGAAATGGCTAGGAAAAGATCTTATGTCCAAATAGTGGAGTGGTACATTTTGTAGAGAGTTTATCCACAATGCTCATTATAAGAGAAAACAATAAAACAATAAAATAATGAGCACTTTTTAATCAATGTTCATTATAAGGGAGAATGATAGATAATAAAAATTTATTAACATAGTTATTTATTACATTATAGGTCATTAAAGATTTCAATTATGTTCTTGAATCTATATATGCATAAATTTATTAAAAAAATTATTCCCTAGAATGCAGTACTTTTTAGTTTTATTTTTAGTTTCAGATCCCTTCACACAATTCAAGATAGAACTGAATTTAGAAGTTGTTGAGAGAACTTTGTTTCACACACTACCAATAGAGTAATAATTGTCACCAAATTGGAATGTTCGACCAATATCGCCTTAAAGAGAAGAGAGGAACTTTTGACTCCCAAGCTCTTGTAGATCAAATCTTGATCGTGGAAGGTATAGGAAAAGTTGGATGAGGGGTGGTTGTATTTATAATAAGATAGGTGGAGTCTTTAACGAATCTTTGTGTGCATAGGATTTTGATGGGGAATCATCTGAACTAGGCCAGACACATGTCATAAGACGAGACTAAATGGGGTACTAAAAGCAAATGATAGAAAATAAAGAGCCTATAAAGTTAGAGATTTTATCTACCTATAGTCTACTTTTTCACCTTTTATTATCAACAAGTAGGACAACTTAAATACATGCTCAATCAATAAATCTAACATTACTAAGTGGTGCAAATAAAACAGTTCTAAATTAAATAAGATCATTTAGTTTTATCCAAGCCAAGTAAGATAACAATGACAAAATAGAAAGATCTAATTGTGTTTGGAGATAAATGAATCCCATAGAAAGCACTACAAGATTCCTATATCCTAATAACAACTTAAAATACCGGCAAACACTAGGCTGAGAAAAGCTCTAAGGAAGCTAAATTGCAAAAGAAAACGATGCTAATGCTTCATTAATAACAATGGTGTTACAATGAAATGGAAGATAAAATCATCAGTTTTACCAACCCAAGAATAGTTGGCAATCTTCTTATTTATAGACTACTATCTATGATGTTGGGTAGGAAATTAGCTTCTATCCCCAACTAATTCACCTACCACCTTTATTTATGAGACTTACTAAATCTACTTCCATCTTCATGCAAAAAACATCTTGTGGAAGAGGAAATTACGCTTGAAAACCATGACAGGAGGACAAAAAGAAGTGGGGAATGAAGGTAGGGTTTTCCTAAAGAAAATCCAATCCATAAATGTTGATCTTTACACTTTGTTTCCATCATATCTCTATCAGTTATCTTCTCATGGTGCCCATAGATTGATAAGAAAACTCAACTTCTTTAACAACCCTAAATGCATTGGGTATGCGGGGAAATGTGCAGTTGACAAAAGTGCATTCTTTATCTTATGTCATTAACTTCCTGATGCATAATTGATAATTCTATCAGCCACATCCACAACGAAAGGCAAGGTTCAGAACGAATTCATGTGCATCCATTCATGCATCAAAAGGACTAAATTTGAAGACATTGGAGCATGACACATTGACTTTCAACTACCATGTAATGCAAGTTCATCCAACCAAGTCATGAGGAAAAGGAATCCCCAAACCTTGGTTTATGTTTTTTTGAGTTGTGTTACCTCTAGAAGAAAGTGAAACCATCACTGAACAAGTATTGAAACTAGTCAAAAGGGTTCTCATATGTTGAAAATATTTCTTCAAGGGGATTCCCCATAGCCTACTCTCCCACCTTATGACATAGAAAGGGTCAGAAGTAGATGGGGAAGCCTCATCGACCTATAAGCATTTTTTATTCACCTTTGTGGAGTACCGATCGTACAAGTGTCCTTCCCTTTTCTAGCTTGTTGCCTCCAAGGCTTCTGTTATGGAGAAACCTTTCCTCCTATGTTGACATATGATCCTTCCATGGTTCAAATTTTAGGATCTGGATGACCTAGAACCAATGGGGAATCATCTTCCCACCTTTGTCAAGAGGTACCTTTTTTATTAGATGGCCTCCCTTTCCACAAATTTATATTAGTTTTTTTCAAGCCATCATACCCGAATAATTTTATCATTCCTCCAAAGACAATATCCATTAATTCCTGTGCTGACTGGAATTTTTTAGTACGTTGATCCTCTTTCCAATAATTATTCATTTATCAAGTTTTAATGTCTCCAAGATTTTAGAGGTTCTTTTCCTTCCCATCATTGTAAAAAAAAATTGTCACATGGAGAAGGCAAGATAAACCTAAAATTACAAGTATGTATAGCTACTGACAAATGACAAAGAAAAGGGTAGCCAAAAGGCATACCTTGGGAACATAAAAATTGCATCTCATTGGTAACAAGATGAAGAACTCCCTGAATCCTAAGAACCTCCATTTTTTACAAATGTCAAAACATTATGTATACATAAGTCAGAACCCATCATTGTATCATTTTCTCTTATACCTCTTACGATGTGGGTCATGATGTTGAGTTGTCCTTATACGGTTAACAAGACTACTATTCAACATCCACTTGTGTGATACATGGGATTATTAAATGCTAAATTTTTTTTGACATGACAATAATTTAAAATTCAAAATACTAGAAAATACATTATGAATGACACAAAGCACTCAGCCTGAGGAGGAATGTTACATCTAGGTAAGTGAGAGAAGTGAAAAGCCATTACCTACCACCACCCAAATATTATAGAGTTGTTGGCATGATGCCAAGAAAGATGTCGCTCATCCTTCCAAGGCTAAGGACATACATGTACATGTAATAATGACAACTTATCCATACTTTTCATCTTTCAGAGCTACAAAACCAGCACCCAAGAACCCATAGAGGCATGCTTGTAAATTCATTGGTCGAATAGAGAAAAACTCTCCTAGTGAGATCCTATCTCATTCCCAAAAATAAAACAAGACTAGAATAGGGTAGTAGAATTTATCAAGATGGTGAAGAACAACTTCTAGTAGAGTAAGGGCTTAGAAAAACTAGGGGAATGGACCTGGAAACACTAGACTGAATGCCACACCAAGGGTGGAGTCGAAGAAACTCTACTTGAATGAAAAAAAACATAAGAGAAAACACACATGCATTCTCGACTAAAAGAAGAGTCATGTGCCGAAAAAAGAAAATAATATTGTGTCAAAGCAAAAAAATAGAACAAAAAAAAAGGAAAAAAAAAATGAGAAAAAAAGAGGACCCTACAAAAAAGAAGTGGGGAACACGACTTGCAAATGAAACAAACACAACAAAGGATGGAACAAAACCACTAACCTAGGATGCCAAAATGAAGAGTATCAAAATGCCAAAACTCATCCTTATCTACATGTGAATCAAAACTAGCTCTGCCTTGAGAAGGCAACTTCACAAACTTTGAGCAATAAAACAAGTTTCAATCAAACTGACAACCAAAGGGGGCAACTTTACTTGTAGAGCACAATTGTGATTTTTGAATAAAGTGTTAATTAATCCCTTTAGATGTTGTAAATACATATTGATCATGATAGCTAAAAGGGTGCATTAATTGTACTTGTCTTTCATTAATGAACATTTCCATGTGTCTAGCCTTAAGACCATAGAATTTCCCCCACTCATCGTCAAAGACATAAAAGAATAAGTTCCTTACTGATCTAACTATACCTTTTGCAAAGACAATGAACTTTTGGCCGTGGGGATGGGAATCCCTACTTCCTTCTCCTATATGACAAGGGTCCTATATCTAGACAACTATAAGGAAACCCAAAGAGTGAAAATGAAACCAAATAGAGAGACCTACCCCGAATAAGGTAAGCCCAAAAAAGAAAAGAGGGGACCCAACTTTTTGCAAAAAAAAAGTAGGAACATTTATGCAAGACATAACAAATGGCAACTGGACTAGGAAAATGTCTTTCATTTGACTCCAGAACTTAACATTTGAAAAATCTAGTGCCTTATTTTTACGAGGTCAATTCCTTTAAACATAAACCCTAGATCTGAACATCCAAACTCACAAACTCTTAAACCTTAATAATGTCTGGCGGTAGAGTGTGTGCTTCAAAGGGGGTATATCATTTCAATTCCCAAAGAAAATAGAGAAACCAAGCTCATTCAAGAATTTTCTTTTCTTTTCTTTTATTGGATATTGTGTGATTGTTCAAGAGTTAGGATATCTCTTCTTTCCTTACTTTGATTTTGTTCTTTTCAAGGTACAGGAGGTAGTGCTCCTTTCCCTAGATGAAAAAATTATTTTTCCCATTGTGGGGGTATTTCTTTCACCATCCCATCCTTAAGTGCTTTTACCCTTTTGGTTGTGTGGAGGAGAAAAGATACCTAGCTCCCGTAATATCACTTAGCTCTTAAGTTTTCATCAATTCTAAGAAGGTTTGATCTATTCATTGATTTCTTATAGTGATTCTTATCTTTCCTTTTCTTTCCAACTTAGTTGGCCAATTAGATGTAGACATAAGCAAATTTTTCTAGGTTTAATAAAGGTTGGTCTTATCATGAGTTCATACTTGTAGTTTTCAATTGGTGAAAACAAGGTACTAGGGCTTTTTAGATGGGTAGGATAATAATCAAATACTATAGGAAGATTCAACTAATTCATCTCCTATTATGAAAAGAATAAAATTCCCACTGAGAGGAGAAAAAAGAATGGATCCCCAAAATGATAAGTGTTCTCTCCACATATCTTGGCAATCTAGTAGGGCCCAAGATAGAATTGTTGGAACATTGTATGATTTCCCTTTTTCTCTTGGACCTTTTCCTAGAGGGGGACCAGGTCCAAGTTCTAAAAGGCTTTGAAGTGGGCTCTTTTGTCAAACCATATTTTAACAACCACTTGGTGTTTGGTGAAATGTTTGAGAGATAACTCCCTTGATTCTTTGAGACAAATGAGATTAAGGAGGCAAACCTCCACAATATTATCTCACTTGTCAAACTCTCTCATGAGTTGCAAGACGACAATCTGTAGATTCATAGGGAACATCAGATTTTGGCTATAGACCAAATAAAATAAAGAAGTTCCTAGGGTGGGCTTATTTCAAATGTGATCCACCCAAAGAGCAAATCATAACTTATTATACTAGTCTCATGGATTTCTCTCTAGCAGATGCTTAATAACCTCTACGAGGTTCTTGTTGGTATATTTACTAGTTTTTTTACCTTCAATATAATAATTAATTGAGTATTTCAAGGTAATATTCATTTCATAGGCCCACTCTAAAAGTTTGGTAGAGGCAAACATTGTACCATTATCACACACAAGGGCAGAAGGCATTCCAAACCTTGTAGAAATTTTCTCCTCCACAAATTGAATTACTATATCCACTGTATTGTTTTTGCAAGGGATGGCTTTAGACCAAGGTAAGTACACAAAGATGGGGGACCAAAAAGGGGGTATAAGTTGCCACTTTTTTATGAAATCAGACAAATATGAACTTCAACAAGAAATTGAAGATAGTTGGACTCAATATTTAAAGATACAATAAAAAAAAAAATTGTAGCCCTCTAAATATAGTTTCTAAACTATCAGTGTTTTTGTTAAATGGTGGAGCTTAAGACCTTCAAAAAGGGGGAGCACACAAAGTGGTCTTGTTTTTTGAGTAAATTTATAACAAAGTGTCAAGTGTTCTCCCACTAAAATATTTATAAAATTTGATTTTTTTAATTACTCTATTGAGGAGATAGCTAACACTACATAGTTTATCCCAACTTTTTTTGGTAATTGTTTACTCTATATTTGATTTATTATGAATTTTTTAAGTAGTCATCTCAAAAACATGAAATTTTGTTGTGGCACCCCTAGAAACCATTGAATACTAATTGAAAATAATAAAATATTTTTCTAAAGTGTGTAGAATGGAGTCTAGTTTCTAAAAATATAACTTGTTGCAAGAAATGATGAAAGAGTGAGAATCTATCCTCAAAATACTACAAGTTGATTTTTGTAAAAAAAAATGGATATTCATTGAAAACAAATTAGTGTCAAAAGGCTTAACATAATCCAAATTCAAAAAAATGTATATGGTTAGATAACTAACAAGGAGATTAATAATCTTGTGTAACCTAATTCTCTTGTTATACAACCATGAGAAAACTAGATAGATGCCACATAACCAAATCTATGTTGTTTTGTGTATACTTGCTGGAAATCACATCTAAGACCTATTTTGGATGTCCAAGCCTTTGGGTTGGATATTTAAGGAAAATCTTTCCCTTAGGATTGGTAATCTTCAATGAAGACCATAGCGCATATGCTCTAGAATGTGTATGCACTATAGCACATACACATTATTCAAAATATAAAAAATTGACACTTTGTTCTTATTTTTAAATAGTGCATATGCACTATTTAAATTTTAAAAATTGGTACTTTTTTCTATTTCCCAATAGCACATACGCACTATAGTGTGTATATGTTATGTTTTGCCTTGTCCAAGTCTATGGTTCATGCAATACAAATCATAGTGCGTACGCACCATAGTGCCTACACAAAATAGTGAGTACACACTATAATGCATACGCAAAATAGTGAGTACACACTATGTCTTAGATTGGGAAAAACAAAAAGTGGAATATTTTTGGTTCCCCATCTTTGTGTACATACCCACCACCAAGTACAATAGTTTGTGATAGTTAACACATACTAGTGTCTAGTGGATGAGTTGGGGTTAATCTCCCCAATGAAATCGAATGCCCACTAGGAAAAAGATACAACGTCAAAAACCAGTTGAAGATGCATTGTGGGATTCCACTATCTGGAAGAAGTGGTCTAGAAAGCATGACATTTCCTCACATGGTTATGGACATCACAAAATAGGAAAGGCCAATAGTATCCATCCTTAAGGATCTGGTGGGTTGTGGCATTAGTTGAGCCATGTCTAACCATGAACTCTCCATGAAATTCTTCTATCATTTTCTTTTCTTGCTCTTGGTCAAGGCACCAAAGATATATGCCTTCAAAATTTATTCAAATAAGGTTCCACCCTTAATCATGAAATGTTCACTCTTTAGCTAAAGGGTGTCATGCTTATGGGCTAGGAGTCCCTCTAGACATTTTTTGTGTAGCAGGAGATATACCAAATTGATGTATCATGAATCCTAGTTTAGAGCCTCAATGTTATAGGTCAAGCATTTTGATTAGGGGTTAGTTGAGGCCATAGATTTTGACAAACATTTTCCATGAACCAATTTCTTAGGTTGCATTTGCAAGTCATATTCTTAGAGGATAGTCGTCCACTTCCCATGTCTCTCACTGAACTTACCCTGCATAAGCAAGGATTTGACCACCTAGTTTGGAACAATTGCATGCACTTCGCTCCAGAGTATATAATATTTAAATTTATTTTCTGTCTAAACAAAGGTGAAGACCTACCTTTCAAGGGGGGAATATCACACTTCAACATTCTTGAAGGGGGAACTCATGAAAGTGTTGGGTTTCTCCTCACCTTCAATCTTCTTTGTTAAAATTGTAGTGGTGGAGTGTACAGATGCAAATGAGAAAATATAAAATGAAAGGTTATAATTACGAATCCCTAGAATAGTGGCCTCGATAATTGCATATTTTATGTGTTCAAAATCTTGTTTTGCCTCCATAATCCACTCAGTTTTACTATCTCTTTTCATCATGTTGTTCAAGGGTTTTACCACTTCAACAAATCACATAATGAAGCACCACACAAAATTTATCTTTTCGAAGGAAGACTTCATTTCTTTCTTGTTGTCAGACATCTATAAACTTAATAGAACTTCCACTCTCTTGCAATCAATGGTAATTCCCTTCTCAAAAATGATATGTCCCAATAAATTTCCTTTAGTGACCCCAAACATGCATTTCTTGGGGTTTAGGGAGATACCAAATTGTCAACACCTCTCCCAAATCTTGGCAAGGTGGGTAGGGTGGTCATTCCTATCCTAGGAAAAGATTGTCAAATCATTCACATAGATAATTATACTTTTGTTAACCAATCCTTCAAAAGTTGCATCCATCACCTTCTGGAATGTGACACTTACATTTATTAGCCCATAGGGCATGCATCTATAGGAAAACAGTCCCCACTTTGTGGTGAACATCATTTTCAATTGGTCTTCATGATTTACCATAATCTAGTTGTAACTGGAATATAAATCCAAGAAAGGCATCATCTGTGTTGTGTTCACGATCTAGAAGACTTCATCCAGTGAAGGTAAGGGATGGTTATCCTTCATTGATGCTTTATTCATATTCTAGAAGTCTACACATAGTCAAATCCATCCACTCTTTTTCCAAACCAAAAATAAATTGGTTACCCAGGTGGTGTTTTAGATGGGGAAGATTATTCTTCTAGATAGTAGATTCTACACCTCGTGATAAATCAAGGGTTCAATTTAGGAGTTTACAAGTCATTGTCATTGTAGAAATGGCTTGGTACCTAGTTTAAAGGTATAGTGTGTGTCTTTACAGACGTGTCATATGTCTTCAAATCTTCATAACTCCAAGATATGACATCAACATATTCTTGAAGGACCACAAGAATCTTGTCCTTCTCCCCAAGGGAGGTGGAGGAACCAATAAATATGTTTTTCTCTTTGGTGTCAATTTCAAGAATCCCCTTCTCATATTTACCCCCTTCAAAGGAAGGACTAAGTTTTTGTTTTGACCTAAGGATCTAAATAAAAAAGATGTTCTAGTTCTATCATCCCTTTTAAAATAGTGTTGGTGGATAGGTCAACGACCTCACCTAGATTGTCTTCTTGTCCTGTGTTGTCATGGGTTTCTTCCTCTATAATTTAGTCTTAAAATACACCATTGTTGGCTAGGAAAGCCAATATGTGTCAATCATCTCCAAAGACCTGGAAATGCTTAACATTATGTGGGATAGATGGGGATGCTACCATTTCCATGGAAAATCATCCAAGACAAGAACCGACCATAGGCTCAAGAGTGATGGAAAACACTGTCAGGGTACTGGGAACATAATTTTGTTTTCTTAGGATGATGTCAATGCCAAAGGCATCAAAAGTAAATCCCATACCCTATTGCGCTAATTTGTTGGTTGTTTATCATAGCATGCATACTGGCTTTCAATCTTTCTAACAATAAGCTCAAAGTCTCCCAAAGCCTGGAGGTGAGTGAGTTTCTTTCATAGGGAAAAAAGGACCCCTAGCACCAAACCTTCATACTAGGCCACATTGTTTGTGCATTCAAATTGCATTCGGTAGGATGAAAGAAAATATTTTCCTCGTAGGTCACTCAATTCTACCCCACACCTGCTCCAGCCTTTGCCCAAAATTTGTGAAATGTCAGGGTCCACAGACCAATTTCCAGAGTTGAAGGCCCAAAGGATGGGGTAGAGGATACTTCTTATGGTAGAGGAGACTCTAGTATGTCCTCTGAGATGGGGGACACAAGGATGGGAATTTCCTCTGGAGGTGACACCACTATGGGTCCCTCAATTGTTATCCCTTCAGATATAATTGTTGGAGGCTTATTAAAATAGGAATTTCATTTTTTTCCCCTTCATGCAAAATATTGGAAAGGTTAATAGCGGCTACATTTATACAAGGTTTACACTTTAAATTAGAATTCCCCTCATAATGGACATGACACCATGAATTAGAAAAGAGGTTGGTCATAGATACACAGTCACCTTGAAAGGTGACATTATGTTTTAATCGTATAGTAAGGCCATGAATTCTTTGTGTAATAATCATATCCTTGTTGTGATGTGCTCAACCTAGAACAAAATCCAAGGTTAGGGTCTCCATATCCTGATACAATCCAAGCTCCAATTGAGCATAGGAAAAATTTTTCACCTAACCATAATCAGTGAGAGTTTTCCTCATTCTTGGTTCACTATCGACCTTGATCTAGTTTTCTTCTCCTCTTTGGGGAATTCATAAGCAGGAGAAGTCAATGTAGATATACCCGTTCAGGGCCTTTGACCAATTATGACTTAAAAAATTCTCGTAGGTTTTGGGGATGTCCACCACTTGGATGTCGATGACACTAGACACTCAAGGTTCTTGGATGAGCTGGATTTGAACATTTTTAGCTCACCCACCATTTTTATGATGGTTTTGTTGATTTGAATGATGACACCTTTGGAAGGCATGGGGACTAGTCCAAGCTTCTTACATATGGAAAAGGGCATGACGTTATTTGAAGATCTAGAGTCCACCAAGAAGTTGTGTGTATTTTTACCATAGATCCTAAAGCTAAGTAGAAGGGAGGGACCTCTATATTTCCTCAAAAAATGGTTGCATTGGCATCATTGAAGATTACATTTTTATGATGGTATGTCATGTTTTGGGGAGGTTAAGTTGCTACAAGAGGGCTTTCTATTGCTCAGGGAAACTCAGTAGAATGTCCATTAAGGACATGGTAGTGTTGGTGCTTTACATCACCTACCTAATATCAAGCTTCAGTCTGGAGGAACTTGATCCTTTCATCGAGGAGATTTGGGGCTGTTCATTTGGTCCTACCAAAGGGGGTGAGTTCACATTAGCATGAGGATCGAGTGGTATGGAAGTAGTCTTGCTTGGAACTGGTGTTGTAAAGGGGACCTTGTTGAATTGGCTCCTACTATTGTAAGGATGTTGTGAGTTGGTAAAATTAGTAGCCTTGTAGGAAGGATGGGATCATCGAAGAATAATTGGAGAAAAAGCTCCTCATCTTTATGTTCATCATGCGTATAAAAAATAATTTTATAAATGAAAGAAAAACTAAAAGGTTCTACTAAAGTACTTCGAAGAGTTTGGTTAGACCATGATTGTAAGTTTGAGCGGGAAATATGTATTACTTTCTCCAAGGTAGCACAAGTGGCCTCCAAATGTATTTTGATATCATGCAACTTGTTAGTAAATAGATTTGTCCTTTCAAAATTAAATACAAAGAGTGACTCAAAATGCCCAAATAGAAGAACAATTGCCACTAACTATTGGAAATACTATCATGAGATTGATAGCTTTCCTCTAAATTGAGAGGTATAGCTCTCTCTTAGAAAGATATTCAAAGAATTTAAATAGCTGGTTATGTCTTTTACTAGAAGACACACAGGCTTTCTAGCATTTACCCATCACTATGGGATAAATACGATTATAAGATTTATAAACTAGACAATGAGGAGAGAAAAATGAACAAATAGCCACATGACCATCTATCTAGTCTTTCATATCATAGGGGAAGTGTAAAGAAACATTATTTTACTCTGCTGAATATGAAGGATAATGCAAAACTACACCTAAAACATGAAAGAAATGACTGTATAACCATTTTCAATCCAAGAAAATCACATTCAGACTTTAGAATCTGATATATGAAACTCTCTTTTATTTTAGATGCATAAAAAAACAATAACAATATCATTTTATCTCTGTCATTATAGTCAAGTTGTAGAAAAATAAAAATAACACTTCTATTCCTCGTCCCTGTTACAATCACTGCACATAAAAATGTATTCTCCCTTTCTTGTAGCTCCAGAACTGTTGGTGAAGAGAAGAACCTCCATTGTGTAGAAATCTTCACAATAAATAATAACTTTCACTTGTATTTTGGTTCTAGTAACCGTTTCTTGAAAATCATTTTAATCATTCTCGGGAATAATATTCTTCCTATCACTTCAAAATTTTAATAGTCAATTCATTTTAAAATTTCATAGATTATAACAAATATATTTACCAAAATTAAAATGAATCCCATGTGCATTCTTGGACAGGTGGCATATGCTGGTAACAAATTGTTGTCATGATCTTGTGACTGTCATTGATATATTGTTGCACTTAAATATTCATAACTTTTGATCCATGATGAATTTTACAAAATAGCTTGGAGATAATTTAGATAATTAGGTTTCCTCAAACATATCCAAAATTCAGCTCAATCCAACACTTTGATTAAAAGATGTGGACCCCACAAAATAACTATTTTTTTGATTGTAGGACATTTGTATTTGCTGGTATATTGAAAGACCCGCATATAGTCCATTATAACTTTTGACCCTGGCCAAATTTTGAAGGTTTCTTAGGGGAAGATTTAGAAAACTTGATTTTCTACAATATATCAAAAATTGAGCAAAATCCAATGGTGGGGTAAAATGTTATGGCCCCCAAATTGGGACTGATTTTTTTTACTGTAGAAAATCTGTGTTCAAATTACTATCAGCAAAATTAGTTTTTACTATTCCAACTTTATAAACTAATAGATGGCAAACAATTCATGCTGGTTATTATCATTTTATTTATGTTCTCCGCATTTGGCAGGACATGAGTCATAATATCTTTAGCATAGGAGAGCACCCTTGTATTTTGAGAGTCCCATTTTAATTTCCCCTGTTAAATTTAGCATGGCTGAAATCTGATTCCTCACTAAAATATTCCTCACACTAAAATGAGAAATTACCATTGTTTTCATCTTGGAATGCAATGGTAATTGAGCCCTTCAGACTTAGAGCTTGATTTTTTTGAACTTGAACTGAGTCAATTTTGGACTTCGAACTAAAAGTTGAATTGAATTCTTGGACCTTGTACCATGAACCTTGCTGAACTTTGAACTTGAAGTTGAAGTGATCCGAAGGTTCAACTTCAACTTCAACTTAGGAACTCTCAAGTAATAGCAACATGCCTTCGGCATGGAACCAAATCCATACATTTGAGTCGGTGGGTTGACTGCAAAATTACATTTCTAAATGTTTAGCTTATGAAACTTGAATCACTGAACCTAATTGTTTGGGCCTTGATTCTACAAACTCGAGCTTGAAATTTAAGTTGAACTTTAAAATCTTTGGTTCAAGTTTGAGTTCAACTTCATACAGATATACTGCACCTTGGAATGTATTGACAATTCAACCTTTTGCAAATCTAATATTGAAGTTGAAGATGAAGTTGAAATTCTAAATTTGATGGTTCAACTTTAACATAACTTCACAATTCTATCTTTTTCACAAGTCATAGTTCATAAACTATCATCAACAATTAAAAACCAACCAAAATTTGCTTTGTAGAGTTAGCTTGGAAGTTTAGAATGTGGGTATCAAAAAGCATGGTAACAACTGGCTCTGACTAGGGATGTGGGCTGTGAGGGACACAAAGAATCCAACAATCTATGGTAAAGACTAGTGCCTAGCCATTGGACAATAGAGTCATGGGAACAATGAAAGGGGGCTGCTTGCAGAGAGAGAGAATAGGGGACAACACCAAAACAACCAAAGCAACCAACAACACAACAACCAAACAACTACACTAAACACCACCAAAAACTCAAAGAGAAAAAGTATTTACAAATGTACATAGGTGAGAAGAACTCACCACTAGACTAGAGCCAAGGGAAAAAATTACACAAAGTCATTCACTGGTTGTGAGAAGAAAGAACCTTTCCTGAATAGCGAGTTGTGCCAGCATGCCACAACCCAACACTTCCATTTGGAAAATAGTGAAACAAAACTTGCTCTAAATTTTTCAAGGTAGGGATTATGTCATTTTTAGTATGCATACCCTTTGAACCAGCACCAACAAGAGGTTTTTTAGAATTGAAAACACCTTCAAGATAGGAGTGAGCTTTTTCAAGCATAGGGTCAACCTTAGTCAGGATAAGTTCATCATCTTTTGCTACTAATAAGTTTGAAAACTCTGTATCTAAATAAAAGGAGTTTGAAAGGCTTATACTTGGAGTTTTCATTAGAGAAACTCCTTCCTTGCTTGCTTACAGAAAGTAGGACAACACTTCTTCAATGTGAGATAATGTGTTTTCTAAAACCTTCAATGGTCTTTGTGGCTCTCCTTGCAATATATTTGTTTTAGTATTCTCTATTCCAAGGGGAGATAAATAATCCTTCCCACCATAAGATGATTCTTATATTTGGAAAAGAGGATTTTCTCTGATATTACATCTTCATAAAACCCCGTTGGTAGGTATAGCGGGTTAAGCTCACTCCAAGTCCATCTATCGTCCAACTCTTCAAACTTTGTTTTTGTCTCACTTGTGGATCCATCCATTGTTTGGAGAGTGTCTTCTTTACTCAAGCATGTGAGAGGTTCTTCCATTTGGGAACCTTTGTTGTCACGAGTGAGTGTGATTTCCTTTGATTCATGAAGACTACCCGACTAGGGTCTAACCTTAGGCTGCAAATTAGTTTTTGAACACATCATAGGAGTGTAGAAGTCCTTTTGTGTGTCAAGTTCTAACCATTCTTCTCGAGAAGAAGGGAAATGAAACAAAAAGGCTTCATATTCTACCTCTCCATCACCTTGAAAGATTCCTTTCAATCTTTCCTCGTGAATCTTTCCTTTTTCATACTAATTTGGCATGGCTTCTTGATTAATGTTGATGGCTGAAACTACATGAGGAAATTCAACAGGAGAAGATTCAAAGATGGGGTGAGAGGTATCCATTAGTAAACTTGCATTCAACTCATCTTTAGTTGGCTCTTTCTCTGTAAGGGGCATACTTAGATCATATGATTGGGAATGATCTTTATTATCCTCAATGTGTGAACAACAGCTCACTATCAAATTAGAGGAATTGTTTTCTTCAGGTGTGACTTCTTGAGAATCATCATTATCATATTCGACATGCAGGTGATATGATCCCATTGTATGGTGAGGATTGCTTTCAAATGAAGGAGGCATTACCAAATCCTTTGCACCAAAGACTGATGTAATTTGGCAATTAGAAATAGAGGATGCTGGTCTTTCTATTTTGAGGACAAGCCTTTTCATTTTGGGTTTTTCCTCCAAATGATACTGCTCTTCATAGAGGCAAACTCTTTCTCTGAAGATTTATCACTTATATGTTCATCTTTTAATTTAAAATCTGGAACTGAGACTTTTGCAATGTTGTCTTTTTGAAACCAACCAGATAAAACTAAATAATCTTCAATTTTAATAGCCTCTCTCTTAGCAATTTCAAGGTCAAGTATCTTACTCCTTTTCAGATGAAATTTGATGTCTAGATGCAATACTGCAATAAAGATTGATAATAAATTAGCTTGATTGGGCTGATCAACTTTTGGAATCTTTGTCAAGGTCTGATTGAATCTATCCACAAAGCTTCTCATCTCTTCATCCTCTTCATCTGAATTTTGAAGAGTTGGCACAATAGGGAGCCTACATTGATGGCTAGTTTAAATCTCGCAAGAAATTTATTTTCTAGCACACCCTAGCCAGTGATGCACCCATCTTCCAAATGCTGAAACCAAATAGGAACATCATCAACAAGAGATTTAACAAATAGATGAACATACACATCTTCTTTCAAAACACCAAGAATTCCACAAGTTTTATTGAATGCTCGAATGTGGCTATCTAAATCTTGATTTCTTCTTCTAGCATACTCAGGAAAATATTTCTTTGATTCGACGAGCATGAGTGTGAAATGAGGCAGACCAAAAGGACCAAAATGCGGATGCCATGATTGAATCATAGTCAAGGCCATGTTTGTACTGGACTTCTTTTACCAAATAGATTAGAGTCACCAACCCTTGTCCTCAAGGAGGTAACCTTTAGATGTCCAAGAAAAGAAAGCACTGGAACTTCATTTTCTTTCCCTAGTAGAGTTACCAAAAATTTGTTAGTAAACAAATTTGTCCCTTCAAAATTAAATACAAAGAGTGACTCAAAATGTCCAAATAGAAGAACAATTTCCACTAACTATTGGAAATACTATCATGAAATTGATAGCTTTCTTCTAAATTGAGAGGTATAGCACCCTCTTAGAAAGATATTCAAAGAATTTAAATAGCTGGTTATGTCTTTCACCAGAAGACACAAAGGCTTTCTAGCATTTACCCATCACTATGGGATAAATACAATTATAAGATTTATAAACTAGACAATGAGGAGAGAAAAATGAACAAACAACCACATGACCATCTATCCAGTCTTTCATATCATAGGGGAAGTGTAAAGAAACATTATTTTATTATATTGAATATGAATGACAATGCAAAATTGCACCTATAACACGAAAGAAATGACTGTATAACCATTTTCAATCCAAGAAAATCATATTTAGACTTTAGAATCTAATATATGAAACTCTCTTTTATTTCAGATGCATAACAAAACAATAACAATGTCATTTTATCTCTGTCATTACAGTCAAGTTATAGAAAAATAAAAAATAACACTTCTATTCCTCCTTGTTACAATCACTGCACATAAAAATATATTCTGCCTTTCTTGTAGCTGCAAAACTACTGGTGAAGAGAAGAACCCCCATTGTGTAGAAATCTTCACAATAAATAATAACTTTCACTTGCATTTCGGTTCTAGTAATCATTTCTTGAAAATCATTTTAATCATTCTCGAGAATAATATTCTTCCTACCACTTTAGAATATTTAATAGTTGATCCATTTTAAAGTTTCATACATTATAAAAAATATATTTACCAAAATTAAAATGAATCCCATGTGCATTCTTGGACAGGTGGCATATGTTGGTAACAAATTGTTGTCATGATCTTGTGACTGTCATTGATATACTGTTGCACTTAAACAATCATAAATTTTGATCCATGATGAATTTTATAAAATGGCTTGGAGAGAATTTAGATAATTAGATTTTCTCAAACATATCCAAAATTTAGCTCAATCCAATAGTCAGATTAAAAGCTGTGGACCTCACAACATGACTATTTTTCTGACTTTAGTACATTTGTATTTGTTGGTATGTTGAGAGACCTGCATACAGTCCATCGTAACTTTTGACCTTGGCCAAATTTTGAAGATTTCTGTAGTGAAGATTTAGAAAACTTGCTTTTCTACAACATATCAAAAATTGAGCAAAATCCAACAATGGGATAAAAAGTTATGGCCCCCAAACCGGGACTGATTTTTCTAATTGTAGAAAATCTATGTTCAAATTACTATAAGAAAAACCAGTTTTTACTATTCCAACTTTATAAACTAATAGATGGTGAAAAATTCATGCTGGTTATTATCATTTTATTTATACTCTCAACATTTGGTAGGACATGGGTCATAATATCTTTAGCATAGGAGAGCACCCTTGTATTTTGAGAGTCCCATTTTAATTTCCCCCATTAAATTGAGCATGGCTGAAATTTGATTCCTCACTAAAATATTCCTCACACTAAAATGAGAAATCACCATTATTTTCATCTTGGAATGCATTGGTAATTGAGCCATTCAAACTTAGAGCTTGAGATTTTTGAACTTGAACTGACCCAATTTTGGACTTTGAACTAAAAGTTGAACTGAATTCCTGGACCTTGAACCATGAACCTTGTTGAAATTTGAATTTGAAGTTGAAGTGTCCCGAAGGTTCAACTTCAACTTCAACTTAGGAACTCTCGAGTAATAGCAACATGTCTTTGGCATGGAACCAAATCCATGCATTTGAGTCGATGGGCTGACTGCAAAATTACATTTCTAAATGCCTGAGCTTATGAAACTTGAATCACTAAACCTAAATGTTTGGGCCTTGATTTTGCAAACTCAAGCTTGAAGTTGGAGTTGAACTTTAAAATCTTTGGTTCAAGTTTGAGTTCAACTTCATATGGATATACTGCACCTTGGAATGTATTGATAATTCAGCCTTCTGCAAATTCGATATTGAAGTTGAAGTTGAAGTTGAAATTCTAAATTTGATGGTTTGACTTCAACATAACTTCACAATTCTATCTTCGTCACAGGTCATAGTTCATAAAATATCGTTAGCAATTAAAAACGAACCAGAATTTACTTTGTAGAGTTAGCTTGGAAGTTTAGAATGTGGGTATCAAAAAGCATGGTAACACAATTGACACCACTTGGTCAAAGGATAAAATTCTACCACGAGAGTAGTATGACTAGGTCCTGTAGCACCCTGGTTATTTGGCTAACCTAGGGGAACTCCTCCATTATTTAATGTGTTGTTCTATTATCGGTTACCTAGCTATTGATTATAATTAGCATAATTATTAGTATGGGGGCCAGAGTTGTAAGAACCTCTTTGCCTATGAAAGATAGTAGATTATTGGTTTATTGTTGTAGTCTTGTCTATTTTCAACTAGCTCATGTCATTAGCATACTAGTGAAAATCCTCTAGAAGGATTCTATATCAGTTGCAAGATGTGTGATTTGATGAAGTGGTTAGGGAGACTGTACATGCATGCCTAGTGAGACAACATGGATAGTGGGGTTTTCCACACTCAGGCTAATGGATAAAAAAGGAAAGGAATTTGTATGATGGGGTGACTTGTGGGGTCAAAGTAGAGAATGAAGTCTTGAGTATCGAAGGTATCATTTGTTGATCCCAATGGGGATATTGTGGAGTTGGAGTAGTAATGGCATGTGGTGCATAAATATAATGGGAGGTGGGATAAGTTAGTAATCCCACCATGGGAAGTGTGTTATAGCTATCTAGATGAGGAGCTACTCTGGATTGGGATTCACATGGCATACTTGGTCAAGTGTCAAAAGAGAAGTTTGTAAGTTGCATGGAGACTTCCAAGGCCAAGGCGTAAACTTTAGCCAGGGTATCCCAATTTTCTTGGGGTATGGTTTGTATGATGAAAGTGGACACAACTCGAGGGTTAACATCTAAATAAGTCCTTAGGGCCAGTTCTAATGTGGGAGAAAAAACATCCAAACACCACTTTAAGAATATTGGAACTAGTTATTAAATAATGGAAAAGGCTCATTTGGTTCCTTTTGGAAACCAATAAACTGATGATGGCATAAGGTAGGGTTGTTCCCAAACTAGAATGTTGGGACGAAGGTTTTCTCCATATCAACCCATCTACTAACGGAATTAGCGAGGAGATTGAAATACCAATTCAACTCATTGGGACTGAGGGTCATTGGAAACGTGTGACAAGAAACATCTTCATGTTCTACATTATTTTAGACCAAAGCATCCTTGAATGCCTAGACATGTTCTTTCATCGTCCGAGAACTCAAATGTTCATATTTTGGGAAAAGTTTCTTAGGATGGGACGGTAGGTCATGCATCATAGGGAAAGTTGTTAAAGGTGATAACTATCCCACAATAAATGCTAACTACTATGGAATAGCCATTGTCCTAGGTGGTAATTGAGACATAATTACACTCTGAATAGTGATTGTAGGTTGAGGCCTGCCAACCTTACCCTTCTTATTCTTCTTCTTATTTTTTGCTTATTTTGGACTATAAGACTGAGTTCTACAAACTTTGTGAGGATAGTTGATGAAAAAAATTGCCGAAGGCTTGTCATAGAGAAAGAGATGAGTTAGTGCAAAGTTTTGGGGCTATGATACTTACTAAACTATCATTCAAGTGGAAACTAGTTAAGTTCTTCAAATTTGAAGCCAAAATTAGATGAAGTAGATGAACTTGAACTTTCCTAGGCCAATTCTTACACTACATAGGATCAAACAATGCCAAGACTCATTGATGCAATGGAAGCAACCCATAGAAAGGCTCAATAGGCCCTCCTTCTAGCACCATTCATCTTTTGATATAAATTTATTTCATACACTACTGACAGAGTAAAAATTGCCACCGAACTAGATTGTTCAACCAATACTCCTTGAAAGAGAAGAAAGGGGAACTCTCAACTCACAAGCTCTTGTAGATTAGGTCAAAATAATGAAAGGAATAGGAAAATTTGGATAAGGTGGTGACTATATTTATAAGAAGGAAAGTAGTCTTCAATGAGTCTTTATGTGCATAGGATTTTGGCAGGGAACCATGTGAACTAGGTTGGGAAAATTTCATGTAAGATGGGACCAAATGGGATACTAAAAGCAAATGAAAATAATAAAGAACCTAAAAAGTTAAAGATTTAATCTACCTATAGTCTATGTTTGCACTATTATTATCAACAATACATGCTTGATCAATCAATCTAACATTGCTAAGTGTTGCAAATGAAATATTACTGAAGTAAGCAAGATCATTTAGTTTTATCCAAGCCATGGAAGATAATAATAAAAAAATAGAAATATCTCACTACATTTAGAGATAAATGAATCCCACAACAAGCATTCTAGGATTCCTCTATCCTAATAACAATTTAAAATACCAACAAGCAATGGTCTAATGAAAGATCCAAGGAAGCCAAATTGCGAAAGGAAAGGGTGGTACTGCTTCATTAATAATAATGTTGTTAGAATGAAATGGAAGATAAAATTATCAATTTGACCAACCCAAGAACAATTGGCAGTCTTCTTATTTGTAGACTACTATCAATGGTACTAGGTGGGAAACTAACTTCTTGCCCTAACTAATTCACCTAGCTCCTTTATTTTCAAGATTTACTAAATCTACTACCATCTTCATGCAAAACAATCTTGTGGACAAGGAAATTACACTTAAAAAGCCATGAAAGGAGGATAGAAAGAAGTATGGAATGAGGGAAGGGATTTCCCAAGGAAAATCTGGTCCATAAATGCCGATCTTTACACACCTTTTCTATCATGTCTCTATCATATATCTCTTCAAGGAACCCGTAGATTAATAAGAACACTCCACTCCTCTGACAACCTTAAATGCAACAGGTACGTAGGGAAACATGTAGTTGACAAAAGGGTACTATTTATCTTCCATCATTAATATCCTATTGCATAATTGATAAATCTATCAGCCACATCAATGACTAAAGGAACGGTTTGGAAGGATTTCATGTGCATTTGTTTAGCCATTAGAAGGAATGAATTTCAAAGAACTTGGAGCATGAGATACTGACTATCGACAACCACATAATGCAAGTTCACCTGACCAAGTGATGAGGAAAAGGAATCTGACTTGGGTTTATGTTTTATCGAGTTGTGGTGCCTCCAAAATCAAATGAAATTAGTATTGAGCAGGTATTGAAGGTGGCAACAAATATTTCCATGTGCCAAAAATCTTGTGTGTAGGGAAGTCCTTGTTGCATACCCTCCCACCTCATGACACCGAAAGGGTCAAAAGTGTATGGGGAAGCCTCATTGAGCTAGGAAGATAAGCATTTTAGATCCATCTTTACAGAGTACCAATCATGCAAGCACCCTTCCCTTTGCTAGCCTATTGCCTCTAGGGCTTCCATTCTAGGGAAACCTTGTCTCATGTGCTAATCCTTCCATGGTTTGGATCTCAGGATCTAGCTAACCTAGACCCATCAAGGAATCATCTTCCCACCTTTGTCTAGAGGTTTACCTTTTTATTAGGTGCCCTACCTTTCTAGGAATTTGCATCCCTCTTTTACAGCCATGATACTTGAATAATGTTTTCGGTCCTCCAAAGCCAATATCCATTAGTTCTTATAGAGACCAGACATTTATTTCCTCTTTCCAAAAGTTATTTATTTACTTAGGTTTTAAGGTCTCTAGGATTTAAGAGGTTATTTTCCTTCCCATCCTTCTAAAAGGATAATTGTGCTACACAGAGAAGGCAAGTAGAACCTAAAATTTTGAATAAGTATAGCAATTGACAAATGACAAAGAAAAGGGTAGTTGGAAGCCATACCTTGGGAACATGAAAATTGTATCTTATTGGTAATGAGGTGAAGAATTCCCCAAATCCTATGAACCTAGAATTTTATGAATGTCAAAAAAAATTGTATACATTTTTCAAAACCCAAAATTATATCATTTTCTCTTATTTTAGAAACCTAAAAATGCACATTTCCCGAGCAAGACTTTCGATGGTGTGGGTCATGATGCTGAGTTGTCCTTGTATGATTGACAAGACCATTATTCAACATTGTTACCTTGATATTTTAGAGGGACAGTTAATTAAATTAATTCTAGAGAGAGAGAGAGGTTAATTCCCACCTATTTTAAAAATATTCTCTCCCCATACTTTTCTCTCTCCCTGTACTACCTCTCTGCATGTACTAAAACCTTCTCTCTCCCCATACTACCTCCCTTTATGTACTAAAACTTCTAGAAAGAAGTTCAAATTTGGATACCTCTCTCCACGTACTAAAAATCATCTCTCTCTCTCTACCTACTCTAACTTTTTTCCCTAATCTTAACCTGGAGATTTCAAGAACCCAACCTGACCTCCTATTTTCAAGAGACTGAAATGTCATTCACAATGCAGGAGAAGCAGATGGTTAATAAGTACATTCATAACATATGCAAGGTGCACCCTTTTGACAAGATTTCTCAAACCAATCAACTTTGATAAATAATGTTTTCAAGATATTCATGAAGTAGAGTTGTTGATAATACCATTATGACAACATACTTGACTCAATTGGACAACCAAATAAATTTTATTATTGCACAATCCTATAGTCAAAATTTCCATGATAGAGATGATAAACTAGTTGCACTCAAGGATGGATAGCTCACCATACATCCAAATCTTCTAGTTGCAAATATAAGTTGATCACCATTGTCAAGGCATACAATCTATTTGACTAGCTTCTCCTCATCCTCCAACTTATGGCATTCAAAATGGTGGTAGATCTAGAGTATAGATAAATACCTAATCTTTTCAAAAGCATGGGAAAAGTGCATAACGTTGGCAATATTCTCTTTCACTTCTCCAGCTCACAGCTTCCAATGGAGATCAATGGTATTCACAGGAAAGGTCAGAGGTGAGGCACATAAACTATTTGATAATAATTCTCCAACAAATGTAATTGACAGGTGTAACAAGAGAAAATCAAGCCATAGCCAAATGCACCCAAATTGTTTGGTTAAATCCTCTCCTCACAAAACCATGACTTTGAGGGACAAGATAAGACATGTGAGCCATTTGGTAGTAGCAGTGTGAGAGTCAAGGCAACTTCCCAATATGTAGTAGCAAATGTGAAAAGCAAGGTACATGATTCCAAGATGATAACGGTTCTATCAAACATACACAAGCATGCAAACTGTTGACATTATTATTTCAAATCAATATAGGCTGTAGGTGTAAACTCTTGGAATGACAACATTGGTTGGAATGTGATCTATTTGAAAATATACCTAGTGTAGAGTTTGAAGTGCCTTTATGGGTATATGTAATGCGGTTACCATTATAAAGAATGCATCACTACTATTGGATATAATACATTGGAAAGCCATCATCACAAAGAGAGAAACAAAATGATTGTAGGGCATGCACAAAATTGAATTGATAAGGATCTCTTAGAACCTCTGAAGTTAGTGCAACTTCAAATGTGAAGTAAACTTATCAAATATATCCACTATCCTCCTTTCTCATGTCTCCTTCTTAGCATGAAAATAAAAATATGTTGCTTGCTAATACCCTCCTACCGCAAGGTTTAATCTAATTTACATTTACTGGGTATGCAAATTGTTTGACAAAATGCTCTAGCCCACAACACATTCAAAGATTGATTGATGACAAATGAAGAGGAACATTTTATGGCAGAAAGATTAGTAATCCAAGTATGCAGTGAATTATCATTTCATCATCATGACAAAGTATGAGATTTGAGAAATCAAATGAAGCTGAATCATCGATACTCACCAAATACATGCTTATCAATAAATTGTATTTTTGGGTTTTTATTTGGTGAAAATGACATTGTCACTCATAGGTTAAAATTTTAACTTGCACTTTGTAAAAGTTAGTGTTGGTTACAAACCATCTTGCAGTAGTCCAAACTCTAACTTTTTGAGTGGTTACAAACCTAAAAAATTGGTTATGCTAGAATAGCTATAAATTTTTGAATCTCAATTTAATATGGAACTTTTTGGACTTGGAGACAGGAAAAACTTATGTTTTGATAACAAGGCAATTTTTGGAAAGTGCATACAATTATTGTTCTTGTAATCAGTCATTTCTTATGTTCTTTACTAGTGCTAAGAAATAAAGAAAGTACACTTTGTGTTCTCTCTTTCTACATATTTGAAAAGTTGAAATGTTGATTCTTTCTTTGTAGTGAGTGTTTTCCACAATATTGTGCAAATGTTCATGAATTATCAAATTAGCATTGTGTTAGTGATAGCTCTCAAGATTATTTTCATTAACAGTTTACATTGATTTTATAGAAACATTGATGTCGTGTGGTGCATTCGCTATCAATGGTTTCCATTTTATATTCTAAGTTCTAATCATCGTTATTGAAAAATAAAAAAAATAATCTTACAAGGAAGCTGCCCCTCTAAATATAGAGGAAGGCCATATATCAAGGGCCTATCCAACTATTGGAGAAATCAATTTGCCACAAACTTCATTGGGCTAAATCGCATATTTTTTTAAGTGACAAATCTGTTTAGCAACAGATTTTTGGTGACTCTACTAGGGATTTGAACAAGAAAGATTATTTAGTCGCCTATAATGAAGCAAAATCATATTGCCACATGAGAATGTGTTTCTAGTGCTACAACTGAATCTTGGCTTCCAAGACACACAAGAAGATATTATTTCAAATTTTAACACTCCAGCCTTGAGGTATAGATGAAGTGCTCAACAATACCATTAGGTGAATCAAGTTCTAGAAGAAGAAGAGGAATTTGGGGAAATCTTGCGAAGACCTCCTATTGGTCAAAATGTTATGGTTTTTGAAAGAATAGTTGTTATTCCAAGAAGAAACAGGCAAAATCTTGGCCACATCCAAGACCAAGTGAACAATAACCATTAACATGGTTGATAAGGTACCTTCCCTTGAATGAAGGTTGGTGACTCTATTTAGAAGATTGAATATTAGCGATTCTATCTAAGGTTCAAATTCAAAACATGGTTTGGTAAAAGAGAAATGTTGAAAGTGACAATGATAGTGACAATGATGATGAATTCTGTATTCGAGCTTTTGGGTAAGATTGTGTAAGATTTTTTAGCGTCAACATTTTGGATCATACTCTATGATCCATCATCAGGATGTTAAAGAGAGAGCTAAGAAAGTAGAAAAATCATGGATTGTGGAAATCTATTGCAATTAATGATGATGAATACTTTTCATATCCCAAGAAGCAGATTCCTGATGAGCCTCTTCAAGTTGAATTCTAAAAGAATTTCTATGGCGGCAGGAGGCTAGATTCTAGAATGTTTCATCCCTACTTGCTGCAATTTTTTCTAAAGATTGAAGGAGATGATGGAAAGGATTATGGGTATCTTTCTCATTATCATGATTCTTTATTTGAAAGAGGTTCAACATATAAGGATAAAGATGTTTTTGAAAAATGCCTTTCATCTAAATCAACAATGAAGAATAATGGGAATGTCTCTCAACAAAATCAGATTTTTATTGATCCTGAGCATTGCTATCTTTTTTAAGAGTTTCTATGGTGGATGGAAACTAGATCCAAAAAAGATCCATCCATCTTTGCTCCAAACATTGCAAAAGATAGATGAAGAAGAAGGTAGAGATGATCAATTTTTCTCTCACAAACCAAAATCATTTTCAGAAAGAAGTTCCACATGTTATTATAAGGAAGACCTTGATCATAAAAATAATTCATGTGAATCAAGGATGGATAATGGTGGTAAAAAAAGTAGCCCAATGCCTACACCTATTGCTCTTCAATATAAAACTTCCATTGATCTTAATCAGGTTGAGTTTTGAAAAAGCTTCTATGGTAATGTATGCCTAGATCCTCACAAAATACATCCTTCTTTACTTCAAACACTAAGGGAGATTTAGAAAGAAGACCCATGCAAGAATTATTTTCTTGGTAACAAAATATCTCTCAATCCAAATGTTAGAAAGGACTCATCTAAATCTTCATGCATGAAAGAAGAAGGGGATTCTATGTCTAATCAAGGAGAGGGTCAAGAAATGGGGTCTATAGGAGAAGGGTTTGCTAATGTATTAGGGCATCACTGTGAAGATTTCAAAATCTAGGAAAACATATTCAATCATCTCTATCCTAATGAGAAAGAAAAAGAAATATCAAATGTTTCTCTAGGAACTACACAACATATGATTAAAGATGAGGGAAACGTGGATCAAGGTGAATTTCATGCTACTTTTATTCCTACTTGGTGCCTCAATGCTTTAGACAATGACTTCCTCTGTGGAGAAGACCTTCCTATTCATTCACCTTTAATCATTAATGATGAGAACTCTATTGTTGAAGTCAATTCTTTAGAATATTTTTAATAATATTCTACCATTACCACTGATAAAGAAATAACCTCAAGTAAAATCTCACTGACATATTCATTAACTCCTGAGATTGAAGTCTTTACTTTTGAGTATGTTGAGGAGTTTTTAGAAAGTGGTATGATCATCAAAAGAGTAGAAGAGCATTTTCAAGAGAAATCCTTTTCAAAGTTACATGCAAGTGGAATATGAAGCTTTCCCATTTTGTGAAGATGGTCATTAGGCAAAATCAATGAACCAAGTTTGTGAAAACATTGATGAAAATTTAATAATAGGCATTGATGGAAATGGGAATTAAATATAGGCCTCAAGTAAAAGAAGATGACACATCAAGCTCTCACTCTTCCTCATGCATGAAACCTAAATTTGAAGCATTCAAGTTCACAAGTGGAGACTACTACATAGAAAACATTGTGATGGTACCTTGCACTAGAGAAATACTTAGCTTTGAAGAAATGTGTTGTGATATAATGATTGAAAAATGTGAGGATAAAGGCATAGATGATGATGCTCTTTTAAAAGAATTTCCCTCACATTAATATCAATCGATGATCAATTCTCCTGATCAGATAAACTCATTAGAGGATGTGCATTCATATTGGAATAATTTCATAGAGAATACAAACACAATAATCCCCATGGAAAAGAAAGAATGTCTGGTGTTAAAAATGAGTTCAGGACTTTATGATGACCAATCACTAGAAATTCAAGTAGAGGGCTTGCAAAATAGAGGAGAAGATTAGAGATACATTCAAAAGCTTGAGAATCTAATTCCATAATTCTTTCAAGATGAAAGAATTGATGACATGCGACAAGAAGAAGGTTAGATCGTAAAGTCAAAGATTTTTAATGAGGCATGGTTATTTGGATACATTTCCTTGTTCAAAGCAATGGAGCATGTTAGGAATCAAGAATTCAGAATCCAAGAGCAAACCTACATTCAAGTTCATGATTCAGGGGGAGTTGTCACCTATTAAGGGACCATGGCATATATTTTTCCTAGCCAGTTAATGGGTTTGCATAAATCATTTGGAGCTAGAGCTATCAGAGGTAGGGGTTTCCTACCATGTACATATGTTAGTTAGGAGTTCTTGTTGTGCCTTTGCCTCCCTTTTGTTTGGTTAAGTTTTGGCGTGCCTAGTCCCTTTTCATATTTTATCTCCTTTTTGGGTGACTCTATAGCCCTTTTGATAAAGCACTGCTATTTCTTAACTTTGGGTTTATTCAGTGTCCTACATAGTCCTTGTCCCCAGATAGAGCCAGCTGTTACCCATATATTTTAAAGGGAGAGTTAATTAAATTAATTTCAAAGAGAGAGGTTAATTCCCACCTATTTTAAAAATCTTCTCTCTCCCCATACTTTTCTCTCTCCACATACTAAAACCTTCTCTCTCCCCGTACTACCTTTCTCTACATACTACAACTTGTAGAAAGAAGTTTGGATTTGGATACCTCTCTCCACATACTAAAAATCCTCTCTCTCTGCGTACTCTAACTTTTTGCGCTAATCTTAACCTAGAGATTTCAAGAACCCAACCTGAACTCCTATTTTCAAGAGAATGAAATGTCATTCATAGTGTAGGAGAAACCAATGGTTACTAAGTACATTCATAACATATGCAGGCTGCACCTTTTTGACAAGATTTCTCAAACCAATCAGCTTTGATAAATAATGTTTTCAAGAGATTCATAGAGTAGAGTTGTTGATAATACCATTATCATGCAACATACTTGATTGAATTGGATAGCCAAATAAATGTTATTATTGCACAATCTTGTAGTCGAAATTTCCATGATAGAGATGATCAACTAGTTGCACTCAAGGATGGATAGCTCGCCATACACCCAAGTCTTCTAGCCGCAAATATAAGTTGATCACCATTGTCAAGGCACACAATCTATTTGACTAGCTTCTCCTAGTCCTCCAACCTGCAACATTCAAAATGGTGGTAGATCCAAAGCATATACAAAATACGTGATCTGTTCAAAAGCATGGGCAAAGTGCATAACGTTGGTAATATTCTCTTTCACTTCTCTAGCTCGCGGCTTCTAATGGAGATCAGTGGCATTCACAAGAAAGGTCATAGGTGAGGCACATGAACTATTTGATAATAATTCTCCAACAAATGTAATTGATAGGTGTAACAAGAGAAAATCAAGCCACAGCCAAATGCACCCAAATTGTTTGGTTAAATCCTCTCCTCACAAAGCCATGACTTTGAGGGCCAAGATAATACACATGAGCCATTTGGTAGCAGCAGTGTGAGAATCAAGACAACTTCCCAATATGCAGTAGAAAATGTGAAAAGCAAGGTACACGAGCCCAATATGATAATGGTTCTATCAAACATACACAAGCATGCGAACTATTGACATTATTATTTCAAGCCAATACAGGCTATAGGTGTAGACTCTTGGAATGACAACATTGATTGGAATGTGATCTGTTTGACAATACGCCAAGTGTAGAGTTTGAAGTGCCTTTATTGGTATATGTAATGCGGTTACCATTAAAAATAATGCATCACTACTATGGATATAACACATTGGGAAGCCATCATCACAAAGAGAGAAACAAAATGATTGCAGGGTATGCACGAAATTGAATTGATAAGGAGCTCTTAGAACCTCTGAAGTCAGTGCAACTTCAAATGTGAAGTAAACTTATCAAATATATCCACTATCCTCCGTTCTCGTGTCTCCTTCTCAGCATGAAAATAAAAATATGCAGCTTGCTAATACCCGCCTCCCGCAAGGTTTAATCTAATGTAAACATTTACTGGGTACACAAACTGTTTGACATAATGCTCTAGCCCATGGCACATTGAAAGGTTGATTGATGACAAATGAAGATGAACATATTATGGCAGAGAGATTATTAATCCAACTATCTAGTGAATTATGATTTCATCATCATGACAAAGTAAGAGATTTGAGAAATCAAATAAAGCTAAATCATCGATACTCAACAAGACCGAACACATGCTTATTAATAAATTGCATTTTTGGTTTTTTGTTTTGTGAAAGTGACATTGTCACTCATAGGTTAAAATTTTAACTTGCACTTTGTAAAAGTTAGTGTTGGTTATGAACCATCTTGCGGTAGTCCAAACTCTAACTTTTTGAGTGGTTACAAACTCCAAAAATTGGTTATGCTAGAATAGCTATAAATTTCTAAATCTCAATATAACAAGGCAATTTTTCAAAGGTGCATACAATTGTTGTTCTTGTAATCTGTCATTTTTTATGTTCTTGGTGCTAAGAAATAAAGTACACATTGTGTTCTCTTTCTACATATATGAAATGTTGAAATTTTGATTCTTTCTTTGTAGTGGGTGTTTTCCATGGTACCGTGCAAATGCTCATGAATTATCAAATCAACATTGTGTCAGTAATAGCTCTCAAGCATAGTTCTTGATTTTTTTCATTAATAGTTTACATTGATTTTATGGAAACATTGATTTTGTGTGGTGCATTCACTATCAATAGTTTCCTTTTTATATTTTAAGTTCTAATCATCTTTATTGAAAATTTAAAAAATTATCTTATGAGGGCGCTGCCCCTCTAAATGCAGAGGAAGGCCGAATATCAAGGGCCTATCCAGCTATTGGAGAAATTGATTTACCACACAATCCATTGGGCTAAATCTCGTATTTTCTAAGTGACAAATTTTTTTACCAACAAACATCCACTCGCATGACACATTGGACTGTTAAATGCTAGGTACTTTTTGATGTGAGAATCATTCAAAATTTGAAATACTATACATCACGAATGATGCAAGGTGCTTGACTTGAGGAATGTTGCATCTAGGTAAGTGAGAGAAATGAAAAGTCATTGCCTACCTCCACCTAAATGTTATAGAGCCACTGGCACAATGCCAAGCAAGTTGTTGCTCATGTTACCAAGGCTGAGGTTGCACGTGTACATTTAATAGTGACAAAATGTCTATACTTTTCATCTTTCAAAGCCAAAAAAAAAACAAATCCCAGGCACTCATGGAGGCACACCTATAAACTTCCATGGTCGAGTAGAGAAAAACAGACCTAGTGAGACTTCACTCACAAAACTAAACTAGGACCAAAATAGGGTAAGTTAGAGAGTACCCAGATGGTGGAGACCAACCTTCAATAGGGCAAGCACTCATAAAAACCAAGGGAATAGACCTCGCACCACCAAAACGAATGATGCACCAAGGGTGAAGCCAAAGTAGCTCCGCCCAAATGACAAACAACATAAGGATGAACACACATGCAAACTCGACCAAAAAAAGAGTTGCACACTTGCAAAAGAAAAGAAAACCATATCGAAGCAATGAAAGAGACCAAAAACAAAGGAACAAAACAAGAGAAAGAAAAGAGGACCTTGCAAAAGGAACTAGGGAACATGACCTACAAACGCAATGAAACACAACAAAGGATGGAACTAAACCACCAACCTGGGATGCCAAAACAAAGAGTATCACAATCCAAAAATCCATCTTTATTTGCACATGAATCATAACTAGCTTGGCCCTAAGAAGGCCACTTCATGGGCTTTGAGCAACAAAACAACTTTCAGACAATGTGACGACCAAAGCGACAACTTTACTTGCAAAGCATAATTGTGAATATTGAAAAAAGTGACAATTAATCCCTTTACATGTCTTAAATACATATTGATCATGATAGCTAAAAGGGTGCACTAATTCTGCTTGCCTTCGATTGATGAACGTTGTCATGCATCTAGCCTTAAGACCACATAAATTGCTCCCCCACCCTAAAGACATGCGAGAATAAGTTCTTTCCTAATTTGAGAGTACCTTTTGCAAAGACCACAGACTTTCGACCTTGGGGTTGGGAATCTCTACTTCCTTCTCCCACACAAAAGGGGTCATGTATCTAGACAAGGATAAGGAAATCAAAAGATCGAAAATGAAACCAACTAGAGGGACTTACCCCAAATAAGGTAAGCCTAAAAAAGAAAAGAGGGGACCCAACTTTTTGCGAACAAAAAGTAGGGACGTGTATGCAACACATAACATAAGTTCAACATCATACCTTTACAAGAGCAAGGAGACATTTCATGTGCAAATGATGTGAACTTGGATAATAGCTATGTGAGTGTTGTTGTAGTTGGGGAGTTGCTTGAAAATGTTTTAGTAGTCCTAAAAATATTTTTTAAAGAATAGTTTATCCATACTCCATTTTTTGTTATTAGTAATACATTCTCTCATATGTCACAAGTCCATCAAAATCCAATTATTCTTTAAGGGGAAGTGTTAACATTAGTCTTAACTAAAGTTTGAATAAGACTCAATATATAAACCGTAAATGTGTTAAAACAACGTATTATTTGTAAATCTTCTCTCCACTTTCTTTATAAACACTATTTTTTTGTCAATTGATTTAGTGTGATATCAAGGAAGTTATTATTTGTAAGAAATTGGTTAATCTATAACAATTATAAATATTTTATATGGTGATGAAAAATGAATAAAATAATTTTATATTTTCTTTTCTTAATATTAATTCTATTTATTAAAATTAACATGTTATTTATCATTTTATTTCTCTTCTCTAACTTCTTCCATTCAGATAAGAAAGCATAGAAAATTATTCAAACCACATATATAATTGAAAATCCAACATCTATAATTCTAAAATTGTTAAATATTAATAACTTGTCCCTTATAAGGATTGAGAACATTTTTCTTTTTCCCCCTAACACTGGAAAAGAAAGACTTGCTCGTGAAGCAAGATTTCTCTATACCAATCAATGCTATTCATATTGGTTAGAGATTGTAGCTGCATTTATATGAAACAGATGAACTTCACGGTACCTGTATTTGGTCCAGAGTACATAGATATTGGTATTGGAGTAAATTCGTTGAGTTGAGCTGAGGAGTGTAGTGAAGCTGCAGGTGCCACGTCAGGAGGATCGTCGTCGTCGTCATCATCGTCATCATCCCCATGACTCTTCCAACATTCCTCCATTCCACACACATCATCATACAGCATTCTCTTCAACTTCAACATCTCTTTCAACCTGAAGATTCAAATAATATATTGTCTCACTAATCCTTAAAATACAACATATAAACATAAGCAATGAGAAAACGTCATAGTCTGAGGACGTAATTGTACGGAAACCCTAAACTGTTTTGGAATTGTCTAGCTCGAAAAGTTCTTGCAAATTAATGGGCATCAAAGTCACAACACGGGTAAATGAAGCGAGATAAAATAGTCTAGGCAATATATAGAAGATTCCGCCATATAAATCTAAACAAATGAACACATTTCTATTAAAAACTGTATAATTTATAAATGCACTCAGATTGATTTTGATCTATTTATAAAGTGACTGTTTTTGCAATAAGACAACTATGAATGTGATCTCAAACAAACTATAAAAACAAATCAATATTTAAAATGAAATAACTTAGAAAAATAAGTTAATTTTGACTATTTAATATTTTTGATCTATGAATCAAGTCTAAGTGTATAATGCTGCCTTAACGTATGATGCCTAAGAAGTCCAGACCATAAAAACAAATCAAAATATAACATATAATGTTAAACCAAATTTCATCTCAATAACATCTAAAACTAAACTATATATTAATGATATTTCTGTTATATACAACAAAATAGCAATTAAAATTTTTGAATGACTTTTATGGTATCATATGAATGAAGAATGCCCAACCTAAACTGCCTTAACTGTTGGATTCTTTGAAAACTCTATCTTCTAAAACTAATTTCTTCCAAACAAAAAGAATCATAACTTGTTTTAGTAAGTATGCCACAGCAGTTAATTATGTGCTACAATTGTGACATCTCCTCTCCTATAAGCACCTTTGATTAGTTTCTATAATATAGCATAGATGGTGCTTGATTTATATGCAGAGAAATCAAACTTCAGGAATTCAAACGATCTAAGCAGTTTAACCCAAAAAGAATTCTTCCAAATTAATACATTAACAATAACAAACTTTTGTCTTATAAAAAATTAGAAGCCTGCTTGGAAATAGCATACGCTACAACTGTGAGAATCCTCTTCTTCTATATAAAACACATAATAATAACAAAATGGTCAGCTGGTACCTTGGCTTCTATAATGTAGTGTTGGTTGATTTAGGTATAAATACCCTAACTTTCAAATTAATAGACTACAATCAAACCTCTCCCAAAACAAATTAGGCTTCAAAGACAGGTATGGTATAACTACAACAGTGAACTTGCAGACATATATATACATCCAAAATGGGCAAAAGGAACATTTGAATGGGTTTTATAAGCCACTCGTTTGAATGCTGCTGTGAAGCACACGTTCTGGCATGGCGGGCTCGTGGCAGTTGCAGTTATTCGTGTGGCTACACCAGCTGAACACACTCTTTTCTATTTACATTCACAGATCTTAGTACATTCTTTAGCCATCCCGATTGCAACATTCTGTCCACATGTTCTCAATTAGCTTTCCTTAAGTACACATTAAGCTTTTCGGTATGGAGACGAAGATATGATGCCAATGAAATGCTGGAATAAGATTATCGAAGAATCTAGTTTAGGTTTTTGTTTTTGTTAATGGAGTCATGAAGCTCAATATATTTTTGAGCTTAATTGTGTAAATGTTATTTTTAGCATTTAAAGAAAGAAATTAAGAAGTTGACAAATGGTTGATTATAGACTAAGAGTGGGGAGGAAAGGTGGAACAGGAAAAATGAGGAGCATGAAATTCAAAGAGAAGATTACGATTAAGAAAAACAAAAAACAAAAGGAAATAGTGTTGATGTGGATTTTGTTATTATTCAAAGAGAAGATTAAGATTAAGAAAAAGAAAAGAAAAAAGGAAATAATGTTGATGTGGATTTTGTTATTATTTAAACTATGGGTAAATTAAATTAGGTTAAAGTTTAATAAATAATAAAATATAATTAAATTTATTTAATCTTATGTTTTTATGAGGTTGGTCAAGTTTTTATTTTTATTTTTAAAGAACATCTTTCTACAAATATGTAGTGATTGTAAGGGAAAATGATGTTATGTCTTAAGAGGTCTCCCCCTACTAATGTTATGAATGTCATAAGTAAATATTTGTAAGTTGACAATTTTCTTTCAACATTTAGTAATATTGAGAGAGTTTGATTATCAAAGAAAAGGTAGATAAAAATATTAAAACTGATATTTAATTATTCAAAAAAGATTATAAAAATAATATGAGAATAAAACTATCTAAATCTTTGTGATATCATTTATGTATCATTTAATGAAAACTAAAAGATAGTAAGTACCTTTCTATTCTTATATATTTTGAGTTTACATTTATAAATCATATTACTTGATTTTTAAATAAAAACTCATAATTAAGTGAATAAATTTGCTATGTAAATATTTTTTATTTATGTAATATAATTCTTTTTGTTCAGATCATACCAATGAGTTTTGATTTTTCAATTAATTCAAAGATTTTAAGTATTCTTAAATATAATTTTAGATTGATAAGTAGGAGATCATTTCCACAGCAAGTCAAATTGTGATATTGCTATGAGGATTTAACTGTGTGATTTTGAGTCAAACTCATTGACCCATGTTTCATGAGTAGTGATTCAACATGAATCCATCTCTCATGAGAATAAATGGAAAACTTAGCACTCATTGGATCTAGGTGATGCTCACAGAGGTGAAGCATCGAGACTTCCCAAGAGGTCACTCATCCCAGTGCTACTGTCTATCCTTGGTTGGAGTAGTACTAGGATGAGTGACCTCCCGGGAAGTCCAGGTGCTTCACCCCTATGAGCATCACCTAGATCCAATGAGTGCTAAGTGTCCCATTTATTCTCATGAGAGATGGTTAGATATACAATTGATTATTTTAAGTTAATAGTTTTATTGTTTCAGTAAAATTATAACAACCATTTGAAAGGAAATGAGTTTTCCATGTTCATTTTGATTTTGTGCAAAGGTTAGGAACATCAAAAGCCCAATAATAAGAAAAGTCAATGAAATATATAAAGAAATTGAGTTTTTTCATTCATTAGTTAGGTCATATTCTTAGGAGGTGAGCACATAAATGCAAAGTGGGATTACATGGTTTCCATGAACCATTGTGTGGTATTATGCAAGATTATATAGGAGTCAAATATCCTACTTTGTTCAAAATTGTCAAAACATCTAGAGTTCTTATGTATTTTTAGTAGTTACATTATAAAATTACATCAAATAATTTGAAGCCTATAATATTGATTAATAGTGATCTATAATTTTAGAGTGGTGCTATATTTCTTTTAGAAGACACTATAATATTTACATTATCTTGTAAGTACTACATCATATTTCCATGTATAATAGGGTAGGAGTATATGCTTATTTGTGTTTAGTATAGGATTTATTTAACACCTTGAAATGAGAATCTAAATGTTTCTTATATTTTGAAATATTATGTAAATTTATTATCAGAAATTGTATCCTCATAGAATTCACATTCATTTTGGACTCATTTTTGCATGGACTGACATGGATTATGCCTGAATTGATTGAAAATTTGATGTGATACAAATGTGAAAGAGAAGATATACAAGTATTTGACATTGAAAATTTTTGTTTGTAGTGTCTAATCTAGAGATCTGACATCTTTTTAATTAATTGTTCCCCTATGCCTTCTAGAAGTTAGTGTGTTCTTTTGGTACGTTTTAGACGTGCATGTATCTTGCCTTAGGATCAAGTGTCTTAGTTTTACAAGTCATTTGTATCTTTCCCTAAGTTTGTGTGGTTTATTGATGCAGGAGCATCCTGCATGGGAAAAAATATTTTAAAAAGTAAAATAAAATAAAATTGTGGAAGAGAGAGAAAGTGACAAAAATAGAAGGAAAAATAATAAAAATAAATAAAATAAGGGAAAAGGAGAAAAGAAAAGAAAAGAAAATCCATTTTTGAGGTGCATAGGTGGCATAATAGAAAAATAAAAATAAAAATGGTTGTCATTCCATTTATTGAGGTGTGTAGGCGGAATTCTAGAAGGTTATGGATATTGTGTAGGTAGAATCCTAGAAGGTCGTGGATATTGTGTAGGTGGAATTCTAGAAGGTTGTGGACAAATCATGCATTGGGTGGTAAGTGCCTATTTAAGCATTTCTAATTAAGCTTTGGAAGCTTCAAGGTGGAAAGCTAGAAGGTGTAAAGGCTTCAAGGTGTGATCTCTTCTTAGTAGAAGCTTGGAGAGAAGTAGGAAGTGAGGAGTGAGTTTTCCTGAGTCTGTGGACAGAGTGCCAAATGTGAGGTAGTTTACAGTAGGATTATGGTGAAGTTGTGAGTGTGTGGATAGAGAGTCGAACATGAAGTAGTTTACACTTGTATCTTGGATACAGTTGGAGAAGAGCTAGTGGCTACAGTTTAGAAACAAAGAGGTTTCTTGGTGGCTTGTGAGCACAAGTTTAGATCTTGGAGGTTTCTACCAGAGTGTGGATCTAGACTAGCTTGGGTTTGGATTGGATCTTGAGGGATCTTGCAGAACTATTTTTGTAATTTCTATTGTATTTGGTCGTAGCTAGGAATGCCTTGTCAACCTGACACATTGCATGTAATAGTTATTTTATGAATAAAGATTTGTGATTTGATATTAGATCTTGCATTCTTGGTTAAGAGTTGGTAGGGTGGTGTGGCCCTTCATCAAGTGGTATCAGAGCAAGAGTTCTTGAGTGTACAAGTAGATCACCAAAGTGTGAGGTAGTTTGTACCAGGACCTTTGTTGGGCAAAGTTTATCAGAGCACAGTTGTTCCTAAGCATGTAGACAAATCACGAGAGTTGTGGTAGTTTGCACCAGGACCTTGGGAGGACATGCAAATTTATCGATGGATGCAAAGATGGAGGATTGATCTTGTTGAAGTATGATCATAGAGAATTTGTGGATTGCAAATCTGTTGTCCTAGACTTGTGATGTGGTCCCTGATTGTTCATGCGAGGTGGCAAGTTGCAATCTGACTTGCAAACAATTCAAGGTTGTCACAAGGAGCATGGGAAAGATTTGTTGTAGAGGGTTTATGAAGATCTTAGTAGATGGCTCCAAGAGGATTGGACCCTGAGATGATTGCGAATCTCCATAATATGGTGGAAAGGAGGTTTTCTGAGATGACTGCTCGGCTTGAAGCTAGCTTGGCTGATCGAGTTAGGGATGGGTGAGGAAAGAATTTTGTGAATATTTGTGGAGCTGGAGTCTACCGATCTAGAAGAGAATTGTTTGGCCAGTTAAGAGACTTGTTCAAGAGAGAGATGGCATGAAAAGGTCAAGGTGGAAGAGGTTGGTTTTGTTGATCAATTTGTGGAGTTCGATACAAAACTTGTAGAGTAGCTGGAGGTTTTTGTTGAGGATATTCCTAACCTTGTTGATGTTGGGACAGAGGTTGGTTTTCATGATTCGTTGGTTGAGTCTGACATGGAGATTGTGGAGCACTCAATCGTGGATGACCTAGTTGCTATTGGTGGTGACTTGTATGTTGCAAAGCATCTTGTTGTGAGCAATGAGACCACTAGTGTTGTGAGTTTGGTATGTGTTGATGGAGATCTTCATATTGCTACTGATATGGAGTTTTTTGTTGTTGGTGTGGATTCACTAGTTGATGATGTGGATGAGGGCTTGTTGATGAAGCATTATGTTCAGTTTATTCCTAGGAGTGAGCATGTTGATTGGATGATTGAGATTTTGGTGTTTGATAGAGTGATGCATATGTGGAAGATTTGCATGTTGGTTTTCTTGTCCCTGTTGAGGTGGAAACCTTTGGTGAAGATGAACATGGTTGTAGATCTTTCTTTTTGGTGTTCAAGTGTGGGACACACTTTTTTATCTAGCAGGGGAGTCTAATGCAGGAGCACCTTGCATGGGAAATTTATTTATTTATTTTAAATGTGGAGGAGAGAGAAAGTGACAAAAATAGAAGGACAAATAATAAAAATAAATAAAATAAGGGAAAAGGAGAAAATTAAAAAAAAGAATTTCTATTTTTGAGGTGCATAGGTGGCATAATAGAAAAATAAAATAAAAATGGTTGTCATTCCATTTATTGAGGTGTGTAGGTGGAATTCTAGAAGGTTGTGGATATTTTGTAGGTGGAACCCTAGAAGGTTGTGGATATTGTGTAGGTGGAATTCTAGAAGGTTGTGGAAAAATCATGCATTAGGTGGTAAGTGCCTATTTAAGCAAGGCATATGAGCATTTCTAATCAAGCTTTGGAAGCTTCAAGGTGGAAAGCTAGAAGGTGTGAAGGCTTCAAGGTATGATCTCTTCTTAGTAGAAGCTTGGAGAAAAGAAGTAAGTGAGGAGTGAGTTTTCCTGAGTCTGTGGATAGAGTACTGAATGTGAGGCAGTTTACAGTAGAATTGTGGTGAAGTTGTGAGTGTGTGGACAGAGCACTGAATGTGAGGTAGTTTACAATTGGATTTTGGATAAAGTTGGAGAAGAGCTAGTGGCTGCGGTTTAAAAATAAGGAGGTTGCTTGGTGGCTTGCCAGCACAAGTTTAGATCTTGGAGGTTTCTACCAGAGTGTGGATTTGGACTATCTTGGGTTTGGATTGGATCTTGAGGGATCTTGCAGAACTATTATTGTAATTGCTATTGTATTTGACCATAATCAAGAAGGCCTTACAGCCTGACACATTGCATGTAACAGTTATTTTATGAATAAAGATTTGTGATTTGATATCAAATCTTGCATTCTTGGTTAAGAGTTGGTAGGGTGGTGTGGCCCTTCATCATTTATCCTACAAGTCCTATTTAGAAGAAATGAGCTCTTGGGCATGTGACCTATATTTTTTCATATATTATTCATATAGTGAGTGTGATTCTCACTGCAATTTTTTCCAATTCAAAATTTCCACAAAAATATTGTGTTTGTGTTATCATTATGTAAAATAGAAAATTGTGATCAATGGTAGATCCCCACTTTCTATATACATTGGAAGACCAAAATCCAACCCTTTAGCCATATTTGATTTGTACAACCCAAAAGGATGATGGGATGAAAATGCAAGATCTATTTGTTAAAGGGAAAATGGTGTACATATCCTCTTTTACAATTGGAAAGTCAAGAGGAAGAAACCATACCCACTAAGAGGGAAAGGAAAAAATGTGAGACGTCAACTTTGCAAGTTCAAGATCTTTCTTGGCATTTCCCTCCATAATCAAGGATAAATAAGATAATAAGTACACAAATATAATCTAGGAATTAAAAGACAAGGAATAAAGAAAGGAATGTACACATCTTCATGATCAATGAGGTAAAATGGTCAAGTAGCTGATTTGATGTTGGTTGAAAGCTTCGAAAGACCTAATTCTTTTGAGCCCCTAGAAAATATGAAATCTAAATTGGGAAGAGGTCTAATTATTCTCTAGTTAGGAATGACCTCATTCGTGATCTTCAGTAATGGATGAACCCATACTTGACACTAGGTAAGGGATGACCTCATCCCTTTTCTAGGTTAGAAACTAATGTTTGGAGGTGCATATCTGCTCTCTAAACTGCTGAGACTCAATTTGTTCTATGACTAAAAGATACTAGATCAAGGATGACCTTGATCCTCAACCCAAAATTCTAGATTATAGAAATGAATATGGATCTAGAAAGAGCTTAGAAAGTGGTCCTTATATTTGTGCATAAACCTATGCTCTAAACCTTATAAATTTGAAAAGTGTGTATGTGGGTGGCTATATAGTCATTTACCTTAATCAACCAGCTATTTTGGTGTTACACACCTCCACCAAGAGTCATTAAGTGTAATATAATATGCGCAGTAATCATGAATCTAGAGTATGAATCTAGAATGCAAAAAGCTATGCAACTTAATGACGTAAGAATACTTTAATATCTAACTACCTAGAGTAAAACTCTAGCATGAAAATGCAATCAATATGTTCTTGAGTGCATGAAAATGTGTAAGTATGAAGAGATAAGGCATAGATCTAAAATTAACATAGAAATCATACCAAACCCCCATGAGATAAAGTACTTGTTGAGCGGTCATTTTGCGCGATGCTTAATGACAAAAATCTTTTCAAATATCCCTCTTTAAAAGATGATCAAAGACCAACTCCAAGGTTTTGGATGGCTATTTTTCAACCTACTAGGTAACTCAATTAAAGATAAATGTGAATGTTCACAAGGAGGACTTTGTTGGTACCCACCAATCTGCACAACTTTGCTGAAATGTAACCACAAAAGAGACATATTTTTGTATTTTCTATTTTATGATGAATGCAATTTCTAATCAATGCAACTATATGAATTTTCTATTTTAACGAAGTATTTGAAAAATAAAATAACAAAGATAGAGTAACAAGAGATTTGAAGCAAATTACTGAAAGGGAAATTTCTAATGGGCATAAACTGAAGTAACAATACATCTACAAATTGAATTAACAAAAGGATTTGGTAGGAAACCAATGAAATTTGGAGTAGCACTTCCTCAACTCCACTAATGCAATTTTTTATGGGAACTTCAATAAAAACCAAAAGATGTTTCATGTTTCATCAAATCACGAGGCCACAGAAAGTTCACTCACACGAGAAAAAATACTATGCAATAACAATAGTGATACTTTTTCCAATTCATCACAGTAGTGGAATTCGTTAACATAAGGAAAGCATCAAAACTAAAATATTGCACAATTATAACAACACAACAAAACTATTAGCTCCATTATTATTCATGAACATGCATTCATAAAAATGACACACTCTGGCAAGATTTACTACATTCATAATGAAAGCACCAATAGCATATATTATTACATCAAAATATCGACCTTGAATATATATTACATCCATATATTTAAAGTAAATCATCTTCTCCCTTTGTGTTAGGAGTGAGAGCTCTTCTAATTCAACTCATGCTAAAAAATTAATAAAATATAGTTATTTACATACAAACTGACTCTCTAAATAGTGCTAAGCAGGTCTCCACCCTTGTTTATATCAATTAATGGGTGCATGAGCCTGTACATGACTTAAAACAATAAAATAAGAAGATAGAATCCATGAGATGATCTAGGAGTCACTAAGAGCTCTAAAAATGGAAGCTCAACATTCTCTTGGTCTCTCTAGGAGTTGAACTATCGTCAAAATGAATTTTTGATGCATGGAATGCTCTAAAATAGCAAAAGGAAGTTAACTATTGGTGCACTACTGCTTCTTCAACATTGTCAGTGCACCTTGCAAAAAATGCACCTTGGAAAAGTACATTTTGGTGACAGGACCCAAAAATCAAAACTTAATTTCAAGCATCTAGGTTTTCTTCCCCTTTATACCAAAATGATTTCTAGATGCTTGCTTTTGAATTTCTCTATTATCTCCATTACTTCCTTAGCCTCTAGTAAATCTAATGACTCATACTTATTTTGAACTACTTGTTGGTAGTTACTTATTTCTATCCTCATATTAGCAAATTCCTCAAGCTTAGAATCTAGTTCTAACAATGCTTCTTCTATTTTGAATGCTTGTCTAACATCATCTTTAGATGAAGCATTTAAAAATGTATCCCTAAATTGTTGAACAACTGTTTGCACTAAGGAAAGTTTATTCTTTGACTCAATTTCAAAAATCTCAAGGCTTGCAGTGTTGTAGTATTTATTAGCCTCCAAAAATTGCTCTTAAGCCTTATTCCTTATGCATTGGATATCTTTGTATAGTCCTTCCATGACTTTATTTATAGAAGATATCTTCTCTATCAAATCATCTAACTTATCTAACTACTTTTCCAAATAAATCTCCATTATCATCTAGTACCTCTTCCCTTTGATAGATTTTAGTGCTTGTAAAATAGTGAACCAAAAATGTACTTCATCCATCAGCCCAAAATCTTGGTTTATAATGGTAACCAATTTGTTGTTATTAGTTTGGATGTTGTGCAAAAGATTCAAATTACCTTGTACTATTTGTGCTCCCCTTTCCTCAAAAATGTTATGCCACCTCTTGCAATCATCCAAAAATAAATCCATTTGTGGCCTTGTCTCCTTTCTTTCCAATGTAACTCCTACAAAAATTTTAGTATTTTCAAGGTCTATCAGACCTACCACTTCATTCAAGTATCCCCTCAAAAATTCATTCTATTTTCATATCATTAAAAGCTCTGACTCATCCTTTTCAAGGTGTTAAAACACTTGTTCAAGGCTCATGGTAATCAAGACTTTTGCAGTATCCACCAGTATGACCTCCTTCATCTAATTATATTTTGGAGTCAACTCTTCTCTGTCTACATGGGGAGGTGGAATGGTGAAATGTGCCAAAAGGTCCCGATCTTGGTTCTTCATTATGAAGGCAAGTGTTCTAGCATCACCCTCAAGTGGCTCAGGTTTCTTAATCACCTTTATTATCTTTGCCATGCCTTCTTCTTCTGTTAATTCCATATCTCTCTTTTGTCTAAACATGACCTCTTTCTTAAGCCATGAAGACAGTGTCCCCCTTGGTGACATGTATTGAGCTAAAGAGGTAAGGTGTGTTGTAGTTTCCTTTCCCTTATCACTCCTCTTTGAATTCTTCTCGTGTCCAAGAAGAACTTCAGAGTGAACTTTCATGTCAAGTTGGGCTAGGGACGTATCCTCTATATCAAGAAGAGATTGAACTACCTTTCTTCCACAACCTGTCCTTCCTGGGATAATTCATCAGCATGTAACTGCATATATTCTCCTTCCTCTATAGTTTGACTCTTGGGTTCAACTGTCGAAGGAGGTAAGGCCATTGATCCTTGATCTCTTACTTATGGTATATCTTTTTCTGATGGGGGAGGAATGCCAAGAGGTCCTTGTGGTAGAGGAGGTAGTTGATTCCAATCTTCTCATAATGGTTCATTTCAAGGAGTATCTCATATCCTCTCTCCCATAATCTCAGTACCCACAGGTATGAAGTCAAAGTTTGAGAGGTCAAAAATATCTACTCCCTCATCTTTCATCTCTTCAACCCACTCTTGTTGCTCATATTTTGAGGTCTCAACCTGGATAGGCTCTCCTAGTATAGAAGGAAACATTTGAGTCAAACTTCTTCTCCTCTCTTCTCCAATCATGGTAGTTGAGAGATTCTTCTTATTAAAAGGGAAAAATTCTATTTGCTACTCTTCCTCCTCATCTTCCACCTCAGGGATGGTTTTTGGTACTTGGGGTGAGGGAGTGCTCTTTTTCTTTAGTCTCCTCCCCTTTACACCTACCACCATCATCTATGTTCTGGTTCTTTTGGGTACCAATGTAGAGGCTTCTTCTATCGAGGTTTGAGGTGATGGAACTCCTTCCTATGTTGGTTGAGTTTATTCTTGCTCGAGTTGAGATTTTTTTGGCTCTTGTTGGGTTTCTTCTTCTTGAGTAGCTAGTTCTTCTTGAGTCTTTGTCTCTTTCTTTCTTACCCTAGGGGATCCCTTTCTCTTCTTACCCTTTCCCTTTTGTGTCTCAATGTACTCAACCTCCAGCTCATGCTAGTGTATCATCTCTGGCCTTGTATTGTGACCTTTGCTCCTTTTCCTTTCTTTGGTTGAGTTGTAGCCTGAAGAGGTAGAGCTTGAGGAACTAGATCCATCCAAAAATGTTTCTTGATCCATTCTATTGTTAGTTCAACCACATGTTGGCCTTGATGATAAATATCATCATTCTATTTGGTCCCCTTCCTCCTCATCTTCCAGCTCACAGATGGTTTCTAGTACTTGGCCTGAGGGAGTGCTCTTTTTTCTTTAGTCTCCTCCTCATTACACCTACCACTATCATCTCTATTTTGGATCTTTTGAGTACAAATGGGGAGGCTTCTTCTGTTAGGGCTTGAGGTGGTGGAACTCCTCCCTATATTGGTTGAACCTGTTTTGGGTTTTGTTGGGCTTCTTCTTCTTTAGTAGCCAATTTTTCTTGAGCCCTTGTGTCTTGATCTCTAATACTAGGGGCTTCCTTTCTCTTCTTACCCTTTCCCTTTTGTGTCTCAAAGTACTCAACCTCTAGCTCATGTTGATGTACTGTCTTTGGCCTCACTGGTGATTTGGTAGGGTAGGTTGGTATTGTGACATTTGTTCCTTTAGTTTGAAGAGGTAGGTCTTGAGAAACTAGATCTATCTAGAAAGGTTTCCTAATCCATTCTCTTGTTATTTCAACCACATGATCTATGCTGATTAATATCATAATTCTCTTGCCACCCAATTTATGCATTCATAATGGGCCTTTCATAAATCTTGTCCTTGTTGTACAAGGGATCCACTATCTCAGGGACATCCTTGTCTCATTCTTTGAGGGGCATCTCCATGTTTAACACCTTTTCTACAAGTTGTAGACTCATCCTACAATAATATTGAATGCATACATCATAGTCATCTGCAACATTCATCCAATGGTATTCAAGGGCCTCTTCCAGTACAAACTTCTTCCCAACCAGATGTTATACCATCCTAATTTTATCAAAATATGGGCAAGGTTCTTGGTAGTCCTCAAGCAGATATTAATCTCATTCTAAATCAAATGTAGTGATATCCTGCTTCTACTTCACCTTGAAGGCCCTGATAGTGATTGGCCATGTCTAAGTCTTCTTATGTTGCTTCCTAACCCTATCATATGTAGAGGCCATCTATCTTTTTGTCTCCAATAATATAAGCATATTTGATGGATATTACAGAAGCTTCTTTGGGCACAAGGGGGTCTCACTGCCTGGAGATAGGTGAATGTCTCGAACTGTATGTAATATGCACCAACCTATGTTATATATATGGTAGATTCCACTAATATTCTCTTTTCATAATCTCCCTCAATGAAGCTGACGATGGAAAATATAAAACCATCATTGACCACCTTAAATATTCCACACTTTGTAGTGGGAGCTTCTTCTTTTCCAACTATGGGTATATGATATAGGGCCAAGCATCTGCATCTTGCATGTTCCCTTTTATGTATAATCATGGATAATTTTTGGTTGTTGCCACCAATATTTATACCATATATGAGGTCATGTAGAAGCAGGGGTCGTTCTTCACCAAAATCAACTGCTCATCTAGGTAATCACTTAGGATTGTAGCCCAGTCAATAAGCATCTTGCCTATCCTAATAATTTCTTTGAAGTGTACCATCCATGTCTCTAGATGTCTTGTTTTGGGAAGGACCATGGATCTACTAATGAGAACTATCAAGTAGCCAATATCATCAATCATATATCCACATGTCATGCCGACCTTTATAGCTCTTCTCTCCAAGGGTGTCCTATCAATTAGGTGCTTTGATTGTACCAACTCTTTGGTCTCTATTTCAATCTCCTTGTACCATCTATCTTTTCCCTCATAGGTGATTTGAAGGTATTGATCTACCCATGGAAGATGGAAGACCTTTCCAATATTTCAAGGCCTGAGGTCTAAGACTATATCCCTGGTCACACTCTTGACCACCTTCTCTTCTAGTACATAGTAATGAGCTAAGGTCATGATCAGTTCGAATGATTGAACTGATGTTGGGTGAGAATCCATGTTCACCAACCCACTTTAGATCAGAGTCAACACCATGGCTAGCCTCTCTTTAGGTTTGTTACATAGGGTCAGAAAGGCATTCTAGTCAATGTGCCCCAATTTGGTGTCTTGGATCTCAGTGTGTTTATCTTGAAATTGGGATTTCTTTAGTGCTCTTTGATACTTGAAAGCTACTAGTTTTGGTGCTATCTTTGCTATGATGGAGGATGAGGATGACACCATTATATCTACACAAAAGGGAAAAATGTCAGTATCATTGATGTTAAGAAATTATGAACACCCTTAGAATAGACCCAAACTAATGAGAAACTAACCAAAAATAGGCTAAAACTAGTTGAATCTCCATAATGAGTCTAATATGCACACATGCACAACTAATTCACTTGCACAGGTGTGCATTGTGTACAAGTGCATATATTAACTTTGGCATTTAAAATATGATTATAAAAGTGTGTGGTTGTGCACTTAGTGCACATATGCAAGGTGTGCATGTGTGCAACTACACACTTGTTTCTCTAGTGTGGGCAAGTGTTTGGGGCTTGGTTTATCTTATGTACATGTGTGCACTTATTGAGGGTGTGCATGTACAAACCTCCAAAAGTTGTTTTTTTGGTTTTAATTTTAAAAATATTTAAGAAGGTTGAAGCTTGGGTGTGAACCTTCAAAGCTACAGACATGCAGAGCAGAAGAGGTTGAAGAGGTGCACTAATCGAAGCAATAGAAGAAGGCAAGTGAGGAGAACAGAGGGATGGGGTATTTATAGGCCATGAGGTCTATTGTACACCTTTGAGGGTGCCCACATGCACATGTGCACATTTTTTGCACTTGGAAACCTAAAACTAAAATTTTACCCCTTTGTTATTGCTCATGATTTCCCGACCAAGGATCGAGTACTAACCTAGACCTAGAGGAGGGCCCTAAATGACCAAGGCACTTAACTGGGTGTCTCGTAGAGGATTTTGAATTTAGGGGGTCCCCATTTTGTGACTCAAAATGGGGCATGTGGTGTGAGACCACAAAAAATAGCCTTGACAAAAAGGAAGAAATGAAAAAGGCATTTCTTCATCAATAAGCATTCTTCTAACATGTGTCCAATGAAAATTGGATCCCAATTTTTAGAAGCAACTTTCATGTCCTTTGGAAGCCAAAACTTCAGAATCTTGAATCTTTAGGCTCATTGTGTGCTTGGTGTTCCAATTCCTTTTGGCATCTCAAGGTGTCATCTATCATAAGTATTTTAGCAATCAGAAATAGTCTCTTCCTTAATCAATACAAACATCAGAAATCCTCATAAACCTATTTATTCATCACTGCATGACCAAATGAGCAAATGGATCTTAACAAGTTATCAATCTCTTTCCTTTGAGTATTTGGTAACCTTCTTTAACTCACTTCATGGACTCACACATTTCCACTTGATTCTTCCTTGAAGTCTTTTGTTCATTGTACATAATAGGAGAGCAATTCTAATGTGCTTGTAGCTGTATTTGATTACCTTTATAGTTTTTTGGAATTCTTTATATATGACACCTTTTTAATTATTTTTTCTCCCTAACCACATTTAGATTGTGTGGCCAAGGAACATACTTAGTTTCATAACTCTTGCATTCCACTTTTAATGAACTTTTTGGGAAACTCTCATTCCAAACAAAGATCTATATAGGTCTTTGAAGAGACCCTTTATTTGAACCAGTAAGTTTTGAATTATCCCTTGATACTACCAACTTAGATTTGAAGACAACCTAGATGATCAATACTTTAAATTTGCAAAAAGTCAAGAGCGATCAATCTTAGATTCTGAATTTAAGGAAAGAAGTCCTTTATGTCTGCAAGTAATACCTATTTTTTAGTTGGTACAAGAAACAAAATTATCTAAATGCTTTGATAGAGAAATACCTCTTCACTAAAATTGAAACAAAATGGGGTGGTACTGGTTATGCATCAAGAAGGAATCTTGATTACACCTAATCCCTAGATCGAAAAGAAAACAAACACACCAAATTGTTAGCCCTAGTTTTTGAGTCACCATGATTAATCCTTTGTTTTTCTTTTCACTTGCTAAAGTCTTCCTTTTGAACTATGTGTCATTCCCCTCAAGATGTTGTTTTGACTTAAGAACATAAAATTGAACCTTGTTTCAAAATCCTTGTGAATAAGTCTCTTGAACCACTTTGAGCCTCTTTGAACCTTGGTTCAAAGTAGTTCAAAATGGTTCAACCAAAGGTTTTTGAACTAACTTTCACTTTGTAGGTGGGACCTACCAAAGATGTCATTGGATTTCCTCATAACCACCTTGAACCTCTTTAAATCTTGGTTCAAAGTAGTTCAAAGAAAATCTAACACTGAGAATCGGCACCCAAGAATGTAATCAATTTCTAACAAGAAAACTGTCCTAAAGGCATAAGAGCTTACGTCCTGATGATTAAGTAAGCATCTTCTTAGAATCATTATCACCTAGTATAGGCAACAAGCTAGCGGTGTAAGTGGAGAAAATGCTAAAGGACAAATATTTTATTAGAAGCTAAATCGTGTTGTTAGAAGAATACTAATGATGGTTAGGACACTTCCCTCACATAAGCATTTAATGAAGAAACATCATGATTCCTCGAAGTGTGTTTACTTTCCCATTATAATATCATGATTAAAACTCCATCATTCAGAAATACTTTCCCCGGTATGCTTTCTTTCCTTTAAAACCAAGTCTAAAGCTCTTTTCTTTCTATCCTACTCTATGAGAAATCAAGAGCAGAACAATGGGAGAAGAAAGAGAAGTATTTTAGTTTTTCAGTGGCTTAAAGGTAAGGGTTGAAAAATCTTTCCTTTCTATTTCTGTAATGTCATTTTTCTTTCAGAGGAAAGATTTGGAAATTTTTTTTGGTTAAAATTGAAGTTCGTCATGCACTTTTTCAAAAATACCTCTAGTCTTGAGTGCCAAAGCCTTATAATTTCTTATACTAATTTAATGGGAGTTGAAGTTGAGAAATTAAAAGAAAGATTCTTAGAGAAAGATGAGATTAAAGGATGTTTGGAAGTCGTAACAAGTGGTCTCCTTGAAGCAACTATTTTCCCTTCTGCATTGCTAAGCCCAAAATTACTCCAATATTGTGTAGACCATTATGACATCAAAGCTAAGAGCATACTGAATAAAAATGTGGAACCCTTATTGTCTATTACCAGGGAGACCATTTTTTCTATCCTAAAACTTCTAGAATGTTCCTTTGTGAGATACAATCCTACCCAATCTTTACTTCAATTCTGAGAAAACCCTTCAAAGTATCATAACCAGATGGCCATGAAGTGGACAAAAACCTTTTATAGGGGAGGTTCAAGACTACTTAAAGTGCTCACTAAGGATCACATGAAACCCAATATACACTACTTGATAGTTTTGTTGCACATAGCAAGAGGGTCAGCTAAAGTTTTGGTTTTTGAAGAGTGGATGTTACATTATCTAAATTATTGTCTTGCATGCGTTAGTGACCTCACAGCTATTCCTCATGAACCCTAGAGTGAGGACATAAAAATATATCAGTATTTTCCCTTGCTAAGGAAAGACTGAGTATTAGAGGATTTTAGGAGAGTACATTATATTTTTTTGGGAAATACACACCTCAGCCTTTCTAAAGACCCCATGTGAAGGATGTCCCTAGAAGCTCAAAGATTACTAAAAACCTATTGAATTTTATGCATTCAGTTCCCTAGGTTCACCTATTTGAGAATAGGGGGTTTTGAGGAAGAACCAATTAAGTTAATGAGTTATGCTTTGGATTGCTTTGTCCTAGCCAAAATATGCAGACAAATATTCTCTGTAGTTAAAGACAACCTTCCTTAAGGGAAATGGGAAACTGTATTCCCCATTAAATTGGGCTCCCTAGCTAGCAACACAATGATCAATGCTTCAATAATTGGGAGTGACCTATTGAACTTTAATTTGGGGTTTTACCAAGAAAGAAGGGGTTTTTGATAAGAAGAGATTTGTAAGACTAGTGCTTGGTATAGGAAATCAATTTCAGCCAGTGCCTCACCTTGAAGATTTGTGGGAAGACTACAACAATAAACATGAGGTCACTAAAAGAGACCACTCAAGGATGAAATTTTCTTAGAATACCTCACTAAAGTAGAAGTTCAATTTGGAAGGGCTTATTGAAGATGGTTTAGAAGTCATTGAACTAGGTTATAAAGAAAAGATTGAACAAGTTCAACCCCAGGTTGATTGGAGCAAAGATTAGGAGGATGACCATAAACCTCAGGTCTAGATCCATTCTAGAGTGCATAGATAATTGGTTAAGAGGAAAGAGAACCAAATCAACTAGTGTGATCCAAATTGAAAAACCTACAAAGATTTTTTTTTTTTCTCTAAATCTTTGATTTTTGACATCTCCCTTTCATCCGATGATGTAGGTTGTGTTCCTATAGTTAGGAGGAATAAAGGAGTGATACCACCAAATCGACTGACAACCCCTAGATCTAGGTCCAAAACTATGTCTACAATGTCAGTTCAGACATTAGTTCAAGGGTCCAATCTTATGAATTAAGAGTAGAATAAAGGAGATGATCTCATATTGTTAGATAATCAAGAGATAGATATAGGGTTGGTTGGTACTATGAATATGATTCAGTCAAGTTTCATGACTACCCCTAGAACCAACGAAGGGGTGATAGTTGCTAACACCATACCTCCCTAGCTATCTAATTCTATGAATACAAAGTATAGTTTCAATCTCGTCTCCATGCATGTTAAAGATATAGCCACCAAATATGCCACTCGTGTTTCCAAGAACAAGGTAAAGAATGATGCTCACCTAACCAAAGATCCTATCACAGAGAAGGTAATAGCAAAGGTGACTAGTTATAAGAAGAAAGAGGGTTCATATGAACTAGAAGCCAAATATTTTAAGGTCACCACCATGGATTTGGAAGTCCTTACTAGGGACATTGGCATTCACATCTTTAAGTTCTCAATTGACCGCATATTGAATCAATTAGAAAAAGATAGCAAGGAGAAGAGAGAGTTGAAGTGACTAGTCATTACTATGGATGAATATATTGATTCCTTGATGAATGTTGGCACACTTCCCTTAATCCAGGTTCCAAATTCTTTTGATCATAACTCCTTTGAGAGCCAAAAATTGGTTAAACAGATGCAAAGAGGGAGACTATTTCTAGAGGCAATAAATGATTGGACCTTATTGTCATGAAAGTAGATAAATTCATCTTGGATCTTACCACTATAGACACAGAGGGAGAGGTGCTACTAGGAGAAATCCAAACTCTCATTCCTATCTAGGAAATAGATCAAATTTGATGTCAGACAATTGTTTTCCAAGTGCATGAGGTAGGAAAATATGGTGTGATGAAATTCCTCTCTGAAAATCACATGAAAACTGTGGACCTATATATGCTTTTCATATTGAAAAGAAACATGAGTTGGAAAGAGTCCAAGATGCCTTAGAGGAAATGTGAGTGGTTGAGAATGAGATCGAAGAGATGCATAAAGGAATCCTCAAGGACATGCAGATAATTAACCCTACCAATATCCTACAATTCAAGGATGGGAACATAGATTCAGAAACCTTAAGAAAGAGTTTCAAGGACACAATGTTCAAGATCAGTGACAGTGACACTCCTATTTCTTGAGATTTCACTACTATGGCCAACATGGAGTCTATGTTGTATTTAAACAAGGAACTCATGCCTACACAAAGAAAAAGGATTAAGGAGCTGAAGTGGAAAAAGGACACTTGTAGGTAAAAAAATATTCAGCCTAAAGAACCCATACTCTCATGCAGCCTAGGAGTGTAGGAACTTTTCAGAGCTAGAAATTGGTTAAGTAGGCCATGTTGGAGGATGATAATCTTGATGAAGAAAATTAGTTGCATGGTGGTTTTCCTTTTTGAATTCACATTTTAAAACTATTTTAACTGGTTATGTTTAGTAACTATTTGTAACTGAGATGGTTGGGTTTTGATGGAGGCCTATCCGATTCTAAAACTATATATGCTGGGACATAAAAATGATTAAGGGTTAGTTGTTAGGTAGAGATAAGATAGTCTTAATATTAGTATTACATTTTCTCCTTTTAATGGTAATTGGTGGAAAGTAAAGATGATAATGTGAATGCCGACTTTAAGAGTTTGGGATTGGAAGTCACATTTATATATCTATTAATACATATTATAGTTCAAGACTTTGTGTTTGAACTTCAATGTGGCAGATACTTTGTGAAACATTGTGTTGATAACTCATGACATTGATTACTATTTTAATTTATTGTTCATATACTCTTAGTTCTTACTCTATTTTATGCATTTAAGATATTTCAATTTTCCTTGAAGTTTTGTTCAATACTTGGAAGACTTTGTGTTTCTCAGTCACTTTACATATTTGAAATTGTAGATTTTACCTCCATACCCAATAGTGCACGAGAGATCCTTAGGAACTTTCTGGTAAAAGTGTGTGTATGTATTTATTTTTCTTTAAATATAAATTCATTTGACAATGTCAGAGGAAAATGGTTAAAGAAATATTTACCCAATTGTTTGAGTTTCATTGGTTTCCCATCTTGGGTGTAGAGCAAGTTATCTAACTTTCAATAGGGGAAGACAATATATTCAACAACACAAACACAAATAAAACACACAATTGAAATCAAATGCACAACTAAAAGAAAACACACATGTTGAAAGTAGACAAACAATAACCTTTTTTTGTGTGTATTAGGCTTCGAAATAATGTTTCAAAAATTGGCCATTAACTGATAATGGGACCAATTCCCCTTGTAAATTACTTAGCCTAAATGTATTATCCCCTAGAATCTCTACAATTTGATAAAGACCAATCCACAACAATTGACACTTTGAATGAGTGTATGATTTTTCCTTTTCCTTATCCCATAGAAGAACAAGGTCTGAGATTCAGAAAGATTTGATTGTGACTCTCTTGTCAAACCAAAATTTTATGACAACCTAATGATTTGACATATGTTCTAAATTTTATGTCCTCTTCTCCTTCAATTCCAAGAGATTCATTAATCTGATTTGGACCTTATTAGTATCCTCAACACACCCTCTCATGAATTTCAACACTAGAATCTTGAGATTGAGTGGGAACACTAGTTGCTAGGCATAGACTAATAGATACAGGGATGTTCCCAAAGTATTCTTTATCTTGGCCATGTCTATCTATAATGCATATTTCAATTTGATATACCAATCTTTTGGATTTTCCATGAGCAAGCATTTTATGACTAAAATCAAATTCTTGTTGGTGAACTCGACCACGCCATTCCCTTGGAGATAATAATTGGATGAGAAGTTGATTATGAATTGATTGTCTAATTCCCATGTGTATGAAAAATTGACACAAAAGATGACCCATTATCACACACCATGAAGAATGACATTTCAAACCTAGTCAAAATATGTTCTTCTAGGAAGTTAGTGACCACTTTTCGTATACAATTTCTCAAAGTTTTAGCTTCAGTCCATCATGTGCAATAATTTGAAGCTGTGAGGACAAATGTATGTCCTATTGATGATGGTTGTTTTACATGTCCAATAAATCTAGCCCCACTTGGAAAAGGGGCATACCTCAAATACTGGTTGCAATGGTATAGTTGGGATTGTCAATTATTTGGCAGGTGTGACATGAACATACATGTTCAAATGTATCTTTGAAAATTGTTGGTCAAAAGTATCCTGATCTCAAAATTTGATGGGTCATAGCCTTCATTGATCCATGTCCAGTGTCGTACTTGTCATGATATTGTTCTAGTACTTCTCTCGCTCCTTCACATCCTAAACATTTCAAATAAATCCCTTCATATTTTTTCTTGTAGAGTTTCCTATCTTGAAGCATGTAGGATTCACATTTAATTTTCAATCCTTTGCATTGGGAATTATTCATCCATTGATGGTATTGATTTTTCAAGAGGTAGTATACAATATCTTTGTACAAACATCTATGATTATTCCTTCATTAGTGTCTACTTGAGATACTATGATTTGTTCTTCATTGTTAACTATCATCTTGGTTAGTCCCTATCCGCTCACTAGCTTCATTGTTTGAATTTCCAAATCAAACTCTTGTATTATAGCCATCCATTTTCCTCTTCTTTCACCTAACTCATTCTACATCAACAATTATTTGACTATAGCATCTGACACAATAGCATATACTTTACTCATGAGTATGTAGTGGAGAAATTTCTTGACTGCCTTTAAAAGGGTGAATGATTGTTTGTCAAGATTGGAATAGTTCAATTAGGAATTCTTTAATGGGAAGCTCATGAATATGATAGGTCTCTCATCTTCTTCATCTATTTTTTGTGTGGGGATACCTACACATGAGTGTTCTAAAGAAAAAGAATAGATTTTGAAAGGTAACTCATAATTAGGATTTACAAGTATTGGGGTCGTGGAAATAGCCACTTTGATATCTTCAAAAGATTTCTTGACTTTAGGATCCCAATCAATTTTCACTCCTTTCTTTAGTAAGTCTTTAAGGGGGTGAACTATCTCAACAAGCCCATTAATGAACTTGCATACAAAATTAATCTTCGCAAAGAAAGATTTAAGCTATTTGTGACTATGGGTAGGCAATAACTTTATACTTGCTTCTATCCTTTCAAGATCAAATTGAAATACTAACTTCATAAATGATGTAACCTAGTGGCCTTTCTTTGTTAACTTCGAATGAACATTTTTTAGGGTTAAGAGATATATCATATTTTTGACATTGGTTGAAAACTTGTTTCAGATCAGAAATATGAGTACTCCTCTCTTTTGAAAAGACTGCTAGGTCATCTATATAGATAACTATATGTATTTTTTTATCAATCCCTTAAATGTCCCATACATTTCTCTTCGAAATCTAGTTCTAGCGTTGATTAATCCAAAGGGCATTCTTTTGTATGCAAATATATCCCATTTTGTTATGAATGTTGTCTTTAATATATCTTCCTTGTCTACCATTACTTGGTTATATCCTGAAAGCTATCTAGAAAAGACAACATCTTAGACCCATTTACAATATGTAATACTTCATCAAGTGAAGGAAAAGGGTAGCTATCTTTCTAAGATACCTGATTCAAAATTTGAAAGTCTACGCAAAGGCAAAGCTCTCTAGTCATTTTTCTTATGGGTACCAAGTTGGCAACCCATGTAGAATATCAAATAGGAAATATAATCTTGGCATCAAGCAACTTCTGGACCTCTTTCATTATCAATGATTCAATGATGGGGTTTAGTAGTCTTTGTCTTTGAGAAAAAGGATTAGCACCAAGATTTAATGGAATATCATGAGTGATGATGTCAAAATCATATGTCTTGAGATCTTCATGACTCCATGTAATGACATCTTTGTATTCTTTGAGTAACTGGAGCATACTTTCTCATTCTTGGAAATTACATGCCTTCCCAGTTCTCACCAACTTAGGGTCATTTTCTATTTCTATATTATAAGAGTCACATTCTTTGATTCTCTTTTGTTCAATGGTTTTCTTACTACGTGCTGACTCATCTTGGTCAAAGATATGTTCCAACTACACCATCCCCTTAGGAATAGTATTGGTTTTCAAATTTATGATCTTGTCTTCCTCTTCTAGTTCATCTTCTATGGGTTTTTCATTGGGTGTGTCATCGATTTCTTGTCCTTTGAATAAACCATTGCACATAATGAACTCCAAAATATGATGATCATCTTGGAAGACCTCGAAGTTAGTAATTTTATTTGAAATAGATGGGTAGCCACAAGCTCTACTAAAAATATTTTGAGTTTCATTCTTTCCACATGCTTTAATGTGTTGGCTAAGATTCCAAGAGCATCAACTACTACATTTCTTCTTCTTGGAATAGATCTTTTGTTTAGGGCTTCAAAATCTTACATCAAGTCCCAAACTCTCTTTTGATAAGCAAGTAGTCTTCTATCATTGCAAGAATAGATTGATTTGACTTGTCAAACCACCAACTAAGAGTCTCCTTTAACTATGAGATTTTTGACATCCTTTTCTAATGAAAAGAAAAGTTTTGTAGATCAAGGTTTCATATTTTACAATATTGTTAGTACACCTAAATTGTAAACAGTATGCAGCATAAAAAGACCTACCTTTGGGATTAATTAGTTCAATACTTGCTCTAGCTCCTAATTTTCATTTAGAACCATCAAACCTGAGTGTCCATATTGGTTGTTCTTTTGGTTTCCTTGACTTGTGTTTATTTGTCTGAATATTTTCTTTCACTTGGACTTTGAAGAATTGTTTCTTCAGGACCCATGACATTATTTAATGTGTTGGGCTTGATGAGTTAATACTATTTACCTTTGATATAGTGATTTTCCATTTCGTTTGTTCATCTTCAATTTCTCCAATCAACTCTGTGATTTTATCAATTTTTGGTTTAGGTTGAATGACCATTGAGATCCACCCTTGGCCTTTCACAAAGCATCTCCCTCTAAGAACTTTAATCATCCCTAATAGAGGAGAAGATAAAGCGCCCCCATCTAAAGAGGTGCCACTATATGATACATTTAGATCTTTCTTTACCTCTTCTTCATTATCGTGACTTAAGACATGCACATAGGACTTAAATTACCATTGGGTATTTCACTTGTGGCCTAACCAGTTGTATATTGTGTTATCTAAGTTAATGCCCAAGTAATTGCTTCTTGAGAATCTAAGAATTCAAACTTTGAATGACTCACCTTATGCAACTTGCAAAATCCTATAAGGAGAAAGATATTTGGATCTGCCTCTTTCCCTAAACACTATAAATTTTTGTCCATGCTATCTATGAACTGAATCACAATTTCTTCCCATGAGGTAGGGTTCAGTCATCTCGCATCTGATTTATCAGGTTTTCCAACCAAAGCTATGTCAAGAGTCATTATCCTATAAGAGCCTAAGTCTGGTTGAAGAAATGGTACTTCATTTGGAGCATTGTACTATTTGATCATTGTCTTTAGTTTTGGCTTGATGTCTATTTTAATTAGGTCATTCAATCCCTTTCAAGGTAGTCACAACAAGGTGAAGTCAATTGAGAACCATTCTCTTAGGCATCAGGTCCATTCTCTGCTCAATAATAGGTTGTATGTTTTTGGAATCTCCACTATGTGTATGTCTATGATATCTTGGATTCAAGGGTCTATAATCAACTATATGGGAATGCCCTTCAATACTTCTATGACCTTCACTTTTGTTTTGTCAAATGGAATCACTATTTGATTTGTGGGTTGTGGGCTAACTCCCAACTTTTGAGCTATCGACAATGGCATGACATTGCAAGAAGCTCCTCTTTGAATGGGACAACTTTGTACCATATCATGGTCTTCTTTAATTTTTCAATGGCACTATACTTTTTAGTTGACTAGGCAAGATTCTTTAGTATTGTAAGTATATTTCCTTGGTTTGAATTTGGTGTCCAAAAAAGGGTGCTCTTGGAGACGCCAAATTATTATTCACTCTTAGGTCTGGAGGTGTTGGCTACAATTGAGGGGGATTCCATCGGTCATGGGTTTCCTTTGATTTTGTACGTTGTAATTATTCTGATTTTCATTCTGAAAAGTAAACATCTCTACTGGTTTGGGGTTTGATTCTTGATTGAATGGTAAGATAATTTCCTCTTTGACTTGGTCTCCCATTTCAGGTTTCTATGGAGAACCATAAGATTCTAACAACATGGTATTGAACTAAATAGGGGACTCATTATTAGTGTACTACAAATTTTGGTTCACTTCTTCATTTTCATTGAAAAATGACCCACCATCATTGGATATGTTTTGATTGGTGTCTAGTTGATTGATGTCCACAAACTGAGAATTGTTATTATTGTCTATTGGGATACTTCCATTGTTTGGATGGGTATTCCATTCTCAATTCTTTGTTTGGAAACCTTTGTTACGATCTAGGGGGTGAAAATTATTCGCTGCATTATTATTTCCGTTGAAATTCTTCTTGTAATTTTTACCATAGTTATTGTTGTAAGGGGTCACATTTGTTTTTTTGGAAATTGTTATTCTTCCCTTGTGAAAACTTTAGACAAGTTAGCTCATTGGTTATCTAAGAAATGCTCTTTTTCATTTGTCTAGCTCATTTCCGACATTATTTTCTACCTCAGTGGATGGTGTTGCCTTTTTCTCAAAGAAGGCTACTTTTGGAGGTTCATATCCTATATCTAAAGTTGACACAACTAGCACCTATCTTAGTTGTATTAGAGTTAATGGGATGGATTGAATAGGCATCACTTGTGCTCCATGATGGTATGGTGGTACTGTCATACTGGTATTAGTTGGAACCATCATCTCTCCTCCATTAAGGTTAGCCTATTTATTAAAGGTGACTACTTCTTCGAAGACCTTTTCTAATGTGTCAATATATGTAGTAGGAAATCTCCTAACAAAGATAATAGTGAGGTGGTCTATAGAGTTTAGATAAATCTGAATTGTAGCCGCAACTAGTATGGTGTAATGGGTTTCCAACTTGTGGTATGTCATCTAAAAGTGATGATTGAAGCATGAGATGGTCTCTGTTTGATTCCTTTCACTAGATATGAACTGGTGGTGTATCACAGTCAAATTGATGAATGTTTTGAATTGATATAAGAACAAGTTTTCAAACGTTTCCTAGTTTTAAATAGATCCCAATAGCATATTCATATACTAGTTAAATGTAACCTCTCCCAATGTACATGGGAACAAATGAAGGACCAAATTCTCTTGTTGAAACTATTTTCAATTGCATATATCTTTGAAAACCTTAATGTGATCCTTAGTTGTCTATTTTTTGCATTAGATGAAGCTTGGGTAGAATTTCTTAGGGTTATTGGAAAGGTCATTGAGTGGACCTTGCAAATTGATTGGTGAATCTACTACATTTTCAAAGAAATCCATGGATGGAGGATTAGGAAACACGATAGTTGGAGGTAAGTTCGAGGGTAGAATTGAGGAATATGCTCAAATTTGAAATGGGAGTGGTAGAATTCTTGGTATCCCCTTATTACTATGAAACATGTGAAAATGACTGAGTTCTAGGAACTTGCATCCACTGGGTGAAGAACTTAAAGCTCGCTAAAATGGAGATGGTGGATCAGGATCTTCCAATTTATGTTTATTCTGAAAAAGTGCACCTCTAAAAAGAACACCTTCAAAAATCACACCTCTGAAAAGCACACGTCCAAAAAGAACACCTTGAAAAATTGCACCTTCCAACAATGATAGACTTGGAAAATTTTAGAACTTCCAAAAATTGCAGAACTTTCAAACAACAACTTAGGTTTTTTGGTAGAATGGTTTTTGACCCTCCTAGTGCCACTTCTATTGAGCAGGACCAACTCTGAGGTTTCAGATGGCTATTTTGCAACCTACTGGGTAACTCAATTGAAGATAAATGTGAATGTTCACAAGGAGGCCTTTTCTGGTACCCACCAATCTACACAACTTTGTTGAAATGTAACCACAAAAGAGATATATTTTTGTATTTTCTATTTTATGATGAAGGCAATTTCTAATCAATGCAACTATATGAATTCCTATTTTAACCAAGTGTTTGAAAATGAAATAACAAAGATAGAGTAACAAGAGATTTGAAGCAAATTATTGAGAGGGAAATTCCTAGCGGACATAAACCAAAGTAACAACACATCTACGAATTGAATTATCATAAGAATCTAGTAGAAAACCAATGAAATTAGGAGCATTGCTTCCTCAAATCTATTGATGCAATTTTTGGTGGGAACTTCAATAAAAACTAAAAGATGTTTCACGTTTCATCAAATTGCGAGGCCACAAAAAGTGTGCTCACACAAGATAAAATGTTATGCAAGAAAAATAGTGATCATTTCTCCAATTTGTTACAATAGAAGAATTTTTTAATATAAGTCAAACACCAAAACTAAAAGATCACACAATTATAACGATGCAATAAAACCATTAGCTCCATTATTACTGATGAACATGCATTCACAAAAATAACACACTCCAACAAGATTTACTTCACTCAGAATGAAAGCACTAATATCATATATTATTGCATCAAAATATCAGCCTTGAATACATATTACATCCATGTATTTAAAAGAAATCATTTCCTCCCTTTGCATTAGGAATAAGATATCTTCTAATGCAACTCATGCTAAAAAAACTAATAAAATAAAGTTATTTATATACTAACTAACTCTCTAAATAAGTAGGTCTACAGCCTTGTTTATTTCAATTAATGGGTGCATGAGCCTTTACATGACTTCAAAAAATAAAAGAAGAAGAATATAAGAAGATAGAAGCCATGAGATGATTTGGGAGTCAGTGAGAGCTCTAAAAATGAAAGCTTGATATTCTCTTGGTGTCTCTAACAGTTGAACTATCGTCAAAACATGTTTTCGATGCATAGAATACTCTAAATTAGAAACTGGAAGTTCACTGTCAGCACACCTTACAAAAAAAATCACCTTGGAAAAGTGCACCTTCAAAAATCACACTTTGGTGATAGGACCCAAAAATCTATAAAAAAATTAAGTGTCAAAACTTGATTTCCAACATCTGGGTTTTCTTCCCCTTTATACCAAAATGATGTCTGGATGCTTACTTTTGAATTCCTCTATGAACTTCATTACTTTATTAGCCTTTGGTAAATCTAATGACTTATATTTATTTTAAACTACCTGTTGGCAATTACTTATTTCTATCCTCGTGTTAGCAAAATCCTCAAGCTTAGAATCTAGTTCTAACAATGCTTCTTCTATTTTGAATGCTTGTCTAATATCATCTTTAGATGAAGAATTTTCAAATGAGTCCCTAAATTATTGAACAATTATTTGCATGAAGGAAATTTTATTCTTTGACTCATCTTCAAAAATCTCAAGGCTTGCGGTGTTGTAGTATTTATCCGCCTCCAAAAATTGCTCTTGAGCCTTATTCTTTATTCGCTGAATCTCATTGTATAGTCCTTCCATGACTTTATTTCCTGAAGATATCTTCTCTATCCAATCATCTAACTTATCTAATTCCTCTTCCAAATATATCTCCATTAGCATCTAGTACCTTTGCCCTTTGATATATTTTAGTGCTTTTAAATCAATGGCCTAGGTATGTACTTCATCCATCAACCCAAAATCCTAGTTTATAATGGCAACCGATTTGTCATAATTAGTCTAGATGCTGTGCAGAAGGTTCAACTTACCTTGTATTATTTGCACTCCCCTTTCCTCAAAACTGTGACACCACCTCTGGCAAGCGTCCAAAAATGAATCCATTTGTGGCCCTATCTCCTTTCTTTCCAATGCAACTCCAAGAGTAATTTCAGGATTTGCAAGGTCTTTCAGACCTACCACTTCATTTAAGTATCCCCTCAACAATTCATTCTATTTTAGCAAAATTAAAATCTCTAATTCATCCTTGTCAAGGTGTGAAAACACTTGTTTGAGGCTCATGGTAATCAAGACTTTTGCAATATCCATTATGGATTTTTCCAGTATGACCTCCTTCATCTGATAATATTTTGGAGTCAAATCTTATGTGTCTACATGGGGAGGTGGAATGATGATATGTGCTAGAAGGCCTAATCCCGGTTCTTTGTTATGAAGGCAAGTGGTCTAGCATCACCCTCTAGTAGCTCAAGTTTCTTAATTGCCTTTATTAGCTCTATCATGATTTCTTCTTTTGTCAATTCCATCTACCTCTTGTTAAAAAAGAAGATTGTTGAAGTATAGAAATGAAGGATATTGTAGAAACCTATCATGGGAACAATCATTATTTTGTCACTAACATCAAACCTACTACTTGGTGGTGAGAAATTGTTAATTTGGTCTTAATGCTATCATTTGATTGATTGATGAAGAGGATTTGAAAAGAAAGGATAACAAGAGTACCTATAAAAAGGTTGAGTTATATGGTGTATAAAAGGAGCACTAAGACCAAGTAATACTTTGATGATATAGTGTATTGTTTATCTACATAAGGCTACAATGAAAGTATACTTGAGCAAATACAAGAAGAAGACTAAGCAAAGAAATGTGTCTCCCAAGTTTGACTGAGTAAATAGTGGAAGCCAAGCAATTTAGTTTAGGTCAATCAAAAAGTTAGCTATGGTCAAGCAAAGTGAAATTCAATATGTGTCAAGTAAGTTTAGTATGTGCCAAGAAAAGAAAGTTTAGTATGTGTTGAGCACCAACAAGACTAGTGTATGCTGAGAAACCTAGAGTTGATCAAGCATCAGAAGATAGTTATTGTCGAGAAAACAACATTTTATTGTCGAGTGACAGTATAAAGAGTTTAATCAAAGATTTTACGAATCTGAGCTAACATAGTTGTTTTCTTAAATTGTGTGAAGCGTGTTGAAGATAAGTATGATGACTTGGTGGCACAAAATTATAGATAAATAGCTTTGAGATGAATTTGAAGAGGATTGTAAGAGAAGTTTCTAGAAGGGAACAAAATTGAAAAGAGGGTAGATTAGATGAATCTAACCTAACCCTAAAAAGGGTGATTGTGATGAAGTGGCAAAAGATCAAAATTCTCTATATAAGGAGATACTAGGATAGAAGCAATTATGTGAAGTGTGTGAGCAAGGTGTTGCTTCATATGGTAGCTGAAGGAATGAACCTAAAGTTAGCATACTAAGCATGAAGGCTTGAAGGGTGAACAAGCAGTCAAAGACAAAGGGGAATGAATGCCAAGTAGTATGGAGAGCTGAATAAGAGATACGTAATCTGTAAATAAGTTATTTTGTTATCAGATCAAGTCCTACTATTATTTTCTAACAAGTGTATTAGTGTAGATAAATCCTTTGGATTAAGGTTGACCTAATAGTCATAATTATATCCTTTAACAGGGTGACATTCTAATGGAATGTTCTAAAGTCCTCTAACAAGGCTCACTCCTAATAGGGTGATTGAAATCCTTTAATAAAGGTCACATTTAATAGTGTGAATTGTAACCTTTAATAGGGTTGTCTCCTCACAAGGCTCACTTCATAAGAGTGAAAATTGGTTGCAAGTTACTGCTAGTTTTTTCCCAAATTTGGTTTCCACATAAAATCCTTGTGTCAAATTTTGTGATTGAATTTGTGGTATTTCATGTTTACATTTCTACAAAGTTCATTTGACCTAGGATATTAATATACTAAGGTTTGAGATATTGGATGATCTAATCAATGAATGCACATCTATTTGTTAAGTATTGAAAATTTTTATCTGTACATTTGGACCTTAGATAACTGATTCACCCCCCTCTCATTTATTCTAAATCATTTCAACAATTGATATCAGAGCATTTGGTGCTTGTGAAGGAAAATGTTTGAAATTACTCGAAGCTAAAGATCAAGATGTACAGAAAGGAGGTGACCAAATTAACTAAGGAAAACTTTCTTACATGGAAAATTTTGATGAACCTACATCTAGGAGGACTTGGAGATTATGCATAGATAACTATCACCACTGAACATGTTGAAGTAGTTGGAGCCCTAACTGCTGAACAACTGAAATAAAAAAAAATAACACAATCAGGCAATGTTGGAGATTGCACCTGCCCTAAGCTATTCAAAGTTTGGAGACATCAAAACATGTACATCTAAATGAATGTGGGATGCCCTACAGGAGATCTATGGAGGAGACAGAATGCACTAAGAGGCAAAGAAGAAAGTATAAGAGGAAAATTTGATGAAATGAGAATGCAAGAAGGTGAGACTATACTCTAGTATTGTGCAAGAATAAAAGATGTAAATGCAACTGGAGGAGCAAATGAAATTATTGAAGATGAGATTGTGATCAACAATGTGTGAAGAACCCTACTACCTATGTATGTTATTAGAGTCTCTTCTATACATGAACTAAGGTGTACTCCTGGTAGTGATCTAACCCTTGAAGGACTTGTTGGTAGACTCACTACTTTTGAAATTTTAAATTTTAATAATTTCAAATATGAGGATATTGATTCTACTTTCAAAGCTAAATTGACACTCAAAGAACCTAAAGGAAAGAAAAAGGTCAAGTATGTTGCTAGTGATAGTGAAATAGATGATGAAGATCTAGAATAACTAGAAGCACTATTGGCTAGGAGATTTCACAGAGGCAAAGGAAAATGCAAAGGTAAGTTGCCCATCATATGTTTTAATTGTAATGAAGTTGGTCATATTACAACAAGATGTCCTGAGAAGAAAAACAACATAAATGAAGACTAATCCAGAAGTAGAAAAGATGAGAGTAACAAAGGCTATAAAGACAAGGAAAAGAAATCTTGTTACATTGCTGAAGAAGAATCTAATGATGAATCAGGTGATCATGATGATGAAGTTGTCTATGTTTCTATGAAAGATGATTCAAATGAAGATGAGGCAACTGCATTAGTATCTTATGTAACCAAAAGTGAGATATGGATAATTGATAGTGGATGTTCTCATCACATGACTGGTGAAAAAAGTAAGTTAGTTACCCTTGAGCACTACAATAAAAATAGTGTTAGATTTGGTAATGATGCACCATGGCCAGTAAAAGGTAAAGGATCAATAAGACTAACAAACAATATCATGTGTGATAATGCTTACTACGTGCAAGGACTTAACTATAATCTGTTGAGTGCATCAAAATTGAATAGTTCAGGATGCAAAGTTGAATTTGAACATAAGAAGGCTATGATCTATGATGTTGATGGAGAACTCATTTGAAATGGTGATCAGAAAAGAGGTAATCTTTTTTATCTTGACATGACTAAAGCTACTTGTCTTGTTGTACAATTTGATGATATGTGGCTATGGCACAAAAGATTATGTCATGTAAATTTTGACAACTTGTTTAGTATTAGTAAGATGAAAATAGTCAAAGGTTTTCCAAAATTGAAGAAACCTGATGATGTGATTTTCAAATAATATCAGTTAGGCAAGATGAAAAAGTCTAGTTTTAGGAGTAAGACTCATACCTCAAAAGGAATTTTGGAATTAGTTCATATTGATCTATGTAGACCAATTTATTTGCAAAGCTACAAAGGTTGCAAATATTTTATTCTATTTGTTGATGATTACTCTAGAATGATGACAACGATTTTTTTGAGAGAAAATATGATGCTTTTCAAATGTCTAAGTGGCATCTAGCAAAAGTTGTAAAGGAAACTAGTAATAGTTTGAAATGTCTAAATTCTAACAAAGGTGGAGAGTTTATATTCAATGAATTCAATAAATTTTGCAATGACAAAGGAATCAAAAGACAAACTTCTACACCGAGGACCCCTCCACAAAATGGGATAGCTGAAAGGAGGAAAAAATATGTGATGGATTGTGCTAGAACACTGATGATGGAGAAGAATGTTACTTTGAAATACTAGAGAGCAGATGTCAGTACAACTGTCTATACCTTGAACCACTTGTACAAGTCAAGAAAGGTATAAATTTCACACCTTCTAAATTATGGTATGGATACTCACCTAATGTCAAATATTTGAAGGTATTTGGAATCAAGTATTACATTCTTAAGGACAAAAAAATGGTAAACTTGATGAAAAAAGTGAAGAAGATATATTCCTGGGACATTCCATAAGAAGTAAAGCTTATAAGTTTTTAAATACTAACACTAACAAAGTTGTGGGAAGTGCAAATGTAAAAATTGATGAATATACAAAAATACCCAAAGATGAACAAAAGAAGGAACCTGAGAATTACAAAACCTTTATGTACTACTATAAAGGCATGTCTGCTAATGTTGATGATATTGTGAACCAAGTTGCTAATCAATAAGAATCAATGACTGTCGAGTCACATACAATGGATGTTGAGTTGCATTCAGGAGCTGAGTTACAATTAGAAGTTGAGGTACATTCTGATGCCAAGATCATTTTACAAGAAAGGAATGTTGAGTTACCTGATAGAGAAGTACACAATTAACCCGAGATTGAACTTCATGAATGACCTATTGTTGAAGAAAGAAGAACAGAGCCAAGATTATCAAAATATGTCAGAAGACATCACCATGTTGCACAAATCATTGGAGAAAAAGAACATGGACCAATGAAAAGGAATAGATTAAGGAATGAAACATGTTTGTTAAGCATACATGAACCTAAATCAGTGAAGTACACATTAGAGAATGAAGACTAGAATCAATCCATGAAAGAAGAAATTGATCAGATTAAGAAGAACAAAACCTAAACACTAGTACTAAGACCAGAGGATAAGAATGTTATTGGAACAAAGTGGGTATATAGAAATAAATTAGATGAGAATGGTGAAGTAAAAAGGAATAAGGAAAGGTTAGTTTGCAAAGGATATGCACAAGAAGAGAGAATTGACTATGGAGAGACACTTGCCTCAATTGCAAGACTAGAAGGAGTAAGAACTCTACTTGCTTATTTTTCTTATAAAGGATTCAAAGTTTATCAAATAGATGTTAAGTCAACATTTCTGAATGTTATACTAGAAGAGGAGGTCTACATTGAGCAACTTAAAGGATTTTTTGATCCAAACAAAAAAAAATGGTGTGTAGATTGCACAAAGCTTTATATGGTTTGAAGCAATCTCGCAGAGCATGGTATGAAAGATTGTACAACTATCTTGTGAAGATTGGTTTTGAGAAGACTAGTGACAACAAAAATCTATACTTGAAGATAGAAGGAGGTAAAAAAATTTACTAGCTAAAATATTTGATGATATCATATTTGGAGGACAAAATGCATTATGTAAGACATTTGCAAATGAAATGATGAAAGAATTTGAGATGTCTATGTGTTGGTGTAAATAAGTATTCACTATTTACACTTTACTTAAGTTTACTTAGGTCAATGAATTATTATTTTATTTATTAGTTTGACACTTAGGAGTTTGTGTACTTTTATGATTTATCATGTTGACAACACTAGAGTTTTCATATTTAACTAAGTTGTCATGTAGACAACACAGTTATTCACACTCCTATTTTAGCACATGGTGTCTACAACATAATTTTGCATGATACACCTTTCTAGGCTTATCCTCTCATCATCGCACTTAATCCTATGCCTAATGGAGGATAATCCACACTTGGTGGACATGTGCTTTGTTGTAAGACTTATCAGTGTGCTGACTCCTAGACATTCTAGAAGCATTCCAGAGGCCTTTATATATAGGCACTCCTAGTGTACTTGTACATGAAAAAACATTGAATGACAATAAATCAGTTTTGGATATTGTTATTTTGATCATACCTTGTTGGTCTACTGTTGTGCTTGTGCTTGAGTTCCTTGATCTTGGGTGATTTTTCCCTAAGGCAAATTCTTACATGGTATCAGAGATATACCAAATTCTTACATGGTATTAGAGCTATACCAAATTCTTACATGGTATCAAAGTTGAAGGAATTTCTCTTCACATAATCATTCGAGACCATTCTTGCTTCACCTCTCGGAGGACACAATGACCCATATCCAGAGTATTACAGTCATTGGGAGTTTCTAGAACCAAAGCAGACTTTTCCATTGCATCTAGAATGTCGATTCAGTGAATTTTGACTATAAATTTGCCTACCCTAGGCCATATTTGAATTTGAGGCAAAAAAAAATGTGCAAACCGACACCCAAAGGCTCAATTTTCAAATTTGGTATGATAATTTTAGATCTCTGAATTTAAATTTCAAATCTGCATATTTTATTATTTCAGTCTCTGCAATTTCTCTGCATTATTTTTCAGATCTGCATATTTTGTTCAAATTTTTTTTGGCCATCAGGCCTGTAGAGGAGAGATTTTTAGTAGGTGAAGATTGGAATTTTTTGGTGCCAATTAGATATTGGCATCATATTTAAAAGGTCAAAAAACCCACAAATTGAATTTTGTTTCACCAAAATTGGACGTCTGAGGTGAAAATTAGAGTCATTTGATTTTTGGAGGCACGACGACAGCGATTCAGGAAAAATAATTACAGAGGTGATTTTCAAACAATGATACCTCCCTCATATGGACTCCTTTTTTTGAGCATTTTTTTTTGTTTTAGGGTATAATTTCATGATCTACACATTGGTGCAGGATGTTTGAGCTCTATGTTCTTGAATTTTTTTGCAAATCGCAATTCTCAATTTTTTTAACTTCAAATGCTTAGTACGGACTCATCTGGACACATTTTTAGGTTCCATTTTTTTTAAGAGTTTTTTTTTTGTCTTCTTTCTAGATTTGCAATTAGATTATAGGATTATATAGATAAAAATATCACTTTCAACATTAGGACCTTTTCTGCATTGTATTGCTTTGATTACTTTTCAAAATTGTTGTACATCTAAGCTACAGTGCTTAGTGAGCCTCAAAAGGTAGTTGTATATAGCAAAATTAGATGTCCACTTTGTACATTTTGACAAGTGGCCTATTGTACATGCACTATATATAGAGCACCAAATCATACATTAGGGGGGTTGATTTTTTTTTTTGCATTTTAGGGGGTACATTGATTAGTACATCATGGATGAGGAAGATTTAATTACCTTGACAACACAAAACTATAAGCAGTGAAGTCAATTGGTTCTCACTTATCTTAGTCAACATAATGCATTGCCATATGTGAAAGGACTTTCATACAATGGTGACAATAGTTCCATCATTTATTGTACCCTCTTTCTACATATGGATATGGAGGTTATGGATTCACTTGATGACATGAAGTCAACTGATTTATATGATATTTGGATCTATCTTTGGGATATGTATGGAGATCCACACATTCCTTCATTCCCAAAAGATCTTTTACCTCCATCTATAATTGCATCCTCTCCAGATGAGATCACACCTCTTGATGCTTATGTTGCTACTACTGATCCAGTTCCAACCATAGATGCTTTTGATTCAGTGCAGCAGGAACCTCAATGTCTTCCAACTTTAGCTTCATGGGACAACTTCCTTATAGATATTGTAGAGCTATTTGTGGAGTCTCACCTTGAAGATGTGGGAGACATCATCGATGATATTTGTCTTCTCTTTGTTGAGGTGAATACTTCATCCATTGCCACAGTGATAGGTCCTGCATAGCAGGGTAAACCTTGTCTTCCAGCTCCAACATCAGTGGATGACTTCTTGACAAATATTTTAGGTTTGTTTGTGAAGTCATACATATCATATTTCGGAGACATCTTTAATTATCTACATCTTCTCTTTGATGAAGTAAAATCTTCTTCAATTATCATGAGGGCTCACTCTGACCCTCTTGTCCATTCTCTACATGATCAGTCTTCAAAGGTTGATATGATTGTGGATCATTATGTACAACATTTGCAGAAGGTCTCTTTATCATTTGAGGAGATAGTTTGTTCTTTGGGATAGGTTCTACATTCATTCTTGATAGATCTGCACTCTTTCTTTTTAGCAGTATTGGAAGGAGCAACCATCAACATTGACACAGGGATAGTTGAGAAAGTTTCAAAGGCACCCTTCATCTTTGAGATTCTTTCTATACATAGGGGAAGCATCTCACCTATACCTCTGACATTGTTTCTTCCAAAAGGGAGAAACATTATTCAGTAGTCATGGATTAGTTTCTACATTGGAGTGGCTATCACTGATCAACACTCTATATTTAAGGGGAGGGTGGGATTACCTTGTCTCCTTCTTCTTCTCTTTTATGGGGGGACTTTTTCCTCTTATGGGTTTTGTCCTTCTCATACTTCTCTTTTGTATATACTTGATGTATGTTGTAATGGGGGGTCTTGATGTTGGATAAAATTGTCCAATTTTGTGTTGTCTTTGGTGTTACACAAATTTCATATCTATTATCTATTAATGTCTATCGAGCTAAGTTTCTCGGCAAGGCAATTCTTAGTGTCTACCGAGCTCAGTTGGTCAGCAAAGCAAATTTCAGTGTCTATCAAGCGTTCCTAGAAAATACTCTGTGGAAACAGTTTCTACTGAGCTCACTTGGGTGCCAAAGGATTTTGTGGTAGAAGTCAATGTTAACCAAGCTTGCAAGGTTAACAAAGGAAAATCAGTGTTTACCGAGTTTACTCAGTTTCCAAAGGATTTTGCAGAGTTCACAGCATTAATCAAGCCTCTATTGGTTAACACTAGAAATCAGTTCTAGAATAGTGTTTATCAAGCAAGGTCGGCCAATGAAGGATTTTATTATTTTAATAAATAAAGTTTAATTGTTTTAAGTAATGATTGTAGCCGAATGATGTAATGATTATTGATAATTGTAAGTTGTAATTGGGCTGACTTGATAATCTGTAAAGTATAAATAAAAGGTCAAGGTGAGAATTCTAAAGTGTAATGAGTGAGCATGCAACTATATTGATTAAAGAAGAAAGCGTGAGAAAACTTTGAAGGATGGTCAGATATCCTTCAGGAGTAGAAAAGTTTTATTTGATCAAAGAGGATCTAGTGGAGTAGAACAGAGATCTGTATCAAAAATTTAGTTGCATCTCATTCAAGTCTATTCATTATTACTCTGTCACCATTATAGCAGTGATTTCTGAATCTCTTAATAGAGTTGGTTTAATAGCCATTTTGTAAATCCTCTAACAAGGTGACAGTTATATTAAAATTTTCTAAAGACCTCTAGCAAGGCCACTCCTAACAGGGTGATTGAATCCTCTAACAAGGTAACACCTAATAGTGTGTATTGTAACCTTTAACCAAGTTGGCTCCTAACAAAGCTCACTTTAGAAGAGTGAAAATCAGTAGCTAGTTACTTGGTGGTTTTTTCCATATTGGGTTTCTGCATTAAATCTGGTGTCTCATGTGTTCATGTTATTTCTTTTATGTTTGCATGTCAATCACTATGAATGTTTAAAGATCAGTAACAAGTCAACATATATTGCATCTACCAAGTTACAATATTTTTCTGTATGTTTATCGAGTGATAATAGTAACTAGTTTTATCAGACATCTAAGGTATCTGTGGATTTTTTTTTGTGGAAACTGATTCACCCCCCCCCCCCCCCCCCCGCAGTTACTCCATCTATATTTCCAACAATTGGTATCAAAGCTTTTCGTGATTGTAGGAAGGATTTCAAGGATCTAAGCTAAAGATCAGGATGTCTTACAAAAGGGAAATTCCAAGGCTTAATAGGGATAACTTTTCAGCATGGCAAGGATTGGTGAGACTTCATCTAGCTTCCATTGGAGATATAGGATTGAAATACCTTTATGAAGAATAAACAATTCCTTCTGGCACACTATCTGTTAATGATATTGCTGAGAAGAAGACTCATAATACCATGATGATAGACATTGCATCTACCCTAAGATATGAAGAATTTGATGATATCAAGAACTGCAAAACTACCTTTGAAATGTGGAACAAGCTGAAGGATATCTATGGTGATGATGGCAATGTAAGGAGAGCGAAAGCAGAAAGTCTAAGAGGACAATTTGATCAGATGAAAATGAGAGAGGATGAAAACATTTCCAAATATGTTGAAAGATTCAAAGCAAGTGTTAGTGCAATCAAAGCTTTTGGAGGACATATCAAAGAGGAAATAGTTGTACATAAAGTTCTTAGAACATTGCTTCCCATTTATGCAATTACAGTATCTGCAATTCAAGAAAGAAGATGTGAAGCAAATCATAAGATAAATTTGGATGCCATAGTAGGAAGATTGACTACATTTGAGATAGATAACTATGATAATTATGTTCCAGCTTTCAAGAACATTGAATCTGCATTTGAAGCCAATCTTTCACTCAAGGAAAAAGAGAAGAAAATAAAGAAATCCCAGTCAAAAAGTGAAGAAGAATGAGAAGAAAGTTTTGAAAGTGATCTTGAAGTAGTTGAAGCTCTACTAGCAAGGAAATATTCTAGAGGCAAAAGAAATACAAAGGTAAGGTTCCCCTAATCTATTTTTCATGTGAGGAAATTGGTCACATTGCTGCTAGGTGCCCAAACAAGCAAAGCAAGGATGAAAAGAAAGGTCATAAGTGCAATGGCAAGAAAGACTTCAAATCATTCAAGGACAAAGGTAAGAAAATATGTTTTATGGCTAAAGATTCTGATGATAGTGAAGATGAAATTGTTTATATTGTTGTGAAAGATGAATCTGATGATAATGAGGAAGATAAGATGGCACTTATCTCTCATGTGAGAAAAAATGATACATGGATCATAGACAATGGATGTTCTCATCATATGACTGGTGACAAAACTAAGTTTGAACATTTTGAAGACTATGACGGTGGTAGTGTGAGGTTTGGAAATAATGAACCTTGTTGCATAAAAGGAAGAGGCAGAATCTCATTAACCAAAGAACTTGTATGTGATAATGCCTATTGGGTTGAAGGACTAAAATATAATTTGTTGAGTGAGCATAGCTAATCAATATTGGATTCAAGGTAGAATTCATGCATGGAAAGGCAAGACTGCTGGATGGCAAAGGAAAGCTAATTGGATCAGGCATACAAACAAAAGGTAACTTATTTTATCTTGAACTTGGTGAGTGCTCATGTTTTATTGCTCAAGTTGAAGAAAGTTGGTTATGCCACAGAAGGTTATGTCATGTGAACTTTGATAACATGGTAAAGATAAGAAAATTCAAAAAAGTAAGAGGCATTCCTAGTATAAAGAAACCTGATGTTGGTCTATGCAAGAATTGTCAGATTGGTAAGATGGGAAAGACTAGATTTAAAAGTGAAAATAATCATTCTGAAGATATTTTGGAAATTTTTCATACTGATTTGTGTGGACCTATTGGAATTGAGAGCTATACTAGAGAAAAGCTTTTCATTCTTTTTGTTGATGACTACTATAGAATGATGACTATTATGTATATGAGAGAGAAGTCAGAAGAATTTGAGAAATTCAAATGGTAATTGGCTAGAGTAGAAAAGGAAATAGGAAAAAGAATGAAATGCTTGAGATCAGATAGAGGTGGTGAATTCATCTCCCATGAATTCAATAACTTTTGCATTAAAAGAGGGATCAAAAGATAGGTATCAGATCTTGAAACTCCCGACAAGAATGGAATAGCTAAAAGGACGAACAAATCTATGATGGATTGTGCAAGGACTCTAATGATTTAAAAGAACATTGCTATCAAATACTAGAAGGAAGCTATCAGCACTGTAGTTCATACCTTGAACTGAGTATAGTTGAAGGACTCATTCAAAACCCCCTATGAGTTATGGTATGGCTATAAACCCAATGTAAGTTACCTAAAAGTATTTGGACATAAATGTTACATCTTGAAATAATCTAGAAAAGGAAAATTTGATGTGAAGGGTGGTGAAGGTATAATTTTGGGATATTCTTCCAAGAGTAAGGCATATAGATGTTTGAATTTGTCTACTCACAAAATCATAGAAAGTGCACATGTGAAAGTTGATGAGTTTGCAGAAAGGACTGAAGAAGAAAGCAAAAAGGAACCAGAAGATTACATGAGATTTGTTTTCATTGAACTTGATACATTTCCAGATACATCTATCAATCAAGCAACTTCTACTCCTGAGTCTTCCTCAGTCACCGAGTTGCAAGAAGTTCCAACCCAGTCACAAGGACTTGAGTCATAGTCTGAAGCTACTGAGATAATGCCTACCAAGTCAGAGTAGCCAGAACCTAAAGTTGAAGTGCAAGAGGATGATAATGCAATTCATTCAAAAGGCAAGGAGCTTGTATTAGCCAAGTATGTCAGGAGACATCATGCACCAGATTAAATTATTGGAGACAAATTTGAAGGTACTATGACAAGAAGTGAGCTAAAATGTACTTGTTTACTTGTTGATTTTGAACCTAGAAATGTCAATGATGAATTGTAAAATGAAATTTGGATTGAGTCTATGAATGAAGAGATAGAGGAAATAGAGAAGAAAAAAACATGGACTCTTGTACCTAGGCCTAATAACAAAGTGGGTATTCAGGAATAAGTTGAATGAAGATGGTAAGGTATCAAGAAACAAAGCTAGATTGGTATGTAAGGGCTACTCTCAAGAAGAAGGAATTGATTATGGAGAGACTTTTTCTCCTATTGCAAGATTGGAAGGTGTCAGGACCTTACTCGCATATGTTGCATACAAAGGATTTAAGGTATATCAAATGGATGTCAAATCAACATTTCTCAATGGTATTCTTGGTGAAGAAGTCTACATGGAGAAACCTAAAGGTTTTGTTGATCCAAACAAGAAGGACATGGTCTGCAAGTTACACAAAGCCTTGTATGGTCTGAAACAAGCTCCTAGAGCATGGTATGAGAGAATGCATAACTACCTTATTCAAATTGGTTTTCAAAGAACTAATGATAATAGTAGCTTGTATATCAAGGAAGGACCAGATAACAAGATTGTTTTGGCAGAGATATTGTGGATGATACTTTGTTTACAGGGAATGATGATTTATGCAAAGATTTTTTAGAACAAATGAACAGGGAATTGGAAATATCTATGTTTGGTGAGATTAAATTCTTTATTAGTCTTCAGATTAAGCAGATCTCCTTGTTCTGATACAATGATTAGAAAGTAACAGTAAGGCTTGATCTGATAACAAATTACAACTCACTTGTAGATTACAAATCTTTATTTTAGTCCTACATTATGCTTGGCATTCACACACTTCAGCTCTGATAGCTTGTTCATCCTTCAAGCATTCATACTCTTAAGCCTTCTTTCTTTGCATGTCAACTACAGTCACTTTTCCTCCTAGACTCCTTTTCCTCCTTAGGTTCTCACACATGATAGCCTTTGCTTGTAACCAACTATCTCTATAAATGGATAATTAAGGTCTTTTTCCACTTAACCATAATTGTCCATTTTAGGATTAGGTAGGGTTAGGTAGGATACAATGAATCTACCCACTATTCCATTATGTTCCTCTAGAAACTTCTTCTACAATCTTCCTTGGATTCACCTCTAAATAGTTTACAGTGAATTTTGTGCTACCACCTCATCATAGTTATCTTCCACACACTTTACATAACTTAAGAAAACAAAATAGTTGGATCAGATTCATCAAATCTTTGATTTAACACTGTTTGTTGTCACTCGAAAACTATACTATTTTGTCACTCGACCAACACTAACATTTATTGATGGTTGGCACCAACTAAACTTTACTCGGTATATACTAATAATCACTCAGCTTGCATTATTTTTCATCTTTTCTCAGTACCTCTTGTTTATCACCTGGCTTCCACTAATTTTTGCTTGGCTTGCACTGACTTCTTGACAAAGCTTGGTAGACACTTTTCTTACGTAACCTTCTTCTAGTCTTAACTTGAGTAATCTTTCATTGCAAACTTTAAGTAGATAAACAATACACTATATTATCAATGTCTTACTCAGTCTTAGTGCTTCTTTTACATTAAAAATAACTCAACCTTTCTCTAGGTGCTATTGTTATCTACTCTTTTCTAATCCTCTTCATCAATCAACTAAATGATAGCTTTCAGACCAAAGAAATTGTCTCACCAGCAAGTAGTAGGTTTGACATCATTAAAAAAAAAAAAAAAATTCCATTATAGGTTCTTCACTTCAAAACAATCTCATATCAACATTGAGTAATTAGATAATATCCTTAGTTTTATTTTAATTCTCATCCATACTAACTCCATCGATGATTTTTCCTAGATTTACATCTGTTATCACTTTGTTGTGTACATTTGTCATTTTCTCCCTCTTTGCTAAGTTCTATCATTTGAATATTTTCCTTCTGAGATACAAAACTCTCCCTCTTTGACATCAACCTTTCCTTGACACTAACCTCTCCCTCTTTGACATCAAATGCCAAAGGATACAAACTTTGAAGTTACTATGAACCTTTTATACTGATTCAAATGCAATATGCTCTATATTTCACACTTGAATTGTGATAATCTACATCAACTTGATAGATCTTCAATGGAACTTGGTTGATGCATCACTATCTTGTGCTTTAGTGAGCATCAGATAAGGGAATAACCCCTAGTTTACCTCTTAGATACATAAATGCATCCTTAGGTAAAGCCTTAGTAAATATATCTTCTATCTGCTCCTTGGCATTCACATATTCTAATCTCACCTCTTTTTCTTGAACCAATTCACTTAGGTAATCAAACTTGATTGCAATGTGTTTTGTCTTTATATGCATCACAAGGTTTTGGCTATATTGGTTGCACTTGTGTTATCAAAATAGATATCCATTGGTTCCTTGATTTATTCCTTCATTCATGATAATAATTGATTGATCCATATTATTTTAGAACAATTGACTCCTGCAACAACATACTCTGCCCCTGCTATTGATTGAGAAATACAATTCTTCTTCTTTCTTGTCAAAGATACTAATCTCTTTCCAAGAAAGGATGCTCCTCCACTAGTGTTTCTTTTGTCATCAATGCTTCCTACCCCATCTACATCAGTAAAGGTTCTTAACTCAATATTTTCTCCTTTCTTATACCATAAACCATATTCTCCAGTTCCTTTTAAGTACCTCAAAATTCTTTTTACTATCATCATGTATTTTTTTAGGATTTGCAGAAAACCTTGCAACTATGCCAACTGCAATGTAATATCAAGTCCGGTGTGTACCACATACTAAAGTTTCCCAATCATTTATATGTAGGTAGTCTGATTTACCTCTTTTGAATCATCATTCTTTGAAAGCTTATGTCTAGTAGACATAGGTGTTCCAACTAGTTTGGAATCTTCCATTCCAAATGCTTTCAATATTTCTCTGATGTATTTTGACTGAGTGATGAATATGCTATCCTTCATTTGATGAACTTGTAGACCAACAAAGAATTTTATCTCTCCAAACATAGACATTTCAAATTATTTCTTCATTTCTTCACAAAATGACTTGCATAACATCCTATGTCCTCCAAATATGATATCATCTACAAATATTTCTGTAAGCAATATCTTGTCCTATGGTCCTTCCTTTATATACAAGTTACTATTATCATTTGTCTTTTCAAAATGAATTCTTACTAGATGTCCATGAAGTCTTTCATACCATTCCCTAAGAGATTGCTTTAGTCCATATAGAGCTTTGTGAGGTTTACATACCATGTCTCTTTTTTTCTTGGATTGATGAAACCTTTAGGTTGTTCAATGTAGACTTCTTCTTCTAGTATTCCATTTAAGAAAGCTTATTTTACATCCATCTGATATGCATCAAATCCCTTTTGTTTAGCATAAGCTATAAGTATTCTAACTCCTTCAAGTCTTGCAATAGGGGAAAAAGTTTCTCCATAGTCAATACCTTCTTGTGCATAACCTTTGCATACTAGCCTTGTCATGTTACTTATTACTTCTCCTTTCTCATTTAACTTATTTTGGAATATCCATTTTTTTCCAATCACATTCTTATCCTTAGGTCTAGGTATGTCAGACAAGGTATTGTTCTTTTCTATTTGTTAAATTTCTTCATTCATTGCCTCTTGTTAAAGTTTTAGTCAATTTAGATGTATTTATTTTTTATATTTTTGTGTTGATCTTATATGAGATATTAAGTTTATTGTAATATATATAATTAACATTAATTATCTAATTATTAAATAGACATGTCCCATGAAGGAACATTCTATTCTTGCCGTATGCTCAATATAAATGTGAGAGGATGATGCATTGAAAAACATATACCACATAAATGGCAGTGTTAATAAATTTGCAGCATATCCAAAAATTCAACTTGGTATCAGAGCCAATTTGCAAATGTAAGAAAATAATGAACACAAGAAAATATAAAATAAGTTATCTTGACATCCTTTTGAACATAAATTGCTTAGGAGGTAGGAGAATCAAATTAAAGATCTCATCAAAGCAAAATCATTGTTTAGTCAACATCTGTGAAGCCTGTGAACAATGATATTCAATGTAAAAGAAGAATTTAACATATATGGACTAGAAAATTATATATTATACATTATTTATGACATGGTTGATGAGACATATGTGGGGATGTTCAGGTTGGCACTAGTTTCAATTAGGGTGGTGCAAAAGAAATTGATGATGAAGGCAGTGAGTCTCGCATCTTTGAGCGATGCAAGAACATCCTTCTCAAAACCTTTGTATTTATTGATTGCTTCCAAAATTTGTTATGAAGGTCAACCTTTTGTATGGGAAGCTCCACAAAGTAGAATTCTCATCACTTATCATTGAATATGGGTTGGTTGATTTGTATTCACACCAATGAGAGGGAAGCATAAAGTAATATAATAAGTTAAGGAGGATAAACTTAAAAAGTAAAGACATAATATAATATGACCAATAGTTGTAAGGGACACTAAAAAATATTAGAACAATTCATAACCCATACATCTATTGTTTGTGCCTGCAATCCCATTTGAAGAGATGAGAAAAAGTTGATGAATGGATAGCTATTTTAGCTAAATAAAGCATGACAAGTGCGATGATGAGGAAATAATAATTGGTGAGATGAAGCACCAAGGATGGAAAGAAATGTGTCATCCAAAGACCAAAATCTTTGATGGAATCTTGTTCTAAGTGAGCTTAAATCAAAATTGAATTTTTTTTGGAAAGACAAGTGGATTAGTTTCCTCTTTTACTATGATTGTTGAAAAGCTTGATTCACAAACTGGCAATAATCAAGCCACAAATTTGAGCTTAGACTCTGGCTAGCGTGACCTTCTAAAGTATGATTCATGGGTAATGTAAAGGCTATAGCTCACTCATACATAGTGACACCTCCTCTTGATTGAATGCTAATGATCAATGACTCGATATATGTGCTAGGAGACTAGTAAACCATAATGTCAGTGAAATTTGCATTCTTAATAATAAAGGAGAGTGATAAAATCATTATAATTAATATCACATAGAATAATTTTAAGAAGTGATGAGCAACACAAGTCCCATTGCAAAGGAGATACAAGTAACTTAGTCACAATAAGAAGTGAATTGTATAAGCTGCAAACACATAGAAAATCATTACTTACCTATGTACAATAAGGAGTAAAAATAGTAGTTCATGATAAAAATCAATATTGAAATCTCATCAATTTAAGAGTTAATGATAATAATTAAAGTATAGTTTATGGATATTATAGGATTGTGGATGGAAGAAAATCGGATACAAGTGGATACCAATCATCATCAAAAGCATGTTAAAATTGAAAGTTATCCTCCATTTAGCACAAGGAGAAAAGAAAACAACATCCCATTTTAGAACCAATAAACAAATAAGTGGTGCCAAATTCATTAGAGGTTACTCATATCGAAATTGGAACCAATAAATTTTTTTTTTTTAAGTTTCAAAGTAGCAGCGATAACATCTAAGGGAGGGCATCGAATACATGCAAGATCAAAAATTATAGTATATACAAATGACAAGCACATTTCCAATGTGGAAGAAGATAAAATGTAAATAAGGTAGATAGGAAGTTAATAAACCAAAAATAATATATTTAAAGGGATGCACACGTGGATTAGGCGGTGGAGGTTCTAATCATGTACAATGTTACATTAATTGTGTGCATAGGGATTAAAGAAGGTTGGACAATCCATTATTCATTTGTATCATATCTCTGAAATATTCATAGTCGATAAGATTTTGACACATTCGAAGAGCATACATAGAAAAGATAAGTATAAACTAAAATATGTCAAGCATAGATAGATGTGAGAGTAAGACAATAGACAATATAAGAAAATAAGTACTGGGATGGCTGACTGGATGAAGTTATGCCAAGGCAAGGAAGTCAGTGATCACAATGAACAATCCATAAATCAAGAAGTCTATGTTTGAACTAGAGGTGTCTTGCAATTCCGAGACTGTCATCAAAGGATAACATGAAAAATGGTAGTCCAATCGGGAGTAGAAATCATAAGAGTTTACCCAGTCAAGGATCACCATTTAAACAAGAGTTGTACAAAAATAATAACTATTGAAGGCATAAGTGACTACAAAGGAGTTGACGTAAAACTCACCTGAGAACCCTACAATGGCAGAGACAGATTGTACATGCCCTGTGGTAATAGTGGCCACATTGATTGACAAGACCAATAAGGAGACATTATCAAGTGGATGTGTAGTAGCCGACCCGATAGGAAAAGGAGAAGTGATTATAAAGTTTGACCCGTTATCGAGCACATCCATAGCACAGTCAATGGTAGTGGCCAAATATTATTAAATGGTACTTACCATATATATAGATGGAGTTAAATTAATATAAGAACGAGTACTATGCAAAACGAGGGGATATAGAAACCTCTTATTTATAATCGAGCATACACCAAGGACAACATTGATGTTGTCACACAAACACAGATAAGGAGCATAGTGAAACCAATACACAATCCCATTACCACTAAAAACAAAGATTTAGAAATGCTTATCACGTCATGGGGGGAATAATCACCCTTGAATAATAATAGAAGATTCCAAAGAAGAGCTTGTACCGGTAATAAAGAAGGAGAGGAACATATGATATTAACATGATACTTGTGCTTCTAAATCTATAAGGTAATCTATACATGGTTGAAGGACCACCGAATAGAATTGGAGGACAAACAAAACTCGAAATTGTAAGGGGTAAATTACATGATGTTTGTGATATCATAGGTAATATCTTTTAATAATTAAGAAAGCTATTTTTAAGTTAGGAGATCTATTATATATTTATTCCTTTACATTATTGATAATATTATCTATGTATATGAGAAGGGAGATTAATTTTATGAAGGAACAAATGCAAGATATAAGAAGGGAGTTTGAGCATCTCAACAAAACAAATAGGGGTGAGATGACTTTGGCTAGTATTTAATGGATAGGCTCTCGAAGGTGATTGGGAACACTAAAGAAGTTAAGAATTTGATGAAGAGAATCCCACCTCTTGAAGCTAAAAATAGAGCTACTGATCAAGTAATAAAGGACATGCAGAAGAATATGGACATTTTGGAGAACAAAGTTGAGGGCACATAGAATGTTTCATCTTGAAAGTTGATGCAGAGAATATCAGGAATTTGCTGGATAAGCTAGAGTAGGGGAGAAATCAGGGTACAAAGGAGGTGAAAGATGATCAAGGGCCCAACAAACGCACAAGGGAAAACTTGAAGAAAACAGAGGTAATTAATGATAAAGAAATTGACAAGCTCAAGGCCTCTACTATTAGCATGAATATTTTAGTTGATTAGGTAGCTGACCTATTGAAAGCTTTATAACTGTCATGTTGTTGTCTCTCTGTTGTCTTTTTAATGTCCATTTATTTTTGCATGTTTTAGGGCCTTCTATTCTGGCATGTTTAGTTTTTTGGTGTTCATGCACAATTTCTCCTAGGCTTTTATTGTTTATCTCATGTTATAGCACTTGCTTTGTTCTTTGTAAAAGGTTTTGGGTCCTTTCAAAACCTATTTTTGGGCATATGCACTGAGTTGTGGTGCCAAAAAGGTGACAAGGAAATTTTTTTTTACTATTTTAAAAAGCGCGTATGCACTTTTAAAAAATAAAAAGTATAAATGATGGGCTGCAAACCCGCAGCCCATCATTTTCATAAGCATTTTCTTCTACTCCTACAGCGAGCAGCGCGTACGCGAGTTGAAGACTCAACATTTGCACCACCATTTGCCAAAATACCTCCTTGTCGACGAAATCCAAGACCACAAGCACACCCACGACGACGTCGTAAGTGATATAAACCTAACTTTGCATTGTTTGATATATTTTTCATATTGTTTTGTAAGTTTTTTATATCCTTTTGTAGGGTTTTTACAAATTTCATTTAGATTTGTTTATTTATTTGAATTTCAATTGATTTTTTATCAGGAAATGTTCATAATCAACCAGAAAATCCACAAGAACATCAAAACCCTCAAGAACCCCAAAACCAAAACCCTCCTCAAGAAGAAGAACAAATTCCACAACCCGAACCAATTGCAAGACCTCCATCAGGCACACAAGAAAATATAAGAAATGAAATAGAGAGAGGCAAAATTGAATTAGAAGGAATCATTGCTCGGTTGAAAGAATTCGGACAAACCAATCCAATGAGGGCTCAATTGGCATCATCCCTCGAATCCATTAACACTCAGATAGCCTCAGTTAGTGGTCAGTTAGATATTTGGCAGGCTAAGAGGGATGAACAAAAAAGATTTTATGCAAATAAATTGTCATATGAAGATGTTAGAAAAAAGGAAATACCAAAAGGTAGTATATGTGCATTATTTAGAAAATCCGGTGAGCAAAATACAGTTAGAGAGGGTACTAAACGATTCCCCATCCATTGGTGCATACATGATGCTATTAGAAATAATTTTTGGGATAGATGGTGGATGGTTTTTGATGCCCCTCCTTGCAACAATCACGAGGTCCCCATGTATTTTTTGAAGAAATTATATTCTGAGTTTGTCCTTGGGGAGATCCCCAATTATTTTGATATGTTAGACTCCCAGGGTAGAGGTGGGGGGTCATCATTTGAGAGGCCAGGAGCACGTCGTGACCCTAATGTAGTTAGGGCAACTGTGGTCCATCCACAGTGCAAGCATGTGATTATTCCTTCAGTTGTGAAGGAACATGTAGAGGCCAGCACTCTAGGGACCATTAATGCTTTGACGCAAACCCTCATCCATTCCACGAGCCCATTAGTTGAGGCGGAGCCTTCTATACGTCGTGGTCAAATGTGCACTTCATGCGGATCCCTATGCACATTTGGCACTCATGTTAGAGATGGTGCAGATGATGGGCTTGTCACCGATTAGTTCCTGAACGAGACATTTGGCATTGACACGCAGGTAAATTACTAATTTGATCACATTTCATACGTATAGTGAATGATTAATTAATTAGGATTTATTGACATTGTTCAAAATTTAGGGTCAAAGTGTTCCTCGGCCTAGCAGCAATCCTCCAGGCCCATTTTTTGTCCCTTCGACGAGTCTTGAGGTATGTATCAATTTAATCATTTTAATTAATACATATATTTATTACGTAATCATATTAAGGATTGACCAAAAAAAATATGCATGTGCATTTGTTCTCCACAGGACCCTCAACCTTTACCACAGACGCAGAGCAGAGACATCATACGAGCTTCACACAAGTACAGTTGTTTCATGTTAATTTAATTCATTTGATTATATTTATTCCATGTTTCATGTTAGACATAACGTGTATTGTATGACATGCAGCTCATGATGTCGGACACACCTCCTCATCTGCGACAGTCTATTGATAGTGGAGTGGTCGCAGTTGTGGCTAGCTCACAGCCACTGATGGAGGTATGAAAGAATTTTCTTCGTTTTAGTTGTTGTTTATAATAGTTAATCTCAAAATTTATAGTGTTATTTATAAGTGATTATATTTATTGAATTGTTGTAGGGTCTTGTCACGCCTGATCGTCCACGAGCATTTGAGGTGGACTTACAGAGTGACTATTTGTTGGCAGTAAGAAAATAATTGATTTTGTGAGTACATATATTTGATTTCAATGTATAATAAATATTGATTCATATCTACTTTCTTTGTATCAGTTGGACCTGGAGAAGAGCCTCAACAAGAGGTCAAGTGAGTGTGTCAGGAGGGCCCCGTCATCTCCACTGTCTCCCTCCACATGACGACAAAGGACGTCGAGAGACTTGTTTCCTTCCCTTTGTGGGAAGGAAAAGATGTAGTTGAGATATTTGATACATATATATAGAGACTTGTTTCCTTCCCCATGTATATATATAGGCATCTGAGAGACATATTCGATACACATTTGATGTACATATGACATTCTATATTTGATGTATGACATTATTGGTTAATATATGATATGTTTGTTCATATATGACATTATTGGTTATCATAATATATTATGTTTTTGTTAATGTATATGACATTATTGGTTATCATTTTATATTATATGTTTGTTCATGTATGACGTTAAATTAGATATGTTTGTGTATGACAATAATTAGATATGTACATGTATGAAATTAAATTCAATTGCTAGAGAGTTGCCATTATGTCTACCAACTAGTAGATGTTCTTTTTTGCTTTATTAGTATTTCTCAAAAATTGCAAAGAAGCTGTTTCTGGTGAATAGTTGTAAACAATTGTGATCATCGACTTCATGTAATCATGGCTTTAGCTGCGAACACTTGTAACTTTGGCTATAAGCATCCATGGCTTTGGCTATATGCACTAGTGGCTTTGGCTGTGAGCATTTATGGCTTTGGTTGTAGGCACAATATAGCCTTGGCTGTAGGTTGTCTTTCTTGTTGCATGTCGAAGTTACCTTCAAGAATATCATTAGTCTAAGATCATTACAATTAAAGTACTATGACATAATACCTTGGAAATAATAGTCTTTAACCCATTACTTTATTTGTTAAAACATCATGTAGTATCTACTGTAGTCCTTCTACTCAAATATGTTTTCAAAAATACTTAGTATGGCAAAGAAATGTCTATGGAAAGCTTGTCAAATAGGATATTGAAGAACTAAATGTGGATAGTCATTAGTACCCATCAATAAGAACACAAACATCTTTCTCAAGCAAGCCATATGACATTAGCAAGTAATTTATAAATTTCCTTTGCAAATAACTAGAAGATGCTATGAATCTTAATACAGAGTTAATCACGAACTCATTATTCCATCCAAGAAGCATATATCACCCTAAGCCAATTAACCGACAGGATAAAAATTAATTCAATTTCAAAAAAAAATTGAGTATAACAAGCATCTTAAGGATTCTTACAAGAATTAACACAATGTTCACAAGAGCATTACAAGTTCTTGTAATGCTATTTCACATATTGTAATCATATTCAGTTTTGAATGGCCATTTGTGTTACAAGCATAAATGTTCTTTAAGGTCTTTTAATTCTAGACATGAATTTTATTATGAAGCTTTTTTATGACAACCCACTCAATGCATATATTGTTGTTCCACATTATGCTAATTTGACTTTCATTGGTTGATTTGGGTCTAGACATGACGTTATTCACTACCTTTTTTATATATTATTTTTTTGTAGTGAGGTTCTAGCCTGAATGAATGTATTAATCATCAAAGTTGTGAACCTTGGTCGAGATCCTTACAAATATATTTTCAAATTGGACCTCAAATAGTTTTCTCAGTCACCCCCTGTACACAGATATTGAAATTGTAGTTAATTACAAAATTAATACTGAATTAACAGAAGTTTAATTGAGAAGTATTATGTACCTCAATAGGCTAGATTATTATTGATTGGGAAGCTTTATCTTAGAGCAGTTGGTTTCCTCAATCTTTAGCGCAATGACAGTCTTATGGAATGTGGAATTAGGTCTGCTAGCTAAGGAACGTTCTTTAAAAGGTAGAGGAAACTCAAGACTCATGTGTTTCCAATCAATATAAATGTTTAAATCGCTTCTCTAATTTTTTCTATTTATGATCTTCTTAAAACTTAACTTTCTAAATGCATTGATGGGGAAATAAAGATCTTCTAGGAACTAAAGGCTAATCATGTTTAATACTTACAATTCTCTGTTTTTATCTAATAATTTAAAAAAGATTGTACAAGTGTTTTCAAAGAGAAACACTTGTCACTAACATCATAAGAAGGAATATCCAAGGAGACTTACCACTAATCCCCCACCACCAAATTCAAGAGAAAACAAAATTCCACTACTAAAGAGATAGTAACAATGATCATCCCTAGTCTCTCCCTTATCAAAAAATGATTACCATCAAAATTTGCATTTCCAATTGCGTCATGTGCGTTGAAGCGATAGTAACATTTTCACTCTCTTACCTAATGTCTCCCATTTCTGAAACTCTTGGGGAAGGGCAAGGCCATCTTCTCAATACTTCAAAATACAACGAGTTCCATTTTTTCACATATTGATAATCATTGACTTAAAGTATAGTCGAAGTATTGACAGCCCATAGATATGCCCCATCAAAGATCGCAGCCCTGTGGCATTTAGTGACCCTTAGGGACATTCTGGTTCAACGTGCCTGAGAACGTTCGAGCACTGAAGGGGATAGGAAGAGGTTGGGGATAGGGTTTAACCGGTCACCCGGAGCTAATGGAGTAGAGATTTTGATCCCACGACGAAAGATGAGAGAGATTTGGTAGTTGGCAACTTTGTACTGGCCAACACTACAAGTTTCAGCATCACTCGAGATGTCATTGTAGAATGAAAACGGAATGTGATCTCCAAAAAGTGAGAGAGATTATTGTAGGTCTCTGCAATACAGTCCTGTAGGAATTGTAATCTCATCCATATCTCGCACGAGGTCCGAGATATGCCCTATCAAAGATCGCAGCCCTGTGGCATTTAGTGACCCTTAGGGACATTCTGGTTCGGCGTGCCTGAGAACGTTTGAGCACTGAAGGGGACAAGACAAGGTTGGGGATAGGGTTTACCCAGCCACCCAGAGCTAATGGAGTAGACAGTTTGATCCCACAATGAAAGATGAGAGATATTTGGCAGTTGGCAACTTTGTACTGGCCAACACTACAAGTTTCAGCATCACTCGAGATGGCATTGTAAAATGAAAATAGAATGTGATCTCCAAAAAGAGAGAGAGGTTATTGTAGGTCTCTGCAACACAGTCCTATAGGAACTAGAATCGCATCCATACCTTGCACGAGCTCCGAGATATGCCCCATCAAAGATCGCAACCCTATGGCATTTAGTGACCCTTAGGGACATTCTGGTTCGACGTGCCTGAGAACGTTCAAGCATTGAAGGGGACAAGAAAAGGTTGGGGATAGGTTTTACCCAGCCACCCAGAGCTAATGGAGCAGACAGTTTGATCCCACGACGAAAGATGAGAGAGATTTGGCAGTTGGCAACTTTGTACTGGCCAACACTACAAGTTTCAGCATCACCCGAGATGGTGTTGTAAAATGAAAACAGAATGTGATCTCCAAAAAGTGAGAGAGGTTATTGTAGGTCTCCACAACATGGTCTTGTAGGAACTAGAATTGTATCCATACCTTGCACGAGCTCTGAGATATGCCCCGTCAAAGATCGCAGCCCTATGGCATTTAGTGACCCTTGGGGACATTCCGAATTGGCGTGCCTAAGAATGTTCAAGCACTGAAGGGGATAGGAAGAGGTTGGGGATAGGGTTTACCCGGCCACTCGGAGCTAACGGAGTAGACAGTTCGATCCCACGACGAAAGGTGAGAGAGATTTGGCAGTTGGCAACTTTGTACTGGCCCACACTGCAAGTTTCAGCATCACCTGAGATGGCGTTGTAAAACAAAAATGGAGTGTGATATCCAAAAAGTGAGAGAGGTTATTGTAGGTCTCTGCAACATGGTCCTGTAGGAACTAGAATCGCATCCATACCTCGTACGAGCTCTGAGATATGCCCCATCAAAGATCGCAGCCCTATGGCATTTAGTGACCCTTGGGGACATTCTGGATTGGCGTGCCTGAGAACGTTCGAGCACTAAAGGGGATAGGAAGAGGTTAGGGATAGGGTGTACCCGGCCATGCAGAGCTAATAGATTAGAAAATTCGATCCCACGAGGAAAGGTGAGAGAGATTTGGCAGTTGGCAACTTTGTACTAGCCAACATTGCAAGTTTCAGCATCACCTGAGATGGCATCGTAAAATGAAAACGGAGTGTGATCTCCAAAAAGTGAGAGAGGTTATTGTAGGTCTCCAAAAAGAGTGTTTAAAAATGTAAAAAAAATGGGGGGTCCTTTGTATGGTTTGGGAGTTTGACCGTTAAAACTCAAAATTGTCCTAGTAGTAAGTGCTGGTAACAGTTTTGAAATTTGATTGTTGAGTGTTGAGAAACCTCAAGTTTGGGATTTTTCTTGTTGGTGGGTCTCCTTACATTACTATTGGTTAGAGAATTCCAATTTTTATTTGTTCAAGGCTAAGAGACATATAAAAAACTACATTTTCAATTATGATCTCAAGGCCTGCATGGCAGTCCAAGTACATGGATGGATGATGAAATAATTATTCTTGAATTGGCTAGACCACTTTGTAAGAACAATTCCATGTGGGGTGTTTCTCTCAAAAAGGTTTCTTCTAGTATTTGATGATCATGGAATCCATATGACATGGAAAATAATTGATAAAGCAAAGAAGTTGGGCATAGATTGTGTGTCAGTTGTAGCATATACCATCTATAGGTGTCAATCATTGGATGTTAGTTTTTTCTCACCATTAAAATCTTACTTAAACATATTTGGAATGTGTGGTTGGCTAGGAACCCTCAAATCAATATTGGTCGTGAGGAGTTAGGAATGTTATCCAGCAAAGCCTCCAATTTGGCACTTACACCCGATAATATAATGAGTGGTTTCCATAGGATAGGGATATGGTCTTTGAATAGGGAGGTTTTAGTGAATGATATAGGCCTAAGAAAGTGCTTCATTGTTGATGAGGATGGAAAATAGGGATCTAAACCACAACCCACAAGTAGTGGATCAGAAGAAACAACTACTGTAGATGATGCAAATATTGATGAGTTGTAAAGCAAGGGGGAGGAAATCACTATTTAATCCTTCCTAAAAATCAATGGCTTATTAGATGAAACAATTAACACTTTGTTGAGGAGTTATGGACAAAATATGAAGGGACTAGGTACAATTGCACCTAAAAATACCCAACCAGAAAACCTGAACAAGCTAGTGGACTATTATAGGAGATAAAACCTTGAGCATACAACAAACATTGATATCAGATTAACCTTGCTAATGCAAGATTCACAACCAGATTGGTTGTAGGAGGTTGTCACAAACCTTGGGTAACCAAATACTTGTGGGGATGAAAATGTTTCCCTTTTAATTCAATAGACGATTCCATCTGTACCATTTCCAGTGCTTGTGGGGGACGATAGGTGTCAATTGGGTCCAAAACCCGTATATCCCATTTGTCCACCCATTCAGTCGACTCATAGTCATCCCCATTTTCCTCTGCACATGATGGAAAATAGCATGCCATTTTTCGTGTGTGGATACTCCATGAACCTACATCAGAGCTTCTAAAAGAGTGCAACTCACTGGATCCTGTTAGTGTGCAACAATCCTGATATGGTGCAATGTTAGTATTATCTATCAACCAAAAAATTCTACGAACCGTAGACTCACCTTCCTTACCTGGACCCATTGTAGCGTTACACCACTGGACGATGGATTTTGCATCTGTCAATATTGCTCCATCTTTGTACTTTAGTTCTTCACAAGCTAAGGCTCTTTTGATGCATGCACCTGCACCATCGTGCTCTCCCTTTTCATGACCAGCCTCTGTGAAATTCCACATGTATTGAATTCTACACAACTTGTGCATCCTGCTCAACCAATAGAACATCCATGCATTCTTGAATTGAGATGCACAATTGTCTAACCAAATAATGTGCTGACGATATGTGATGCCCCTGTTAGCCAAATCTCCATAAAATAGTTGAAAAAAACCATGTACGAACTTTGTAGAGTGTGATCGATCATCGGTGATGTAAAAATGGCACTCCCTCAAAATCTTCCTGTCATCCTCTGTACTTGTAGGTGAATGCATGAATGTTATGTGAAAAAATATGGAAACCTGTTGAGAAGTATAATACTTTGCTTGCACCTCATTTTGTGGTTGTAGTGTGTAGTTCTCTGCAAAATCTACAACCGAAACAATGGTATCCAGTGGAAACGTATCCTTGCACAACTTGAATTGCAAATCCAGCCATCGAGCTCTATGGGTATGCCTTGCATACTTGTAAATAATGTTTTCACAAACAATCTTCATGAACTCATACACTAGAATCTTTTCAATGACTAAATCACATCTTTTACCATGTTTCCCATCTTTTAGAGCATATGTCACTGTCTTAAATTTTCCGTAATCTACTATTTCATTTCCAATTGCATGCGTACTATCCATATGTTGACAAGTTGATAAAAGTTGCAAAGAACCACAAAATAAGCACGTACCATCCAAGCATGATGTATTGTAAAATTGTTGGCCATCCCTTATTTCACATAAAATGTTGGATATGAATTCCCTTAAAGATCTTGGTGGCTCCTTTATGTCACAATCTTGCAAAACAAACTGAGAATGCAAAATTATGCATATATGCCTTAAAACATCAAAATGGTTAGAAAATTCAATATGTATCCTACAAAAACAAGTTGTGCGTGTGTGATTTATCTTCACATAAAAAGGTTTACCCATCTCAAAAAATCTTTGACTTATTAGAATTTGAGGATACATACCAATAAATTTTGCAAAAAATTGTGTCTGAGTTGTGTCCAAAAAATGTTTCGCATGTGGCTCGCGATTTTGGCTACCAATCCTCCTTCTTAAACACACACTCCCATCCCCCCTCTCTCTTCTCTCCCATCCCCTACTCTCTAGATTTGTCACATGCACTCCTATCCCCCTGTCTCTATCTCCCTCTCCCTACTCTCTCACACTCTCTCCCATCCCCTACTCTCTCTCTTACACTCTCTCCCATCCCCTACTCTCACTCTCTCTCTCTCTCTCCCCCATCCCATTCTCTCTCTCTGCCACCTCCTACTCTCTCTCACACTCTCTCCCATCCCCTACTCTCTCTTACACACACTCCCATCCGCCCCTCTCTCCCATCCACTACTCTCTCTCTCTCTCTTGGGCTACTCTCTCTCTCCCCTCTCCCATCCCCTAAACTCTCTCTTTTGCAGATACACACTCCCATCCCCCTCTCTCTCCCCTCTCCCATCCCTTAGTCTCTAGATCGCTCACACGCACTCCCATCCCTCTCTCTCCTCCTCTCCCACTCCCTCTCCCACCACCTACTATCTCTCTCTCTCTCCCTCTCTACTCTCTCTCTCTCTCCCATCCCCTACTCTTACTCTCTCTCTCTCTCTCTCCTATCCCGAACTCTCTCTCACACTCTCTCCCATCCCCTACTCTCTCTAACATTCTCTCTCATCCTTTCACTCTATCTCTCTCATCTCGTACTCTCTCTCTCTCTGCCACCTCCTACTCTCTCTCACACTCTTTCCCATCCTTTCACTCTGTCTCTCCCATCTCGTACTCTCTCTTTGCCACCCTCTACTCTCTCTCACACTCTCACACTCTCTCCTATCCCCTACTCTCTCTCTCTTTCACAGACACACACACACACACACACACACACTCCCATCCCCCCTCTCTCTTCTCTCCCATCCCCTACTCTCTAGATTTGTCACACGCACTCCCATCCCTCTCTCTCCTCCTCTGCCACTCCCTCTCCCAGGTCACCTACTATCTCTCTCTCAAGTTCTCTCTCTCCCATCCCCTACTCTTACTCTCTCTCTCTCCCATTCCCAACTCTCTCTCACACTCTCTCCCATCCCCTACTCTCTCTCACACTCTCTCCCATCCTTTCACTCTGTCTCTCCCATCCTATACTCTCTCTCTCTGCCACCCCCTACTCTCTCTCTCACTCTCTCCCATCCTTTCACTCTATCTCTCCCATCCTTTCACTCTGTCTCTCCCATCTCGTACTCTCTCTCTGCCACCCCCTACTCTCTCTCACACTCTCACACTCTCTCCCATCCCCTACTCTCTCTCTTTCACAGACACACACACTCTTATCCCCCCACTCTCTTCTCTCCCATCCCCTACTCTCTACATCTGTCACGCACACTCCCATCCCCCCTATCTCTCTCCCTTTCCCTCTCCTACCGCCTACTAGATCTCTCTCTCTCAAGTTCTCTCTCTCCCTCTCTACTCTCTCTCTCTCTCCCATCCCATCCTTTACTCTCACTCTCTCCCTCCCATACCCTACTCTCTCTCACACTCACATCCCCTAATCTCACTCTCTCTCTCCCATCCTGTATGAGCTCTCTCCGCCACCACCTACTCTCTCTCACACTCTCACACTCTCTCCCATCCCCTACTCTGTCTCTCTTATACACATTCCCATTCCCCCTCTCTCTCTCTCCCTCTCCCACTCCCTCTCCCACTGCCTACTTTCTCTCCCCCATCCCCTACTCTCTCTCTCCCCTCTCCCATCCCCTACTCTCTCTCTTTCATAGACACACACTCCCATCCCCCCCTCTCTCTCTCCTCTCACATCCCCTACTCTCTAGATTTGTCACACACACTCCCATCCCCCCTCTCTCTCCCTCTCCCACTCCCTCTTGCACCACCTACTATCTCTCTCTCTCAAGTACTCTCTTTCCCTCTTTACTTTCTCTGTCCCATCCCCTACTCTCACTCTCTCTCTTCCATCCCATACTCTCTCACACACTCTCTCCCATCCCCTACTCTCTCTCTCTCTCTCTCTCTCTCTCTCTCTCTCTCTCTCTCTCTCCCATCCTGTACAATCTCTCTCTACCACCCCCTACTCTCTCTCAAACTCTCACACTCTCTCCCATCCCCTACTCTATCTCTCTTATACACATTCCCATTCCCCCCTCTCTCTCTCTCTCACTCCCTCTCCCATTTCCTACTCTCTCCCATCCCCAACTCTATCTCTCTTACACACTTCCATTCCCCCTCTCTCTCTCCCTCCCACTCCCTCTCCCATCGCCTACTATCTCTCTCTCTCACACTCTCTCCCTCTCTCTCCCATCCCCTACTCTCACTCTCTCTTTGCCACCCCTACTCTCTCTCACACTCTCACACTCTTTCCCATCCCCTACTTTCTCTCTTACACACACTTCCATCCCCCCTCTCTCTCCCTCTCCCACTCCCTCTGCCATTGCCTAATCTCTTTCTCTTCCATCCACCCTCTCTCTCCCTCTCCCTGTCCCTATGCCATTTCCTACTCTCTTTCTATCCCATCCCCTACTCTCTCTATCTCTCTCTCCCCTCTCTCATTCCCTACTCTCTCTCTTTCACACACACCCATCCCCCCTCTCTCCTCTCCCATCCTCTACTTTTTCTCTCACTCGCTCTCCCTCTCCCATTGCCTACTCTCACTCTCACTCTCTCTCTCTCTCTCTCTCTCTCTCTCTCTCTCTCTCTCACTCTCTCCCTCTCTACTCTCTCTCTGCTACCCCCTACCCTCTCTCACATTTTCACACTCTCTCTCTTTCTCTCTTACACACATTTCCATCCCCCCTCTCTCTCTCTCTCTCCCATTGCCTACTCTCTCTTCCATCCCCTACTCTCTCTCAAGCTACTCTATCTTCCCCCTCTCCCATTCCCTACTCTCTCTTTCACACACATGCACTCCCATCCTCCTCTCTCTCGCTCTTCCTCTCCCACTCTGTCTCCCACCACCTACTCTCACTCTCCCCCATCCCCTACTCTCAATCTCTCTCTCCCAACTTGTACTCTCTCTCACACTTCCTCTCTCTCCCATCCCCTACTTTCAATCTCTCTCCCCCATCCTGTACTCTCTCTTTGCCACCTCTACTCTCTCTCTCACACTTCCTCTCTCTTGCATCTTGTACTCTCTTTGCCACCCCTACTCTCTCACATTTCCTCCATCTCCCATCCTATACTCTCTCTGCCACCCCTACTCTTTCTCACTTCCTCTCTCCCCTCTCCCATCCCCTACTTTCTCTCTATCTCTCTCACACACACAAATATCCATTCCCTCGCCCCACCCCCCCAGCTCTCTCTTTGTTTTGGTTTGCAATTTAGGTCTCAATAGTGCATGTGCACTATAGTGCGTGTGCACTACCTCAAATTCAATAGCATTTTAATAGCGCGTGCACGCTATAGGGCGCACACGCTATTCAAAGCTTTGCATTAAAACCAAGCCTAAGGCTTGGTTTTGCCTTGGAGATCCAACCCAAAGGTTTGGAGTTTATAAATAGGTCTGAGATATGTTTTCTAGCAAACATAGAAAAAATGATTGATTTTTCTTGTGTGCTCCCCTTCAAGATTCCTCGTGGTTGGGTATCGATAAGATTAGGTTACATAACATTATAGGTCTTTGTGTTAGCTATCTAACCATATAATTTACTTTTAATTTGAACTATTTTAAGTCTTTCATCTATAATTTCTTTTGAATGTATGTTCAGTTTTTGTCAAAAACCACCATGTACTAATTGGGCAGTAGATTTTAGCTCATTCATCAAATTTTGTAACAACTTAGTTTTTTAGAAACTAGACTCCATTCTACACACTTTGAAAAAAAGAAGTTTTGATTTTAGATTATTTTTCAATGATTTCTAGGGGGAGCACACAGATATTTCACGTTTTTGGGATGGGTCTAATTAAAAAATTCATTAAAAAAAATACACATTATAAAATTACCCAAAAAACTGGGATAAACTACATAGTGTTAGGTAACTTTTGATCGGAGTGATTAAAGAATTTCAAAAAAAAAGTTAAAATTTTAGGGGGGCCACACTTTGTACTATGTTATGTTTTTTTGGAATAAATAGTACCACTTTCTGTGGCCCCCTTTTTTGAGGACCTAAAACTAAACCATTTTGAAAAAAAATTAGTAGTTTAGAAACTAGATTCAAAGGACTACGACTTTTGTTTTTGTCATATCTTAAAATTTTGAGCGTAACTATCTTCAAATTCATGTTGAAGTCCAAAATTTGCTGATTTCAGGAAAAAGGTGTCCACTTATACCCCCCTTTTAGCACCACAACTTTGTGCACTTACCCTTTTACTTAATCAAAATATTATCTATGTATAAGGAGATATAAAATAATATGATGATATTTAATTGGTTTGATGTTATGTTCAAAATAAATAATTAGAGAAAAATAATATATTGAGATGAAATAATATATTATCGGGATTTATAATTATGAAAAAAAAAGAAAAAAATATTATATTAGAATAATGGGGATCATTCTTAAAGTAGGATAAGAGAGAATAACATAAGCTTATAATTATCTACATTTTACTAGAAAGATCTTATTAGTCTCTCTTATATATCTTTAATTTTCAATATGCACCATAAGAGTTATGTGCCTTAATCTTTTCCTTCGAGAATGTTATTGCTAGAAAATGAAGGATTGATATTGATTCAGAGGGAGTAAACCATGTTGAGATGGATTCTCCAGTGATCTATGAGTTGTAGCAGTCAAGAGGATTGTGGTTCATGAATATACATTGTGCTTATGTGATTTTAATGAGCCTACCCCCTGTGTACATCATGAGGAAGTGAAAATTTCCAAATGATGTCACTTGTGTTTACAGAAGTTATTGAAAGTTACGATCTTACAATAACTTTATTTTCTATTATGATGGATATCTTATAGATCATGATAGATTCTACCTTGTATGATGGATGTTTATATGGTACACATAATGAGAATGTGTGCGCACATACATTGTTAAAAAAAAATGATCAATGGTGAATACCATATGTTGATATTATGTAGACCATTACCTTATCAAGTACATAGTGAGTATCAAGTGTTCATATTTTGGAGACCATTACTTAGAGTATTTGGTGAATATCATATATTTTGGGAGGCCAATATTTTTGATATCAAATGTGATATCATACATTTAAATATTGGTGACTATCACATATTCTAGGAGACCAATACTCTTGATATCAGATGTGATATCAAAATGATGGATATTTTCTTATCAAAGAGATCCTTAAACTTGTCATTCCTGATATTACCAATGGTGTAATATATGTCTTGTGTTTATCCTCACTACATAAGAGGGAGTGTTTATATGTGGAAACTTGAGTTGCCTAAAATTCTATGTTATACATTTTGAGCAAGTATTGTACTTAAATCATGAGCATATGCATCTTGTGAGACCTACAACTAACTAACTAGATTTCATTAAATTGATTGTCTTTGAGTTGTCTATATAGATGCATATTGGGTATGAGGTAAGTATGCATTTTGTGAGACTAACAATTAAGAGCTTAGATATCATTGTGTTGATTATCTTTGGGTTATTTGTATAAATACATACTAATTATTTTAATAACTAAAAGCTTCGATGACAATCTTTGATCATCTTTGGGTTATTCAAAGTATTGATCGTCCTTTACCTTTGACTCTCAAAATGTATTTATCCTCCTTGACTAAGAGGGAGTGTTAAAGTTTTAGTCAATTCAGATGTATTTATCTTTTATATTTGTGTGTTGATTTTATATGAGATATTAAGTTTATTGTAATATATATAATATAACTATAATTAATATTAATTATCTGATTACCAAATAGACATTTCCCATGGAGGAACATGTCTATTCTTGCCCTATGCTCAATATAAATGTGAGAGTATGTTGCATTGAAAAACATATACCACATAAATGGCAATGTTAATACATTTGTGGTAGATTCAAAAACTTCAACACCTCTATCTAATCTTCATTTTCTAAAGCATCTTTTACAGATCTAGGTTCAAATTTACTAAGAAAACATGTACCTTTTTAATTTTTTCCTTGTCAGTATGTCATCTTTCTCTCCTCTATTTATTTGTTCAGGTGCATGATGTCTTCTGACATATTTTTGCAAGTCTTGGATCTTTCTTTCTTGATTCTAAACTTGGTTCACTTGGTTCTCCATAATCTTTTCTCTTTTTCTCGAGCTCCTCTGGGTGATCTAACTGTAACTTGAGTGCCTATGTCTATGACTCAGGTGCCTTTTTCTGTGACTTGAGTGTCTTTGTCTATGACTCAAGTGTCTTTTTCTATGACTTGGGTACCTTTATCTATGACTCAGGTTGCACCATCAATGATTTGATAGGTTCACTTTGTTACTACTTGGATTCAACTATTTGTGCTAAAGTCTTAGGTTCCTCCTCATAGTAAGCAAACTTTATGTAGTCTTTAGGCTCCTTGCTACTCTGTTCTTCACTTCTTTCTGCAAACTCATCAATCTTCACATGTGCACTTTCTATGACATTGTGATTAGAAAGATTCAAACATTTGTATGCCTTGATTTTATTGAAGTAACCTAAGAATTTACCTTCATCACTTTTTGCATCAAGTTTTCCTTTCCTTACATCTTTAAAGATATAACATTTTATTCCAAATACTCTAAGATAACAAACATTAGGCTTGTGCCCATACCATAATTCATAAGGTTTTTTATTTGTACATTTCTTCAGTTGAACTCGATTAAGTGTCTGAAATATTGTGTTGATTGCTTCTCTCTAGTATTTTGGTGCAATATTTTTCTTAGTCATTAGTGTTCTTGCACATTCTATCATGGATATGTTCCTTCTTTCTGCTATACCATTTTTCTCTGGAGTTCTAGGTGTTGCTACCTATCTTTTGATTCCTCTTTCATTGTATAATTCATTGAATTCATTTGAGATGAATTCACCTCCTCTTTCTAATCTCAGGCATTTCAAATTCTTTCTTGTTTCCTTCTCAACTCTAGCCAAATACCATTTGAACTTTTGAAAAGCATCGGATTTATCTTTTAAGAAAATTACTGTCATCATCCTAGAATAGAATTCAACAAATAGAATGAAATATATGTCTCTATAGTTGCTTTCTATACCTATTGGTCCACAAAGATATGTGTGAACTAGTTCCAAAACTTCTTCAGAATTGAAAGAATTACTTTTGAAACTTATTTTACTCATCTTTCCAATTTGACATTGTTTACACATGGCCATCTCAGGTTTCTTCAAATATGGTATACCTCTTACTCTTTTGTTCTTGCTTATGGTAACTAGGTTATCAAAGTTAACATGACACAACATTTTATTCCATAGCCAACTTTCTTCTATTTGGGCCAAAAAACATGTACTTTCAGTGAGATCTAGGTTTAAAAATAGTTTTTTTTTCTAATTGCCAGTCCCAACCAGGTTCCCTTTTCCATCCAATAGTTTAGCTTTTCCATTCTTGAATTCTACCTTGTATCCTATATCATTCAGTTGTGCCACAATGGATCGATTATGTCTTAATCCTTCAACCTAGTAGGCATTTTCACATTTGATTCCTTTAGTTAATGCTATGATTCCTTTTCCTTTTACATAACATGGTTCATTGTTTCCAAACCTAACACTTCCACCATCATAGTGCTCTAAATGTTCAAACTTAGTTTTATTACTAGTCATGTGATGAGAGCAACCACTATCTATGATCCATGTATCATTTTTGCTAACATGAGAAATAAGTGTCATCTTTTCATTTTCCTCATTATCAAATTCATCATTAATAGCAATGTAAACTACTTCTTCTTCATTGTCATTGCTATCAGTATCTTTAGCAATGTAACAATATTTCTAACCTTTTTCTTTCTAGTCCTTGTAGTTCTTGAAGTATTTCTTTCCTTGAACCTGTTATTTATTTTCTCATCATTATCTTCTTTGTTTGGATATCTTTTAGCAATATAACGACCTCTTCACATGAGAAACAAATCAATAAAGTTTTTCCTCTAAATTTTCCTTTCCCTTTTGATACCTTTTATTGCTAGCGGGGCTTCAATGACTTCAAGATCTTCATCTCATTCATCTTCTTCTTTAATAACAACCTATTTTCCTTTTGAGTTTCCTCCTTTTCTATCAAGAGTTAGATTGGCTTTGAATGTAGGTTTAAAGTTGCTAGAATTAGGAGTATAGTTATCAAACTTATCCAATTCAAAAGAAGTCAATCTTCCCACAACTGCATCCAAGGTTATATTATTTTTAGGATTGCATAAATAGGAAGAAGAGTCCTTGTTACCTTGTTGAGCACTATTTCATCAGTTATATCTCCTCCTGCAACTTTGATTGCACTCACACTTTCTTTGATTCTTTCACAGCATTAGACAAAATTCTCACCTTCTTTCATTTTCATTCAATTAAACTTGCCTCTTAAACTTTATGCCTTGGCTCTTTGTACATTTTTATCACCTCCATAGACTTTCTACAGTTTTTCCCACATTTCAAATGTAGTAGGACAATCTTTAACCTCATCAAATTTAGAATAGTTGAGAGAGGAAACTATATCAATCATCATTATATTGTGATCCTTTCTTCATTTGATCTGTTCCACAATCATAGGTTTAGGTGGTGGCACATATTTGTTTTCCAAGTATAACATACCAATGTTACTAATGCTTGATAGGTGTAGCTTCATTAGTTCATGCCATGCTGGAATGTTTTCTCTGTTAAGCACGGGAATCTCCCTTCTATATGTCATCTTGATCTTTAGCTTAGGTCCTTGAAACCTTTCCTACAAGCACCAAATGCTTCGATACCAATTGTTGGAAATGAAGAGAATAACTAAGAGGGGAGGTGTGAATTCATTACCACAAAAATAATTCCATGTCCATAGATGTAAAATCAAACTTTTCATTGATAATAGAATATTGTCCAACAATGTTAAAACTAAGTTCTTATTATAACTCGGTTAACAAAGAAATCTTAAGAATATTAATCTGTTATAACCTTTAGTAACTTAGTTGCAAAACCATAAAGCATAAAACAAATAACATGAACATAGATGACACCAAGATTTAACATGGAAACACAATTTGGGAAAATCACTATGAAACTAGTCACAATTTAACTTTTACTCATCTGAAGTGAGCCCTATCAAGAGCCAACCCTGTTAAAAGTTACAAAACATACTATTAAGTATGACTTTATTAGAGGATTTTGATCACTCTATTAGGAGTGGCTTGGTTAATGGTCTTCAAACACTTCAATCTTGAAATGTCACCTTGTTAAAGGATTTACAATATGATTGTTAAGTCAACTCTGTTAAGAGATTTCTTCACTGCTAGAATGGTTAAAAGGTAACAATAATTTGACATGATTTATGAAGAAACTTCCTTTGAAAATTCATATCTCTATTATGGCTTGACCTTTGGATCCTTACTAATTAGAATATTCTTTGAAACTTATCTTCCACACTATCATGCTCTACCTTTTCCTTTGATCACATATCCATCTTATTCCATGTATTTCACTTGTAGATCATATCCTCATTACTTGACCTTCCTTATATATCATTAGCTTTGACAAGTTGACTAGAATACCCTTTCAAATATTCATTAAACATCCAAATAGTTGGCCTCAAACAGATAATTATTACACAATTATATTCTATTGTCACTCGGTCAATACTGGGATTGAACGATTGGTTAACACTAGGAGTCCTTTGATGCCTGATCACTTGGTTAACATGCCAAGTTGCATATCCTTCATTGCTTGACTGCTTGATTAACACTAAAAGCCCTGCATTATTCGACTGCTCAATTAATACTAATTATGCTTGGTTAATATTGATATTTGTGTAACATTAATGGCAACATAAAATTTGAAAAATTATTTCCAACAAACTACCTCTTTGGCATTGATGGCAATACAACATGTCAACATACAATGATAAGAGTATGAGCAATTAGATAATATCCTTAGTTTCATTCTAATTTTCATCCATACAACTCCCTCAGTGATTCTTCCTAGATTGGTCTCAGCTACTTCTAAATGAATTTCCCTCTTACATCTATTATCACTTTGCTGTGTACTTTTTTCAATTTCTCCCTCTTTTCTGTAAGTTCTATCATCTAAATATTATCTTTCTGAGATACAAAACTCTCCCTCTTTGAAATCAACTCTTCCTTTTTGACACTAAACTCTCCCTCTTTGACATCAAATGCCAAAGGATACAAACTTTGAAGTTATTATGTGGCATTTTTACTAATTCATATGCAATATGCTCTATATTTCACACTTGAAGTGTGATAATCTACATCAACTTGATAGATCTTCAATGGAACTTAGTTGATGCATGCATCGCTATCTTGTGTTTTAGTGAGAATTAGATATGAGAATAACCTCTATTTTACCACTTAGATACATAAATGCATCCTTAGGTAAATCCTTAGTAAAGATATCTTCTATTTGCTCCTTGGTGTTCACATATTCTAGTCTCACCTCTTTGTCTTGAACCAATTCCCTTAGGTAATCATACTTGATTGCAATGTGTTTTTTCTTTGTGTGCATCACAGGTTTTTTGGATACATTGATTGCACTTGTGTTATCATAATAGATAACCATTGGTTTCTTGATTTATTCCTTCATTCCTAACAATAATTTCTTGATCCATATTATGTTAGAATAATTGACTCTTGCAACAACATACTCTACCTATACTATTGATTGAGAAATACAATTTTGCTTCTTGCTTGTCCAAGATACTAATCTCTTTCCAAGAAAGAATTCTCCTCCACTAGCACTTTTCCTATCATCAATGCTTCCTACCAAATTTGCATCATTAAAGGTTCTTAACTCAAGACTTTCTCTTTTGTTATATCATAAAACATTTACTTTAGTTCCTTTTAAGTACCTGAGAATTCTTTTTACTGCCATCATGTGATTTTCTTTAGGATTTTCAGAAAACCTTGCAACTATGCCATGTTAGAATTTGATAAGATTAATAACCCAAAAAACTAGTGCAAAGAATAAATATCTAAACTATGAATGCAAATGATCCAAAATCAAAATAGCATCATAGAGTTAGTCTCCAAGAGAGTAATGCAAATGCTGGAAGCAAAATAGCATTAAGAGGATGCAAAAACAAGAGATGCAAATACAAACCAGGTAGCATGCTTATATAGGCTAGGAAGAGGGAGGATGTGGCAACACCAACCAATGAGGAGCAACCATCTATCGGACTAAAGATAGAAAAGTATCTTCCCAAGATAGCTAATGGATGCTCACATGTAGGAAGGTGGCACCTCACAACCATTCACCTAATAAGACATGCTTTATTAACCTAAGCGAGATTATTAAAAGTGTAGGAAAAACCTAGCAAAATAGAAAAAATAAAAAACTACACTAACACCCCCCAATAAGCGAAGCTTAGGTGGATGTAGAAATGGGTCCCAAAAAGTCAAGCCTGATGAGGTACCCATGTACATAAAATTCCCCCAAAAGAGAGAGAAAAGAGACTCCCCAAAGAAAATTAGGACTCCAAGTACGAGGAAGAGGCCCCCCCAAAAGATGAAGCATCTTGCACCTCCCGCAAAGTTTGCAAATTTTTTTCGGTTGATCCACTTACATTGAACAAGTTTTCTTCCCTTAGGAAAAGGGACAAGATCCCAAGTGTAGTTCCTCATCAAGGAACTATACTCTTCCTGCATAGTTGTATCCCACTCAGAAATACCAGTAGCCTTATGAAAGGACTGTGGATTTGAGGCAGTAGCAATGAAGATAAGTAGAGTATCCTGGAATTGTAAACGAGTTTGCTTGGTGTCTGATGGATCCCCAACCCAATCACCTGCAAACTGCAAGGTCTGTCTAGCCCAAAGTGGACCAGAAGATGGAGAATCTAGAGGAGAATCATCAACCTGTGAATGATGACTAGGAGAGGAAGGAGGTGAGTCCTCTAAATCACTCTCTGCATCAAAAGTGGAGGTAGAAGACTGCTCAAGTGAATCTGACCCATCAGAAGATCTATCATGTATTCCAAGTGACTCCAATGTCAAAGTAGAAGGCAACCCTGTGACCATGCTTTGCTGGTTAAGCTGATGCAAGTAGTAAAAGTTAAGATGGCCAAACCGCTCATGCCATAATCTACTCACATCATTAAAGTGAGTGAGCAAAATAGTCAAAGGAGGATCAGGAACAAAGTGAGAAAACATATAGAGTCGTGACTGATGATCTGCTCTCCCAACTACAACTGAAGAATCATTGTGCAACTCATGTATCTCCACTGAATCAGGAGTGAACTCAACCCACTTGCCTAAACCTGTGTGAGTGATCTGGTGTACCAATAGGAGATTAGTTGACAATGAGGGTACATAAGGAACATCATGGAATGTGTCATCCCCCACATTAACAGACCCTCTCCCACACACCTCGGCAAGAGTGTTATCACCCATCAAAATAGAAGGCATAGTACACGGCTCCAAGGATGCAATTTCTTCCTTAGATGAAGCCATGTGGTGTGAAGCACCCAAATCAAGAACCCAAGTGGATGGTGAGGAAGCAACTGCAAAAAGGGCCTTGCCCTTTCCTTTCCCCTTGCTATTTTCTTTTTCCTTGTTAGACCCTTCATTAGAACTTTGTTGATAGACTCAGGAACACTGATATTATTCTTCTCAAGAATGTATGTCAAGTGATCAAGTTGTTTCTGCAAACATTTATGTTCATCATGACCAGATCTTTTACAATAGGCACATTTGACCTTTTCTCTCTTAGGCTTATTGCCCTTGGAAGATGGTGTATCAATAGTTGCTTTTGAAGAAATCAATATCTGATCCTTCTTCTCCTCACTATTCTTTTGTTTCTTGTCCTTACTATTGTTGTTACTACTTTTTCCTTGTTGTTCTTTTGTGTCTTGGTTGGCAGCCAAGGCATGTGACTTAAAGGACTTAAGAGTGCCCATCTGGATTAGCTTGTCCTGTTCGCGAGTGAGATTGATAGAAAAATCATCTAAAGATGGCATGGTGAATTGAGTACCAAGTGCACCCTTAGTAGCATAGAAGGTAGAGACAAACATAGAATATTCTGAACTTAGCTTAGAGAGAATACAAAGAATCAGTTGTTCATCGTTCTTTTCGATTCCACATTGTTTTAACTGTAGCCTTAGTGATTTTAATTTGGTGAAGAAATCTTGGATTGTGTTGAAATTTCTTGGACTTAAACTAATTAATTCATTTTCTAACATATGACCCCTCATTGAATCTTGTGTGCCAAATAGTGTCTCTAGCTTTGTCCATACATCATTTGGTGTATCCAAAGACTCAATGTGAATAGCAAGTCAGGAGAAACAGACAAACACAATGTTCCATATGCCTCATCACATTTGTTAAACCACTTAGGCTTGTCTTCATCTTTAGCAGGTTCAGTTTCAACTCCCATAGTTATCTTATTTAATCCAGCTTTCTTTAAGTGAATTGTCATGCGTGATTTCCACTCAAAGTAATTGTATGGAGTTAGGATGGGCATATTTGTTTGATCCATGATGAAGAAATGCAGAGAAGAAATGCTAAAAAGAAGAGAACCCAGACACGACAATGCACACCCCCCCCCCCCCTTTTTACTCAATCAAAGAACCCTCCCCCAAAGAAATATGATTTGGCACTTTATTTTAGTGTCTTTACAACTACCACTAGAAAGAAATACTTAGTGGTCTTGATTTCAATTCATTACAAACCCTCATGAAGAGCATATGCTAGAAGTGAAACTTGAGCATAATAATCAAGGAAACAAATAACACCACTGCGATCTACTCAAAAAATCATGCACTTTCAAAAAAAGAATCGCCTCAATACGAGGTCGTATGAGAAAGTTATGATCCTCCGAAGTTTCCAAAATGAGAACTGTGCACAGTCACGGCTGAGGATCTGCAATTTTTGAAGAATTCATGCATGAAAATCAAAACACAACTCTACTAGTGGATAGAGCACAAAAAAATAGCCAAGTTCATAACAAGAATCATCAAAATCGGAGTCCGTATGAGCAAGAACGAGATATTTGAAAACTGCATTCAAATCTACGACTGCCAATGGAGAGGGGTATGGTTGTAGCTTTGCATACTCGATTCTGCAAAATATATAGCTTGCATGCAAAATCTAAAAGATACCCAAATGGTTTTTCGGGGCTGTGAACATAACCTAGAAAGAATTTTTCTTGCTGACGTACAAAAGATGGTGTTGTAGTGTAAATCAAACGCCTTTAACAGTAAAAAATGGCTCCAAAAATTTAAAAATGACCCCAACAACCAGAATATGACATGAAAATGTTGGATCAGCTTCCTAAGTCCATTAATGGCATGCTAGAACTTGCAAAATTGATTGAAAATTCCAAATATGCAAGTTGGTTGTCAGATTTGAGATTGAAACCCCAGAGAAAAATCGTTTTTGTCAAAACTTTTCTGATTCTCAAGATCATCCAAAGATGTAAGAGAAGAGCATACTTCATTTTTCAAAAACTACAATAAAATTTATTAGCCCCCCCCCCCCGAATCTCTCAAATAAGGAAACTAAAATCTACTCTTGCACATAGAAAAGCTCTAATACCATGTTAGAATCTGATAAGATTAATAACCCAGAAAACTAGTGCAAAGAATAAATATCTAAACTATGAATGCAAATGATACAAAATCAAAATAGCATCATAGAGTTAGTCTCCAAGAGAGTAATGCAAATGCTGGAAGCAAAATAGCATTAAGAAGATGCAAAAACAAGAGATGCAAATACAAGCCAGGTAGCATGCTTATATAGGCTAGGAAGAGGGAGAAGGTGGCACACCAACCAATGAGGAGCAACCATCTATCGGACTAAAGATAGCAAAGTATCTTCCCAAGATAGCTAATGGATGCTCACATGTAGGAAGGTGACACCTCACAACCATTCACCTAATAAGACATGCTTTATTAAACTAAGCGAGATTATTAAAAGTGTAGGAAAAACCTAGTAAAATAGGAAAAATATAAAACTACACTAACATGGCACATGCCAATGCAATATTAGATCTGGTGTGTACCGCATACTGAAGTTTACTAATCATTAATCTATAGGTAGTATTATTTACCTCTTTTGAATCATCATTCTTTGAAATTTTATGTCTAGTAGACATAGGTGTTCCAACTGCTTTGGAATCTTCCATTCCAAATGCTTTCAATGTTTCCCTAATGTATTTTTACTGAGTGATGAATATGTCATCCTTCATTTGATGAACTTGTAGACCAAAAATCTCTCCAAACATAGATATTTCAAATTCTTTCTTCATTTCTTCAAAAAATGACTTGCATAACATCTCATGTCCTCCAAATATGATATCATCTACAAATATTTCTACAAGCAATTTATTATCATGTGGTCCTTCCTTTATATACAAGTTACTATTATCATTTGTCTTTTCAAAATGAAATCTTACTAGATATCCATGCATCCTTTCATACCATGCTCTAGGAGCTTGCTTCAATCCATATAGAGCTTTGTGAAGTTTACATACATGTCTCTTTTTCTTGGATTAATGAAACCTTCATGTTGTTCAATGTAGACTTTTTCTTCTAGTATTCCATTTAAGAAAGCTAATTTTACATCCATATAATATACTTTGAATCTCTTTTGTGTAGCATAAGCTAGAAATATTCCGACTCCTTCAATTCTTGCAACAAGGGCAAAAGTTTCTCCATATTCAATACCTTCTTCTTGTGCATAACATTTGCATACTAGCCTTGCCATGTTCCTCGTTACTTCTCCTTTCTCATTTAACTTATTTCTAAATGTCCATTTTGTGTCAATCACATTCTTTTCCTTAGATCTCGGTACAATAGATCGGGTATCATTATTTTTTATTTGCTCAATTTCTTCATTCATTGCCTCTATCCAATCTTCATTTTCTAAAGCATCTTTTACAGATCTAGGTTCAAATTCACTAAGAAAACATGTAACTTTTAATGTGTTCCTTGTTAGTATGCCATCTATCTCTCCTTCACTATTTGTTTAGGTGTGTAATGTCTTCTAACATATTTTTCAAGTCTTGGATCTTTCTTTCTTGATTCTAAACTTTGTTCACTTGGTTCTCTGTGATCTTGTTCCTTTTACTCAGGCTCCTCTAGCTGATCTGACTATAACTCGCGTGCATCTGTCTATGATTTGAGTGTCTTTGTATGTGACTTGGGTGCTTTTTTCTATGACTCAGGTGCCTCTTTATGCAACTCAGGTACCTTTGTCTGTGACTCAAGTTTCATTGTTAGTGATTTACTAGGTTCACTTTGTTGCTACTTGGATTCAACTATTTGTGGTAAAGTCTCAGGTTCCTCCTCATAATAAACAAACTTTTTGTAGTCTTTAGGGTCCTTGCTACTCTATTCTTCACTTCTTTCTACAAAATCACCAATATTCACATGTGGACTTTCAATAACTTTGTGAGTAGTAATATTCAAACATTTGTATGCCTTGATTTTATTGGAGTAACCTAGGATATACCTTCATAACTTTTTTCATTAATTTTTCCTTTCCTTACATCTTTAAAGATATAGAATTTTCTTCCAAAATACTCTAAGATAAAAAAATATTAGGCTTGTACCCATACCATAATTCATAAATTGTTTTGTTTGTACCTTTCTTTAGTTAAACTCGGTTAAGTGTATGAACTATTGTGTTGATTTCTTCTCTCCTGCAAGCACCAAATGTTGTTATACCAATTGTTAGAAATGAAGTGAGCAACTGAGAGGGGAGGGGTGAATCAATTACCACAAAAATAATTGTTAGGATCAAACCACAAACAGAAATAACAATTACATGAAAATATAACCAATATCAGAAAATAATAGATCACACAGAAAAGAACACAAGACACCAAGATTTAACGTGGTTCACCTATTGAATCCAAGATATATAAAAGACTATTTTTAGTTTTTGAAACAAGTTCAGTTTTGATAAAGAAATGAGATTTGACCAAGACATTTTTAGAGGTCTTAAAATGTGACACAACTCTATTCTTTTATTTAGGGACAACCTCATTCCTCGCCCAAGTTCAATTTTGGGATGCAAACCCCTCAGGATCACAAATGTACAATCATCATTGAGTTTTGCCATACATATAAGAGGTAAATAATGATTTAAGTGCAATAATTAGGCTAAAATAAGTGAGGGGAGGAAGACCCATATAGATTAGTTCCTACCTCAAATTTTACTCAAATAGAAAGAGAAACCAAGGAGGATATGTTATATCCTACCCCAAATTCACCTAGAAGAGAGGAAAAATTTGAGACAATTGTGCATAGTGAATGTGTATAATGTAAGCATACTAAAGAGGAGCTAAACAATCACTAAATTAAAATGTTTTCAATTTAGGATGATACATTTAGCCACGACTTTATTAGTATATGATGCTACATTCATATGCAAGATAAAGTAAAAAAAATATCATTAAATGGAGAAAAGGATATAATAAAGTCCACAATACACAAATCCTACAAGAAATTGTTAGTACTCGCATCCTAAAAAACCACATGTCAGAGAGAATCATAAATTTCCTAGGACTTACTAAGGGATGACTTGTGAAGTTTGGGGTAGCTTTATGCCTCACCCCCCCTTATTTTAGTTTGCTAAATTCAACAAGGTGAAACATGGAATCATTTTTACCTCATCAAATTGTGACACAAAGTTGGGTATGTGCAGGATCATGGTGTACCAAACTATGGCCTTAAGTGGCAGTGAAAAATCAGCAAATCAGGTTTATGTCAACTTGATACATAATTTTGAAGTGGTTATGGACTTTATATCAAAAAGTTGTAAGAAAATAACTTGTAGAAAATTGAATTTAGTTTCTAAACTACTAGGCTTTATCAGGAGAAAAAAATAATTGATTGGTCAAAAGTTTGAATTTTAATGCAGTACTAAGAAAATTTCAGAGTGAAAATAAAAAGTAGGTGTATGTCTGACCACCTTAATCAAAATCAAATCATAATATTTTTTTAATATAATTATAGATATGAAAACTAGACTCATGCCCAGATGTGACGCATATTTTTTGATATTTTTATTCCAAATAAATAATTAAATATGAATTTTCTACCAAAACTTTTTCGGATTAAAAAAAGTCCCGTGTCTGACCACCCTAACTAATAGAAAATTTGACCAAATTTTTTTTTTTTTCTTATACTAGGCGAAGTATAGAATGTGACGCAACTTTTAGATTTAAAAAATGTTATACCGTTTGAAAGTTATAGCTATTTTTCATTCAGTATGTCAATCAACACTTTACAATAATCTTCATTGATAAATAACTAATAAATACTTATCGAACTCAGAATTTGACAGAAATTATATTGATGGAATCTAGAGAGTGATATTAAAAAACCCATTTCGTTTCATTCAATTTCGATCAAAATAACATTGTCAGAGTCTGAGTATCACTAAAACTCTCTATAAACACGTCTTTGGGGTTGACCGGGCAGGCTTGGTAAATACCAAGCCTGATCGAATATCCGATTCCAAATCGGATATCTGATATGGCTCGGTAGTCAAATTTCAAAAAATTTCAAATTTTGGAGGGAAATTCAATTTAAACGTTCTAGTTTTTTATTTTTAAACTATTTCACTTATATTAATATGTAAAGGCATATTTTAATATATTATATATATAATAACGTAATGTAAACATACAAGAAATAATCTAGTAATATATAATAATATCTTATGTTAATCTTATTACAATCTATAAATATAATTTATATTATTATTTTTACTAAATATAATAATGTAATTTATATATATATAATACATATTATATATTATTATATTAATATGTATGTTATTAATATATCTATATAATAACATAATATTTTCATTAAATATAATAATGTTATATATATATATATATATATATATATATATATATATATATATATATATATATATATATATATATATATATATATATATATATATATATATATATATATATATATATATATATATGTATATTATTAATATGTATGTATATTATTAATATATAAGAGACAAAGGGGGTCATAGGGTGACCTATGACCTTCTTTGACCCATTAAACGACAACATATGTCCGTAGTGGTTCTAAGACCCCTACGGACATATTCGAATCATTCATATGGGTCAAAGGCGGTCATAGGGTGACCTATGACCCCTTTTGACAAATTAAACGACGACATATGTCCCTATGGGTCCTAGGACCCCTAGGGACATAGTCGAATCGTTCATATGGGTCAAAGGGGGTCATAGGGTGACCTATGACCCTCTTTGACCCATTAAACAAGGATATATGTCTCTAGGGGTCTTAAGACCCCTAGGGACATATTTGAATGGGTATTATGGGTCAAAGGGGGTCATAAGGTGATCTATGACACTCTTTGACCCATTAAACGACGACATATGTCTCTAGAGGTCCTAGGACCCCTAGGGACATATTCGAATTGTTAATATTGGTCAAACGGGGTCATAGGGTGACCTATGACCCCCTTTAACACATTAAATGATGACATATGTCCCTAGGGGTCCTAGGACCCCTAGGGACATAGTCAAATCATTCATATCGGTCAAAGGGGGTCATAGGGTGACCTATGACCCCCTTTGACCTATTAAACGACGACATATGTCCCTAGGGGTCCTAAGACCCCTAAGGACATAGTCGAATTGTTCATATGGCTCAAATGGGGTCATAGGGTGACCTATGACCCCCTTTGACCCATTAAACGACGACATATGTCCCTAGGGGTCCTAGGACCCCTACGGACATATTCGAATGGGTAATATGGGTCAAAGAGGGTCATAGGGTGACCTATGACCCCCTTTGACCCATTAAACGATGACATATGTCCCTAGGGGTCCTAGGACCCCTAGGAACATATTCGAATAGGTAATATGGGTCAAAGGGGGTCATAGGGTGACCTATGACCTTCTTTAACCCATTAAATGACGACATATGTCTCTAGGGGTCCTAGGACCCCTAGGGACATATTCAAATCGTTCATATGGATCAAAGGGGGTCATCATGTGACCTATAACCCCCTTTCACCCATTAAACGATGACATATGTCCCTAAGGGTCCTACGACCCCTAGGGACATAGTCGAATCGTTCATATGGGCGAAAGGGGGTCATAGGCTGACATATGACCTTCTTTGACCCATTAAACAACGATATATGTCTCTAGGGGTCCTAAGACCCCTAGGGACATATTCGAATGGGTAATATGGGTCAAAGGAAGTCATAGGGTGACCTATGACCCTCTTTGACCCATTAAACGATGACATATGTCCCTAGGGGTCCTAGGACCCCTAGGGACATATTCGAATCGTTCATATGGGTCAAAGGGGGTCATAGGGTGACCTATGACCCCATTTGACCCTTTAAACGACAACATATGTCCCTAGGGGTCCTAGGACCCCTAGGGACATATTCGAATGGGTAATATGGGTCAAATGGGGTCATAATGTAACCTATGACCCTCTTTGACCCATTAAACAACGACATATGTCTCTAGGGGTCCTAGGACCCCAAGGGACATATTCGAATCGTTCATATGGGTCAAAGGGGGTCATAGGGTGACTTACGATCCTCTTTGACCTATTAAATGACGATATATGTATCTAGGGGTCCTAGGACCCCTAGGGACATATTCGAATGGGTATTATGGGTCAAAGGGGGTCATAGGGTGACTTATGATTATCTTTGACCCATTAAACAATGACATATGTCCCTAGGGGTCCTAAGACCCTTAGGGACATAGTCGAATCGTTCATATGGGTCAAAGGAGGTCATAGGGTGACCTATGACCCCGTTTGACCCATTAAACGATAACATATGTCTCTAGGGGTCCTAGGACCCCTAGGGACATAGTCAAAACATTCATATGGGTCTAAGGGGGTCATAAAGTGACCTATGACCCTCTTTGACCCATTAAACGATGATATATGTCTCTAGGGGTCATAGGACCCTTAAAGACATATTTGAATGGGTAATATGAGTCAAAGGGGTTCATAGGGTGACCTATGACCCTCTTCGACCCATTAAACAACAACATATGTCCCTAGGGGTCCTAGGACCCCTAGGGACATATTCGAATCGTTCATATAGGTCAAAGGGGTATTAAACGACGACATATGTCCTTAGGGGTCCTAGGACCCCTAGAGACATAGTCCAATCATTCATATGGGTCAAACCCTATGACCCTCTTTGATTGATTAAACGATGATATATGTCTTTAGGGGTCCTAGGATCCCTACGAACATATACGAATGGGTAATATGGATCAAAATGGGTCATAGGGTGACCTATAACCCTCTTTGACCCATTAAACGATGACATATGTCCCTAGGGGTCCTAGGACCCATAGGGACATATTCGAATGGGTAATATGGGTCAAAGGGGGTCATAGGGTGACCTATGACCCTCTTTGACCCATTAAACAACGACATATGTCTCTAGGGGTCTTAGGACCCCTAGGGACATATTCGAATCGTTCATATGGGTCAAAGGGGGTCATAGGGTGACCTATGACCCCCTTTGACCCATTAAATGACAACATATGTCCTTAAGGGTCCCAGGACCCCTAGCGACATAGTGAAATCGTTCATATGGGTCACATGGGATCATAGGGTGACCAATGACCTTCTTTTACCCATTAAATGATGATATATGTCACTAGGGGTCCTAGGACCCCTAGGGACATATTCGAATGGGTAATATGTGTCAGAGGGGGTCATAGGGTGACTTATAACTCTCTTTGACCCATTAAACGATGACATATGTCCCTAGGGGTCCTAGGACCCCTAAGGACATATTCGAATGGGTAATATGGGTCAAAGGGGGTCATAGGGTGATCTATGACCCTCTTTGATCCATTAAATGATGACATATGTTCCTAGGGGTCCTAGAACCCCTAAGGACATATTCGAATCATTCATATGGGTCAAAGGGGGTCATAGGGTGACCTATGACCCTCTTTGACCCATGAATCGACGAAATATCTCCCTAGGGGTCCTAAGACCACTAGGGACATATTCAAATCGTTCATATGAGTCAAAGGGGGTCATAAGGTGACCTATAACCCTCTTTGACCTATTAAACGACGACATATGTCCCTAGGGGTCCTAGCACCGCTAGGGACATATTCAAATGGGTAATATGGGTCAAATGGGGTCATAGGGTAACCTATGACCCTCTTTGACCAATTAAATGACGACATATGTCCCTAGGGGTCCTGGGACCCCTAGGGACATATTTGAATCGTTCATATGGGTCAAAGTGGGTCATAGGGTGACCTATGACCCTCTTTGACCCATTAAATGACGATATACGTCTCCAGGGGTCCTAGGACCCCTAGGGACATATTTGAATGGGTATTATGGGTCAAAGGGGGTCATAGGGTGACCTATGACCCTCTTTGACCCATTAAACAATGACATATGTACCTAGGGGTCCTAGGACCCCTAGGGACATTGTCAAATCATTCATATGAGTCAAAGGGGGTCATAGAATGACCTATGACCCCCTTTGACCCATTAAATGACGACATATGTCCCTAAGGGTCCTAGGACCCCTAGGGACATAGTCAAATCATTCATATGGGTCAAAGGGGGTCATAGGGTGACCTATGACCCATTTGACCCATTAAACGATGACATATGCCCCTACGGGTCCTAGGACCCCTAGGGACATATTCGAATAAGTAATATGGGTCAAAAGAGGTCATAGGGTGACCTATGACCCTCTTTGACCCATTAAACGATAACATATGTCTCTAGGGGTCCTAGGACCCCTAGTGACATATTTCAATCGTTCATATGGGTCAAAGGGGGTCATAGGGTGACTTATAACCCCATTTGACCCATTAAACAATGAGATATGTCCCTATGGGTCCTACGACCCCTAGGGACATAGTCGAATCATTCATATGTGTCAAAAAGAGTCATAGGGTGACTTATGACCTTCTTTGACCCATTAAACAATGATATATGTCTCTAGGGGTCTTAGGACCCGTAAAGACATATTCGAATAGGTAATATGGGTCAAAGGGGGTCATAGGGTGACCTTTAACCCTCTCTGACCCATTAAATGACGATAGATGTCTCTAGGGGTCCTAGGACCCCTATGGACATATTCAAATGGGTAATATGGGTCAAAGGGGGTCATAGGGTTACCTATGACCCTTTTCGACCCATTAAATGATGACATATGTCCCTAGGGGTCCTCGGACCGCTATGGACATATTCGAATGGGTAATATGGGTCAAAGGGGGTCATAAGGTGACTTATGACCCTCTTTGACCCATTAAATGATGACATATGTCCCTACGGGTCCTAGGACCCCTAGGGACATATTCGAATGGTTCATATGGGTCAAACGAGGGCCATAGGGTGACCTATGACCCCCTTTGACGCATTAAAAGATGACATATGTCCCTAGAGGTCCTAGGAGCCCTAAGGACATAGTCGAATCATTCATATGGGTCAAAGGGGGTCATAGGGTGACCTATGACCCCCTTTGACCCATTAAACGACGACATATGTTCCTAGGGGTCCTAGGACCCCTAGGGACATATTCGAATGGGTAATATGGGTCAAAAGGAGTCATAGGGTGACCTATGAGCCTCTTTGACCCATTAAACGACGACATATGTCCCTAGGCGTCCTAGGACCCCTAGGGACATATTTGAATCGTTCATATGGGTCAAAGGGGGTCATAGAGTGACCTATAACCCCCTTTGACCCATTAAACGATGACACATGTCCCTATGGGTCGTACGACCCCTAGGGACATAGTCGAATTGTTCATATGGGTCAAATGAGGTCATAGGATGACATATGACCCTCTTTGACCCATTAAATGACGATATATGTCTTTAGGGGTCCTAAGACCCCTAAGGACATATTCGAATGGGTAATATGGGTCAAAAGGAGTCATAGGGTGACCTATGACCCTCTTTGACCCATAAAACGATGACATATGTCCTTAGGGGTCTTAGAACCACTAAGGACATATTTGAATCATTCATATGGGTCAAAGGGGGTCATAAGGTGACCTATGACCCCCTCTGACCCATATGAACGATTCGAATATGTCCCTAGGGGTCGTAGGACCCCTAGGGACATATTCGAATCGTTCATATGGGTCAGAGGGGGTCATAGGGTGACCTATGACCCCTTTGACCCATTAAACGACATATGTTTCTAAGGGTTCTAAGACCCCTAGGGACATATTCGAATGGGTAATATGGGTCAAATGGGGTCATAGCGTAACTTATGACCCTTTTTGACCCATTAAATGACGACATATGTCCTTAGGGGTCCTAGGATCCCTAGGGACATATTTGAATCATTCATATGGGTCAAAGGGGGTCATAGGGTGACCTATGACCCTTTTTAACCTATTAAATGACGATATATGTCTCTAGGGGTCCTAGGACCCCTAGGGACATATTCGAATGGGTATTATGTGTCAAAGTGGCTCATAGGGTGACCTATGACCCTCTTTGACCCATTAAACGATGACATATGTCCCTAGGGGTCCTAGGACCCCTAGGGACATAATTGAATCGTTCATATGGGTCAAAGGAGGTCATAGGGTGACCTATGACCTCCTTTGACCCAGGGGTCCTATGACCCCTAGAGACATATATCATCGTTTAATGGGTCAAAGAGGGTCATATGGTGACCTATGACCCCTTTTGACCCATATGAACGATCCGACTATGTCCTTAGGGGTTCTATGACCACCCTATGACCCCCTTTGACCCATTAAACGATGATATATGTCTCTAGGGGTCATAGGACCCCTAGGGACATATTTGAATGAGTAATATGGGTCAAAGAGATTCATAGGGTCACCTATGACTCTCTTTGACCCATTAATCAACGACATATGTCCCTAGGGGTCTAGGGACATATTTGAATTGTTCATATGGGTCAAAGGGGGTCAGAGGGTAACCTATGACCCCCTTTGACCCATTAAATGACGACATATGTCCCTAAAGGTCCTAGGAACCCTAGAGACATAGTTCAATCATTCATATGGGTCAAAGGGGGTCATAGGGTGAACTGTGACCCTCTTTGATCGATTAAACGACGATATATGTCTCTAGGGGTCTTAAGATCCCTAGAGACATATTTGAATTAGTAATATGGGTCAAAAAAGGTCATAGGTCACCCTATGACCCTCTTTGACCAATTAAATAATGACATATGTCCCTAGGGGTCCTAGGACCCCTAGGGACATATTCAAATGGATAATATGGGTCAAAGGGGGTCATAGGGTGACCTATGACCCTCTTTGACCCATTAAATGATGACATATGTCCCTAAGGGTCCTAAGACCCCTAGGGACATATTTGAATCGTTCATATAGGTCAAAGGGGGTCATAGGACATATGTCCTTAGGGGTCCTAGGACCCCTAGCTATATAGTCAAATCGTTCATATGGGTCGCAGGGGGTCATAGGTCTCTTTTACCCATTAAACGACTATATATGTCTCTAGGGGTCCTAGGACCCCTAGGGACATATTTGAATTGGTAATATGTGTCAGAGGGGGTCATAGGGTGACCTATGACCCTCTTTGTCCCATTAAACGATTACATATGTCCCTAGGGGTCCTAAGACCCCTAGGGACATATTCGAATGGGTAATATGGGTCAAAGGGGGTCATAGGGTGACCTATGACTCTCTTTGACCCATTAAACGATGACATATGTCCCTAGGGGTCCTAGGACCCCTAAGGACATATTTGAATCATTCATATGGGTCAAAGGGGGTCATAGGGTGACCTATGACCCTCTTTGACCCATGAAACGATGACATATGTCCCTAGGGGTCCTAGGACCACTAGGGACATATTCAAATCGTTGATATTGGTCAAAGGGGGTCATAGGTCACCCATTAAACGACGACATATGTCCCTAGGGGTCCTAGGACCCCTAAGGACATATTCAAATGGGTAATATGGGTCAAATGGGGTCATAGGGTAATCTATGACCCTCTTTGACCCATTAAATAACGCCATATGTCCTTAGGGGTCCTAAGACCCATAGGGACATATTCGAATCGTTCATATGTGTCAAAGCGGGTCATAGAGTGACCTATGACCCTCTTTGATCCATTAAATGATGCTATATGTCTCTAGGGGTCCTAGGACCCCTAAGGACATATTCGAATGGGTATTATGGGTCAAAGGGGGTCATAGGTCCATTAAATGATGACATATGTCCCTAGGGGTCCTAGGACCCCTAGGGACATAATCGAATCATTCATATGGGTCAAAGGGGGTCATAGGGTGACCTATGACCCCCTTTGACCCATTAAATGACAACATATGTATCTAAGGGTCCTAGGACCCCTAGGGACATAGTCCAATCGTTCATATGGGTCAAAGGGGGTTATAGGTCCCTTTGACCCATTAAACGATGACATATGTCCCTAAGGGTCCTAAGACCCCTAGGGACATATTTGAATGGGTAATATGGGTCAAAGGGGGTCATAGGGTGACTTATGACCCTCTTTGACCCATTAAACGACGACATATGTCTCTAGGGGTCCTAAGACCCCTAAGGACATATTTCAATCATTCATATAGGTCAAAGGGGGTCATAGGGTGACCTACAATCCCCTTTGACCCATTAAACGATGACATATGTCCCTACAGGTCCTACGACCCCTAGGGACATAGTCGAATCGTTCATATGGGTCAAAGGGAGTCATAGGGTGACCTATGACCCTCTTTGACCCATTAAACAACAATATATGTCTCTAGGGGTCCTAGGACCCTTAGGGACATATTCGAATGGGTAATATGGTTCAAAGGGGGTCATAGGGTGACCTATGACCCTCTCTGACCCATTAAACGACGATATATGCCTCTAGGAGTCCAGGACCCCTAGGGACATATTCCAATGGGTAATATGGGGCAAAGGGGGTCATAGGGTGACCTATGACCCTCTTTTACCTATTAAACAACGACATATATCCCTAGGGGTCCTTGGACCGCTAGGGACATATTCGAATGGGTAATATGCGTCAAAAGGGGTCATAGGGTGACCTATGACCTCTTTGACCTATTAAACGATGACATATGTCCGTAGGGGTCCTAGGACCCCTAGGGACATATTCGAATCATTCATATGAGTCAAAGGGGATCATAGGGTGACCTATGACCCCCTTTGACCCATTAAACGATGACATATGTCCCTAGGGTCCTAGGACCCCTAGGGACATATTTGAATCATTCATATGGGTCAAAGGGGTTCATAGGGTGACCTATGACCCCCTTTGACCCATTAAACGACGACATATGTCCCTAGGGGTCTTAGAACCCCTAGGGACATATTCGAATTGGTAATATGGGTCAAATGGGATCATAAGGTAACCTATGACCCTCTTTGACTCATTAAACGATGACATATGTCCTTAGGGGTCCTAAGACCCCTAGGGACATATTCGAATCGTTCATATGGGTCAAAGGGGGTCATAGGGTGACTTATGACCCTCTTTGACCCATTAAACGACGATATATGTCTCTAGGGGTCCTAGGACCCCTAGGGACATATTCGAATGAGTATTGTGGGTCAAAGGGGGTCATAGGGTGACCTATGACCCTCTTTGACCCATTAAATGATGACATATGTCCCTAAGGGTCCTAGGACCCCTAGGAACATAGTCGAATCATTCATATGGGTCAAAGGAGGTCATAGGGTGACCTATGACCCCCTTTGACCCATTAAATGATGACATATGTCCCTAGGGGTCCTAGGACCCCTAGGGACATAGTCGAATCGTTCATATGGTTCAAAGGGGGTCATAGGGTGACCTATGACCCTCTTTGACCCATTAAACGATGATATATGTCTTTAGGGGTCCTAAGACCCCTAGGGACATATTCGAATGGGTAATATGGGTCAAAGGGGGTCATAGGGTGACCTATGACCCTCTTTCACCCATTAAATGATGACATATGACCCCTAGGGACATATTCGAATCGTTCATTTGGGTCAAAGGGGGTCATAGGGTGACCTATGACCCCCTTTGACCCATTAAACGATGACATATGTCCCTACGGGTCCTACGACCCCTAGGGACATAGTCGAATCGTTCATATGGGTCAAAGGGAGTCATAGGGTGACCTATGACCCTCTTTGATCCATTAAATGATGATATATGTCTCTAGGGGTCCTAGGACCCCTAGGGACATATTCGAGTGGGTAATATGGGTCAAAGGGGGTCATAGGTCTATGACCCTCTTTTACCCATTAAACGATGACATATGTCCCTAGGGGTCCTAGGACCCCTAGGGACATATTTGAATCGTTCATATGGGTCAAAGGGGGTCATAGGGTGACCTATGACCCCCTTTGACCCATTAAACGACAACATATGTCCGTAGGGGTCCTGGGACCCCTAGGGACATAGTCGAATCGTTCATATGAGTCAAATGGGGTCATAGGTGACCTATGACCCTCTTTGACCCATTAAACGATGAACCTCTTTGTATTATATATTATTATATTAATATGTATAATAATATAATATATATATAACAACGTAATATTTTTATTAAATATAATATATATTATAAATATTATTATATTAATATGTATGTTATTAATATATCTATATAATATCATAATATTTTAGGATATATAACGTAATATTTTAGGATATACTATTTATACCATTTTAGGATAATAATTATAATATAAATAAACACTAAATATTAATATTATTATATGTATAGTAATAATAATATTAGTATTATAGCTATAATAATAATATATATTAATACTATATATTGTAGCTTAATATAAATAAACACTATATATTTACACTATTATATCTTTATTAATAATATTAATACTATTATAGGTATAATAATAATATTGATACTATAGGTATATTAATATTATTGATACTTTATACTAATACTAATATACTATTAACTTAGTTATAAATTAAAGTCGTTTGCCTCCAAATATTTTTATAATATTAATATTATTGTGGCAAAGGAGGAAAACCTTAGCAAGTTTTCCCCCCAAAAGTCCTTTTCTTATATCGGATATCCGTTCCTGGATCGGATATCCGATTTGAAAGCGGATATTCAATTTTACTGGCATCAATTTCCAATATTTGACTGTCCCTACAGACCCGACAACATTACTTTTTAACCTCTTTTTTCGCTGGATTTGTAAAAAGTCGCATTTTTGGGCCCAACCAATCGAAAAAAATTCGAAAATATAACCTTAGGTGTTCGAATTTGTCATCTGAATGGGGAGCAGTAGTCGTCGAAAGGATAAACGTAAAAAGAAGATATCCAATGAAAACATTGCGGCATATAGGGAAAGGGACAAAATGAAACACCAAAAAAAAAGACAAGGTATGCTAAATATCAATCAAGTTGACGATGAATTAATAGAAGGTGAAATCATAGAGTCAAATAATGAAAATGTACAGTTGGGGAATGAAAATGTACCTATTGAAAATGATAATGCGGAAATTGAAAATGTAGAGATTGAAAATTTTGAAGAAGAAATGCCACCAAGTCATAATCCAAATTGCATAATTGACCATGTCGAAGATGACAATGCACAGGAACCTAATGCACAAGAACCTTACATATCTCCTAATTATAATCGACATGAAGGTTCTAAAACACCAAAATGGATAATCGAAATTGATGAAACGATTATGACTAGTTTGGAAGGAAAAAAATTAGAAAGAACCATTCGGTTATGGGCTTCAAGACTATATCAGATGTTTTTCGGCAACAAGATAGTGATAGAGCAATGTCAGCTTTCCATGCACTTATTAAAGATGCAAAAGATGAGATCTATGCTTTCCAAATTGAAAATTCGTGTCAATAAAAAGTTGGAAAGAAATGCCGTTATTGTGAGGAATCTTTTTAGTGCTCTCAATAGCGTTGGAAAAAATAGCAGAGAGAAGGATAATAGAGCTGCTCAAAGGGTTATTACAACCTCTTTGGTAAGTCATCATTTGAGAAAGGGTAGATATATGAGACAAACTTGTATTGATTTGAATATAAATCGTACTGCTTTGAGAAGAGCACTGAGTCGACGAGAGAAAATTGATGATCCTCTTCAAAATGAAACATAGGCATTTGGTGGGAGACTTCCACATTTTGATAAGAAGCTATCCGATGATGTGAAGGAAGAAATTATACAATTTTGGCACTCTAACTCACGAGTATCACCCAATGCTAAAGATGTCTTAAACTTGAGAATTGGCATCAAAGACCGCACACCACATCCTAAACACTATTTGGAGGTAAGTCAAACTATGTTGTTCAAACAATTTAGAGAGAGTCATCCAAGTGTTCATATATAACAAAGGGCTTTTGAATCTTTGAAGCCATTTTATTGTGTGCCACTCAAAATTCAAAATACATGTTGTTGCAAATATCATGTTGAGTTTTCTATGCACCATGAACTATTACGCTCCATCTGTTTTACTTTGCATAGTAAAGAAATGTTGGAGGATTGTGGGGCTAGTGGGCTTCCAAAATCATCAAGAGACTTGTTAGATCAACTCTTATGTCGTAGAGTTGATGGTTGTTCCTTTTATAAAAATGCTTGCTTAAATGAGAAGTGTTCAGAATGTGGTGGCTTATCCAAGTTTGACACATGTTTCCATGAGGGGTGTGAACAAGATCTTGGAAAGACAATAGTGAAAAAAAGGGTCTATTAAATGGTGAAATACACATTGAAGAGTGGGAGTGAGAGCTCTAGATGTGAATTGGTTGAAAAAGATATCAATGTGGCTAATTTTATTTCAGATTTCAAGGCAAATCTTTTTTACAAGTATGCAAGACATAGTCATAGATCTCAGTGGTTGGATCAACAATTTAGAACAAGGAGACTTTTCCCATTGGCACTATTATATCAATTGTTGATTTTGCTGAGAACTACACATTGCAACCTCAAAATGAGACACAATCTCAATATTACAACTCTATTCAAATTGCAATTTTTGTTCACATAACATATAAACATGCCCCTGATAGTGCAGAAGATAATCGAAAGATTATTAGAGAGTATCATTTTTATATGAATGATGATAGATCTCACTCTCACGAGTTTGTGCAACATTGTTTCAAAAAAAAATTTGATTTCTTACACGAGCATGCAATTGCTATGGATAGACATATCATTTGGTCAGATAACTGTACAGGTCAATTCAAGAATGCTCGCATGTTTTATTGGTTGTGTAGGATGCACGTAGCGAGAGGGGTGCCTCATATTTGGAGTTTTTTTGAGTCCGGCCATGGAAAAGGGGAACATGATGGAGCAGGGGCATGTGTGAAGAGAGCTCTAGTTAAGGAGCAACTGAAGATTTCAACAACAGAGCTTCTTGATGCTCGTAGCATTGTTGATTGGTGTAGTTTAGCATTATCACAGGGGGGGACTCTTAATTCAATGGTACGCAAGTTCTTTTGGTTGGTTGAGGAAGGGTCCATAGGTGATAGATTAGATTTTTCTACAGTAAGAGACTCATCAAAAATGCATTCATTTCGGAGCTCTAATTCTAGTACATGGACCATTTGGACACGACAACTAGCTTATTTTTGTCGTACTTATTTTCAGTGTGAGTCAAGTGAGTGGGTCGACACATGGGCTCCACATTATCTTACTCCATTGTCTATCATACCCTCTATCAAAAATGATAACATGGAAAGTTCACTTGAGCATAACCATCTATCAGATCTACTTCAGCCAGGACATGTCTTTGCATTGGTTGTACCATAGGGGAATGATGAGAAATCCAATTATTGGTTAGCACGTTGTGTAAGAGGCAAACAAAAACTTGCACAACCGATCACAAATGATGATGGATTCACGTATCCTACTGATTCAGTGGTTGTTGCTGGAACATGGCTGCGAACATACATGCTTAGAAGGAACGAAATTCCTGCATTCGAAGACTATCAAAAGCACAAAGTAATTCTCATATATTCGCATCTTATTATAGCAACAAATGTAAAGTTATTGAAGCATCAAGGAAGACCAAAAGTAAAAGAACTTTTTACTATTGCTAATGTTGATCATGAAGCCTTGTTGGAGACCCTAAAACAGAGAGAGGACCCTATTGGAATACTCGACTAGGTATATATACTTCTTATGTTATTTTCTTCATAATGATTTAATGAATTGATATTATCTTGTTTAATACAATAAGTTACTAATTTTTGTATGATATTGGAATGTAGGTACATCATGAAGAGTTGGAGGGGGGTGGTATTGGGGAGATTTTCTAAAATTTATGATGTATTATGATGTAAAATGTGTAGTTTTTTGTATATGGTTTTTGTATTTTGGTAGGTTCTTTGTAAGGAATTATAAGAGGAAGATATTGAACAAGTTCTTCTAAATCATATTTTCATGTGATACAATGCTATAATGACAATCTTAAGAGCATTGTAAGAAATGAATAATGTTGAGCAAGGAACGAGAAACAATCCAAGTAAGTTAAGTGTGAAACAATGTTACCATGAGATAAGCAACTCCACGAGCATACACCAAGATGGTTCAACAATGGAGACAATGATTTATAAGGGGAAAGCAAAGAAAACCCCTTGTGAGTTATTATGAATGAAGGCAAATGCCTAAAGAAGAGAGAGAGAGAGAATTGGAGCAAAGGTAGCTCAATACAATAACATCAAGTGCTTAGAGTGGTGTGTAGTTGTGTAGAAAGAAGGAGGAGCATCTCTTATATAGAGATGAGAGAGGAGTTGCATTTGTAACTCCCATTTCTATGAATGCCACATTCATAATAGGTGTGTGCAAAGTGTCACAATCCTCTTAAGGAGGATAAACTAAATAAAGAAATAAACAAGAGTTGTCCTTACATGTGGAATAATGGACAAATAATGACATGTCCTCCACATGTGTACAAGTGGACAAATTACATGTAGGGACCCTTGGAATATCCTAATTAAAATATATCCAAGGAAAGATTAACCTTTCTAACACCCCCCCTTAATCTTTACTTGGGGAGTGTACTTCAACGGGTTGCAAACCCAAATTTTTACAATGGAACTGAAATTTCTCTTTAGAAAGTGGTTGGTTAAGATATCAGCCACTTGATCTTCTCCTTTACAATAAAGAAGAATAATTTGATTGTCTTCAACTTGTTCTCGAATGAAGTGATGTTGAAGTGAAATATGTTTAGTGCGAGCATGATATACTGGATTCTTTGCCAAGGCAATAGCACTTTGATTGTCACAATGTATAGGTGTAGGTGATTGTTGAAGTAGACCAAAATCATCAAGAAGTCTTCGAATCCACAGAGCTTCTTTAGCTGCATTGGTACAACCTTTGTATTCAGCTTCCGTTGAGCATAGGGAAATAGAGTGTTCCTTTTTGCTTTTCCAAGAAATTGGACCTGAACCAACAAAGAAAACATAACCACAAGTGGATTTCCCATCATTGGGATCTCCACCTAGATCGGAATCAGTATAGCCATGTAAAATGAATTCAGAGTTTGGATCATAAAATAAGCCTATATTAATAGTTCCTTTAATATACCTTAAGATGCGTTTAGCAACTTTAAAATGAGTTTGTTGAGGTTTAGACATAAAACGAGACACTAAACCAACACTATAAGCAATATCAGGTCTAGTAAGAGTTAAATAATTTAAACTTCCTACTAATTGTCTATACAAAGTTTCATCAACAAAAGGAGTATTCATATCATTTATTAATTTAGTTCCTAATTCACATGGAATTTAAACATGGTTAGAGTCATTCATCTTAAATTTTTCTAAAAGATCATAAGCATACTTGCTTTGAGAAAAAAATATACCATTAGGAGTTTGAAAAATTTGCATACCTAAGAAGTAATGTAAGATACCTAAGTCGGTCATTTGAAATTTTTGTTTAAGTTGGAATTTAATATCAGAAATCAAAATGTCTAAACTAGAAGTGAGAATTAAATCATCTACATAAACAATAACAATGATAATATCATCGATAGTATGTTTAATAAACAAATTAGGATCATTTTTGCTTCTAGTAAAACCTTGAGAAATGAAGAAAGAATTAATTTGAGAATACCATTCTCTAGGTGATTGTTTAAGGCCATAAATAGATTTGTTCAATTTGCAAACTAGATTTTCACTACCTTTCTTAACAAATCCAGGAGGTTGAGCCATATAGATTTCTTCATGTAACTCACCATTTAAAAAAGCACTTTTAACATCCATTTGATGAATGGGCCAATTCAGTTTAGATGCTAAAGCAAGAACTAATGTGATAGTAGGCATTTTAGCAACAAGTGCAAAGGTTTCATTATAGTCTAAGCCTTCAATTTGGGAAAAGCCTCTAGCAACTAGTCTAGCTTTAAATTTACTAATTTCATTATTAGTATTCAATTTTGTTTTATATAACCATTTACATGAAACTAGGTTTTTGCCAGGAGGTAATGTGACTAAGTCCCAAGGGTGATTAGCAAGTAACGAATCATATTCCTCTTGCATGGCTTTCTGCCAATGAGGTTGAGAGTTAGCTTGATCAAAAGACTTAGGATCGTTAGAATTCATAATAGTAGTCATCAAAGCATAATTACAATAATTAATCCTTCTATGTTTAATTCCACCAGATTTAGAAATATAATCATCAGCTTCATTGATGAGATTTTGAGCCCATTTAGGTTTACGTTTTGTTGTAATGGAATTATCACCAGAGGAAGAATCATGAGTAAGAATGGTATCATTAGTATCTATTGGAGTATCATGAGATGTAGGAGTAGAAATAACCTGTGGTACTTGATTAAAAGAAAGAGTAGGGTTAAGAGAGGGAGGTTGGTCCTCCACTAGCACAATTTTAGTGCTACTGAATTCTTCATCCATTGTAGTAGAGCAATCATGAACTCCAGTTTCTGCAATACAAACATCTCTAGCAACTTGAACTTTGTTAGTAGTGGAATCATAAACACGATAACCCTTAGTGTGTTCATCATAGCCAACAAACATATAAGGAGATGACTTAGCATCTAATTTATGCCTTTTCTGTTTAGGCGTATGGACATAAGCAGTAGAACCAAATATTCGTAAATGATGTAAATTTGGTTTCCTACCAGACCAAGCCTCTTCTGGAGTGATAGCTTTGAGAGCTTTGGTAGGAGTCCGATTAAGAATATAAGTTGCACAAAACATGGCTTCAGCCCAAAATTTATAATGCAAATTCTTAGCATGCAACATGCTTCGAGCCATTTCAACAATGGTCCGATGCTTTCTTTCTGCTACACCATTTTGTTGTGGTGTATAAGGAATAGTAAGCTCGTGCTTAATTCCACATGATTTCAAATAAGAATGAAAAGCATTATTCACATATTCTTTCCCATTATCAGTTCTAAGAATTTTAAGTTTATACCCAGATTGCCTTTCCACATATAACTGAAATTCAATAAATATATCAAGAACTTGATCCTTGCTATGCAAAAAATAGATCCAAGTTCGTCTAGAAAAATCATCAACAAAGGTAAGTGCATACCGAGAACCTTGGATGGAGGTATTCTCCATGGGACCCAAAAGATCACTATGGACAAGATGCAACTTATGAGTTGCTCGCCATGATTTTCCACTTGGAAAGGGCTCCCTATGCATCTTACCACTCATACAACCTGTACAGGTAATCTTGGAAGGAATAATGTTAGGCAAGCCATCAACCATATTATGCTTTTGCATGAAAGTAATATAATCAGAATTTAAATGACCAAGTCTTTCATGCCATATATTGAAATCAATAGAAGTATGTAAAGAATATCGTGAACTAGCAAATTCATGGAATTTAAACAAATTGTCATTATCCATTTTAGCATAAGCAATTACTTTAAGAGTTTGAGGATCTATAATATAACATGTATCTTTGTAGAATTCAACTTTATAGTTCTGACATAACTGTGAAACAGAAATTAGATTAGTTTTCAAGTTAGGGACATATAGAACATTATGCAATTTACCATTAGGAATAGTAACATCACCTAGTCCTTCAACTTTACAAGTCTGATTATTAGCTAACTGAATAGGAATGTTAGCAATATCAGGTTGTAAGGAATCAAAAATTTCTTTATGAGAGGTGACATGTTGGGATGCACCACTATCAACAATCCACTCTAGAGGTTTACAAAGATTAAAGCTACAAGTAAAAGCTTGACGAGAATTAGAATAAGTTGAATTACCTTTTCTATGGTTTGAGGTTTGATGATTGGTACTATGATTCATAGGTTTTCTATCATTTTGTTTTTTAAAACAATTATTAACAAGGTGACCATCTTTGCCACAATAAGAACAATGAGGTTTGGGATTGGAATGGTTCCTCTGATTAGGATTACGAGTATTATTAGGGTGATGGGTATTATTATATTTGGGATGAAATTTATTGTTAGTGTTATTTGAATTAGATGGCTTGTAATTATGATTATTGGAACGAGAATTATTAGTTGAATTTCTAGAGACAAATGCATGTTCAGTTGATTTGAGAGTACCAAACTGGATTAGCTTAGCTTCTTCTTGTCTCAATAAAGTTTGCAAAATAACATAAGTTAACTGAGAAGATAAAGTAGGAATAGCAAGTTGTGCATGAATATTGGTTATAAACTGTTGAAACTGTCTTGGAAGACATTTATTAAGAATAAGATGGATTAAACGAATATCCTCTAATTGAATACCTAAAGCCATAATTTGACTTTTAAGAGAATCAAATTTTAAGAGGAATTCATCCATACCTTTAAAATCTGCATACCTGAGATCTTCGAGTTGATCTTGTAATTGTATTTTGCGATATTCATCGCTACTGTCATACTTGGTCTTCAAGATGGACCACGCATCATGAGCTTTAGAACAGTGAGCAATTAAGACATATAAATCTGGAATAATAGAAATACCAATTAACCCTAAAGCTTCTTCGTTTTTATCTTTCCAGGTATCTTTCTCATCTTGAGTAGCCGCTGAACCGGGCTCAAGAGAAGGGTCAGTGGCTATTTCAAAGAGATGTTTAAAACGAAAAATAAATGAGATATGGGTTTTCCAAGAATGATAATTTGAATAATTAAGTTTGATTTCTGGAATTAATGTTGACATGATTAAAAAAAAATTCTTTCCTTCTTTTTTTTGAAAAAAAAAAAATGCCCTTGATTTGAGAATCAAATGATTTGGAAAAAAAAATTAAAATTTTTATGAATTGAACAAAATTGTTTTTTTTTTTTTTTTTAAAAAAAATTATTTTATGTTATTATTATTATTATTTTTTTAAGAATATTTGATTTTTTTTAAATTATTTTAATTATAATTAATAGTGATAGTGGAATTTAAAAATAGTAAAAGTTTAATTAAAATGAAAAAAGAAGGAGGGGGAAACGGTTTTAAATCAAAAATTGAGGGAAGCAAGCGGTGGCTACCGCGTGGCAAGAGAAAGCGACGGTCGGTGGTCGCCGCGTGTGTGGAGCAGCGAGCCGCGGGCAGTGGTTGCCGCGTGGTGGGAGCGGCCAACGTCGGTGGTCGCCGCGTGTGTGGAGCGGCGAGCCGCGGGCGGTGGTGGGGGGTTTTAAAAACACAGAGTGCGCAGTAAGGGTGCAGAGGTGGCGGCGGCGGAATGTAACCGTCGGCAGGATGTTGGCGCGGCGGCGCAAATGTTTGCGCGGCGGCGGGATTGTTGGCGCGGCGGTGCGATTTGTTTGCGCGGCCGAAAATGTTGCAGCGTGTCCGGGCCAAAATATGTAACAGTGCCTTTGGCGGGTGGCTGAGGCACGAGGTGGCCCGGCCGCCTTAAACAAAAAATAAAAGAATTTTTTTTTTGTTTTTTATATATATAAAAACTTTATACTATATTTTTTTTAAAAAAAAGAAGTAAAATATATTTTTTTCCTAAAAAAATTTTTGATAAATAAAGTGAGAGGAAAAAAAAAAAAAAAAGCTTCACTATTGTAATATGTTTTGTTTTGGCGGCATGCCGTCCAAAACAAACCAAAAAAAAACTACTAAGAAAACCCTTTGGCGGCAAGCCGTCCAAAGAGGGTTAGAAAAGAATAAGAAGCTTTATAAGAAAACCCTTTGGCGGCAAGCCGTCCAAAGAGGGTTAGTAAAAAAAATGAAGCTTTGCAAGAAAACCCTTTGGTGGCAAGCCTTCCAAAGAGGGTTAGTAAAAAAAACTTTCATGCACAAGATTAGTTAAAATGAGCTAAGATCACAACACAATCTTCTTCTCTCAATAACGTCTCCAAGTAAGGTGTGCTCCAATGAATGGCAACCTTCACCACAAAACTTAAAACAAGAATTAGATAACCAAGCTCTGATACCATGTAAGAAATGAATAATGTTGAGCAAGGAACGAGAAACAATCCAAGTAAGTTAAGTGTGAAACAATGTTACCATGAGATAAGCAACTCCACGAGCATACACCAAGATGGTTCAACAATGGAGACAAGGATTTATAAGGGGAAAGCAAAGAAAACCCCTTGTGAGTTATTATGAATGAAGGCAAATGCCTAAAGAAGAGAGAGAGAGAGAATTGGAGCAAAGGTAGCTCAATACAATAACATCAAGTGCTTAGAGTGGTGTGTAGTTGTGTAGAAAGAAGGAGGAGCATCTCTTATATAGAGATGAGAGAGGAGTTGCATTTGTAACTCCCATTTCTATGAATGCCACATTCATAATAGGTGTGTGCAAAGTGTCACAATCCTCTTAAGGAGGATAAACTAAATAAAGAAATAAACAAGAGTTGTCCTTACATGTGGAATAATGGACAAATAATGACATGTCCTCCACATGTGTACAAGTGGACAAATTACATGTAGGGACCCTTGGAATATCCTAATTAAAATATATCCAAGGAAAGATTAACCTTTCTAACAAGCATTTATAACTATATGAAAGATAATTGCATGTGGATATCTTATTACAAATTTGGTTTTTTCCTTATTTGACATAAAGCTGACATTATGATTATTAAAACTATTTTTATCAAACTAATCAAATAAGAATAATCTAGAAAGTACGGATGAACAATTAGAATACTTGATTTCTTCCATTTTGCAACCAATCATAGCATTTGAAAGCATAAAGAGTCATAATATTGTATAATGTTTTGAAAGACTTTCATATTGAAAAGTTGTATGAAGCACATTTGGGATAAGCCATGAAATCCATGAAAGAAGATAGCATGTAGGATAAGCAATTAAAGCCAATAATCAAGATAGCACATGCATAATGACATGATATGGAGTTGGATATGAAGGCTATGAGTGGATGAGTCATTAGAGGTATCAACAATCCCATCATAAATGAGATCTTGGATTTTATGTTTCAACACTATGGAATCTTTAGTTTTATGAAATTTTCTTCCATGGAGATTAATTTAAGAATGCCCTGTGTGTATGTAAAGGTCTTAAGGGAGATTAATTTAAGAATGCAATATCCTCCTCTAACCTTTTCTCAAGTTTAGAATTGATTTCTATCATGTGCTTAGAGAGATGAAGGTAAGAAAGATTATTTGTCTCTTCTAGCTCTTTGTATTGAACATATAGAAAGAGAGATGACAAGTGAACAAATTTAAGTGTAGTCAATAGATCAAGGAAACCATTTAGTGAAAGAAATTCTTAGTATGCATATCATAGACCATGAAGTTAGAAAATACCAATAGCTCTAAGACCAAAGAGCCATTTTAAGCATGTTCAAGCACTAGAGACATAGAAAATCAAAGTCAATTTATGAAACTCCCCTTAGCAAAAAATGCAAACAAATATTTGCATTTGATGTTTTGACTTGGTTGAAAAAGTTTGACAATAATTGATAATATTGCAAGCTTGATGTTCAAAAGCAAGTTTTTTTCCAAGAAAGATAGTGACACATGGAATAGTCTTCAAACAATCAAGCAAGGCACAAAGCAACCTTTCATGATACAAGTCAAAGGGGTCAACCTTTCTTGACAACTTTTTAAAATCTAACTCCTAACAGCTACAAGTCAATACCATTAGCTCCGAGTGGGTGGGTGAACCATAGTGACACCCTTGTTCCAACCACGTAGACCCTTGACCATTCGTCGCCACCCCGTACCAAGGAGTCTCCAAGGTGCTCTAAGTGCATTTTGAGGTCGATCTTTCGAGGGTCATAACTCAGAGCTCGTGAGGGCTATCGATGAACTATCAAATGCTACAGGACAGTGATACTGAGGCCTAAAATAACCTATCTCATATTTTAAGATCAAAAAGTTTCTTAAAATATCCTAATACTTTAAATATTATCTTAAGGAATATATTATAAATCTTCCTCATAATATTTTAAGTGTGTATGTGTAAGTCACTTTTCCATTTCTTCAAGACTTGATCCTGATAGTGAGAGAAATATTGCAGCATTGGAGACTGTAGGTAAACTATCTGAAAAGTGCCGAGCAAAATCTAGTATAAGTCTATTATTTGGGCTCATAAAATAAACTACATTCAAAAGAAAAACATTTTGAATCACAGAAGAAATTAAATCAGTTTGAATACCTTACATCAGCTAATATTCATATAATCCATAATAATATTAAAATTTTGCTACACACCAATTTAAAACTAATCTGAGAACCAAATTCCACAAACCCTATAGAATTACTCCAAAATAATAAATATGAAGAAATATACATATAAAATATAATGCCAATAGGTATATTAAAGATCAACATGAGAAAAACTAAGGGATTATACGAGCACAAAAAGATCACCCATCTAACACTAAAAACAATAAAAATCACCCTAAAAATTACTTGAAAACACAATTAATTTATTACACATATTTAAAAATCAAGATAATCAAATAAAATTATCTATTCTGTTTGGATTCAGCACAGCGATCTCGCTCGATGCCAAAACTCGCAGTGTGCCTCAGTTCATAGGTGCACCACAGCGTAACTTTGAAATCATTGATCTTGGCATCGAATCGTCAATGCCATTAGCTCCAAATGGGCAGGTGAACCCTAGTCACACCCTTGTTCTGTCCATGAAGAACATCCATCATTTGCGGCCACCTCGTACCGAGGAGTCTCCAAGGTGCTTTAAGTGCATTTGGAGGTCGATCTTTCGAGGGTTATAACTCAGAGCTCGTGAGGGCTATCGATGAGCTGTCAAATGCTACAGGACAGTGATCCTGAGGCCTAAAATAACCTATCTCATTTTCGAGAGATCACATTCCATTTAGATTCAGCACAACGATCTCGCTCGATGCCAAAACTCGCAATGTGCCTCAGTTCATAGGTGCACCACAACGTAACTTTGAAACCGCTGATCTTGATATCAAATCATCAGTGCCATTAGCTCTGAGTGGGTGGGTGAACCATAGTGACACCCTTGTTCCAACCATGTAGACCCTCGATCGTCCATGGCCACCCTATACCGAGGAGTCTCCAAGGTGCTCTAAGTGCATTTTGAGGTCGATCTTTCAAGGGTCATAACACAAAGCTCGTGAGGGCTATCGATGAACTGTCAAATGCTACAGGATGGTGATACTGAGGCCTAAAATAACCTATCTCATTTTTGAGATATCACATTCTGTTTGGATTCAGCACAGCGATCTCGCTCGATGCCAAAACTTGCAGTGTGCCTCAGTTCATAGGTGCACCACAACATAACTTTGAAACCGTTGATCTTGGCATCGAATCGTCAGTGCCATTAGCTTCGGATGGGTGGGTGAACCCTAGTCACACCCTTGTTCTGTCCACGAAGACCATCCATCATTTGCGGCCACCCCGTACCGAGGAGTCTCCAAGGTGCTCTAAGTGCATTTGGAGGTTGATCTTTCAAGGGTCATAACTCAAAGATTGTGAGGGCTATCAATGAACTGTCAAATGCTATAGGACGGTGATGCTGAGGCCTAAAATAACCTATCTCATTTTTTAGAGATCACATTTCATTTGGATTTAGCACAGCAATCTCTCTCGATGCCAAAACTCACAGTGTGCCTCAGTTCATAGGTGCACCACAGCGTAACTTTGAAACTGTTGATCTTGGCATCGAATCGTCAGTGCCATTAGCTTCGAATGGGAAGGTGAACCCTAGTCACACTCTTTTTCTGGCCACGAAGACCATCCATCATTTGCGGCCACCCCGTACCGAGGAGTCTCCAAGGTGCTCTAAGTGCATTTGGAGGTCGATCTTTCAAGGGTCATAACTCAAAGCTCGTGAGGGCTATTGATGAACTATCAAATGCTACATGACGATGATCCTGAGGCCTAAAATAACCTATCTCATTTTTGAGAGATCACATTCTGTTTGGATTCAGCATAGCGATCTCGCTCGATGCCAAAACTCACAGTGTGCCTCAGTTCATAGGTGCACCACAGCGTAACTTTGAAACCATTGATCTTGGCATTGAATCATCAATTCCATTAGCTCTGGATGGGCAGGTGAACCCTAGTCACACCCTTGTTCTAGCCACGAAGACCATCCATCATTTGCGGCCACCCCGTACCGAGGAGTCTCCAAGGTGCTCTAAGTGCATTTGGAGGTCGATCTTTCGAGGGTCATAACTCAGAGATCGTGAGGGCTATCGATGAACTATCAAATGCTACAGGACGGTGATGCTAAGGCCTAAAATAACCTATCTCATTTTTGAGAGATCACATTCCGTTTGGATTCAGCACAACAATCTCGCTCGATGCCAAAACTCGCAGTGTGCCTCAGTTCATAGGTGCACCACAACGTAACTTTGAAACCTTTGATCTTGGCATCGAATCATCAGTTCCATTAGCTCTGGATGGGTGGGTGAACCCTAGTCACACCCTTGTTCTGGCCACGAAGACCATCCATCATTTGCGGCCACCCCGTACCGAGGAGTCTTCAAGATGCTCTAAGTGCATTTTGAGGTCGATCCTTCGAGGGTCATAACTCAAAGCTCGTGAGGGCTATCGATGAATCGTTAGAGGAGATAAGTTTGTAAGGATGGAGTGGCTTAGTGTTTTTGCTAAAATAAGTTAGTGGGAAGGCTTTATTAGAGGGTCTTGGCCAAACTAGTGGGGTGTTTGCCCACTCTCTAATTTTAGAGACACGTAAGTTTTGGAGGGAGATTAGGGGAGCTCTACTACAACTATCCTTACCCTAGCTTGGACCAAGGTTGGTATCTCAAACTTGCTTCTTTTCCATTTCTTTCTTTTAGCATGGTTAAGCAAATATGCAAGTGTGGAGCTTATCAATGGAGTATGCATTGTATTGCATTGTGGAGTAGCATTCATGTGAGTGCTTGAATGGTGTTCATTCCATGTAGATTAGTGTGACAGTATTGTGCATCTTGTTGTATTGTGTGGAGTATTGTGAGTATGAGGTTTGGATTTCATCTATTTCCTTGTTGTATTATGGGTGTTGATATTGTGTTGTGAAAATGTGATGTGCTCTTGAAAATTTCTTGTTTTATTTCTACTTGGTTTTGTTTTCTTGTTTTGTGCTTGAGTATTGTTATGGGCATGGGACTTACACTCACCCTTGTGGGAAGGGAAGAGAAGTCCAGGGTGAAGGGCTTAAGTTGGGTTCAAAAAATGTATTGAGAACCTTGGAGTATGGGCTCCATTGTATGCCATAACATTTCATATCTTGTTGGGGGTGATAAGGAAAGTATGGTGTAGAAAGGAAGTTTGAGGAGTTACAGCTGATGGTAGTGGGTTTGGAGGAGGAAATGTGGAGGCCCTGAGAGGGGATTAAATGGTTCATTTATGATAGCCCCGAGAGGGCATGAAATTTGGTGAATTATGATAGCCCCGAGAGGGCATGAAAATTGTTTATTGCAAATATGGTTTGGTATGGCAAGTCTCCATTTTAGAACACACCTTCACCCTATGTTTATGGTTCCATCTGTGAAGCCATTGTGAAATAGTCTTGGGGGGAAATTGTTCAAGTTTGAAATGTAATGTTTATGCATTGAAAGATTGTATGTGTATCCCAGTTTGAGCCTTGTTCCCTAGCGCGGGGGTGGTCTCTTTGAGGCCTATGGTTGGGTGGAAAGCACCCTTGGTCCTTTTTATTTTGTTGTGTTGCATATGCAGATTTGTGTCCAAGGGAGCAATGGAAATGGCTTGGAATGATCATCTAGCAGATTGATGCTGGATGAGAAAACTTGACATTGTGCCCTCATTTGTGAAGGAGGATTCACCAGCTTGTTCATGTTCTCAACGATCATGTTGGACAATGTTCATGCTACTCATTGCCCATATCTTTCAATGTCCATGTTCCTTATGATTTTGAAAAGTCCCTTATGTTGCCCCATTGTGATGGAAGGAGATTGTATCATTGTTACCTAATGTACATGTAGAAGAAATAATTGATAAGGTTGTATATGCATGTTTCATTTGGAGTTTATATTGTTATGAAAGCATTGGTACGAGTCACAGATTTGCTTTGACATCATTGTTATCATTTGAAAATGTGAAAGAAATTTTTCTCCTTGTGGTATTGTAAATGACTAGTTGATAATAACAATCCATAGAAATTATGTGATACCATTGATTATATAAATTTAAAACTTAGTAGATTGCTTACAATCTTGTTGTGCACTCAATAATTTGGAAGGAAATTTTTATGTTCATATCACATGCATGGATAACATTGATTTTAATTACCAAGCTTAATGCAATTCTAAGCAAGAAAATCATCAAATTAATTTTATGATATGACAAAATGAAGTTTGTTGTAAGAGAAGACATAATAAAATCTATGAGATACATTGCTATAGGCATGCATTTTCCTCTCTAGAAAATGTATGGTAAAGGAAAATAAATCCCTTCCTTAATACAGAGCAATAAAATATTAAAGAATATTCCCAGATTCTAGACTGCTATCCAATAAAAATAAAAATAATAATAGCATATAGACACTAATGAGTGTCCTAGACTAATATATTTTCTAAGTGACAGAATGGTACACATTACAAGCTTGTGACCTCTAAGTCACATCCAACACTCAAATAATAAATTAGTAATTAAATAAATAAAGGCATATTAGTGTGCATGTTAGAGAATATGACAAATTTAAATATTTAACTCAAAAATAAAATAAAATCCAAGATTGATTGGATGTACATATAATAGGGTTTTAATATGAAGTAAGTTGTCGGGATGATGGGATTGGAGAATCAAGGATAAGGATGGATGGTGGATTAAAATAATAACTCAAATCTAGTTTTATCTAGTCAATAAAGCACATTGATACATTGATACATATATGTCAGAACGACAAGGTATGTTATATACAAACCTTATTTATACACTTGCACCTAATCCTTGCATAAACAATTCATCTAACAAATTTAAATTGACACACTCAATACGATGGTGTAGTAGGATGTGTTTAAATACAGATCGTGAATTATTATTGAGTTAAGTACTTTGAATTGGCCCTTAGACTTACTAAGAGTTCCTCATTTTATGTGCTTACTAATTCGTACTATGAAACTACTTTGAATCTTAACATGCTTTGATAATAATAATATTGATAGTGAGAAAGTGAGCTTATGGTGAATAGTTAGATATAATTTAATGTAAAAAGTAAATGTAATAGTAGAGTAATTATAGTAATTAAAATAGTAAATGTAAAAGCATGGCAATGTAGCTAGATTAGTTAGTAGTTGATGAGCTAGATAGTTAGTAATTGTCTTTTGTTAGAGTGAGTTTAATTTATGTATTGAAATAGTAATTTTTGTGTTTAGAAAACTGTAGTGAGTGCTAGTTTGGTGAGGAAGCAATGTTGATAGATAATGAGGATATAGTAATATAGTAATTGTCACATTAATATATATTGTAATAATTAATGAATGTGTGTACATTGGTAATGAGGATAATAAGTAATTCTGATCCCCTTCCCTTACATGCTAGAATCACGACCTATTCCATATGATACAACCGACAGACCCTAATAGAATATTAGTATTAGAGGCTTGTTAGGATATGAATTACCTCACTAATTTATGAGTGTTGTATCTTGACCTTTCTCGTTTGACTCGTGATGCTAACTTGAACTAGACTGTCATCCAATCTATTTGAAAACCACCTGGGACTAAAATGTTAACACCTTCACACTATTCACATGAGTCTTGAACTCCTATTCAATGATAACCTTGTTTTACAATATTTAATTTCTTATGTGACTTCATAAGCTACAAAAAAAATAAAAAATTGTTGTGTTTTTACTAGTAAAATTTAGGGCATGACACATGATCAAAAATAAATTGAACAATACTAGATACTAAATCAATATGTATATCATTGTGCACGTAAATGACAAAAATATATATCAAAATGCATGTATCCATAGACAAAATTTTACACAAATATATATCAAAGATCATGTATCCATAGAAAAAGTACTCAAATATATATATATCAAAATACATAGATCCATATACAAAATGTGGCTGATCCTGCCATCAGAATGTGTATAATATCAATGTTTCTGTATACAATGTGGCATATGCCATCTCAAAATGTCTCATGATGCATCCTACGAAAACTATACTATCCTAGGGTTCTGGTGGATGATCAAAATGCAGCCTCTTCACTGCACTAGGTGGATTGGATGCCTCCTACATAAACAAAAAAGGAAAACCCAAAGTTAGACTACTAAATTTATATGATTCTACGTATCAAACATTGAATTACTCAAATGCATAATGATATTTTCCGTATTGGAGATTAATACTATCACAATTTCATAATAAATACCTCTCTCATCAACCTCCTACGCCTATCAAGAGTCCTCTCGTATGCCCTCGGCAATGATGGTACCTCTATGATTGTGGGTTGTATATGTTCAAATACCTTTGTCAGATGAATCTACAATTTAAACTATAACATTATAATTCATAGCATGCTAAATTTATAAAATATTTAATCATGAATTCAAACTACAACTTACTATTGTAGGCTCCTCCTCAGGAGTGAGTGGCCATGTCATCAAATCTACATAACTGTCCCGTCGAACCTCATGTGCACTAGGAGTCTCCTATGAGATACAAAATAGTAGTTTTTAATATCACAAAAATTAGTTTTGAATTTATTTATGAAGATAAATGATTCAAGAGCATCCCATGCTCATCAGGGGAACATTGAAGATCCAAGGCATTACAGAGGTCATGGAACATCTCTTGAAGTCAATTGGGCAATCCTTGCACCAATTATGGCTCATGGAAGCATACAAAGTTATAATGTTGGACTCATATGTGGAAGAAAGTTGTAATTGGGCATGAGATAGGATTTTAGGATATCATATGGTAGATGAGTCATTTGATAGGTTCATGTAGGTTATCATGATCATATCTTGTCATTAGACAAGTCAAAATGTTCTAGAATTGAGTTTTGGGGTTTGAACAAGCAGGCCCTAGTTTTTAAGCCATTTTAAGGAGGGTTTTGAAGTTTGGGTGTTTAGGAGTGTGACCAAGACCTATAATCTTGAAAATCCTTAGTGTTTTGGTCCCTTTGTTGAAGCCTTGGTGTGTCTAATTCCTCCTTGTGTGTCCTAGAGTTGAAAGGTACATAAGTGGTGTCCAGAGATTTCTTAGTGAGGAAAGAAAGAGAATCAGTGATTTGGCCCTTGGGAAGGAAGAAAACTTGTTGTGAAAATGCCTCCTACAAATAAAATGGCTAGAGAACTTGAAGAATTGAGAGAAGAGTTGGAAAAAGAGAAAAGAGAGAGGAGAGAACTTGAAGCATCTAGAGTGAGGGAAGAAAGACAGATGAGAAGAGAGAGGTTGAAGCTTATTGCAAGGATAGAATCCTTAGAAAAGGAAAGGAAAGAACCTAGAGGAGAAGAGGTTAGAGGAAGAAATCATGGAGAGAACCATGAAGAAGAAGAGGTTGGTAATGCAAGGCAAGAGCACGAGACAACAAATGATCCTGAAGAAAGGAGATTTATGAGAATCATTAAGGAAATACAAGGTAATGGTGGGAAGAACCATATTGATTTTCCAATATACCAGGGTAAAATGGATAGTGAAGAAGTGCTAGGGTGGATAGAGGCCCTTGAGAACTACTTTGATCTTGAAGACATAGAAGCAGATAAGAAGGTAAAAGTAGCAACAGCAAGACTTAGAGGAACATCACTCACTTGGTGGACTAGTGTTTAGAATGAGAGAGAGGAAAGGTGGTGTAGGGCACCTAACCTATGTGGCAGGTGGGAACAAGTATCTCTGTTGCCGGACTCCTTGCCACTCCATGAAAGGGAGGATTCAAGTAGATTAGGAAGTTGGAATAAAGGTTTGGTCCATATTTTGCAAGTTGGTCTATGTTTTGTAATAAAGGCACATGTAAGGCCCACAAGCATTTTGGTGTGGTTATAAACCAAGTGACTCCATGGAACCAAAAGGCATTAGAATAGGGTATTTAGAGTCTAAACAGTATTAGCAAAAAGTGGTTGTTTACATTTGTTTTATGGTTGGGAATGCCTATATGGTTGTTCCAACGGTCATGTAGACCTTTATATATGTCATATGTGATCTCAGTTGAAAGGGGGAGATTAGAGTGTACAGTGGTTCGGAGAAAAAACAATAAAAACTTCAATTTTTTGGAAATTTACTTAATTGCATTTAATAAATCCATATGACCAATTTTGAGTCAATGGAATAGTTTAGAAAGTTAGGGAATGCATAAAAACTATAGTTTGAAATTTGAATTTCAAATTCAAACGGTCATATTAGTTTTGGAGGGAAAGTAGTAATTTGGTATTTGTTTGATTAAATAAACCTTTGTAACCAACTTGGTCAGTTGGATAGGTGCATATAAGCCTATTTAAGTTGTAATGAACATATGCAAGACATGAATCATTATTGGTATGGAAAAAATCACAGAAATTGTATAGAACAACAATCATACTTTCCTCTGCATCAATTAAAAAAATAAAAAATAAATGATACTTATACATACAATGGGGCTCTCTATGTGAATGAAAATCCCTGATGATCTAGGATGCCAAATTTGTACAGGCTCATCGCCAGTAGCCACACCCTATATACAATAAATAATGTAATTAAATGAGATTATCACAAACATTTTACAAGAATGCATCAATATTTAATCAATTAGAAAACATCTAATTACCTTTCCTTTGTTAATGCATGTTGGCTCACCCCCCGCACTTTGTCCCCCCGGGGTAGGTGGTATCTACAAGATAAAATAAATATTAGCAACCATATATGCTACAATATCAAATAAAAAAAAGAAATTCGAACACAACATAATGTACCGTAGATGTCTCAAGGCCAAATGAAATGGCTGAGAGTGTAGCATCATCTATCTGTCTAAGCTCCTCCTCGGTCATCAACTAAACATGAATGAAGATCACATACATGTAAAAGTCAGTATGGCTTAAAAATTAAAATTACTCTATTATAAAAATTAACTTTAAATCACATATGTCATAACAAAAAAATGTATACACGTACCAACACCGAAGGAATCCATGCCTCTGCATTCCCCTCCTCTCTCGCATCAGGGTCTGTAGCCTCTACATGTGCGTCTGGTGTATCCTCGTCTAATACAAAATGATACTCAAGAAGATCACCTATGGGACCCAGGCAAATATTCTTGCATGCAATGCAAGTGTGAGGCACACAAACGTGTGATGAGCTAGCCGATGATGAAATGGCACCAACATCATCAACACGAGGAGGCAGGACTGACCTAACCTGAGATATCATTAGGCTACTCAACCTATGAATGGCTCTGATGGTCTGAGAGCTAGCCTCTACCATAATATCTGGATGTTGCACTCGAGGAGGGGGGGAGATATCAGGGGGGGGGGGAAAAAGTGCCAATTTTCTTCCACTGGGAAGAGGGTCTATCCTGAGGAGCTCCTAGTCTTAAGCCTGTGTTGGGCTTCATGCTCCAATAGTTCACTTTAAGTTTCAACACAGATTCTACATATAAATTTCTAAGGAAATAAAATGGTATGTCTAAATTTCCATGTGGAGGGATATCAAAGACCATCCACCAACGGTCCCAAAAATTTGCACGTATGGCATCATTTGTGCACCATTTAATCGATAGTTTGGTTTTTTTTGGGTCAACTGGTATACCCATTTTTGGGTTAGCAAAAAGGCTTGCCAAATCATCTTTGGTTATGTTGAGGGTCTCGACCTCATCGTAATCCAAACCATCATCAAACATCTGGTGCATTTCATTACGCCAACGAAGAGCGGCATTTTGTTGGTTTGTAAGGGTTTCAATGTTATCCACTGTGGTGTTTAACATGGATAACATAGGAGCCAGTGCAGGTACATTATTGTATGTTCTATGCAAACCTCTCAACTCAGTGAGATTTTCATTTATCAAATCCTCGATTCAAGGAGGGTTTTGAGGAGGTAGAGGATCATTTGGTGGACGGTTTTGTGGGGATATTGGATCGTTTGGTGGTGGGTTGCGAGGAATATTATTCCCTACCTCAGTGTCATCATTTTGATCAGCCATTCCTATTGAATTGCAAAATGTAATATATATTAAAAAAAAATCTAAATTTTAACCATTTTTGTCAAAAAAACCCTAGATTCAACTAAAACAAACAAAATCATGTTAAAATATATTAAATTTAGGTTAAAAATGAGTTGGGGGGGGGGGGGGGGGGGGGGGGAACATACCTGATATCTGATATCCGATCCGCGATGGCAATACTGGCCCAAATTTTCATAAAATAAGGGCCGCGGGTCTGTGATTTTGTTTAATCCAATGCACAGGTATCAGATATCCGATATTATATTAGATATTTGATATGAAATTACAATATATATAATATAACATATAATATATAATATATATTAAATTTTATATATTTTTATATTTTATTTTATATTTATTATATTAATTTACTATATATTATAATATAAAATATTATTATTATATTATATTATTATTATATTATATTATTATTATATTATATTATTATAATATAATATGTTATTATAATATTATTATTATAGTATAATATTATACGATTATAATATAATAATAATAATATTATTATATTATAGTATAATAATTATTATAATAATAATATTATTATTATAATATAATAGTATGATATATTATTTAATATTATTATTATTATTTTATATCAATAATAATAATATTAAATAATATATCATACTATTATATAATTTTAATTATTAGTCGGATATTTGATTTGAAATCGGATATCCGATAAGGCTCGGCTTAACCTTCCAGGTTTGGTTCCTGGATAGGTAAAAAAAAGTCAGAGCGAATTTTGAAGCACTTTTAGGCGTCTTCAAACTCTCTTTTTTTTCACATCGCCACTTTTTGGCACACCATGATCCTGCACATACCCAGTTATGAAAGACAACCTTTTAAAACATTCAAGATAAATTCAAAATGTTTCAAAATATAATAAAAGTTAGTTCATTGAATAACTCATTTCACTCATTACTAGATCTAGGTAACTATGATTTGCACATTGTCAAAAGCATAAGAACTGTGATTCAATGACCTAACTCTTCTTATAACTTTTGAAATATTTCAAGTTTATCTTTAATGTTTTTAAATGTTGTATTTCATCACTTTTAATTACAATTCACTGAGGTAACCATGATTCCCTTTTTCACCTTTCTGATTTATTAAGTCAAAATAGGGGACCTATAGCTAGACATGAACTTCACAAGTCATCTCTTAGTAAGTCCAAGGCAATTTATGATTATCACAGACATGTGATTCTATAGGATGTAGGTACTATTAGTTTCTTGTAGGATTTATGCATTTTAGAATTTTCTATATCCATTTTCCATTTAATGACATTTTTCTTACTTTACCTTTCATATGCATGTAGTGTCATATATCTCTAAAGTGGTGGCTAAATGTACCATCCTAAATTAGAATCACTTGTATTTAGTGATTGTTTAGCTCGAGTTTAGTCTGTTTACATTACACTTGCACTTCTCACACACTTGTCTCAATTTTCCTATCACTTCTAGGTGAATTTGGAGTAGGATTTAACACATCATCCTTGATTTCGCTTTATTCCTTTTGCATATATGTATATATATACATATATATGTATATATACTTATATATGTATATATATACATATATATGTATATGTATATGTATATGTTTATATATATATATATATATACACACATGTACATCTATATACATATACATTTGCATATACATATACATATATCTACATATATATCTATATATATATATATATATATGTATATATATACATATATATACATACATATACATATATATACATATACATATATATACATATGCATATATATATATATATACATATATATATATATATACATATATATATATACATATATATATATATACATATATATATATACATATATATATATATATATACATATGTATATATACATATATATATATATATGTATATATATATATATGCATATATATATATATGTATATGCATATATATGTATATGTATATGTATATATGTGTGATGTAATACTAAATCTTGTTGCTTTCAAATACTTACCTTTTAAGGATTCACTCAGGCTTACTACTCGCCTATTAGGGTTCCTTGATGCCCTAATCCCTACAGGACCTTTATCTTATCCTCCAATCACACTCCATCCTAGTTACACCAAGTTAGGGTTACTTCATTACACATATTCTTATCACCTCATTGTTGACCTTGCTCCTATGTTTTCTTGACCAAAACCTCCATCCATGTATTGAGATGACTTTCATCAATGGTCTTAGACTCCCCTTGACCTTTTGGACACCAATCTTGCAAGTTGAAACCAACTTCCTTACCTATAAGTCAAAATTGCTCAAAACAGAGCTACTAGGATTAACCCTCCAAACTGAGTTTTTGGACTTTATCTCCAAATTGCTCCAAAGGAGGTGGCAAAAAAATTGGATATTCAGATACCCTTTTGGGAAAACTTAAAGATTTTGTGGGTTTCAAAACTTTGAAGTGTTTGTACACCCAAAAGTAACTTTTTAGCCTATTTTTAAGGGTTTATCAGGGGGAGTTTCTTCAACTAAGAGCTTTCTAGCTCTTCTCAGGATACCCTTAGCCAACTATGGGGTTTTCTCTCCCAGCCCTAACCTAGAGGATCCTTCTCCTATCCCCTTACCCAAGAAACTCTCCCAATAATTCGAAACTCGATGTCATTTCCCAAGTTCACCCAATATGCACTCTTTGGCCTAGTATGCTAAAACATCACCAAAATGTACCAAATGTTACAAAAACAAGTTTTAACCCTCCCACTATGGTTCTTGGCTCATTTCCCATCATTCTACACCAACTTTCCAAGGTTTACCCTCATAACCCTTCAAATTGACTAGTTAGGCCTTGTAGCTCTAAGAGCCCCTTTTAGCCCTCCTACAAACAAGAAAAGTACTATAAATCACAAAAAATATTAACAAGGAACCTTGGTATATACTAGAATTATATTTCACATGACCAACCCTTGAAGATTTTGTAGGTCTTGGACTCCAATAACATTTGTACAATACGGATTCAGAAAACCCTATTTTTAAGGGTTTTATGGGCAATGTTAGTGTTTCTTCCTCCACACATTTCAAACTTCTTGTCCAAACTCCTCCTTTGAGTTCTACTACCTTCACACTACTAATACATTTCCAAGTCAAGATTGATCCATATCGATCTGTTGTTCCTCACAAATTTCTTTACAAGCATCTCTTTGTACCTTGTCAAGCTTGTTTGCTTGCCTAGGGCTCACTTGTAAAAATAGAAAAAGGCCTTCCACAAACTCCAAAAAAAATATATACAATATATATAGAGGATATTTCTTGGTCTCTATGAGCCATGGTGATTAGACCAAGGACACTCAAGCTATAGCCCTTTTCATGTAAATACTACTCAAAACTAGACAGTAGGATAAATAAAAACAAATAATTTTGTAAACTTTATTAAATGCTTACTTGAAACCAAAAAAATTTCACATAGAATTAAAACATGGAAACAATATCCTAATTCATTAGAAATATTTCTCTTTTCAATCATAAAATCCAACCAAAAACTCCAAACCACGCTCAAAATTCTCAGAATTATTTTGTTACTGTTGGTGTCTATACACACAACTGTCCAACCCATGGAACTGAGTTGGAAAAGTCTTAAATATAATTCCTCTATACTCTTTTCCTATAGTTCATTCCATAACTACCCCAAGTCATTGCTTATCAAAACTACCTAAAAAGTTGTCATGCAATTTTTCAAAATTGCAAAGTTCTCAATGCAATTGTTTGACAACTTTTTCAATTTTTCTCCTAGACTCTCCAAACTTGAAAAGAATGTTCCCAAACCTCCTAGGATTATTTTAGAACACCTGAGGTCCTTATTGACACACTCCTTTCCCCCTTTCTAATATTTCACTTCATTTTTCCCTCTAGAGAGACTTTTGCAATTTTCAACTATGAGGACCTAATTGACCAAAATAGACTCCTAAACCAAAATCTACTAACTCAAAACCTCCTAAGAACACATTAGGACTTTATTTGAAGTCCTTATTACCCCAATAGTTGGTTATACCATTTACAAGCCAAAATTGGGCCTAGGGTTTTACCTTTCCCTAGGTGCTCCTACGCTAGTTTCAAGACAATGTTGACTAGTCTAAATAGGGTATGTTATTTCACCCTCCAAAAATCATACTAGAAAATTTTCCTTCGATAGGATTTTACCTTACTCATTCCTCCTCCTTCTACACAAACTAGTTTTAAGTATCCAAACACTTTCAAACCTCAAAAATTCTCTTCTTGATCTGTGATCTCCTAACCAAATGCACAGACTTGCCTAGGGCATCACCTTAAAATTGAATTTCATGCTTCTTAGGGCCCCAAAAGTAATAAACCATGAAAAACTCATGACAAGAATTCATGAGAGATCCATTTTTGCTAAAAATCCAAAACTCGAACAACACTCTATCTAAATAGAAAAGATTTTCAAAATCCTAGTAGATGGAAACTTTCAATCTAACAAATTAAAGAGAAAAGTATTGTACGAGAATAAACAACACAAATCCAACACCAGATTGACCTATTCAATCCATTTGTCTGTATAGGTAATGCAAATGTAGAAAAACTATCTACAAAAATGTGCATTCAATTACTCAATTTGGCTTATTATGATTCCCAACCCTTGGGATGTGTTTGAATGATGGATATATATAATACCAAAGAGGTTGCAGGTGATTGGCATAACCACCAAGCTCATTCTTGTGATTTTCAACTTTTTGCCCAAAAAGTTGTCAAGCAACGTTTCAAAAAGTTGCACAAACTTGACAACTTTTGGGTTTTATGAGAAACTTTTCTCTCCAACATGTTGGGACCCCTTAACATGTCTGGACTGAATCAAAAAATGATGTCAAAACATGAGTTTTTGCCTAAGGAACCAATATGCATGCTTTTAAGCCATTGTTCCTACTTGACAACTTTCACAAATGTTGCACAACTTGACATCTTTTCACTACCTAACTCCCCCATGACATCTTATGAGTCCTTATCCATTTAATAGCTTGAAATCACACCATAGATGACCAAATGGGTTCAAGATACATATTTCCCACACTTTTAGGGTCCTAGACCTATGTCCTTTTCACTCAAATTAAAACTTAGAAACACACAACAAACAACTACCTAACAACTCTTAACTTACTCGCCTTCTTGACTTGGCTAGAGTCAGTACAAGCCCATCCAAAACCAAAACAGAAAACTTAGACTAAGCCTTGGACTAGGTTCTCCTACACCATACTCCTCCAAAAAAAAACAAAAAGTTAATCCATCCTTGGATTTAGGAGGCTAGGAGCAATGTGCAACCTTTTGAAATCTGACTCTCTCACCCAAGTGTCATCAACATCACCTTTTCCCAACCACTGGATAAGATGTTCCAAGTAATCCTTGGTACTAGTCTATTTGTAGATTTTGAAATCCAATACTTTGGCTTCTTGCAGAGGTGGAGTATGACTAAGCTAAAGGCTTTCAACATCCTGAAGTACCTCTTGGATATTTTGATCAACATGTGAGTCAGGTCCTTTATAAGCAATTAAATCTGCAATATTAGAAATTGGTGATAATCCTAACTTTGCAGGAAGGTTAATCTTATATGCATTTTCTCCATATTTGGAAAGTATCCTCTAGTGTCCTAGCCTTCTCATTTAGAGCTTGTGTGGTTTCCATTTGTTCAATCTTTGTTTGTGCAGGTGGAACATCACAAGATCCCCTATCTAAACTGTAAATCCCTTCTTGAGACATCCACTTTATGCTTAACTCTGTCAGCATTTTCAGCCAATGTCTTCCTGACATTTTCATGGATATCTCTCATTGATTGTGTAGAATCTTCAACATAGTTACTGCTTGGGCTTCCACCTTTCAGGTTTCTCAATTCTAACACTCCTCTAGGATGTAAACCATAGACTATCTCAAAGGGACTCTTAGCTATGGACCTATTTACTATATCATTATAGGCATATTCAGCTTGTCCAATAAGATGGTCCCAATTATTCCCATACTCCTTAGTAAAACACCCTAGGAGGTTTCCAAGACTCCTATTTGTAACCTCTATTTGACCATCAGTCTATGGGTGGTAGGAAATTCTAAAAGACAAGTTAGTTCTCAATCTCCTCCATAGGGTTTTCCAGAAGTGACTCATGAATTTGGTGTCCCTATTTGACACAATACTCATAGGTAGCCCATGAGTCCTAAATACCTCTTTGAAAAATAGAGTAGCTATTTTACAAGCATCATGGTTAGTCTTGCAAGGAACAAAGTGAGCCATCTTGCTAAACCTATTCACAATCGCATAGATGTTATCAAATCTCTGCCTTTTTTTTGGTAAACCAACTACAAAATCCATGCTTATGCATTCCCATGGTCTTCTAGGGATTCAAATTGGTTGGTAAAGACCAACATTTGAGGATATCCCCTTGGCCTTTTGGCATACTATGCAACTCTCAACATACTGATTAATGTCCCTAGTCATCTTAGGCCAAAAATAGAACCTAGTGACCAACTCTTGAGTCTTGTTGACTCCAAAATGACCACTAAGTGCCCCAATATGCTTCTCTTGTATCAAATTATCCCTCATTGATCCTCTGGGAACACAAAGTTGATTGCCTTTAAACAATAGGTCATTCTGCAATGTATAATCAGCAAATTCACCATGAAAATTATTTTTAAACTCTTTGCATACCTTATAAATATGAGCAAAGTCTTCATCATCAGCATAGAGATCTTTGAAATTGTCTATACATATGCTTTGGATTTCAATCTCTTGGACTGTGAAGAGTCATCTACTCAAAGAATCAATTACTTTTTTTCTAAACTCCCTTCTTTTTCTTGATTGTAAAAGTGTAGGCCTGCAAATATTCCACCCACTTCATATGCTTGTTGTTTAGCTTGTCTTGAGAATTTAGGAAACTGAGGGCTTGGTTGTCTAAAAAAACAACAAATCACTTAGGGAGAAGATAGTGCTTCCACTTCCTATGAGCCTGAACTAGAGCATACAACTCTAGGTCATAAGAGGAGTTCTTTTTCTTGGCATCATGAAGTTTCTCACTATGAAAAGTTATTGGTCTCCCTTCCTGGCTTAGGACAACTCCAATGACTATATTACTAGCATCACACTCTACTTGGAAAAGTTTATCAAAACTAGGGAGTACTAGTATACGAAGCTCTACTATCTTCTTCTTGAGAGTTTCAAAGCCTTAAATTACTTGAGGTGTCCAAATGAACTTTTTCTTTATGCCTCCCTTGATTATGTCCAACATAGGAGCACATATGCTACTAAAATATCTGATAAATTTCCTATAGTACTAAGATAATCCATGGAAACTCCTTACATTTGATGCAATCTTAGGAGTAGGCCAAATTAAGATGGCATCTACCTTCTCTTGGTCCATTTTCAGGTTACCTTGAGATAAAACAAAGCCTAGATATACTAACTCCTGCTTCATAAAGTCACACTTCTTCAAATTAATCATTAGTTTTTCATCACGCAACTTCTTAAAAACAATCTACAATTGCCTAATAAATTCCTCTTTAGTTTTGCTAAAGTTTAAGATGTCATCTAAATAGACAACAACAAACTTACCAATGTAGTCTGCCAACACCTTGTTCATCAGCCTCATAAATGTGGATGGAGCATTGGATAAACCAAATGGCATCACAAGCCATTCATATAGACCTTCATCTTGAAATTTGTCTTCCATTCATCCCCTTTCATTTATCCTAATTTGATGATGACCACTTTTCAAGTCTATCTCAGTGAAATACTTGGCTTCCCCTAAATAATCCATTAAGTCTTCAATTCTAGGTAATAGAAACCTATACCTAATGGTGATCCTATTTATAGCTCTAGAATCCATACAAAGCCTCCAAGTTCCCCCCTTGTTAGGTGCTAAAATAGTAGGGAGTGTGCATGGTCTAATGCTCTTCCTAATTAGGCCTTGGTTTAGAAGCTCTTGGATTTGTTTGGCAATTTTCTTATTTTTTTGAGGAGTCATCTTATAGGCAGCTCGGTATAAACTAAATCACTTGGTTAATGTTGAGTGGCTCTGTCAATATTGGATTCACAATGTTGTAACTATGAACTCAGTAAGCACTACACAACTTAGTTTGCACTGAGGAACTTGGCAAACCTTTTGAAGCTCAGTTTACACCATTGATCACCATTATGGTAGAAACTACTCAGTGCAAATTGAATACTATTCTTTGGACTCGGTAGCAAGTGTAGAACTTGGTAGAGTCTGAAACGATTGGTTAACTTTGTTAACTATACCATACACTCAGTAGATACATATAATCTGAATAAGTGTGTGTCACTAATAAAAAACATGACTGTAATGTCAACAATCTCCCCATTTGGCATTAGTGACAAAAACACTTATCAGTCAAAACTGAATTCAAAGAGTTCAAGAACACCTTTTATTCATCACCTTGTGTCTCCAACTCGGTAGAGTACTCTATTTTTGAGATTTTTCAAAATTGTTTTTGTAACAGATGTATCTCTAAGTATCTGTACATATATAATATGATAATGCTCCCCCATACATATATACAATATACTTTAAAACATCTAATATATACATTTTCTCCCCCTTTACATATTCTTCCCCTTTACAATATACATCTTCTTTACAATATATATCTTCTCTAAAATATACATCTTCTTCCCCTTTTTGACATTAATTCCAAAGATGTATGCTATATACTATATAGTAATGCCAAAATGTGACAAGAAACCTTAATGTACCTTTAGAATTAGCATTATTTTCTTGTCCCAATTTTCTTGCAACACCTTGCATGTGTGCAATGCAACTTGAACTTCTGTTGAATGTTCTATCATATGATCTGCAATTGAGAAGTTGTTGTCATGGATTAGTTTTCTGGCATGTGCAATATATTTTTGCAATGCATCCATGTTTGGGAGAATCATGCCCTAAATGTCTACCAATGTAGCTCTTATTCTAGCTTCTTCTCTTAGCAATTATGCCTACATATTGGTTAAGAATCTGATCTTTGAGTAGTGGGCAGAGTTGTAACTCGGGGCAAGTTGCAATTGTTGTGCACTTTCCTATAGATCTTCATCAATCTTTGAAAGTTTATCCCTTATTTCCTTGGTGAAATTTGAAGTATCACAAAGTTTACCGAATAGTTAAGTCACATTGTTGCAAGAGCTCTCCAATGAGCTTAGAATAGTCTATAGATCTACTTGATGAATTGCAATATTTTGAACAATTAGCTCCAATTTTTTATTCTCAAATTTCTTCTCCACTCTCTGCAATAATTTCTCCTATCCATTCAAATCTTTGTTGACATTACAGTTCTTAGTATATATGTATCTACAGTACCTTTGATGGAATTTGTGATTGAGCTTCACTCAAATCTAGGGTTTCTTCGACGGTCGAACTCAGCTTAAAGTCTAGTGCCTTCCATTCCATGCCTCAAACTAACATATCTGATCCTTTCTTTGATTTGCTACTAGTGGATGCCATTTTTCTTAGTAGGGTTTTTAAAGACATAGAAATCTCCAACAATGATTTACTTAGATGCTAAAAAATTGCTTTGTACAAATAGCTCTAAAAAATTTGTGGTGATAAATGACTTCATTTTTGCCCTTTTTATCAAATTTCTCCTTTCGATCACCATAAATGATTGGTGTGGTTGTTCACTCAAATGACAGACTATCATCCACTTCTTTTGTATTGAATTCTTGGCAAAGTCATTCATGACTCGGTAACCACACAAAACTTAGTTACTCCCAACCTAGCTTAGTAGAGTCTACAACCCAACCTTGCTCAGTAATGATTGGCATCTTTGAATGCTTGGTGATCCCTTTGCATCTTGAATATTGATATAGATCTTTCATTCTATTGAGTGGAACTAATGTGAGATGTCTTCTTTAGAGTCCTAGTTCCATTTCCCCTTGCAAGAGATCAATTAGAAATACTTGAGTCACCTAATTCTTGAGTGACATGTTCATTATTTCTCAGACTTGCTTTCTCAAAGGATTTTGGAATCCATTATTGTCTCATCTACTTTTTGATGTTATTAGCTTTTGCCTTCTTTTCATCTTTGGTTCTTCCAATATTCATACAGTTCTTGGCAAGATGACCAAGTTTTGTACAAATAAAACATCTTATGGTTGTGTCTCTTGTCCTCATGTGATGTTTTACACAATTCATTCTAATGTGTCCAAATTCTCCATAGTTATGACATCTGCACCAAGTGTTATAGTCCCAACCAAATATGGCTTTTACAATCTATTCTGTTGGGTTCAAAATCTTAGTTTTTCATTTTGAGGATTTGTGCCCATGCTTCTTGCATTTGTGACATTTGCCTTCAAACTTAGGTTTCTCTTTGCATTAATTATCTCTATGACCATGTTGATTGCAATTGTAGCATTTTCCATTGAATTTAGTTTTCCCATTGCTCCAAAATTTGTTTGATGTATGACCTATCTTACCATAATGATTGCAAGTAGGTCTTTGATTCTTTTGAGCTCCTTGATTGGATGATTCACCTTCTTCTATATATCCAATTCCTACTTTCCATTTTTGTCTGTAATGGATTTGCTCATTTAATTGATTCATGTCTTCTTGATATTTCATCATCCTCTCATTGGTTTACTTCTCAGTATTTAGATCATTCAGCAATCTTTCATTCTCTAATCTTAGATTCATGATCTCTTCATTTGCATTGGTGAGCTGATTAATGGAGTCTTCCTGCTAAAGGGATAGATATTGGATTTCATTGTTATTTCCTTCTATCTCTTCTTTTATCTTATTTTTCTCTTCCACGACTTCACATAATCTTACTAACTAGATTTCTTGCTCTCTTCTCAGCTTTCTTACTTCTTCTTGAAGTGTACTATTCTTTTCCAATAGTTCTTTGATTGCTTTATTGGCTTCATTTGGATTGCTTGCTGAATGGATGTCTTCAATTCTTTCTTCAATGTAGTGTTGGTCATTCATCTATACTGCAAGATCTTTTCTTCTTTTCAAGGATTCAAAGAGTTGATCCTTTGCTTTCTTGAGTTGTCCAATAGCTAATTCTAAATCTAGCTTCTCATTGTCAATAGCCTTGTCAAGTTTAAATACCTCCATAGCCTCTGATCTTTGCTCAAGTTGTTAAACTTTTCTTTGAGAACCACAAATCTCTGATAACAATTGTTGGAAATATATATGATAGGCTAAGTTACTAAGAGGGGAGGGGTGAATCAGTAACTAATGAAACTTAATCTTTATTTACCAATTAATCCTTCATGTGTATTATGATCTAATTACATGCATGAATAACTGAAAACATCAAAACATTCATAACACTTTTGACACACAATATGGTGAACCAGAAACCTTCCAAATAGAAAGTAAAACTAGGGTGGGAATGACACCCACAATCTTTAGTATTGTAGTATAAAGTTGGCATGTTAAGGCTTACAATAATCACTTTGATGATCTACCCTGTGAGGAGCAATAAGGACTGCTAGGTCCACCTTGCAAAAGGATTTACAAACATACAATGAAGTATGCACTCAATAAAGAGATTTGCAAAAGACTATTAAGTCTACCTTGTGAAAGGATTTAACTCATCCACCTGTTAGGATGAAAAAATGGCTAATCATTGATCTACAACTTAGTTTTATGAATGAGATTCCTTTGAGTGTAATGATCACCTTTCTATGATAGTTAAATTTTTGTTGCTCCTTATACTATTGTAGCCTTTGTATGTCACACCTTTTCTCTTCTCTACTTGTTACATTACTTCTTTTTTATGTATTGGATGTGATACAATGCATTACATATATACCAATCCAATTTAAAAATCAAAAAACTTGGCTAAAATAAAAGTTTACAAAAAATAGACAAAGTCAGGTCAACTACAGGAACTTGGGTTTTGAAGACTAGCTTGGTGAGATTCTGATACTTTGTATCTACAGTCAATGCTCAACATCATCATGTATTTGGTAGACATAGAATCTTGGTCCATAATGATCACTTCCAAGTAGTATGAAATTGGTCTGCACTAGTGACTCGGTGAATACTGCAAAACTCGGCATATAAACAAAATCACTTGATTCATACTACATAGCTCGATAAATTCTATCACTACAAGCTTGGTTTAAACTAAATCACTTGGTTAACATTGAGTGGCTTAGTCAACATTGGATTCACATCATTGTAATTGCTAACTTAGTAAGCACTACACAACTTAGTTTGCACTAAGGAACTTGGTAAACCTTATGAAGCTTAGTTTACACTACTGATCACCATTATGGTAGAAATTTCTCGGTGCAAACTAAATAGTGTTCTTTGGATGTGGTAGTAATTGTAGAACTTGATAGAGTCTAAAATTATTGGTTAACTTTATTAACTATACAATACACTCAGTAGATACTTATAATCTAAATAAGTGTGTGTCGCTAATAACAAACATGACTATAACGTCAACTTCATCTCCTTCCTCTAGAGTTTGCAAGAACTCCTTCGCATCAACCATGATAACACTTGGTCCTGAAGTCTTCAAATCTCCCTCTTCTAGCAAGGATTTGATCTTGATAGTTACTCCATCCTTCTTGAATGAATATGAATTCTTAGTCCCATCATGTCTAGCCTGATTGTCAAATTTCCATGGCCTTCCAAGTAGAAGGTAGCATGCATCCATGGGAATAATGTGACATAGTACTCTATCCTTATATCTTCCTATAGTGAACTCCACCCATGCTTGTTCTCCAATTAGTATATGTTGACCCTTATTGAGCCATGTTACCTTATATGGATTTATGTGAGGGATCCTCTTGAACTTCAACTTGTTGACTGCCTCTTCACTGATTATGTTATCAATTGAACAGAAATTAATGATAATTCTACATACATTTCCCATGATCTTACATCTGATCCTAAAAAGTTCTCTCCTCTAACTTGGCTCCTCTTTGGTTGGCTCTTTAATCAATGTTCTTCTTATCATCAGATTCTCCCCTTCCTCTGATTCTAGAGGTACCTCAGAGTGTGTTTTTTTGCTACTAGATTCCTACTGCATTTAATTGATCTTTTTGTGGTTGCTTGAGAAGTTGAGCCTTTTTAAGGGTGCCTATAGGTAGGATGTCCTAGTTGATGAAAATGATAACACTTCATGGTGGCAAAAAAAGAGTCTCTTCCTTGATTGTTGCTTCTCCCTCTCTAACTTTTGTTAGAGCCTTTTCCCCTATTGAAACCTACTCTTCCTGAACTTCCCTCTTGTTGTTTAGTTGCTTTCCTATCTCCTTGTGACCTGTAGTCAAATCTTCTTCCACCATAGTTTCTACCTCTTCCATCTCTTCATGTACCTCTTTCTTTAAAGTTTGAGTCTACATTCTTTTTATTCTTTCCTTCCACTTTCAAAGCAAGTTGGAAGCATTTATGGATTGTTGTAGGAGTCCAAAAATTGATTTCTTCTTGAATACTCCATTTCAAGCCTCCTAAATACATAGCTACCTTGATGGCCTCATCTTCTTTCACTCTTGATATTAAGCACAACTTTTTGAATTCTTTAGTGAGGTTCCTATATCCATGTCTTCCTACTTCAAGCTTTGCCTCTTCTTATGAAGTTGAACCTCATAATCTTTTGGTAGGTACTTCTCTTTCATTTTGATTACCATAGCATTCCAATTTGCAATGGGCTTCTTCCCCACTTTTCCCCTCTCTTCTTGAATGTAATTCAACCATGTTAGGGATAATCCACTTAGCCTAGACTTGGCTACTTTGACCTTTTGTTCTTCACTCACACCTTCACATTCAAACTGATTCTCCATTCCTTCCATCCATTCATTACAAACTTAGGGTCTATTTTCCCATTGAATAAAGGAACTCCTTCTAGGGCTTTGATGGCTTTTAGGAATGGTTCTTCATTGATAGGAGGGTTAGGTTTAGGGATAAGGTCTTCTTCATCAACCTTCTCTTTACCCCTATTTTTGGTTTCACCTTCTTGTTCCCTCTTCTTAGATGCCTCAACAACTTCTTCCAACTTGGTCTTCATTGTTTCCAAAGCTTCCTCAAGAATCTTGTTCTTCTCCTTTTTCTCACCAATCTCTTTGGCCAATTATTCATTGGTCACCATATTGGAATATCCAAATGATTCTAAAAGTTGAAACATCTACCCACAAATCCCAAGCTTTTGGCTCTAATACCACTCTGATGTAATACTAGGTCTATTTCTTTCAAATCCTTACCTTTTAAGGATTCACTCAAGAATAATACTATCCTATTAGGGTTCCTTGATGCCCTAATCCCTAGGGGACCTTTATCTTATCCTTTGATCACACTCCAACCTAGTTATACCAATAGTTAGGGTTATTTCATTACACAAATTCTTCTTCTCACCTCATTGTTGACCTCGATCCTATGGTTTCTTGACCAAAACCTCCATCCATGTAGTGTGATGAATTTCATCAATGCTTTTGGACTCCCCCTAACCTTCTAGACACTAACTTTTCAAGTTGAAACCAAGTTCATTACCTATAAGTCAAAATTGCTCAAAATAGGGCTACTAGGATTAGCCCTCCAAACTAAGTTTTTGGACTTTTTCTCCAAATTTCTCCAAGGAGGTGGAAGAAAAATTGGATATTCAAATACCCTTTTGGGAAAATGTAAATATTGTGGGTCTCAGAACTCTAAAGTGTTTGTACACCCAAAGGCAACTTTTTAGGCTACTTTTAAGGGTTTCAAGACAATGTTGACTGACCTAAATAGGGTATTTTTTTCACCCTCATAAAATAATCCTAGAAACTTTTACCTTGGTATGATTTTACCTTACTCATTCCTCCTCCTTCTACATCAACTAGTTTGAAGTATCCAAACACTTTCAAACCCCAAAACTTCTCTTCTTGATCTATGATCCCAAAACTAATTTACATTATTTAAAGAGGCTCTAATACCATTTCCCTTGAAATCATGAAGAACTCACAGTGGGAATTCATGGGAGAGCCATTTTTTCTCAAAACCCAAAACTAGAACAACGTTCTGTCTAAATAGAAAAGATTTTCAAAACCCTAGTAGATGGAAAGTTAAATATAATAACTTAAAGAGAAAAGTATTATATATTCATAAACAACAAAAATCCAACAACATATTGACATGTTCAATCCATTTTTCCATGCAGGTAATGCAAATGCAGAAAAACTGTCTAGAAAAACATGCATTCAATTACTCAATTTGGCTTATTATGATTCACAACCCTTCGGATGTGTTTGAATGATGGATATATAGAATACCAAAGAGGTTTTAGGTGGTTTTCATATCCACCAATCTCATTATTGCACTTTTCAACTTTTTGCCCAAAAATTTGTCAAGCAATGTTTTAAAAAGTTTCACAAACTTGACAACTTTTGGGTTTAATGAGAAAATTTTCTCCCCATCATGGTGGAACCTATTAACCTATCTAGATTGAGTCAAAAAATGATGTCAATTTTTTTTCCCTAAGGTACCAACATGCATGCTTTTAAGCCATTGTGCATGCTTGATAACTTTCACAAATGTTGCACAACTTGACATCTTTTACATCTTTTCACTTCCTAACTCCCCCATGACATCAGATTAGTCCTTATCCATATGATATCTTGAAATCACACCATAGATGACCAAGTGTGTTCAAGAAACATCTTTTCCACACTTTCAAGGTCCTAGACCTATGTCCTTTTAACTCAAATTAAATGTTAGAAACACACCACAAACAACTACTTAACAACTCTTAACTTACTCACCTTCCTAACTTGGCTAAAGTAAGTACAAGCCCATCCCAAACCAAAAAGGAAAATTTATACTAAGCCTTGGACTAGATACTTTTGCACCAATGTGTGTGTGTGTACATATATATACACACATATATATTGGACCTAATATTTTTGTGCTTAAATCACTAATTTTAACTTATTTGTACAATAAACCTCAATAAAAAGTTCATATTTGAGATCTTGAGTAGCCCTCATACCAAGAGTCACTAACACTTTCTTTACCTACTTGTTTGCAATTCATTGAGTGAGTTAAAGAAATTTGAGGACCAGTATTGCTTTAAAATTTTTGAATAAAAGTATTATCAAGTTTTTAAAAAGAATCAATTGAATAAAGAGGAAAAAACAAATACCATTGCAAGGCTCTATCTCGAAAGGTTCTAGTAAAAAACTTAGCCATGAACCTATGGTTGTGAGAAAAAGAACTACAAAAGATTTGAAAGTTTTTCCACATGATTTTTTGGATCACCCTTACCATTATAAGTGTCAAGACAAGGAATATCAATGTTAGGAGGTATAATTGGTCAGGTAATGCCAAAAGAAAAAGGACTAAAAATGTCACTTGTGAGAATGTTACACTTAGTTTGAGTAAAAGAAGCAATAAATTGTTGTAAGACTAAAAAATATTTGAACTAGGCTATTAATGGTTGGATCCATAGATTAAATAATAGGAAGAGACACATTGGATGTGTTGGGAAAGTTATGGGACACAAAAGGGATTCTAGAGGAGGCATGGATCATAGTGGAAGTGGTTGGAGGAGGATTTAAATAGGTAACGGGAACACTATGATAAGGAAACACAGATGAAGGAAATGAAACAAAAGCAACACTCATTAGGAGAGTGGGATTGTGAATACTCATGGAGGTAAGATTGAAAGACTGGATAGAAGTGGTGACAAGAGCTGGTGCATAACTTGTAGGAACACTAGGAATGGAAATAGAAATAGGGAGGGAAGGATCAAAAATAACATGAAGGAGAACATATCCTATCACTTGAGCACTATCTATTAGATATTTAACATTGGAATTGACAATATGTGAAATGGTACACAAAAATTTAATGCATGTTCATCATTTTGAATAAGCTTCCTTGTGGCTTCTATAGTAGATATGGCCTCAGGATTGAGATTCTCTTCTAGCAAAAAATTTTCCATTTTCTCCAATTAATTTGTAAGCTTCTAGACTTGAGTAAGAGGAAGATTTAAGGTCTCATCATTTTCATGGCAAGAACGAGAGGAATTATGCTCCATACTAGGATCAGGATCATGAGGAAACATGGTGGTCTCATCAAGATTCATATGGAAGAAGGAGGATTCTCGATTAAAGGAACCAATAAGTTTATGAATTATTCTAAGTTTAGAATACTATATGTGGTACTCAAAGTGACAAATATTATGCATTAAGAAGAACAAATAATGTATATAAACTATTGGAGACACAATTTAATGCAATTTATTTTTGGTGCTTTTTTTGCTTTATGATAAAAATGTAAGATAATACTAAAAGTATAAAGCTAAGTACTAAATAAATTATGATTTTTTATATGATTGAACACAAGATGCAAGATCTAACTATCAAATTATGAAGAACCTTATGCAAAGGTGTGTAGCAATGAAACCAAGTAGATCTAGTTAAGAAAAGCAATCTAATGCTAAAGATCGGGATAGAAGGTAAGATGTTAGGATCACAAAAATATGACATAAAAATTTAGGTTTTTGTATGGGGCTATTCTTTTTTCATTTAAATTATTATGCCATATTAGGGAAGTTGAAAGGATTTTTATGCACAATCCTTTAAAGCAACTCAAACTAGATCAACATAACCTTGGGGAGATACAAGGGGTTCCAATGCCAAATCTAAGTCCCTTAGTAAGATCTATAATCAAAGAAAAAATTAATAAAAAGTTACTTTACCTTTATTATAATTTTATATATTGGTTTAATTAGGTGATTATTAAAAATACGTTAATTGATGAAAGGAGATATAAGCAATGAATAGACTTGTATAGTAGTAGAAAACATGCAATAATCACATCTAAAACTCAGTGATAAATATTTTGAAATGATGAAATGAAGCAAATCACTAACCTTTCACTCTGATAAGGAAGAAAAACTTAGATATATAGTTCACTATAATAACAATGTGCAAACCTAAAAGTATTCTAGATTTGGGACTTACAGACTAATATTTCTAAATTCTATGAATATGGGGGTCACTAAATAAGGATGAACTAGAGGTCAAGGATCACTTAGAGGTTATGAAAAACTTTGGTAGTGGATGATTTCATCCCTTATCTTCTTTGTATCAAATTCTATGATCTAGAGCTAAACTTGCAACCTAAAATTTGAATTTTTATATACGAGTCATATGGCTTTTAAACCTGTAAATTTACAATTGTAAGCAATCATTTTTTTGTTAGGAGGGTATTTTATTAGAAAATAACCAATTAAGGGAGTAACCTTTATATCATAAATCATGTAAAAAGCAAGAGAAATACAAATATTCACCTCACTTTTTAGAGCTCAATGGGTAGATTTAGATCGTCTATTCATAAAGATGTATTAATGCTTGTGTGTAGATGATGATGTAGTATGTCTCCAAAAATAAAAATAGATCTACTAATACCAAATCATATATCCATGAAATAATATATGATTTTGAATACTAAAATGATTTAACTCTTTAATACTCCTTAAAGCTTGTTTTAATGGATGATTCTTTGACCGAATCTTGCTCACAAAATGGATTCTTGAGAATGAAAATAGATTCTTAGGGATGGAAAATGAATGCTTGTGATGCAAGAGTATCTTAAGTGTAAGATAAATCTTGCATCACCCAAAAATATTTCATTTATGTTTCTTGAATAAGGGTTGTCTTAGTGCAAAGTTATTGTTTGTGGAGGCTTGCTACTTAGTAAGTCAGCCATACGAGCTCAAAATGTTCTAATTTCAAAGTTGGATTATCATCTTGGATATATCATCCTACTATTTGAGGTTAACTATTGTATCATGAGTATTCATGAAGTTATTATAGATAGTTGGTGTGCATTTTTGGTACAGAAACTTCAAGCTCAGTTTTGAAGGCCTTAGAGAGTTTGGGTGGGCTCCTTAATAAGGTCGACAAGAGCTTGTGCATGCTAATCCTTGTAGATAAAAAGTTGAGGATTCTAGGATAGGGTCATAATATCCAATTAGGTCAATGTTTTGCAAGTTATAGTCTTCCAAAGTTGGACCAACTGAAAATTCCAAAATAAATGTCATTAAATAATTTTAGGGTTGATCATACTCAAGGGTTAGGGTTTGATTTCTAGAAACATCCTAAGCGGTAGAAAATTGCCTCACGTAAATTCTCTAAGACAACTTTGGGTGATAGTTCATACCTATATCTTGTAGATTACTGTAAGGAAGGTGTCCATTTGGGTTTACATATTGTATTTCAAAAAAAACTAATTCTATATTTGTTGTGACAATAAAAAGACCATATTTTGTTCTCACAAATTATTGTTGTTTCTTTATTTTTGTTATGTTTTTGTGGTATTAAGGGGAGAACCCTTAATCAATTGGTATGAGAGAAGGAGTTTCTAAGTATATAGATAGATTGGCAACTATGAGGTAGTTTGTACTAGCTACATGGTTTGGACTGTGTCTGTAGACAAATTGTCAATTTTGAGGTAGTTTACACTAGGGTTTCTAGAAAAGGACAAAGATACTTCAAAAAAGAGAGCATGGTGGAAGAGCCATAGGTATTACACTTGAGGGTTTTAGAGCGCTTCAAAGATAAATGCAAGCATTGGAGTAATAGATGTGTAGAGGGATAAATCTTGTCATAAGAGATAAAAATGGTGATGAAAGAGAACGAGAAGTTGGTCAAGAGGAAGAAGAGGAAGTTCTCAACCCAAAAGAAGAAATTATTTTTAGGGTCATTTCCAAGCTTAGGAAAAGACCTAAGTTTAAGGTGCCCACATTTTTGGAAAATCTTAAACTAGAGGGATTGATCAATTGGATCAATGAGTAAGAAGATATTGAGGATCGTGATAGGTTGTAGATAGTAGTTTTCCACAATCCATTGAAATTGTTTGTTGTATTTTTTTGGTAGATTATGTTCCAATTTTTGCATCAACATTTTGGATCAAACTCTTTGATCCATCATCAGGATGAGAGAGATGAAGGAGAAAAATCAGGATCATAGAGTGTGATTTGAAATGTTGATTCCAAAATTGGAACATAATCTACCTAGAAAATATAGGAAATGATCTTGATAGGGTCAAGTTTCAGAAGGCCAAATTGAAGGGTTAGACAAAGATCTAGTGGTAAGAGATTCAATTGGAGAAAAATAGAAGAGGGAAGAATAAAATTACCTGAAGGGACTAGATGATAGCTGAATTAAAGTGATAATTCATTCCCACAAATTATGAACTTGATCTAATGGAAAAAATGCAAGGGTTGAAGCAAGAAGGAAGATCTATTCAAGAGTATATAGAAGATTTCTTTCAAGTTCTCATCAAGAAATGCCATCAAGCTAACAAGAAGAAAGTTGCCCACTATCTTAATGGATTGAGGCTAGTCTTTCAGGAGAAATTGAGTCTAGTCTAAATGAATAGTATTGAAGATTCATACCAATTTTTTGATTTGAGGAAAGGTTAAATAAAAAGTTTGAAAACAAGAATAGTGGTAGAGGTCATAGTGGTAGATCTAGTAGATGGTCTTATGGAGGCCAAAATGAAGATCAAAAGAAGAAGGATGAGGTCAGTAGTAGAGGTTAGAACTAGAGGGGAAAAAATTCAGTCATTTCCACGATTAGAATAACAAAGATCAAAGAGAAAGAGGAAGAGGACAAGGACTTGGTAGAGGAAGTGTTCATGGAACTTGTTTTCACTATGCAAAAGAAGGGCATAAGGCCTTTGAATGTCCCTAATTCCAAGCAAGCAAAGCTAGGAGAACCAAAATCCAGGCTAGAGTTGCACATGTTGATGAATATGTTGAAAGAGGAGAAGTCCTAGTTAATAGAAGAGACATGTTGAGTGGTGAGAATTAACCATATCAAAGGAGGATCATATTTTGCACAAGGTGCAAGTGTGAAGATAAGTATTGTGATGTGATCATTGATGGTTGAAGTATTGATAATCTTGTGTTAGAAAATATTGTCACAAATTTAAAGCTCAAGAGGTAGAAATACCCACGTCCATACCATATTGCCTAGATGCAAGATGACCATAAGGTCATGGTCAAAGAGCAATACCTACTAAAGTTCAAGATTGGAAGCTACCAGGATGAGGTACTTTGTGATACCATACCTATGGACATATGTTGGATATGTTGTTGCATAGGCCATGGTAGTTTGACAAACATGATGGTTGTGCAAATACTTATATTTTGAAAAAGGATGGAGTGAAATCTAAGATGAGTCAGTTGCATGATAAACAAGAAAAATTATGTAGTAATGCTAGAATATGTTTTTTTGATTGAAAGAATTTATTGGAGGGTATGATGTGTGAGCATGTGTGGTTTCTATAATTCCAAAAGATGGTAAAGGAGAAGGAGAAGTAGAAGAGGTTCTTGTAGAAGTTGAATTTTTTTTGGATGAGTTTCCACAGATTGTGTTCAATAATGTACTTGATGGATTACCACTGGTGAGGAAGATCATTCATCAAATGGGATTAATTCTAGGAGCTAGTTTTCCAAATAAATCAATGTACAAAATGACACAAGTATAAAGTGGCATGAGTTTTTATAGAAGGGGTTGATTTGAGAGATTATGAATCCATGTGTTGTACCTATAGTATTAAAACCAATTAAGAATGGAGAATGAAGGATATGCATAGATTTTTGAGCTATCAACAACATCACATTCAAGTACAAATTTCATTCCCAAGGATGGATGCTATTATGGATTTTTTTAGTGGAGTTATGTATTTCAAAAAGATAGATCAAAAGAGTATGTGCCATTAGATTTAAATTAGAGAAGAAGATGAATGGAAGATTGCCTTCAAGATAAGGGAAGGATTGTATGAATGGTTAGTCATGCCTTTTGGGATGACCAATACACCAAGCACTTTTATGTGGCTCATGAATGGGGCGCCGAAGGAAATTCTAGGTAATTTTTTCATTGTTTACATAGATGATATTTTTATCTTTTTTAAGACATTGGAGGATCACATAATGCATATTCACAAGTTGTTTCAGAATTTGACAGAAGAAAAGTTTTTGATAAATTTGAAGAAGTTTGTAAAGGAATTGGCATAGCTGGGATTTATAGTTTTAGTAGAAGGTCTAAAAATGGCCCTTGAGAAAGTGAAGGCTATATTTAAATTGACTACTCCAAGGATTGTTATAGAGGTAAGATATTTTCATGGACTAGCCATTTTTTACAAAAAAAAATATATCAAAGGTTTTAGCAATATTTGTGGACCCTTGACTAAAACAATGAGAGGGGATAGGAAAGAATTTAAATAGACTATTGGAGAAGACAAGAATTTCAATATGTTAAAATAGAAAGTTACACGAAAACCTATTTTAGCACATCTAAATTTTAATAAGGTGTTTCAAGTAGACTATGATTCTAGTGGCATTACAATAGAAACTATTTTGAGCTAGGAAGGTAGACTTGTTACATATTTTAGCAAGAAATTGAATAATGCCAAAAGAAAGTATTTTGTTAATGATCAAGAATTTTATGCTATAGTTCAAGCATTGAAGAAGTTGAGACAATATCATCTTCCTAAGGAGTTTTTATCTATACTGATAATTAATCTTTCCAATATTTGAATAGTCAAGGAAAATTGAATCGAAGTCATTTGAAATGGGTTGAGTTTTTTGTAAAGTTATACATTTGTTTTGAAATACAAGAGTGTGAAGTCTAACATAGTTGTAAATACTCTTTGTAGAAGTCAACTTTTACTGACAAAGATATAGATAAGGTTCCTAATTTAATTGAACTCAATAATTTGTATCCAAAGGATCAAGATTTTGGTGAAGCCTAGAAAGCTTATACGTAACCTATTACACTTGATAGGAAAAAGTAGTTGGATTTCATAATCCAAAATGGTATTTTGTTTGAAGGAAGTCTATTGTGCATTCCAAGAATTCCAATGATGGTCAATCTCATCAAGAAGAAGCATGGTGGAGGATTGGATGGATATTTTGGTAGAGATAAAAGCATTTCTTTGGTTGCTAAGAATTATTGCTAGCTACAGTTGCAATAATATGTCAAGCAATTTATATAGAGTTGTAGAGTATGTTAGATGGAAAAAGGAGTTGTGTTGCATAAAAATGTAACTAAGGAAATAACACTAAGCAACTAATGCACATTCCTACATTATCATGCAAAACCTCAAAATATGAAAGAAGACATGTAAATGAACAACATGAAACAAACAAGAGTATTAATGAAATCAAAATAACATATATGCAAACCTCATGAAACCATCAAGTCTAGATGATTTCATTGCTCATGGGATGCTCACAAATCCAGCAGCATAACAATGAGGTACATAGTGCTTCTGAAAATGAGGAGAGGGCTCTCCTTTTATAGGAAAATGGATGCAATGGATGGCTAAGATTCAATGCAAGATGAAGGGCTAAGATCTCTCAGGATCGTTGAGGTGTCCATGAGGTGGAAGCCAAGTAGACTCCACATGGATTAGGGTTTTGACCATTCAAAGGGGGAAATATGCTCACACATGTGTGAGCAACCTTTGATGGTGACATGATCAATGAGGTGTAAGAAGCATGGTTTCTCACACATGTGTGAGACACCTTGATTCTCATGCAAGAGAAAAAGTGTGCAAGAGGTGTGAGAAGGCATGGCTTCTCACACATGTGTGAGACACCTTAACTCTCATGCAAGAGGACAAGTGTGCAAGAGACATGCAAGACATGAGGGATGAGGAAAGTGTGAACATCTCTCACACATGTGTGAGAACACACTTAGGATTAAAAGGTAATTAGCTAGGTGATTAGGAAAAGAAAGCATGATTAAGGAAGTGGGTAGGTTTAGAAAGGTGGGTTAGTTAGGATAGTGAGGTTAGGTGAGGGTTAAAGGTAGGAGCCATGTGATCAAATAGGATTAAATGTAATATTTAATTCCAAGGGGGTTTAGGCAAGGAATTAATTAAGTAAATGAAGTACTTAATTAAGAGGAATGGGTTAGGATGCAAGGGGAATAGGTTAAGATTTAAATAAACCTTAGTTTATTTAAATCAAGGAAAGGGGAATATAATTAAATAAATGTAAATTTATTTAATTAAATGATAAGGTAATTAAATAAATAATAAATATTTATCTAATTGGTCAGGAAATGGGTTTTGGACAAATTTAGGTGTCTACAGGAGTGAAGCAAAATACTACATTGTATCAGTCATTACATGTACCAAAGAAGCCATGGGAAGATGTCAACATGGATTTCATTCTTGATTTACCAAGGAATCAATAAGGGCATGATTCAATATTTGTGAGAGATGACAAGTTTTCAAAGATGACACATTTCATTCTCTATAAATAGACTAGAAATATTGTTTATATGGCAGAGTTATATTTTAGAGAAATGGTGAGACTACATGGTCTACCAAAGAGTATAGTTTTAGATCGAGATACCAAGTTTGTTGGGTATTTCTGGCATACATTATGGAAGGGGTTGAAGACAAATTTTAAGTTCATCTCATCACATCATCCACAAACTGATGGATAGAGAGAGATGGTGAATTGAAGATTGGGGAATTCACTGAGATGTTTGGTTAGAGATAAGAAAAAGGGATAGGATTTGATTTTACCACAACTAGAATTTGAATACAAAAATTATGTCAATAGGAGTACTAGTAAATCACCATTCTAGATTGTATATGGGAGTAGTCCCATAAATTCTTATCAATTGAGGCAGTTGGATAAAGGATAGATAAGTAGTGTTGAAGCTGAGGATTGTCAAGAACATCCATGAGAAGCTAAGGAAGCACATTACAAGGATGAGTACATAGTGCAAAGAAAAGTCATATGTGAAAAGGAGATTTAAGGAATTTAAATTGGAGATGAATTAATGATCCATTTGAGGAAGGAGAGATTTCTAGTGGGTACATTTAATAAGATGAAAATAAAGATGTTTGGACAATGATAGATACTAAAAATGCAGGATTCAAGAAATGATTGTAATGTAGAGTTGCCTATTGAATTGACTATTTCACCATTATTTAACATTTCAGATCTAACAAAGCATATGAAGGAGGTAATGGAAATGAAGTTGCAGAAGTGTAGTGGACTATTCCAGTGGCTACTTCAGCTACAAAGGATATTGAGGAGATACTAGATAGTCATGTTGAAAGGAGATCAAGGAACATAATATATGAAGAGTACCTGGTCAAATGGAAAGGGAGGCCATTCGAAGATTCATTTTTTCCTTCCCAATTACTTTGAACTTATATCAACAAGAAAAATAATTTTCACCACAAATGAGTCTAAAAGACTTATACATACTCTATGTTTAAAGGCACAACTCCCTTCTATAATAATTTATCAATGCAGCTCTTATTCTAAATGAATTATAATAGTCATTCTTTTAACCTGAAAGAACTTAAGGGAAATGAAAACATCCTCTCATATCCATAAAAGAATGTTGCAGATTTAAATACTAACATTTGAAATATGTGTCATATGACACATAGTTTAGAATTCCAGAAATATGATCAAGCTCACCAAACCAATAAAGAAAGGAAAAGAACTATAACATTGTTAATAAAAAGCATCCATACAAAAATTAATTTCACACAAATTTCACCACCAAGAAGATAACCACATTATTATCAAATAGACACACAAGAAATAACCAAATGATCACTTCTATTATCATTAACTGTGTTGTTCCATAATAACTGAAATGAAATAACTAAAACTTACTAGTAACAAAAAAAATGACTAAGTCCAAAGAGTTGACCCTTTAGATCGATTAAAACCTTGCATATATAGTTATGCAGGGCTTTCCACATTCCTTCAAAAATTGACTCCCTTAAGGAACTTCAAACGTTTCATAAAAATAGTAGATTTTTAAAACAAATAAAACTAAAACTAAGGAAAAAGATGAAGGTGGCTCTTCAATTCTCCTTTAAGCTCCAGTTGTATCATCAATATTGGCACAAGGTTCCTAGGTATCTAAATAGCCACCTCCATTTTTCATTCCACACTCTATGCGCTGTGAGGAAACTGACTAACTCCTTCAATTTTAGGAAAAGTAGCTACTCGAGGAAAAAATTTCACATCCTCATTATATGGTAGATATGATCCATCTTTTTGTCTTGTACCTCCAACTGATTAGTGCAGATAATCATCATGGAGTCTACCCTAATGATGATGGTTAGATCTTGGGCTAAGACTTTGCTCGTTTCTTTTAGCAGATTAATTTTGGAGAAAAAGGTTGTCTCCATTTCCCAAGGGTACTTTTCACCACAATCCTCATTTCCCATAATCTTAAGATTGATGCATTTCATATCAGCAATCAAGATTTCCTTTAGGCACCCTATCTCCTCAAGTAGTTCACCATATTCTTCTAATCCCTGCTCCATCACTATGTTTCTCCACTCTAGATTAGCTCGAGCAATGAATAAGAAGTCACCATTGAACTTAGCTCCTAGATTTTCTTTCACAAATTGGTCTATGCCATATTCCTAAACTTTAGAAATATTGATGATGTACTCATCCCATTTGATCTTCTCATATGCCCCAGTATTCTTTTTAATTCTAAATCTATTATTGATTTCTTAGCTCTTGCACTAGTATTGGTATAATGAGAGAAATAGCTAGTCACCTAAATGTGATCAGTGTTCAACAATTCACTGTAAGCTTGGGTAATGGAGCAATCCCTTTTAACCTACTTTTTGAAACTCTTGTTCAACGGAGACCCAACATCAATAATGGAATTTGAAGTAGGTAGGGCTTCCACATGTGGGCTCTAAAATTCATGAATGTATTCAGTCATCTTCCATATTGATTGCTTTAACTCTTGTTTATCCCTCTGATATTTCCATATCTACTAGGAAATTTTGGTGTACCCTACATTCCATATTTTAATATTAGTGGCCCTCAAAGTAAGACCAAGAATAGTCTTCTCCACCACATAATCTTGGGGCTTAATTTCATGTATGCCCTTCTCAATCATCAACATCATTACTTCTACAAGCCATTGCCCTATTTCCTCATCACTGTTCAACATAATTCAAGCTTTATCCTTTTGGTCTTAGGAGTATTCCCAAGGTATTTGGTTACCATGTTACCCATAGGAAGAGTCACTAGTACTATGCTTCTTTTCTTACTTACTGATAACTCAGACCAATTAGGGATGGTAGGATTTTCTTTGGTAGGAGGAGTCTATAATATAGGTGATGAACTAAGAGACATTGCACTCAAAGTGTTAACACCTTCTATTGCTTGTTGACACCCCTATTCCATCTCACTAATTTGGGATTCCCTTATTTCTTTTGTCTCTTCTCTTAAGTCAAGCTCTATCATTGCTATTTATTCCTGAGTCTCATTCAAGACCTTTGATTACTTATACTTCCTCCTGCTATGAGAATGAGTCCACTTGATAGATGGAGGAAGCTAAACGGAACCTTAAATAGGATTTTCAGGTTCAACACTTAACTTTGGCTTTCCTACAATGGGACAAGTAACATCTTCATTAGAATTAAGAACAACCAAAGCTAAACTTGAACTAACATGTACCTCTTGAACATTACAAGCTACCGATCTTGACTACTTCTTTCTTATAAGCCATTGCTCTACTTTGGCTAGGATGGGTAGGGTTCTTGAATGCAAGTCATCTTCCTCTGAAAAGGTCTAGTCTATTTCTGGCAATGGGTAAGCTTCTACTTTCTCAATGTAAGTAGGGTCAACATTTTCCTCATTTCCTTCTTCAATTACCCCTGAGATGTCAAATAGGAGGCTAAAATCTTTAATTGATGCTAGTGTTAGTCTAGACCATAGTTTCTTTCTAACCCTAAAATCATCTTGACAATCGACCCATAAATTCTCTAAAAGGGGAATGTGGAGAGCAGAAGAACTTAGTTTAGAGTACTTTAGAGTGAAATCTTGACTATCAAAGTTGGGCCCAGAAGAATAAGTTACCAAGCTCATGGATTTTATCTCAGCTTTGAGCTTAACAGCGTCTTGAATGGTTTTGCATTTATAATGTCTAAGCTTGACAAGGAAGGTATAACCTGAACCTTTCCTTGTTTTGCAGTTATTTTCAACCTTTGCTAATTTTCTACATACTTTGATTAACACAAATTAGTCTAGGAAATGTCGGGGTAGCCTCAGTGGCTTACTTTCATATCCCCCATTCTTGAGATAGGTGAATTTTGGAAATTGGGTAAAAAATGCCATAAATATAAATTAACTAGGTGGCTTCTTCTATCATCCTTGTGTTTTCCTTTCCTTGCAATTCAAACACCAATTTGGTAGGAATGTGTCTTGGATTATTTTGAATCCATTAGGGTTTCTACTCTTCTACAAGAGAGGGTAATATTCATAAATGGGCATAATTGGGTTCCAATCTAAGTGTGGTAGGCCTTCCCATTCTCTGCTACAAGCTAGGATATAAAACAAATAGGAGGTCATATAGAAATCAGACAATCCATAAGCTTGAGAGAGTTCCTCCTATGGCCTACTAGCTATTATGTATGCCCAATCAATGAACTTCTCTTCCCCCAACATAGTCTGGATGAAAAAGTACATCTAATTCTCCCAATAAAAGGCATGTTGGTTCCCCTTCACCATGTTCAGTAGTGTAATGACACCCTTAATTTTAGGAATCATGTCAAGACAAGAACCCCCTCTCTCAGATTCAAAAATCCATCTTTTTGCAATATTCTTATTAAATTCAATGACATCCATGGAAAATTAAGCATAGGAAGAACTAATAGTCCAGTCTTCATAAATTTCATGCGGGGGAATTCTAAGAGCACCCATGACAGCAACTCGACTGACATGTACTATGACCTCACTATTAAAGGTACAAATGCACTTTTTAGATGCATCATATTTATCTCTACATGCCAAGACTAGCTTAGGACAAGAGAATTCTTCTAGGAAGGCAAGCACTTGTAGCAGACCACTATCTGAGACATTATGAGAAATGGAACTTGGTTTGGGGTTTTAAAATCTAGCAAGTAATTTTCTCATGTCTTCTTTAGCAAGGAATGTGTCTTTCATATCAGACAAGATACTACTAATAACATACTCCCTAACCTTATTAGATAGCTTTGAGAAGAAATTAGTAGTGATGACAAGGAATTAACCAAAACCAAAATAGAAATGGAAATAATACACAGTCTTAAAGTTATGCAGAAAGAAAAGGAACTTGAAAGGTGGAAGGCTAGAAACTTACTGTGTTGAGTGCATGAAAACTTGTATAGACAAAAAGCCTAAGGTATTTCCACGTACATCCAGATAGATAGATCTTTACCAAAAGAAAAAATGACAGGGGAATGAGAACAAGGCAGCCTCCATTTAGAACGTAAACTTGGACTTGAAGCATGTGTATGGGTGACAAGATAGATGATGTGAAAATTATTTAAATCATTAAAAACTCACCCAAGATTTTCATGTGCCGCAATATACCAAAACATCATTACCTTGCACACCCATTTAATACAAATCTTTTATGTAGATTTGGTAAACATTGCATTGTTGCGTGTTGTTATTGAGTTGTCCACTTAGACACATGGCACCGAAAGCATTGATCTTTATGACTAGATGAACATGAATAGATGAACTATGAGATAGTTCAATGTTCAAGTTCAATTGTCTCTATTTATTAGAAACTGCACGTATAACGATAGACTAGATACAAAGGTGAAACCATGAACTTGAACCTTTAAAAAAGTGTTCAATGTTCAAGTTCAACACCGATGATGAGTGATAGTATTTGTGGGACGATTGACTTTGTTAACTCTACCAAGAGAAACTGCTGAACTTATGAACCTTGAACATTGAATGAAGTGTTTGATGTTCAAGTTCACAGATTTGTTCAACCGAGGGACTTAAAAACAAAGAATGTCAAAAACATTAAAACTCATGATGAGACTTTAATAATATACCATCCTTTTACCAAAGCTTGAATATTACCATGATTATGTGCAAGAAATAAATGTGGACTATTCATTGATAATAGTTGGCTTTGACTAGGGATTTAGACTATGAGGGACTAAAAAGAAATTTTAAACATCTCTAGTTTCACACTAAGACTAACAAAAATGAATAGAACAGAACCTAAGATAAAACACAATAAAACTAAAAGGAACCTACACTAAGATACAACAAAATTTAGGGAAAAATAGGAAACACTAAAGCTAAAAAAGCTTTTTAAGTTGTGTTAGTTATAAGATGGGGGCAAATAAATGTCGTCTAAGTATCTGAGCCTAAAAAAATTTGATCTGAGAACTTTATTGATTTCAAAGGGTCATTTCCAAAGTGATTTGAATTTTCCATGTGCTCCTTGTGGTTCTCTTCTTTTATCCCATAGAAAAACTTTATCATTCTCCATGAAATTTCTAAGCTTGGACTTCCCATCAAAAATATTCTTAACCCATGCCTGATGAATAGTTATATGATCAACCACTTTCTCTCTTTCTCTTGAATCTTAGTGAGGTAACAAATTGTTTTCTCTAATGAATTTTGAAAAACTTCATCTTTGATCACCTTTTGTAGCTTGACTACAGCTAGTTCTAGCGATAGAGACAGATGAGCTTCAACATTGTATACTAGTTCAAAAGGAGACATCTTGATGGCTCACTTAGGAGTAGTTCAAAAGGAGACATCCTGATGGCTCGCTTAGGAGTAGTTCAACACTGTATACTAGTTCAAAAGGAGACATCCTGATGGCTCGCTTAGGAGTAGTTCAATCAGCCCATAGTGCTTCAAAAAGATTTTTATGCCAATTCCTCATATTATCATTCACCAATTTTCTCATGATTGAGATTAGGTTCTTATTGGAAGATTATGCCTAACCATTTCCTTGTGGAAATTAATCAAAAGAATGAGAAAAATGAACTCCATTATCATAGCAAAATAACTAAAGCTCTCTTCAAGAGAATTCATGGGCATTATCTATTACTACTTTCTCAGGTACTCCAAACCTGACCAAAATGTTTTCCATAAGGAACTTAATCATCACTTTAGAGGTAGTCTTTCTAACTGGTATCACCTCAACCCACTTGGTGAAGTAATCAATGGCTATTATAATATGGTTATGACCTACACTTGAGGGTAGATTGAGAGGTCCTAAAAAATCTGAACCCTATTATTTAAAAGGCTCTTCAATAACTACTAGCTTCAAAGGAAGTGCAACTAGTCTAGGCTTTCCAACAAATAGTTTGCACTTCTCACATTTCCCAACCCACGTGTATGCATCAATGAACATTCTAGGCCAATAAAATCCATTTCTTAGTATCTTAAAAGCTATCACTGTATCACTGTGGATGAAAAATGTCTGCCACAAGCTTCATTGTGAAGAGAATGAAGTAATTTCTCTTGTTGATCTTTGTCTACGCATCTCAAGAATGCACCATCAAGGCCTTTCTTATATAGCACATCATCAAAAATGGCATATTTGGAAACTTTTAATTTTAGATTCATTCTCATCTTTTTGGTGAGATGTTTAGGGCATTCACCATAGGTAAGAAAATAAACAATGTTAGAGAGCCAATCATCCTTAAGACACACTAGTAATGTGAACGAGTTATTCTTAACTAACTCTTCCTTCCTATCATCCATTAACTTACACAAAACCTGGCCTCTTATTAGTTTGGTAGGCTTTACTTCAAGATTGCATTCCTAAAATTTCAACACCTAGGCAGCTCTGTTATTGACTGACACTTCTTGTTGGGTAAGGATGCTCTTTACTGCTGAAATTAGAACAAAAATTGTTGAGTGTGAGTGCAAGAATTAATACCTAAAGTGTTTTACTGTTTTCGCAACTAAGAAGGCTTTCTTTTTGGCTAGTGAATATCTTAGCTCACATTTCTTGAACAACACACTCATAAAGGATATGGAGATTTCAAAGCCTATCATGTCTTCTCGCAATAAGACTGCAAACATTGTGTGTTCATTGGTGTAACAGTGGATAACAAAATCCTTTTTATAATATGGGTGAACAAGAACTAGTACTTTAGCAATAGAAATTTTAACTTCTTTAAATGTCTTCATTGCTTCTTCACTCCACTTGAAAACTAGCTTCTCGCTAAGAAAATTCATGATAGACCTAGTTGTTTCAACAAAATTAGGTACGAACTTCCTTAAGAAATTAATTTGGCCAAAGAAAGAATGAATACCATTTTGATTAGATGGAAGGATCAACTATTGAATGGCCTCAACTCACTCAGGGTCTATTTAGATCCCATCTCTTGACACTCAGTGTCTGAGGAGCTTTCCTTCAGTAACACAAATGACAGACTTCTTGGGGTTCAAAGAGATACCATGTTCTCTACACCATTGTAGAACTAACCTTAGATAAAATAGGTGTTTCTTCCTTCTTAAAAAAACCATCATGTCATCTAGGTAAATGATAATTATCTTATTTAGCATGTGCCCAAAAGATGAATTCATCACCCTCTAAAAGGTAGCACCTATATTGATGAACCCAAACAACATCCTACTATATGTAAAGGTTCCCCTTGATGTGGTAAAAGAAGTTTTATGATGGTCTCCTAGGGATACATTGATCTAATTGTATCCAAAAAAACCCTTGAGCATGGACATTATTTCTAAGCCAGCTACCATTTATAGGATTTGATCCATGTGTGGGAGAGCAAAATTATCTTTCAGACTAGCTTGATTCAGATTCCTGAAGTTAGTGTAGATCCTAATCTCACCACTTTTCTTCTTGATAGGAACTATATTGACCACCCATGTGGAGTGATGAATGGGATAAATTATACATGCTTTCAACATCTTTTCCACCTTGTTAAAAATTGCATTAACCACCCTTGGGTTGTAATTTTGAAGCTTCTGATAGAAAAGGACAACATTCAGCTTCAAGGGAATTTCATGTTTGAATTTCCCTAGGTGGAAATATTTCAAATATTCATAGGACCAAGTAAAGACATAACCAAACTCCTTTAACAACATCAAGAATCTATTTCTTTCATACTCATTGCAACATTTTCCTAGGTTGAACCACTTAGGATTATCTTCTGAACCAATGTTCACCTTTTCACATTCGCCCAAAATCTCCTCTGACTCTCTCACATCTTTACTGAAACAACAATCCCTATGATCAAAAAGTGACCCCAACTTGACTAGGCCTTTAGGAATATGGTTGTCTTTCAATTGAATGAAATCCTTTTCAGGATCACTTTCAAGGTTCATAGGGATCTCATAATTCTTAGAGTCTAAACCCTCGAAGTGCAGAGATTGAAATGATGTAGACCCTTGGAGGAATGTATTAATGTGAGTATCATTATCAAAAAAATTATAGGAATTCTCATTATTAGGTATGCTAGGATGATGAACCAATTCAATCGTATAAACATCATTTTGAAAATCAAGATGTGGTATCATTAAGTGATGCAGACCCAACCAATGAATTAGCTCTCTTGTTATACTCTTTGGGCATAGATTATATGGAAAATGCTTTAAAACCTTCAATTTCATCCCAGACCCAGTTCTTGTAGAGCTTCAACTTGGGATTCTTTACAGTGAAGATATTATATACTTGTTTAACCACTAGTTTGACATCTCCTTTAGCTCTTAATAGTTTAATCCCTTTCCTTTTGGCTTCCTCAAGACCTAGAAGTAGGGCTTCATATTCTACAGTATTGTTTGTGTTTTCAAATTCAAGTTTGAAAGATTTAGTAAAAATCTTGCCTGAGGGTGAAATTAGAACCACTCCATCACCTGAGCCAATTGAAGTACAACTCCCATTGAACTCCAAAATCCACAAGCCATCTTTAGACACCTCTCTAGAACCTGTTGACTCTTCAAATGAAATGAAATATTTAACAAAATCATATTTTTCGTAAAATATCTGGGATCTAGGATAGTTAGAGGCTAGGACTATGTATTTGGCTTTACTTTTAGGTTTAAGCACAACCTCTTATCCCCAATCGGAATAGTAGCCTAAGACCAGTCTAATCTTACTTCCCCACCCAAGTCTTTACAAAAAGTTTTACTCAAAACCATTCCATAGCTAGTAGGGATATTTGTGACTAAGATGGTTAATTTGAGCCTTTTTTAAGGGAATTCAATGAGAGCTACAGGTGCATCTTTTATCTGTCCTATGAGAGGCACATTTTTGGAGTCCATGGTGTACAGTTTACCAAAGGTCTTATTCAAAGGTAGGTCTAAGGCTTTAGCTACTGTAGTAGGCATAATGTTATCAAAGGCCCTAGAATCAATGATGCAATTTCTTAGTTTATGACCATGAACAAATAGGGATACATAAAATGGGTTGGGTTTTTCAAAATTAGCATACACTTGAGATGATTCAGCATGAATAGCTGTTTCACCATTATTGAGTTCTATAGCAAGATTAATATATGATTTGAATTTTTTTGTAGAATTGTCTGATTGAACCAAACTTTTAACACATTCAATTAATCTATTCAGTTCATTAGGATTGGGTCTTAGGTAATCAAAAGGAGAAACTTGAATTCAAGAGGAATTACAAAATTCCACTATGTCAAAACCAGACTTGGAACTAGCTTCCTTAGGTGTCCTTTCTTCTTGAACTAGATTCCTTTGGATTTTGAATTTGCCATTGTGTTGTCTAGCTTGATCACACCATTTAGAAGTTGGTATAGAAGAGGATGAAGAAGTAGGAGCCTTATCATTATGATTACTCCTAGTGAGTAATGTATAAGAAGGATCTTCTAGAGTAGTATATACATCACCACCTCATTCTGAGTCAAATCCATATTTGAAGTAGTAGCCTTTAGAGTCATCAAGTCCTCCAGGGGATTCCTTATTGATAGGTATCTCTTCTATAACTTCTTTATTAACTCCCATTTTTCTATAACAAATCATTTATGGGCAAGACACTCCATCATGTTCATCAGTCAAATGAAAGATACACATGCTTTCCTTCTTAGGGGAAGGTCCCTTAATTGCTAATCTCTGATTTCTCGACAACATATGTGGTTTTCTTCCTTGCATTCCTGGTGGCTTAAATTTTTTGGAGATACCACGATAAGTCATTCTAGGAATCTTCCTTTTCATCTCTAAAACATCATTCAATAATCTTTGAACAACTAGGTTAGTTGAACTTGATGTAGATTCTTGATTTTGAGGATGTTGCATCTCTCGTCTCCATTTTCCTACAGCTAGAAAATCATCTTCTAATTCCATTGCCAACCTTTGTGTTGCATCAACATCTACCACTCTATTCCTTCTTAAGTGAAAGCTTATTTCAAGAGGCATGGAATTCACAAATAAATCTTTTATGTTCTCATTATTTAGTCTCTTCGTAGCAGGGATCTTGTAAAAGATCTTATTGAATTTGGCTATGAAATCATGCATCAGTTCTTGAACCTCCTTTTTGAGTTGTGAGAGTTGTAAAAAGAGTATGTTCATCATCAATGGATTTGAATCTAGACTCAAAAGAAGTCCTCATGGAATCCCAATAGATGAAAGACCCATTAGGAAGGTGGTGGAACAAATTAGTGACAACTTCGATTAAGGTTTACACAAATAATCTGACAGCAACATTTTCAAAATTGATAGTAATAACCCCATAGGATATATTAAATGTATTTAGATGTTGATCAGTGGATTTCTTCCCTTCTCCATTGAACTTAGGGAGACTATCTTATGCTCCTTTAGGTAATGGACTAGGATTAGGTCCTAGGGCTAAAGGTCCTACTTGAGCACCCTAGGGATTTGCAGCCATAGATGGTATCCAAAAGTTGATCAGTTGACTATTAAAGTGTATAGGGATGAGGGTCCTAGGAAAAACTAAAGCTTGCAAGAAAGTGACAACTGATTTAGGCATTGTAGGAGAATTAGGGCTACTTTTACACTTAGTTATTCCCTTTCTCCTAAGAGTGTGATCAGGGGCAAAATTTAGGGACTTCACAAATTTAAATACTTTGTCTATGGAGCCTTTATGTTTATCACCCTGAGTGTACTTCCCCTAGCCAACCTAACAAGGAAAAGATTTGATACTAGGCCTATTAGGTAGGTTTTGGAGCTTGCTAAGCCAATCTTACTACCACTTCTTCCTCTTGAGCTATAGGTACTCCTCCAATTTGTTCATTTCTTTCTTCTTTATCTTCAATAACTTGACTAACTTGTAGGTATTTCTCATTTCTATTCCTGCTATTCCAATCTAGGATATTTAAATCAAATATAATATCTTCCTGAGTGTTGGCAAACCCTAGATTTTGTTGAAGAACTGGGAAAATGTCTTGATGAGGTAAGACTATTATTGACTAAATATCATTACCTCCCTAGTAGAGTCACCAAAAATTTTTAGTGAATGGTTTTTCTTCCTAATTATTTTGAAGTTATATCAACAAGAAAAATAATTTTCACCACAAATGAGTTTGAAAGACTTTTACAGACTCTCTATGTTTAAAGGCATAGCTCCCTTCTACAATAATTTATCAATGCAACTCTTATTGTAAATGAATTATAATAGTCATTCTTTTAACCTAAAATAACTTAAGGGAAATGAAAACATCCTCTCATATCCATAAAAGAATGTTGTAGATTTAACTACTAATATTTGAAATATATGTCATACGACACATACTTTAGAATTCCATAAATTGTTGGAATTCTTTAGAATAACTGAGAGGGGGGTGAATTAGTTGTCCAAGGTCTAGAAGTAAAAGCAATACTTTTCACAACTTAGTGAACCCATAACCATCATGCATTAGGTCATACAATCACTTAAACTTGTAGGTTATTGTCAAATAAACTTTGTAGGAATGTAAGCATGAAACATAACAAATTCAATAACACCTTTGACACAATGATTTTATGTGGAAACCCAATTTGGGAAAAAACCACCAGTGACATGCTACTTATTCTCACTCTTCTGAAGTGATGCCATGTGAAAGGCCAACCTTGTTAAAGGTTACAATGCGCACTATTAAATGTGACCTGGTTAGATGATTTTAATCACCTTGTTAGGAGTGAGCATTATTAGAGGACTTTAGATCATTGATGTAGGAGAATTGAGCTTGGATTTTGGTGGAGTTATACTTTTCATGGTTAGGGATGTGTTGGAGACACATTGGAGAACCTTTCCTCACGATTGCATAGAGATTGGATGGATTGAGTTGAAGTTTGAGTCATTTTACCTTTTTGTTAGAGATGTGTTTTTAGGTTCCTATTGCAGTTTGTATAACTAATTTTCCATAATGAGTTAGAGGATGAAAATTTTAGGGACTAAAGAGGGCCTAGACTAATAACTATAGTTTGAAGCATGAGCACTAATTAAATTAGAACTAGGAGATATCATGATTTTACTTAGATTTTAATTTTGGGCATTTAATTGCTATTGTAGGCCAATTTGTGGCATTTAATTTATGTATTTGTATTTAATTTGTGTTATGGTCTGACTTGTGGCTTAGATTGGTATAAGTATGGATTGTGGGAAAGTATTTAGTCATTATTCATCCATCATGGAGAAGAGGAGTAGCCAAAGAGAGAGTTTTCCCGAGTCTGTGAATAGAGTGTCAAATGTGAGGCAATTTACAGTAAGATTGTGATGGAGTTCTGAATGTGTGGAGAGAGCACCAAATGTGAGGTAGTTTACACTTGGATCTTGGAAAAAGTTGGAGTAGAGCTAGTAGCTATGTCTTGGAAAACAAGGAGATTTCTTGGTGGGCTTGCGAGCACAAGTTGAGATCTTCCTTGGAGGTTTCTACCAATGTGTGGACCTAGACTAGCTAGTGTTTGATTGGATCTTAAGAGATCTTGCAGAACTATTACTTGCTTTTATTTGGCCATAATTAGGAAGCCCTTATAGCCCAACACATTTCATGTAATCAATTATATTTTATGAATATATTATTGTAAATTGGTATCAGATCTTGCATTATTGCTTCTTGTTATTGTGTTTTCACTGTGCGGTTATATTGTTGGGGGCTAGTACATCTCCTTTGGGGATTCTTTTACCCTAAACTATGTCAGGTAGTATTAGAGTGAAGGTTGTTCCTCAGTGTGTAGATAGATCACCAAAGCTAAGGTAGTTTGCACCAGGACTTGGGTTGGAGAAGTATATCTGAGTTGATCTTGATCTGGTGGTGGATTTTTTTCTGGAGTCCTAGATCTTTTTGTTGCAAGGTGGCAGATCATGGTTCTAACTTGCAATTGTAGAGGGCTTTCAAATGGGTTGATGGATGCAATAATGGAAGACTAATCTTGTTGAGACATGATCATAGAGATTTTTTGGATTACAAATTTTTGGTCCTAGACTTGTAATGTGGCTCCTAATTGTTTGTGTGAAGTGGTAGGTTGTGATTTAACTTGCAAAAAATTTGAGGTTGTGACAAGGAGCATAGGAAGGATTTTTTGTAGAGGGTTTGTGAAGATCTTGGAAGATAGCTCTGAGAGGATTGGACCTTGAGGTGGTTGTGAATCTCCATGATGTGGTGGAGAGGAGGTTTTCTATGATGTTTGCTCAATTTGAAGCTAGCTTGGTTGATCGAGTTAAGGATGGGGTGAGGAAGGAATTCCATAGAAGTTTGTGGAGTTGGAGTCTACTAGTCTAGAATAGAGTTGTTTGGCTAGTTAAGAGACTTGTTCATGAAAGAATATGGCATACCAAGGTTGAGGAGGAAGAGGTTGGTTTTGTTGATCAGATTGTGGAGTTTGATACAGATGTTACAGAGTAGCTAGAGGTTGTTACTAACCTTATTGATGCTAGGATAGAGGTTGGTTTTCATGATCAGTTGGTTGGATTTGACATGGAAATTGTATAGCACTTTTTTGTGGATGATCTGGTTGTTGTTGGTGATGAATTGTGTGTTACAGTGCATCTTGTTGTGAGCAATGAGATTTTTGGGGTTGTGATTTTGGTATGTGTTGGTGGAGATCTACATCTTTCTACCAATGTGGAGCTTGTTCCTATTAATGTGGGGTTTGTTTTTGTTGGTGTGGATTCACTAGTTGTTGATGTGGATGGGGGTTTGTTGATGAAGCATTATGTTTAGTTTGTTCCTAGGAGTGAGCATGCTAATTGATTGGTTGAGATTCTAGTGTTTGATAGAATGATGTGGATGTCGATGATGTGTAGATTGGTTTTCTTGTCCCTGTTGGAGTGGAACCCTTTGGTGAAGATGAAGATGGTTATTGCTCTTTCTTTGGGCATCAAAGTGTGGGACACACTTTTCTATTTACCTACAGAGTCTGATGTAGGAGCATTGAGCTTGGATTTTGGTGGAGTTATACTTTTCATGGTTAGGGATGTGTTGGAGACACATTGGAGAACATTTCCTCATTATTGCATAGAGATTGGATGGATTGAGTTGAAGTTTGAGTTGGTTTACCTTTCTATTGGAGATGTGTTTTTAGGTTCCTATTGTAGGTTGTATAACTAATTTTCCACAATGAGTTAGAGGATTAAAATTTTAGGGACTAAAGAGGGCCTAGATTACTAACTACAATTTAAAGTGTGAGATCTAATTCAATCAAAGCTAGGAGACATCACGATTTTACTCGGATATCACTTTTGGGCATTTAATTGTTGTTGCAGGCTGACTTGTGGCATTTAATTTATGTATTTGTATTTAATTTGTGTTCTGGACAAACTTTTGGCTTAGATTAGTATAATTAAGGGTTGTGGGGAATTATTTAGTCATTTTAATCCATCATGGAGAAGAGGAGTAGCCGAAGAGTGAGTTTTCCTGAGTCTATGAATAGAGTGCCGAATGTGAGGTAGTTTACAGTAGGATTGTGATGGAGTTGTGAATGTGTGGATAGAGCGTTGAAAGTGAGGTAGTTTACACTTGGATCTTGGATGAAGTTGGAGCAGAGCTAGTAGCTATGGCTTGGAAAATAAGGAGATTTCTTGGTGGGCTTGTGAGCACAAGTTGAGATCTTCCTTGGAAGTTTCTACCAGAGTGTGGACCTGGACTAGCTAGTATTTGGATTGGATCTTGAGGGATCTTAAAGAACTATTACTTGCTTTGTATTTGGCCATAACTGGGAAGGCCTTATAGCCTAGCACATTGCATGTAATTTGGTATCAGATCTCACATTGTTGCTTCGTATTGTTGTGTTTTTGCTATGTGGTTATATTGTTTGGGGTGAGGAAATCTCTTTTGAAGATTCTCCTACCTTGCACTGTGTCAATGATTCACTTGGAATGTCACCTGGTTAAAGTATTTACAAATAATTCTTAGTTCAATCTTAATCCAAAGGATTTACCCTAGATTGGTACAATGATTAGAAAGTAATAGTAAGGCTTGACCTAATAATAACTTACAACTCACTTTGCATATTATAGATCTTTGTTTCAGTCCTCCATTCTTCTTAGCTTTCACACACTTTAGCTCTAATAGCTTGTTCACCCTTCAAGCATCCATATCCTTAAGCCTTCTTGCTTTTCTTGCCAATAGAAGTATCTTCTCTCTAGTCACTGAATGAATCAATGCCTTATACCCCTTGTCTTCCTTAGGTTCTTGCACATGACAACCTTTGCTTATGACCAATCATCTCTATAATTAGAAAATTAATATTTTTTGTCATTCAACCTCAATCGTCCATTTTAGGGTTAGGTAGGATTGGGTAGGATTCAATGAATCTACCCCTATTTTCATTTTATTCCCTTCTAGAAACTTCTTCTTCGATCCTCTTTGAATTTTCCTCAAAATGTTTTATCTTGAATTGTATGCCACCAACTCATCAAGCTTATCTTCCACATGGTTCACACAATTCAAGAAATCAAACTTGTTAGCTTAGATTAATTGAATTCACAATCTTTCTCATAATGCTGACACTTAGCATAAACTAGCTTCTAATGCCTAGCAGATACTGCATTGCTCAGCATCCACTATCAAATCACTTAGCACGAACTAAATTTTACTAGTGCTCAGCATCAACTAAACTTTACTTGGCTTTACACTATATCACTTGGCATACGTTTAACTTTTACTTTTCTTGGCTCCAACTAATTTTCTACTCAGCTTGCACTAACAGTTCTTGGTACCTATTATGCAAATTGTTAAGCATGGCAGATTCAATTCATTTTACTTATTCTTTTGAACTTGATCAATGTATCCATCCTTTGCAACCTTAAGTAGATAATCAATGCACTATAACATCATTGTCTTAATTGATCTTTGTACTCCTTTTTCATACCATAACTCAATCTTTTCTCTAGGTGCTTTTGTTATATCATTTGATCAAATCCTCTTCATCAATCAAACAAATTATAGTACTCAAATCATCTAAGCAATTATCTTACCATCAAGTAGCCTATTTGACATTAGTGAAAAAATAGTGGTTGAAATACATTCTCATACTTGTATCAATTTGTTTTCAAAAATCTCCCTCTTTGGCGTTGATGGAAAACTAGTTCAACCAGTACAACTGACAATAATACCAAAAAGAAAATAATTCCTTGTATTGAAATCTCTCCCTCTATCAGCAATTTTCATCTTCTGTATAGGTTACAAAATAAAATTATGTTCTTATCAACAAACAATCAATTCATCCTTATGACTCCCTCTTGATCACTTCTTATATCTCTTGCAGCACTATCTCCCTCTTACTAGGTAGATGTAATCATTTCTTTCTATATAGTAATCAGCAAGTACAATATCTCCCTCTAAGTAGATATTCCATATTCCTTCTATCTGTATAGTATTTCCTCTAAAATCTCCCTCTTTGACAACAATGCCAAAGACTTGTCATCTTAATATGCAGATATGAACATTTTCAGTTTCTCTCTCTAGCACCTAGTTTGTGACTGATCTGTAATTCCAACTCTTTCATTACTTTAGTTAGCTCCTAAAGTAAGATCCACTACATCAATGTGTAACATATTGTAATCATCTCAATCGATGCAGGGCACTTCTTATGCTTCTTAGATAGTCTTGGATAGGGGTATCACCCCTAGTTTATCTTTTAGATACTCATGAGCATCCTTAGGTGGTGCTTTTGTGAAGATATCATCTATTTTCTCTTTTGTATTAATATTGCAAGAGCATCCTGGGTTTCTCTACAATCGTACATATTTTTAGTTCTATCTGTATACACTAATTTAGTATGCAAGTAAACACTTAACTTAAATGAAACAAAAGCATTAGCATTAACTAAATTAGCATAAACTTCAAGATAGACAAAGAGAAGTGCTCAAATGAGAATATGAGCCTTTAAGGGGCTCTCTCAATGAGATTTTTCTCTTGATTTGGGGATGAGTCTATTTGGATATGGATTTAGGATGTATGCTCAACATATTCAAACTAGCTTCAATGGTGTTCTTGATGGATTTTGGATGTGGGTATATGGTGGTTGATGTGAAACTTGCTCTCAAAATAGCATGGTAACTTTAGCTTAAGGATTGTGTTAAAATGGCTTGGGAGGAGATCCAATTTATAGGATAAGGACTTGAGAGTTTGAGGGCTATGATGCAAGGATGGGAAAAAGCTCATGGAGGGCTTAGATTGCATGAGAGGAGAGCACATGGATTGTGCTTCCTTACAGCCAATCAAGGAGTGACACATGTCACAAGGTTATTAGTTAGAGCAAGAGGGGTTAAGGGGTCAACAAAGGAGGGTCAAATCTCATAAAGACCCTCATAATGGCTTGTAAGGGCATTCAATGGGCTTGTAAGAGTCTTTTATGGCTTGTAAGAGCATTCATGGCTTGGTGGTTGGGATATTTTGAGGGGATAGACTTTGGTTTGGTTTAGGAAAGTCTTAATCTTATTTAGGATTGTGCAAATGATTAGGGGATGGGTTAGGCTTGGGTTTAGGATTAGATTAGGGATGTTAGAGATGTGCAAGTGGATGGCATTTAATGGGGGTGGGTGAGTTAGTAGCTAAGCTTGGTTAGTATGGGTGGATGGGGTGGATTAGGCTAAATGGGGGATTAGAGATAGGCTTAGGATGAGGATGAAGACTTTCTAGAAGAGTCTAGAACTTCCTAGGATGAGGATAAATAAGGTTTATTTATCTCAAAGGTTTGGGTTGAGCAGATATTTATTAAAACATTTTTAATAAACATGAGGATTAATATTTAATCTTAATTAAATATTTTGAGTTGGGATTAGGGTAAGGAAATGATGGGATTAGCCTTTAATCAAAATTAAAGAAGGATTAGAAGATTTTGGAAGAGGTTAGTGGTCTTAAGGAAATTGGCCAAGTTTTGGGCAAAAAATAAATTATTTATTTATTTTGAGATTTTTGGTCAATTTATTAATTAAATAATTAATAAATAAGAAAATAATGTTTAAATAAGATTTAAACATTTTTGGGAGGGATTCCTTAATTAAATATTTTTAATTAAGATAAAGGGTTTTAATGGCATAAAAAATTAATTAATTAATTAATTAATTAATGATGATGTCATCAGAGACTTTTTCAAAAAATAAAAATACTTTATTTTCTAAAGGATTTTAGGTGTCTACACTATCAAGTTACTATGTCTTGCATTGTTGAGAATTTTTTTTGATTGTCAAGATCTTAGTTGTTGTCGAGTCATTCCTTTGGATGTTGAGTTTGTGTGGTTGCTGAGTGATCCTTTGATTACCAAGTTCTTAGTTGTTGTCAAGTCATTCCTTTGGATGTCGAGTTCATGTGGTTGTTGAGTGATCCTTCAATTGTCGAGTTCTTAGTTGATGTTGAGTCATTCCTTTGGGTGCCAAGTTCATGTGGTTGCCAAGTGATCCTTTCTTTGCCAAGTTCATGTGGTTATCGAGTGATCATTTGGATGCCGAGTGCTAGTATTTCATGGAGCCTTCATTTTTTGAGTTGTCTATGTCTAGTTCTAATTTGGGCTGACCTTGCTTATATTTAATTTAAATATAGGTAGTTAATATCTGATCTAAGCTGACTTGTGGCTACACGTGCATTTAACATAAGATTTCATTCTATGATAGACTGACCAGTGGCTGCACAAGTATTTAAGGAAGTCTAGGATTGAGTTTTAGGGGATTTGGTAGATAAGTGTTTGGAAGTGCAAATTCGAAGTTGGGTCATGAATCTAAAAGTTTTAATTTTTGCATTGGTCATAACCCAGAAGGCCTTACAGTTGGGTACGTATATGAGTTATTTGATGAATCTATAAGTGATTCCACTCCTTCCTCCTTTGCTTGTTGTTCTTTGTGTTGTGATTCCATTGTGTTAACTCTTGTAGGGTGATTTTGATAGCTGGGTGTGCCTTTGGCCCTAGTTAGTTATCAACCCTCCATGCATTAGGTGGTATAGAGATTGAGGTTCATCCTTGTGGTAATTATATCATGTAGAACCCTAAGTGAATTTGGTTGTAGGGTTGCAGATCTATGGATTTGACCTATAACTTGCAAAGGGTTACAATCTTGCAAGAACCTGATTTATAAATATGGTTTGAGGTAGAGGAATTGTTGATAATGCAATATTGGATACATAAAGGTAGATTGTAGCCAGATTAGATGTTGTAGAGATAGCCTAGAGGAGAGGAGCACATCTTGATGATGTAAGTGATGACGAAGCAGTAGCACCAAACCCTAATCCAGAACCTGAAGAAGATCAAGATGAAGCAAGGTTGTTGAGAGTGTTGTCTAGGAAAATTCAAAGCCTGTTGTTGAAGTTGTTCCTTATAATAGAAAATTGGACACCAATGTTGTCTTGGATTGGATCTCTAAAATGGAGAAGTTACTTTGACTATGAAAACACTCCTAATAATAGGAAGGTGAAGATTGCAATTACTAGGTTGAAAGGACATGCCTCACTATGGTGGGAGCATTTACAAACTAATAGACAAAGGAGAGGAAAGAAGAAGATCAAAACTTGGGTGAAGATGGTGAACAAAGTGAAGAACAAATTCCTTCTTGTTGATTACCAGGTTAGCTTGTTGAGAAAGATGCAAATTTGAGGCAAAGAGACATGAGTGTGAAAGAGTATACTGAGGAATTCTACAGGCTGGACATCAAATTTGGACATGTGGATGATGATATTGAGAAAATTGCAAGGTACATAAGTGGATTGAGATCTAGAATTCAAGATGAAATAAATTTTGTGAAATTGGAAAGTGTGGAAGAAGTATACCAATATGCCTTGAAAGTTGAGGAGATCTTGACAAAGAAGCATGAACAAAGACAAAGAGGTAGAGGTGGTAGATTCTAGAGAGGTAGAGGTAGATCTTATGGTGAAAGTAGTAAATCTAACAATTATGTGTAAGATAAAGACAAATTTGAATGGAATTATGATGATAAAGGAAAGACTATTGGAAAGGTGGTGATTCTTACTAAGGTTGTACTGGTTCTTATTGAGGAAGAGGTAATTCTTATTCTAGAGGTGGTTTTCATGGTAATTGTTTCAAGTGTTGTAAAGAGGGACATAGATCTTTTGAATGTAGATCCTCTAAAAGTAGGCAAAGTAATAGAAATGTTTTGATTCAAGGAGATGATGAAGGTTCACCAAGTGGACCTGAGGCTAGAGAAAATTTGATGGTGAGAAGAACCTTATGTAATAAGGGAAGTGATGAGGAACCTATTTTAAGGAGAAGTCTTTTCAAAACCAGATGTAAGATGGCTAGAAAATGTTATAAGGTAATCATTGATAGTGGAAGTTTTACAAATTTGGCATTGGTAGAGCTGGTTACAAAGTTGCAATTGCAAAAGCTGAAGCATCCTAAACCCTATCATGCTTCATGGATCAAAGATGAGCATAACATATTGGTAAGTGAAAAATGCCTTGTGAAGTTCAAGATTGGACATTACTTTGATGGAGTTTTGTGTGATATTATGCCTATGGATTGTTGTCATATTTTGTTGGGTAGACCTTGGCAATATGATAGATATGCTATACATGATGGAAGATTGAATCAACAAACTCTTTGGGTGAATGGGAAGAAGAAAATATTGCTACCTTTGATTAAAATTCTAGATGAGGTTAATTGTATTGCTGTAAAAATTTGCATGGTGAAAGGGAAAAAAATTGAAAAGGAAAGGAAAAAGAATCACATTTCTTTTGCTATAATTCCAAGGAAATTGAGTTGTGTCAATAGTAATTGAGTGCCAGAAAAAAATGTTAATCGAGTACTAATCAGTGGTGACTGAGTAGCAAATGGTAGTATTCACCATGTACCAAAAGAAATTATAAAATTCTTAAATAAGTATAAAGAGATTGTTGTTGAGGATATTCCTGATGGTTTACCACCAATGAGAAGCATAAGTCATTGTATGGATTTGATTCCTGGAGCTAGTTTGCCGAATAAAGCACCATATAGATTGGCACCTATAGAGAATGAAGAGCTCAATAGACAAGTACATGAGTTGTTAGAGAAATATTTGATCAAAGAAAGCTTGAGTCCATGTGTTCCACCTACTATTTTAGAGCCTAAGAAAAATGGAGAATGGATGATGTGTACTAATTCCAAAGCTATTAACAAGATCATAGTGAAATATAGGTTTCCTATGCTGAGGATGGATGACATAATGGATTGTTTGAGTGGAGAAAAGTATTTTAAAAAGATTGATTTAAAGAGTGGCTATCATCATATTAGAATCAGAGAAGGTGATGAATAGAAGACTACTTTCAAGACAAAAGATGGTATGTATAAATGGTTGGTTATGCCTTTTGGTTTGACCAATGTACCTAGTACTTTCATGAGGTTGATGAATGAAGTTCTAAAAATATTCTTGGGTAAGTTTGTGATTGTTTATTTGGATGACATTTTGATATTCAGTAAGACTAAGGAAGAACATCTTGAGCATGTTAGACAAGTATTGCAAAGATTGAAAGAGGAGAAGTTGATGATTAATTTGAAGAAGTGTTCTTTTATGCAAGAGGAGATTTTATATTTTAGATTTGTCATTTCAATTGATGGTTTGAAGATGGATCCTAAGAAGGTTAGAGCTATTTTGGAATGGCCTACACCTAAGAATGTGGGTGAGGTAAGATCATTTCATGGTTAGGCTAGTTTTTACGAAAAGTTTATAAGAAATTTTAGTTCTATTTGTAATGCTATGATTGAGACAATGAGAGGAGATACAAAGGAATTTAAGTGGACATATGGAGTTGATAAGAGTTTTGAGACTTTGAAACAAAAGGTTGTTGAGTTTCTTGTATTGGCTTTACCTAATTTCCATAAGGTATTTCAAGTTGAATGTGATGCTAGTGGTAGTGTAATAGGAGTTGTACTGAGTCAAGAAGGTAAACCTATTGCTTTCTTTAGTGAAAAATTGAATGATTCAAAAAGGAAGTATTATGTGTAAGATCAAGAGTTTTATGATGTTGTTCAAGCCTTGAATAAGTGGAGACATTATTTGATTCCTAAAGAGTTTGTGTTGTATATTGATCATAAAGCTTTACAATACTTGGGAAGTCAACATAAATTGAATCAGAGACATATGAAGTGGGTTGAGTACTTGTAGAGTTTCACATTTGTCATCAAGCATAAGAGTGGAGTTACTAACACAGTTACTAATGCATTGAGTAGAAGATGTTCTTTATTAACTAAGATGAAGGTTGAAGCTCTTGATTTTGATGAAATGAAAGAGTTGTATGATACTGACCCTAATTTTTGTGAGGCATGGATAGAGTGCAGAGCACCAAATCTAACAGATCACATAAGTAAGTATGATGAATATTTCATTCAAGAATGTATGTTTTTTAAAGGTGTTCAGTTGTGTATCCCTAGAAGTTCTATGAGAGTTAATTTGATTAAGGAAAAGTATAGTGGTGGATTGGCCGGACATTTTGGAATTGACAAGACATTGAGTTTGTTCAAGGATAAGTATTATTAGCCACAAATGTATAAGGATGTTTTGAAATTTGTGAAGATTTGTGGAGTTTTTCAAGTTACAAAAGGAGTAACTCAAAATATTGGTTTGTATACACTTACTATTGGTCCTGAGAAACCTTGGAGTGGCATCAGTATGGATTTTGTTCTTTGATTGCCTAAAATAGTAAAGGAGTATGATTCTATATTTGTTGTTGTGGATAGATTTCCTAAAATGGTTCATTTCATACCATGTAAGAAGACATCAAATTTTGAGCATGTTTTTGAACTTTTCTTTAAAGAGATTATGAGATTGCATGGATTACCAAGAAGTATTATTTATGACAGAGATAATAATTTTGTTGGTTATTTTTGGAAGACTTTGTGGAAGAAGATGGGTACTAAGTTGAAGTGTATTTCTACATTCCATCCATAGATAGATGGAGGTTGTAAATAGAAGCTTGGGTAATTTATTGAGATGTTTAGTTGGAGATAAGCCAAGTAATTGGGAGATGGTATTGACATAAGCTAAGTTTTCTTATAATAATTATGTGAGTAGGAGTATGGGGAAACACCTTTTGAGATTGTTACAGGAATGCAGCATAAAGGAGTATCAGATTTGAGGGATGCTTCTAGTGAAGAGAAGAGAAGTGTTGTAGGGAAATAATTTTTTGATTTTATGGAGTATTTGCATAAGGAAGTGAAGTTGAGGTTGGAACAAAGTAATCATAAGTATAAGGAGAATGCTAATAAGTCTAGAAGACATCATGATTTTGAAGTTGGTGATGAGGTGATGGTTCATTTGAAGAAAGGAAGATTTCCTATTGGAACATATAGTAAGCTAAAGATGAAGAAGTTTGGACCTTGTAAAATCTTGAAGAAGTTTGACAGTGGTAATGCTTATGAAGTTGAGTTACCTAATGACATGGATATATCTCTTATATTAATTGTTGCTGATTTATATAAGTAACATGAGTTAGATGATGAAGTTGTTGTATCAGAAGATTATCCTAAGAAGCAGAATGCAGAAGTTGAATAGATATTGGATTAGAGAGTTGGTAAGATCACAAGAGGAAAATATTACTATGAATATTTCATGAATTGGAAGAATAGACCTATTGAAGATGCTTCATGGATTTCTCAATCTGAGTTGGATTCAGCTCAAGTTGTGACATTTTAATGATTTAGGAGAATCATTTCTTCCAACCCTAGTTGTTTGATGCAGGAGCATCCTAGGTTTCTCTACAATCCTACATATTTTTAGTTCTATCAAGTTACAATGTCTTGCATTATCGAGCATTCTATTTGATTGTCGAGTTCTTAGTTGTTGCCGAGTCATTCCTTTCAATGTCAATTTTTTATGGTTGCCAAGTGAACCTTTAGTTGACAAGTTCTTAGTTGATGTTGATTCATTCCTTTGAGTTTTGAGTTCATGTGGTTGTCGAGTGATCCTTTGGTTGTCGAGTTCATGTGGTTATTGAGTGATTGTTTAGATTTCAAGTGCCAATATTTTGTGGAGCCTTAATTTTCTGAGTTGTCTATGTCTGGTTCCTGTTTGGGCTGACCTTGCTTGTATATAATTTCAATATAGGTAGTTAATATCTGATGTGAGATGACTTGTGGTTGCACATGCATTTAATGTAAGATTTAATTATGTGATAGGTTGACCTGTGGCCACACAAGTATTTAAAGAACTCTAGGATTGAGTTTTAGGGGATTTGGTAGATTTATGGAGGAGAAGAATAGATAGATAAGTGTCTAGAAGTGTGAATTCAAAGTTGGATCGTGAATCTGGAAGCTGTAATTTTTGTATTGGTCATAACCCAGAAGGCCTTATAGTTGGGCATGTATACAAATTATTTGGTGAATCTATAAGTATTTTCACTCCTTCCTCCTTTAGTTGTTGTTATTTGTGTTGTGATTTTGTTGTGTTAACTCTTGCAGGGTGGCTTGGATAGTTAGGTGTGTCTTTAGCCCTAGTTAGTTATCAACCCTCTTTGTGTCAATTAACATATTCCATCTTCATCTCTTTATCTTGAACTAACTATCTCAAGTAATGATACTTGATTTCAATGTGATTTTTCTTTGTATGCATCACAAGATTCTTTGATATATTTATAGGACTTGTATTATCACAATAAAGTATCATAGGTTTAGTGATTTCCTCCTTCATACCTTTCAGTAGTTGTTTGTTCCATACAATGTTTGTGCAATTTACTATTGTTGCAACATTCAGCTTCAGCAGTAGATTGAGATATGCAGTTTTATTTCTTGCTAGTCCATGTAACTAGCCTTTTTCCAAAGAAAAATGATCCTCCACTAGTGCTCTTTCTATCATCAATATTTCCAACCCAATTAGCATCAGTGTAGGCTCCCAACTCAAATTTTTCTTTTTTCTTATAGTATGGACCATAGTCTTTTGTTCCTTTCAAATATCTCATTATTCTCTTAATAGCCATCAAATGATTCTCCCTAGGATTAGCAGAGAATCTTTCAACTTTCCCAAAAAATAATGTAGTATCAAGTCTCCTATGTACTACATATTGTAGTTTTCCAATCATAGACCTATACAATTTTTGATTCACCTTAGCTGAATCATCATTCTTTGATAATTTATGTTCTATCACCATAAGTGTGCTTACTGGCTTGGAATCCTGTAATCCAAAATTTTTTAGTATCTCCTTTCATATTTTGAATGAGTGATGTATATACCATATTTCATCTGATGTACTTGCAAACCCACAAAGAGCTTGATCTCTCCAAACATAGACATCTCAAACTCTTTCTTCATTTCATTTGCAAAATCTTTACACAAAGTATCTTGACCTCCAAATATGATATCATCAACAAAAATTTTAGATAGTAAAATACATTTTCCTTTCCTTGTCTTCTAGTATAGATTGTTGTTATCATCAGTCCCCTCAAATCCAATCTTCAAAAGATAATCATGAAGCCTTTCATACCATGCTCTTCGTGCTTGCTTCAAACCATATAAAGCTTTATGTAGTTTTCATACCATGTTTTTGTTGTTAGCATCAAAAAATCCCTCCAGTTGTTCTATATAAACCTCTTCTTCCAATATGCCATTTAGAAATGTAGATTTAACATACATTTGATAAACTTTGAAACCTTTGTATGCAAAGTACGAAAGAAAAGTTCTTACTCCTTCCAACCTTACAACAAGAGCAAATGTTTCTCCATAGTCTATCCCTTCTTCTTGTGCATACCCCTTGCAAACCAATCTTTCTTTATTCCTTGTGACTTTTCCATTTTCATCTAATATGTTTCTGTGTACCCACTTGGTGCCAATCACATTGTTATCTTCTGGTCTAGGAACTAAAGTTCATGTTTTATTCTTTTCAATCTATTTAATCTCTTCAGTTGATGTGCAAACTTAACTAGATAATCAATGCACTATAACATCAGTATCTTAACTGATCTTTGTACTCCCTTTTCATACCATGACTCAACTTTTTCTTTAGGTGATTTTTTTATCTCATTTGATCAAATCCTCTTCATCAATCAAACAAATGATAGTACTCAAATCATCTAAGCAATTTTCTTACTAGCAAGTAGTAGGTTTGACATCAGTGACAAAATAATGATTGAAATACATTCTCATACTTGTATCAATCTATTTTCACCAAAAATATGATCAAGCTCACCAAACCAATAAAGAAAGGAAAATAACTATAGTACTACTAATGAAAAAATATCCATATGAAAATGAATTTTACACGAATTTCACCACCAGCAAGAGAACCACACAATTATCAAATAGATGCACCAAAAATAACCAAAAGATCACTTCTATTATCATTAACTAAAAGAAAATAACTAAAATTTACTAGCAACAGCAAAAAACACTAAGTCCATAGAGCCGACACTTTCGATCGATTAAATTTTCAATATATAGCCACGTAGGGCTTTGTGAATTCCTTCAAAAAGTGAATCCCTTAAGGAAGTTCAAATGTTTCATAAAAATAGTAGATTTTTAAAACAAATAAAACTAAAACTAAGGAAAAAGATACAGGTGACTCTTCGACTCTCCTTTAGGCTCCAACAATATCATAGGTATTGGCACAAGTTTCCTGGGTATCTGAAGAGCCGCCACTATTTTCCTTCCACACTCTATACACTACAAGGAAACTAACCAACTCCTTATTTTGTGGGACACCTAACTACTCCAGGCACAATTTCCACATCCTCATGATTTGGCAGATATGATCCATCTTTTTGTCTTGTACTTCTAGGAGATCAGTATAGATAATCATCATGGAGTCTTCCCTAGTGATGATGGTTAGATCTTGGACTACGATTTCGCTCATTTCTTTTAGCAACTTAATTTTGGAGAAAAATGTTGTCTCCACTTCCCTAGGGGTATTTTCACCTTGATCCTCATTTCCCATAATCTTAACACTGATGCATTTTATATCTTAGGATTTCCTTTAGGAATCCTATCTCCTTAAGAAGTTCAACACATTCTTCTAATCCCTACTCCATCACTATGTTTCTCCACTCCAAATTAGCTTAGGCAATGGATAGGAAGCTAGCATTGAACTTAGATCCTGGATTTTCTTTCACAAATTGGTCTAAGCCATATTCCTTAACTTCAAAAATGTTGATGATATCTTCGTCCCATTTTATCTTCTCAGATTCCTAAGTGTTCATTTTTTATTCTAAATCTATTTTGATTTCTCAGCTCTTACATTGGTATTAGTAAAATGAGAGAAATAAGTAGTCACCTAAATGTGAATAGCATTCAACCATTCACCGTAAGCTTGGAAAATGGAGTGATCCCTTTTAACCTACTCGTTGAAATGCTTGTTCAAGGGAGACTCAACATCAATAACAGAAATGGCAATAGGCGGGGCTTCTGCATGTTGGCTCTAAAGTTCCTAAATGTATTCATCCATATTTCACATTGATTTATTTAACTCTTGTTTATCCCTCTGATCTTTCCATATCCACTGGGAAATTCTAGAGTTACCTGCATTCCATATTTTCATATTAGTAGCCCTTGAAGCAAGACCAAGAATAGTCTTCTCTACCAAATAATCTTGGGGTTGAATTTCATGTATGCCCTTCTCGTTCATTGACTTCATTACTTCTACAACTCATTGCCCTATTTCCTCATCAATGTTTAGCATAGTTTCAATCTTTGGCCTTTTGGTCTTAGGAGTCTTCCCAAGAAATTTTCTTACCATGTCACCCATAGGAAGAGTCATTGGAAATATGCTTATTTTCTTACTTACTAATAATTCAAACCAATTATGGATGGAAGGATTCACTTTAGGATGAGGGATCTTTAATACAGGTGATGAACTGGGAGATATTGCACTCAAAGTGTTAGCACCTTCTATCACTTATTGACACCCCTCTTCCATCTCACTAATTTGGGATTCCCCTATTTCTTCTATCTCTTATCTTAATTCAAGCTCTATCCTCACTAGTTTGTCCTAAGCCTCATTCAAGCCCTTTGATTGCTCTTTCTTCCTCCTACTATGAGAATAGCACCACTTGACAAATGGAGAAAGGTGAACTAAACCTTAAACAAGGTGTTTAGGTTTAACACTTGACTTTGGCTTTCCTACAGTGGGAGAAGTAACAACTTTATTAGAACTAAGAACAACCAAAGCTAAACTTAAACTAGCATGTACCCCTTGAAAATTACAAGCCACTGATCTTCACTCCTTCTTGCCTATGAGTCACTTCTTTATTCTAGCTAGGACGGGTAGGGTTCTTGAAAGCAAGTCATCTTCCTCTGGTAAGGTCCAATCTATTTCTAGAAATGGGTAAGCTTCTACTTTCTCAATGTAAGAAAGGTCAACAATTTCCTCATTTTCTTATTCGGTTACCCCTGAGATGTCAAAAGAGAGGTTGAAATCTTTAATCTGTGCTAGCGTTAGTATAGACCATACTTTCTTTCTAACCACAAAATTATCCTAAAAATTGGCCCAAAAATCCTCTAAATGGGGAATGTGGAGAGCAGAAGAACTTAGTTCAAAGTACTTTAGAGTGAACTCCTGATTGTCAAAGTTGGGCCTAGCAGAGTAAGTTAGCAAGCTCATGGATTTGATCTTAGTTTTGAGCTTAAGAGCATCTTGAATGGTTTTTCATTTATAATGTCCAAGATTGACAAGGAAGGTATAACCCAAGCCTTTCCTTGTTTTATAGTTCTTTTCAACCTTTGCTAATTGTTTGCATACTTTGATTAACACAAATTGGTCTATGCAATATCAAGGTAGCCTTAGGGATTACCTTCATATCCTCCAATCTTGAGATAGGTGGATTTTGGACATTGGGTAAAGAAACTCCCATAAATATCAATTAATTGGGTGGCTTCTTTTGTCAAACTTATGTTTTCCTTTCCTTGCAATTTAAACACCAATTTGGCCAAGAATGTGTCTTGGATTATTTTGAGTCCATCAGGGTTTCTACTCTTCTACAAGAGAGGATAATATTCATAAATGAGCATGCTTGGGTTCCACTATGAGTGTGGTAGGTCTTTCCATTCTCTATCAAAAGCTAGGATATAAAACAAATAGGAGGTCATATAGAAACTAGATGTTCCATAAGCTTGATAGAATTCCTCGTGCAGCCTAGTAGCTATTATGTCTACCCAATCAATGAACTTGTCTTCACCCAAAATAGTCTAGATGAAAAAGTACATCTAATTCTCTCAATAAAAGGCATGTGAGTTCCCTTTCACCATGTTCAGCAGTGTAGTGGTATTTTTAATTTTAGGAATCATGTGTTCTTTGGTAAGTGGATGTGCAAGGCGGGAACCCCCTCTCTCAGATTTGAAAAGCCAACTTTTTTCAATGTTGTTGTTAAATTTAGTGGCATCTATGGAAAATTAAGCATAGGAAGAACTGATAGTCTAGTCTTCATAAATTTCACACATGGGAATTCTTAGAGCTCCCATGATAGTAACTCGATTGACATACACTAGGACCTCACCATTAAAGGTATGAATGCACTTTTCATCCACATCATATTTATCTCTACATGCCAAGACTAACTTAGGACAAGGGAAGGCTTCTAGGAAGGTAGACGCTTGCAATAGACCACTATTTGAGACCTTTTAAGATATGGAACATGGTTTGGGGTTTTCAAATCTAGCCAGTAATTTGCTCATGTCTTGTTTAGCAAGGAATGTGTCTTCCATATTAGGTAGGATACTGTTAATAATAGACTCCCTAACCTTATCAAGTAGCTTCAAATGAAAAGGAGTATCCATGACAAGAAATTAACCAAAACCAAAATAGAAGTGAAAATAATATACAACCTTAAAGTATTGCAGAAAGAAAAGTCACTTAAAATGTGGAAGGCTAGAAACTCACTATGTTGAGTGCATGCAAACCTGTAGAGAAAAAAATCTTAAGCTATCACCACGTACATCCAGACAGACAAAATGATCTTTACCAAATGTAGAAATGGTAAGGGAATAAAAACAAGGTGGCCTCTATTTAAAACATAAACTTGGACTTGAAGTTTGTGGATGGGTGACAAGATAGATGATGTGACAAGTATTTAAATCATTAAAAGCTCACCTGAGATATGCATGTTTCATAACATACCAAAACATCATTACCTTTAACTCCTATTTAATACAAATCTTTTTCATAGATTTGGTAAACATTGCATTGTTGAATTGTCCACCTAGACACGTGGCACTGAAGGCATTGATCTTTATGACTGGGTGAACATGAATAGTTGAACCATGATTTTGAAGTTTAATAGTCGTAATATGTTGGAAATTTCACTTATAACAATAGACTAGATGCAAAGGTGAAACCATTAACTTGAACCTTGAACAAAGTGTTCAATGTTCAAGTTCAACATCGACAATGAGAAAAAATATCCATGAGACGATTGAATTTCTTAACTCAACCAAGAGAAACTAATGAAATTATGAACCTTGAACATTGAATGAAGTGTTCAATTTTCAAGTTCACAATATTTTTCAACCAAGGGACTTAAAAAAAAAGAATGCCAAAAACATTAAAACTTGTGATGAGACTTCAATAATAGACCATCCTTTTAACAAAGCTTGAGTATTACCATGATTATGTGCAAGAAATAAGTGTGGACCATTCATGGGTAACAACTAGCAATGGAGAAGGTTGACCATCTTGGTTTTTCTCGGATAGCCTAAGATGTAATGGAGTCACTTCTCAAATTACTCTCAGTGTTTGATTTAGGAGAATCCTTGGTGTAAGAGAAACCTTACATCACCAAAAAATATTTTCTTTATGTTTTTTATATAACTAGGGTTGTCTCAGTGTAGAGTTATTTTTTATGGAGGATTGGTGCTTAGTAAGATAGGCATACCAACTCAAAATATCCTAAATTCAGAGGTGGATGTTCATCTTGGATATATTACCTAGCCAGTTGAGGCTCACTGTCATTTCATGAGTATTCATGAAGTTATTACAGATTTTTGGTGTGCAATTTTTGTACAAAGACTTCAAGATCATATTTGAAGGTCATAGAGGTTCTAAATGGGCTTTGAAGTAAGGCTCACTAGAGCTTGTGTGACTTACACCCTATAGATCAAAATGTAAGGATTCCATAATGGGATCATGATAGCTAATTAGGTCAACAGTTCACAAGTTATGGTCTTATGAAGTTTGGACAACTAAAAATACCAAATTAATTAAATTTCATAACTATTTTGAATTGAATCTATATATAATTTTAGGATTGGTAGCCTCAAGGGTTAGGGTTTTATGTCCAAAAACTTCCCAAGCAATAGAAAAATTCCTATATAAGAAATGTGCTTAGATTTTCTAGGACAACTCTATTAGATAATTGAGAAGGGGGGTGAATCACTTAGATTTAGTTAACCTATAGTCCCTTCCAAAAATTGTAATACCAAACAAACTTCATAAACATCACAAGCATTCACTCGATATATTCCAAATTTTTCATTCACATTTTTGTTATAATCAAATGATATCAATTAAACTTAGTTATTATTGAAAATTAACTTAGTTGTTACCGAGTTGAAGTAAAATAAAAATAACATGAAAATTAACTTGCAACATAACAACATTCACACATTTGGCACCAAATTTCTTGACATGGAAACCGTAAAAGGGAAAAACCCACTTGGGATTGGTAACCCAAAATTTTCACTCTTCTAAAGTGATCTCTTCTAGGGGATGATTTTTTTTGAGGTTTATGTACACATTGTTAATGTGACCTTGTTAAGGGATTTACACCAAAAGCTCATCTAGACCTTGTCACTCCTTGATCTTGTCTAAAGCGTGGTCTACACTAAAGGACTTATAAACACCATAAATCAATGTTACCATATAAGAATGCATACACTTGTTAGGTCCACTTAGTTAAGAGACCTTTCTACTAAAATTATTAGAAAGTAACAATACAAATGATCTATTAGGTATAGCATTACCTTTCTTGTTTAGATCTCCTTTCTACTCGGTCTCTTTCTAATCTCTATCCTCTGATTGTTTTTTCTATTTTCTTAACTAGTAGATTCACTCCACTTTTTCTCCTTCCTTCCAACTCTACCTATTTCAACTATCTTCTTCCATATTTCAACAACTTCACACAATCAACACCTTAACAATAATAATAAAAATCATCATCAACCAATAGCCAATTTTTTTCTTGAACATCTCCTTAAATAGTCATCTTTGTGCTTCCACATTCTTTCAGATATTGTTGCTTAATCATGATTGTTGATGAGAGATTAACACCTCATGCAATGAATCTAGCCACTCATAAAATAGATTTTTCATAGAACTTTGTGTCCATCCTTATCCTTCTTTAATATCCATCATAAAATCTTCCTTACATTTTTCCAGTCGTTGATCTTGTAAAAAACTTTGACTCGTGCCTTTGAACTTCTTGAACATTCTTGAATTTCATCAAAAGTCAATCATAGATTCCATCTTTACAAACTTATTCTTCTTACTGTTACTCAGTAACCATAATATTTCACTTAGGTAATATAATACTTGGTTAATGTTAGACTTCCTCTTTACTTTTCCAACTGCTCGCTGAACATTGTAGTCACTCGGTGAATATTGTCTTCCTTCTTTAACTTTGTCACTCGGTATAACTTGTATAGCTCAATACATTACAATAATTTATGATTATGAAATAATCAAACCAATGTTATAATATCATTGTCCAACTCATTCAAGTGCCCATTTAATACCATAATTATCAACAATATCGTCAACATTCTTTCTTCAAATCTTCTTTATCAATCAACTTGATATAGCACTCTACTAAGTTAGCATAGTCTCTAGCCAACTAAGAATTTGACATCAATGTCAAAATAAAAACTAAAATTACTCTTTTTCATACATTCATATCATCATAAACTACATTAAAAGTTGGGGCTAACAATCTCCCCCTTCAGAAGATTTGTTCTTAGATGAATAACCATGAAATAGACCTTCATCTCCTTTAAAATCAAATTTACCATTCCTTCAATCCTTGTGAATATAAAACCTACTTCCAAAGATTTTGGAGTAACTTTCATTTATTCTATGACCATACCAAATCTCATATGGTTTCTTGTGTGTTCCTTTCTTCAATTGAACTCTATTGAGAGTATAAATAGCAGTGCTAATTGCTTGTGTCTAGAATATTCTGAAAAACCTCTTTTTCAATCATCAGTGTCCTTGAACATTCTATAATTGATCTATTTCTTCTTCTCTCAACAATCCCATATTTTTTAGGTGTCCTCATTGTAGACAACTATCTTTTAATATCATTCTCAGCACAAAAGTTAGTGAATTTAATATACATGAACTCATCACATCTATCAGATCTTAAACATTTCAAAGATTTTCTAGTTTCTTTCTCAACTCTAGCTTTATACCATTTGAACATATCAAAATCATGTTATTTATCCTTCATGAACCTAATAATCATTATTCTAGAATAGCCATCAAGAAACAACATGAAATATTTGTCATCATAGTAACTATCAACACTAATTGGACCACTAGCTCAATATGCACCAATTCCAAGTTATCATTGAAGTGTGTTTTTTTCTTGAAAAACTAAAAAAATATCTTACCAAGTTAACATTCTTTACACGCCATTCTTTGTTTTATGCAGATTTGGTAAGCTAGGTACTCTTTTCTTTCTACTGACTTTCACCATGTTCTCAAAGTTTACATGACACAATCTTTTGTCCCATAACCATGCATCCTCAACTTTAGAAAATAAGCATGTCTCAATAGATGGATCAAGATAAAATAATTTAATTCTTGTTTGCATTCCAATTCCAAACATATTAACTTCATCATCATAAATTTTGACCTTTCTATTCTGAAACTCCAACTTGAAACCTGAATTATTCAATTAAGAAACACTCAAAATATTATACTTTAGTCCTTGTAACTAGTATGCATCATCACATCTGATCTCATCATTAATATTAATGATCCTTTACATTTCACTAGACATGAAACATCATTTCCTAGCTTAATAGCTCCACCATCATCACTTTCTTCAAATTTATCAAACTTTCTTAGATCACTAGTCATGTGATATGAGCATCCACTATCTATAATCCATGAATAATTCTTGATAATATGTGAAATAAGGGTGGTTTCACTTTCATACCTTTCTCCATTGTGATCTTTCTTGATTGTAACATATACCATTTGAACTACTTCCTTCTCTTCATTAGTACTAGACTCATTGTGCCCTTCTTTAGAAATGTAGCATGATTTCTTTCCTCTATCTTTGTAATATTTCTTGTCATTTCTGTCACTCTTACTTATGTTAGGACATTTAGCAAAAAAATGACCAACCTCATTACAATTGAAATAAATCAAGGGAAATTTACCTTTGTGTTTACCTTTTCCTCTTGACAACCTTCTTGTAAGCAATACTTCTAGTTCATCTAGATCATTCTAAGATTCCAATTCACTTTATTTATTACTGTATACACTAATATGTTAGCAAGTAATACTAATCTATTAAAGGAACAAAGCATTAACTAATAAAACTAATATAAACTTTGAGAGAGACTAAGAGAAGCCCTCAATTGAGAATATGAACCATTAAGAGGTTCTCTCAAAGAGACCTTTCTTGTTTTGGGGATGAGTCTATTTGATAGGATTTGGAATGTATGCTCAAGGTTCTCAAACTAGCTTCAATGGATATGGATGGGTAATGGAAAATTGGTAGCTTTGTGAGCTCTCAATTTGGCATTATAAGGGTATGGTTAAGGGCTTTTGTTTCTCAAACTAGCATTATAACTTTAGCTCAAAGGTTGTGGTTGAATGGCTTGGGAGGGGATTCAATTTATAGGCTAAGGGCTTGAGGGATGGAGGGCTAAGATGCAAGGAGGGATGAAAGCTTAAGGAGGGCTAGGATGCACTCAAAGGGGAGCACATGGATTGTGCTTGTTTAGCACCAACCAGGGAGTGACACATGTCACAGGGTGAGTGGATGGAGGAAAGGGGATGGATGAGTCAACAAAGGAGGCTCAAGGCCTTAAAGACCCTCATAAATGGCTTGTAAGAGAAATGAATGGGCTTGTAAGAGTCTTTATGGCCTTGTAAGAGCATTCATTGTTTGGTGGTTGGGATATTTTGGAGGGAGTTGAGATTGTTCACTTTGCTTGGTTTAGGAAAGTCTTAAGCTTACTTAGGGAATGTGACAAGGTTAGGGGGGTATTAGAGGTGATTTAGTATTAGATTAGGCTTGTTACAGATATGCAAGTGGATGGCATTCATGAGCGTGGGTGAGTTAGTGACTAAGCTTAGTTAGTATGGGTGGATGGGGTGGATTAGGCTAAATGAAGGGTTAGGGATAGGTTAGGGGTTATTAGATTTGAGGGTTTTATTTATCAAATAGATTTATTTAATTAATGGGGGTTTTGGAATTAGATATAAGAATAGGATTTAATTGATAAATGATAAGTTATTTGATTTATCAATAGGACTATAGATGATTTAATAGGATTAATCAGCTAGGGGATGGCAAAGGATTAATTAAATAGGAATTTAATTAATGATGCCTTTAGAGATAACTAAATAGGATTACCAAAGCGATGTAATCAAATTTAGGTGTCTGCAATTACTTTTTCTTTCTTTCTTAGAACTTCCAATAGTTACTGAGGATTTAAAAATATTTTCAATTATAACCATAGTATTGTCATAATTGTTCAATTCAACTGTGTCCAATTGGCCAACTAAATCATCAAGTGTTAATAAATTACAAGGAATATCTCTCACTTCTTGAATAGCATAAATTTTATTAGCATAAGAAAGAATAAGAGTCCTAAGAACTTTACTTTCAACTTTAGAATTTTTGATTGCTCTTCTAGCAACTTTGATTGTGCTCACAACTTCCTTGATTTAGTTTACATAGTGTGCAACATTATAACCTTCTTTCATTCTCATGACATCATACTTTCCTCTAAGGCTTTCATCTTTATCTCTCCTTACATTATCATCTCCTCTGTGTACAAGTGTAAATTTATTGTGCATATGTCTTGTAGTAGTGCAATCCTTGATATCATCAAACTTGACATCATTGAGTGAAAAATAAATCTCAAATGTCATGCTATTGTGAGTCCTCTTCTCATTCATTTGCTCCACATTTGTAGGACCAACAAGGCTAGCATAGTCATGTTCCAATCAATGTGTGATATTGTCTCCAATTCTAGATAGATGAAATTTTATTCTATATTTCTATGATTAAAATTTCTCTTTTTTTAGTTTTGGTACCTCTCTCTTGTACATGTTTGAATTTTACTCAAGTTCCTTTAAACTTCTTTCTCCAAGCACTGTGCTCTGATACCAGTTGTTAGATAACTAAGATGGGAGGAAGGTGAATTAGTTATTTTCAGTTATCCTATAGTCCCTTAAAACAATGTTCATATCAAAAAACATTCATAAACATCATAAGTAATCACTTGGTGTACTCATTTAACTTCACATTTACTTCACTCAATTGCTTAACTCCAAAATAATATCTCACTATTTTGTTATAACTGACTCAAAGTAATATTAAAAATTTATTACCAACAATTAACTTGGTCGTTATTGAGTTGCAGTAAAATGAAATTAACATGTAAAAAAACTTGCAACATAATGATATTCACAAATTTGACACTAATATTTTTAACATGGAAACCCTATAAAGGGAAAAACCACCTAGGACTAGCAACCCAATGATGCAGGGTAGGTCGGGAGTAACTAAGGCCAAGTGGCATACTCAACTACCCAAACCACCATGTGAGAGTTAACACACTAGAAGCAAACACAAAAGAGAATAGCACCATAAAGAGAGAGAGAGAGAGAGAGAGAGAGAGAGAACAATAATCTTTATTGATTTAGGAAAATATCATAATACATGCCCAGCTATAAGGCCTTATGGGTTATGGCCAATTACAAAATACATTCATGATCTAAGATCCAGCTTCAAATTCGCACTTTCCAGTTTTGCTCTCCAATCATCTCTCAAGAATTGCTCTAGGTCTAAGCCTAAACACTCTATTTATACTAGCCAAAATGGCTGACAAATAATTCTAGAATATAGAGAAGCCACAAGTTGGCTCTAAGAAAATATTAAATATCCATCATGAAAATAAACCTAACATTAAATACTTGAAGAGCCACAAGTTGGCCCACATCAGTAATTAAATGTCGAGAAATTGATGTTTGAGCAAAATCATGATATCTCTTAGGTCCGATTGAATTACAACTTTCTCTTTGAACTGTGGGTAGTATTTTAGGTCCTCTACAACCTCTTAAGTGCACAAAGGCTGATTCACCAAGGATAGGTGCACATCCATACCAAAATTCAAGCACAAAAAACTATTGCATAGAACTGCCAAAAATTGATACTCCAAAAGAATTTCCATATATCCCAACTTATAAGGAATTAGAACTTGTGCCTTTGAGGAAAGGAATTAATCTAGGTCCTCTTAAAAAATTGGAAATAACATCCTCTCATTCATTGTGAAAAAATAGTTACATGGTCTGCAATAGGCACCTAGAAACCAAAAAAATATAGTTTTAGCATAAAGGTAAAAACTGAAAACATGCAAGATAGCAATGCAACCCAAGATGTTCCTGCATCAGACAATCGAGGTTGGAAGAAATAATTCTCCTGAATCATTGAGATGTCACAACTTGAGCTAAATCCAACTCAAATCAAGAAATCCATGAAGCATCTTCCATAGGTATGTTCTTCCACTTCACCAAATATTCATAATAATATTTTCCCCTTGTTCTCTTACCAATTCTCTGATCCAATATCTGTACAAATTCTTCAATCTACTAATTAGGATATTCCTTTGATATAATAACTTCATCATCTGACTCATGATACTTTTATAAATTAGCAATAATGAATATAGGAGATATATCCATGTCATCAAGTAACTCAATTTCAGAAGCATTTCCACTGTCAAACTTCTTCAAGATCTTACAAGGTTCAAACTTCTTCATCTTCAACTTACTGTATGTTCCAACTAGAAATCTTCCTTTCTTCAGATGAACGATCACCTCATCACCAACTTGAAAATCATGATGTCTCCTAGACTGATTAGCATTCTCCTTATACTTTTGGTTACTTTGTTATATCCTCAACTTCACTTCCTTATGTAAAGACTCCATAAAATCAAAAAATTCTTCTCATGTAGCTCTTCTCTTTTCTTCACTAGTGATATCTTTCAAATCTAATACTCCTCTAGGCTTCATTCCAATAATAATCTCAAAAGGTGTTTTCCATGTACTCCTATTCACAGAATTATTATATGCAAATTTAGTTTGTGCCAATACCATCTCCCAATTACTTGGCTTATTCCCAACTAAAACATCTCAGCAAATTACCCAAGCTTCTATTCACAACCTCTATCTATCCATCTATCTACGGATGGAATGTATAACTAAATTTCAACTCAGTACCCATCTTCTTCCACAAATTCTTCCAAAAAAACTAACAAACTTATTGTCTCTGTCAGAAATAATACTTCTTGGTAGTCCATGCAATCTCACAATCTCTTTAAAGAAAAGTTTAGTAACATGCTCATCATCTAATGCTTCTTACATGGTATTAAATGGGCCATCTTAGAAAATTTGTCCGCTACAACAAATATGGAATCATACCCCTTCATTGTCTTAGGTAATCCAAGAAAAAAAATCCATATTGATGTCACTCCAACATTTCTTAGGAACAGTAATAGGTGTATACAAACCAATATTTTGACTCACTCCTTTTTCTACTTGACAAACTCCACAACTGTTTACAAATTTTTGAACATCCTTATACATTTATGGCCAATAATACTTCTCTTTCATAAAACTCAATGTCTTATCAATTCCAAAATGTCCAACCAATCCACCATTATGTTTTTCTTTAATCAAATTCAACCTCATAGAACTTCTAAGAATACACAACTGAATACCTTTGAACAACATACCTTCTTGAATGAAATACTCATGTGATTAGTTAGATTTGTTGCTCTGCACTCTCTCCATGCCTCAGAAAAATCAGGATTAGCATCATACAACTCTTTCATTTCATCAAAACCAAGAACTTCAACCTTCATTTCAGTCAACAAAGAACATCTTCTACTCAATGCATCAGCAACTCTGTTAGTAACTCCACTCCAGTGCTTAGTTACAAATGTAAAATTCTACAAGTACTCAAGCCACTTCATATGTCTCTAATTCAATTTATGTTGACTTCCCAAGTATTGTAGAGCTTTATGATCAGTATATAGCACAAACTCCTTAAGAATCAAATAATGTCTCCACTTCCTCAAGGCTTGAACAATAGCATAAAATTATTGATCATACATAGAATACTTTCTTTTAGCATCATTCAATTTTTCACTAAAGAAAGCAACAGGTTTACCTTCTTGACTTAATACAACTCCTATTGCATTACCACTTGCATCACATTCAACTTGAAATACTTTGTTGAAATCAGGCAAAGCCAATATAGGTTATTCAGCAACCTTTTGTTTCAAAGTCTCAAAACTCTTATCATTTCCATGGGTCCACTTGAATTCCTTTTTATCACCCCTCATTGTCTCAGTTATAGCATTACAAACAAAACTTAAATTCTTTATAAACTTTCTATAAAAACTAGCCAAACCATAAAATGATCTTACCTCACCTACATTCTCAGGTATAGACCACTCCAAAATTGTTTTAACCTTCTCAGGATCTATCTTCAAACTATTAGATGAAATCACAAATCCCAAATACACAATCTCCTCTTGCATAAAAGAACACTTTTTTAGATTAATCAACAACTTTTCCTCTGTCAACCTCTACAATACTTGTCTAATATGCTTAAGAAGTTATTCCTTAGTCTTATTGAATATCTGAATATCATCCAAATAAACAATCACAAACTTACCCAAAAATCTTTTTAGAACTTCATTCATCAACCTCATGAAAGTACCAGGTGCATTAGTCAAACCAAAAGGCATAACCAACCATTCATACAAACCATCTTTTATCCTGAAAGCAGTCTTCCATTCATCACCTTCTTTGATTTTGATCTGATGATAGCCACTCTTCAAATCAATCTCGGTAAAATACTTTGCTCCACTCAAAAAATCCATTATGTCATCCACGCTCAGCATAGGAAACCTATATTTCACTATGATCTTATTAATAGCTCTAGAATCAGTACACATTCTCCATTCTTCATTCTTTTTAGGTGCTAATATAGAAGGTATAGCACATAGACTCAAACTTTCTCTAATCAAACCTTTCTGCAACAACTCATGTACTTGTTTGTTAAGTTCTTTATTCTCTGTAGGAGTCAATCTACATGTTGCTTTTTTTGGAAAACTAGATCTAGGAATCAAATCCATACAATGACTTATGCTTCTTACTGGAGGTAAACCATCAGGAATATCCTCAACGACAATATCTTTATACTCATTTAGCAATTCTATAATTTTTGTTGTCACTCTGTCATTACCAACTTCTACTACTTGGTCATTACAACCAACATTGGTCCTCTAGGACTATAGAAAAACAAACTTGATTCTTCTTTACTTCCTTTTCAAATTGCTTTCTATTAACCATGCAAACTTTTATTGCAATACAACTGATCTCATATGGACTTTCAATCAAAGGCAGTAATATTTTTTTCTTCCAATTTAACAAAGAGTATATTGATTCAATCTTTCATCATGCACAACATATCTATCATATTGCCAAGGTCTACCCAACAAAATATGACAACAATCCATGGGCATAATATCACACAAAACTTCATCAAAGTAATGTCCAATTTTGAACTTCACAATACATTGCTCACTTACCAATATCTTATGCTCATCTTTCATCCATGAAACATCACAAGGTTCTTCTCACCATCGAATTTTCTCCAGCCTCAGGTCCACTTGGTGAACTCTCAATGTCTCCGTGAATCACAAGATTTCTATTATTCTACCCACTTTCAAAAGATCTACATTCAAAAGATCTATGTCCTTCTTTACCACATCTGAAATAATTACCATAGAAACCACCACTAGGATCAGAATTACCCCTTCCTCGGTAAGATTCAGTACCTCCTTGGTATGAACTACCACCTTTCCACTTGGCCTTGTCTTTTTCATCATTCTTCCATTTAGATTTTCCTTTATCATGCATAGAACTATCAGATCTACCACCTTCTCCATAAGATCTACCTCTACCTCTTTGGAATCTACCACCTCTACCTCTTTGTCTTTGTTCATGCTTCTTTGTCAAGATCTTCTCAACTTTCAAGACATATTGATATGCTTCTTATACACTTTCCAACTTCACAAAACTTATTTCATCTTGAATTCCATATCTCAATCCATTTATGTACCTTGCAATTTTCTCAACATCATCATCCACATGTCCAGATCTAATGTCCAATCTATAGAATTCCTTGATATACTCTTTCACAATCGTGTCCTTTTGTTTCAAATTTAGCATCTTTCTCAAAAAGCTAACTTAGTAATCAGCAAGAAGGAATTTTTTCTTTACCTTATACACCATCTTCAGCCAAGTTTTGATCTTCTCCTTTCCTCTCCTTTGCCTATCAGTTTGCAAATGCTCCCACCACAATGAAGCATGACCTTTCAACCTAGTAATTGCAATCTTCACCTTTCTATTATTAGGAGTGTTTTCATACCCAAAAAACTTCTCCATGTTTGAGATCCAATCTAACATAACATTGGTATCTAATTTTCCATCATAAGGAACAACTTCTATAATAGGCTTTGAATTTTCCCTAGAAAACACTCTCAACAATCTTTCCTCATCTTGATCTTCTTCAGGCTTCAGATTATGGTTTGGTACCACTGCTTCATCATCACTTACATCATCAAGATGTGCTTCTCTCCTATAGGTTGTCTCCACAACATCTAATTTGACTATAATTTGTCTCAATTTATCCAATATAGCATTATTAGCATTTCCTCTACCACAAACCATCTTTATAAATTAGGTTCCTGCACGATAACCTCTGCAAGTTATAGGTCAAATCTATAGATCTACAACCCTACAACCAAGTCTAAAATAGGGTTCTACATGATCCAATCACTATAAGGAAGAACCTCAATCTCTGATACCACTTGGTCTAGGGTAGGTCAAGAGTAACTAAGGCCAAGTGGCACACTCAACTACCCAAACCACCATGCGAGAGTTAACACAAAGGAAGCAAACAAAAAAGAGAACAACACCATAGAGAGAGAGAGAGAGAACGATATTCTTTATTGATTTAGGAAAATATCATCAACATACCCAGCTATAAGGCCTTTTGGGTTATGGCTAGATACAAAATACACTCATGATCTAAGATCCAACTTCAAATTCACACTTTCTAGTTTTTCTCTCCAATCATCTCTCAAAAACTGGTCTAGCTCTATGCCTAAACACTCTATTTATACTAGCCAAAATGGCTTACAGATCATTATAGAACATAGAGAAGCCACAATTTTTCTCTTAGAAAATATTAAATATCCATCATGAAAATAAGCCTAACATTAAATAATTGAAGAGCCACAAGTTGGCCTGCATCACTAATTAAATGTCTAGAAATTGATGTTTGAGCAAAATGGTGATATCTCCTAGCTCTAATTGAATTAGAACTTGTGCTTCAAATTGTGGGTAAAATTTTAGGTCCTCTAAAGCCTCTTAAGTGCACAAATTCTTATTTACCAAGGATAAGTGTGCATCCATACCAAAATTCAAGCACAAAAAACTATCGTGCAGAACTGCTAGAAATTGATACTCTGGAAGAATTACCATATCTCCTAACTTTTGAGGAATTAGAACTTTCACCTTTGATAAAAGAAATTAATCTAGGTCCTCTACAATCCTTGAAAATAAAATCCTCTAATTACTTGTGAAAAATTAGTTACATGGTCTGCAACAGGCACCCATAAACCAAAAAAGCATAGTTTCAGCAACAAAGTAAAAACTGAAAACATGCAAGATAGTAGTGCAACCCAGGATGCTCCCACATGACCCAAAAATTTTACTCTTATAAAGTGATATCAGTTAATGGAAAACCTTTTTATAGGTTACATAAAAAAATTTAATGTGACATTAATAGGGCTTTAACCAAAAGATCATCTAGAGCTTATCACTCTGATAGAGAGATTGGATGAATCACTCACTGATTCATGGTCTTGGTCCTCTTACAAGACCCAAAGTGTGTCTCTTCCACACCAATTACTACCTATATTACTTTAAATACCTAAGTATCCCTTGGTATCCTAATCTAACCCAACTATCAATAAATACTCCTCAATTAATGCAAAACTTGATGTTTTGTCCCTTCATTCACCCTAGCCCTTCTAATAATATAAAGGCTCTCAACCTCCAAATCTTGAACCAGACCTTGCACAAGCATGGAGGTTTTTTAAAAGACTTCAACTTGACCAATTAGGTAAGTTATAAGTTCCATCAATTCCATCTTCCCATCCAATTTCTTCAATCCTTCACAAGTAGGCCTAAAACGTTAATAGCCCCAATTAGGTGTCCTATAGCAAGAAAATAGAGTTTTTATCCTAGGCCTTCCAAAGGAGCCCTAAAATATTTTATAGTTTTCCTAGTTTATTTTCCATCCCCTTATATATTTTTGGTTTCTTGGGGTCATACCCTTCCATCCAGTACCATAACCCAAATTAGGTGAAAATGGGGTTTTTTAGGCTTCAACAAGAAAGATTGTTTTAGGATTTCTCTAGGATTGGTATGAAACTCTCCACTATATTTTATAATTATAGGACTTCCTACTTCCATTTAAAAAATGAATTTGGACTCTATCTTTTCTCCTCTACAAGATATGTTGATTTCTATATGGCCTTCCCAAGTCGGGTTCACCATAGGCTCACCTAGGGAAAGACCTTAAAAATAGTTGCTCTACATTTGAGGGCCTCTATTCTATAAATATTATGTACATAGAGTCTAATAAATATTTCCAAGAGATCATATAGATTAAATAGTGGTAAAGTTAGTTAGAGCTCCATCTCCAAGAACTACCTAGACAAAACTAGTGATAGTGTAAAACCAAAGTAATTTCACAAAAGGCAATTAAACTAATAAAAATCCCTATATACCAATAAAAAAAAATTTAAAAACATATATTTCAAAGGATACATAGGTGATATTATGAATATTGAACTTCTAACTACCTATTGTCATCAACAACAAAGAAATTGCTCGCAAAATACTTCAAAATGTTGATTGCAAAAATACTCAATCCGTACAATGGACTTCCAACCCTGCTCATAGGTTTGGGTGAATGGGTGGTTATTTTATTCTTAGGAATCCTTTCTAACACTTTTCAACTTTATTTCCAAAATTTTATTAAGCAACTTTTAAAAGTTGCAAAGTTGCACAATGCAACTTTTGCATCTTTTAGCAACTTTTCTCCAATTTGGTCAACAAATGACCTTCCTATCTTCCCAAACTTAACCACAAACCTTAACTAAGGTAAAAATCTCACCCTAACTCTACCTAGACCCTATTAACCTCATGATGACATCATCACCATGCCTTGTGTCAATTAGAGGGCTCTACAACTTGCTAGCCCCTAATTGTACCTAGTAAAAGGCCCTAAGATTCTATGAACAAAATCTTCATTGTACTCCTACTATGGTCAATATGAATTTATATTCAAGATATCAAAATTTCCCTATGGCTCAAACTCACACAACAAAATATGAAACCTTATATTTCCTATCAATCCCTAGGTGCTCCTACACCATTCTCCCCCTTTGCACAGTTTTCAAGGAATGGGAGGAGCAATTAGATTCATATCAATGCCAAGCTTCTTGAAATTTTCCTCCTCTACCCATGTAGCTTTAGCTTCTGGTTGATCTTTCCATTAGATTAGGTGTTCCATGTAATTCTTGTATCTAGTAGACTTCTTCATCTTGGATTCCAAGATCCTCTTAGCTTGTTGATTCACCTTGGGAGGTAAGGCTGTAGTGACATCTTCTAGTATCTATCTACTATTTTGACCTACCTCTAACAATGGTCCCTTTTATTTGACCAAATTAGCCACATTGAACACTGGTGAAATGTTCATATCTATAGGAAGCTCTACCTTGTAGTCATTTAGTTCATATTTTCCTAACACCTTGCATAGACCCACTATTTTCATCTGCAACTTTGTTAGCACTGCTTTTTGTAATCTAGATTTATTTAGGTGGACCATAACATAGTCTCCCACTTCAAACTATATATCCTTTGACCTTGACATGTCTACCTTGGTATTCAATTTGTGAGTATTCTTTTTTATTATCTTCTTTACTTTCTCTTGTATCTCTTTCATGGTCTAAGAGAAATCTTTTGTATAACCACTTTAATGCTCCATAGCTCATAGATCTCTGAGTTCACACACTCCTCTTGGGTGCATACCATAAACAATATTAAAAGGACTTTTCCTTGTTGTCCTATTCAAACTATCATTGTAGGGATATTTAGCTTGATGGATGATCAAATCCCATGTTTGTTCATACTCCTTAGTTAGGCATCTTAGAAGGTTACCTAGGACTTTGTTGACCACCTCAATTTGACCATTAGCTGTTAAGCTAAACCAAATGATAGATTAGTTCCTAATCTTCTCCATAGATTCTTCCAAAAGTGACTCATGAACTTCACATCTCTATCAAAGACTATGCTTAGGGGTAATCCATGGATTCTTATCATCTCTCTAAAAACAAAATGAGCAAGTAGCTAGCATCATGAGGGGATGAAATGACTAATCTTGCTAAACCTATCTACCACCACATAGATACTATCCAACCCTATTTTATTCTTAGGAAGACCTACCAAAAAGTCCATGCTAATGCACTCCCATGGCCTATTAGGAATAGGTAGGGGTTGGTACAAACTTGCATTACTGATTCCCCCTTTTTCTTTCATGCACACCACACATTGCTCTACATACCTTTTGACATCTCTTGGCAACTTGGGCCAATAGTAGAACCTTTGAACCAACTCCAATGTTTTATTAACACCAAAATGGCCACTAAGACTATCGTTATGCTTCTCTTAAATAAGGTTCTCTCTCATTGAACCTTGAGGAACACATAACTAATTCTCTTTAAATAATAAACCACTTTATAGAGTATATTCAAAGAACTGACTATGAAAATGATTTTGGAAATCAGCACATATCTTATATGCTTTAGATAAATCTTCATCATCCTTGTAGAGATCCTTGAAACTTTCTATTCTAATGCTCTGCAATTGCACCTCTTGTACTATCATCATTCTTCTACTTTATGTATCTACCACCTTATTTATTTGTCCCTTTCTTATGCTTCATAGTGAATGTGAAAGCTTGTAAGTATTCCATCTACTTTAAGAGCCTATTGCTCAACTTCTCCTAAGTATTAATGTAGCTAATTGTCTAGTTATCAGTAAACACCACAAATTCCTTAAGTGGGACATAATGTCTCCATTTCCTTAATGACTACACTAAATCATATAACTCCAAGTCATAAGAAGAGTACTTATTCTTTGCCTCATTAAGCTTCTCAATGAAGATAGCTATGAGTTTGCCTTCTTGACTTAATACTCCCCCTACTGTAACTCCACTTGCATCACACTCCAATGTGAACAGCTTTTCAAAACTAGGCAACAGTAGGATAGGTTGGGTAGATACTTCTTGTTTCAATCTTTTAAAGGCTCTTTCTTCCTCAAGATTCCATTTGAACTTTGTCTTCAATCCACCTTTGGTGGTGTCCAACATTAGTGCACAAATATCACTAAAATTCCTAATAATTTTTCTATAAAATTGAGCTAACCCATGAAAAGTATTTACCTCTGTCCTAATGGTTGGTGTTGGCCAACTCAAGATAGCCTCCACCTTGCTTGGATTCATCTTCAATAGACCTTATGATACAAAAAACCCTAGGTACACAAGTTCTTGTTTGAGGATTTCATACTTTTCCAAGTTGATAGACAACCTTTCTTCCTATAATCTTTTGAGCACAATATCCAAGTGTTTCATATGTTCCTCTCTGGTTTTGCTAAAAATGAGTATATCATCTAGGTACACAACCACAAACCTGCCAAAGTAGTCCTTAAGCACTTCATTCATTAACCTCATGAATGTGTTATGGGAATTTGTAAGCCCAAAAGAAACAACTCTCCACCCATACAACCCTTCAGTGGTCTTGAATTTTGTTTTCCATTCATATCACTCCTGAATCCTAATCTGATGGTAGCCACTTTTTAAATCCAACTTAGTGAAGCACCTAGATCCTCCTATACAATCCATCAAATCCTTAATCCTAGGTATGGGAAACCTATATCTCATTGTGATCCCATTAATAGCCCTAGAATCAATGAAAAGTCTCCACTTATTACCTTTCTTGGATGCCAATACCACTAGTATTGCACAAGGATTAATACTCTTTTGTATCAATCCCTGGTCTAGCAACTCCTGCACTTGTCTAGCCACTTCTTGATTCTTCTCTAGAGTGAGCTTGTAGGCTATCTTTTTAGGTAATGAGAAACCTCAAATAAAGTCAATCTGATGACTAATAGCCTTTTTTGGAGGTAATATTTCATCACTGATTATGTCTTTGAACTTACCAAGAAAATTTTGCACCTCTTCTGGTATAGGTGTTGGTATGGTCTTCTCTTCTTCCTTAGGTTGTACCATGATAGCATATCCTTCACAACCTTGTTGTAGGATGTTGAAAAAATCCTTGCCACTACTCAACAAAACACTAGGGGTCTTGGATTATGGTTCTTCATCCTCCATCAATGATTATATTTTGAATGGCCTACCATCCTTCTTTAAAGAAATGATATTCTCCTTCCCATTATAGATGACACCTTTTTCATACTTCCATGGTCTACCCAATAGGAGATGGCATGCATCAATAGGCAAGATATCACAAATCATCTTATCCTTGTATCCACAAATGGAGAACTCCACCCATGCTTGTTCATGTTAGTGTAAATAATTAATTATTATTCACAATTTTCTTCAGTTTACTTAGGTTAAATGCATTAATTTATTAGTTTTCATGTAGAGGCCTAGGAGTATGCATACTCATATGAGTTATCTTGTTGACAACACAAGAGTTAAAAACTCATTTTAGCACATGGTGTCTACAACATAGGAGTTTTCATATTCAACTAAGTTTTCATGTAGACAACATAGTTGTTCACACTCTAATTAAGCACATCGTGTCTACAACATCTTTTTATGTGATACACCTATGTAAGCTTATCCTCTCATCATCGCACAAACTCTTGTGCTCAATGGAGGATAATCCACTCTTGGTGGACATGTGCTTAATTGTGAGGCTTATCACTTTGATAACTCCCCATCATTATAGAGGCCTTTATATATAGGCACTTATAGTGTACATGTACATGAATTATTCATTCTCATATTTTTATTATGATCATACATCAATTGGTCCATATTGTGCTTTTTTCTTGAGCTTCTTGATCTTGGTGTCATTTTTTCCTAAGGCAAATTCTTACATGGTATCAAAACCATAGGAGCATCATTTCATAGCCATTGGAGACCATTTTTGCTTCACCTCTCAAAGGACCACGATTCAGATCTAGAGTATCTGCAACTATTAGGAGCGTCTAGAGCCAAAGCAGACCTCACATTGTATCTATAGAATCAATTCAATGAATTTTGATTATAAATTTTCCTACTCCAGGCCATAGTCAAATTTGAGGCAAAAAAAATTTGCAACTAGAACCCGAAGGCCCAATTTGCAGAATCAGTATGATCTTTTCAAATCTGTGCATTTAATTTTTGGATCTGTATTTTTTATTTTCATCTCTGCAATTATTTTTAGATTTGTATCTACAAAAAAAATTGGCCATCAAGCCTGTAGAGGAGAATTTATTGCAGGCAAACTGGGCAGTCAAATCTTGGTAGCTCGCAGCTGGTATATTCCTCTATAGATTCTGACAGATACATTTACAACTAGCAATTTCAAAATCTACCATATTGAAAAACCACATAATAGTGGACTTCATCACATACTTGGAAAACCACAATGTGAGCTTCATAATTCTTGGCAACTTCCAACCCACCTTACTATTTGCGGCTTCTTGCTTTTAAAGCATTTGGCATTCACCATACAATGAATGTGGGATTAAATCCCACATCCACCACCACCAACTTTACTTCCAATCCCAGTTGCTCTATTAGTAGTTCATGGTCTTTTTCGATCCACCATTGTTGCGGCCCAGCTGACACCACCTCTGCCACTCCTTGGCACTGCCCACCACTGCTAGCATCCTTCACTGACCTTGCTCTTGTCTTTGGTGATTGCCGATCCTTCCCCATGACAGCTCAGCTAACATGATAGCAACCTCTAGCCACCATGTAACATGCCTCTTTAGTAGGTCACACCTCAATAGATACATCAACAATCAAGCCACGTCATCATCCATACTGCCATGTAAGCCAGAGGGCTATTTTTTGCTAACATCATATGTACACTATCTTAAATTTGACAATTGTTTGACCATCACCAGCAAGCCAAATTGCACTACTACAATGGTCATTTGGATGTCAAATTTAACCTAGTGTTTTCCTACTTTTATACCCCTCTCCATATGCAGTTTTGATTTGAAAATCCAACTTCGAGAGGCCATATCTCAGTCATGTGGACTCCAAATTAGGTGCAATTTTTTTTATTTTGGCTAGAATTTCCTAAAAATTTTAGTGGTGCTATTTTTTTTGGTTTTGGTGCATAGATTTTTTAGAAAATTTAATTTTCGGTGGCTGTACCTATCCAATCCTACATTTTGCAACTTCAAATGCTCCATATGGGCTCATCTAGACACATTTTTAGGTTTCATTTTTTTAGAGTTTTTTGATTGAGTGAAAGGGGGGGTGTCTCTTGGTGTTGTGTTCCTCTTTTCTTATTGTTATCTATCTTTCCTTGCATTATGGGAAATCTTGAGATTCCAAAATTAACACCACATAACTATGCCACATGGTTAGTTAAAAAATGGTGTGAATTGATGAATAAAGAAGTTTCTCAATATGCAGATGGATCTTTTCCTGAACCAACAGGTGATCAAGTATCTCAAAGTGGTATTAATACTTGGGAAATAGTAGATAGGAAAGCCCTAGGACTCATTAGGTTAGGGGTTGATGACAAGATTTTTTCTCAAATGACAAAACATAATACATCCAAGGAAACTTGGGATGCTCTTAACAACCTATATGGGAAAGTGACTAAGGAGGATGTCTAAAATATTGAAGATGAGCTTGTCTCCCTAGATCCTAAGAGCTTTGATTCTATCCAAGATTTTATCATTAAGGTGAATGAGTTGAGAATAAAACTTAATGATTGTGGTAGTCCCATTAAGGATGATAGGTTGATTTATCTCATTCATAATAAGCTGTCATCTGAATACTCCACATTTGTCTCTTCTTTGAACACCACAAAGACTACCTTAGGGGCTTCCTATAAGAAAATCACTTTTTATGACTACACTCAGTTTTTAGAGGATGAACAAGCTAAGTTGATAACAATGGGGATTCTAAAGTCTTCAAAGTCTAAGGTATTGGTGGCTAACAATGAGAATTCTAAAAATTCAATTGGTGAAAGTTCAAACAAAGGAGATGGCAAAAAGAAGAAGTGGAAAGATAACAAACAAGGTGACATAGAAAATTCAACTCCAACATCAAATCAATAACAAGGCAAGTCTTCTCCTAATACCAACAAAAAGGGGGACAATAATCAAGAAAAGAAGAAGTGTGTCTATTGCAAAAGAATTGGTCATGATGAACATCAGTGTTATCACAAGCAGATTGCTGAATTGAAACATTGCCTAATGCTTATAAGGAGAAAGGGTCTTCATCTTTAGATTCTAAGAGCAAAGGGCAAGCTTTACAAACACTATCAGTCAAGGAGAATGGATTATTGACTCAGGTGCCACACATTACATGGGTGCTTCAAAGAGAAATTTTTCTTCCATGATGCATTCAGAGGTACCTCACATCTTTGTAGGAGATGATACTAAAGTAGAAGTTGAAGGAAAAGGTGAAGTTGAGATAGAAAATGGAGCATTCAATGATGTTCTTTATGTTCCTAATCTTACCTCCAACCTTCTTTTAGTCTACCAAATCACTCACTATGGAGGTGGAAATAAGGTTGAATTTCTTCCAGATTTAGTGGTAGTGAAAAGGATCAAAGATGATTCCATGGTTGCAATAGGTGACACTAATCATGATTCAAGGCTTTACACTTTCTCTTCCTTTGTGCCTAAATCTAATGCACAAGCCTTGTTAATGTATTCAAATACAAAAAGAAAATTGTGGCATGAGAAATTAAGACATCTCAACTAGAGGTATCTTCAATATCTTAGTAGCAAGAACATGGTTCATAGTCTACCTCAAGTCCAGTTTTTAGATGGTGTTTTTTCAGGTTGCACACTTGGGAAGCATCTAGAAAAAATGTTTAACAAGGAGAAGTCTTGGAGAGAACAATGTGTTCTTAAACTAGTCCATAGTAATGTGGTGGGCCCATTTCCAATGTCATCATTTGGCAAGTCTCTCTATGCACTCACCTTCATTGATGACTACTCTTATTGTACTTGGGTATTCTTCATAGCTCATAAGAGTGAAGTGTTTGAATGATTTCTTAGCTTCAAGGCTCAAGTGGAAAAGTAGTTAGAGAAAGCCATCGAGGTTCTTTGAATAGGTAATGGAAGGGATTATGTCAACTCAAGACTTATAGACTTTTGTACTCAAGAGGGAATTGACCTTCAGCATTCAGTACCATACACGCCACTACAAAATGGTGTTGTTGAAAGGAAGAATAGAACCCTCAAGAAGATGATCGCTTGCATGCTACTACATAAGTCTCTTGATCAAGTCTTTTGGGCTGAAGCAATGAATTGTCCTAACTACATCTAGAATAAGAGTCCTCATAAAGCTTTGGATGGAATAACTCCTTTTGAAGCTTGGACTAGCAGGAAACCTTCTGTTAAGCACTTAAGAGTCTTTGGTTGTCCAGCATGGGCACGAATACCTCCACAAAAATACAAGGCATTGAAATCTCAAAGTAAACCTTGAATCTTTGTTGGTTATGTGGACTCTCATAATGCCTACAAGTTGATGGATCCAGAGACACATGAAATTTTTTATGAGAGGAGTGTACACTTTGAAGAAAGTTGTCCCAACTTTACTTCTTCAACTCCTCCTTCTTCAACCTTAATTGAAGAGAGTGATAGTGGTGACAGTGACTTGGAAGATGTTCGTCCACGACCCAAATAGAGGCATCAAATAAATGAGGTTGAGGATATTCCTTCTACTTCTACATCTTCTTCCACTAGACCTAGATGGGCTCAGAAAACATTGGATGTGGCAAAACCATTGGTAGGGAATCCTTACAATTTTAGGAGGACAAGATCACAACACAACTCATTGCCTCATGCTTATATTGTAGTTGCTTCTAATCCTCAATCATTCAAAGAAGCTTTAGATATTCTAGAATTAGATAGAGAAATGGAGGAAGAATATAATTCTCTTATGAGAAATGATACATGGGACTTAGTCTCTCTTCCTAAGGGAATAAAATTGTTTCGGTGTAAGTGGATCTATCAAACCAAGTTTGCAGCAGATGGAAGTGTGGATAAACATAAGGCTAGACTTGTTGCAAAAGGTTTCTCTTAGGCACCTAACATTGACTACACTGAGACCTTTGCACCAGTTCCAAAAATGAACTCCATTGATTTGACAATGGCTATAGTAGCAGCTTAGAGATGGGTTGTTTATTAGATGGATGTGAAGAGCACATTCTTGAATGGTTATCTTCATGAGGAAATTTATATAGAGAAACCATAAGGGTTCATTTAGGATTCTACCTTGGTTTACAAATTGAAAAATTCTATCTATGGACTAAAACAAGCTCCAAGAGCTTGGTATGCCAAGATGGATTCTTTTCTTCTCTCAGCAAGGTTCACTAGATGTCATTCCAATCCAACTGTCTACATTCTTCAGAGGGATGATTCTCACTTGCTATTTGTTCTTTATGTTGATGACTTGATCATTATAGGAAGTACATCATCCATCATTGATAGTGTCAAGGCTACTTTGCAAGATAGGTTTTTGATGACAAACTTGGCTCTACTTTGTTGTTTCCTTGGTATCATGATACATCAATCTTCATTAAGGATCACATTATCACAACCCAAGTATTCTTTTGATCTACTTGCTTGATTTTGCATGAGTGACTACAAGGCTACATCTACTCCATTTCTTTCAGGTGTTAAGTTAGAAGCCAAGTGTTCCACTCCACTTGTTGATGATACTTTGTATAGACAATTGGTTGAAAGCCTCATCTACTTGACACATACATGCCCTAACATCTCATTTACAATTGGCATGGTTTCTTGCTTCATGCAAGAGCCACATGAACTTCACTATAAGATAGCCAAATGCATTCTTCACTATATCTAGGGTACACATACATATGGGATATGTTACTCAGATGGTACTAGACTACAGTTAGTGGGTTATACAGTCTCAGACTATGCAACAGATCTTGATTCTCACAAGTCTACTTTAGGTTACATGTTTCATCTTGGTTCTAGCCCCATTTGTTGGTAGAGTAAAAATAAAAACACTATTGCTCTTTCATCCACTGAGCCTGAGTATCGAGGAGCTATCAATGAAGCTACAAAAGCTATTTGGTTACAACAAATTCTAAAGGAGTTTGGTTTTGACATACCTAGACCCATAGTCATATATTGTGATAATCAGAGTGCCATTAAAATCTCAAAACATCCAGTGTAGCATCAATGGACAAAACAAATTGAGGATCATATGCACTACATCAGAGAGATAATTCATGAGTAGGTCATGGCATTGCAGTATTGTCCTATAGAGTAGCAGATTGTTGACATCTTCACTAAGCCCTTTATATAGGTCAAGTATCTTCATTTGTGAGATCTCTTGGGGGTGTGGGATTTTTCATGAGGGGGGGTCACATGACTCTTCTCTTCTTTATTATACATATCTCTCTTTTTGGGGGAGGGTTTTTCCCAAGAGGTTTTCTCTCTTTCTCCATTTTCAGAGAGATTGCATTGCCTTGAACCATATTATATGTAGAGCATTGCATTTGTACATGGGTACCTAACATGGCCTAGTAGCCAAGACCCATTATGCATTTTCATCATAAATTTTGTGAGCTTAAGTGCATTCCCCTAAGTTTCACTTAAGGGGGGGTGTTAGTGTAAATAATTAATTATTATTTACACTTTACTTAAGTTTACTTAGGTTAAATGCATTATTTTTTAGTTTTCATGTAGGCACCTAGGAGTATGCATACTCATATGAGTTGTCTTTTTAACAACACAAGAGTTAGCAACTCATTTTAGCACATGGTGTCTACAACACAGGAGTTTGCATATTCAATTGAGTTTTCATGTAGACAACATAGTTGTTTGCACTCTAATTAAGTACACGGTGTCTACAACATCTTTTTATGTGATACACCTATGTAAGCTTATTGTAAGAATTTGGTATAGCTTTGATACCATGTAAGAATTTTCCTTAGAAAAAAATCACCCAAGATCAAAGAACTCAAGAACAAGCACAATAGTAGACCAACAAGGTATGATCAAAATAACAATATCCAAAATTTATTTATTTTCATTCAATGTTCTATCACGTACATACAGATTAGGAGTGCTTGAATATAAAGGCTTATGGAATGCTTCTAGAATGCCTAGGATTCAACACACTGATAAATCTTACAACCAAGCACATGTCCACCAAGAGTGGATTATCCTCCATTAAGCACAAGAGTAAGTGTGATGATGAGAGGATAAGCCTACAAAGGTGTAGCACACAAAATTATGTTGTAGACACCATGTGCTAAAATAGGAGTGTTAATAACTATGTTGTCTACATGAAAACTTAGTTAATTATACAAACTTTAGTGTTGTAGACACCATGTGTTGAACTAGAGTTACTTGCTTCAATGTTATCAACATGACAACTCATAAAAGTACACAAACTCCTAGATGTCAAACTAAGAAATAATAAAATAATGCATTGACCTAAGTAAACTTAAGTAAAGTGTAATAAGTAAATACTTATTTACACCAACACCCCCCCTTAAGTAAAAATTAGAGGAATGCACTTAAGCTTACAAAAGTTAGGATGAGAATGCAAGACAGGTCCCAGCTACTAGGTCATGTTAGGTACCCATGTACATAATGCAATGCAATCTCTCATAAAGTGGAGAAAGAGAGAAAACCTCATGGGAAAAACCCTCCCACAAAAAGAGAGATGAAAAAACAAGATGCATGGATGGATGGAGTAATAAAGACCCCCCATTACAACATACATAAAGTATATACAAAAAAGAAGTAGAAGGACAAAACCCCATAAGAGGAAAAAGTCCCCCCCATAAAAGAGGAGGAGAAGACAAAGTAGTCCCCCCCCTAAATGTAGAATGTTGTGTAACGCCCTGCTCGGGAACCCAAGAGAATTAAACCTAACATGTTACAATGTTTACTGAACTTTTTTTTTTTTTTTTAAAGTTTAAACAACATCAAGATAACATTAATGCGGAAGCAATATGAACATACACAACAAATACACATTTGCAATTACAGATATAGTTTCAATTCTTCAAGAGTTCCTTTACGTTGAGTCACATTTAATGTTTTTAAATTAATTAGTTTAAGTTCCAAGTACAATGTCTCAAGATCATAAAGGAATAACAAATACATAATCGCATAAGCAAATGCATAAGTATAAACAATACAATGAAAGTACATCCACTAAATAACATCCACTACACATGTCGCAGGGTATGTGAAAATAGATACTGTACAACAAAATACATGATAGCATATATACATCATCTGAAAAGAAGTCTGTAAGATAAGAAATAAGAATGATAAAGGTACATCTTCTGCAACGAACATCCAACAGCAGGTAATGTGAAGGGGGAACCCAAATGGTAAGAAGACACTACCTCCCGACCACATGGTTACCTAGTCAGGCTTCCACTCCCACCGTGCAGGGAAGATAATGAACGATCCACATACGACTATCAAACATAAAACATTCCTAGGCAAGGTACCCCTAATAGCCAAAACTACCTCAAAGGTAACACATGCTACTCAAGAAGATAAAATAATCCAAAAGTAAGAACACTCAATCCAATACCGACACCACATAATCAAACATCATACATGAACCAAGTATAAACCAAATACCAAGATCATAAGATAAAGTTAACAAAAGACAATCACCTCAAGTCAAAAGCCACATGTCAAAAGTGCATCATCCATGAATCACCAATCATCATCAATGAAAGTAAATAACCATAATAAACACATCCGACAATAGATACACCACCAGAGATACACAAAAACTAAAGAGGAGACTCAGGCTACATACTAGGGAGTGTCATCACATGGTTGCTTGAGTTACCCTGGACTGATCTCTTAAGAGACCCCGGACCCTCAAGCGTTGAGTTACCCTGGACTGGTTACTATGAACCCTAGACCCTCAACATCACACATATGGAAACTAGAAAGCCCTCTCAAGAAGACGAGGCACTCATCTCATTCCCATCATTAGTCTATACAAGCACTAAAGGCATGGGTAGATCAAATATCTCTAACTTATCTTTTTAGTGTATTTTTCCCCCCATAAATTTTAGTTACTAGATTATCAATTATTACATAACTTGCATTAGGTTACCCTGGTACTGACCACTTTGGGTCTCGGACCCCTATGCAAGCCACTCCCAAGTCACGTACCTAGACAACCTCTCCTAAGCACATAAAAATACAGTTGTGTCCCATACCACAACACTCATAAAGAACAAACTCGGTTCCTTAACAGGCAACCCAAAAATAAGATGGCAACCCCAAATACACATAATTGCTCCACAAAGATAAACCTCATAAACATAATCTCCAATTTGAATCACATAACACATCATGACAACTAGCCACATAATTGGTATAACAGAAATCCCACAAAACCTCTGGTGTACGTCCTAGACTGGTCAACACCTACTCGACTCCAAAATCCGAAAGCACAGATATTACAAACAAACAATACAGTTCATAGTTGGGTTTGATTTGAAAAGACATAATAGAGTCAATAATAACGTCTTCAATTTGCATTTTAAATGAACGTTTAAGTGTATAAGATTCTCAGTTTATTAAGATCGTTATTATCAATAATTTAAATAAGTGCAATACTTGATTCAAATAACTTTCTTTTATTAATTAACCTTAGTCAAATAAGACTTTAACTAAGTTAATTAATACACATATATTTAAACAAAACCCATTCTAATACCATTTAATTATTATTTACTAAATAATATTAATAACAATACTTATCGATTAATTATAAAAATTATAAATTTTAATCACGTTTATTGATTAAATTCATTAATTAAAAATTCGCTAAATTTAACTATAATAAAATTTAATAATTAACAATATAAATTTATTAACAAATTATTACTAATTAATAATATAAATTTTATTTTATTTAAAACATTATAAACTTATTTAAAAATAAAAACGATTTTAAATATATTAAAAAAAAACGCTTATAGCCCGCCGGCTATTTAAGACTGGCCGCAGCTTTTAACCTGCGGCAGCTCTGCCGCAGCAGCAGTACATAGTACTGCTGCTGTTGCAGCAGTCACTACTGCGGCAGCTCTGCCGTAGCAGGCTGCTGTCGTCATACAGGTAAGGCGGGGTAGGGGTTGGTTTAACCGCCCGTCCCCAATTAATTTTATAATAATTTTTTTTCCTAATATTTTTTTTTTTTTTTTTTTTTTTTTTTATTAAAATATTTTGTCAAACATTTTAATAAAAGTTTGGTTTATTCAATAAAATCTATAATTATAAAGAATTTACTAAATAACTTTCCTTTTATATATATATATATATATATATATATATATATATATATATATATATATATATATATATATATATATATATATATATTTTTAAGATTGTTTTTCCACATTACTCTAGTAGAGAAAACATTATTAACCGTCTGAATTGTTAATGTAGAAATTTTCAATTTTCAATTCAACCCTTTCTTGAATTAATTTTCGTTCCTAAAATCTATAGGAAAAGCACAACATTTATCTTTTAAATCTCAGACCTGATTTCCATATCCAATAGATTCTCGTATTTGCTTGATTTCTTATTCAATCATATTAATATTAAAATACAATTCCCTAAAATATACTCAGCGAAGTACCCATCTAAGCCATATACAGATATTTCTCAAACAAGAACAATATTGCATACCAGAAAAATAACACATGCAAAAGACACGGAGCAGATAGAAATTTGAAAAGCAAAAACTACCATACAATTAAACCACGAGATCCTACCTAGATCTGATGCTAACCTCTGACAACTAGATACAAATTCCTATTGCAAGAAAAATCTTTCAAGCCACGTAAAATTCTTTTCTTTCCAAACCCTTCAAGTTGCCCTCCATAAACCTGTGTGTGCCCTTTTTTTTTAAACTTGTGTCTGAAAAACTCTCCCCATAATAATGACCCCAAAACCCTCTAATATAGAATCTAATTACCCTTTAGGATTTCTGTGACCACAACTCTAAAATTACAATTATTTAATTTAATTAATTCATCATGCACAATTAATTTCCTTTTTAAATTAAAATATTCTTTTATTATTCCTTCATGCACTTTAAGTGAATTGTTAAATTACTTTATTTAACTTTCCACTTTACTTTTAAGTTAATTTAATAACCTTTTAAAATCTCATGCACACTTGCTTAGAATATCTTTATTAAGTTCACATATTTTATCTTTTAATTAATCTCTTTTATTTTCAACTCATGCATAAATCATGCGAACTATAATCTTTATGATAATTAAATATCTTTTCACTTTTAATTTTTTTTTTTTTTTTTTTGAAACTTAATTGATAAAATATTTATTAACTTAAATAACAATAATATTTAGCATTTATTTAAAAATGCACTCTAAATATATTATTATTAAATTAAATAAATATAATCACGTTCTAAATTTAAACTTTATTTAACTTTTTAATATATTTAGAACGTTTAATTTGATAAATATTTATTAACTTAAATAACAATAATATTTAGCATTTATTTAAAAATGAACTCTAGATATATTATTATTAAATTAAATAAATATTATCATGTTCTAAATTTAATCTTAAAACTTTTATCTTCAATTTAATTCTTTATATTTAATTAATTTCTCAATTAATTAAATATAATTAAATATTCAAAAAGTCATAATAATTCTCCATTAAATTAAATCATTAATTTAATCTATTAATTAGACTTAATTAATAGAAATTTATCAAAGACTCACAAAACAACATACGCACAAAAATACTAATGGGTTTTAAAACGGTAGACAGTCTGTTACGAGTCCTCCTTGCAGGACAAGTATTATAGGTTATGGCTAGGATTGGACCTGATCATTATCTTCCCATTCTCACCATTTGAGTATTTGTAATAGGGCACGCTCATCCTGGCAATTCAGGGAAGTCGATGCCCGGTACCTGCATCCTGCATAAAAGACGAGCATGTACATGTATATAATATATCTAAACTAAACAGACAATGGCAGGGAGTGGTTCATCGTGTAGATCCCAACTAGCAGGTGACTACGACTCCCTCCCTTAACCACATCAAACACGTCAGACAGAAATATAAAATAAACACACACACCATACACATGCAAGTATGCGGTAAGTATCGTAAAAATCACAAGTCTAACATCAAATGCATACATATAATAATTGCATCTCTATCAATACAACATAATCATCATTAAAGACACCATGTTAACATTTTTATAAAAGAAACCACATTTACTAACTAGGATCATCAAAATATCATTAACAACACATGAATGAAATCAACTAAGCAATAATAACTGATACATTTGTAATCAAAGTCATGAAATAATATCATAATATTACAAATCTAGTATCTCTAAAACTAATCAATGCATAAAATCAACCTAAAAGAATTTGACAATGATAACAGAAATGCGATCTAGGGGCAGGCACTACATGTTGATCAGTGATAGTTGCTCTAATGTAGAATTTGATCCATGACTACTGAATAATATTCCTCCCTTTGGGAAGAAACAATGGCGAAGATACAGGTGAGATGCTTCCCCTATGTGTAGAAAGAATCCCAATGATGAATGTTGTCTCAGAAACATGCTCAATTGTCCCTGTGTTGATACTAACTATCACCCCTTCCAATACTGTTGAAAAGAATGATCACAAATCTAGCAAGGATGGATGTAGAACATGCCTCAAAGAAAAAATTTTCTCCTCAAATGATAAAGAGACCTCTTGCAACTATTGAACATAAGGATCCACAATCATATCAACTTGTGAAGACTAGTCATGTAGAAAATGGAAAGGAGGGTCAAAGTGAGCCCTCGCAACAACTAGAGAAGCATCTTCTTCACCAAAGAGAAGATATATATCATCAATGTTGTCTCCCAAATTTGCTATGTGTGACTCCACGAAAAAACCTGAAATATCTATCAAGAAGTCATCCACTAATGTTGGAGTTAGAAGACAAGATGTACCCTACTATGCTAAAGTACATGAACCTATCACTATGGAAATGGATGAATTATTTGCCTCAACAAAGAGAAGATGAATATCATCGATGATGTCTCCCACATCTTCAATGTGAGACTCCATGAACAGACTTGTACTATCTGGAAGGAAGTCATCCCATGAAGCTAAAGTAGGAAGATATAGTGTTTCCTACTGCATTGAATCAGAAGCATATGTGGTTGGAACTAGATCAGACGTAGCAACAGGAGCATCAAGAGGTGAGATCTCATATGGAGAGGATGTAGCTACAACTGGAGGTAAAAGATCTTTTGGGAATGGAGGAATGTGTGGATCTCCATACATCTCCCAAAGATAGATCCAAATATCATATAAATCCATTGACTCCATGTCATCAAGTGAATCCATAACCTTCACATCCATATGTAGAAAGAGGGCATGAAAAATGATGGAACTAGTGTCACCATTATATGAAAGTCCTTTTGCATATGGCAATGCATTATGCTAACTAAGATAAGTGAGAACCAATTGAGTCCACTACTTATAGTTTTGTGTTGTCAAGGTAATTAAATCTTCCTCATCCATGATGTAGTAATTAATGTGCCCCCCAAAATGCAAAAAAAAATCAACCCCCCCCCCAATGTATGATTTGGGCACCTTATATGTAGTGCGTGTACAATGGGCTACTTTGTCAATTTTGACCTTAGTGGACTTCTGATCTTTGTTGTTTACAACTCCTCTTATAGTCCAAATCTGGAACTTTACAATGTAGCTCATAAATACAAAAAATTTGAAGCAATATAATGCAAAGAAAGCATCTTTTTTTTGGAATTGATATTTCTATCCACACAAGCCCATAATCTGATTGCATATCCAGAAATTAGATGAAAAATTAAGCACTTTCAAAAAAAATGAAACCTAAAAACGTGTCCAGATGAGAGCGTACTAAGCATTTGAAATTGCAAAAATTGGAATTTGCAACTTGCAAAAAAATTCAGGAACAAAGAGCTCAAAAATCCTACACCAATGTGTAGATCACAAAATTCTACTACCCCAAGATAAAAAGAATTGCTCGCAAAAAGGAGTCTGTATGAGGGAGATATCGTTGTTTGAAAATCACCTCTATAATTATTTTTCCTAAATCATCATCGTCATGCCTCCAAAAATTAGATGACTCTAGATTTCACCTCAAATGTCTAATTTTGATGAAACAAAAGTCAATTTGGGGGTTTTTTGACCTTCTAAATGTGATGCAAATATATGCTTTGCACCAGCAAGCTCTAATCTTCACCTATAAAAAATCTCTCCCACTAGCCTGATGGCCAAAAATTTTCTAGACAAAATACATAGATCTAAAAAATAATGTAGAGAAATTGTAGAGATTGAAATAATAAAATATGTAGATCCAAAAATAAAATTTAGAGATCTAAAATGATCATACCAATTATGCAAATCGGACCTTTGGGTGTTGATTTTCAAAAAAAAAATTGCCTCAATTTTGACTATGGCCTAAGGTAGGAAAATTTATAATCAAATTTCACGAAATTGACTCTCCAAATGCAATAGTAAGGTTCACTTTGGCTCTAGATGCTCCTAATGACTATCATACTCTAGATCTAAATTGAGGTGTCCTTAGAGAGGTTAAGCAAGATTGGTCTCCAATGGCTATGTGAAGAGAATTTCTCTTAGCTATGATACCATGTAAGAATTTGGTATAGCTCTAATACCATTTAAGAATTTTCCTTAGGGAAATATCACCCAAGATCAAGGAACTCAAGCACAAGCACAATAGTAGACCAACAAGGTATGATCAGAATAATAATATCAAAAATTGATTTATTGTCATTCAATGTTCTGTCATGTACATACACACTAGGATTGCCTGAATACAAAGGCCTCTGAAATGCTTCTAGAATGCCTAGGAGTCAACACACTGATAATTCTTAAAACTAGGCACATGTCCACTAGGAGTGGATTATCCTCCATTAAGCACAAGAGTAAGTGTGGTGATGAGAGGATAAGCCTACAAAGGTGTAGCATGCAAAATTATGTTGTAGACACCATGTACTAAAATAGAAGTGCGAATAACTATGTCGTCTACATGACAACTGTAATGCCCCGCCAAGGGATCCAATGAATTAACCTAAAGTTTGTCAAACATTTTTTTTAAACATGAAAGTAAAACCATTCATAACATTCGCGGAAGCAATAGCAACAATTCCAGTAAACATAACATACATAATAGATTACATTCTTTTAAGATCCCTTAACGTTGAATCACGTCTAACATAATTAATCATCTAACATCACATTCTTATGCAATAACAATGATACATCCAACATTCTTAAACTATATACAAGTGTCCTTTTTGTAACTACATTTTAGTTTAGCTCAATCATCCACTGTAGATGATACAAGGTATGAAAGGCTTAAAAGAATAAACATCCATGTAAATAAAGCACATCAACATCCAATATTGATCCATGATGCAATTAAAGTAAATGAAACCACATGTCATACATGATACATCATCACAAAAGATATAAACATCCATCATAAAAGATAACCATATATCACAAACATAAATAACTAAGTGCACGGTTCCTCCCAACCGTTAATAGAATCATTAGACCATCGTGGATCCTAGCCATCCCTCCATGCGTAACATTCCAAAGCACCGAAGAGATCATCGATATTAACATAGTAAGAATGTCACTCCTAAAACATCCTACTAACATGCAAAGTAAAGCATAAGATAACATCATCTAACATATGCAAATCATCAATATAAGAAACATACCAGTAAATGCATCTATCATAAGGTATATCATCTATCATAATGATCCAAGAACAGAATGAAGATAAATACCAACCAAGAATGCATCAGCCACGGTGTCTCAGACGGATCTCAAATGATAAGAGTGAAAAAATACTACCACCCGATCGCGTGGAACCTAAATGGTCCACTTCCACTGTGCTGAGGAGATAATCTCAAGTCCCAAATAGGCTATCCAATAACACATGGGATAAATCTCTATAAGTTCAGGAATCCTAAAAGTATACTAACTCAAAGGTTCCAAACACAAAATCGACATCTAATTCTTAGAGGCACAACAATAAGTACACCACCAAAGGTACATAAAATCTATAGAGGAGACTCAGGCTACATACTAGGGAGTGTCATCACATGGCTGCTTGAGTTACCCTGGACTGGTCTCTCATTAGACCCCGGATCCTCAAGCGTTGAGTTACCCTGGACTGGTTACTCTGAACCCCGGACCCTCAACGTGGCACATGTGAAAACCAAGAAGCCCTCTCAAGAAGACGAGGCACTTCTCCCATCCGTAGTCTATACAAGCACTCAAGGCATGGGCGGTTTAAATATCTCTAACTTATCTTTTTAATGTGTTTTTCCCTCATAAATTTTAATTACTAGATTATCACTTATTACATAACTTGCATTAGGTTACCCTGGTACTGACCACTTTGAGCCCCAGACCCCTATGCAAGCCACTCCCATAGTCATGTACCTAGACAACCTCTTCTAAGCACATAAATCCATAGTTGTGTCCCATACCACAACACTCATAAAGATCAAACTCGGTTCCTTAACAGGCAACCTAATAATAAGATGGTTCTCCCATCTAAGAACACATAAAATCTCTACAAAATAAATCTCATAAATATAATCTCCAATATGAATCACAATATCCATTGATTCTTAACAAGCAACCAAGAATATCTCAAAATAATACTGATCAAAGACTCCAAAATGGTTGAGTCAAAACACGTCACAACATGACATCATCAAGAAATAAATCAACATTTCAGTCCCCATCATGGCGACTAGAAAGCAATCCAAAGATAACTGATTGATGACTCAAAAATTATTAGCTCAAGTGTCTCATACACATACATCTTAGCTTCACACATGAAGACTAATAAACAATAACAATCAATAATACAATCATCTCATAGAGCATACGATCACATTACCATGGTTGGGTTTATAAAGATCAGAATTAAGACATCATTAAGACATCACAATCATAACCCCCGAGCCTCTGGTAGACGTCCTATAACTGGTCAACACTAGTCAACCCAAAACCCAAAACAAGAAGCATAGAGAATATACAATGCAAACACATGTTTTGGTTTACTAAAATCACATAGCTGAATAATGTGTAGAGCTTCAGTTTTTGTTTCAAATATAAATGTGTAAAGTTCTTCATTTGACCTACACGTCAACCCGTTTGTTTCTCTGATAACATTATCCTTCCATTATTTAAAATTACATTCTAAGAATAGCTTAAGGGTAAATACTTTACTCAATAATCTGATCATCATTGACCCTTAATTAACTTGTTCTATTTATTTAACTATGATCCACATTCTAATTGATTAACTCTTCAACTTTTCAAAGATCATTATTCGTTACATTATAAGAGAGTCAATTATCAATCTTCAATTAAGAAGATCATAACTTTAATAAAATGATCAATTAAATCAATCAATTAACATAGGTACACAATCCATGACTCTTTAACATTCTAATGGTTCTCAAGTAAAACGTATTTAAATACTACTAAAGTTTGAGCCTTTTAATTTAATCATTATAACAATTAAATCATCACTAATAACCATTAAAATATCTAAGTCATTATTCAAGTCATTAGAATAAGACTTATCAACTTCGATGTAATTACTTTGCAACTTTGCTAAAAGAATCATATCAATTAAAAACTTTATTATATAACTTAATTATTAATTAAATTTAATTAACTCTAATTAATTGATTTAATTAATAATTACATAACCATATCAATGACCCAATGAATATCAGTTGATTGTTAACTAACAATAGTTTGTACGTAGAAAGTCAACTTCAATCCAATACACAAGTATTAATATTTCAATAATAATAATAACAAGTTACTTTGGAAATCTTATTCATAATGACCTCATTCGTCATACTAATATTTTCTTAACAAATTTATATTGATTGATCTAAAGAAACTTCCATAACTATTTTTTGATGCATTCCAAATGATATAAAGTTAACTATCTCTTAATATCATTATCTAACACCTACTTTAACCTTACGTCTTATACCTTTCGAGAATTTGTCTAAACCAATTATTGATCTATAACTTAATGCTATACTTCAATTATTAACTAATCTCAATTTGAATTTAATTGAATTAATTAATAGTTATACCATCTATACTTATCATTCATTAATAATTGCTAACCTTAACAATTATTAATAAATAATAAACCCATTAATAATTTCATTATTATAATGATCAATATTTAAATCATATTCATCGCTCATTCAATCATTCAATGAATATCAAGTAAACGTTAATATCTCTAAGAAGAATTGTTCTTTTAAAATCATATATAATTTTCTCAACTAAATACTTCCTATGTTGGTTGATAAATAGATTAATTATACTTCTTCTACTATTAACTAATCTTAATTAAATTATATTAATTAATAAATCATATAAAACTAATGCATAAAAATAAGATTCTACTAAGGGAAGATTGCAGTAATATCTTTAATTCATTCCATGCTTTGATATATATTATTTTTTGTGAAGTTTAAGCATAAAGAACTCTTGGTTATGGGAAATGCAGAAATATCTGTCATTGAATAAAACATTCTCAGTACGAGGACCATATCTCCCTAATGAACCGTTGGATTGAGCTAAAATTGAAATATGTTGGAGAGGGCCAAGTTGCGCCAATTCTAACCGGAGCGATCGAATAAATTCGATCACGATAAAAAGTTATGAATGACTGAGTTTGGGTCTATCCAAGGGGCAACAACAGGACAATTTGTGATGAATTAAGAATTTCCTCTTAAAATAATTGTTCTCTAAATTTAACCATAAAAGAGTTTGTTCATACGCATCTAAAAATATAATTGATAGAAAGATTACATCTAATCATTCAAATTTTCACCATAAAATTTCTATTTTTAATTCCAAATCTTGTCTTTCTAATTTAATATAAATTCGAACCCAAACCCGATTCATATCTAATTATTTCTCCTTAATTGGATCTAGGGTTTTTCTATTATTTTCTTCTCAACCAAATAGCATATCTAGATTCCAATTTCAAAATTGCAGATCCAATCACAAAGAATATTCAGACACATATAACAGACACGATGAAGACAGGAAGAGAAAGAGTGCAAATAAATTATGTGAATATCACGAGTGCACCTGGACACTGATGCTAATTTACTATGCCTCAGAAGTCCATAGAGAAACCCTTCCTTCTCCAACATTCGCAATTTCTCCAAGATCCAAGCCAGTTGAATCCTCCAAGTGACTAGAAGTGCTAGAAGAAGCATAGAAGCATGTAGAAACATATGAGCATGGAGAAACATATGAGCATGTAGAAGCATATGAGCTTCTCAAATGCATGTAAGCTTGAAGCTTGAAACTTCCATTTAAGCTTGTCCAAACACACTAGGAGAGCCTCTATTTAAAGGCCTCTAAGATGCAACTAGAGTGTCTCTAGAAACAACTAGAAGATAAGCATGACAACCAAGCATGGGTCTTCTCCAACCTTCTAGATAAGTCTTAAGGTTGTAGAGACCATGTGCTCAAATAAAATGCTAATTTCTAAGTGTAGACAACTTATGCATTCTTAGAGTGCAAACTCCTGTGTTGTCTACATGACAACTCTCGAGAATTTGCAAACTCCTAAATATTAAAATAATGCACAATCATTAATATAATATTTAATTTACTCTTTTCAATTTTATTTATTTATTTATTTAAATCTCATGCACTAACTTTAATAATTCCACTTTTCAATCTTAATATATTTATATTTTAATCACATGAGATTTAGAATCTTTTAATAATTTTAATATATTTTTCACTTTTAAATTTCATTTTCCAAAACTTAATTTGCTAAAATATTTATTAACTTAGTAATAATATTATTTAGTCATTTATTTGAAAATGAACACTAAATATATTATTATTAAAATAAATATTGTCACATTCCAAATTTAAACTTTTAACTTTTATTTTCAAATTTAATTATTTTACTTAATTAATTTTTCAATTAATTAAATTAAATTAATATTAAAATATCATATTAATTTTTCATTTAATTAAACCATTAATTAAATCTTTTAATTAGGCTTAATTAATAGAAAATACTCCAAAGACTCACAAGGTAAAAATATGAAAACCCATCATAGCCAAAATATATACAAAATCAAGCCAAGGGTTAATATCACGAATTACGGCATCCGACGTATTCAGAAGGTACTCAACTCAGATACTTGTCCTAATTTCTAATTAGAATAAATGGCTTAAATGGTTGGGATTTGGACTTGAGAATTATCTCCTCTCTCTTATCATTGAGATAATGTGATAAGGTACACTCATCCTGGCAATTCAGGGAAGTCGATACCCGGTACCTGCAACCTGCATAAAAACTATGCATGTACAAGCACAATATATACTAAACTAAACAGGCAATGGCAAGAAGTGTTGCATCGTGTAGATCCCGACTAGCAGGTGACTACGACTCCCTTCCTTAACCACTTTAGACATGCCATACAAAAGCAAACACGCACACCATACACATGCAAGTATGGGGTAAGTATCCATAAGAAAACACATATGATAATAAATTATCTTACTAATCATCATTAATAACTGCAAATACTGAAAATAATCATCATGCATACATAAAATGTAAAGCTTAAATAATCTCATCACATATCAACTGAATCCATAGCACAATATCTGATAGTCTCAAAACAATGTTGCTAACCATCAACATAAAACCAACTCTAAAAGAGTTCGATAATGATAACAAAATGCGAACTAGGGGCAGGCACTACAACAACTCAGTTAATTATGCAAACTCAAGTGTTGTAGACACCATGTGTTTAATTAGAGTTGCTTACTTCTGTGTTGCCAACATGACAACTCATAAAATGACACAAACTCCTAGGTGTCAAACTAAGAACTAATAAAATAATGCATTGACCTAAATAAGCTTAAGTAAAGTGTAGTAAGTAAATACTTATTTACACCAACACTTATCCTCTCATCATTACACAAACTCCTATGCTCAATGGAGGATAATCCACTCTTGGTGGACATGTGCTTGGTTGTGAGGCTTATCACTTTGCTAACTCCTAGTCATTCTAGAGGCCTTTATATACATGCACTTCTAGTGTACATGTACATGAACTATTCATTCTCATATTTTTATTATGATCATACACCATTTGGTCCATATTGTGCTTCATTCTTTAGCTTCTTGATCTTGGTGTCATTTTTCCCTAAGGAAAATTCTTACAATTCATTCACAAGGACACTTTACCCTTTGTTCAACCATATCACCTTGTATGGATTGCTATGGGGTATCTTCTCAAGTTTGAGCTTCTTCACTACCTCTTTAGAGATTATGTTATTTGTGGATCCCAAATTCACAATAATCTTGCAAACTTTACCAAGTATTTGTACCTTATTCTAAATAAGGCTCTTCTTTACTTTGGTTCCTCCTTCACATGTTGTATAACCAAAACCCTCCTAAACATTAGGTTCTCCCCCATATCTGATTCAATATGGTTGATCTCAAATGAATTGACACTTGATGTGTCTTCTTGAGCATATCCAATCCTTTTCTCATTGTTGGAAGAGGATGCCTTCTCAGGACACCTATAAGAAGGATGACCCAACTATCCACAATTATATCACTTCATCCTAGCAAAGTAAGCTTCTCTCCTCCATGAACTCCTTCCTCTGTTAGAACCTCTTTGAGATCCTCTACCTCTTCCATGGCCTCCTCTCAAAGAGGTTTTACTCCCATTCTCTATAGATTTGGACTCCCCTTGGTTCCTTGATTCAATTCCTCTGCCTTAGCAACTGCCTCTATGACCTCTTTGATCTCTCCCTTTGCCTCTTCCTTTGGAAGACTGGTCATGCTTTCTTTTATTCTTTTCTTCAACTTCTGTGGCCAATTGATAGCACTAGAACACTATTTTAGGACTAAGAAGAGTCATCTCTTCTTGAATGTTCCACTTTAGACCACTAAGATATCTAGCTACTTTAAGCTTTTCATCCTATGTCACATTTGACCTCATGTAAAGATTTTGAAACTCCTTAGTGTAACAACTTACATCAAGATCCCTTTGCTTTAGATTCTGCCTCTTTTGGTGTAACTCAACTTCATATTCCTCTGGCATATATGCTTCCCTCACCTTAAGAACCATCCCTTTCCATGATAAGATTGGTTTCTTGACTTCTTTTTTCTTCTCTACCTGAATGAATTTCCACCATGTTAGAGAAGAGCCACTCAATATTTATTTTTCCACCCTAACTTTCTAAGCCTCTATGGTGCCATCACACTCAAAGTGGTTTTTCATCCCTTCTATCCAGTCCATGACTAGATATACCTCCATCTTTCCACTAAACAATGGAATTCCATCAAATGCCTTCCCACTCATAGCATTCAAAGCATTCAAGAAAGGATCCTCTATGAGAATAGGGTCTAGTATAGGAACTTCATCCTCTATAAAAACTTTTGGTTATTTTCCATCAACCTTTTCCTTGACTTCATCAATCTTTTATTCCACCTGATCCAATGTATCCTCTAGTTGGGCTAATCTCTCTTGGAAAGATTTATTTTCTTCCTCTCACTCTTTCATCTTCTTTTCCAATTTTGCATTGTTCACCATTGTGTTTTCTCCTACTAATTCTTTAGTTTGAAACATCTATCCACAATCCAAAGCTTTTGGGGCTCTGATACCACTCTGATAAGGAGTTGGATGAATTCATGCTCTTGGTCATCTTACAAGACCCTAAGGGTGTCTCTTCCACACCACTTTCTACCTATAGGACCTTAACTACTTAAGGATCCCCTAGTCACCTTAGCCAACCCAACTATCAATAAAGATTTCTCAATCAATGCAAAACTTGATGTGTTGTCCCTTCATTCACCCTAGCCATTACAGTAATATAAAGGCTCTCAACCTCCAAATCTTGAACCAAACCTTGTAGAGGTATGGAGGTTTTGTCAAAAACTTCAAATCAACCAATTATGTGAGTTAGAAGTCCCATAAATTCCATCTTCCCATCTGATTTCTTCAATTCTTTACAAGTAGCCCTAAAAGGCTAGTCGCCCCAATTAGGTCTCCATAGCGAGAAAATAGGATTTTTCTTCTATGCCTTGCAAAGGAACCCTACAATATTTTTTATGTTTCTTGGTTTATTTTCCATCCCCTTATATATTTTTGGGTTCTTGGTGTCATATCCTTCCATCCATTACCCTAACCAAAATTAGGTGAAAATGGGGCTTTTTAGGCTTCACTAGCTGCTTCAACAAGCAAGATTGTTTTATGCTTGTTCTAGGATTGGTATCAACCTCTCCCCTCCATGGAATAATTTTAATTCTTCCTCCTTCCATGTCCAAAAGGAATTTGGACTCTAGCTTTTCTCCTCTATAAGATATGTTGGTTTCTATATGGTCTTCCCTAATCGGGTTCACAACAGGCTCACCTAGGGAAAGACCTTAAAAATATTTGCTTTACATTTGAGGGACCTGGCTTCTATACATATTATTTAAATGTATTAGAATCACTAGTCTTGAGAGGTTGTATAGATTGATCAATGGGAAAGTGGGTTAGAGCTCCATCTTCAAGAACTGCCTGGACAAAACTAATGACAATATAAAAGCAAAGTAATTTTCACAAAAGAAAATTAAACTAATCAAAATCCCTATCTACCAACACACATAATAATTAAAACATTTCATTAAAATTACTCATAGGTGAGAGTATGAATATTGAACTTCTAACTACCTACTGTCATAAAAAATAAAGAAATTGCTCACAAAATGCTTCAAATGTTGATTGCAAAAACACTCAATCCATACAATAGACTTCCAACCCTGATCATAGGTCTTCTCTAGAATTATATAGGGTTATTGGTTGGATATTCTATTCTTAGGACTCCTCTCCAACTCTTTGCAACTTTCTTGCCAAAAGATGCTCAAGCAACTTTTAAAAGTTGCAAAGTTGCACAATGCAACTGTTGCATCTTTTAGCAACTTTTCTCCAATTTGGTCAAATGGCCTTCCTCTCTTCCCAAACATATCCACAAACCTTAAGGTAAAAATCTCATCCTAACTCTTCCTAGACCTTATTGCCCTCATGATGACATCATCACCATGCCTTGTGTCAATCGAAGGGCTCTACAACCTGCTAGCCCCTAATTCCACCTAGTAAAAGGACCTAAGATCCTATTAAAAAAATATTCATTTTGCTCCTACTATGGTAAATATGACCTTATATCCAAAATATCCAAAATTACCTAAGGCTCGCACCCACACAACAAAACATGAAACCTTAGATTTCCTAGGCAATCCCTAAGTGCTCTTGCACCACACTCCTTGATCTCATCTAAAGAATGGCTTGCTCTAAAGGATTTACAAACAACACTAATTGATGTTACCATATAGAATTTCATATATTTGTTAGGTCTACTTGATTTATGATATTTTTTACTACAATTATTGGAAAGTAACAATGTAAAGGATCTGTTAAGTATAGCACTACCTTGCTTTTCAGATCCCCTTTCTACTCCCTCTCTTTCTTATATATTTTCTCTATTCTCTTGATTAGTTGATTCACACTCACACTTTTACCAACTTTCCTTCTATATTTCCTTAGCTATGCTTTTATCTCCTAGCTCTATTATCTTCTTTCATCTTATAACAACTTTGTACAATCACCACCTTAACAATAACAATCAAAATCAACCAGCAACCTAAAAACTTGTTCAAGTCCTCCGTAAATAGTCATCTTTGTGCTTCCAAATTCTTCCATTTATTTCCACTTGATCATAATCGTCGATCTCATATACATTGAATTTATCCACATAGAAAATAGAACTTTGTGCTCATCCTTATCCTTCTTTAATCTCCATCATCAAATCTTCCTTGCATTTTCCCAATTGTTGATCTTGTAACAAACTTTTATTCGTGCCTTTAAACATCTTGAACATTCTATATTTTCATCAAAATTTGGCCTTATATTCCTTCTTTTCAATCATGTTCTTCTAGTTGTTACTCAATAAACATAACATTTTACTCAGGTAATATAACACTTGGCCAATACTAAACTTTCTCAGTCAATACTAAACTTTCACTTTACTTTGCCAACTACTTAGTGAATACTATAGTCACTCAGTGAATATTGTCTTCCTTCTTTAACCTGATCACTTGGTTTAGCTTGCATAGCTCAATAAATTACAGTATTACATGATTGAAAAATAATCAAACCAATACTACATTATCATTGTCTAACTCATTCAAGTTCTCATTCAATACCATATGTATCAATTATATCTTCAACATACTTTCTTCAAATCCTCTTCATCAATCAAATGATATGGCACTCTACTAAATTAACATAATGTATAGCCAACTAAGACTTGACATCAATGACAACATAACAACTGATATGTCTCTCTTACATACATTCATAACATTACCAATTACATTATCAGATGGGGCTAACATTTCATGTATTTATGTTTCATTGTAATATCTTTTATTTCAAGCTAGCTGGATAAAAATAATTGATTTTTTTTGTGAAAGAAAAAAAAGTTTAAGATTTGGTTCAAGATTGATTCACTATCCCTCTTATTTTTTATTTATAAATAGGGAATATTGAGAGGGGGGGTGTTGAATCAGTGTTCCACAAATGTTTGCACAACTATGGAATCATTAACAATGTTTAAACTTACATATATGATAAAACTAAAAAGTAAACATAACCATGACATAATGCAAATTACAACACCATTATTTGTTAACTAGGGAAACCCTATTGGGGATGGTACCTACAAAATGATCCATTAATCAAAATTATCTTGTGAAAGATATTGACTATGTTAGGAGTCTATTACATCCATATAACATATCTACCCTTGTTAGAATAGGTCAACTCTTTTACGAGTTGGTATTACAATACAAAAGTATGTTAGAAGAGCCCACTTCTCAAACAAGAAATTATATCTTGACAATGCTATCAAGAAGATAGATACAAAAACCTTTTTCATAGTGTTGATATCTTCAATATCTGATATGTCCTTGTAGCTTTGTCTTCAAAACTGATCATGCAACCATAAATCTCTATACTAATATCAAATTCCCATAAATATTGATCATATATAGTGCACATTCAAATATTATGACATTACATTACAATGCCACACTTTGCTAAACAATAAGTTCTTCCTTTATACCAAAATATTTCATCATGTAAGCCTTATTGCTTGATACTTTGCTAAATATTTTGAATTATCTTTTTCTGTGTGTGGGTTAACATCTAGGATGTCATACAAATATTATTAAGTCATTATTTTGGTAAACCAAAACAATCTCTTAACCAAAATACCTTTATTTGTTTGTATCTTTGTTCTGTCTATTTAGTCCTTTAACTAGTGAAATGCTTATAACTATGTTCGTGCATGTCCAAACCTTTAGCATTATTATCCACATGCCTTAGAATATCAATGTAAGAGTGCACATTCTCAAGTAACTCTAGTGAAGTACACCAAAGTAATCTCTATGAGTGTTCATTGTTTCCCTTCATGACACTTAGATAATTTTATAAGTCTTAGTATGCAAGACTTATCATTATATTTTTCCTTCTTGATACAATCTATATGTTTCCATAAATGAAAACCCTATCAAACCTCCTTAGCAAAATTTCCAACAATATCCCCCTCATGGCATTGATGATAACATATGGGAAAAAATTGTTAAGTATCAAAATCTTCAAAATTTGTGGCCTTGTGAAAATTTTAAAATGTTGATCATCTTCAAAAATTATATCATCTTATATACTATAATCTCCCTTTGATTATAATTCATTTGACTTATTACTCCCTCTATATACTATTATGAAAATAGAGTATACTTACAATTTTTTTGTCCAACACTCCTCCTTTGACATCGATGACAATGGTGAGTCAAAATTTATGCAAATTTCAAAATTTTGGTGTCATTCATCTTGTTCGCTAATTAGTTTCCTAAAAGCTTCATATAATCTGAAAAGTTTGTCTTTAAGTTCTCAAAATCTACATCCCATGAAGCCTTCAATGCAACTATTATGTCTATTATTCTACATAATCCATAAGTTGTTGATTCTATGACATTCAAATTGGTGTAAACAAACTTGTGACGAGGTGTCTTCAGTTGCAAGAGTGTAACCAACTACAAGATGATCTTGAAGTAATGTGAATCTTTTTAGTATATTTTTTCTTATCATGCCCCAACAATTTAAGCTCATCATTTTCCTTAGCAAATTTATGATTAAACTCATTTAGCTTCATATCATGAGTCTTGAACTCTTCAATCATCCTATCAATCGCATTTTATTTGTCTTGTATTGCCTTAATGACTGATGTATTTTTGTGTACAAGAGCAATATCAATATACAAACTTTTCCTTCTTCAGTCCACCTTATCATCCTTGTAATGCATGTAGCTAAAACTACCATATCACCTATGATATTCTTACTCATTTTCCTAGACTCTTATGCAATTTTGCCTATAGAAAATGTTGATAACTGAATATATTTTTTAATTTCCATATCACCCTCAAACATACTTGATACATCTTGTGGAAAACCAAAAAGTAGTTCTTCAAAAGTTTATTTTGAAGTACTTATTGGTGTACTTTTAGTTGCCTTTGTAGGTGTCTATAAGATAGTGATCTTAGGTTTTTTCTCAACTAGTGTTTGTGATTGTTGTGTATCCATCTGATCTTGCTTATTTTGCTCCTCTTCTTTATTTTCTTCTTCTATCTCTACTTATTTGAGTGATATGGTACTTGATGTGGCCTACTTTACTATATTCTGCCAATGTAGTTTAAAATTGGTGCAAGAGCACCTCAAGGTCTTTAATACATTTTGGCTTGTACGTTGGTTTAGCCAACCACCAATTAATAAGCACTAAGCTATGAAGTCCCAGGTTGATTTATGTGTGTGTGGATAGGCTTGGAATGAATGGAGTCAAGGGATTGGAGTGGTCTTTTAGGATGTAGCTATTAAGTCCTAGAAATTCAACCAAAGGGTCAAACTTTGACCAAAACCCCAAAGTGGAATGATTTTTGAGATTTTGACACTTTTATTTTTTTAAGGTCTTATGTAATGGTTTGGAGTAAATTTGAACCAATAAGGTGATTGGTTTGGCAAAATTGTAAAAGATGTAAAAGTTGCTCATGACAACTTTTTCTAAAAACTAGGAAAGTGCTTTAATGGTTCCCAAACCCCAAACTAAGGGTATAGACATGTAGGGGTAAGATATATAAGACCACTCTAGAAAGGACATTATACAGATTGTGGTTTGGAAAGAGCAAGAATTGGTTGTATTCATGTAATAGAGCCTTCATCCAGTCATCCATGGATTGAAAGGATTGAAATAATGCTTTGAAAGCTAACTTCATGTTGTTTAATTATCCATTATGGCATTGGTTTGGTTGTTTTACTAGACTGGTTATCATTTTGTTAATTGTTTGTGTTTTGTTGATTCACTGCCTAGTTCAGAGTCAATTGTGCAAAAATGAATCCTACTTGAGTTCCTATGGTTGAACTTCCATGGCCTCTTGGAATAAAGTAGGATACTTTGTAAATAGTGCAAATAAAATTTTTGGAGTCATGGGTTGCAAAGAAGTTAATTTTAATGCAAAGCCCTAGTCGAGTGTAGAGGCATTTTGGCTAGGTGTTTGTTCAAAACAAGAACAACAGAAAGAGGGCTTGTTGGATGGATTGGATCTGCCAATCTAGGTGTGTGAAAGTGAAGGATAATGTGTCTTGAACATTTAAAAACTAGGGGGGGTGCAAGGAAGACCTTTGATGCACTTGTTGGAAGCAAGGAAGTCATACTATCACACATGCCCTAGAAACCCTTGAAAATAGGGGGTTTGATAGAAATCCAATGTACAGATAGTGTCAAGACCTAAGACCCAAGAAATATTTTATTCTGGGCTAATGGTAGAAATAATCCATAGTTGATTCAGGTGGTTGGTAAGGGATTTTGTGATAAATTCAAGAAACATAATTTCTAGGAGGGTTGATTGGAGCAAAAAGACTACAAGGCCTAAAATTAACAAAGTAACAAATCGATAGGAAACCCAAGTGAGAAACCATTAGGATGGATCAAGAAGGATTGAAAACTAGCAAGGAATAGTGAGAAAACCTATTCCTAGTCCCAAGATCAGTCTGGGAAGAAGAATGGTTAATTGTGCCCATGAGTGCACTAGGAGAAAATTGGGGTATAGTTTGAAGCTTGAAATTGGTGGAGAGTTCTAAAAGGCATAGGGATCTTAGTATTGATCTTAGAATGGAGTAAATAAAGTACTCTAACAAGACCAAGGATTGGTCTTAGGAATATCTAGAAGAGCTCTTGTGAAACAGTTAGAGCTCCCCATCAAAGTGGTATTAGAGCCATTAAAAGGCTTGGGCAGAGTTGAGTGCATGTCAGAAGTAGGTTTATCCATAGGAGAAAGCACCATGCTGACTAATGTTGAGTTGGCAAGAGATTTTATAGAACAACAAGAAAAGAATAGACTTCTTGAGGAAGTCATGGAAGAGATCAGGAAGAAACTAGAGGCAGTTGCTAAAATTGTAGACAAGATGAAAGAGCAATTGGAAGTGGAAAAGGAAAGGGGAAAGAATCAAGTAGAAGAGGAAGTAGAAGTAGAATGAGACCCTCCATTAGCATATTCGAACCTTTGCTAAAGGTGTTGAAGGCACTAAGTGGAAAAGAACTAGAAGGCAGTCCTATCTTTACTCGAAGAATGGATGTAGAGTTGGTTATGGAGTGGATTGAGGGTATGGAAAATCACTTTGAATGTGATGGAATAACAGATACTCAAAAGGTGAAGTGTAATGCCTACTCCTAGTTGACTTTTTTATGTTGTATTGTCAAATTCTTTTAGGCCAGTTTGATAGTTATGTGTTATGATTATCAATACTTGGTTACCAGATTGATTAGATGTTCTTTCATACTCAGTTGATTTATGTGATGAACTACTTAGTTATTTCATGTTTTTATGTTTATCCTTTCGATGATGATATATGTATGTTTAGCTAATGAATTTAATTATCTCATGATGATTAGTTAGATGAATGATTTATATGCAGTTTCTATGGATACTTACCCCATGCTTACATGTGTATGGTGTAGTTGTATGTTTTACTTTGTGTATGATGTTCCTAATGTGGTTGAGGGAGGGAGTCATAGTCACCTACTAGTTGAGATCTACATGATGCATCACTCCCACTCATTTCTTGTTTAGTTTAGAATATATATGTATGTACATGCTCAAATTTTATGTAGATTACAGGTACAGAGTATCAACTTCCCTAAATTGCCAAGATGAGTGTTACCCTATCGTAGTATCTCAATGGTAAACGAGGGGAGATAATTCTTCAATCCAAATCCAAAACCCTAATCCAATTTTCCTAGAAAGTAGGACAAGTATCTGAGTTGTTTACCTGTCTAAATTTGTCAAGTGACATGAATTCATGATTTTGACCCTAGAGTTTTATTATGTTCTTTGTCTTCAGTTGAGTTGTCATTTTTAGTCTTGTGAGCTTGTTGTGATTTCTGTTATAATTAAATCAAGTTAAAAGATAATTTAATGATTTAATTTAATGGAAATTTTATAAAGAAAATTTAATATTTAATTATATTTAATTAATTGAGAAAATAATTAAATTTAAAAGATTTAATTAAGTTCTAATTTTGGCGTATTTATATTAATTTAATTTAATAATAATTTATTTAGGAGTTTTATTTTAATAATAAACTCTAAATAATATTATTAGTTAAATTAATAAATATTTTATTAAAAATGTCTCAAGATTTAATTAAAGAGAGAAAGCATTTGATTTAATAAAAATATTTTAATTAAATTGCAAAAAGGTTGCACATGAAAATTAAAATATATAAATTAATTAAGGAAAAGGAGTTTCGCGTGATTGCACAATCGAAGCCCTAAATTGGGGAAAAACTTTTTATTAGAAAATTAGAGTTCATTTCTCCATACCCGGATTTGAAGGATGTTAGTGAACAAATTATATTTTCAAATCAAACAATAATTTACTCTATACCTAGGGAATGGAAAATCCAAAAATATTCACAACAGGTGGGAAAACCTCATATTATTTGTTTTCTCTCTGCATTTATAAGTACAGCTCCCTTTTTGTAAAATTTGTCAATGGACTCAAAGAAATTAACAATGATGAAATGCACACTTTTTACCAAAAAGCACATAAGGAACTCTCACGTACTCTTAGAAACTAAGGTAAAAATCACACGTTTGTTTACAGAAATGATATGAAAAGCCCAAAGTCTCTTCATTAGCAACAATCTAAGTGAAAACTAAATACTGTTACAATTCAAACTAACTATGCAAGAAAATAAAGAACATAAACTATGAGGCAAATAGCAGCAGATATCACATACACCTGATTATCAAAGTTCACAACATAAAAAGGATTAGATTTGCTTCAAACACCAAGTTTCAAATCACAATAGAAGGTGATATATATATATATATATATATATATATTCAAAAACTTTCTTCAGCACCAAGTCTTTTGAAAAACATTGACATATATATTCTATTTGTTTATCGCTATTTCATTCTAATTAACTTCAAACAAAACTCACTTTATCAAAGTATATTCTAGCCTTCCAATCTCTAACCCCTAACTTGTTAAAATGCTCCAGCATTTATAGTTTTTACATATCCGAAAAGGTCTCCATTAAAGCCTAGCCTTTTGGTTAAAATAGTTACAAACAGTAAAGAAATATTTTTGAAACAGTTCCAAAGGCAAATAGAAAGTAACTAATTTGATTAACTTTCATCGCTAGTTTTCTCTTCGTTAGCCACAGTTTGTTTCACCAGCTTCTAGCTCCTAAAGGCATCCATGAATTCTTGCATTGCATGGGAGTAAGGGTTCTTCAAACTTAGCAACTTGGATCTACAAGAATCTTTTTTCCATTTGAATTTCTTAATCCTTTGACTTTGTCGTGGTATGAGATTCCTATTTAAATATAACATAGACACAATATTTACTAACGTAGTGAAATTGCTAGATGTAGGTGTGTTGTTGTCTTTTATTTTCATTATTACATCATTAAAGATTTTTTTCAACACCTCTGAGTCCATATTACCATCCTCGAATTGTGGGATCCCTATGGGATTTACAACATTCATATCCTTCAGTTCTTTATGCATCATGGTAATCTCAATTTTGACTGATTTTATTTCTTCAATGGCCTCTCTGTAGATAGACTCCTTCCAACCCATATTTCTTTTTAGGATGAATAGTATGCACGAATCCATAGTTTTCAAAGGATTTTCACCAAGAAATTTTAGCACTCCATATTTCTCAACTTCATTAACCTGGAAGATGACAACCTGACATCAAGTTTGATTGGCTTCCCATCCTGGTATGAGGGTTTTAATTTTACCCAATAGTGTTTCTCCCTCAACGCATGTACTAGTGAAATCTAGAATAAATTTATTTCCTTCTTTGATTATGGAAGCTACCCAATCTTGCACCGTGTCTGAGAGTAGTTTTCCTTTCTGTATTTGTTTAACTAGCTATTGGTTATCTATGAAATTAGCATCAAATGATTGTGGGGTCTGAACCACTAGAAGAGAACTAAGGTTCATTAATGAATCTATATAGGTGGTCATGGTAATCACCAATGCCTTGATTTCTTTCTTTTCTTTACCATCTTTTTCCAATTGGGTCAGCATATAATCCGCAGAGAGCTTGAAAAAGTGGTTACTTGTGTCCCTATTAATGGTTCCTAATTCCATAGTGGTGACTTTAAGGCCTTTAGTATCAATCTCCCTAGATTTATTCTTCTCTTTATATGTGGCTACTTCTGCTATTATTTTCCCAGTTATGCGATCCTTGATCAGATGAGCATCACTTTTTGACAATGTCCTTTACTGGTGTGGACACAGATTGTAGGTTCCTCTTCTTGTTGATTGAATTGGACAACTAGGATAGGATAACATGAGTAGCAGAGATTTCTTGGGCTTCTTTAGTAGTATTCACGAACTTGGGCTGGTCTAATCTAGGTGCTTCGATTAGCTGCACATCACCATCGGGGTTATCTGAAAAACTAAGTCCATCACCTAGACTTTGTTCTTGAGCCATTGTTTTTTCTTTTAGAATCTCCTACTACATAAGTACCTCAAACTTGGTTTTAGATTAGGTTCTAGGGGCCATTTTTTGTGTAGAAGATGGCATTCTTTTCTACCTATTAGGAGTCAATGAACCACCTACAACAGAAGACAAAACCAGAATGTTAGAAGATAGTGGTTCAGAAAAAGAAATCTTTTTTGGGGATTTTCCAGTTGGTTGTTCATGGACTATCCTTATGCTTCTTCTTCTTATCTAATTATCTGTGTGAGTGAGGATGGACTTGGTTCTCAAATTTATATCATCTTCTTCTTCTAGGTTCCAATCCACTTCTAATTGTTTCAACTCACTTGCTTCTTCCCATCCTAGTTCAACAATGTCTAAACCATCTTCAACCATTCCTTCTAATTGAAACTTCAGTTTGAGGGAACTGATTTGTTGAATTTTTAATCTCAAATGGTCTCTTCCCAACACTTTTTCTTCACTTTTTCAATCCTGCCACAAATCCTCCAAATGTGGAATTGTGGATGACTAACCTTTTAAACCAAGGACTTGAGCTGTAAATCCTTTGCTATCAAAATCCCTTCTTCCCTGATAAGATCCAAAATTAAAACCAAGCAAATTGTTTCCAATGACTGAGGCATTAATCATGCTACTATAGGTTAAATGGCCAAGTTTGATAGGGAAAACTAATTCCCAGTTCTCTTGAGCCAAGTTATCTTTAAACACTAAGAACAACTACCTACAAACCTTGTCTAGGACAAAAAAATCAAGTGCCTAGTGAGATAGTTTCACCGATTCTTCTTCAAACCCACCTACTCTCAAATAGGTGAATTTAGGAAACTAGATAAAATAGGTCCCATAGGTTTGAATTAACCTTTGGGCTTCTAAGGATAACCTTGGCATTGGTGCCTTCTTTAAGCTCACATGCACACTTTCTATTAGCACATCATGCACTTTCCTAAAATCTTCTAACACCCTGTCCCTTTGAAGTAGAGGGTAATATTGGTAGATAGTTATATCTTTGCTCCAAGTTTCATGTGGGAGGGAGGTAATAATACTAACCCAAGTGATGCAATAAGTCAGATAAGAAGCCATGTATAAATTGTCACTAGATTCTTTAGCATGCTTGAGCTACCTCCTTAATGAAGTAGCAATTACCTTAGCCCAATCTAACAACTATTATCCTTTTAGAATAATCTCTATAGAGTGATACATCCATTTTTCAAAAAGAAAAACATTAGTTGAACCTTTGACCTAATGTAACAAAACCATGAGGTCATGAATATGGGGTTTCCTATGGTCTTTAGTGACTATTTTGGGCAGTCTTGAACAACCTCCGTAATTGTTTTCTATCCACTTTTTGGCTAGGATGCTATGGTATTTACTTGGGTTCTCCTCAAATTCGACTAGAGACTCGGTAGGGGTAAATGTAGCAAAGGTACATTCAAGTAAACACAAGACTAAGGAAATGGTTTCTCTTGAAATAGCTAATACAAGTTTTCCATCCTTGTTCAAAATGCTTTTAGTCCTTATGTCATAGTGATCAATACAAAATTGAAGTAATTTAGGACTCAATAGAGTGGAGGGAAAAGCCACAACTTCAATTAGACCACTGGTTAGGATTTCTAAACAACCATTTGTCTCATTGGCCTACTTAAGAAAATTAGCTTGCAACTTTTCCACCTTGACACCTTCCAAATTAGTATCACAAATGATAGGAATTTTACATTCTTAGCTTGAAACATTCTTGAAGAAATGCAAAACTGACTACATTTCAAACAAGAAAAATAAAGCCCAATATGGATTCTTTCTTTGAAATGCACACAGAGGATAGAAAAAAGGGAGGGGTTTTATGTACTCTCACTTCTAGTCCACTAAGAAAAATCAGACCCTTTTCCTTCTTTTTCCACCTCTCCTTCCTTAATTCATTCTTTTGCATGACAAACAAAAAGAAAGAAATCATGTTCTTTTAAAAGGGAGGGAGAACATATAGGCAGAAGTACAACCTCATAAAGAGGTTCAAAGACATAAGAGATTGTGATGGATAACACAAGGCAAATTCTTATATGCAAAGTTTGATTGTATTTAAGACATGGCAGACTAATGAAGACTTGTTCTAAAAAATAACTTGAGCATTCTGAGGGAGAATAGAGAAAAGTCAAAATGGAAGGCTACTCAAAATAAGGCTAATAGGGGCTCTGACTGGGAATTGGGTATTTAGAGCACACAGAGAACTCAGAATGCTGGAGACCAAACTAACACACAAAACACTTAAGAAAAAAATGGAAAAGAAAACAAGGAAAAAAAAACAAATAGAAAACCAAAAAAAGGGGTATGTACATGAAAAAGGTTCATTTGATAAGTCATAGCTTCAATAACTTCAAGTCTTGCCCATTGTAGGTAAAGGGTAAGACCGTGCCATCTAGATAACTCAAGCAAAAAGCATTCGGACCCACAACTTCTGCAATGATAAATGGTCCCTTCCATAGATAATCAAATTTTCCATGAATTCCTTTAGGCTCTCTCCTTTTGTCCCATAAAAAGGCTTCATCCCCTTTCAGGAAATTGTGAGGTCTGGTTCTCATGTCAAAAATCATTTTCACCTTCATTTGATGCTCATTAATATGATCAACAAGTTTGTTTGTTTCTTCTTCCAGCTTGTTCAAATACATCACCTTTTTTTCTAAAGAGTCTTGGAAGAAATCATTCTCAATCATAGACTATAATTTTGTGGTGGACAATTCTAGGGACAAAGACACTTGGGCACCTGCTCCATAGACTAATTCAAATGGGGCCATGCCAATGGCTCTTTTAGGAGTGATCTGATCAGCCCATAACGCTTCATACAACTTTTTGTGCCAATTGTAGGTGTTATCAGCTACCAATTTCTTCATTATAGCAATCAAGACCTTGTTGCTAGATTATGCTTGCTTGTTTCCCTGAGGAAAGTATAATGAGGAGTGAGCTAATGATATGCCATGTTCATAGTAGAAAAGAGAGATTTCTTTGGATGAAAAGTAGGTTTCATTGTTAGCTACTATCTTTTGAGGAACCCCAAACCTAATGAATATGTATTCAACTAAGAATTCACACACAACCTATGAGTTGGCCCTTTTAGTTGGTATAACCTCCACCCATTTGGTGAAGTAATCTGTAGCTATCAATATGTATACATGACTAGTACTGGATGGGGGGTTTAATGGTCCTATGAAGTTTATACCCCATTGTTGGAAAGGTTCATCAATTACTACTGGCCTTAGGGGTAGAGCTGCTAATTGAAGGCAACCCATGAAAAGTTGACATTTTTCACAGTTTTTTACAAAAGAATGCATCCTTATACATACCTGGCTAGTAGAAGCAGTTTCTAAGGATTTTGAAAGTAGTTACTGTAGATGAAAAATGCCCCCCACAAACATCTAAATGGTATAATTCCAACAATTTTTTCTATTTCTCATTGTCCACACATCTCAAAAAGGTTACATCCACTCCTCTTTTATACAACACACCATTATAAATTACATATTTTTCTGCCTTCATTATGAGATTGTGTTTCTCCTTATAACTCATATTTATGGGGCATTCACTATATGTTAAGAAATGTGTTATATTAGAGAACCAGGGATCTATTGAACTTACCAACAAAACGAAAGGCATTATTTCATTTTCCTCAAGAGGTGACTCTTTACTTTCAGCTATTATTTTGCATAAACCTCATCCTCTTATCAAAGAGGTGGGTTTGATGGTTAAATCATACTCTTGAACCTTCACTACCCACACTGCTCTTTTATTTATCCTGATCTCTTGTTGAGTTAGAATGCTTTTCACTACTATTTTAGGTACATAAACAATTGAATGAGAGTGTAAGATATAATACCTAAATTATTTTATAGCCTTCACCACAACGAATGCATTTTTTTTCATTTGAGTGTAATTCAATTCATGTTTCTTCAAGGGAATGCTCATGAAAGCAATTGGGGCTTCATTTTCTTTATCATCCTTCTAGGTTAAGATACTTGACAGAGTATGTTCTGAAGTGTAACAATAAATAATAAAATCCTTTTTAAAGTCAAGACTTACCAACATGGGGGAAATTGAAATAGCTATTTTAATATCTTCAAAAGCTTTCTTACCCTCTTCCTGCCATCTAAAAGGGTGTTTTTCACTCATCATATTCAACATGTGCCTCACTTTCTCAGAGAATTTGGGGATGAAACTTCTTAAGAAGTTAATCTAACCAAAAAAAGACTTTACATCACTCCTATTGGTGGCCAAGGTTAATTGTTGTATCACCTTTACTCTATCTAGATCAATTTGTATGCCTTTCTTTGAAACAATGTGTCCGAGCAATTTGTCTTCTTCCATAAAGAATATAGATGTTTTAGGATTGAGAGATATACTATGTTGTCTACACTAGTTCAACACTACCTCTAAATCCCTTAAATGGTGTTTCCTCCTTTTGGAGTATATCATCAAATCATCAAGGTATATCACAATTATTTTATCCTTCAAATCTTTAAAGGAGGAATTCATTTCTCTTTGAAAATTCACCCTTGCATTGATCAGACCAAATGGCATCCAGTTATAAACAAAGGTCCCCTAGGGGGTTATGAAGGCTATTTTGTGTTGTTCCTTAGGTGCAATGTTGATCTGGTTATATCCAGAGTATTCGTTGAGCATTGACATGACTTCAGATCCAACAATTGTTTGTAGAATATGATCCATAGTAAGAAGTGCATAATTGTCCTTGAGACTGGCTGGATTCAAATTTCTAAAGTCCACACAGATCTTAATTTCACCATTTTTCTTTCTCATAGGGACAATATTCACTATCTAAGTTGAGTGATGAATTGGATATATTATGTGGGCCTTTAACATTTTCTCTACCTCCTTATAAATCACTTTAGACACCTTGGGATCATAGTTTCTAAGATTTTTCCTGAAAGTAACTGCCTCAGGCTTTAGAGATATGTGATGTCTAAAATCTCCATTTCTAAAGTTCTTCAAGTCTTCATATCCCCATGTGAAGACATCTTGATATTTGATGAGAAGTTTAAGCAACCCATCTTTTTCCTTTCCTATGCATGTTTGGCCAATGAAGATCCATTTGGGATTCTCTTCATTACCAATGTTTACTCTATCATGTTCCTTTAGATTTTTATTTAGATCATTTTCTCTTGAAATACTGCTATCATCTTTCCTTCCAAATAGATGTTCCAAAGAAATTAACCCCTTCAGAATTCTATTTCCTTTTAGTTGAACAATTTCCCCTGAATTAGTCAACTCCTCTCTAACTACCTTGTTGTGTTTTTCTGAACCTTCAAAGAATATGTCGGCAAAATTTCCAGCACACTCAATAAAATCTCTTAGCTATGCATCATTATCAAAGACCTGGCAATGATTTACATTATCTGGGACTCTCAATCTATAAATCATTTCAATTCTATAGGTGTCACTTTTGAATTTTGGGTGTGGTAACAATAAAGAAGCTGAAATAGCTAAAGAATTAGCTTTGGTATTTTGAGAATGAGGCACAAATTCAATAGAGAAAGCATCAAAAGATTCAATCTCATCCCATACTAAAGCACATAAAACTATTTCCTTGCCTATTTTACAATAAGTTCAGCATCACCTCTCGCTTTCAGTTGCTTTATCTTCTTTGCCTTGGCTTTTTGCAGTCCTAGGAGAAGGGCCTCATATTCTATGGTGTTATTTGTATTGTGGAAATCCAATTTGAATGAGAAAGGAAACACTTCTCCTGAAGGGGAAATCAAAACAACTCTTGCCCCTGACCCTGAATTAGAGCAGCTACCATCAAATTTCAAAATCCACAGGGTGTCCTTACAGTTTCTTACACTATCTTCCTTGGATTTTTTATTGGGTAAGATGACATAATTTCCAAACTGACACTCTTGATACAATATTTGGGCCTTTGGATTATCTGAGGGCACCATCATGTATTTAGTCTTAGGTTTCGGTTCTAGTTTTATCTTTTTTTAACCCACCAAGATATCTTTGGAACATCTTAGGACTATCTTTCACTTGGACGACAAGGGGAACTTTGCTTTCCATCCATGGAATAGCAACATTTGTAGGTTTTAGTGAGATCCAAGCCAAGGGCTTTAGCAATAGGGGTTGGCATAATATTGTCAGAGGCTCCTGAATCTATAATACAGTTACTAAGTTTTTGTCCGTTTAGTAGCAAAGATACATAAAAAGGATTTGGTTTTCTTTCTTCTACTTCTCCTTCTATAGCATTCACAACTGGCTCTGTGTATTTTTTAGATATAAAAACTAGTTTCTCCAGGGATTCTCGATTTTCAATCATATGGTCAGCAAACTATGCATTAGTGACAGGTGTCCCTTTCACATACTGAACTAACTTATCCAACCCTTTAGGGTTCATTCTTAAATATTATGTTGGAGACAGGGATAACTTTAAGGAACCCCCCCTTACCAAAATTTATAAAATTGTGGCAAATCACATGTCATTTGGGTGAAAAAAAAATTAATAGTGTTGGCGAATTATGCGTCAATGGATGGATATTTGGTGGCAATTTTTTTAATAGTTTAGACAATTTTTATAAAATAATGGCGATTATAATTTTTGTTTTTAATAAAATTATTAATATTGATGGCGAATTATTTTTTGAAATATGGATATTGGTTGGCGAATATTTTAATAATCGATACCTTTTTTATAAAAAGGTGGTGAAATTATTTTCCAAATAATTGAATTAATTTATTTGTTATGACGAATGGTTTTCAGAAAGTTATAGTTGGTATGGCTATTTTCAAAAGATGGGAAATAAGTAGCCTAACCTAACATACCAACTTACATAAATTATTGGCCACTACCACTGTAATTATGTTAAATGTATTATTTGAGAACTCAGACCGTCTGATGATCCAAGATCAATGGCTGAGGTTTAATTTCGGCCAACATTTCTTGAAGGATGAAGAATTGTCGAGGTAGTCACCGAAATGTTGACACATATCAAGGTAAGTTTTATGTGGAGTACAGTGCACCCGAAAAGAATTAAATGCCATGTCAGTGATAGGGACATTCTCTCACTAGTATGTGAAGTCTCGACCTTGTTCAAGTGTCTGGAATGGTGACACGTTTCTGTCCAGCGTGTATCACTTAAGTTGCAGGAGATAGTATATTGATGTCTTGTCACTATTAATTACAATTTACAATTGGCCTTTTCCATCGGTGAAGCAACTTTGCACACATTACAGGACATGCCACAATCTACTAGCAGTAGTACTATTACTATTAGTCTTAATTACAATTGGCCTTTTCCATCGGTTAAGTGGCTTCACACGCATTACAGGAAAATGGACGGTATTAGTGTTTAATTATAATTGGCCTTTTCGACATGTACTTGCAATTATGTTCAAGATTTGAGAATATTTGCTAATTTAATGTAATTGAACTGGCAGTCAGACGAAAACAAACAAATAATCCCTGGCACCTTGCCCGCCAAGCTTATTTATAGGCATTTGAGCTAATTCTTTCATCATTGCTCATCTCATTTTTGGTAGTCGATAGGTCTAGTTTGTTAATTGTTTGTTAATTGTTTGGTGTTAGTTTGAACTTTGTAGTAAAGATGGACAACCCTATTCGCCTGAAATGCATTTTGGAAGAGGATCAGAAGGCCTTTCTAGGTCACGTTCCTGAGAAAAACCTCTTATCAATTTGCAATAAGGTTGTTCCATGCTCTGGTGTGAAGTTTGTTATTGTTGCTGTCAAAATGGTTCTGGGGCGTGAGTTTTTGAAGAATGAGAATCGATATCATGTTAATAGTGACATTACGTCACAATTTCTAGCCTCCCTGCTTGACCTCGGAGAAGCAAGGGCAAAAATTCTGCTGCTCCTGAGGAAGATTTTTAAAGTAGTATATTTGGGCGATGACATTGAAATTGTCGCTCATGCAGTTTCAAGAGTGGGGATCCCTTGGGCAGGTGAAGTCCACAAGCTTTTGTAACCTGGCCAAAATGTGGTCCTACAACCATTTTTACTGGGCTTGACTATTGGGCAGTTGCAGCACCATAGGAAATGTGCAAGAATTGGGTTGAATTTTCTTCAAAAATGGTTTTTCCTGGATGAAGTGGAAGATGGCAACAACTGGCTACAAGAATTTGCAACCATGGTCAATTCTGGTGGTTTCTACAATGAATAGTACAGTACTTCTAGAGTATAGGGTTTTCTCCCGATTTTGTAAATTTGTAAATTTCAAGAAATATCAATGAAATTTCTCAAGTTTCAATTCCATATAAAATTGTATTTCATTGGTTTAACTTCTTATGCTTACTTATGCAACATTGCAATATTTTGCATTTTTTAATTTTCTATTGAATTGTTTATAAAATCCTATGTGAATATAAAATATTATTAGTAAACTAATAGAATCACCTAGTTCCATATTAGTTCTATAATCTAAAAATTTCATTGATATACCAATGTTTGCAAAAGGTTGATTAATTTGCATATCAAATATTGGTTAAAATAAATACAAAAATTTACTAATTTTAACTTCAATTAAAATAAATTCTAATTAGGTACAAAATAATTTAAATATTTTATTAGAATATATATAATTATACAAATATACATTTAAAATAGTTTACTAAATTATTTAATTTTAATTTTTAATAACAAAGTTAGTGAAGAAGGTTCTAACCAATTCTTCTCTAGATTTAAAATTGTATAATTTATAGATTATTGCATATCAAAATGTTATCAGAATCACCTAGCTTAGGATTAACCCAATAAACTCGTTTTTCTTGAATTATTAATTTTTTTAATAATATAATTATTTCTTATTCAATTTGCAAATTGTGATATTGAAATCTATGTAAAAGAAAATTTATGTCAAAAAGAATGCGAGAATCTAGCCGAAAATAAATGAACATGGAGGTAGCCTCCGAGAAAAGAGGTCTTATAACACTAAATAAAAAGAACCAATTATCATTCAGATAAATAGTATAGATAATATATGAGAATAATAAATTTATATAAAAATTTTAGAAATATTTGATAAAAAGAAAAATAGTTCACTTTCATTGGTTGGTTGATTCTAAACTAATTCACTTATTGTGAAAACTGAATGCAATAGTACTAGCCTACCGGCAAGTGCAATAATATACTAACTATACTCGTAATTTAATGGGAGTGGGACCCACGACCCACAGGGCCACCACACCATTCACCGATGTCATCGGATGTTTATAGATCAACGACCGAAGTTGAGTTTCGGGATGAAAGGAAAAAGAAACCCTGCCATTTCAAACACGTCTCAAAAACATGACACGTGTCACTAAACTCCTCGGTCGACCAACAAATAACAATGTAGTTTCAATTTGGTGATGACGTGACACTGACATGTATAACTCGTGATGTGAGTCATCCTGATACCTGAGTACCTTAGTTAATGGGAGTGGGACCCACGACCCACGGGGCCACCACACCATTCACCGATGTCGTTGGATGTTTATAGATCAACGACTGAAGTTGAGTTTCAGGATGAAAGAAAAAAGAAACCCTGTCATTTCAAACACGTCCCGAAAACATGACACGTGTCACTAAACTCCTCGGTCGACCAACAAATAACAATGTAGTTTCAATTCGGTGATGACTTGACACTAACACATCTAACTTGTGATGTGAGTCATCTTGATACCTGACTACCATAGTTAATGGGAGTGGGACCCATGACCCACAGGGCCACCACACCATTCACCGGTGTCGTTGGATGTTAATAGATCAAGGACCGAAGTTGAGTTTCGGGATGAAAAGGAAAAAGAAACCATGACATTTCAAACGCGTCCTGAAAACATGACACGTGTCACTGCTCAGTTAACACATTAACATAATCACATTCCACTTGCAGTTAACAGTGACATTATGAATGACATTAATACATTATGACGAGTTAGGTAACACTAGTGGTCCACGATTCCACTCACATTTATACTGAACGTGTACTGTGTGATAAGTGTATCGACTATAGACTATAGAGTACAGATTGTAAAATTTTGGCACATTAAGTTTCTTTAATTTTGCAATTATATGTTGTTTGCAAATTTAGAAATTAGAAAGGGGTTACAAATTACAATTTACAAAGTTACAGCGCAACAAAGTTATAGATTCTTAATTTCTGGGTTGAGGATTGTGGTCCGAGGAAAGCAACAAACTACAGTCTCTAGACTCTCAGCTCTCTGCAAAAATTAAAACTAAGGGCAATGTGAACGTGAACGGGTAAGTGTAACTACTAAAATCCTGAAAAATTACGTCCCGCATTTTAAATTTTACAACTTTACTGTTTATATTATATATAAAAATTTAGTCTGTAAGGTTTTAATTTTGAATCACCCCTGTAGGCTTGTAGCTATGTTTAAATATTTACCACGATGGGCAAAACAAATACCAAGAATAACATGGGCAAAATAACAGAATTCCACAATATGCTTAAAACACCAGGTTTTAGTGATTTATTCCATGATATACATGATCCTGTTATTCATCGAAATAAGGGTATAATGGAGATAAGATTTTCACTTTAAAACAAGTGGAACGATCCAAATAAGGCTTCAAAATTTTGTTCATTTAACCCTAGTGTAAATGCAACTGCAAATAAAATTGCACCGTGGCTAGCTGGGTCAGCACACATGGCGTTACCTCAAGTATTCCCTTGCCCAAAAATTGTTATGCTCTGCGTCAAAAATTATGATGAAAATAGAAAAGCAATTGTGAATAAAATTACTCAGGAGGAAATTTTGTCCATAACTAAGAGTGAATTTGCTAGTCTGTTGAACCTAGGGTTTCAACAAAAACATTTAAACATACATATTGACCTGGGAAAGATGGCAAATGATTATGAAAAATTAGATGCAGAACAGAGAGATTCTTATATCAGAGGAATAACAAGCGGTTGTAGGCTGAGTCCAAATCACATGCCTCCTTATGATTTTGAATTTTTTGTGCCATGGGCACAGGATAGTATTTCCTTGCTAGCATTTTTTTTGGGATTGGATAGTAACAAACAAGTGGATGCCAGCATTCTTGAAATGCTTTATCATATTCATTTTAAAAAAGAACCAGTAAGACATCATTTTATTGAGCACATTGTTCGTTGCATGCAAGATCAATTACTAATGATTCAAAGAGGTTCAGAGAAGACATTTAGATTCACAACCTACTTGTGCTATCTTCTCCTAGCAAAGCATCGTGCATTATTTGAGGCAAACAAGCTTTGCAGTCAGACTGAAGGCCAAAATCCAATATATGAGTGGACACCTCATATAAAGATGATTGATAATAGAAGGAACTACAAAAATTTTGTAGACTTCTTTTTGGCACCAATGTACCATAAAATTATAGGCACTCCAATGCCTAGATTGCCTATTACTTGTAGAAATTGCATTCAACTCGAAAGTGAACTACAATTGGCTAACTGGTACTTAATGGAAGAGTACACTGTGTTAAGGTTTTACGGTTCATGGGTAGAACCCTACAAACTTCCAATACATGTAACAGAGAGGGTATTTGCATTGGAATATGTACGACAAATGGAGAGTATAGATGTACTCTTTCATGGTCAGCAAAAGAAAATGATATTTCCCTCCTTGCCATTCTCCTTTGGAGGGTTCACATTTGAGAGAAGAGGATTCAAAGTGGTAGAAGCCATTTTTTCAATTTTTCAATTTGATGTTGACAATCACTAGCAATATGATCCACTGAACATAATTGGAGCAAGGCTTAAGGGCATTGGGACTTCTGCAAGAAAATATCAACATGAAAGTATGCCTTTGATTGAAAATTTTAAAAACATGGACTCCTGGGAGGAGGTCAAAAAACAAATGGAGAAATATGCTGCTGAAAATAATATGTCAATATAGGAATTGTCATCAAAAATAATGGCATTGCACAAACAGAAAGGAAAAGTGCAGGGCATGACATCGTCCAATTTCTACAAGAAAGTTGATAAACCATCTACAAAACCTATTCCAAAAGAGCTAATGAATGATTGTATAGATGCTGGATGGAGTTGAAGCAAAATTTATCAATTTTGGGAAATGAGGAAGAATATCGGTGAGCCAAAGACCTCTTTAGATCGTGATGAGGCTGAAGAGGATAGAATATTTGACGAATTATGGAATAAGGAGCATCCAACTAAAGCACATCATAGTGATACTGATGATGATTACAATGACCAAGATTATTTGAATCCCTCATCCAGTACACAAATTCATAGAGGATTTGATGCATCCACCAAACTTCTATATAGCAAAGGGGCAGAAATTGTAGAAAAAATGGGCTACCAAGGTTATGGTGGTCTAGGTCCCAGTGGAGAAGGGGTTTGGTTACCACCTCAACCACCAGCTATAGCACCAAAACATGGTCAGAAACTAGGCCTTGGTCATGGAGATCAATCATCAACTCAGTCAATTCCATCCACATTGGATTCATCTCAGTTAATTAAATTTGTTCCTACTTCATTTACAGTTCCACTTCCAAGCACTCAGATTCAATCCGAATCAACTGTCACTCCCACAGCTGTCGATATCATGGGTACAACTAAAACTAGTGGTCCGAAAAGGACATTGTATATAGATGCAAAAAAAATTGGTCCCAGAGATCAAGAAAGTGTAAAGAAGCAGAAGATTATGGCAAGTATTACTAGTACTACTAGAACAACAACGCCAATGGTGACTGTGAGTCCAACAATTGCCCATCCTTTAGGAAAAAACCCTCAAAAAAGTCCACAAACCCCACTAATGGGTCTAGGTGTTGGTTATCCTCATGGTATTAGTGGAAGCTCATACATCAGAGCAAGTGCTATTTCTATTTCACCATTCAAACATTCAATTGTCTCACAAAATCTTGATTTTCGTTACAATGAATTTGTAACTAACTATGAAAAATCAAAAAACAAGAATAGACAAAATAGTAAGACAATGAAGATGGAAGCAATTGTTGTAGCTCATGATGTAGAACCTGCAACCAACAGGCTATTTCCCACATATGACCCAGATAAAGATATGATGGAATTCATGGTTGTTATGCCCCCAGCTAGAGATAACAATCCACCAGAGAGTCAATTAGATCCATCTGAATTTCAAGTTAGCACCCTCCAAATGGATTTATCCAAAATTAAAAATGTGGACAAGATAAATGTGTCCAAAATGACCAACCAAGTGGTCTACAGTTCAGTGATGAAGTTGGAGAGAGAGAAAGGAAAGATTCAGGGCACAATAGATAAGTTAAAGCCAAACCTGGCAAATGTAAAGGCAAGTGAGAAAGTAGCAGTAAACAGATGCAAAGAATTAGAGAAAAGGATAAAAAATTCATCCTCTGGCTCTAAAGAAGCAATTGAACAGCAAGAACAAATGGACACAGAACTGAAAACTCTAAGGGAAAATTTGGGGAAAATGGGAAAAAAACTCCAAGATGAAAAAGAATCTTCAACAAAGTTATATAGAAAATTGGAGAATGCTAAAAATGTAAACAATAAGTTAAATAAAGAATTGGAAAATGAGAGGGTAAAAACAAAAGAGTGGGAAGAGAAAGCAAAAGGGTGGAAAAATAAAGTAGAGCAAATAAGAAAACATAGTGAACACCAGTACTCAGAAATGAAAGAAGACCTAAAGAAGGAAAATGATACTATTAAAAAATATGAAAATGGCTTGAATGACCATGTAAATAATACAGTAAAGCAAATAAAAAATTACTTCTGGGGGCACATAAAGACTTCTGCTGATAGGTTGTGTGATTGGTTCGAACTCTACGAAGCTCTTATAGATGTTTTTGGGAAGCTGAAAGAGCAACTTGAGGAGAACAAAAGTTTTGGTCAGAGACAGAAAACTGCAAAGCAGGTTATGGAAGAAATCAACAGCACTGCTGACAGGCATTTGGCAAGCAAGGGAATTCAGGACCGCATTGGTTCAATAATAAAGTCAACCTCTGTATTTCATAAATGTCAAAAACTAACAAAAGCAGAAGAAGTTCTTGCTTTATTTGGGCCAAAGCTTGCCAAGATGAACAATAAAATAGCAAAATTGATATCTCTTGGTTTACCAAGTCCTGGACCTGATTTCTCAACAATGAGTTTCGTTGGAAGAGAAGTTTTCAAACAAAAGTTGGAGGACCAAATAACCTCTGATTTAGGCAACCTTCCTCAGGACAGAACTCATGAACGCATTGCAAAGTGCATCAAAACATTCACAAATTTGCATGCACTAGTGGAATGAACATTGCTTGAAACTCGCTCTTCCAAGTATGGAATGCTAATGAGAATGCAGGTCATTTACCATAACATCAAAAAAATTTCCCTTCCAACCGAAGAAGAATGGAGTATACTACAGAAACTTATAGTCTGTATGTGAAAGTACTTTCAATTTCAATCATCTCTATATCTTTACTATATATGAATATCTTTCATATTATCCTACATACTACAGTCTAGACTCTAGAATTGAGTTTAAAGTAACAAGCTTGAACTCTCTTTTTTGAACACGATCAATGTTGCAATCTTGCAAATGCTATTGCCTATGCTAAAATTGTTAATTTACTAAACCGACCTGTCAAATGCAGAAATGTACAACTAAAGTTGTAGAGATGTTTTAGACTTGTAGATGTCTTACTGATTTAGATTTTGAGACTTCACATTAGGCAAATCGACCTGAAGCTGTTGTTGCTCCCTTTTTTCTATAAAAGGGAATTCAGGGTCGTTGGATTACAAGAATTGTACCCTATTAGCTAAATATTGCAAATGAAAACCATTAATAATTATTAATTGTGGAATTGAATCTATGATTCTATCTAATTTTCATGTTTTCGAATTCAATGTATGTTGAATAAAAGAATAAAATAGAAAACAAAATTTCATTCAGAAATTTCAAATTCAAATATGAATGATCATTGATGACATGATATAAACTACACTCTACAGTAATAATACTCTTTGTTCTCAAATTTTAATGATGAAACATATTACATTCTAATTTCTTGCTTTTCTAAAATGAACATTCAATGATAGGATATCATATAGTAGTTAATAAGTTCAAAAAATACCTATTGGTTACCACTACTAATTTAGCAGAAATTTCCTAAATTTTCCAATTCATCTCTATGTCGTCATCATCATCCAATTCTGGTAGTCCTGCTGCTTCATTGTTCTCTTCATTTGTTTGTGTCTTCTTCAGCTTCAAGTTCACTCTGACCTCCGCTTCTATGACTCAGACTCCCAATCCCATGGCCAGTGCCACTGCCAACTGTACTTGTCCCACTTGGAGTCACTGTAGGAGATTGGTTAATGGTGTTGCCCAGTCCCACCCTTCTTCTTTTGCATCTTTTTTTCTATATTTCTATTGCTTTTTGAAAAGGAAAAGTATTGACATTATACCTAGATGTGTATACCCTCAAGCATGATTACAAATTCTTGTCTAGTTTGTTTCTTAGCTTTGATTTTAGGAAACCCAAAGCACTAAAAACTCTTTCATCCTCCACTAAACCCAATATCATGGTTTGACATAGATCAGCAAGCTTGAAGTACTCTAAAATTTCTTCACGCAACAATGTGCTTTGTTTTAGTTCTGTCCAAAGCTTTGTTGCCGAGCCCTCTTCATGTGGGTTATGCATTAATTGATATTGATGCTTCATGGTCCTTGCAAAGGTGCCTGATTTTTGTCGAAGAAGACCCTCATCTAATATTTCATTGATAGTCACTCCATTGAATTCTATAGATTTGCAAAATTCCTTTATCAAAATCAACAGCCTTCTACGATAATCTTCCTTATTGTTGAAGGACCAATATTGAGGAAACACAATTTCCATGGCCTCAAGCAGTTGATCATATGGGAATCGTGATATTATTTTAGAGGAAACTCTATAGGCTATGTCCCTTGTAGTAGATGCTATAGACTCGACGATCTTGGTAAACTCTTCCCTTGTAACTCTTGTAGCTCGCTTCTTTGGGGCACTATAGTACATTGGTATCTAAAATCCCCTTACACAAACACATAAATCTCCATTTTCAATGATCTTTAAATAATTATCAAGATCATCCAAATCTGTTAGTTTTTGCCAGTGATTAAATCTATCATCGAATAAATTTAGGTCAGTACGATAGAGACTATCGAGGGCTCGGCATGACATTTTACGCAACTGAGCATATTCTACAATATACATGGCTCTTTGTTGGGCTTTTTTCATAATTAATCTCATTTCTTCTAGCATGGGAAGAAGAGATGCCAAAGTCAAAAGTGTCTCTATATTGCTTAACCTTCGAAGCGGGTCACCACATCTCTGATTTTCTGCATTGTCCCAATTTTTGTACATCAATCCAATCAAAGATTGATATTCAGAAAATAATCGATGCGCTGGTCCATCCAAAGAGATCCATCTAGTATCAACATCTTTTAGAAGCTTGTTTCCATCGGTAATTCCATCAGAAAAGTTTTGAAATTCCCTAAAATGCTTGGGACTTCGACAAAAATATGCATACAACTCTCTTACTAAATCTTCAACCTTGTTTACTGAAGGAAACTTCTTCACAACTCTAAAACCAAGATACATCCTATGGGCCATACAGTGAATGGTAACAACATATGGTCAACAAGAAACCTGCATCTTTGTGCAAAGACTATTCCTTTCACCTTGCATTACTGAAGCTCCATCTGCTCCAACACAGACCAACTTCTTCGCTATTGTCAATTCATCCATAGCTCCATATTCAATTAAATTTCTCTTTACTAACTGAAATAAAGTTTCTGCTGTCGCATTGTCTCTCAATTTAGCAAAAAATAGTAGATGTGGTTGGCAGACATTATTCTGTACAGTATAAACATGCATGCATACCCATGACATATTATCTATTGTCGTAACTTTGTCCAAGGACAATGCAATAAAGCTTGACTCTTTTATTTTTCTTTGTACATCCTCTATTTCAACTTGCGCAATACAATTTGCCCATTCCCATCCACTGTTTATCGACCAATGACTGACAGGATAGTTAGGAACTTTCAAAAACTGTAAAAAACCACTCATTTCTGGATAGTCTATCATTGGATGCCCTCTGCTCAAAATATAGAAAACATTACTTAATTGAATAGCTTTTCCACGTTCTTCTACTTCACTTGCTTTTGCAAAAATAGCATTAATAGAACCTTGAACTTCACCAGGCTTCGTCTGAAATTTCTGAAACATATAATATTCTTCAGCATTTCTTTTATGTTGACATTGATCCTTTATTTTATATCTTACCACTTTTATTTCCTTACCATCTACAGTTGAGGTTTCTTAAATCTTACTAACATGTTTATCTATGGTGTCTGGTTTAAGCTACAACCGCTTTTCCTTTTTATACTTCCAACTACAAAATGCACATTTGCATTCTACTGGTGGCTCACCTACAATTGGATTGTCCACAGGCTCAATGAATGGATACTTTGTTGCCCAATCAAATTTAAATCTCCTGGCCATCTCCTGCTAATGATCAATTTTTTCTTTCGATTTTTCTCTCCCTTTAGTGTCACTGTTACTATTAATTGCACCATCATCATCACCGAAGTCGATTGATTCATCCTGGTACTAGTTATTTACTGGATATTCTTCTTCAAGGTCATCTTCATTAGAGATATTAGGTTTTGCAACTCTGTCACTAGATTTATTAGGCTCCCCAATTTTTTGAATGGACTCTTGTGTAGGTTGAGATTGTACATGCTCCTCTGATGATGTACCTTCCTTACTTTGACCAACACTATTGCGTCTACCCCCGCCAAACTATGAAGATATATTTTTGCATTTCGTTGGCCTCTCTTGGACATCTCCACCTTCATTAGTCCTACTCCTCTTCCTATTTAAATTTGACTGTGACATCTCCATCAAATTAAGGCTACAATAAAATACTATGGACTCGTAGTCGTAGTCATTCTGGTTCTCTACTAATTGCAATACTATGAAGAAGGCTCCTTTTGGCATGTTTCAATAATGAAACTCATGTCTTAAATAGACAACTACAAATAAACCATTTTCATTTTGGCAACTAGGCCGACCATTACATATGATAAGAACTAATATTTGGCGAAGCCCGCGTAATTTCAAGTAATCGAGTGGGCGAATATGGCAAGAATTTGGGACCCCATTGTGTGTGATGCATGGCGAATTGGGTCCTAGGACAAATAAAAATTTCACATAGGAAAATGGGAATTTGGTGAATGATGATCGTCGAAAGAGACACTCAATTAATTCCGTGGCGAATAAGAGTAAACATTAAAGAGAAATATGGGCGAAGAACCTGACTACCAAACTAAAATTATGTAATAATAGTGGCGAACGTTCCAACCACTATGTGAGTATTTTATAAAATCTGGGCAAACCGGTCAACTAGTATATGGTGTTTTTTTTCGCCAATTTCTATAGCCCGATTAGGACATATTCGCCATTTGGCAATTAATCGCCACTAAAAAATCCCTAGTTGGAGAAATGGATATGGGGAAGATTTACAGAAATCTACAATGTCAAAAGAAGATGTACCAGTGGTTGTTTTTGTCCTAGATAAAATTTTGAAATCTGTGTTCTTTGTTGGATCACTATGTACGTGTTCCTTCCTTTGGAACCTGAATGTGTTGTGTTAGTTCTAGGATAAGGTTTCTAATTTCTTTGGTTTCTGGTCATGATAGTGCAGGCTAGATCTTGGAGTTCCATGAAGGCATCTCCCCCTTTTTCTGAGTCAGATTCATATTCAAGAAAATAAGTATTTGCATCTTCACTTTCAGTTCCTTCACTTACAACCGGTGATTCAGTGCTAAGGGCATTCTTTGCTAGATGAATATATCTCAACTAATCCATGCAAGTTTTCCCATCATGGTCCATAGTCAAATGGAAATAATACATAATCTCTTTTGGTGCTCCCTGAATTTGTAACCCTGGCTGAGAACCTGTCAAGAGCGGGCTTTTACTGTGACCTTGTTATTGCTGGCATCTACTAATGTCTTGGTAGGGGGATTGGTAAGGACCATGAGGTCTATTCTATTTCCTTTTTAGCATAGCTATATCATTCATCAACCTTCGTGTGAAAGGGTCCATGGGGGCAGAGGTAGAAGCAGGACTAGAAATTTGAACATCTCTCCTCTATTTTCCAACAATAATGAATGCATCTTCTAACTAGATAGCTAATTTTTGAGCAGCCACTAAATCAGCAATTGCATCTTTAATGAGGTGAAAACTTACATCAGGGGGAACTGTGTTGACAAAGAATATTTTTTTATTTTCCCCATTTGGTCTGGAGGCAACTGGAATTCTCTCGATCAACCTATTGAATTTTGCTACAAACTCCCTCATGGGCTTGTGCATTTCCTTCTTCAATTGACTTAGTTGAAGCAATAGTGATCATTCATTTTCAAGGGTCTTGAATCTAGTTCCAAATGTTGTTTTCATGTTATCCCAGCTAGTTATAGAATGATGGGGTAGGTGATTAAACCAATCTGCAGTAGCATCAGTTAGCATTCGAACAAACAACCTGACAACAATTTCTTGGGTAGGGACACTTATTACTTTGCAAGCCATGTGGAAGGCGCTCAGGTGATCATCTATACAAACTTTTCCATCCCCACTGAACTTAGGTAAAATTTTGGTTGCACCCTTAGGTAATGCAACAAGATTGACCCCAAGATTCAATGGGCCTATATTTTGCCCCCACGGTTGGTTGATAGCCATGGTTGGTAGCACAAATTGCAATGGTCGAATGTTCAAATGAGAAGGGACCAAGGCTTTCAATGGAAGTAAAGATTGTACCAAAGGTGAGAGAGGGGAAGGTTTTGGAGGAGAATTGGGCCTACTATAGGATTTAGTTTTCCTCTTCTTTGGGTCATTAAAATCAGGCACAAAACTCAAGTTTTTCAAAGGCTCAAAATTTTCATCTAAAATACCTCTTTCTCTTTCTCCTCTCATATACCTCCTTTCAACTAGGTCTACTTTTTTATTTAATGTCTCACAAGGGGTTAAGCAAGTATATTTACCACCACTTCTTCTTGGGCTTCAGGCACGCCTCTCAAAAGTTCAGCATGCTCTTCTTCCCTTTTAAGCACAATAAATGCTTGTTGAAATTGTTGATTATTCTGGCGTAACGTCTAGGTAGCATACATCAAATCAGAGATTATGTCTTCCTATGTGTTTTCAAATATGATATTAGGCTACAAAATAGGAAATACATTATCACTCAGGAGGACCATTGTGATTCATTATTACTTCACAGGGATTAGTTTTTTTTTCTTTTAGTTACTCTCCCTAGTAGAGTCACCAAAAATCTATTAGTGAATAGATTGTCTTTTCTGATCAAACAATAATTTACTCTATATCCAAGGAATGGAAAATCCAAAAATATTCACAATAGTTGGGAAAATCTCATATTATTTTTTTTCCCTCTACATTTATAGGTGCAGCTCCCTTTTTGTAAAATTTGTCAATGGACTCAAAGAAATTAACAATGATGAAATGCACACTTTTTACCAAAAATTGCATAAGGAACTCTCATGTACTCTTAGGTACTGAGGTAAAAATACACATGTTTGTTTACGAAAATGATATGAAAAGCCCAAAGTCTCTTCATCAACAACAATCTAACTGAAAACTAAATATTGTTATAGTTCAAACTAATTGTGCAAGAAAATAAAGAGCATAAACTATGAGGGAAATAGCAAAAGATATCACATACACCTTATTATCAAAGTTCACAAAGTAACAATGATCAAATTTTCTTCAAACACCAAGTTTCAAAGCACAATAGAAGGTGCTAGATATATATATATATATATATATATATATATATTCAAAAAAAATCTTCAACACCAAGTCTTTTGAAAAAAATTGACATATATATTCTATTTGTCTATCGCTATTTCATTCTAATTAACTTCAAACAAGACTCACTTTATCAAAGTATATTCTAGCCTTCTAATCTCTAACCCCTAACTAGTTAAAATGTTCCAGCATTTATAGTTTGTACATATCTGAAAAGGCCTCCATTAAAGCCCATCGTTTTAGTTAAAATAGTTACAAATAGTAAAGACGGTTTTTTGAAATAGTTCCAAAGGCAAATAGAAAGTAATTGATTTGATTAACTTTCATCACCAGTTTTCTCTTCGTCAACCGTGGTTTGTTTCACCAGCTTCCAACTCCTAAAGGCGTTTATGAATTCTTGCATTGCATGGGAGTAAGGGTTCTTCAAACTTAGCAACTTGGATCTACAAGCATCTTTTTTCTATTTGAACTCCTTAATCCTTTGACTTTGTCACGACATGAGATTCCTACTTAAATATAACATAGACTTGATATTTGCCAGCATAGTGAAATCACTAGCTATAGGTGTGTCATTGTCTTTGATTTTTATTATTTCATCATTGAAGATTTTTGTCAACACCTCTAAGTATTACCATCCTCAAATTGTGGGATCCCTATGGGGTTTACAACATTCATATCTTTTAGGAGTTCTTTATGCATCTTGGCAATCTTAGTTTCAATTGATTACATTTCTTCAATGGCTTCTCTGTAGGTACACTAATTCTAGCCCATATTTCCTTTTAGGATGAATAGCATGCATGAATCCATAGTTTTCAAAGGATTTTCACCAAGAAATTTTAGCACTCCATATTTCTCAACTTCATTTACCTAGAACACGATAGCCTAACATCAATTTTGATCGGCTTCCCATCCTAGTATGAGGGTTTGAATTTCACCCAATATTGTTTCTCCCTCAGCAAATGTAGTAGTAAAATCCAAAATAAATTTACTGCCTTCTTTGATTATGGAAGCTACCTAGTCTTGCACTGCATCTAAGAGTAGTTTTCCTTTCTGTATTTGTTTAACTAGTTGTTGGTTATCTACAAAATTAGGATCAAAGTATTGTGTGGTTTGAACCATTGGAAGAGCACTGAGATTCATTAATGAATCTATATAGGCAGCCATGGTAATCACCACTGCGAAGAACTTGAAAAAGCAATTTACTTTGTCCCTGTTAATGGTTCCTAATTCCATAGTGGTGACTTTAAGGCCTTCAATATAAATCTCCCTAGATTGATTATTCTCTTTATATGTGGCTACTTTGACTGTTATTTCCCTAGTTATGGGATCCTTGATTAGATGAGCATCACTTTTTAATTTCTTAACCTTAGAGCCACGAGCTGCGTATTTGGTGATAATGTCCTTTACTAGTGTGGACACAAGTTGTAGGTTCCTCTTCTTGCTGACTGAATTCAACAACCAGGATAGGATAATAGGAGTAGCAGAGATTTCCTAGGCTTCTTTGGTAGGAGTCATGAAATTGGGCTGGTCTGACCTAGGAGCTTCGATTAGTTGCACATCATCATCAAGGTTATCTGAAAAACTAAGTCCATCACCTAGACTCTATTCTTGAGTCATTCTCCTTTCTTTTAGAATCTCTTGTTGCATAAGTTCCTTGGACTTGGTTTTAGACGGGGTTCTAGGGGTCATGTTTCGTGTAGGAGATGGTGTTCTTTTCTACCTATTAGGAGTTGATGAACCACCTATAATAGGAGACGAAACTGAAATGTTAGAAGTTAGTGGTTTGAAAAAAAAAGAAATCTTTTTTGAGGATTTTCAAGTTGCTTGTTCATGGACTTTCCTCATGTTTCTTCTTCTTAGCCAATTGCCTATGTGAGTGAGGATGGACTTGGTTCTCAAATTTATATCATCTTCTTCTTCTAGGTTCCAATCCACTTCTAATTGTTTCAACTCGCTTCTTCCCATCCTGGTTTGACAATGTTTAAACCATCTTCAACCCTTCCTTCCAATTGAAACTTCAGTTTGAGGGAATTAATTTGTTGAAGTTTTAATCTCAAATGGTCTCTTCTCAACACTTCCTCTTCATTTTTGCAATCCTGCCACAAATCCTCTAGATGTGGAACTATGGATGACTAACCTTTTAAACCAAGGACTTGAGCTGCAAATCCTTTGCTATCAAAATCCCTTCTTCCCTGATAAGATCCAAAATTAAAACTAAGAAAATTGCTTCCAATGACTAAGGCATTAATCATGCTACTGTAGGATAAATGGCCAAGTTTGATAGGGAAAACTGATTCCTAATTCTCTTAAGGCAAGTTATCTTTGATCACTAAGAACAACTACCTACAGACCTTGGCTAGGACAAAATAATCAAGTATGTAGCGAGACAGTTTCACCAGTTCTTCTTCAAACCCGTCTACCCTCAAATAGGTGAATTTAGGAAACTAGATAAAATAGCTCTCGTAGGTTTGAATTAACCTTTGGGCTTCTAAGGATAACCTTGGCATTGGTGCCTTCTTTAAGCTCACATGCACACTTTCTATTAGCACATCATGCACTTTCCTAAAATCTTCTAACACCATGTCCCTTTGAAGTAGAGGGCAATATTGGTAGATAGTTATATCTTCACTCCAGGTTTCATGTGGGAACGAGGTAATATTACTAACACAAGTGACATAATAAGTTAGATAAGAAGCCATGTAGAAATTCTCTCTAGATTCTTTAGCATGCTTGAGCTAGCTCCTTAATGAAGTAGCAATTACCTCAGCCCAATCTAACAACTGTTGTCCTTTTAGAATAATCTCTATATAGTGATACATCCATTCTTCAAAAAGAAAAACATCAGCTAAACCTTTGACCCAATGTAATAGAACCATGAGGTCATGAATATGGGGATTCATATGGTCTTTAGTGACTATTTTGGGTAGTCTTGAACCACCTCCGTAATTGGTTTCTATCCACTTTCTGGCTAGGATGCTATGGTATTTACTTGGGTTCTCCTGATATTCGACCAGAGACTGGGTAGGGGTAAATGCAGCAAAGGTACATTCAAGTAAATGCAAGAATGAGGAAATGGTTTCTCTTGAAATAGCTAACACAGGTTCTTCATCCTTGTTCAGAATGCCTTTAGTCCTTATGTCATAGTGATCAATACAAAATTGAAGTAATTTAAGACTCAACAGAGTGGAGGGAAAAGCTGCAACTTCAATTAGACTGCTGGTTAGGATTTCTAAACAACCATTCATCTCATTAGCCTTCTCAAGAAAATTAGCTTGCAACTTTTCCACCTTGAAACCCTCCAAATTAGTATCACAAATGATAGGTTTTTAACATTCTAAACTTGAAACGTTCCCAAAGAAATGCAAAACTGACTTCATTTCAAACAAGAAAAATAAAACCCAATATGAATTCTTTCTTTGAAATGCACACAGAGGATAGAAAAAAGGGAGGGGTTTTTTGTACTCTCACCTGTAGTCCGCTGAGAAAAATCAGACCCTTTTCCTTCTTTTTCTACCTCTTCTTCCTCAATTCATTCTTTTGCATCACAAACAAAAAGAAAGAAATTATGTTCTTTTAAAAGGGAGGGAGAACATATAGGCGGAAGTATGGCCTCATAATGAGGCATTCATGGCAAATTAGTTGCGGCCATATTCACATGTTGGAAAACCCATGACATGACCCCTTCATTTAATAACTTTCCTTTGCAGTCATCCTTGTGATGATTACCATCCTCTGACACACGATCTATTTTCTAGGTGAAAGATTTCCCTTTCTAAATCATGATTACAATTTCCCTCATGTTTAAGATTAAAGCATGACCTCAAATTATTATCTTTTGATATATTAATCAATGTCTCAAGAACTGGGAACCTTCAGGAAAACATAAACACTCTTTTACTAAAAATCTTTAGTGATAGAGCCATTTCAAACTGCTTTGAACCAAGCTTCAAAGGGGTTCAAAGTGCTTTGAAAGAAGAACTTTAAAATACCTAGTGGGTCCCAAAGGTTCCAAGGGGTTCAAAGAGGTTCAAAGAGGTGAGAGATTACAATGGATATCACAAGGCAAATTCTTATATGCAAATTTTGATGGTATTTAAGACATGGGAGACTAAGGAAGACTTGTTCCAACAAATAACTTGAGTATTCTCAAGGAGAATAGAGAAAAGTCAAAATAAAAGGCGACTCAAAAAAAGGCTAACAAAGGAGCAATTTCCAAGAAGAAGGTTTTCAAAAGAAGGAGAAATTTCTTGCGAGCTCCGTGCGTTTGTAGTTTTAGCATCAGATCCAAGTAGGATCTCATGGATATTTTCGCAGTAGTTTTTCTATTCTTTGAATTCTCTGTATTCTTTGTGTCTGGATGAAATTATTTTTAGAAATTTTGATTTGGTTGAAACCCTTGTTGTAAATTTCATTGTTCTTTGTTTCGAGATCATCTATATCTGAATTGTGAATTAGAAACCTTCATTTTGTAAAATTTTAGAGAACCGTAATTTGATACGAATAGGGTTTGGAAAAGAAATCAAGATTATTTTATATAGATTTGATTAATTGTCTATATTTCTTCTATCATATTTAATTTTTTGAAATCTTTAAAATAAAATAAAAAGGGTATATATATATATATATATATAATTATACTATGATAATAATAAAATTATATATAATCTATAATTCAAAAAAAATAGATTGAATTGAAATTTATGGGGGGGGGGGGGGGGGGCAAATTTGTTTGTTTTTAATAAACAAAAAAAAGAAATATGTGAGTGGGAGGCAGGTCACCGCACCCCAACTCCCTTCCTCTTCCTAACCTCGATGATTATTTTTATGAGTGTTGTGTAGCAGTACTACTGCAACAATCGTATGCTGCAGGTTAGCGGGCCTTTAAACTCGCTTTTAATGTATGTTTTTTTTAATTAAAATTTATTAAGTTTTAAAATAATTTAATAAATGTTTTTAATATAGTTTTTATTAACTAATTTAATTAATATAGTTCGTTAATTATTATTAATTAATTAAATTAATATCAGATGTTATTTAATAAGTTTAAATTAATTTTTTATTATATTAATATTTAATGATTATAGTTATTAATAACTTTGTATTTATTTTTTTAATAGGTAACATTTTGTATTATATTGATAAAAAGAGAGTTACAGTAAATTGGTATTTTTGCCTTAACTACCCATACCCTGGCTATACCCATGCCATTAAACAAAAGTTTAGAGTATGAACACTCTAAAGAAGACAAGACCACCCATCCCATTTACTAAGATGGACAAAACAGACAAAATAGGGCATCCGCTTGTATGCACCAACATCATTGTTGTTTGGTATTTGTTACTTCTTGAATCAATGCGCAGCTTCCTATCCAGTAAGGTTGGTGTTGAATAGTTGTCCATCACCAAATTCCCATGCCTCCCCCAATGGCACTTTTCACTACCCTCCCCTACTTCGACGAGCAATGAGGCATCCACCCAGACTCCTTTTGATGTGGACGCTCCCTCCTTTAGGTGGCTCTTCTTTGTTATTTGGTGGTGTAATTATTGCCCTGGAGTGAGCACACTCTTTCTCAATGTGGCCTTCATGAAGCCTCATTCATTTTCCACCAGCACCCAAATTTTCTCAGTCAGGAACTCCACTACCTTTTTCCACCCCTATTCTAATTTGGGAATATGGACACCTTGTAGATTTGAGGAAAGCCACACAACCAATTACTGAATGAAGGAGTCCCCTCCACCAATTAGCCTCCAAGGATTTGTTCCTATCTCAATACCTACACCTAGAACAACTCTCTCAATTATGTCCTCTAGCCCTAGAAGCCACTTCCTATCCACACATGCAGAAACAACATACAAGACCTCTTCCTTTGATTCCCCAACCATCAACACAAATGCAACAAAAAATGACACCACATCCAGATTTGATCTCCTCTTCTAGAATGTGTTCAAGTATTTTGGCCCTAACACCTATTGCACTCCCTCCAATAAAAGGCTAGGTTGTCAAAAAAAAAATATGGGTTTGAGACACCACGTGGTAATCTAGCCTTCGTAGGTTTGCATCTAAAAATCTAAGCCCAGAGTGAAGTTTGCCTCCATTTCTGTCACTATAGGAAAAAAGTAAACTTGGCCTGCCTTCTAACTAAATTTATCTACCTTGGAACTCTCTGGAATGATGTACCATGGAAAGAAAACACTCAAGCTGACACATGTGAGGGATTTAGTGGGAGATTGGAAATATTGGCATATCATGGAATGATTTAATGTCATCAAAAGTCAGAATCATGATGTCTTCCCCTTAAAATCATCTGGTATTATAAGTTTCATGTGAGAATTAATGTTTCTAATGGCCAAACAATAATACTCTCTTTACTCTAATCTAAGTAATGTAGGTCCTTAGAGATTTCATTTTGTGGACCCAATGTTGCATTAGCATCCATTTTGGCTAACATTTTGCCACCTTGTTTGCTTCCCGAAATGAATGAGAAACCTTAAAGTCATCAAATTCTAGAAGCAATTCTTTTATTATGATCTTTGAATCTCCTTCCAAATGGATTCATTTATAGCCAATTTATGCTCCTAAGACCAAAACCTCTTTCGCTGCAGAACATTTTGTAGTATTATTCATTCCATCCTGCAAACATTTGGCTACAAAAGTGAGAATGTTTCCCTTGTGATCTCTTGCGAGACATCTACACCCTAAAACACTTGAGTTTCCCCTGGTCACCACATCAATGTTAATCTTAATCGACCCAACCTCTAGAGGTGTCCAAAATGTCGTTCCCCTCTTCAAAGTTGGATTAACCCCATCAAGCCCATGAACAAGTCTTTGTATTATGCTATTAATAATTTGATAATTAATATTTAATAAATTAATAATTATTGTTTAAATTTTTTAATAATATTTTATGAAGGCATTATTTCTATAGTGGTAAACTGTGTATTCGAATTTAAAAGGGAAAATGGGTTCAGTTATAAGGGTAAATTTGTAAACTTTATCAAGTCAAAAACTTATAGCGAAATGTAAACTTGAACCTTTCTATTAAATCAAAACTGTATGTTTTCAAAACCAAACAAAAACTATGAAACTACACTTCCAATTATATGATTTCTTTTGGGTTGGGTTTGGGGTTGACTTAGAGTGTTGACCAATTTGGATGTTTACTAGAGGTTAGGATTTACTTTTTTGGTGATGTCATGATGATGTTTATGTATATGATCTTTCATACCCGACCATGGTGATGTGTCACATGTTTCTATGATGAGTTATGATCAGTGCTTGTTTGTGCTTTCTAGTTGCTTGTATATAATTGAGGTAATAATTGTGACTTCCTTGTTGTAACCTTTAAGCTTTCAATCAGTTATCTTCTAGTGCTTTCCAGTTGCTTGTATAGGACTAAGGTGATTATTGTGATTTGTCTTGTGGTGCTTTCGATTTGCTTGTAAAGAACTCAGGTGAATGTTATGATTGGTCTTTAGGTGCTTTCTAGTTGCTTGTAAATGACTGAGGTAAATACCGTGTTTTATCTATAAGTGCTTTCTAGTCACTTATAAAGGACTGAGGTGAAAACTATGATTCTATGAGTTATACTTTTTATGAGCCTAGGGTAGCTAATATGTGTGTATGTTGGGAAGTGGCTTGCAATGGAGGTCAAAGCCCTAAGTGGCTACTTGGGTAATCCATTGTAAGTTATTTTAATAAGTAATAACATTTCATTAAATGAGAGTGAAATGAATTAATAAGAGTCATTATTTTTCCTTGCTCATGCCTCGAGTGCTAATACTGGCTAGGATGGGAATAGAGAGGTTGCTTGGTTGTGACCTTGCTTCGTTAGTATGCCTTGTATGTACAAAAGGATACCAGTGCCGCATAGAAACACTAGGGGGCCAAAGTCCAGAGAGGCTACCAAGGTAACCTTTGAGTTGGTTCATGTGATGACATTTTAACACTTACATAGTATATTTCCTATGTGTCATTGTTGCCTCTGGGTTTAGATGTTATTTGTGTCTTGGTACCTTTGAGATAGATTGCTTTCAAGTTTTCCTTGACCTAGATGTTGGATTTGATTTTTTGGATTGATACCTATATGGTACTTGAGATTATCTTCTTAGCAAAATGGGAGTAGGCCATTTAGGTTCCATGAGGTTGGGTTGTAGTGCATTTTTCTTATACCATTGAGATCCAACAGTTGGATGTCATTGTTGAATGTGTTTGTGCAAATCTTCCATTCTATCTGATCTTGTATTTTCGTTGGATGATTATACTCTATTGTATGTATTTGATTATAAGATATCTTATGAGATGATTTATTTCATCCTTGATGTATATTCTTTAAGCTTTTCATGCCATGTGACTTGTATAGTAGATGATTATGCATTATGTTTATGCCAAGTGGCATTCAATATAATTGTATATTATTTAAATGGATTTGTACTTGTAATAAATATATGATGGGGATTTTTTGTGTATTGGATTTAGTATTAATAAAACTTAAATGTGATTCAATGTCATGGGACCCTTAAGAGATGTATTCTATTTTTTTGGATTGTGTTTATGTGTGTGATTATTGCTTTTGCCATATTATATCTATTGTTGTTTATTATCTTTATTTAAAAAAATTGTTTGGAAAACTTAGTGAAACTTTAGGTCAGTTTCTTTTGGGTTCCCTGGTGAGGTGTTACATGAAGATAGCCAAATCAAGGATAAGAGGACAAGCACTAACTTGGAGGAAATTCTTGCAAGAAGAAAGAGAGAAGGAATGAAAGAAACCAATAACAAATTGGAAACCATGGTGGCCAAAGTGAAAGAGAATTACCTACCTGAGGATTATGACATCCAATTACACAAGAAGAGGCAAAATCTCTGACAAAGAGACCTAGATGTAGTTGCTTACACAAAAGAGTTCCAAAAACTAAGCCTAAGGTCTAGAGTCCAAGAGCTTGAAAGCATTAAAGTGGCAAGGTACCTAAATGGTATTAGGTGGAACATTCAAGAAGAGTTGAGTATCTTCACACTTACTACCCTTCATAGTTGTTATCATATGGCTATTAAAGGGGAGGAAAAGATCAAGAAGAAAGAAGACTAGGGGTAAATGAAGAGGTAGAGACACTAGAGGTGGTCATAGAGGTGGTTCAAGTGGAAGAGGTAATGATAGTAGGAGACAAGGTGACTCCAAGCTTACAGAGAAAGGACATGAGTCAAATAATAGAGGTGGATATGCCAGAGGTAGAAGCTCTTACAACAATGGAAGAGGAAGATCAAGTAGATTTGGAAGAAGTTCCCACTTTGCTTCCATGAAATGCTACAATTGTGGGCAGTTGGGTCACCCTGCATATAGGTGTCCTAACAAACCATCATCTTCACAAGGTGAGAAGAAGATTGCCTATGTCCAAGAGGAGCATTGTCCAAAATAATTAGAGGTGAGCCTAGATTTAGAGAAAGGAGAGAACCTCATATTAAGGAGGATGTTCATTAAAGAACCTACCAAAGATGAGCATAAGCAAAGAAGGGATCTTTTTAGGGTCAAGTGCAAGATACTAGGTAAGGTATGCAGGGTCATAATTGATTCAGGATCTACAATTAATGTCATTTTAGAGGAGGCAATTTATAAATTGAAACTTACTAAGATACCCCATGAATGTCCATACAAAGTCACTTGGTTGAATAAGGGGTAGAACATATTGGTTAATGAACAAGTGTGGGTTGAGTTCACCATAGGGAAGTACCAAGATAGGGTACTTTGTGATGTGCTACCTATGGATGCATGTTGCATTTTTCTTGGAAGACTAGGGAAGTATGACAGGGAGGTGGTACACCATAGTAAGGAGAATAAGTACTCATTCAAGAATAATGGGATAACTTATAAGATCCAGTCTTTGATAGAAGAAGATGCAGTAGAGAAGGTAGAGTCTAATACACTTTTGATGAGTGGGAAAGAGTTCCTAAAGGATCTGAAGAAGGAAGAAGGATCTAGCTATGCCATACTAGTGAAACCAAGTGAGGAGGAGGTGCCTAAACAATTACCCATCCCAGAAGACTATTAGATCAGTTCAAGGACATCATTTATGAAGGTACACTAGCTACATTGCCACCAAAGAGAGAAATTAGCCATCAAATTGATTTTATGTCATGGGCATCATTGCTTAACAAGTTTGCATACAAAATAACACTAGAACAAAATAAGGAGATAGTAAGACAAGTACAAGAGCTTTTGAATCAAGGTCTAATCAGGAAGAGTATAAGCCCGTGTGTTGTTCCAGCGATGTTGGCTCCTAAAAAGGGAGGTAAGTGGAGAATGTGTATTGATTCTAGGGCAATAAATAGGATAACTATTAGATATAGGTTTCCTATTCCTAGAATAAAAGATTTAATGGATTTCTTAGGGAGTGCTAAATAATTCTCTAAGATTGATTTAAAAAGTGGATACTATTAGATTATAATGAAAGAGGGAGATGATTAGAAGTCATCTTTTAGGACTAAAGAGGGGTTATATGAGTGGCTAGTGATGTCATTTGGGCTTTAAAATGCACCTAGTACCTTTATGAGGGTAATGAATGAGGTTCTAATGGATTACATAGGAGTCTTTGTGGTAGTCTACTTAGATGATATTCTCATCTTTAGTAAAACCAAATAAAAACACATGAAACACCTAAAACTTGTGTTGAGGAAACTCCAAGAGGAAAAGCTCACCATAAACCTTGAAAAGTGTGAGTTCATGAAACAAGAACTAGTCTACCTAGGATTTTTAGCATCACAAGGCAACTTGAAGATGGAAAAGAGAAAGGTTGAAGCCATTTTAAGTTGGCCTAATCCTAACACAGGGACTAAAGTCAGAAGTTTTCATCAGTTGGCTCAATTTTATAGGAAGTTCATAAGAAGAATTAGTGAAATTTGTGCACCAATCCTTGACACTGTAAAAGGAGGACTCAAAACAAAGTTTGTGTGGACCAAGGAAGTCAATGTAGGTTTTGAGAGAATGAAGAAGGAAGTGGCTACCCAACCTATACTGGTATTGCCTAGTTTTGATAAGTCATTCATAGTAGAATGTGATGCAAGTAACATTCCAGTGGGTGTAGTTGTAAGCCAAGAAGGCAGGCCAGTGGCATTTATTAGTGACAGGTTAAATGAGGCCAAGTCTAGGTATTCATCTTATGACTTAGAACTATATGCTTTAGTACAAGCCCTTAAAAAGTGAAGGCATTACCTATTGCCTAAGGAGTTTATGGTTCACACTGATAACCAGGCCCTAAGTTATACGAACACAAGACAAGTTGAGTTTGAGGCATATCAAGTGGATGGAACTACTACAGTCCTACACATTCACTATCAAGCATATGAAGGGAATTAATAACAAGGTTGCAGATGCACATAGCATGTATTACTCACTATTCAAGAGATCCAATTGTAGAGCATTGGAGTTGAGGAATTCAAATACCTTTACAAAGGGGATGCAAACTTCTCAAAGATTCATAAGGTATGCACTGAATTTGATAATTATTTTCATAGTGAATATGTTGACTACACATTGCAGAATAGGTTACTATTCAAGGGAAAACAATTGTGTGTCCCAAGAGGCTCTATGAGGGAGAATATTATTCAGGAAAAACATAATGGGAGTTTGAGTGGAAACTTTGGGTTGAATAAGACCCTAGACTTAGTAGATAGGTTCTAATATTAGCCTAAGATGCAAAAAGATGTAAGGAGATATGTGGACCAGTGTGGAGTGTGTCAAAGGGAAAAGGGGACATCATAAAATGCAGGTCTCTATCAGTCATTACCCATCCCAAGTAGGTCTTGGAAGTGCATCAGAATGGACTTTATAGCAGGCCTGCCTAAAACATCTACTAGTTTAGAAGTGTGTTTGTGGTGGTGGTCAGGTTTAGTAAGATGGGTCATTTTATTCTATACAAAATAACACATGATGCCAGTCACATTGCCCACCTTTTCTTCAAGGAGATAGTCAAGATACATAGTTTACCCATGAGCATAGTGACAGATAGGGATGTGAAGTTTATGAGCCATTTCTTGAAGACACTATGGAAGAGATTAGGAACCAATTTTTCTCATAGCTCTGCCTACTATCCTCAAATAGATGGTCAGACAGAGATAGTCAACAAGGTAATTGGAAACTTTTTGAGGTGTTTGACTAAGGAGTATGGACAAGGATGGGAGAAAGTCATTCCTCAAGAAAAAATTTATTACAATGATAGTACTAATAGGACTACTAGTAGAAGTCCATTTGAAGTGGTATATGGGTTACATAGAAGAGGGGTACTTGAGTTCAGAGACTTGAAGGGTTATGAAGGAATCAATGATCATGACGATGACTTTTCTCAATCAATGAGAGAGGTACATGAGCAGGTAAAGAAGACTCTAATGGACGCAAATCAAAAATTGAAAGCTAAGAGAGATGAAGGGAGAAGTGATCTATAGTTTGAGGTAGGTGATTTGGTGATGGTATTCTTGAACAAAGCTAGATTACATAAGGGTATAACAAGGAAGCTACATATGAGAAGGATTGGACGATGCAAGTTGTTGGCCAAATATGGACCAAATGCCTACAAGGTGGAACTACCCAAGGAGATGTCCATTTCTCCCATATTTAATGTAAAGGATTTGATCAAATACAAATGACTAAAGATGGAAGGATGAACAGTACAATATTAAGGTAAATAAGGATGTCAAAGAACTCAAGGTACTCGATCAGATCAAGCCACAAGGTGAGAAGATTCTGGATTCTAAGGTGAAGATGAAAACTAGACACAAGCTTTACATGGAGCACTTAGTAAACTGGAGACACCAACTAGAATCATAGGCTACTTGGATAGCTGAGAGTGACTTCAAGAAACATGGAATCCATGAGGAGTTCCTAACACCACAAGTTCCTTAACTTATTTTTTGTAGGGGAAGAATAGTGCGGGAGCACCTCAAGCTCTTCAATACATTTTGGCTTTTAGGTTGGTTTAGCCAACCACCAATTAATAAGGACTAATCTATGAAGTCTTAATTTTATTTGTGTGTGTGTATAGGTTAGCGATGAGTGGGGTCAAGGGATTGGGGTGGTCTTTTAGGATCTAGGTGTTAAGTCCTAGAAAGTCAACCAAAGGGTCAAAATTTGACCAAAACCCCAAAGTGGAATGATTTTTGAGATTTTTATGTTTTAATTTGTTTTAAGGTCTTATGTAATGGTTTGGATTCAATTTGAACCAGTGAGGTGAATGGTTTGGCAAAATTGTAAAAGATGTAAAATTTGCTCGTGATAGCTTTTCCTAAAAACTAGGAATTGGCTTTAATGGTGCCAAAACCTCAACCTAATTGTCTATACATATAGGGGTAAAATATATAATACCACTCTAAATCTAATCCAATAGTTAGGAATGACATTGTACATATTATGGTTTGGAAAGAGCAAGAATTGGTTGTATTCGTGTAACAAAGCCTTCATCCAGTCATCCATGGATTAAAAGGAATGAAATAATTATTTGAAACCTGACTTTGTGTTTTGTACTTATAAATTATAGCTTTTTTTTTAATTTTACTGTATTGGTTATCATTTTGTTAATTGTTTGTGTTGTGTTCATTTACTGCCTAGTTCAAAGCTAGTTGTGCAAAAATGACTCCTATTTGAGTTCATGTGGTTGAAATTCAATGGCCTCTTGGAACCAAGTAGGAAACTTTCAAAATATTTTAAATACAATTTTTGGATTCATGGTTTGCATAAAAGCTAATTTTAATGCCAAGCTCTAGCCAAGTGTAGAGGCATTTTGGCTAGGCGTTTGTTCAAAATAGCAACAATAGGGCTTGTTGAATGGATTGGATGTGCCAATATAGGTGTGTTTTAGTGAAGTGGAATGCTTATTGGACATGTAAAAACAAGGAGGAGTGCAGGGAAGACCTATAATGCACTTGTTGGAAGCAAAGAAGTTAGACTGGTGCATATGCCCTATAAACCCTTAAAAATAGGGGTTTGGTAGAAATGAAGTGTATGGAAAATGTAAATACCTAATATCCAAGAAATATTTGAGTCCTAGAAAATGGCAGAAAGAATCCATAGTTGATTCGGGGGGTTGTTAAGGGAGTTTGTGAGAAATTCAAGAAGCCTAGTTTCTAGGAGGCCTAATTGGCGCAAAAAGGTTACAAGGCCTAAAACTATCAAAGTAAGAAATCAATAGGAAACACAAGTGAGAAACCACCAAGATGGATCAAGGAGGATGGAAAACCAAAAAGGGATAGTAATAAATCCTATTCGTAGTCCCAAGAATAGTTTGGGAAGAAGAATGGTTAATTGTGCCCATGAGTGCACCAGGAGAGAATTGGGGTATAGTTTGAAGTTTGAAGTTGGTGGAGAGGGAGTAGGGATATTAGTAGTGATCTAAGAGTGGGTTAAATAAAATACCCTAAAAAGGCAAAGGATTGGTCCTAGGGAGAGCTATAAGATCTGTTGTGAAACAATTAGAGCTCCCCATCAAAATCAAACTCTGCACTCATAGAACTAGGTGCCAAGGACATCATTTCAGGTGATTCTTGACTACACACAATGCTAGAGTTATGATTCTTCTTCATATAACCTTCTTCTTCTTCTACACTAGAGTAATCAACAATGTTACCACTAACCAAATTACACATTGAATTCTTTTGATCTTGCAAATGGATTATCAAATGCACCAGCAAAATGATCTTCATTGGTATGAATGGTAATTGTAGCTCCCTCTATGACCATGTTGTCATTTCATAAATTTGGTGCATACATTTTTCTCATAAGAATGTTATCCTATGGATTTGTCTCTGTTTCCACAGGTGGTTTCATAGTTTTGAGCTCATGAAGTACTTGATATATTAGTTTTTCTATTTCTCCTCTTACCTCTTTATACAATCCTCCCATGATTTTAATTGCTCACATTTTATCTCTTAATAAAGGATAAAAAAAATTCTTGATCTTTTCCATTTTTTCATTATTGACTAATATACAACATTTCTTTATACACACTTCTCTAAAAAAATTATCTTCTTCTACTATTCTTAATCAAGATTTGTTTAGCCTTTCACACATTTCCTCAGATAATTATCCTTGCAAATGGATGAGGGTGTCTTGAATTTGATAATGTATTTTATCACTCATATATCCAAGTTTCTTCTTTGGTTTGCATCATAATACAACTTTGCCAAGTTTCCATCAGTCATAATTGTCTCATTCATCTTTCCTATCATTGGATTCCATTTTATTTTCTAAGCTTGTTGTGACTTTTCCTAAGTTTTTTCTTGTAGAGGTGAGACTTGACCTCTCATCCTCTTTGTAGGTGCCTCTTCCTCTTCTTATTTTGGTGTCTTCTTCTCAATGTAATTCATTAATACCCTAGACTTTTTCTTATGTCTAGGTCTACTAGCCATTTCCTTTATCCTTTTTGACCTTTTAGGTGTTTCTTCTACTTTTTATTGCTTGATAGGTGTTGATGTGATTTGTGGAGAGGTCCTTCTTAACCTTATTTTGGCTACTGTAGGAATTGTCTTTACTATTGTAACTTCTTCTTCATCTATTGTAGGTGGTACATTTGTTGTGGCTATAAGTAAATTCTTTGTTGGGGTGGGCACTAATGGTGAACTAAATGCAAGTGAGCTTGATGTTGGTGCAATTGACAATGGTTGAACTAACATAATTTCACTTTGTCCACTTTCTTTCATTTCTAAAACTACTTGTTTAGTTTTAACGTATTCTTCTTTGATCATTTCTATGTCATGAAGCATCTTTTGTATTTCATTGCCTACTTTCTTCTTGGCTACCTTAGAAATTTTCATTTGTTGTGCCTCAACCAATATTTATTTTGTTGTACCCTATCTATCACTATCATCATCCATGTTTGATTCCAAAACCTCTTTTACATATCCATTTATCATATCTTCAGTAACTTCATAGCCCAAAGGTTCTGCAAACATAACTCTTGGTTCAACAGCTTCCATGCATGTTTTTTTAGTCTTCATCATGAAACATATATCTTCCTTATACTTGTCCACAACTGATTTAGGAATTTGTATCCTCTTCTTCATCTCAGATTGAAATGTTCTTGTCGAGTTGTTTATGTAGTCTTCAAATGTTTTCCTATAATAATGTCTCATTAACTCCATTGTACACTTGTCATATTTCCATTCAAATTGAGTCATGTTGGGAAATATTTTTAGAACATGAAAGAATAGATAAGTGATAAGTGATTCAAATCTAAAAGTAGCATACTTGTTCTTCTTTATCCTTTCTAGGTTGTTAATTAATTGGTGTCTTAAAATTTCATAAATGTTAACCTCTTTTCTCTCTATGCATATCTTGTAGGATGCATTGATGAATCTTGTTGATACTTCATCTTCTCTAGAACTAGTATTCATTTTGTCTGCCAAGACTTCACTAATAAATCTCACATCATCTTGTTTGATGTTTCTTAACATAATTCCTCTACCATTCCACTATCTTTCTATGTTTTTTTGTACATCTTTATTTACATTATTTTCATTGATGGGTATTATTCCTTTGTTGTTTAGACATATCACTTCATGCATTAAGTCACTTGTGATTTCAATGGGTTCACTTCCAATTTTGATTGGTGTAGTTTCCATTGGTTACACGACATCTTGCATAGTTAGGAGCCAACTCCTAACACATGTGTGGACCTACCTTTAAGTGTGCATTGTTTCATATTGTCCTTGCATGGATCCTTGTTTACTCTTCCAAGTAAGGACCTATATTGTAATTAATTACTTGACTAGCTAACTTGTGGCTTACCTAGCTATAAAAGAAGCTTGATTAGATGTAGGAAAGTAGTATGGATTGGTAGAAGACAAAAGATAAAAGATGCAAGATAAGGCTCTAATATTTTAAAATTCTTATTTATGTGAAGTGAAATAATTACACTTACCAATATGTTGAATTTGGCCTTGTGTTGTCTCTAGCTTCATTGATTTATATATAGCTTCTATGTACATCTTTGAGCGGGGAGCATAAGTGGTTTAAGTTGAGTTTATGCCACATGTTATTCTTGAATTCCTATTTCTCCTTACATCAAGTGGTATCAGAGCGAGTTCTTTCTTGAGGTTTAGATTGTGGAGAACCTTGTTGAATTTGGTTGTATGGTGGCAAATATAAAATCTAACCTATAACTAGCATAAGTTTAAGATCTTGTAGGAACTATTGTCAAGATGGTTCATGGTAGAGGAAATATTGATAATGCTACCATGGACATGTTGAGGTAGATTGCAATGAGACTTGAAGATGTGGAAATAATGCAAAGAAGAAGTGTACATCTTGAAGATGTTAGTGATGATGAAGAGGCAACATCAAATCCTAACCCTAAACATGAGGTTGAAGAAGATTAGGAAAGGATTTTGAGAGTTTTATCTAGGGTGAATGCTAGACTTGATGTTGAAATTCATTGCTATGATGGAAAAAATTAGACTAATGTTGTATTAGATTGGATCACTAAGATAGATAAATACTTTGAGTATGAAGGTACTATCAATAACAAGAAGGTTAAATTAGAAATCACAAAGTTGAAAGGTCATGCTTCACTTTGGTGGGATGATTTTCAAACTAAGAGACAGAAAAGGGGAAAAGAAAAGATCAAAACATGGGCGAAGATGATTGTAAAGATGAAAAATAAGTTCCTCTTCATTGATTATGAATTTAATTTGTTGAAAAAGATGCAAAATTGGAGGCAAAAGGATATGAGTGTGAAGGAATATACTGAGTAATTCTATAGATTGGATATTAGATCTAGACATGTGGATGATGAATTTAAGAAAGTGGCTAGATATCTAAATGGTTTGAGGACATCAATTCAAAATGAGATTAGCTATGTTAAGATGGATAGTGTAGAAGAATCATATCATTATGCTTTGAAGGCTGAAGAAAGATTGGAAAAGAGACACGATCAAAGATAGAGAGGAAGAGATGGCAGATTTTAGAGAAGTAGAGGTAGAACATATGGAGAAGGTAGCAAACCTGACAGTGCAATACAAGATAAAGAGAAATTAGAATGGAAGGAAGAATGTATTGGTAAAAGGGGTAACAACACTAAACGTAACTATACTAGTAACACAAGGAATAATAATGGTGGGAAAAGAGAAGAAATATCTCAGTTTAATGGTAATTGTAATAAATGTGGAGAAGAATGACATAGAGCTTTTTAATGTACTAACTCTAGAAAGAAGATTGGAGGTAATAACAGAAATAATTTTTCTTGTGAGGAAGTTGTTGAAATTCCTAATGACTCTAAGAATGGTGATGATAACATTAAGAAGGATCTTATGGAATGAGAAAGTTGATGGAGAGCCTATTTTGAGAAGAAGTTTGTTCAAAACTAGATGTGATATCGCTAGAAAATGCTGCAAGGTAATTGTTGACAATGGAAGTTCTAATAATTTGGTATCTGGAGCTGGTTAAAAAATTATAGTTACAGAGATTGAGACATCTTAATCCTTACCCTATTGCTTGGATTCAGAAGGAGCATAAATTACTTGTAAGTGAGCAATGCCTTGTTAAATTCAAAATTGGGAATTATCATGATCAAGTCTTGCGTGATATTATGCCTATGGATTGATGTCATATTCTTTTGGGTAGACCTTGGCAGTATGATAGACAATATTTACACAATGGTAAATTGAATCAATATACTATTTGGGTAGATAAAAAGAAACAAATATTGTTTTCTTTGGTAGAGAAACCTGAGGAGAATCATTGTACCATAGTCATAGTATGTTTGGTTGAAGACAATCAATTTGTTAGGGATATGAAAGAACAAATTATTATTTTTGCTTTGATTCCTAGAAAGATTAACAAACAAGACGAGTTAGAGTATGCACCTGAGATTGAATACTTGTTAGCGAAGTTTAAAGATATTATTTTTGATAATGTACCTAATGGTTTATCACTTGTGAGAAGCATAAGTCATTGTATGGATTTGATACCTAGAGCTAGTTTTCCTAATAAAGCACCATAGATATTGACACTCGATGAAAAGTCTGAATTGAATAGACAAGTGCAAGAGTTGTTAGAGAAGGGTCAAATTAGAGAAATTTTGAGTCCTTGTGCATTACATGTTGAGTTAGCACCTAAAAAGAACGGATAATGGATAATGTGCCCTGATTCTAGAGTTATAAACAAGATAATAGTGAAATATAGGTTACCTTTGCCTAAAATGGATGACATAATGGAAATTTTGAGTGGAGCAAAGTATTTTACCAAGATTTATTTCAATAATCGCTATCATCAAATCATTATTAGAGAAGGAGATGAATAGAAAACTACTTTTAAGACTAATGAAGGTTTGTATGAGTGGTTGGTTATGCCTTTTGGCCTAACTAATGCACCTAGTTCTTTTATGAGGCTGATGAAAGAGGTTTTGAAGAGATTGTATATCTAGATGACATTTTGATATTCGACAATCAGACTAGAGAAGAACATCTTGAGCATGTCAGACAAGTATTGCAAAGATTGAAGGAGGGGAAATTATTAATTAACTTGAAGAATGTTCATTTATGAAGGAAAAAATTAAGTATATTGGTTTTGTTATTTCAATTGATGGTTTGAAGATGGATCCCAAGAAGGTGAAAGTTACTCTGGATTGGCCAACACCTGAGAATGTTGGAGAGGTAACATTATTTCATGGACTAGCAAATTTTTATAAAGTTCATTGAAATTTTCAGTTCTATTTGTAATGCTATGACTAAGACTATGAGAGGAGATAAAAATGATTTCAATTGGACACACGGAGCACAAAAGAATTTTAAAATGTTGAAACAAAAAATTGCAGGATTTCCTTCACTTGTTTTGCATAATTTCAATAAAATATTTCAAGTTGAATGTGATGCTAGTGGAGGACATGTAGCTTTCTTTAGTGAGAAATTGAATCATGGTAAGAGAAAATATATAGCTTATGATCAATAATTCTATGCTATTGTTCAAGATTTGAAGAAATGGAGACATTATTTGATGCCTCAATATTTTGTGTTGTATACTAACCATAAATCATTGTAGTATTTGGGAAGTCAAAATAAGTTGAATGAAAGACATGTGGGTTGATTTTTTGCAAAACTTTTCCTTTTCATTGAAACATAAGAGTGGACAGTCAAAATGGTTGTTGATTCTTTGAGCAAAAAAATTTTTTTTTTGACAAAAATGAGAGTTGAGGTACTTGGTTTTAATGATTTGAAGTGCTTTTATGAAATTGGTCCTAATTTTGTAAAACCTTGGAAAGCTTGAAAAGAACAGATGGTGAGAGATAAGTAGACTGATGATGAAGGGTGCTCCCCTTAAAACCATAAATTCATATAAGTAAACTAATTATTTCATTCAGGAAGATATGTTGTTTAAGGAAATTCAATTGTGTATACCTGGAGGATTTATGAGAGAAAACACCATGAAGGAGAAGCATAGTGGTGGACTTGTTGGAAATTTTAGGATTGATGAGACACAAAAGTTGATTTTAGATAGCTACTTTTTGCCACAGATTTATAATGATGTGCACAAAATGGTGAGAAGTTAAAAAAAAATTGTCAAAAAAGGAAAGGAACTAGTCAAAATCTAGGTTTGTATTCACCATTACTAGTAACTAATAAGCCTTGGGAAGATATCAATATGGATTTTGTTCTTGGTTTGCCTAGAACTTAGAGAGGTGATAATTCTATTTTGGTAGTTGTGGATAGATTTTTTTTAAATGACTCATTTCATACCTCATAAGAAGACTAATGTAGGAGCATCCTGGGTATAAGAGCAATCTTGCATCAACCAAAAATATTTCATTTTAGTTGTTTGAATAAGGGTTGTATTAATGTAGATTTATTGTCTATGGAGGCTTGTTACTTAGTAACTCAACCATACAATCTTAGAATGTCCTAAATTCAAAGGTGGATGTTCATCTTCAACATATCAGCCTACCAGTTGAGGTTCTATGCCACATCATGAGTATTCATGGATTTATTGTAGATTTTTGGTGTGCAATTTTGTTATAGAAACTTTAGTCTCACCATTGAAGGCCTAAATAATCCTAGATGAGACCTGAAAACTCGACGGATGGGCGCTTGTGTGGATCTAAGCCTATAGATCAAAAGCTAAGGATTTTGAAAAGTGGCCATAATAGCCAATTAGAGCAACGGTTTGAAAGTTATGGCCTTCCAAAGTTGGGTAGACCAAAACTTCCAAAATAAATGTCAAAAGTGTATTTGGCCAACTCTATATGTATTGTTAGGGTCTATCAGCCCTAGGTCTCAAGTTTGAGTGTCTAGAACCTTCTCGAGTGGCATAAAATTTCCTATTTAAGAAATACCTATACATTGTCTAAGAGAGCTTTGGGTGATAGTTCACAACTTTGTCTTGTAGATTACTATAATGAAGGCACCCATGTGGGTTAGCATATTGTAATACTAAATTTTGTAATTTCATATTTGCGACGATGATAAGAAGCCCACATTTTATTCTTTCAAATTTTTTTTTTATTTGTTTATGTTATGTTTTTAAGGTATTAAGGGGAGCACCCTTTATCAAAGACAACTAATAGTGTGCATGTGGCTAAATTATTCTTTAAAGAAGTGGTAAGATTGCATGGATTTCCTAAAACTATTGTTTTAGATAGAGAAACTAAATTTATAGGTTATTTTTTCAAGGACACTTTGGAAGAAGCTAAATACAGAGTTGAAGTTTAGTTGTACATTTCATCCACAAACATATGGACAAGCTAAAGTTGTAAAAAAAATGTTTGGGTAACTTGTGGAGATGTTTAGTTGGAGATAAGCCTACTAATTGGGATTTGATTCTAGCACAAGAAAAGCTTGCATTTAATAATTCTGTGAACATAAGCACTAAGAAGACACCTTTTGAGATTGTTATTCGAATGAATCCTAAGGGAACTACTAAATTGAGAGATCTAGACTTTGAGACAAAGAGTAGTGCAAAAGCTAAGGAATTTGTAGATTCATGAAGGCTTTACATGAGGAGATTAAAATGAATTTGGAAGATAACAATATGGAATACAAATAGAGATCTGATGAAAGGAGGAGATGTAAGGTTATGATTCTCTTGAAGAAGAGTAGATTTCTAGTTGGTACCTACAGTGAGATGAAGATGAAGAATTTTGGTCCTTGTAACAATCTAAAGAGGTTTGAGAGTGGAAATACTTTTGAAGTTGAATTGCAAAAAGACATGATATTTCACCTATATTCAACATTGCAGATATCTTTGAGTACTTTGAATCATATGATGAGCTGAAAGACAACTTAGATTATCCCAAGAAGAAAATAGATAACATTGAGAAGATCTTGGATAGTTGAATAAGTAAGAGTACCAAAGGAAAGGACTACATGGAATACCTAGTTCAATGGAAAGACAAAACAATTGAAGATAGTTTGTGGATCACACAAGTTGAGTTGGATCTCTATGATTCAGGTTAGAATACCAGTCATGCCTAATGTGGAACTGAGTTATTTATTAACTATAGGTGTCTAATGTAGGAGAATTTTAGGTCTTTGAGAAATCTTTCATCAACTAAAAACATTTCTTGTTTTGTATATCATGTTGAGGATTTGTTCTAAATCCTTGTCCCAAGCATGCAAGTTCTTATGTTTCATTTTCTTTAAGCTATGTGTCATTCTTTGTGGTCCTATTTATTGTTGTTTTCATCTAGAAAAGCTAGGTGTTCTAATTGGCATGGTTTCTATTGAATACATGGCACCTTGTGCAGTTAGGAGCTGACTCCTAACACACATGTGGACCTACCTTTAAGTGTGCATTGTTTCATATTTTCCTTTGCACAGATCTTGGCTTACTCTTCCAAGTATGGACCTATACTAGAATTAAATGCTTGATTAGCTGGCTTGTCACTTAGCTAGCTATAAAATAAGTTTGGTTAGATGTAGAAAAGTATTATGGAATGGTAGAAGATAATAGATAGAAGATGCAAGCTAAGGATTTGAGATTTAAAAATTATTGTTTTGTAAGGCCGCGACTCAGGAAGTCTCATATCCAGACATGTTGTGGTTTCTTTATATGTGAATTGAAATAATTACACCTACAAATATGTTTCATCTAGCCTTGTGTTCTCTGTGGCTTCACTGATTTGTGTATAGCTTTTGTGTGCATCTCTTAGCAGGGAATGTTGAGTGGTTTCAGTTGAGTTTATTACACATGTTTTTATTGAATCCCTATTGCTCCCTATGTCAAAATATGACATGCTATAACATGTTTTCCATATCTAGGTCCAAATTGATTAATTTGTAATCTACAATCTCTGGCAATATGTCCAATTTTTTTGCACTTATAACACATAATTCCATTTATTATGACATTTTTTGTTCCTAAAGGTCTATTAGCTGAAGGGTTAGTACTTCCATACATTCTATCATTATTATAACATCTAGATTTATTATATTCATTAGATTTGTGTCCATAAGCAAAGAAATTATAATAATAACCAGAAAAGGGTTTAGTATACTTACCTATACAATCCTTCTTCATGTTTCCAATTGATTACATTTAAATCATCTTCCATTAAATTACTTCTTTGTACTTCTTCAGGTTGTTCAGATTGATTAGGTACTTCTTTATTCAAATATTCTTGCTGATTAGGTTGTTATTTCACTAGATCTTGTACTTTAGTTACTTCAAATCCTTTAGATGATCCTCCTTCAATATATCCAATCCCTATTTTGTCTCTAAAAGGTTTTTGCGCCATAATTTTCTCATGAAACTTCTCAGTGCTTGAATATAACTTCTCAAGATGTTTTTTTGTTTGTGTAAGTTCTCCTTTTACAATAGTGTTGTACTTCTCAAGCTCTGTATGTTGTAACTTTGTAGTCTTAAGTTTAGATGTCACCTTGGTAAGTTTGGATTTCAGATCTTGACCTAGTGCAAGGCAAGAGAATCCACAAAGGAGATGTACTTGCCCCTAGAAATTAAGCACACACCATAATATAAATAATAACATAGAGATTTAGATCCATGAAAATGCCAATTATCATAATAGATGTTGGAAATCTTATTGGGAAGTAAGATACTAAGAGAGGTGGGGGTGGGTGAATCAAGATCTATAAAACTTTTTTCACTTCTTGAACAAAATTAAAGATTAACTACATTCACTCCTAATCCATCTCATAACTAGATCATATACCATATAATCATGAACTATAAAATTGAAACAAATCTAATTATGTACGAAATCCACCAACATGAAAATGTAAACACATAACACAAAGATTTTGGTAACCCATAACCCCTCCAAGGTGAAGGAATCTTCACTGCTGCAATAAAAAAGTTCACCCGTTAGGGCTACAATTTTTATCATTTTTGATGATCTACCTTGTGAGGGGTTTATTTAGTTAAAAGTATTACAAGACTATTAAGTCTACCTTGATTAAAGGATTTAAACTTTCAATGAAGTAAGCACTTTGTTAGGAGATTTAAGTAGGTCTATTAAAACCACTCTATTAAGATATTTTCCCTGATACACTTGTTATAATGTCTTAGTACCTGATCCTTTGGTTTTCTCTCATCAAGTTGATTACAGATCTTCTCTCTTCAATGTCTAAATTTGATCTCCTTATATGATTTGATTTATTTTCCCCTTCACTACTAGGTTGCTTTGCTTGATCTCTCTATCAAACTTAGCCTTCCTTTCTTTATCCTTAGCCTTTTCATGCATTCATGATCTTCCTTCCTATCCCATAATGATTTAGGATTCGATCCCCTCTTAAATAGACAATCGTGGAAGGTTCTAGATCAAAATCAATGATCCACAATTCATTCTTTTGCCACTTAGTCCCTCTAATTTTCTGATTGGTTACTTTGTCTTTCTATGGATCAATGCCCTCTGAAAAAAAATGTAATTAGCTCCTTGACTATCTCTACAATCCAAAAAGATCATGTATAAGTCATTTAAAATGAATTACATAAGTGTTTGTGTCATTACAAATACATATGCCAAAAATAGTTTACTCAACAATTGAATGTCCTGACGCTCAGTCGTACCTAACATTCATGTTGTCCCTTGAATTCTATAGGCTTGACATGTACTAACTCACTCAGTTTAAATTATTTTTACATTGCTCAGTCTCTATATGTTTCACTCAACATGTATTGTGACTTGATATCTACTAGGGTGCTCGACAACCTTTGACTTGTTTGACATATAGGGGAATATAAAAAAGTTCATGTAGCTCGACCTTCTTAGGATGGTTCGATCATAGTGATGAACTAGAAATGTTGCCTAGAAAATGACTAAGTGTTGTAAATTAATAGGTAATAAGGCTTAGAGATCAACAAATAGAATCATAAGATTTACATCCAACATGCCTGACTATAAGGCCTTCCAAGTTACAACCAAGTACATAAGCAATTACAATAATAATTTTGCAAGACCTCACAAGATCCAAACTCCTAGCTAGCCTAGATAATAATATGGTAGAGAACTCAATATAAACTTGTGCTCACAATCAACCAAGCAACCTTCTTGTTTCCTAAGCCCACACTTAGCTACCAACTTTGCTAAACTTCACTCTTCTCAGCTATTCCCTACTGAACTCCATGGTGAATGATTACGAATATTTACTCTAGACATCATAAGACCTCCCTACTTGCACTAAATCAAGCCATAAACTAGCCTATAAAGTTACAATAAGTGAACACTCATGTATTAAATAAACCATCAAGCCACAAGTTAGCTTGGCAACAAACATTAAATACATGAAATGATTAAATGCTTAGGACAAGTCCCATGTTTAGAATTCATAACTAACGCAAAAGACTACATAAGTGTATGTGCACTTAGACATAGGTCCAAGTGCCAACCAATGATCCAAATCCAAGAGTGCACATGCTAACTCCATCGGATTGAAGCTTGTGAATACAATCTCCAAAGTTTGCCAATAAATCAGGAAGACACTACTAGCAGCCACCAAAGTGGCTTTAACTCCAAGATGGTACTCCAAACTTCATGCACACTTAGGACAAGGTTCTAGAAAGTTCCTCAAACACTTCCTCAATTACATGAACCATAACTCTACAAATCTGAACTCGATGCTCCTACATTCTCAGATCTCAAATTTGACTAACTTTTATTTTCATCTTTTATCATGCTCATCTCCAAGTTTGTAATCTCGAGCCCATTCTTCAGAATATTTATCCTTCTTAAGATTATAAACTACTTCATTATCCTTGATATGATTATGTGACTCTTTCTTCTTGGATTAATATGACTCAATCTACTCTTTTAGTTTTTGAATGAATTCTTGTGCATCTCCAACTTTGATCTTCAATTTATTTCTATCTTCTGTAACTATATCAAGTTCCTCAAGGTCTTCCTCAAGATTCTTTTACAACTGATCCATATCCGTAGATATCTTACTCAAGTTTTTAGGCCTCCTCTAAGTAATTTTTCTTTAATACCAATTGTTAGAAAAATGGAATATTGAGGGGGGGAGGTGGTGTTCTACAAACTTTTGCCCAACTATGGATATCATTAAAAAACTTCAAACTTGCATATATAATCAAACTAAAACATAAATGTAACCACAACACAATGCAACTCATAACACTATTATTTTTTAATTAGGGAAACCCTGGTCAAGGGATAACCTCAGTGGGAATGGTATCCACAAAATGATCCACTAATCAAAAGTATATTGTGAAAGATATTGACCCTGTTAGGAGTCTATTGCATCCATATAGTGTATATGTCCTTATTAAAGGATTAGGCCCTGTTAGAAGCCTCAACCCTATTATGAGTTGGTATTACAATACAAAGGTATGCTAAAAGAGCCCACTACTCAAACAACCAATTATATCGTTACAATGATATCTAGAAGATAGATACAAAAACCATTTTTACAGTGTTGATATCTCCGATATCTAAAATGTCCTTGTAGCTATGTCTTGAAAACTAACCATGCAACTGTACTAATTTGTACCAGCATCAAATTTGCATCAATACAAATTATATATAGTATGCATTTAAATATTGTAACATTACATTACAATTCCACAATTTTGTAAACAAAAAGTTCTTCCTTTATACCAAAATAATTCATCCTATCGGCCTTGTTGCTTGATTATTTTCTAAACCTTTTAAATTATTTTTTCCATGTGTGGGTTAACATCTAGGACATCATCCCAACATGTATAAGTCATTTAATTTTATTCCCTAGGCGACTTGTATTGTTTTCCTACTCAAGAACTAGTATATGTGGAGGCTTGGGATCTTAATTTCATACAACACTCATACCTACTCCTTCATCATAGATAATTCACATGAAAGCTCAAGGCATTCAAGAATTTAAGTAAGAATTTTTTATCAAGCATTCAAGTATTCTTTGTGAGCATTTCCTCTTCAAGATCCAGTGTTTTTTTAGTCATCAAGGGTGAAGATCTACATTGAGACATTAAGCCATTTATCATTCTTCATCATGGAGGCACATTTACACCATGGATCCATGATGTTGTTTTGGTAGATCAATTACAATTGTGGAGATATCTTACTTTACACATATTGAATTCAATGTCTACAACATAAAACAAGGAAAAATCCTTATTGACAAGGGTTTTTACGAGCAAGGTGAATACTCACATTTAGCTTGTTTCCTTTACATACATTTACATTTCAATTCAAGGTTGATTCCTTAATCTAGGGCTTGAACAAAGCAATCCTTCATCAAACCAAAAACAAAAATCCAAATTTAATGTACACAAGAATAGGATAGCAATTTTTGGTTGCAAATTTGGAAATAACTCCCCAAAAGCTTTTGAAAAAATATGAGTTGATCTAGTTGTGGTATCCCAGGAAGATGGTAACCTCGCATAATTTGTTTTTCAGATGCTTTTCCACCAAGTTAGCCTACACCAAAAACCTTCACCAAAAAATCAATTTCTAGGTTTTTTGTTTCATTAAGGGTTTCATGATCATATTTTAAGTAGTAGGTCTAGATTTTCACTTTTCACAAAAAAATTCATCTTCCTCTACACATTTCAAGCTGAGTACTTTATCTTTCATTTTCTTTGATAATTTCATATCTTAATTGGGTTGTTTACATACATTTAGCATCTAGATTCACACTTCACATCTTACTTAGGAAATTAGCTCAATTTTGCATATATATTTACATACATCACACATGTGATAAAGAAGTATTTCTTTGTATAATGTTCCTTTTAGTCATTCAAATTAAGCATTGACATCCCTTCCTTTATTTGGGTCTTCCTAATATAATTTAAATTTGAAAGCGATTGTGCTTAGAAATATTCCTTGTCCCCATACACATATATAATGTTCTAGTCACATGAATTGGAGGTCTTTACCCCATTCGAGTGCTTCCATTACACTGCTAAACAATAGGGATTCGTGTTATAGATTGAATGCATCAATTACCTCAAAAAATTATATATACAGGTCCCATAAGTCAACCGCACGAGTGTGAGAGATTAGTTTGGTGCTAAAAAAAATAACATGAAAGATTAGGTAATCCAAAATCAAATTGTATAAAATGCTAAAATTTGAGGAAGTTACGTTGATAAGAATGCATAATCGAACATTAGGGAATAAGAAAGAAAAAATTATTGAAGTTCTAATACTTGCCTCCTTGTTTTTTTGTTCCCTTCCAGGAGGAGAAAAACAAGAAGGGAGATGATCCTCGTTCCCTTCCAGGAGGAGAAAAATAAGAAGGGAGATTATCCAAAAACCACCACAAAATAATAATAATAAATAAATAAGCATTTTTTTGGAAGAATATCAACTATATACTCATTGAATAAGCCCCCCAAAAGTCATTTTCTATATTTATCTAAAGGATATTCATACATAACTCTATAAGTTTAATAGGCCTCAATTACAAGACTTTTAATTTTTTGATACTATGGAGCTATACACTATTATGGAGTAAGGTGAGCTACTCAATGAGGTAAGCTACTTGTTTTGTCTTTTTGGGCTTACCTATTACTTTAGTTTTGTGTAGGAAAAATAATTAAAATGTGTTTTCTGTAGGACTATGGAAGGGTCCATCCCTCATATGTTCATCTTAAGAATGAAATTTTGTCTTGGCATCCTTGGGACAAATAAATACCTGAAGGATGAAATCATATTGGTGGCCTCAGGACGCACACGAATCCTTGTGACTAGAGCATAAAAAGAAGAGTGAAAAGGTAGAGAAGGATGATTTCAGTAGAAATAGATAGATTACAGGTAAAATAATTTAATGATAAATTTTCATTTTTCTAGGTTCTCTTAAAGGATTGTGAGCATACAAGGTTTCATCTATTAATCTTTCTATGTGAGCTCCTAGAGGATTTTACAAAACTTGTCATGGACAACTACAATGAGTGTGATTTGATGGATTTACTAGATACTTAGTTGAAACTCTACCTTCCCATGTGGATGGTGATTATGGAGTAGTGGGATATAGATACCATGTTGCTTAATCTCATGATAGGTGAGTGACCATTATGTTGATTAAATTTTTTTTAAAGAAAGAAGCAAAGTATCCTCTTCAGATTTATTACTTACCACACTTGCCTCCTTATTTCCTTCTTGTTTGCCTCCCTCATTGTTCTTTCGAGTCCACCAGTCTTTCTTCTTATATCTTGGATTCCCACAGTACCAAAAATCTCTTGGTTCCCTGGATTGAGACCTCTTTCCCTTTAATCTTCATCTTAATTCCCACTATTCTCAAAATTATTTCAACACTCATTCGTTCTGCCTATACTCTGTGTGTTCATGACACTTCTTGATGTAGATCCACCTAATCTTTTCCTACAAGTTTCCTCACTAAGAATAACACCAATAACATCATCCAATTTTAGGGTATTAGAACTAGAAACAAAGTTACTCACAATGATTACCAAGCCATTCCAACTTTCAAACAAAGAACACAAAATCAAGAGAGCCTAATTTCTTTATCAAAATTGATATTTATAGAAGATAACTTACTAGTAACTATATCAAACTCATTTAAATTATCAGAAACCAACCCACCTTCTTCCATCTTCATATTAAATAAATGCTTAAGGAGAAATACCTTGTTTGAAGCAGAGGACTTTCCATGCAACTTTGCTAGGGTTTGCATCAACTCATGAGTCATCTTTTCTTTCATAATATTAAATGTCACTAATTGTGCCAGGCATAAAAAAATACTTCCAAGTGCCTTTATGCCTAAAATATCCTAGTCCTCATCTATCATAGCTACCAATTTGTTGGATTTTCCTTGCAATGACCTCCATAAATCCCTCTGATAAAGATAATCCTCCATTTTCATTTTCCATAACTGAAAGTTTTACCCATTAAACCTCTCAACCTTCAACTTACCCTCGTCTACCATTGCTCCCACTCAATTGTGAGACTTTCCTATAGAGGATAATTGAAACAACCTTGCTCTAATACCACTTTTTAGGATTAATGAGATCGAAATAAAAATTATCTGCAAATATATCGACTATCAAAAAATAATAAAGCACATAGAAGAGACAAAAGACACAAATATTTAACATGGTTCACTCGATTCCTGGGCTACGTTGACCAAAAAATGAGCCCAATATTCTAATTATCTAGTGATTATAACTTGATTACAATCTATAATCCCTTACAACTCAATGCCACTGCAAGAAGTTACAATCTCATCATACATCATAAAATCCCTAACCTTAAGTCATTTTATACAAGCTTTTTGTTGCTTACAGAATTAGGGTTAGAATAAGCCAAATAATAGAAAAAAATATAACTCTCAACACCTTTTACAATAGTAAATTCAATTTTTTTTAGTTTCAAGGGCACTGCCCCCCAACCTCACCCTATATTAAGATAAGGAGCACCTATGGGGCCATCAACCCTAGGACTCGACAAAGGGTGCTACTACCAAACCCCTGTAGAAAAAATTGGGGAGAAACCACACAGAATGAAGTGGGGGATAAATTAATCTTCGAGTCTCATCAGACTCCACATAACAACAAAGATGTTGAAAAAGAGCCTTGTAGTGGTAAAAAAATGTAGAAACATGCTGGGAGGAGGAGTAGACACTAATAGACCTAGGCAATGATAAAGTATATCCTCCTTAATGATGGTGTTGGTCATCCCTACAATCCTAACACTAGGACCACAAGTTTTGATATGTTTGGTGGGTCTACTGCCATAGACTCAAAAAAAATAGGATGACACCAATCATGCAAATAAAGACACTAGGAACCTCAAGTATCAAGGTCACAATATAAAATATTAACTAGAAAATAGTAACCCATGAATTATTATTAAAATATTAACTAGAAAATAGTAACCCATGAATTATTATACTCTGGATTATGATAAAAATGTACTTCATTTTTTTGCACATCATTATATGATGAAGATGTTGATATTTATCTCTTCTCTATGTTTTTTAACACATAGCAAAGTGTTTTTACTTTATCGCCAACAAAAATTGTGCTAGTTCTCCAAACATGGGGCAGAATTCTCGATCCTTACTGATCACAAAAAAATAGCTATGAGACACATCTGACTACTTGAGTTGGTGGCATGAATTAGGAACACATATGAGGGTACCCAAGTGAAGATAATATAAAAGGAGACCTATGAGACTACTATGATAGGCCATAGGGACTAGGGTGTTGTAGAGATCTAGAATATATTCTTAGAAAGTGCCAATTAGGAATATGACATCCTATGTATCTAGGTCAAGGATCTCATATGGTATATAAAGGCTATAGAAGTGACCCTAATGGTGATCATATTCATACCTAATTGTGCTATTTATTGGAGGCCTTGAGGAGGATGAGGTAGTAAGAAAAAACTTTAAGAGATGAGTTGACTACCCATGCAAATAAAATAAATTTCTAGAGGGATATCATTTCATATATGATTTGGATGAGCTAAGGCCACTCTATACATGAAGAACATCAACCATGATATTCTATTCCACATAACTCTTGTTAGAGTCTTAGTTGACTCTACAATATCCTCAATATAAAATGAAAGACCAAGATAATTTCTACAAGAGAATGTCAACATAATTGCTTAAGATGAAAGAATGCTTTTTACAAAATAGGCCTACTTATATAGGCAAGAAAATATGGGACAATAATGAGTATTAGATGGAACATAAAGAAAAATACTTATAATTTTGACTAGCAAATTTCCTATCACAAATTCCTAGCATACTATTCTAAAATATTTAGAAATTGGAGAGCCTATATTTTATTGGCAATGCCGAAATAAGTGTTTTTCATCTACAAATTCCTAATGAGCGAAGATCTAGATTATGATTGACATTTAGATCCTCTTATTTAGTTTTATATCTTGAGAGAATTTTAAATCTCTTCCAACATCCTTAGCCACAATAATTATTAGGGATAGTGAAAAGGGCCCCCACTACCTAAAACTATTGGAATCCTTGAAGGATTTTCCTAGAGATTAATTTAGGGAGACATAGAGTAGATGAGTAGAGATATGCTTCAAGACCTAATGAATCCATTTTTTGTCAATCCAAATGCCTTAAGGATCTTACAAGTAAACTTGTGGTCAACTTTTACATAGGCATTTTTGATATATATCTTTATAAGAATATCAAGACTTATTGATTTCAATTAAATGAATGAAATTTTAAGATACGATGACACCATCTAAGGTGGATCTTCTACAACAAAAAAAAACTAGTATGTTCCTTTCAGAAGATATTAGGTAGGATATTTTTTAACCTATTGGCCAATACCTTAGCCTTGATTTTGTATAGAATATTACAAATGCAGATTGGTCCCAAGTGATCTAAAGCATTACCATTTTGTATCTTAGGAATAAGTACAATAAAGACACTACTAATTTCCTTTAAACTTTGCTCATATTTCTATTAGCCTCCAATGCCTCCATTAATTCCACACCTACAATGTTCTAGTATTTGAAAAAAAAAAACTAGTTGAGAAGACATATGGTCTCAAAGCTTTTCAAGATGTTGTTGTGTTAGAGCCTCTTCAACTTCTTCTAATGTAAAGCTTGCATTCAAGGCTCCATTTTGGGGCCAAACTTATCATTTTAAGGACATGTATAATGAGTTTGTGTTTTGCATTAATATATGATCCATTCAAATAGCTCAAGAGACCAAAAACATAAGATACTAATTGACTAGCTATCTCCTTCACATCTTCAATGAAGAATCTATTTGATCTTTTTCAACTCAAGATTCTATTTAAACCCCAAATTTTATTAGGCACATCATGAAAAAAATGGGGTTCTTGTCCCCCTTTGCTAACCATGGTTCTTTTGATTTTTGTCTCCAAAAGATTTCCTCTTTAGTAATAGGTCCCTTTTAATTCTAAAATTGTCCTAATCTATCTAATTCCTCCATACTATTTGACCCAATGAGTGCCAAGTTGCAACATAAATTTTTATACATGTAACAACCTGCTCGGGAACACAAATGGTAAGAAGACACTACCTTCTGACTGCATGGTTACCTAGTCAAGCTTCCACTCCCATTGTGCAGGGAAGATAATGAACGATTCACAAACGAGTAATCAAACATAAAGCATTCCTAGGATAGGAATCCTAAAAGCCCAAACTACCTCAAAGGTAACACATACGACTCAAGAAGATTAGATACTCCAAAAGAAAGAACACTCAATCCAATACCAACATCGCATTACAAACAACATACATATATCAAGAATATATAAAATCACCAAAATCATAAGATAAAGTCAATGAAAGATATCCACCTCAAGTCAAGGACCACATGACAAAAGTACAATATCCACAAACCACCAATCACCATCAATGAAAGTAAATAACCACATTAAATGCATCCAACAATAAGTACACCACCAGAGGTACAAACAAAATCTATAGAGGAGACTTAGGCTACATTCTAGGGAGTGTCATCATGTGGTCAAACTACTTGAGTTACCTTGGACAGGTCTCTCAATAGACCCTAGATTCTCAAGTGTTGAGTTACCCTGGACTGGTTACTTTGAACCCCAGACCCTCAATGTGACACATGTGGAACCAAAGAACCCTCCCTAAAAGACGAGGCAAACCAGTCATGTTGTCATCTCATTCCCATCCTTAGTCTATACAAGAACTCAAGGCATGAATGGAGAAAATATCTCTAACTTATCTTTTTGGTGTGTTTCCCCAAAACATTAATTACTAGATTATTACTTATTACATAATTTACAATAGGTTACCCTGGCATTGACTACTTCGGGTCCCATACCCCTATTGCAAGCCACTCCCAAAGACATGTACCTAGACAACCTCTCCTAAGTACATAAAACACAGTTGTGCCCCATACCATAACACCCATAAAGATCAAACTTGATTCCTTAATAGGCAACCTGAAAATAAGTTGGTCCTCCCAACCCAAGTAGACATAAATGCACCACATAAAAAAACTCATAAATGCTCTTTTAGATTTAAAAGAAAACACAAGCTCATCATAATATTCAGAATAGATATACGTCATTAAAAAAATCACAAAGACAACCTCTGGTGCACATCCTAACTTGGCCAACTAAACAACCCACAAAGAAAAATTATCAAGAAAATAAACATCACAAGACTATAAATAGAATATTAGAAAACACATAGTTTTTAGCCACATGATTTAATTACACCAATTTGTCTTATTTAGTTTGGCTCATAAGAATGTGTTTAGAAATAAAGTAAGAATGTACATGTTAATATAAATTGTTATGCTAATAAACTTATTTAAAACAATAAGTATTTAAATATCCAATCTTTTTGTGCATATAAAAATATCATGAAATATTATCATGTTTTTAATTTAAATAATCCTAAATCATAAATTATTTAATTAATAACATAAATGTATATTATTAGATTAAATACTAATATCAATTTCATTTCTGAAATATTAATTTGAGTTTTACTTTTCCTTTAATTCATAATGCAACTAGAGATAAAATTATAAATTTAATTGAATTATTTATAATTTCTCTCAAAGTCAAATAGTTATTAAACTAGATGATTACAAAGTGAACTCTACCACAACTTCTCTTAAAATATAATAAAATTCTAAATATTTATTTATTAACCTCCCTCTTGCATTAATAAATATTAAATTATTTATATGCAACTAAGAGTTTAATTAGGCTTAAATAATCACTAATACTAATATTCACTTTATAATTAAATGGATAATGTTTATTTAATTTTAAAAATTAATATATTATTATTATTTTAAAAATAAATAAATCTAAAAATTAAATTATATAAAATAAAATTACACATGCACTTAGTATTTTTGCGTGTTTTTGATCTCTCAAATCATGCAATCACACTATAGTTAGTTTTTCTATTTTTAGCATATTTGTTTTCACATGCATGTAACCATACTATACTTAGCTTTCTATTTCTAGCATATTTGTTTTCACGTACATGTAACCATACTATACTTATCTTTCTATTTTTAGCACATTTGTCTTCACATACATGTAATCATACTATACTTAGCTTTATATTTTTAATATATTTATTTTCACATGCATGTATACATTTAGTTACAACGTGTTTTCTTTTGAATTAATCTTTTTTCTTTCCAAATAAATATTGCAATTAAATTATTTTAGATGTAAGAAGAATATTCATCTATATTTAGAAAATTTGTGATAATCACATAGTTCTAATGACAAATTTAAAGTTGAAACCCTAACTATTCAATTTATTATTTTCTTCCAATTTTCAATAATCAAATTTTTGTTATATTAGAAAAGGGTTTATAAGAATAGTCACAATAATTTTTTACAATTTTTCTGTAATTTTCTTCAATCAAGTTTTTTTGGTTAATAAGTTTTCCTTTTTCAAAATCTACAACATAATTCTTTATTCAACAATCAATACAGTAAATTAATAAGCAATATGCAAACCCCAGGAAGACATGAAGTAAATAGATCTTTTAATGAAATTCTACAATGAGTTTTCAAACCCTACCTCAAAACCACAACTAAAATCTGAGACAATCTGTGAATGCATGCAAATCCAAACCCTCTAAAAATTTTCACAATTCTTTTGATCTCATTCTGAATTTTGCACCCAAAAATCTGTGTCATTGCAAAATGAGCTCTAGATCTCTGATAAAGAGTTATCCCCTAAATTGGGACTCTAATTGTGCAATCACGGGAAGGAGCTCACTGATCAATTATTATTTATTACTTGTTATCTTTTACCTTTTCATGCACAAGTATTTAGATATTTAATTAAAATATCTTTATTAAATTAATTAGCTTTCTCTCTTTAATTAATTTTTGAAGCGTTTTTAATAATATATTTATTAATTTAATTAATAACATTATTTAGAGTTTATTATTAAAAATAAAACTCTTAAATAATTATCATTAAATTAAATAAATATAACTATGCCACAATTAGATGTATAACTTTATTTTTAAATTTCATTGTTTTATATTTTATTTTTCTCTAGTTTATTAATTAGTGCAAACACTAATTAAAGCATAGTTTATTATTTAAATTAATAATAATAACCAAAGCTCGTTGTTTAAATGCAACTCTAATTTAATTATTATTAAAAAATAATTATAATAAAGTAATATTAAATCTTTAATATTTTAATATTTTAATTCTCTTTTTGTCAAACTTCTTAAATTAGACTTTTTAATTAAATCTTTTAAATTGAAGTACATATTTAACTAATTAATAATTAATTAAATATCATCATATTCTAATTTCTTTTTACCAATTTTCTAAATTTAGACTTTTAAATTAAAGCACATATTTAATTAGTTTTTTAATTAATTAAATATTCTCATGCTTTAGTATTTTCTTTTTAATCAAATAATATTTAATAATTCTCAATATTATATGATTAACTGAAATATTATAATTAAATCATTTACCAAATAAATCACATAGCGAAATCCACATAAAAACAACATTAACAAAATAGACCAAAGCTCAAAATCAAACAACACAGACAAAGATAAACTCGCAGGTTTAAAAAGGGTAGATAGTCTATTACGAGTCCTCCTTGTAGGACAAGTATTTAGTCTATGTCTGGGATTGGACTTGATCATTATCTTCTCATTCTCACCATTTGAGTATTTTTAATAGGGCATACTCATCTTGAAAATTTAGGGAAGTCGATGCCTGGTACTTACATTCTACATAAAAGATGAAAAGGTACATGTATATAAATATATCTAAACTAAACAGCAATGAAAGGGAGTGGTACATTATGTAGATCTCGACTAGTAGATGACTACAACTCCCTCCCTTAACCACATCAAACATGAGAAATAGAAAGATAAAACAGACACACGCACCATACACATGCAAGTATGGAGTAAGTACCATAATAACTATAAGTCAAACATCAAATGCTTAGATAAAATAATGTATCGTTACGAATATGAAGTAATCATCATTAATGCATCATCCGACATTGCTATGAAATAAATCACAGTTATTAACAGCAAATCATTAAAGCCTCATTAATGCACCAATAACTATAATCATTAAACAATATGTAAAATATAGTCAAGTAAGTAATCATTGTTGATATATCTCTAATCCAAGTTATGTAATAATATCCTTGAAACTAACACATCCATGAAATAGGCATAAACATAGTTTAGTAAATATAATAGAAAAGTAAACTATGTATGGGCACTACATCCACTCGTCCTAGAATTAGGCTTACTCCTGGAAGCCTATTGCAATGACTAGGGTAACTAAAAGTCAAAGAGTACTATCTACTATGTCAAACAAAAAGGTCATTTGAGAAACTAATACCGAAAGGGTTAATTATGTGTACACTTTCAGCCACTTAGAGCAATATGATTCTAATTTAATAATAAACCAAAAACCATATTGATCCAACATTCATCTTTTTAGCAAATACAGAAATAAATCCCCTAAAATACTCCAAATAAAAGATCAACATCTCTAAATCCATTGGAAAACATAAAAGTTATAATGCATAGACAAATCAAGAGTTAAGAACATAAATGTTACAAGTTTCCAAGTTTCATGTTCAAAAGTTTCACTACTAATTTTTTTGTTCAAGATGTTTAGGTTCAAGTTTGATGTTAATAAATGTTTGTTGTTTAAATCATGTTTCAAGTTTACTAATTACTCAAGTGATGGCGCACAATATGCCTAGAATTCCCAATGTTGAAACTCAAGCTCTAATACCAAATGTAACACCTCACTTGAGAACTCAAATGGTAAGAAAACACCACCTCCTGACCAGACAGTTACCTAGTCAAGTTTCCACTCCCACCGTGCAGGGAAGATAATGAACGATCCACAAATGCCCAATTAAACATAAAGCATTCCTAGGATAGGAATTCTAAAAGCCAAAACTACCTCAAAGGTAACACATACTACTCAAGAAGATAAGATATTCCAAAAGAAAGAACACTCAATCCAATACTAACATCGCATAACAAACAACATACATATACTAAGAATATATCAAATCACCAAAATCATAAGATAAAGTTAATGAAAGATATCCATCTCAAGTCAAGGACCACATGACAAAAGTACAATATCCACAAACCACCAATCACCATTTAATGAAAGTAAATAACCACATTAAATACATCCAAAGGTACAAAAAAATTTTATATAGGAGACTCAAGCTACATTATAGGGAGTTTCATCACATGGTCAAACTATTTGAGATACCCTAGACAAGTCTCTCAATAGACCCCGAACCCTTAAGCATTGAGTTACCCTGGACTGGTTACTTTGAACCCCAGACTCTCAATGTGACACATGTGGAACCAAAGAACCCTCTCTAGAAGATGAGGCAAACCAGTCATACTATCATCCCATTCCCATCCTTAGTCTATACAAGCATTCAAGGCATGGGTAGGGCAAATATTTCTAACTTATCTTTTTAGTCTGTTTTCCCAAAATATTAATGACTAGATTATCACTTATTACATAACTTACAATAGGTTACCCTGGCACTGACCACTTTGTGTCCCAGACCCCTACTGCAAGCCACTTCCAAAGACATGTACCTAGACAACCTCTCCTAAGTACATAAAATATAGTTGTGTCCCATACCATAACACTCATAAAGATCAAACCCGATTCCTTAACAGGCAACCCAAAAATAAGTTGGTTCTCCCAATCCAAGTAGACATAAATGCACCACATAGAAAAACTCATAAATGCTCTTTTAGATTTAAAAGAAAACACAAGCTCATCATAATATTCAGAATAAATATGTGTCATAAAAGAAATCACAAAGACAACCTCTGGTGCACATCCTAACTTGGCCAAATAAACAACCACAAAGGAAAATTATCAAGAAAATAAACATTACAAGACTATAAATAAAATATTAGAAAACACATACTTTTTAGCCACATGATTTAATTCCACCAATTTCTCTTGTTTAGTTTGGGTCATAAGGATGTGTTTTGAAATAAAGTAAGAATATACGTGTTAATATAAATTGTTATGCTAATAAACTTATTTAAAATAATAAGTATTTAAATATCTAATCCTGCTATGCATATAAAATATCATGTAATATTATCATGTTATTAATTTAAATAATTTTAAATCATAAATGATTTAATTAATAACATAAATGTATACTAGTAGATTAAATAGTAATATCAATTTCATTTCTAAAATATTAATTTCACTTTTAAGTCCAATATTAATATTTACTTTTCCTTTAATTTATAATGCAACTAGAGATAAAATTATAAATCTAATTGAATTATTTATAATTTCTCTCAAATTCTAATAGTTATTAAACTAGATGGTTGCAAAGTGAACTCTACCACATCTTCTCTTAAAATATAATAAAATTCTAAATATTTATTTATTAACCTTCCTCTTGCATTAATAAATATAAAATTATTTATATGCAACTAAGAGTTTAGTTAGACTTAAATAATCACTAATACTAACATTCATTTTATAATTAAATGGATAATGTTTATTTAATTTTAGAAATTAATAAATTATTATTATTTTTAAAAATAAATAAATCTGAAAATTAAATTATATAAAATAAAATTACACATGCAATTAGTATTTTCGCATGTCTTTGATCTCTCAAATCCTGCAATCATATTAGATACTTAGTTTTTTTATTTTTAGCATATTTGTTTTCACATGCATGTACTTATACTATACTTAGCTTTCTATTTCTAGCATATTTGTTTTCACATGCATGTAACCATACTATACTTTGCTTTCTATTTTTAGCACATTTGTTTTCACATGCTTGTAACCATACTATACTTAGCTTTCTATTTTTAGTATATTTATTTTCACAAGCATGTATACATTTAGTTATAACGTGTTTTCCTCTCAATTAATATTTTGCTTTTCAAATAAGTATTGCAATTAAATTCTTTTAGATATAAGAAGAATTTTCATCTATATTTAGAAAATTCTTGATAATCACATAGTTATTATGACAAATTTAAAGTTGAAACCCTGATAGTTCAATTTATTGTTTTCTTCCAACTTTCAATAATCAAATTTTTGTTATATTAGAAAAGTGTTTATAAGAATAGTCACAATAATTTTATACAATTTTTCTATAATTTTTTTCAATCAAGTTTTCTTGATTAATAAGTTTTTCTTTTTCAAAATCTACAACATAATTCTTTATTCAACAAACAACACAATAAATTAATAAACAATATGCAAACACCTAGGAAGACACAGAGTAAACTGATCTTTCAATGAAATTCTACAACGAGTTTTCAAACCCTACCTCAAAACTACAACTAAAATCTAAGACAATTTGTGAATGCATGCAAATTCAAACCCTCTGAAACTTTCCACAATTCTTTTGATCTCATTCTAAATTTTGCTCCCCAAAACCTGTATCATTGCAAAATGAGCTCTAGATCTCTAATAAAGAGTTTTCTCCTAAATTGGGGCTCTGATTGTGCAATCATGAGAGGGAACTCATTGATCAATTATTGTTTATTACTTGTTATCTTTTACCTTTTCATGCACAACTTTTTAGATATTTAATTAAAATATCTTTATTAAATTAAATTAATTAGTTTTCTCTTTTAAATTAATTTTCGAAGCATTTTTAATAATATATTTATTAATTTAAGTAATAAAATGATTAAGATTTTATTATCAAAATAAAATTATCATGAAATTAAATAAATATAACTACGCCACAATTAGAACTATAACTTTATTTTTAAATTTCATTCTTTTATATTTTATTTTCCTTCAGTTTATTAATTAATGCAAGCACTAATTAAAGCATAGTTTATTATTTAAATTAATAATAATAATCAAAGTTCATTGTTTAAATGCAACTCTAATTTAATTATTATTAAAAATAATAATTATAATAAAGTAATATTAAATCTTTAATATTTTAATATTTTAATTCTCTTTTTGTCAAACTTCTTAAATTAGACTTTTTAATTAAATCTTTTAAACTGAAATACATATTTAATTAATTAATAATTAATTAAATATCATCATATTCTAATTTCTCTTTACCAATTTTTTAAATTTAGACTTTTAAATTAAAACACATATTTAATTAGTTTTTTAATTAATTAAATATTCTCATGCTTTAGTATTTTCTTTTTAATCAAATAATATTTAATAATTCTCAATATTATATGATTAACTGAAATATTATAATTAAATCATTTACCAAATAAATCACATAGTGAAATCCACATAAAAGCAACATTACCAAAATAGACCAAAGCCCAAAATCAAACAACACAGACAAAGATAAACTCACGGGTTTAAAAAGGGTAGACAATTTGTTACGAGTCCTCCTTGTAGGACAAGTATTTAGGCTATGTCTGGGATTAGACCTGATCATTATCTCCCCATTCTCACCATTTGAGTATTTGTAATAGAGCACACTCATCCTGGCAATTCAAGAAAGTTGATGCTTGGTACTTACATTTTGCATAAAAGACGAGCATGTACATTTATATAAATATATCTAAACTAAACAAGCAATGATAGGGAGTGATACATCATGTAGATCTTGACTAGTAAGTGACTACAACTCCCTCCCTTAACCACATCAAACATGACAAACAAAAAGATAAAACAGACACATGCACCATACACATGCAAGTATAGGGTAAGTACCATAATAATTATAAGTCAAACATCAAATGCTTAAATAAAATAATGCATCATTAAGAATATGAAGTAATCGTCATTAAAGCATCATCTAACATTGCTATGAAATAAATTACATTTATTAACAACAAATCATTAAAGCATCATTAATGCACTAGTAATAATAATCATTAAACAACACATGAAATATAGTCAACTAAGTAATCATTGTTGATATATCTCTAGTCCAAGTTATGTAATAATGTCCTTGAAACTAACACATCCATGAAATAGGCATAAACATAGTTTGGTGAATATAATGGAAAAATAAACTATGTGTGGGCACTACACTACAACTCTACAACCAAAGAACTACTTTGGTTGACAATACAAATTAATGAAATGTTGAAGACATTCACCAACATCCTAACCATGTTGCAAACTACAGTAAAGTGTAAATAGATCTTTCATATATTACTCAAAAATATATGTATTTGTAGTCAAGTTTAATGATTAAGAATGATTGTACATGGAACATTAATTCTATTTGACGATTTTTCTTTTTTCTTGCATAACTAATATAACATACATAGTTTTTTTCTTACATGACAAATATATCCAATCTTACAATATTAATTTTAAATTTTTTTTTTACAATTTTAGCGTAAAATTTTTTTTATATCAAAATTAACATCAATATTCATTCATCATCGTAATTTTAAAAATTAAATACCTTATTTTTTATTTTATTTTTTGATTGGTAAATGGCCAAGGCCTTGATTAATTTTATTAATTTAATAAATAAATTACAATAGCTTTACTCTGTTCAAATGGGCATTGGTAGGAAAGAACAGAGAAGAAAACCTCTAGTCTAGCTTGGGACAAACGTCCTATATTATTACATCTTAAAAGGGGCATATCCCAGTTAAATCACCACTTATCAATACATAATTTTAAATTACAACATATAAAGGGGCATACCCCTAATAGTTTACGTCCGCTTTGTTTACATTTATCAATACATTTGTCAGGTTCCACCTGGTCTAGAGTCGAAAACCACCTCTGTGTTGGCATACCTCCCGCACTGAACACACATTCCTCCTACTCAACTTTATCAATCAACAAGGTTTAAAAACATATTAAACTAAAAAAGAAAATGTTAGCCATCCAAGGACTCCAAGAGGATTTGATATCCTATCTTAGTTAATATTTATTAACCAATATACATATCATAAAACAACAACTAAAATGATAGATAACCAATATAAAAGAAACCCTTAAATTAATCCTACAATAAGGAAACCAGAAAAGAATATTATATGAGAAATATATCTTGGTTTCCTCTTAGTAGCTTAACCACATCATCTGCAACACAATTAAATTGAAAAGTAAGATAATACATTGAGCTCCATCAAATACTACCAACCTTCAAATTAATACCATGAAAATTAGTAAACCATGTTCTAAATTCAATTTTTGTTGATTGAATTTGGATGTAATCCTTTAACCTCTTAACAACTCTATTAATGGTAAGTTAAATCCATCCAAACCAAGTTGGAGCTCATAGCCCGAATGCCAAACCAATGAATCCAAAAAACAAAGCACACGAGGGAGAGCAATAACTTCATAACAAACCAAAATTTTAATAATACTAAACTATTTATATTAATCTTTAATAATGTTTAAACCAATATACAAAGAATGTAGAATTCCTGTCTTGAATACTAAAAGGAACCACTACAGCCATCCAAGTCTAAGTATACATCAGATGCATAACCGAATATGACCAAAATACACAGTCGATGATACATAGTCTATACAGTAAACACCAGACCAGTACTAATTTAATGAAAAACCAAAACCTAAAACACAAGGGCCACATCTAAGATGAGAAAAAACAAAATACATCTCGCCCCATAGAACCATCTAAGACACAGTAGAGACCAAAATTTAAAACAACAAAAAACCAACCTCACTGAAACAACCATTACTTTTTCCAATAGAACATAATCACTTCAACAACATCACTTGCAGTATCTGCCTTGAAGAAAGGAGAGAGCTCAAAAGTGGATTTCTCCCTGCTTGTCTTCTCAATATCAGGTGTGTAGAAATCCAAAATGTCAAGGTTACCAAATGTCACTCCAGGGTGAATGTATACCTTATGAATTTTGAGACAATTAACTACCCACCCATGCCCTATCACAGGAGCAATCTTCCTCCATCCCATTAAAAGTGGTAGCAGGGTTCCATCTTGGGCCAAGCCATGTTAAAGGTAGCCCTATCTCTAATGATTAGGGTCGGGTACCTAGGAATATTAGCAATGTCCAGACTCCTCGAAGGGTGCTCCATGTACATTTCAGGGAGCGAAAGACATAAGTCCTCATCCAAACCCATAATGGCCTCCTCAATACCTTTGCACTAGGTTGATTGGAAGATATTCAGGCACAGACAGATCATAGCCCACTTTTTGAAACCAATTCTTGACATGAAACCTATAAAAGTTCCAAATACATCACTATAAATCCTCCACGAGTGGTCATACTTGAATACTCCTCCAACCGCTCGACTGGCAGCAATTCTTGTCATGCCATCTATTGGCCTAAGAATATTGTTCCACCTTTCTAGCTTTACATTCCTAATAAAAGCCATCATTCACACTTCAAACGTATGTAATACACAGATGTTTGTATCCATATTCCAATGCTACAAACCCTTCCCGATAATGACAACAAAAGGAGAAATAGACAACGATCCAATAGCGAAATATCTTGAAAGAACTAGAAGCCAAGATTAATAGATAAAACTTCCCAATACCACCTCATTATGAGGTGACAATCTGTCCTCTACTTAAGTATTAATGGACACTAATACTAATGAATACTCTATCCTAGGTTCATGGGTCCATGTCTACCTTTTATAGTTCATGATGGTGCTTGAACACCCCTAATGTCAAAACATTATCTTGCAACATAAAAAACCCTAGGTGCTCGTAATTCCTATACCAATAAAATGTGCAAGCTCTAATAACAAGAGTAGAACACCTAAGAATGCATGGCTTCATGGGTAGATTATATAAGTTACTTGGTACCCTCCTTTAAACATTTAATAATATAACTTCAAATTAGGAAAGTTTAATAATAAAATGGAGCCTAAGATCTAAAATTGGAAAAAATAATACCATCAGTCCTTGCATTAGCTAATAAATTTGCCTTTGAGTTACCTTCTCTATAGATATGACAAATCCTTATATCTTCAAATTTGTCAAGCAAAAGGATAACTTCTTGTAATCTTGAATTAAGGATACAATTAGGAGTTGATTACTTCCTAATTGCATTTAAAATAATCTGTGAGTCACCCTCAATAATAAGTTTAGGTACACCTAGATGTAGACAAATATGCAAACCTTCTTCCAAGCCTGCAAACTTAGCTAGATTATTAGTGGTAGGGTTAATGGACATAGCCTTTTTGGCTAGCCATTTACCTAAGTCATCATTTATGATACATCCAATACCAACCCCCCCTGGGTTGCCTCTTGCAGCTCCATCAAAATTAAGCTTTGTCCATCCCTTCAAAGGGGGAAACCATTTTCAATTTCTCCTAGCCTCCTTATTCTCCATAGGGTAGACCAGCAGAGGATTGATCAATTTGGGCAAGAGCTTCTTGATTGATCCATCCCAAAAGGAAAAGGAACCTGCTACCCTTCTAGATTTCCTGAGATAGGAGTTAACATTTTGTATTAAGCTCACTTCAATCTTTAGAATCAACTCTTTTGCATTCATCTCTTTATTGTAGAAAATCCTCCTATTTCTTTCTTTCCAAATTTCCCACATGAGAATAGATAGACTAATATTCTAGAGTTTAATGTAGACACTCTTGCAAATGTGAGTTGGCCATCCAATAAGAAAATCCTTAAGATTTCCAGAGAACGAAGAGTACCAACCGAGTTTATGTATGAGCTAAACCCAACACTTACAAGAGTAAGGACAATTATAAAGGAGGTGGTCAACATTTTTACAATCATTTTTACAAAGAAAACATCTCGACAGGCCTTCCAGACCAATTCTCTTGAGTCTATCTGCCGTTAGAATTTTGTTTTGAAAAGCTAACCATAAGAAAAAACCTACTTTTGGTAAGCAGGTAGCGTCCCAAAATAGCTGAAGAGGAATCTCCACTTCCTCCCATCTTTTGGAATTAATGAGGGTTTTATATCCATTTTTAACACTATATTTTCCATCATTAGATGTAGCCCAAATCAGTTTATCCTTCCTCTCTCACTGTTTGATCACCCTAGTAGAGATGATCTTTTTATATGCTATAGCCTCCTCAGGATCCAAATCTACTCCATCCAATGATTTCCAGCTCCAAGTAGCTTTATTATCCAAATTGGACTTTGTCTTATAATCTCTGACTTTCCTTCCCCAACAATTAATAATTTTTTCTTTGAGACTGACTGGGACAAGACCACTATCTATAGGTGGGAGTCCATCCCAAGAATCTTTCCAAAAAAGAGCTTCTTCACCTTTGCCAACATCCCAAGTAAGAAATTTTCTAACTAAATGTCGACACCTAATCATGAAATTCCAACTTTTTGAACCCTTCGGGAGTCACTTCATTTTGAAGACCGACCTTGGGTCATTTGCATTAAGATACTTATTGAACAAGATTTTAGCCCATTTGTGCTCTCTTTTTGAACATAGACGCCAAACCAATTTAGCCCCTAATGCCTCATTTTGCCATAAAAGGTTCTTAATGCCTAAACCACCGAGCTCCTTTGGTTTACAAACTTTATCCCATTTAATTAACACCAATTTTTTGGATTCCACGTAATTGTTCCATAAAAAGTCTCTAAGTTTGGCTTCAAACTTGTGGAAAAGATGTTTAGGAAGGGGAAGACTGGAAAGAGGATAGGTCAAAATCACAGATAAGATCGATCTTATCTTGATGCTCTTACCTACTTTCATGAGCCATTTGTCTTTCCAGTTACCGATCCTGGCTTCCATTTTTCCCCAAGTGTTATGCCATACCTTCCTAGATTTCGTGCTCTTTTCTAAATCTATACTGAGATACTTACATGGAAAGAGACCTTTTCTATACTCCATTATTTGACAAATTTGATTTTCCATCTTTTCATCCGTATTGATTAAAAATATTTCTAATTTAGCTTCATTTACTTTTTGCCCGGAGGCTTTCATATATCCATCAATGATTAATTTGAAATTAATTGCCTCCTACTGTGAGCTGTCTCCTGGTAAGATTGTATCATCTGCATATTGTTGATGCATAATGTTAGGCATATTCCTAGTAACAGTTACCCTTTTTATGTCTTTATTCTTCTAAGCTTTCGAAATAGCTCTTCCAAAAGCTTCAGCCATAATAATGAAAAGAAATAGGGGTAATGGGTCCCCTTGTCTTATTCCCCTTGATATTTCGAAAAAACCTTCAAGCTACCCATTGATAAGGACAAAAATCTTGGTGGTGGAGATACACTTAAGAAAAAGATTGATCCATTGACAAGAGAAGCTAAATGCTTCTAAAGTTTTGCAGAGGAAACGCCAATCTACCATATCATATGCTTTGAATATGCAATTTCATAAACATACATGCTTCATTATTCTTAAGAGTTGAATGTATGGCTTCCTGAATAATGATGATGCCTTCTAGAATGGATCTGCACGGCATAAAGCCTGTTTACTCTTTTGAAATAATCTTGGGCAAGATTAATTTCAGTCTATTAGCTAAAATATTAGAGTAAATTTTATAAATGGTATTGCATAATGCTATAGGCCTAAAATCACTTGGACTTTTGAGGAATTAAGGTGAGAAAAGAATGGTTGATTTCTGACATAAGGGAACCACCCTTCCTTGAGGCTTCTAATGCCTCCCAAATATCTCTTCCAAGAATATCCAACCATTTTTGATAAAAGAAGGCCTGAAATCCATCTGGTCCTAGGGATTTCTCTGGATTCATATTAAATACTACACTTCTTACTTCTTCTAGCGTGATTGGTTGATTTAAAGCTTTATTATCTTCTAGAGAAACCAAATTGGGAATTACTCCAAGCATTTTGTCTTGCTCTACTCTATTTGACCCTTCCATGTTGTTTAACAATTGCTAAAAATGATTGACAAAAGTTTCAACAATTTCAGATGGTTTATCAGTTACTATTCCTTCCTAATTTTTTATCCTAGTTATAGTGCTCTTTGTTCTATTATAGAGGGTTCAGTTGTGAAAATATTTTGTATTCCGGTCTCCCTCTTCAAGCCACCTTTCTTTGGACTTTTGTCTCCAAAAAATTTCTTCCTTAGTCAAGATATCTTCTTGTCTAGCCAGTAATTCTTTTTCTAACTCATAACTATCGTTGTTCATGCCATGTTTAATAATTTCTAAATTTAATTCTTTTAATCTATCTTCAATTTCTAATTTTTCTTTGAAAATATTCTTGAAATGATCTTTGTTCCATCTAAGAATATTTTCTTTAAGCATCTTCATTTTAGAAACAAAAACAAGCATTTTTGATCCTACAAACTTGCCTTGAGTCCACCACACTTTGATATTATCTAAGAAACTAGAATCCAAAAACCACATTTTTTTCATGTTTAAATGAACTTCTAATGGGTTTATGGGGTTCGATCAGCTCCAATCTGACAAGGAAATGATCAGAGCCAACAATAGGCAGTACTGAAGTCTGGATGTTAAGATTATTTATTTCTAGATCTCCTTTGATGAAAAACCTATCTAGTTTTTCCGCAATGTATGCGAAATCCTTTCACTTGTTGTTTCAGGTATATATCTCATTGTTAGAAGGAATATCAATCAAATTATGATCTATGTACCATTCATTAAAATCCTTCATGGGTTGGGAGATTCATGAAACTCCCCCCATTTTTTCATTCAGATTAAGAATTGTGTTAAAATCTCCTCCTAGAATTATTGGAATATTTTGAAAATTTCCCATATACAGACTAATTTCTTTCCAAACTATCTTTTTCTCTAAGGTACTAACTGGTCCATAAACATTAAAGAGAATAAACTTGATATTAGATTTGACACTGTTAACTAAACCACTAATCTAATTATTTTTAGATGTTAAAATATCTAAAGAAATTTTCCTATGGTTCCATATAAACCCTAAACCCCCAGATGCATCTATAGATTCATGCATGCTAAAACTCTAATTACCTAACTTTTTACCTAAATTTATTCCTTCTAATTTATTCAGCTCAGTTTTCTATAATAATATAATATCCGATTCAAACTTATTTAGATTTTGTTTCAAAATTCTTTTTTTGTTAGGGGCATTTAAGCCCCTAACGTTCCATGAAGTGATCTTCATGGCTCCGTGGGAAGGCTCTTCCCCTTCCCTTTATTGAAAAGATGACTATTTTTTGTTGTTCACGAGCTTTACCATCTGCTTCTCTAAGCTCCTTGAGCGATTTTCTACCTCTTTTTGTTGATATCTTCCCGCAATTAGGAAATTTATTTCCTTCCAAGTTCTTCATAATGCCCAATTGTTCCAAATTTTCTTGAGCACACTTAACAATCTCATTTTTAGTACTTTCTTCCTTTTCTTTTACAATTTCCTTATCCTTGGATTCCATTTCTTGTAGTAACTGCTCTGATAAATCTTTTTGTAATTCAGTATCTATATCTTCATATTCTTCAAATGTGTTTTCAATCTTTGAGTATTTGACAGTTTCGTCCACCTGTTCAAATGATAGCAAGTCCCTCTTAAGATCTGTAAATGTATAATTATCTCCTCCCAACTATAGAACTTTCTTCAAGAGCTCTTCTTTTTGTGTCATGTTATTCTTATCCTCATTATCAAAATCAAAAACCTTACTTAGCTCTTCTAATAGTTTTTCTATATAATCTATCTCCTCCTTTTTTAGCCATTCTATTTCTATTTCTTCTTTCCTATCCACTTTCTGATTCAAAAAATTCTGAAAATCTTGAATAGGAATATCTTTAGAGTTAAGTTCTTTTGAAACTTGTGATCTATCACTGTTCTCTGAATAATCTTTCTTTGCAGATGGGGTTTGCCAAAATTTGGTTAACCTTTTGATAGGCTCCTTTTCATTGGTAACATTTGTCAGAGATGGTTCCGTTCTTTGTAGTTTAGAGATATTATCTTCTGATCCTCTTTCATACTTTGCTGAAACTTTAATTAGTAATGACTATTCCCCGTCCTCTAAATATCTTGGTGAAACTATTGGTTCCTTATAACCCTCAGGATTAGATTCTGATTGAGCTTTTGCTTCATTGTTTGCTTTCTTGGTTGCTTTCTTTTTCTTAGATTTCCTCTCTCTCTCTTTTCCTATGCTTCATGTCATCCATGATTATACTCTGTAGTCTCTGTCTATTATAGTCTTTAGGAGACTCTTTCATGGGACTTAAGTTATCCTTCTGTGCTGGCTGATCCAAGGGGAGTCCCTTAGCCTTATTCATATCTGAGAAGTTATTTATGTCATTCTAAAGATTCTCATATTTATATACTGCTGATATATAATTTTTGTCCTGCTGATCTTCCTTATCTTGATGTCCTACCTTGTTATCCTTCCTTACTTTCTTTTCCTTTAATTTGTTTGCCCTTGAATTTATAGTTTCATCTTTTATGTTTGTAGACCACTTTTTTCCTGATGCATGCTTTCCCTGTTTCAAGCTCAATTTCCTTTTACTTACCTCAGATAGATAGTAGTCAAGGTTGGATGTTCTGGGAAGAAATCTGAAGGAAGAACTTCTTTCATCATCGAGCCTTATAATTTCTAAGATCTTACTATCATACTTCTAAAAGTTTAAATTGTGAGTAGATCTGTTTGTAATTAGCTTCAATTTTTTAGGGTTTGAATTATTCACATTTTGTTTAATAAGAAGTTTTAAGTTATTACAACTTTCAAAAGTAGCATCTAGACCAATTAGTTCATCAACTGATCTACCAATTCTTCTAATAATACCTATTAGATTTAGCTCTGGTGGGAAAGAATTAAGAACAAACCATGTAGGCATAATTAGATCTAAATTGTCTTCTCTACAGTTAGGGACCCAATCAAAAAAATTGATTGCATGACCCTTAAACAAACACTCAGAAACCCTAAAAAATTCTCTTTTCACTTCACCATCATAGCAAAGCATAAAAATTAATCTATCAGAATAATGTGAGATACTTACCTGACGACCACAGAGGTCCTCCAACCAATCAATCGAATGGTGTCACTCTGCTTTAGGGCTGTTCCAAAAGGCAAAAAGACCAAAATCTTGACAATCTTGCCAATATTCCTCACTTTCTTGATTACTAATGATGAGTACATTGTCTTCATGATCTTCTAAGAGGGGTTGAGAAGCCTTGGAATGTACTAGGTTTGCCTGGGGAAGGAAGGCTCCCTATGATGCAGAGAGATATAAATGGTCGATGAATGCAGAGAGGTGGACTCCATTTGATGCGTTGGAGATACTTCGAGTGGATGAAAATCAAAACCCATTTGCCTTAAGTAAAAGGAATTTAGATTTTGGTTTGCATATTTAGTGGCATTGAAAACATAAATTTGCTTGTCTAAGCTTGTTGTAGTGTGGATTCCAAATTCTGCCTTGCTCTGAGTTTCCACCAATTGGCATAATGGATGCCACTTATGGCAACAGATTGTAGGATTTTCAAAATTCTCAGCATATGGGTCTACCAATGGGGAAAAAATGTTTGAAGTTTCGACCCCAGACTGCCTTGCATACTTTGAATTGTCCATCCGTTACTGCATGGAAGGGCTCCTCGGATTATGCCAGAGTGGTCGGTTTGCACGGGCAAACCCTTTTCTTTTGCCATTTGTGGTTCTGCTTGTGAATTGCCTGCTTGCGTTTGAGAAATTCACATTTTTTGCTTGTTTCGCTTTTTTCGCTCTACTTGCCATTTTTCCACTACATAAATTAAATACCTTATTACTTTACGAAAATTATGTTATATAATTATATTACACTTTCACAATATAAATTTTTATAAATCTATATGATTACTCTCATCAATCATATAGAATTCAGTCTTCAAAAAGTCAAATCAACATTATAAGATATTAACTTACCAAAGTTAAACAATATTAATTAGGAAAAACATCTTTTAGTATTTATCTAAATTTATCTTAATTTAAATCATTATTCTAAAAATAGACTATTTAACGTACAATTTTGATTACGCTCAAAGAAAATAAATATCCATTTAATTCAAGAAGCCACAAATCAAATACAAGAGCTCTGATGGAGCTTTAGTCCCTACCATTTGATAGAAATGGAGGGTTAAAACATTGGGATCTAGCAGAAGAAAACACTAAGAAAACACATACACCATAGTCTGGGCAATATTTTTGTCGGAGAACTATCCTTTTGAAGGGAAAAAATTGTGCTTATTAAGTATTCAAATTGAATACAAAAATATTGCTATTTTTTGTGGAATAAAAAAAATGGGCAATTGAAAGATCAAATTAAAGGCTGAAAATTTCTTTTAGGTAGAAGACAATTCACCAAAATCGTAGGCTAGTCAAGAATTAATGCATACTTGTAGATGCTTAGTTAACTTGACAATGTCTTTTGTGGTATGCTTGTACACACTATGATTCTTGTGTACTATGCAACTGTTGTGTTTTTACAACTTTTTAAGAAATGGTAGCAATTTTTAGTGAGCTTCACCATCATTGTTTTAGCAAAATCTATTACTTGGAAAATACTATGTGGTGGGTGGTATAGAAAATTGCAACTTTGTGGTTTGAATTGCAAGTATTATGCATGATATTCTCATGTCAATCTTGTTATGTAGCAACGTGTAAATGTCATTGTCATTAAAATTTTCAATGCAAGAGGCAACTTCTTAAGCATTTTCCATGAATCTATATTTCTTTTAAGATTTTCTAGCATTTAATGTCTTAAATTTGTCCCATAATTTTCCTTTGGTAGATTAGAGAATGGTATCTTTCATCCAATACTTAATTAATTTTCTAATCCTATTATAGTAGATCTAGAAACATAGTAATCTCTACTTTATTATTATTTATATGTTTTTTAGAATGTTTTTCAACATGTCACACTTCCAACTTAGAGGTTCACTAAATTATAAATAAAAACTAGCTGACTGAAATAGATAATGGAAAGAACTATCAAAATATTTGAAGACTTCAAATAAATTTGACAAAGTTAGTTTAGAAAACGGGTATAGATGGATCGACAAAAGAAATAAAAATTTCAAGGCTAAAATGGAGTAGGAATATGAAATTGGAAATTGAAGACAAACAATACTTCAAATGTTATAGGATTCTATAATGCTAATTAGGAATTGGCATGGTTTAATAATATGCATGGAAAATAGAATAAAAAATCTATTGAAAAACAAAGAATCTCAACAGAAAAAGGGAGACCCCATGTGAATCCAACATAACTTATTCATAACCCAACAAAACACAAAACATGATTCTACACTTGGACCATATGTACCAGATGGTGCCTCAATTTTGAGTATATGATTTAGCTCAAATAAACATATATATTGGATTATCCTAGAATTGAAGCAATGATGACTTGAATCAAAAGCACACCCTAGAATAAGATAGATTTAAACTAGTTTTGAAATACATCTCTAGCATGGATGTAAAACACAACCAAGAATGTGAAAAACTTTATTAGCTACTAGCTGCAAATATAACAGAAAACAACAATGCACAAGTTGTTAATCTCCTCTATTCTCCCTATGTGTGCCACCATGGGACCTCTCAACTAGATTGGGAAATAAATCATTAGATTATAAAGAGTTATTGCAGAGTGTGGGGTAATTATTTATTGTGGACATTTATAAAATCCATGTTTTGGTCCATTATGCTAATGTCTATGGTGAAATAAACAATAAAGATAAAAATAATAAAACCATGACCAAAGGGTATTCAAAAATGATTTTGTGTGTAGATTGATATTTGTTATTTTAGTGTCGTAAGCATCTGCTAGTGTATTCATTGAGGCACTGACACGTATCGGACCAAAGCAATGATGGAAATGAAAGTGTTAAGTTCAAAGGAAGAAGGCCATTTTTGCCAACATATGTATTTGAAGAAGCCTTAAATTTGAAGTCATTCATAAGGAATTTTTAGGAGGACATGTATTTGGAAAAAAGCCTTGCATTTGAAGCCAATTTTTCCTAACATTATTACGTGTATAACAAAAGTTCAAAATATTGAATTTTAACACTTGATTTAGTGCACAGTAATGGCTTGGAAGGTACGGTGTTTTGTCATTGGACGAGATAGAGTAAGTAAACATGCAATAGATTGGAAAGTGAGTTTATATTGGGTTCAATATAGGTACAAGATATAAATTGTGAAGAACCCAAAAAAGAATCAAATTGAAAGAAAATGCTTGGATTCAATACATGTCGTGAGAGCAATTTCTCCCTATAGAGACAAATAAAAACAACCCTCTCAGAGAGGGAGAGTATGTAAAAAAGCGTGTTGATTATTCTCAAAGGGTTTTATCTCTTGTAAGATTGAATGCAATGATTTTAAGTGGAGGACTTGGTCATTACAAGCTAGTGATGCAATAGTGACCATATCCATGTCACCAGAGCAACATTGGTCAAGCCATCTGAATTCTTCAACTTAGATAATCAATTTTCACCCCACTATTCAAGAGGTAAAATTATGAGCGTCACAGGGATGTAAGCCACTCATTATCCATTTTTACATCAATGGGAAAATCAATGAATAATAAATTATGGAAAATGGAGACAATGGAAACAATAAGATAAAATTTAAATTTCCTATTGAAGGGATTTTCAACTGCCAATTAATTATTTATTAAGTGTGATGAAAATAATAGTCTTTGCCTTCAAAAAGGCAGGGACTAATAAAAAAATATAACAATATACTTGGATTTTAACAATAAATTCTTTTTATTTAGAATATTTATTTAGCCCATCTTCTTTTAATGATTTTAGTACCATTATAAAGGTGTTTTAAACTCGATGACAAACAAATTATGTCTTGTATGAACTAATGCACCAGGCTAGTATTTAAAATCAGAAATAATCAAGATAACATCTAGGTGTGGCTATTGCTATTACCATACTAAAACATGAAGTCATCATTGACATATACAACCACATAAAGTAGTTTTCACAGAAAAGAGAGAGCTTTGATCCAGTTATAAATCTAGACAAAACAATGCATTGCAGTTCAGTCAAAATATCACATGTCAAACTGAAAAGATTTGTGAATCAAGCAATTTATCATATTGCCTTGAATCTGTTCACCAGTAATTCAAAATTAGTTGCAGACTGTCCTTTACTCACTTCCTTCTTTGCCACGCCTCTTAATCTCTCTGCAGCTCTTCTCACTCTTACTCCCTCCTTCCCTTCTAGCAACAATCTAATATTTTCCTCTATTTCTTCACCTTTTATAATCCTATTCCCATCCTCTGCCTTTTTCACATCTAATCCAAACTTCCATTCCTCAGCCATTAGCCTGCTATTAGAGAACTGATCCACTATAAGTGGAAACCCCAACATGGGAACACTCGTCGAAATGCTCTCCGTAACGGCGTTCCATCCGCAATGGCTGAAAAACCCTCCCAACGCAGGATGTTTTAGAACCTCCGCCTGTGGAAACTAGGTTGCGATTAAGCCCCGCTCTTTACATTCCTCTAGAAATCCAGTCGACAACATCTCTAACAAATGACTGGCCTCTCTATCTGGATGAAATGCCCACATGAAATAGCACTCGCTCTTCATGAGTCCAGCAACTATTTCCCTTATCTGACCTCTCGACACGGTCATGAAGATGTCGAAGGAAACATAGATGAGTGTTTTGTGGTGCTGTATCTCAACGGCTTTGGAATCGTAGAAGGAATTCAACACAATCCAATCTGCCGTCCTCACATTGTCGAAGCATTCTGCTATTTCATTGTCCAAAGGAGACAGAGCGATCAATTCGTTTGAGAGGTCTGTTGGTTATAAAGGAAGCCACCCATAAATAAAATCCTTCCATCGTTCTAATCCTGCAACAAGATAATACCCCCCAAATCAATTTGTTATTCCTAAAAAACCCATAATCATGCAAGTGAAATCATTAGTTTAAGTTCCATACCCAGATTTAAGTGATAAAAGACGGAGAAACTTGTGATAGACATTGGTCAGAGCGAAACAAAGTGGAGAGACAGTCTATTTGCAATAGGAACAACCCACTTGATGAATACGTCGGTGACAATACATGTTGCAGGTGTTTCAGAGAGTTTGAGAGTTGTGAGGAGTTGAGCCACATGCGCTTGCATATTATTGAGCGACTGAAAAAATCTAGGCATGTTAGCAAACCTTTCGGATTACCCCACCACGCAGTCTGGAATGATTGCTGCCTGGAGGTTTGGGTCTTCTGTGAAAGGATTGTCGTCTACCTGTGTGAGTAGTGTGCCATGACTCGGTCACCACGAATGAAATAGGGAATTGGTGAGAGGCGAGCTTTAAGTTTTGGTGAGAGGCAGATCTTGAACTACCAAATTTATTACGCCTTTTTACTCACCGACTTTCTTCTCCACTCTCACATGTCATTATTGAACATTAATCATGGACAATTGTTTATCCTTATCCTTATTATCATTTACTGATAACCGTCGTATGCCTGCAAAGGCCATTCCATTTTCCTATGCTCCCTCCAGAGGTCAACACAACAATAACATTTAATGCTTACGAAATTTGATATTTTTTCTTGTCTATAAAATATTTAAACTACCAGGAAAAATACATAGGGCCAATTGATTTTTTTTAAAAATTATTCAAAAATTATTTTTAATAAATAATATTGCTAAACACTTTAGTTTATATCATGTATTCACCTTTTTAAAAAGAGATTAATAATCTAGGTGAAAACATAAGTCTACACAGGGACTAATAATTCCAAAGAGCAGAAGACATCGCCTCGTATCAAAAAATAACAATATATAATCCCTAACTTATCTGCTCCCACCAAAAAATTTAAACCAAGCCTAGCCAGGCCAAAAAAACAAACAATTGCTCGAGACACTTAACCAAAAAAAACAAAAAACAAACAAACATTGATCTCCGAATTTTGTAGCGAGCGTTCAAATAATGCGCCAGAACCCGCCCAATGAGGAAGCCGGCATTTATAAACGCCAAATGTTTATGCGTCAGACCAGCAATTTATAATTGCGTCGTTCCAGGGAATCTCGCGAACGTATCAAGTTGTTCCCATCATGTTGGTTATACCTTTCCTTTCCTTCTCAGCAATCTCTGCTTGAAAGGGTTTGAAAAGCTATCTGGCTGCTAATTTAGAACAATTACTGCTAAAAGTGGTCAGCCAGTCATGGCGGCTTCAGGGATGCTAAATAACATTTCAAAGCCAATGCGGATTCCAACAACGAAAGGATTCGGTGGAGAGACCAAATTAAGCAATTTTAAGAGCAATTTGAGCTCTTTTAATTCCAAACTGAGGGATACTTTAAGCTTACGTAGCCGATTTGAAGGCCGATCAAGTAAACGGAGTTTCAATGTTCGCGGGGCAGTTCAATTCGTAAGCGAACCTCCGGGTAAGGGTGACGAGAAGAAGAAGCGGGCGTTAAGAGTGGGGTTGATATGCGGCGGTCCGTCTGCTGAGAGGGGCATTTCGTTGAACTCTGCAAGATCAGTGCTCGATCATATCCAGGTCATTTATCTTCAATATTTTCACAGCTTATTTTATTTGACTCTTTTAGGTAGCTACAATTAGTAAGAGCCTTCCAAAGACTTGAATAGTCATGACTTGAGTTTATCGAGCTTTTTGACTGAACACCTCATTAACTTGCTTATCTCAAATAATTAAGCCCGCTATGAGACATAAGAGAGTTTCATTTAGAGGAATGAATATTAGTCGACTTGTAGTACTATTGAATAGAATCTCCTGACCTAACGCTTATGTTACTTCTTTCAACTAATTAGGGAGCCTTACATTTACTAAAAAAATTGGATATTCGTGAGTGTTTTACTCTAGTTGGAGTTGAAGGATTCAGTTTTGTGGTGGCAAAATTTTAGGGATTGTGAGGTAATGTCTAATTTTATTAAAATTAAATAAATGTTCAGTATTGTTTCTAGATTAGATTGTGTGGTGTTCATCCTCAGGCCGAAGAATGCTAGAGGAAAAGAAATGAGTATTCTTGTAGACCAATTAACTAAAGGAAGAGAGTGGGAGGAGAGACACAGTAAAGTTGGCACAGGAATCAAGGGCACTTAAGGAAGTTAGAGATTAACAGAAGGGTGGAAAATGAGAAAAGATGATAAAGCAAAAATAATTATGACAGAAAATGGAGAAGAGTGATGCAAAGATTTAAAAAACAATATTCTCCTTGGTGTTGGGGCCACCTTTAACCTCGCTCTGTTCTCCCATGCTCTTCTCTTTAGTTCTTCAGTATACAACAAAATTCTTTTCTTCTCCTCTAGCATTCTTCATCCCGGTGAAAAAAAACCCTCCGCACAATCTATCTTAGAAACAACATTGGACATAACTATGGATTGTGGAGGCCTAACATCATTAAATAATATAATGTATTCAGCTGTACTATAGTGTTCAAATAACTTAATAATATTTAAATTTTTATATGTTTAATAGAATATGTTGCTTTATTTTAAAAGGGATCTATCTGTCTTTCAAAATTTCTAGATATTTTTCAAATTATAAAAACTTGTGACCTGTTGGTAAAATGATTTGCCACTTTAATATTTTCAGTGAATTGTATGATGGAGAAGTGACAATATGCTCCCAATAGTTGGATTGATCACTTCCAGAGTATGAGCTTGCTTTGCGTTTGAGAGAGGCAACTCCCTCTTATGATCAATTTTTTTGATTTTTTGGATAGAGTTTACCTGAAAAAGAAAGTAAAACTTGACAGTCCTTAGGATCCTTACCACCATTTATACAAATGCTATCAAATTTTAACTAAGCAACCTGAATTCTATTCACTTCACCATTGGAGGTCAAAGTCCATGCATAAGAATATGATGGAAATCTGATTTATATGCAATATACATGCTTTGAAAGTACCAAAGAAGGATATACTATGATAAAACTCATAAATATACACAACCATTGCCTTTATGAAAAATGGGAATAAGATCACAAAATGTTATTATCATATCAGAAGACACACAACATTGCACATGATCACCTTACAACAATAGGACACTTCCAAAATGTCTTACATTCATTTGATGGAGTTATACAACTCAATTCTTGCTGTCCCAAAAAAACATAAATCCAAAACTCCCTACAGTATTCTCTGAATTCCTTTATATAGACTTGCCTCCTTGTAACTACCTTCTTTTATGAGTTAATAACTGTTATTTCCACAAATTGAATTAAGTCATTGACCATAAATTTTTGTGCAAAAAGAGTCAACTAATTAACCTTGTTGATTGTGTTTCCGGATTTAATTGTGTAAGTTTTTGTACCAACATTTTAGACCAGACTTCGTGATCATAATCTTTCCTGCTCTTTGTGCTCTCTTTCATCCTGATGATAAATTACGAAGTATGCTCCAAAAGGTTGGTGCAAAAACTTACACACAATCAACTCCATAAACACGAGCAACTACTTCATAGATTGTGGAAATCTGATGACATTAAAGTGACAGAAGTCACTATTTTAATGAAAAACAAGGAAAAGACGCTATACCGTTTGCTCTCTATGGGGTATATTGTTTTATACATAAAATACACAGGTGGATTCAAGCAAGAACATGAAAAACACAATAATTCAGAATAAACACATTGCACATACGATTGGCAGGATGATATTCTCTTTGTCAAAAAATGCCAATTTACATATATAAATCACCCGATGGTTGAGCATACCAAAAACTGTTTTCTACAACTTCCTAAAATTACTTAAGAACCAGTTATAATTACATTGCCATGACCAACCAAAACATAAAGTATTATTTATAATGACTAAACTATGGCTACCACCAAGGTTCCCAAAAAAGCCTAGCAAAAACTCAGTGAAAGCTTGGCAAATACTTTACAAAAAACTTGAGAACTTAAAAAATTACTTAACTTAAAATAGAAATGCACATTTTTTTAAAAATTCATGAGGAGATGCATTTCACGGGTCAGTAAATGAGTAAACAAAAGAAAGACGTTGAGTGTAGGTAAATTTAAATGCAAATTGGGTACAAAATGACATCCTCATGTGGAATGTGGATGGCTGGTAGACTGATAGTTTGAAGCATAACTAAAGTAGCAAATTGTCTTTGTAAAACTATAAGTAAATACAACATCAAAACAATCGACCTCTTCCGCTTCCTTTACCCAACTTGAGTAAAACTTTGGGAGGGGTAGGGAATCTAGTCCTAGGAATACTCTATGGTTTTGCTCGACACAATTGGGTGTGACTCAACCTCCATCTTGGATGTAGATGGTGCTGGCATTGGCAATGATGGCTCCTCATCATCCTCAACCTCCTCATCCTCCTCAATGTCATCTAGTTTTAATCCATACCCTCCTCCATAGCCCGCATCTCTAAATCATAGATCACATCCTCTGTAAATAGTGGAGGCTACTCCTATTATATCTCATTGCAAGGATCTGTGTTATTGAAATCAAGTGGACTAGCTACTGTCTCCTCTACCTTTGTGTTGTACAACTGAAGGTTATTTTTAACAAAGACAAGGTCATTGAGGTATTTCTGTACTAACTCGTTCCTTTACTTCTTGTGGATGGACTTGAACAAGCTCTAGTTGTGGTCACAAATGAATGAACTACATGTCTAGCATAAGATTTAAAGGACAAATTTTGCAGATTTGGGACATTTCTATCCCATTTTGCATCCAAGCATTTGCAAAATAAAATCTTGAAGAGTTAGAAGACAGGTGAAAACATATTTTATTTTTTATCCACTTATCATGCATGTGAGACTCCAAAATTTTAAATATTATGCCTGAGGTTTGAGTGCGTTTTCCTCTCTTGGCCCAGTCTGAAGAGAATAGCTTGCCCCTTGCATATAGTTGAGTTTCCAATTCAGACACAACGAGGTCTCTCACCTCAACTTTAGCTATCATCCTTGGAATGCATGTAGTGAGGCCCTTCATGACCTTAACCTTGGGATTTAAGAAGGATGGCGAGAAGTGAAATTGAGGGTTGAGGAAGTACCCTACTACTGCTAGAATATATAGTCCATTGATATAATTGAGAGGTGGGGGGGGCGTGGGGTGAATTAGTTATCCAACTATTATCACAATTATCAACCTTAAACAAACTTAACCATATGAGCAATATAAACTGAAACCACAACAAGATACTCATACACAATAACACTAGATATGTTAACTAGGGACACCCTTGATCAGAGGGAAAACCTCGGTGGGGATGGTACCCACAAGATGATGTACTAATATAAATATTCCTTTTTAGAGGGTGGACCCTGTTAGGAGTCTATGGATACATTCAATACATATGAGTCCCTGTTAGGAGACTTTGAATCCTTGTTAGGAGATTCCAACCCTGTTAGGAGTTGTGGAAGACAATTGGACCCACTACCCAAACAGCTTCAAGGGCAAGACCAATGAACCCACTGTCCAAATGATCTCTGTATTATTCCTTGTAAAATAATAGAAATAAAATGTACTTCCTTCCTCTTCCTCTATCCTGTCAACCGGACCTCTGCTCCTTCTGATCTTGCAACCAGATCACAACATTAGGGGACACACCCATTCAATATAAGGAATATAAAAGAGGATAACAAAGTCTGAAGACAAGGGAGATAGAACAGGAAGAATATAACATAAAGAGGAAGACTATTCAGATTTGGAATTCCCAGAGCATATTCCTGCACTCATTAGACCAAGATTGTAAGAGATCCAACAACTGAAAAATAGTCCATTTCCACATCATAAATCATACACAAGACAGAAAATGGTTTAGAGCATTTTGTATTTAATGACACGTCCGATCTAAGTACTGAATCAAAGAATATTGGAAAGAAGTGAAAGGAATCTTAAATTGTAAAGAGGAGTTTTCAGATATACTTATAGATAGACATCAAATTAATTCTGTTTCGGAAGGAACTCAATTACATTGTGCTGGACAATATACAAATGTCAGTCTTGTACCATTTATTATGAAGATGTTGCAACATACTTCCTAATCGTCAAACTATTGGCTGGGATTGATCATAAACAAAACATATTGATGTGTATTTCAGAGCCATCAACTTCATTCAGGGGTGATTCTTAAAGAGTAAAACAACGAATCTAGGAAACATTACAGAATAACATAGAATAAGAGAAGTGAGAAGGTATTTAAAATAATAAGAATTAAGTGTAAGAGGAATATAATAAAGCATAATAATTTGAGAAGATATTTAATTAGAAGAAATTTGAAATAGTAATATATTTCAACTGGATATTAAATAACTAATCTGTTAAAACGCCAGTTCATACATTCTCAAGTGAAAAATATATTCAAATATATTCATTTGTAAATTGTCCAATAATAAATTGGAGGCAATTAAAGAGTTCTACCAACAAGGGACATTACAGTGGTATCAGAGCATCGATCTTGCCATCCTGTGAGTGAAGGCTTATGGAAACGTACTAGAGAAGGACAAATAAAACTATAATGAACAACTTAGAAAATGAAGTGAGAACATATATGGAGCAAGCAAACCAGACCAACCAAACTATATTGAATCAAATGGAGAAATCAAATCAAGCCCTCCTGCAAGCATTACAAAACACGGGGAACTCCATTAATAACCTAAGGAATAACTCTTCCCACGTGAAAGATATGAGTTCAAATGAATCAGATGTTAACAAATCATCATCATCTAGAATTCCAAGACCTCCCTTCTTACCAAGAGAAGAAACTCAAAGGGAAGAGGAGGGAATAAACCAACCTATTAATAGCACAGTGGAGAATGCAAGAGCCTATGCAAACCTTGAACCCGAAATTAGGGAACTCATAACTTTTGCAGAGTTTTGTGAGGGTCAAAAACATGAAGTTCCTAAAAGAACAAGAAGATATGTTAATAAAGATCTGAAACACAAGGTAAACAAAGTGATATTGCCCAACTTTGATGGGTCAAGAAAAATGATAGCCCATGCTTGGCTTCAAAAATTAAACACATATTTTACTCTTAGCCCAATGATGGAAGAAGACACACTCCAATTTGCTATACTTCACTTAGAAGGCACGACACATGAATGGTGGTACAATGGGCTTCTCTCCTTAGGACATCAAAACATAAACTCATATTAGGAATTCTCCCAAAAACTGATAAAACGATTCAGCCAAGTTGAACCTGAATGGTACTTCAAAGAACTGACCCATTTAAAGCAGTACGGAACAGTGGAAGAATTCTCTAATGAATTCCAAAAACTTGCAGTCATGGTCGCAGATTTATCTCAAAAGAGGCATACATACCTATTTGTTGAAGGCCTAAAGGATTCTATCAAAAATATAGTTAACCCATTAGAACCTCAAACGGTGGAAGAAGCCATTCAGAAGGCTAGGAAAGTGGAATCTAATTCATCAAAAGAAAGATCTAAGAATTTCTCAACTAAGACGGAGCATAAAAATGAAGATTCGCACAAAGACCAAAAAGAGAAAGAATGTTATTTTTGTAAAGAGAAATGGAGCAGAGGACACCAATGCCAGAGTAAGGAGGCCCAAAAGCAAAAGGAGGATAAATTGGAGAAAGGCATATGTTTTAGATGCAGAGGCCCTTGGGAACCTGGACATAAATGTGACAAGAAAAATCAACTCTATCAAATAGAAGCAACACACAAAATAAATAATGAAGAGGCTTTAGAACAAGAGTGTGAACAGTGATCAAAAGAGGATATGGGACTAGAGAATTATTGAAGCTTCGAAGAAGTTCAACTTTGGTCATACTCTGATCTGGAAATGTAAATATCAAACAATACATACATGTAAATATTTTTATTAATAGAACTTTAATATTTAATAAAAGGAAAGAGTGGCAATTAAGGGAGAACTGCTCATGACACCCTATTGTTAGCACCTTCCTAAGAGGGCAATAAGGGAGAATAGCTAGGGCACCCTATTGCAGTAGTATATAGGGAGAACTGCGGTAAGGACACCCTATTGCTCTGTAATTAAGGGAGAACTGCTAGGGCACCCTATTGTAGAATTAATTAAGGGAGAATAGCTAAGGCACCCTATTGCAGTGGTATGTAGGGAGAACCGTGGTCAGGACACCCTATTGCTCTGTAATTAAGGGAGAACCGCTAGAGCACCCTATTACAGGAATAGTCGAGGGAGAACCGCTAAGGGCACCCTATTATAGTGATAGTAAAGGGAGAATTGCTAGCAGGGCACCCTACTACACTATGATTAGGGAGAATTGTTAAGGCACCCCACTACAGAAAAAATTATAGAGGCCTAGAATGAGATAAAGTCTCTCCTAAGGATTTAATAGGTATGGATAGTCTTTAGAGAGATATCCATAGAGGTGTTAGGGTGAGATAAAGTCTCTCCCAAGGATTATAAGATGGATGCATCCTAAAAGAGGCGTTCATAGAGGCCAAGGAAGAGATGAAGTCTCTCCTATGGATTAAAGACATAAATGAGACCTTAAAGGATATCCATAAGGTCTTGGACAAAGACAAAGCCACCCTGAGGAATTATAAGTGTACTCGTCAGGGGAAGAGAAAATGCATAACATGGAGCATAGAAGTACTATAATATATCAAGATAAGTTCTACCCTTTGAATCATTTATAAAATTTTACATTTAATATCATATTTAACGTTTTTGATCTCAAATTAAATTGTTGTTGCAAGATATACAAGTAATTCATATTGCTTGAGGACAAGCAATTTGAGGAAGGGCGGAGTGTCATGTACCCATATTTATAAGATTAAATAATAAAATTAAACTAAATTAATAATAGAATAAATAATAATATATTATTATTTTCTATTATAAATATAATATTTAAATAACACTTAAAATAATAAGATATTTGAGTACATAAATAATTTATACTGAGAAATAACGAACCTATTAAGAATCAATATAATCGTATATATAAATTAAAATTATGATAAAGATAAATGAATATAATTGTGTATATATATATATATATATAAAATACAACCTAAGAGATTATTAGTATATAACAATATAGTTTTAATATAAAGATAAAACAATATTAATTGAATCTTAAGTAATACTATTATTATATTCATTATAATTTATATAATAATAAATAATATTATGTTTTATTATATCAATATAAAATTTATAATAACATAAAGGAGGAATTTAAGAAGACTAAATTCTTCATAAAGAAACTAATACCGTCTGAGAGATTGTATGCCTTACGGCAAGACTGCAACCCATAACATTAGTCATAGTGTCATGGGATTGAAATAATTGGAGCGGCCGAATATCAATTGATGCTCAAGGCACGATATATAGAATACAACTAATGTGGATAACGTCTGCCACAAATGGATGTCGTACAATACTAGTGATAATAATAAAGGTCTTCGCTAAAGAATGATTTCAGAGATACATTGATTAATAGAAATGTCAAAATGCTAATTCGTGCATCGGGTCAACAAATATATGAATGGTGTAAATACTCACCATTAACAGATGAAAGCTTAGTTATTGAAAGACAACAAGAGATTTATTAAGAAAGAGATGATTACATAGAAGGATAAAAATAATAATCAAAGATTCACCACTTGTTGCTGTATGGACCAATATTAGGGGACACGCCCATTCAGTATAAGGAATATAAAAGAGGATAATAAATTCTGAAGACAAGGGAGATAGAACAGGAAGAATATAACATAAAGAGGAAGACTATTCAGATTTGGAATTCCCAAAGCATATTCCGGCACTCATTAGACCAAGATTGTAAGAGATCCAACAACTGAAAAACAGTCACTTTCCACATCATAAATCATACACAAGACAGCGAATGGTTTAGAGCATTTTGTATTTAATGACATGTCCGATCTAAGTACTGAATCAAAGAATATTGGAAAGAAGTGAAAGGAATCTTAAATTGTAAAGAGGAGTTTGCAGATATACTTATAGATAGACATCAAATTAATTCTGTTTCGGAAGGAACTCAATTACATTGTGCTGGACAATATACAAATGTCAGTCTTGTACCATTTATTATGAAGATGTTGCAACATACTTCCTAATTGTCAAACTATTGGCTGGGATTGATTGTAAACAAAACATATTGATGTGTATTTCAGAGCCATCAACTTCATTCAGGGGCGATTCTTAAAGAGTAAAACAACGAATCTAGGAAACATCACAGAATAACATAGAATAAGAGAAGTGAGAAGGTATTTAAAATAATAAGAATTAAGTGTAAAAGGAATATAATAAAGCATAATAATTTGAGAAGTTATTTAATTAGAAGGAATTTGAAATAGTAATATATTTCAACTGGATATTAAATAACTAATATGTTAAAACACCAGTTCATACATTCTCAAGTGAAAAATATATTCAAATTTATTCATTTGTAAATTGTCCAATAATAAATTGGAGGCAATTAAAGAGTTCTACCAACAAGGGACGTTACAGTCTGTAACTGCACATCACCAGACAATCAAACCATTGTCCATACCATAAAGATCTCTGTTTGCTACTCAGCTAGTCTCTACTCTTCCCTATACCTTAGGAGATGTTTATCATGCATTTTCTCCCCCATTGACATCAATGTCAAAGGCCTCAATCTTAGTGTTACAACATACCAATTATTAAATACCAAGTCTTCAGCTAGCTCGAGTGGCCAAAGACACTATTCAAAACCAAATACTAAGAGTCCTCAATAACTCTGCTCATCACAAATACTCCCCTATACGGGAAGCATCGGCATCCAGTCTAGGCTAACAATAGTACTTTGTACCAGTGGACTGATGCACTCTCTGTATCATCTACTTAAAAGTAGGCAAGGGCATAACCCCAAGCATACCTCTCAAGTACTCAAATGTATCTTTAGGCAAAGGCTTCGTAAAGATATCTGCAATCTGATCTTTAGTACTCACATACTCCAATTTGATCTCCTTTTCTACTGCTTTCTCTCTCAACACATATATTTAATAGATACATGCTTAGTCTTAGAATGCAATACATGAATCTTAGACATACTCACTCTACTTGTGTTATCACAGTAAATGATAACAGGTTCTTCAAACTAAATTTTGATATCCTTCAACATCTGCTTCATCCACATAACTTGATTACAGTTATTTGCTGCTGCAACATACTCTGCCTCAGTTGTACTTTGAGAAATGCAATTTTGCTTCTTGCTCAGCTAAGAAACCAATCTTCCTCCAAGAAAGAATGCTCCACCATTGGTACTCTTCTTGTCATCCATACTGCTTGCCCAGTCTGCATCAGTATATGTATATAGAGTGAAATTACTTGATCTATCATATCAAATTCCATAGTCAGATTATGCTTTCAAATATTTGAATATTCTCTTTACTATTGCAAAATGATACTCCTTAGGATCAACTTGAAATCTAGCTACAATCCCAACTGCATTTGCTATATCTGGTTTGGTGTGAGTCAGATATTGCAAACCTCCAATCATGGATCTGTATTTTTGCTCTACTGCAGGTGTCTCATCTTTGCTGGATAACTTGTGACCAGTTATCATAGGTGTACCAATAGGTTTACAACTTTCTAAACCAAACCTTTTCAACAAGTCATTTAGGTACTTAGCTTGTGAAATGAAAATACTATCACTGTTTTGTACAATCTGCAATCCTAGAAAAAACTTCATTTCTCCTATCATGCTGATTTCAAACTCATTCTTCATCTCTTCAACAAACTTATCACTTACTTCATCATTAACTCCAAAAATGATGTCATCAACAAATATTGCTATTATTAGCAAACCATTCTCAACTTCTTTCAAATACAAGTTACTATTTGCCGTACCTTTAGCAAATCCAAGCTTTACCAAATAATTGTCCAACTTTGCATACCAGGTTCTAGGTGCTTGCTTTAGACCATATAGAGCTTTCTTTAGTTTGCATACCATGTCTTTGTCTTTTGATAAAGGAAAACCTTCAGGTTGCTCAATATATACCTCTTCTTCAAGTTCTCCATTCAGGAAGGCTGATTTGATATCCATCTGATAAATCTTGAACTTCTTATTTGCCGCATAAGCCAAAAACATCCTTACTGCTTCCATTCTAGCTACAGGTGCATATGTCTCCTCATAGTCTATGCCTTCTTGCTGTGACTATCCCTTGCATACAAGTCTAGCCTTGTTCGTCACAACTTCGCCTTGCTCATTCATCTTGTTTCTGAATACCCATTTGGTTTCTATCGCATTCTTGTTCTTACGTCTAGGAACTAACTCCCAACTATCATTCTTCACAATCTGATCTAATTCTTCCTTCATTGCTTGAATCCAATGATCATCTTTGCATGCTTCATCTGTGCTCTTAGATTCAACTTGAGATATCAAACATATATCCTCATTTACTCTGTTTCTTGTCATTACACCTTTGTCTTTGCTTCCAATTATCTGCTCAGGAGGATGATTCTTTGTTAGATTCCTGTTAGAGGTAGGAGTTGACATCTCAACTCTTATCTCTTCTCTAGGTTCAGATCTTTGCTCTCCTCTTTGCTCAACAATTAGCACATCATTTTGCAAATCATTTTTAGTCTCAATGAAAACTTCAGCATTGTGTCTAACAATTCTAGAATTATCTTCTTCTTCATCTGAATTATAATCTAGCATCTTTTCCTTAGTTCCAATTTTTTCATCAATCCTTACATTTGCGCATTCAACTATTGTCTTAGTTCTATAGTTAAAACATCTGTATGCCTTTCTTTTCAATGAATAACCAAGAAACATACCTTCATCATTTCTTGGATCAAACTTACCAATGTCATCATCTCTCTAAATATAACATTTGCTTCCAAATATTCTAAAATACTTAACTGATGGTGAATGACCAAATCATAGTTCATAAGGTGTCTTTTTCATACCTTTTCTGATTTGTACTTTGTTTAGAGTGTATACTACTGTATTGATTGCTTCTCTCCAAAATGTCTTAGAAACATCATTCTCAAACAACATCGCTCTTGCTGCTTCTGCTAATGACCCATTCCTTCTTTCAGCAATCCCATTCTGCTTAGGTGTTCTAGGTGAAGACAGGCTGTCTTTTGATTCCATTCTCTTCACAAAATATGTTAAACTCTCTAGAGGTGAATTCTCCTCCTCTATCAGATCTCAAACACTTTATCTTAACACCAGATTTATTCTCAACTCTATTCTTAAATATCTTAAACTTGTCAAAAGCTTCAAATTTCTCTTTAAGAAATGCTACCCACATCATTCTAGTGAAATCATCAACAAAAATCATAAAGTACCTTTCACCATAGAATCCTCTTGTTCTAGAAGGACCACTTAGATTTGTGTGAACGATCTCAAACTTCTTTGTGGTAGTGAACTTCTTGCTAGGAAATGATACTTTCTTCTGTTTTGCCAAAATACATTCTTTACACACAACATCAGTAGGCTTTGTGATCTTAGGCAAGTCTCTGACTGCAAATGTGCTACTAACCTTCACAATATTATCAAAGTTTATGTGACAAAATCTTCTATGCCACAATCAATTGTTGTCCACTTTAGCTACCAAACATGTCATTTCAGTAGGGTTCAATTGAAATACATTACCTTTGGATCTTGTGCCTGTTCCAATCAGCTTACCATCTCTATCTTTAATAATGCAGGTCTTCTCAGTAAATTGCAACTAATAACCTTTGTCCACCAATTGTCCAACACTCAACAAGTTATGCTTCAATCCATCAACAAAATAAACATCATCAGTTTTAGTTTTACCATCAAGAGTAATGGATCTAATTTTTGTTATATGATAGGCTGCATTGTTACCAACTCTAACAATACCTCCATCATGATTCTTGAACTTAACAAACTTATTCATATTACCAGTCATGTGATGTGAACAACCGCTGTCTATTATCCAATCAGATTTTTTTTTCCACTTGGGAAACTAGAGCTCTTTCTTCTCTAATATCTCTATCAAGATCATCTTCCTTGATAGCCACAAATCCCAAATCTTCATCACTTTCACTTTGACCTTTCTCATCAAATTCTTCATCTTCATTTGCATACAAACAATTTCTATCTCTATCTCTTCTAGGCTTAAACATTCGCTTATACTTTTTCTCTCGTTTGGGACATTTAGATGCATAATGACCAAATTCATCAGAAGTCCAACATTACAAATTTTTCTTACCATCTTTTTCTCTTCTCACAAGAAGGGCTATTCCTTCCTCAATCTTCTTGTCTTCATCAGATCTGTTGCTACCAACAAAATCTCCAGGTGTGCTTGCACTCCTTGTCAGATTAGGTCGAATGTTTAGGGCATTGAAAGTTGTTTCGACTCTAGCTAGATTTCCAAACTGTCTCAAATCTACTTTTGTAGATTCTAATCTTTCAAGCAACATTTCCTTTGTGAAATCTTTAGTGCAGGGCATTACTAGCTGAATCATCAGAGCTACTTGCTTGAATGGTGGTGTCAAACTTTTCAAGATCTTCTATATTACTTCATCTTCTTCCTTGGCTCCACCATGAGATCGAATTCTTGCAACAATTTTTGATATTCTACCAATATAGCTTCTTACAGATTCATCTTCCATCATCTTAGCATTTTGAAATGCACATATCCAATTCTACATTCTCATTCTCTTTGCATGTGTATCACCTTCAAAAGTAGATTCTAATGCTTTCCAAATTTCATACGATGTTTCAAGTGACTTTACCTGACTGTATTAATTCTCTGGAAGAGCTGATAGTAGAGCTTCTCTAGCACTCATGTTACATATGAATAAATCTCTCTCATCTTCACTGCATCCTTCAAGCTTTTCTTCTTCAACAATTTTCTTCTTACTCTTTGTCAAAATCCAATATCCCGGACCCATGCACAACAAATGAGTCTTCATCTTCTCCTTCCAAGTGTCATAGTTGGCCCCATCAAATCTAGGACTATCTTTTTTGAAAAGATTTGCCATCGATCTCCCAAAGCTGTTAAGCTTATCCTTCAAGGACCTGATGCTATGATACCAATTGTTAGAATATATAGTCCATTGATATATTGAGAGGGGGCGGGGTGAATTAGTTATCCAACTATTATCAACCTTAAACAAACTTAACCATATGAGCAATATAAACTGAAACCACAACAAGATACTCCTACACAATAACACCAAATATGTTAACTAGGGAAACCCTTGATTAGAGGGAAAACCTTGGTGGGGATGGTACCCACAAGATGATGTACTAATATAAATATTCCTTGTTAGAGGATGGACTCTATTAGGAGTCTATGAATACATTCAATACATATGAGTCCCTATTAGGAGACTTTGAATCGCTGTTAGGAGATTCCAACCCTGTTAGGAGTTGTGCCAACCTTGTTAGGAGTTGTGGAAGATAACTAGACCCACTGCCCAAACAGCTTCAAGGGCAAGACTAATGAACCCACTCTCCAAATGATCTCTGTATTATTCCTTATAGAATAATAGAAATGAAACGTACTTCCTTCCTCTTCCTCTGTCCTGTCAATCGGACCTCTGCTCCTTTTGATCTTGTAACCAAATCACAACTCTCACATCCAATAATCCTTTGGATCGCTTACTCGCATTCAATAAGCACTCTGCTCCTTTTCTCACTTTGCACTTTAATAGATTTCTCACATTTACAAACAAGGAAAACATCTTTCCTTTATACCACATCTTCATAATAATTCCTTGAGTCGGCCTTGAGGCTTTCCGAATTAATTATAATAAGATAATTAATTAATTACAATTACAATAGCATTGTCGGCTCATAGTCTATATAGAACTTCACATGTGCGATACTTGGGCTTGCGCACTCGCTGATGTCATCAACAGACTGTCCTTTGTCATTGCCTGATTGCGCATCTTCTTACTACATCTCAGATGTAACTTAGTAAACAAATATCAGGAACTGCTTTCCCAATACTCTGTCTCTGAACTACTCTTTGTAAATCAGGTACAACTTTCGTATGTTTTCGACTTAGACTCTGCGCACTCGATCACGTCATTAGGACATTGTGTCGAACATGTCTATAATTGCGCATCACTAGACCATCAAACCATTGTCCGTACCATTAAGATCTCTGTCTGTTACTCAGCTAGTCTTTATAGATACCATGCTATGTTGACATCAATGACAAACACAATCATGAATGCAACATGTCAATACTCTCCAATGCTTAGGATACTCCCCAAAGTAGTATCATCAGCATTCATGCTAACAACTACATGAATGAGTTGGTTGAGTTGATTGTTTGATTTCCTATTGATAATTTTCCCATATGGGCTCAAATTTGAGGTTTTCCCCCCTATAGTAATTTTGGATAGACTCTTTGGCCCTATCTGTGGCCTTATAAAGAAGACCTCATTGGTGTTTGATTCCCATCTACCAACTGAAGAATTCTAACCAAGGGCAATGACACCTACAATTGAAAAATACAAGAAGATTAATCATTAAAATTATAAAATAATAATGAAAGACTTGAATACAAAAAAGTAAATATTTAAGTTTTCAAGTTACCTTCACAATCTCTATAGCTTTCTATGCAAATTAGTTGTTGAAGACAACGATTGAAACCTTCTCAGTCTCTCCATTAAGCTTCTTCAAATAACTTGAGTCTAGCCATGCTCGACTCTCAAACATTTTCTTCAAAGCCATCAAAGAAGTAAGAATGCTTTGCAACGTTAACAAAATTGTTGCAAACTTTGTGACACTTGCTCCTACCAACTCCTTCACTTGGGTGTGTTTTCTCATCTAGCGAAGAACCCAAGGGTGATTGTAGATGTATTTTATGATTTTCCTTGCATCCTTTACAACTGGTCTCACCCAATCTAGTTTTTTTATTTCTGCCAAAGGAGGTCAATGAGATGTGCTGCTCAAGGTGTCCAAAAAAGTGTATTATATTTTTCTTGGAAGATTTTACCAGCTACCACATATGCTGTTGCATTATTGGTTATGATTTGCACCACATTATCAATTCCCATCTCCATTACAAATTGCTCTAGCTTTAGAGCCGAAGTTTTAACAATCTTCACCTTGTTGGAGACATCTACAGATTTCAAGAACACCACATCATCCTTCCAAGAAACGAAAAAATTAACAATGATGATTTTTGCATCCATCAACCTATCAGAAAGAATGGTACAGCTAAATTGTTTCCGTTCTATTCTTTGCTCTTCTACCACTTCTTTTGCCCTAGCAACTGCATTTGTGAGCAACCTATGATTACAAAATAAAATAATGTTAAGTACAAAATTTTGATAAAAAAAAATTAAATTCAATAGAAAATAGTAATTACTCTAAATAAAAAAAGAACATAAATTTAGTCTACAGTCTAAAAGCCAAAACTCAAAATAAGTTCTCAAGGTTCAAAACGAAAAATAAAAAGTTAAAATATTTTAAAATTAAAACAAGTGAATGGACTTGCCACTCAAGTCAATGCAAGAAAGTGCCTTGTAGTCTTTTCTTGCCATAATCATTGTAGTAATCACCTTAAGCCAATATGGATTTTCTGCCACATTGGAAGGGATGTTGTTGAAGCACCAGAATTCAACACAAGCAATGTCTACTTCTTGTGATGCACCTCTCTATTCCTCCTAGTTCCCTACAATGATGGCTGGGCTCCAAGTCTGTTTGTGTGCACAAAATATTTATTAGACCGTACTTTCGTTAGACTGTACTTTCGGCATCGTTGGCGACACTCTACTAAAAGTAGCGTGAGTGGTGGTCAAAGGGGTGGTGGATTTGTGGATATGCATGCCACGAAGAAAGCCCACTATGCCTCAAGTGCAGTCTTTTCTTGTTCAAGGTTGATCATAACACCGAGAGATTCGTCTATGCATGCTCTCATGGCTGGTTTTGCCCTTTTTATTTGCAATCTTTCCTCTTCTTGGGCAGCAAACAAAACATTAACTTTTTTTTTTTTTTTTCATTTGTGGTCTTCTCACAAACCCTCACATCATGCTTTGTGGTTCTTGCAAAGTGGTATTTCAAGTGGTGTATGCCTCCATAGATTATTGTTTCCAACTTGATGCAAATTATGATATTATGTTTCGATCCTTCAAAGGTACACCTCTAATCCTTAGCTCTAGTCCCTTTAGGATGCATGCCTATGCATGCCTACATATCTAGTGGGGCATACCTACGTCACAAGGTTCGTCAAATTCTCGGCTTCAGGTTTGAAATTTGTGGAATCCTAAAAAATGTAAAAAAAATTGCTAAAATTTTTCATAAAATTTGTATGGAACTGTTTTCATGTTTTTTTTGCAGGAAATCACATAATATTTGAGTGATTTTTAGGCTTTTTTTGGCAAATGAAAGTTTATAAAATAATGCACTTCGTTTGCTAAAAATGCAACCCTCTGAAGCTTGGGTATGTAAAGGTTTGAGGGATCTCTGATAAAGATAAACTAAATCTCTTTTGATGCAATATCAATATACTGATATAGATATTATCAGTACTGTATATACATATATGAACACAATTGAATCTGGTTCTGATTAATAATAACAATGTGCTCTTGATATGGTAAGTTTATCGATAGTATTTCTGATCACAGTCTGAACTATATATATCTTTGACAGGTTTGAGTGTGGCAACAATATTACTTGATTATTATCGCTGGAAAAGAGCAGATCATTGCTGTGTAATTGATAATCTCATTCATCCAGTGATTGGTGATTATGTATGAGAAGTAGAAATGCATGTCCTGTAGGGACATGACTATATGTGGCCAATAGCCATGAACAGTCATAACCCTACGAGGTCACGAACTTCTAATAAACTAACTGTTTCAATAACAAACTAACAATAATCAGGCACCGATTATGATTAAGTATACGACGATTAGTAAACATATATTAGAGATACTTTATATATATATATATATATTTATATCTATGTGAGGAAATCATAGATCATATACTTAGCATATATGCAAACTTCACTTCTTCTGAAGCTACACATTAACACTCCCTCTTAGCAAGGTAGAAGTGAAATATCAATCATATTTGACAAACCTTAACAAGATATCAATATTAATGATATCCACACACATAAAAGATTATCTGACTTTTAACACTTTGAAATAGTGACTTGTTAAATAATCATAATCACAATGTTATAAACACTATCATAACATGTATTATGATCTCTGGCATTCCGGATCAACAATAAGAGTTATCATAATACGTTCGTTATTAATGACTTTCGGTGTATCCGAAACAATAACATAATTTGTCATGATAATAAGCCTATCATTTGTAAGATCGTCACCTTACAATGATTACCTTCTGAATATGTATGTCTATGAAAGATCGTTATCTTTCATTACATATCTGCAACTATTCAATTAGAAGGATATACACACATATAAAATTAAAACTCAAATTCAATATTCAAAATTACAGTTTGATCATACCAAGTTTTCCTCTGAGAAATTCCAATTTAACCTTAGCAAGAGGTTTGGTAAGAGCATCCGCTGTTTGCTCATTTGTACTTACGTACTCTAGTTTGATAATAATGATAAGGCATCTTAGTATGCTTAGATCGATTGTGGAAAACTGGATTTATTGAAAGTTTAATACAACTTTGATTATCACAGTGAATGATAGTTGGCTTCTAAGGTTTTTTAAACAACCTAACTAGCAACTTCCGCAACCATACTGCTTCTATGGCTCCCATGGACGAGGCTATATATTTTGCTTCAGTGGAGCTTAAGGCAATTGAAGATTTTTTCTAGCTAAACCAAGAAATCATTGCAGATCCAAGACTGAAACAACATCTTGCAGTACTCTTACATTCAATAGAGCTGTCGGCCCAGTCAGAAGCTGAATATCCTTGAAGATTGATTTCAACTTGATCATATTTGAGTCCCACACCAACTGAACCTCTTAGGTATCGTAAGATTGCTTAGCTGCCATAAGACGTATTGTCTTTTGTTCACACATGAATTGACTTAATGTATTAGTTGCATAACAGATATCAGGACGAGTATTAACCAAGTACATTAGTGATCCGATGATCTGCCTGTAGTAAGTAGGATTAGTAGGTTCAGATTCAAATCCGTCATTCTTCAGTTTCTATAAGTTAGCTTCCATAGGAGTAGCAACTGGTTTACAATCCATCATTCCAAACTTAGTCAAAATATCAACAATGTATTTTCCTTGATTTAAGAAAATGTAGTCCTCTTTTTGCCAGACTTCTAGACCTAGAAAGTAATGAAAAAGTCCTAGGTCTTTCATATCAAATTCTGCTGTTAGTTCTTGTTTGCATTTAGCTATGAGATGTTCACCTGTTATAAGCAAGTCATCAACATATAATACAAGAATAATCATATCATCTCCATTTATTTTGAAGTATATGTTAGGATCAACTTCATTCTTGGAATACCCTAATTTTGTGAGATAGCTGTCTATTCTTTCATACCATGCCTTGGGTGCTTGTTTAAGGCCATATGGTGCTTTCTTTAATTTACACACATGAGAATTTTTGTCATGAGTGATGAATCCTTCTAGTTGCTCAATATATACTTCTTCAATTTCACCATTTAGGAATGCTGTTTTGACATCCACTTGATGTATCTTCCACCCTTTGGATGTTGCATTTGCAATAATGGTTCTAATAGCTGTGTAACGAGCAACTCGAGAAAATGTTTCTTCATAATCAATTCCTTCATTTTGCAAGAATATGTGAGCTACAAATCTTGCTTTGTATTTTTCAATGCTGGCATTAGGTGCATGCTTGATTTTGTATAGCCATTTAGAAGAGACAACTGATTTATTCTTTGGTCTGGGTACAACATCCCACACATCATTTTCTAGGATTGATTGATATTCTTCAATCATTGCTTCTTTCCAAGGTTTGCTTGATAAGGCTTCTTCGACATTTGAAGGCTCTGTTTTGATGAGTTTAGAGAGTAGTGCTACGTAGCATGATTGATTTCTTGTTTTCTTGCTTTCTTTGACTACTTCATCAGGTTCTATATGATTGTCTTCTATCATTTTTCTAGCCCAAAGTGGTCTACTTTTGTTGTTAGGATTTTCAGTATTCTTTGAATTTGGAATAATAGGTGTAATATGTTCAGTATCATTCTCCCTCTCATTCTCTACTGAATGATCCTCATCTAGTTCAACGATAGGTTCTGTGTATGATTCATCAATGTTCTTTGAAAGATTAAAGCCAATGACTTCTTCAAATTTTACATCTCTACTGACTTCGATGGTTCTTTTTGACCAGGGACATAGAAACTATAACCTTTGGTTGATTCACTGTATTTGATGAGGATACCCTTCTTTCCAAATGGTTCTAAATTGTTCTCTTTTCTTTAGGAATATAAATATAAACAGGACACCCAAATATTCTTAGGTGGCTTAAGTCTTGTTTGATGCCTGTAAATACTTCTCTAGGAGTTGTAATTTCCGATATTGAGTGAGGATATCTATTTTGAATATAAATTGCAATATTAGAAGCTTCAACCCAAAAATAGGTATGAAGATTTTGGTCATGCATCATAGCTCTAGCTGATTCAACAATGGATCTTGTGACTCCATTCTGTTGAGGATTATATGATACAAAAACTCCCTCTTAATCTCAACAATAACCCAAAAATCTTTAAAGATTTCTGAGATGTATTCACCTCCATTTTTTGATTTTAAGGTTTTGATTTTCGATCTAGGCTGATTTTCAACTAGTCCTTTGAATTCTTTGAATTGAGATAACACTTCATTTGATTCTTTTTATTTAAGGAAGTAGATCTAAGTTTGCCTAGAATAGTCATCTATAAAGATCACATAATAGAGACATCCATTTAGGGAAGGTACAAACATGGGACCACATAGATCAGTATGAATGAGTTCAAGTACAGAATTTGATTTGTGTACACTTTTGGGAAAGGTTTGAGTGTGGCAAGAAGATTGTGTCTGAAGGTCGCTAAAGGCCGCGCTTGCTCCATTTGTTTGGGGTCTGAAGATTTCATTGTCTAAGACTTTGAAGGTCGTGTCTGGCTTCTGCTGCTCCATTTTTGTCGGTTGCTCCATTCTTGTAAGCCAAATTGTGTTTTCCTCTGCAACTGCATCTCCATTTTTTCCAGCATCTACATTTTGGTCGCTTATGGTACCAAGTTTGAAATGTTATATATAATAAACGATATTTTTATTATTAGGTTTGTGTATGCTATAACTTGGATACCGTCGGCTATTATTATATGCAAATGTTTCAAACCTAAATGTTGTTATTATAAGATTATTATAATGAATGTTATTTTTATTACTATTAGGTTTCAATATTTTATAAGATTATAATAATAAATATTAAATGGTATTTAAATTTTTTTTAATCAATGATTCAAAAAAAATCTATTGTAGGAAAACATTTATATTTTGTGGATATTTATGTATTTTTAATTTGTACAATATTAATGTTTTTTAATGTTTATATATGATTATTAATTAATTAATTATTATTGGACTTTTTTATTATTTTTGATTTTGTAATGTTATTGTTTTATTTTATTATCGTTTTACTTTATTAGTAAAGATTAAATAGAAAGATGCTTATATGTTTTTGGAAATTACATAAGGTGAATTTAATATCGATTTTTTTCGATTTTTTGACTTGCCAAACTTCATCCAAACTTCATAGCTGCTGAACCTGAACTCGAACTCAAACCTTGTGACTTAGGGGCACACATCTATTGAGTCACTGACAAACCTTGAAATTGACCTAGCTGTAGAAGAATCTCTACTTACCATTAACAATCAAATTTCAACCTACACATCATTTTTTTTATAGAGAAATTACAAATTAATATTTTAATTAAAAATTATCAAACAAACTAAACTAGTTCGAATAATTATAGACATAGTTGAAGTTTGAAATAAAACAAGGAAAAGTGTTAGGGCTTGAAACTCTTAGAAAAAGTTGCGATTCTTGAGAATAGTGAAAAAATTAGAAATTTTAAAAAAAGATGGTGTTAAATCTTTTTGAGTTTCTATAAGCCTAGATGCAACAAAAAGGAGATGAATGATTAAAAAAAAGAAAGATTTTATTTTTGAAAACCTAACTAAGAACCCAAATTTTGCTTCAAAATCCTCTCCAAATTTGTTTCAAATCTCCAAATTGACTAAATCCTTGCAAATGACCTTGTAATACCTTGGAAGGGTTTTTTGTGGGTTGGGAGAAAAATAGACATAATGAAATGCAAACAAAACTTTTTGTTTGACGTTAAATCTATTATATAGCCGCGACTAATAAAATGACACAAGCTCATTGACTTCTCAATGAGAAGTCATCAAAAACTTTGCGAGATTTGGAGAACCTTCTTGAAGAGAAAATTTGGCGAGTAAAAGTTAGAATTTCTTGTGAGCAAAAATTTCTCACGAGAAAACTTCTCACAGAGCACTACCTTGGAAGAATTTTTTGTGGGTTGCGAGCAAAATGACATCATAAAATGAAAAAAAAACTTTTTGTTTGACGTTAAATCTATTATATAGCTGTGACTAATAAAATGGCACGAGCTCATTGACTTCTCAGAGAGTTGTCAAAAACTCTACGAGACTTGGAGAAACTTCTTGAAGAGAAAATTCGGTGAGTAGAAGTTAGAATATCTTGTGAGCAACAAATTTTGGCGAGAAAACTTCTCACTGAGAAGTCTGCAATTTTTAAATCTATGGTTGTATTCAATTCAACTTTCCATGGTTTGTTACAAAATTTCAGTGACATGGATTGCCAATGATGAGAGAATTGTTATATAGTTTTGATTGCCTGTGATTTCGTTGATTATTTGTTTTAATGGAAAAGCTAGATCTCAAATAAACATTATGGAATATAGTAGCAATTATGTGTCAATTTTGTTTCTAGAGTAATGTTCTTTTATTGTGTTATATATATGTTTGTTTTTATGGATGTTGGATCTAGTCATATCCATATTAAAGGGGCCTAAAATAATAACTATATCCATATCCAGGTCTAGATATGTACTTATTTCCCAAAAAATTGGCGAGTAAAAGTTAGAATTTCTTGTGAGCAAAACATTCTCGTGAGAAAACTTCTCACCTAGAAGTCTGCAATTTTTTAAATCTATGGTTTTATACAATCCAACTTTCCTTGGTTTGTTACAAAATTTCAGTGACATGGAATGCCAATAATGAGAGAATTGTTATATAGTTTTGATTGCATGTGATTTCATTTATTTATTTGTTTTGATGGAAAAGCTAGATCTCAAATAAACATTATGAAATATAGTAGCAATTATGTGTCAATATTGTTTCTAGAGTAATGAAAATATTCTTTTATTAGCTTATAAAATTGTGTTATATATATGTTTCTTTTTATGGATGCTGGATCTTGTCATATCCATATTAAAGGGGCCTTGAAAAATAACTATATCCATATCCAGATCTAGATATGTACTTATTTCCGAAAAATTCTTGACATTTCTTTGTTTAGTTCTTAATGACATAGCTTAGGTAGTGGATTAAGACACTATGTTTACATATGTTCTACTAGAGCATTGTTAGACCATTTCATGGCATGTGTCAATCCATCTAGTACAACCTCTATTGGAATACTTCAAGGTCTTCTCAGGGCATATAGCAGTCAATCATTTATGTAAGTAGTGGTGGAAAATGGGAATAGTGTACCATGGCATTACTGAGTGATCCTTAAGAAATTAGCTGGAACATGGAGGTGGATGGAATTATTAATTTTTATATATTAAAGCATTCATATCAATGTTCAAAGTTGCATAAGAAGCATTGCAATGTCAAGATGAAGGTTGTGATTTATGTTAAAGATATAGCTGCATAAGAGACCATTTTTATACTTGCAGTGATTTGCTTTAAGTTTTTCTCAAAAATATACTTATGATGATTCTTGGTTCTTTGTTCTGTTTTGGTTTGGTCATGGTGATGTTCTTTTTATTTGATTCCTTTCACTTGTTGACAGACTTTGGGCTCATCGTGCTAAGAGAATGCTCTTCTCCCTTCCTTCTAAAATCTTCTTAGATGAAGATCTCATGAAGGCTCAGGTTATAGAGCTCAAACAAGCTCGCAAAGTTGTGGCAGATAGGAGGCGGGATGGTAAGTGGGCAATTATTAGAAACCTGAAAGTAGTTATTAGAGATTCTGCTCCCAGTGGTTGGGAAGAGAGGCAGGCCCCCAAGGCCAAATGACTGTCCCACCAGCAGTCGGACAAGAGGGAGACCCCCACTTGGTCCCTTCTTGTTAACTGCTGGAATGGTAATGGATCTTTATGGTCATTACCTGGTCTTCTTTGTGATGCTGTGGGTACTGATGATATTCTTGTTATTACCGAGACTCACGAGAGTCCCGCATGTCCTCTTCCAGGTGTTAACGATTTTTAGCGGTTATCCATTTGTCGTGATGAGTTTCGTGTGTCTGGTGGCGTACGGGGCTCGGGTGGTGTCTCGTGCTTGATTAAGGATAATATTTTCAGCAGCACTTCTATTGTACATTTAGACACATTTGCCAGATTTATGTGGGTCCATATTGACCGTAAGTGTCACCGCCAGAGAGATCTTTATTTGGCTGCTTGCTACTTTCCACCGGCCTCCTCTCACTATGCTATTCATGCTACCGATGATGGGGACCCCTAAATTGATCTTTGTGAGACCATCTCTTAGTTCGCTATTCTAAGGGACATTGTTTTACTCGATGACTTTAATGCGAGAACCAGAATGCTCCAGACTCCACTATATGATTGCAGTTCTGATTCCATATGTTCCATTGTGATTGATCCTGCCTATTTAGGGCTTCAGAGGTGTTTCGAGGATGTGCATGGGCCGTTATCCGTTTATGGCAGACATTTGTTGCGGCTTTGTGAGTCTTCTGGATTAGTGATCTTGAATGGTCTCTCCTGCTTTTTGGGTTCTGAGATCTTTACTTGTTGGCCTCATGGGGGTGGTGCTAGTGTCGTTGACTACGCTTTGACCTGTCCCTCTTTCATTTTGTGTATTCGTAGTTTCACGATTTTGCGCCTCCCTCTGGTTGATCATGCTCTCCTCAGTACTCATATTTGCCTCTCCCCTCTCGTGTCGCCTCATTATTCTTCTCCTATCACTGCTCGCTCGCCCATTCGCTTCCACTTTCTCGATGGTGATTGTGAGCTCTATTTCGCTCATCTCTCGAGACTCCTCAGCCCTTCATGCTTCTCGGACTTGTTTGAGGCCACCACCATGTTTGACTTGCTCGCGTTGGCTATCCTTAAGTCTGCCACCCTTGCCATTCCTCATCGTCCCCCTTTGCTCCTTCGTAGCAAGCATCGTAATACCTGCCCCATGAACCAGTGATTTGATTCAAACTGCAAGTCTTTTCATCATCTTTTGAGATTTGCTTTCGAGGTTCACTCCACCGACTTTGCTAGTATTCGCTTGTCTTATCTCCGTTTGCTTCGGAACAAGAAGCGTAATTTTATTGCTTCTAAGTGCAAATCTCTTTGCTCCACGCTGATTCGTAATCTCCAGCTCTTTTGGCGCACCCTTTTCCCCCATACCCCTCCGCCCTCCACCCTCGACTTTCGCTCCCTCACCTCGCACGCCACGACTCTGTATGACATTCCTGGGCAGCCTTCCATTCACCCCCCTTCACCTCCTTTCATCCGCCTTTTCACCCCCTCCCACATTTTTGAGGCTATCAGATTCATGAAGTATAGTCATGCTGCTGATGAGGAGGGTTTCCAGGCTGAGCTTTTCAAGTTTGGTGCCTCAGTTCTAGGCCCCTATCTCTTTATTCTTTTTAATAGAGTGATTCACATTGGGTTTCTGACCTCCTGGTCTAGGCATTTGATCTTTCCCATTCACAAGACCGGCCCTGTCTCTGATCCAAGGAACTACATAACCATCATGATTGGGCATACTTTTGCCAAATTGTATGCGACAACTCTTAATGCTATGCTATCTGCGGAGCTCGACAGGATTGGAGGAAGGGCTAGAGGGCAAGCCGATTTTCGTGCCGAGTATCAAACTATGGATCATATCTTCACTTTACGGGCTATTATTGAGGAAGCTAGACACAGATCTAAGAAGGTCTATTGTTGCTTTGTTGATTTTCGCAAAGCTTTCGATTCTATTCCTAGGGTGGCACTATTTGAGAGACTTAGGGAGATTGGTATTTCTGAGATGCTTCGTATCGCTATCATGAGACTGTTGTTGGCAGATTCTGGACTCTGGAGGGCTTCTCGGATCCGATCCACAGCACTATTGGGGTTAAGCAGGGTTGTCCGCTCTTGCCTACTTTATTTGGGTTGTATATTGATGAGCTTGAGGATTTTCTCCTAAAGTCTTCACTTACGGGTGATGGCTGCTATCTTCATGAGGTTCTGATTTCTATCCTTTTTTTTGCGGATGATGTGGTTCTCCTTGCTTCTTCTCCAGACAGATTGCAGAGACTTCTTGATGGTCTGGCTTTATTTGGTGATCAGAGACAGCTTGTTGTTAACTTGGGTAAGACTTGGATCATGGTCTTTAACTGTTTAAAGATATCTCATCTTCACTTTATTTTTTAGGGTCAGGAGATTGAGATTACTTCATCCTACACCTATTTGGGGGTCATGTTTTCTGGTCTGTGTTTCAGTAGGAGACCTGCTATTCAACCCAGAGTTAATAAGGGTATGAGTTCTCTTGCTTTGCTTGAGAAATAGTGTTTCAGACATCACTTCCAGGATACCTCGTTTAAGTTATCTCTTAGACGTTTTGGTGCAGCCGACTGTCATTTACAGCTCTGTGGTTTGGGGCCCTTCTCTTCTTAGCTCTGATTGGGCCTCGGTTGAGCGGATTCAGAGTTTGTTCTTGAGGCGCATCATCAGATGTCACAGGTTCATTCCTCATAGTATCATTTTAGCTGAGTTTGGTGTTCATCCTTTCAGATTCGCGGCCATTTTTGATTTGGTCTGGTTCCTTCATCATCTTCGTGGGTTTACTGATATTGCTGTGGATCGGAACCGCTACTCCTCCTTCGGTCTCCATTGTGGCTGCTGAGTCTAGTTCTGGTTCTCGCACACGTTGTTGGTATGCATAGGTTTCTTCTCTGTTGAGTTCGATTGGGATTAGCATGGATCATCTCCCTCCTTTTCAATTCTCTTTGGATGCCCTTGCTCATCTTCTCCCCTCTCGGCAGGAGCTGAATGAGCATGTTCGTCTTGATATCTATAGACTTTACATTTCTATTACTTAGATTAACCCTCCCGGCGGGTTGCGTCCACGTATCTCTTTTTATGCGGAGCACTTTCTTGAGATATCTGATGGGATCATTACCCGTCCTTGCTATCTTTTACGAAGGTGGTCCCATGCCTTGTGGATCTCTTTAGATTCTTTTAGAGTTGGTTCCCACCGTCTTTGTGCTCAGACTGATCATCATATTGATTGTGAGGAGCGGATCTATTTGCTTTGTACTTTGGGGGAGGTGGAGAATGAAGCTCATTTCCTTTTTCGATGTCCCATCTACTATGAGATTAGAGGAAGATTCTTTTGTTTGTTCAGAGATTGCGTTTCTCTACATAACTTTTTCAGCTACTATGATCAGAGATGTTTTGCTCTTTATATTCGGGAGGCCACCACGCCCCGTGATAGCACGATCCAGTCATTGCTTCCCCACCGGCCCCCATCTACTCAGCTCATTATTGCCTTTTTCACACCATTATCCCCTTTGCGTGGTGTGAAAAGATCTTCCAGCTCTATTCAGGCTAATGGGTTTTCCAGATGTGTTAGATCTTGTTTTGACTACTTGCACCAGTGACGCTCTTCTAGGAGTGGTCAGAGATAGGGCAGTGATTCTTCGCATCGGCAGTTGTTTCATTCCGTGATAGATTTCTTCTCGCCCAAGAAAGATTCCTTGTGCTTTCTTGGTCTCTGTTCTTTGTTGTTATTTCTTTGGCTGTTTTTGTTTTGTTCAGACATCTTTGTATGCTCCTGCTGGGATTTGCTTTATTGCTGTAATCTTTTCAGTCCCATAGACCTCTTTTGGTCTTCTGTTGGACATTAATATCATTATCTTATCTTATCTTATCTGGAAGTTGCAAAGATGATTTTGTCTTCCTTTTCTGTTCTTTTGTTGGTTCTGTCCGGCCTCATGTCACTGTTTGACCCTTATTTGATGGCTTTGCATCATGTATGGATGACTTGGCACTTGTTATGTCTTAATCGCCGATTCAAGGAAGCTCATATTGTGGTGTTATTGAAGAGTATTCATTATGGCTATAACAGACAAATGTCTCTTTGTATTCCGCAGGAGTCTCTTTGCTACCATGAAGTTCTTTTTTCGAGCATATAAAATCATTAGAGACATCATTTGTTTGGGAAATCACGTGGATGTGAAGATGAACCATCAGTCTTGTAACTATTGTCAAGCATTTTTGATATGTTTTGAGCAGGATTCTTTGGCTTTTGTGATCCAAGTCTTTTGAGGATATATTGAGCATGGCAGAGATTGTTTGCATTTTATATATTTGTATATATTGATATGTCTTTCAGCTGAGCAGGGTTGAGTTTATTATTTTTAAGAGGGAGATGTTATTGTGCCTGCGTCAGGTATCTAGTTGATTTTTGCGGAACCGTGTGTGAATTCAGTGTAGGTGAAAGGATAGCAAATTATGTGATTGTGCAAACTTGTTATTATCTATGATAACAAGCATTGTGTTTGAATCAGATTTGTTTGCTGTATGATCTGTGTATGATCGTTTCAGTGTGTATATCATTTTCTTTAGTCTTGAGTATCTGTGAGGCTCAGTGAAGATGCGATTCTTGTGATAAGCTTGTGAGCTTTGTATTGAGTCCCATAGATTATTTAATAAAAGAGATCTTTTGGTGTGGCTGGGGTTTTCCCTCGAGTATGAGGGTTTTCCCATGGTAATTAATCATGTCATCTGTTCATATGATTTTCTAGTTTTTTTGTATATTGTATTTATATTATTCTGTTTGAAATATATACATGGTATCAGAGTAGGTCTAAGGAAATGATCCAAATCAAAAGAGGAAATTTGGACTCTAGAAGATTTGTAATGACTAATGGGTGTCAAATATGTGGCTTGATGGTTATTGAATATTGAGAAATTCTTGCTAGTTGCTTGCTGATGGAAATTTAGGAGATTATCATGTCCAAAGCTTTCTTTCTTTTTTACATCAACGAGGAGGATGCTTGTCTATGCTTACACGATTAGCATCCACATCTATGAAGATAGCAGATGTGCTGGTGTTCAAATTCTTCATTCTCTGCCTGCCCTATCACTGTGTGATGATTGAAGATTAATTGGTGGACTGTGAGGGAGAAGTTTGAGGTACAATCTTATGTTAATGAGTTCTTTGTGAGGGAGAAGTTCAAGGTGCAATCCCTTGTTAATGAGTTCTTCTTTATGAGGGAGAAGCTCAAGGTGCAGTCCCTTGTTATGAGTTCTTCTCGGTGAGGGAGAAGTTCGAGGTGCAATCCCTTGTTAACGAGTTATTCTCTGCAAGGGAGAAGTTCGAGGTGCGACCCCTTGTTAATGAGTTATTTATTTATTTATTTACTTTCTACAATATTATTCCTTGTAGTCAATTTAATTAATTTATTCATCCATTGTAATTTTATAATTATTTAATTTTATTTGTATTTAGATCTTATTTTATTGATAATAGATTATATTATTATCCAATTTTATATACTATAATAATATTTTATTGCTCTTTCTTACTTTATATAAATTAATACTAATTGTAATATATGATTTTGTTATCATTATTCTTTTCATACTATTACCTTTTTAAATTATTATTAAAATTTTATCTTAAAATGGGGACATGACAGAGAAGCTTGGGGCACAAACCCATTGTTAATGAGTTCTTCTTTGTGATGGAGAAGTTTTAGATGCAATCCATTGTTGATTAGTTCTTTTTTGTGAGGGAGAAGTTCGTGGTGTGATCCCTTCTTAATGAGTTCTCTTTTGAAAGGGGAAGTTCGAGGTGCAATCCCTTGTTAATGAGTTCTTCTCCATGAGGGAGTAGTTCAAGGTGCAATCCATTGTTGATGCATTCTTCTTTGCAGAAGAAGTTTGAGGTGAAACCCTTGTTCCACCCTTTGGGAGTAGCTATGGTGGATCCACCCTCTGGGAGTAGCCATGGTGAGAGTCATGTGTGAGACTCCATGACTCAATTTCTTGTTCTTTCACCCTCTAAGAGTAGCCACGGTGAATGCCATGCTGAGATGACAATATTATGTTGAGAAAATCTGTGATGAGATTTTGTTATTAACACTTTTTTTGGTTGTAGCTCTTTGTGCTTGTCACACTATAATATAAAAATGATCTCTCTCTTGCTAAGATGGTGTGTTAAAGATATAGCTACAGTGGTCTGCTTCGAGATTTTCTCAAAAATATACTTGTGATGATTCTTGGTTCTCTGTTTTGTTCTGGAAGTTGTGAAGATGATTCTGTCTTCCTTTTTATTGTTTCACTTGGGAAAGGCTCAAATTTGTTCTGTTGTTGGTCTCGTCTAGATTCATGTCACCATTTGACTCTTATTTGGTGACTTGGCACTTAATATGTCTTGCCGCCAATTCAAGGAAGCTCATATTATGGCTTTATTGACGAATCTTCTTTATGGTTGTAACAGATGGAGGTCTCTTTGTATTCCATAGTAGTGACTTCCCTACCATGATGTCTTTTGTTCAAGCATATAAAATCATTAGAGACATCGTTCGTCTGGCAGATTGCATGGATGTGGAGATGAACCATCAGTCTTGTAGCTGCTATCTAGTGTTTTTGATACGTTTTGAGCATGATTCTTTGTCGTTTGGTGATACAAGTCTTTTGAGGATATGTTGAACATGGCAGAGGCTGTTAGCATTTATATATCTATCTTTCAGCTGAGTAGGGATGGGTTTATTATTTTTAAGAGAGATGTTATTGTGCGCGTGTCAGGTATCTAGTTATGTGCTTTTTGCAATATCATGTGTGTAACATAACATTTTTAGTAGGCTGAAAATTGAGAACATATTCTAAGATTATAACCAAACATCATAACAAAATGACATAAAGTAGTTGAAATCCATTACATCATATAGAATGGAAAACTATCAACTGAATTCATTATACATAGATAAGTAGTCAAAATTTAAGCAACAACTATATCCATTTCATATGAAAGACAACTGATATAACTTCCATAACCAACTTCTACATTTACACTTTGAAAGAAACTACTAATTTAACTATATCTACAATTATGCATTTCAAAGTAACATAGAAAGTATTTACAAATAAAAGATTAAGAATTTGTACATGAAATGTGACAACTGTTGATGTGTTGTGCAAGCCTTGACATCTAGTGAAGAGAAGCATTGACATAGGCTTAACCTCCCAACCGTGGACCTTAACATATCCCCACACAATCTTTTATGAGAAAGACCCTCCCTACCCTGGGCTAGGCTTGGGGCACCATAGTCCTGCCATCAGAGCATTCCGGTGTTAGAGTGTCGGCTAAGCAGCAGACAAGGTTGAGGAATTCCTCCATCAACTTTTCCTCTGTCAGCTAGCACTCTTGACCTCTTGTGATCAATTGTGGCTAGCATGTCTCTAATCTACTTTGGCCAAAGATTTAGATGAGCAAATGAACAACCCGATCACCATCGCTTGACTTGACAACTGAATATACTTTGGACAATCATGAGCTGACTTGGACTAAACAGTTTCCTTTTTTAGATGTTCATGCTCTTTGGTTATTGATTCTCACTTTATTCCTGCAGGGATACCTCTCCTCTTCACCCATTTATACTTGACCTTGTTGGTCTTGGGTGCATCTTAGGAGATAGGCCGGTATCTATGTACTCTTTATCAATCATAACTTATGTACGCAAATCTGATTCTTATCTCAACTGGTATATGGATAGTACCACTATAAAGTCAGATATATCCTTTGTGAAATATGAAGGGATATGCTTATACCAACGTTCAGTATTAAGCATTGTACAAGTAATTTGTCAACAGACATAATGGAGTCACTTCGGTTTTGATTCTGTGGGTTTGTACTAGCACCCGACATGTATGAAAAAAGAATAATTACATAAAATGGAAAACAAAGCTAATGTTCTATCAGAGTTCTTAATATACTTGAGCCTTGGCATTGGCTAAATACTTATTCAAGATTGTGGATGCATTTAAATTCTATCATTCCTTGTGGAATTTATCTGAGAGAATGCAACGCAAGAGACATACATATGAAATAAGAAATAAGATTGGTCGAATGATTTCATGACTTGAGATTGTAACTTCAGATTTGATGCCATGGTTTGGCAATACAACTCCAACACGGAAATATTGTCAAGTGTGGCTGATACTACAATTGAGGTATCAAATTATGATTCTCCAAGTAACGCTGTTCTGAGAAGTTGTAATGGAGAGAGGAGGAGTTTCAGTTTAGAGCAATCGCATGAGGAAAGAAATGATTTTCGAATGCTCGAACCTAGCTGCGAGGAGAGTAAGTAATGTCTCTCGTAGCTTCATCAGTTACAAGAAGGAATCCCAATCAAAGCCAAATATGGGTTACAAGAAACATAACTTCCAAATTTTTAAAAGAAAAAAATAAAGCTGATATGAAGGTGACAAGCGCCCATCAATATGGAGCCAAAAATTAAGACATAAAGATTATACTTTCTCATGATATATATATATATATATATATATATATATATATATATCATGCTATTGAATTTTTACCTATAATTGTACATACATATACATATATCTAGATGTTTGTGTAATCTTGAGAGTATATATAATTCCTTTTTATCATTATATTCTCTCTAGGGATACACGCATATATGTATATATACCTGTACATGCAAATTATAGATATTAACAGAATATCATGGTGAAATTATATATTTATATATATAAAGTTATGATTGTTGACCGCTTCTACAGTCTCAAAATAAAAGAGAGATAATAGTTCTTCTCATGATATTAAATGTTAAATGTTTTCTCTTGTTTTAAGAATCGACCAAGTAGCTCATGACTGTCCAAGGTGTACTCTGTTGCCTAGCCGTTAAATCCTTCACCAAAGTAGTTAGAACCCATACCTGATGGTTTGACGATGGGGACTAAATTGATGCCCCATTTCTCAAATCCCATTTAGCAATGCAATAATAACATGTTCCTCCATTTAAATTGTAATATCAAGAAAAACACAATAAATGATAATTGTCACAATGGCTAACCACTACTAACATTTCTCTTAAAATATAAGCATTCATTTTTAGTTGGAATAACAATAATCAACTAACAAGTCATTTTCACATGCATCAATTTGGTTAATCATAACTTCTATTTCACAAGATCATGATATCTGAGAGTTTTTAACTAACTATTACAATGACTATGAGATTATTTTAAAAGATAAAAAATTTGGGATGTAACAATGTGCGACTTTAGCATATGTAAAATATTAGCAAATTATGTGGCTATACAAGGTTGTTATTATCTACGATAACAAGCGCGGTGTTTGATTCATATCTATTTGGTGTATGATTTGTGCATGATCATTTCAATGTGTGTATCATTTTCTTTTGTCTTGGGTATCTGTGAGGCTCAATGAAGATGTGATTCTTTTGATAAAGCTTGTGAGCTTTGTATTGAGTTTTGTAATGTCCCCATTTTTTTAGCAGGTTCCTGTAGTTGGTTGAGTCAGTTCATTATAGCGACCCTCATGAGCTGATGGAGTGATTTGTGGGTCTTAGTTGCCGACTTACTATTTTCAGTAAGTCTATTTTTGGCAGTGCAATGGGTGGCTTTGGTAGTTGGTCGTCCCCTGCAATGCATACGGTTATTATTTGCACGAGCTCTTATTTATTAATTATTAAGTCGCATTATTATAATAATGTCATTAAGAGATATCTCTAAAAAGTTGAGTTCTTTTGGGAAACTCTGCAGTTTTTGGAGTTGTATCTTTTTGGAAACTCTTTGCACCAAAGGGTTATAAATATGACCTCTTTGTAGTGGAAGAGGCATCCAATTATTTTATTTTCTTTTTGTTGTCTTGGTGACTTTTCTGAAGTTCTGATTTTTGTGCCCTTGCTGAAGTATAAGGGTTTGGAGCTGAGTAGTACTTTGTAATTCACAGCTGAGGTATTGTGAATTAGTCTCTTGGGAATTGTTGAATCACTGCTGAGGGTTAATCTAAAGCTGAAGCTGTGAATTGTAAAGCCAATTTAGTTCACTTCTCCTCTGTGACTATGGTTATTGAGAAGTGGACAGAGTTAGTGAGCAGGTTTCGAGCTTTGGGTGGAATTGAAGACTGAATTTCTTTACTGTGTATGCCTGCGTTCTTGGCTGGGAGTTCACATTGACTATTGGAGGGCTGTGTTGCATTCAGGGAGCCTACATTGTGTTTAGGAAAAGCTGCTATTTAATTATAGAGGCCTGCATCCAAGTTGAAGGGTCTGCTGTGTGTATTTGAAGATTGGTGTGGTTTTCAGGTCACTTGGAGGCTGCGAACAGTTGTCCAGTATTCAAGCTCAGAATTGAATATAAAAATCACAGGTTCATTCTTAAATAAAAATCAGAATTGAATACAAAACTTTGCAATTTATTTCAAAGTAAATATTGTCATTGCTTGTATTTCCTTTCATATATCTATATTTGTTTCAACACATATATATTTAAAAATCCTAAATTTGCAAAGAGCAAGAAGCTAAACTTGTGAATGATCAAAGTATGATTACCAAGTGTTTGACAAAATGCCACATTGTTGATTAGTAAAGGAAAGTGATGCTTGTTTAAATTATAACTGGCTAGGGGTTATTACAAGTTCCATTGATTATTTAATAAAATGGATATTTTGGTGTGGCTGGGTTTTGCCTTGATTAGGAGGATTTTCCCAGGGTAAACAATCGTGTCATCTGTTCATATGCTTTTCTAGTGTTTCTGTTTATTGTATTTATACTATTCTGGTTTGAAAACATTAACAATTTATACTTGAATACTCACAGAAACTCTTTTCAATGTAGAAATATGGCTAGATTATTTAGATTAAAAACTTGACAAATGATTGAAGTACAAACTTCTGTGGGAAGTTTGTGGGAAGGGGAACATTCTGTAGCATCCTTGTCATAGACTGTATTAAGTTCATCCATTGATTTGTATGATTTGATGAACATATAAGCTTAGTGATACATTAAGAATTTTTTTGATAAGTGGGATGAAGGAATCCCTTTTCTGATCACCCTGCTATTTTTCTACAGTGCTGATTATACCTTTCTTCATATGATGTAGGATCTGCTCTTTTTAAAAATTCATTTTGCACATTTGCATGCCTTTTTTCATAGTTCTGTAAGGGGCTGGATTGATTAAATTATGCATGTTTATTTATGTGTTTTATTTTAAGTTTTTTTAAAAAAATGCATAGGGATGGAAATCTTCTTTACTATTGAATGATGTCTTCCCACAATTGGAAAGCTTGATCAGATTGTAATCAGTTTTGATTCTTGCAACAGGGTGAAGATTTATCTGTGAGCTGCTATTATATTGATTATGAGCTCAATGCTTATGCAATATCTTCTGCACAGGTTTGTTCTTTAGCAAGGGAATTCTTTATTTTAGCTTTAGATGTTGAGGTTGGTGAAGGTTTGCACAACAGTCATTGTTGCAACTCACTGAATATTGTGCTAAGTATGGTTAAATTTTGGGTGTACAAGAAACTTCTTTGCATATCATGCAATTAGAAGTATGGTTGGTTTGTTTGTCTTAGAAATTTTATGAATTTTGACAAAGAAAATATTCTCTATCCGTACAGTTACGTTTAGTTTGAGAGCTTAATACAAAATGATATTTGTGTTTCAAGAGTCTACATTAAGTGAAGCATACTATCATGAGAAGAATAATATTTTGTGATTTGCCCAGGTTCTATAAAGGAGTGATTTTTTTTAATGAGTGCTAGGGCATAATAAGAGGAAACTTAACTGTACTTAGTTGTTGTTGATTTCTTACATGGTACAATTCAGACTTTATTTTAAATTGTGAGGTTAAAAGCTAGGTTTGGCATAGTAAATTTTTAGTTGGTGAGCTCAAATTAACAGTTTGTACCCTCCTAAATCACTTCAGTAGAAGTCGACAGGTTCCTATAAAGGGGTTGATTTTTGTTTTGAATACTAGGACACAGTAATGAGGATCTTAATAGTTCTTAGCTGCTGATTGGATGCATAAATCAATTGGGGATTTATTTTAAACAACATTATTTAGTGAGGTGAAAAGACAGTTTTGGCCTACTTAATTTTATATGATGAGCTCAAATTACCAATTTGTATGTTCCCGAGTCATATCAAAAGGTGTAGTATATTGTTGATAAATATTTCTAGATGTAATTACTGGTTATCTGTTGGCTGCACAATTAGTTCTTTCTAGACAAAATAAATCCAAGTCAATATCTCAGAGGCATGTAGATGAGAACAAGGTCACTAGTCATTTAGAATTGATAGTTCCTCCTTGTGATGTAAAATTTGAGCAAGTAGATTTGGTTACAAGATTTAGGTTTATTTTGACATTCTTTCCTTACGCTATTGCAGTATTATAAATGTTTATAATAACTTTTTGTTTTTGGACAGATGTATTCAAATACTCCAGCTGATTTTGATTTCAAACTTGGCAGGTTAGCAAATTAATCAAAATGAGCTATCACTTAATGATAAAGGAAATTCTATTCTCACTTTCCAGTATAAAAAATGAGATTCACTGTTAGTAGTCAAAGACAAAATCTATGTAGAGCTAAGAAAGGATGGGGAAGAACAGTATTGATTAGATTCCTTTTTGAAATTTATGCATTAGCAACTTTTATTTATGTCTGCTTCTTCTGCATGATCGTTGATTGGCTACTTGGTTTCCTATGATTGTTTAAATGATTGGTCAACTCTATTTTATTTCTTTTAGAGTAAATAAATAATGCACTGGTTTAGTAGTACTCACAGTTGGACTGTTGATAGCTATTAGTATCATCTGGTATCCATTTCAAAGATGGCTTTCTTGAATGGGGGCAAATCTGTGTACTGCACTGGTTATCTTCTTGAAACATTGCCAGCACTTTAATTAATATCTAACATAGTTATCCTGAAATGCACTTGTGATGTCTGGTATTGATTTTCCTTCTTAGAAACACATCTCAGTCCCAGAAATGCATATAGGTGCATCTCCACATACCCCAAGACTTAAAGCTGATTCATCGCAGCATCTCCGTATGGGAAGACACAAAACATACTACAGATTTTTCTTGTACATCTCATCTAATTACTTGTTTCTTTTCCTCCTCTTGTGCTAAGAATTGGTTGAGCAAAGTCAAAAAGTTTTGAAGAAAAAAGTTAATAGACTGGTATTTGGATGATTATTGTGTAAAAAAGTTATATATATCTATTAGCAGATATTTTTCTTAGCAAAGCTTGAAATGGTTACTGTAAGAATACAAAACCTTGAGAATAATTAAGATGCCTATGCATAAACAAGCATTTTCATTTGTTTGAAATTCGAAATAGGGGTATTCTATGTTAGTAGTTTGATCTAAATAACTGTTGCATTTCTCATTAGAAGATGTACTTAAATAATTCGTTCTTCATTGTCATCACCTACACAAAAGGCATTCAAGTGTATTCAATCCTTGCCCTTACACCATGGATGCTCCTGCATCAGATTGTCACATACAGTGAAGTTTAGGAGGAATAATGGATTTGCACATATCATGGTATTCATATTAATCTGAGGAAAAATGTACTACATTTTTAAAATCCAGATATAGTATATGTGAAAGTAATATCAGACAGTGATTTGGTAATGATGAATAATGCTGATAAAATGTTGCATATGCAAGGTTCTAAGAACTGGTAACGGAACCTTCTTTATTCTGTGTATTTGGTACATGGCATACATTTGGGAGTTTTATGGCTGGCTAGCTTCTCTTTACTATGTCTATACGTTGATATGTAATGACAATTATCTATGTAGATATACATTTATGGTGTTAAAAAGCTGTGATGTCTAAATGATTGTTAATGAAAGATGTAACAGTTATTCTTTCACATGTGTGATTCTTCACCTTCTATTGGTTAGGTTGACTAGCATAAGAAAGTAACAATTGACTCTGGATTGTGGGGCATAGCTTTGCACCCTATGGAAGTGCTGCCCCCTAAAAATAGTAAGTCCAAAAATAGCAATCTCGTGACAAAGACCCCCAAATCCAAGCATCAGCTCACGAGGGTCGCGATAATGAGTTGACAAATCCATATTCCGAAGACCTGCTAAATCGGGGACATTACAGAGGGGTATGAAATTGGGTGAAAAATCATATTAATGCCATCAATTATCCTCTACATATAGTCAATAATTATTTGTCTTTGGACATGGGTATTAGATATGGAATTTCAATGTATTATTTGCCTATGATTTGACTATCTGCTATATTTCAAGCTTCAAAAAGAAATCTTATTTGTATATTTGATATGGCAGTTGCTAAATGTTGAAAAGAAATTGTCATTTTGAACTAGTGTAAAGTTCTCTTTCCGTTATGTTATTGACTGAGAAATTAAGGCTTCTTGGCATTAAGGTTATGTTGGAATTTTTGTAATATATAAAATAGTAGTATACCTATCTTAGATAAACATATGTAAAAGACACAGAGATATCATTGCCCGGGCCCCTAGTACACCTATATCTCAAATCCAATAAAAAGGTCATAAATTTCATATGTATTTTTATTAATTTAAATGAAAATGAATTATATTTTAACTTTTTATTTTACTAGAGAGCTATTTAAATATCCATTGGCAGCACTAATCTTATATTTATTATTAAACATTAATATTTTGACATGTAAATGGTTGTCAAATGTAAGGTAAAAGGCAAGAGTGTTTTTTTGCATGGTCTTGACACCAGATGCTTCTGCCTTCTGCTGCCACTGTAAGATGCCTCTTGGTCTAAGGAATTAATAGAAGTTATTAAATAAGAGACTGACGTTGTGACTTTTTGTTGCTATTCTTTTTTACCTAGTTAATTCTTTTGGTTTTATGCAGTCTAGCTCAGGGTTTCAAGTCAATGTCTGAGTTCATGGAACACCTTACTTCTTCCACAGATATTGTATTTCCACTGATACATGGCCGGTTTGGTGAAGATGGAAGCATTCAGGTTGGTTGGATTCTTAAACAGCGAGCATGTCATGCGAAAATTGATTTCAAGCATAGTCACCAGGAGATTTCAGTACCAATATGAGGACAGTGTTCCTATTCTAATACTTGCATCTTCTGGTGGCTGTGTTTATAGATGATATAGCTTTATCTTTTTTTATTTACTTCTGTACTTGTTTCAATTTTTTCTTATCTACATGACCATAGCCCCATGTCTCTAGGTGACAATGATTTCAAATGACATAATATTTTGTTGACTTCCTTGAGTTAAATGGGGCTAGGGTTGTGTTGCTTTTAGAGGAATGCAGCCCATCAAAGATATGGCCAATAATTTTTATTATACAGCATACTCATGTGGGTTTCATTTTTTTTTCAGGAACTCCTTGAAAAGGCAGGCATACCCTTTGTTGGTACAGGATCAAACGAAGCACGCCGTGCTTTTGACAAGGTAATACATGTGTAGAGCTATGCATCTATGTGGGGGAGTATTTGCATGCAAGGACAAACACTGGTCTACAAGTGCCCGCTTCTTTAAAAAAGAGTTTTGTCAAGCAAATGTTTGTTTGGGCTAAGTGCAGTTAGAATAAAATGCAATGTGTTACGTGTGAGAGAGAGGCAGGCCCAAGGAACTAGATTTGAATGTTAGTGTCTTTGAAGCCATTTTTCTTGGCATGTTCTAAATTCGGTCATTGAGTCCCATTTATAAGAGCTCAGTTGACCTGCATGAGGGTTGATAGGCTGACAGATTGACTTACTAAACAAATATGCTATACTCATTTAGTCTTAAACAATCATGTCATAGGTGTCATGGTGATGTTATCAATGAAATTACTGACTCATGAATAACAATGTTGTCATCAAGCTTTTTGGGTCATCTTCAATCTCATTTATGTCTGTAATCTCGTAACATAGTGCTTTCCATTGTCTCATACCTCAATGATGCAATTGATGATTTCCTGTGATTAAAAGTCATAATTTGGAACACTAAACATCCTAGTTTAGTGCTTAGTTTTTCTACCTCTTGCTGGGATTGTTAAGGTTTAGTTGATGAGATTCTTCTATTTTCATGTTATGTATCTATTTGAATTAAACCATGTCAGTTATTTATTTGCTCTCATAGTTTTCTTTCTACAAAACCCCTAATTGGTGAACTGTTTTGTTTCTAGAGCACTTTATGAGTCCTAGGCAATGTAACCAAGACGGCTCCCTTGTCACTGTGAATCTATACTTATTTGGATTTATTGCTAAGTGAGAAACTATACTTCTATTCATGCACCTCTTCAATGCCTTTAAGTCTATTTCTTAGTCATTGTATATTGACCAATATCTAGGAAAGGTTTAAAATCATTTGAGGCTGTCTTATCAAAGATGTGCAGGATGATTTTCTAGAATGTAGGTGCAGCATTACAGAGTACAAATTGCATTCAGTTATAAGTGTAGACTCCATCTTCCACCATAAAAATGGTCTACATCTTGACTTTATTAGTTTATTGCCTATGCCAATTTGGTTGCATCCAGAAACCCATCCATTAATGAACAAATATCATGTTTTGCTGCTTCTTTAAGGACAACATTTGTAAATGAAATATAAAGTGGGTTCTGGATTGATTGTGATTGATTCCAGACAGTGAAAATATACACCTATTCATATTTGTTTTGACTCTCTCTATTGGAAATAAGTATGGGAGATGCTCAAGCATTTGCCTCCATTCTGAAGATAACATCTGCATGGAGCTTCTTTTCAATTTCCTCCAAGAATTTAGTTGTGTACTTTTGGGTCATTGTATATGGTCTTCTCCATTCTAGTTGTGCCCTTAGTACGAAACGCATATTACAAACACATAATCCACATGGGACTCCCTTATAGTCTTTGTATGTTCTTACAAAAACATCCTTGTAGTCTATGAGTGTCTTGAATGCTGATGCATTTGGTGTTGGATTCTAATTATTGCCAACCAAGGCAATTTCTACGAGATCCTGGATTTACCTTCACAGTAGTAAGTCCATACTATTTCATGCTTCCTTCTACTCTGAAGTGATGGGCTGGTCTACCATCCAACTTTGCATGTATTTCATGTTATATTGTATAAAATCTTACACTCTTTTGCTTCTCGTTACATCTATTTGCTCTTCTTCATTAATCCCTTTATTTGAAATTTCAATTAGATTGCACTTAGGCTGGAATAATTAATAGTCTTCCAGTTGCAATGAAATGGACTTCTGTAATATACTGCCCCGGTTGGTGTTTTGAATAGTTGGTGATTTTGAACAGGTGAATTGATTTTATTTTTATTTTTATAGTTTTTTGCTTGTTTTGGGAGTTTTTTGAGTATTTTAAATTTTTTTGGCTTTTCAAAGAATGCTAAGAAGAAATCCCAATCTATTACAATCAAATTGAAAATAATATAATGACAGAAATCAACACCAATTTCCATTAAGTCTGATTTGTGCAAACAATTTGAACTTTCTGAGAATGATAGATCCTACAGATTGTACCAGGTAGTTGGGTCCTTGTTCCCTGACACTTGTACAGGCTACGTTTATCAAATCTTATTACTGGCATCTCCTTCTCAAGATCCCAGATATGATAGAATGACTGTTTTCTGTCCCCCACGTCCTCACTGGAAATTTTGACTTATGCATATACTGCTGACGGCGTGAATGGGCTGTTTTCTTTCCAAATTCTCTTCTGATCCAATCTGTGATGGCTTCCAGGCACTTCTATCTGCTGCAATGCCTGTAGCTGGGTATTTTCCAATTCAGGTATTGCTTGTTGTCCTCAAATTTGATAGGTCAAAACTGTGGCAACCCCACTGGATTTTCTCATGGATTTGCAGGTGTATCCTCTGTATTTCAACTTTCAACACATTAATAAGGTGTCAGACAATTTGAAATGCTTGAATTGTACTTTACGTAATCTTGTTTGGGTCTTCTTTTTGAAGGTTCCCATCAAGTTAATCTTTGCAAATGCTTGTCAGAACGAGGGTTTCTTTTCTGATTGCAAGTACTTGATTTTGACAATCTTCAAGATCATTCTTTGTTTTTACCTTTCTTGTTAGTAGTTTTTAATCTTTGTTATCCCTTAGGTTAATTGCCCTTGGAACCCTGCTTGTTTCGAGCTATCTTAGGTCTCAAACAAAGTTGTCTAGCTCAAGTTGTGAAGGAAAACATGGTGTTCACTGTTTTTCAGGCTGACAACACATTTTATTGAAGATCCTCCAAAAGCAGGCTTTTTATTGGCAATTGTATTGAATAAAATTAATATTAATATATAAAGTGGATTTTGACTTACAGTTTCAAACTCATTATGAGTTTTGATTTGACCATAGTTTTTAATGTTTAAATGAAAATGGCCTTTTAAAGCCTATTTCCATGCTACTTTATTGAAAGCTATAGTTATATATTAAAAATAATTGCATGAGATACTTTAAATAAAATTAAGTGGGGTTTTAATTCCTCATTGCATATCATTTGATGCAATCACTTCCTAAAAAATCCACTACCCATAAAATCTAACTCCTAAATGCAACTACATTAAATAAAGAATGTCATTTAACATGTGCAAGTGAGGTTTATATATTTAAATGCATATTAAAATCTTTGTATTATAAACCTTATATCACTTAAAGGCTTATAGTGCGGAATTTGAACCCAATAACACATGCATATGCATTTCAAAATCCTATTAGTATGTATTTTAACTTGAGTTATGACTTAAAAGCACATAAGTGGTGATTTTAAACTCAATAACACGTCATATGCATTTGATGTTTTAAAAGTATGTGTAGTTTGCTAGATAATTGAGAGGGGGGCAGGGAGGTGGCGAGAGGGGGGGGGGGGGGGGTTTGAATCAGTTATCCTCAGTTACCCTACAGGTCATTAAAAACAATTTCACCAACTATTAACAACTTTATCTTATCAGTTAATCAATTCAATAGCAATAGTGAACTTAATCAATCTTATACAATTAATAGATTTGCTTCCTATACCGAGTGTTAGCTTTATTAATTGAGTTACAACACTGAATAACAATTTTCAACTTGTAAAAGAAAATAATATCCATAACATTCATGAGCACATTAACACCATGATTTTTAATGTGGAAACCCGATTAGGGTAAAAACCTCCTTGGACTAGTCATGCGAAATAATTTCACTCTTCTGAAGTGAGTTTGGTTAAGACCTAACCCTATAAAATGTTATACGGACACTGCTAGGTGTGACCTTGTTAGGGAATTTTCACCAAAGATCATCTAGACCTTGTCACCCTTCAATGAGAGGCCTATTTAAAGGACTTACAAACATTCAATGGAATGTCATTTTACGAAGGATTTACAATTCAGTATTGTTAAGTCCACCTGGTTAAGAGATTTTCTATTACAATGGTTAGAAATTAACAGTGAAATGATTTGACAAAATGCAACTCACTTTTCTTGTTGTGATCTCCATTCTGCCCATATCTTTGCTTATTGACTGGCCATCTCATCAACACTTTAACACTCTTCATCTCACACTCCAAATCTGCTCAATTGGATCTCCTTCAACAACTTTTCATTAACTTGGCTATCAACTAAACTAGCATCGAATTCCATCTCACTTATCTCTTTGTAATGTCCCCTTCTCCGCGCTAGGCCTTACTGGCTCCTTGTTGGTCTATCTTTCCATCTAGATAGGCTAATAACATTAATCTTGAGGATGCCAACCAGTCACAGGAGTTTATTTGGTTTCATTTGGGAAATATTTAAGTCGAGGAGCATTTCTATAGTTAAGTCACTTTATTTTATAAAGTTACTTTATGACTTAAATTCATTTTATAACAAAAGTAAACTAAGTGACTAAAAGACGAAAATGGCTTTTATCCCACATTGCCTAGTTGTTTGTACTTCCCTTCATATTGAGGTTATAAAAGCAATGAGCTTCCTTGGGATTGAGACCATGAAAAATATGATATTGTTCAAAATACGAAAGGTTGCTTAAATGGGACTGGTTGTTTTGAGGACGAAACCCCTTAAGGCAGTGTGAGGAGTTGGACGTAGCCCTAGCCTCTCATCAGAGACTTGTTCATCTTCAAAAGTGGAGCTGCATTGTGAAATGTCATTGCTATTTGGAATCAACTTCCAAGGAGTAAGTTCATTAACAAGTAGTAACAGTTTATGAAATTCTGATAATAATGGGAATTGTATGATCGAACTTCAGGACAGGCCCAACCATGAATCAGTATAGCCATAAGGGCTCAACAACAGTGTGAGCATCAAAAGAAATAGACTGGACAGTGGCATGATGTTCAGGATATCAGGTGTCTATCCTCACAGAAAAGAGGAAGCCGACTGTAACAAATTGTGTGGAAGAAAAGGGAGCTCGGTTGATGTGTTTGACGCTCTCCTACCGTGGATAGTAGACCATAAACTGCGGGTGTGGTAAGATAGTAGCAGGTTGCGTGGATGTTGTGGGAGGCCGCAGTGATTTTTGGGAGTTCTCATTCGTGACACGTGTAGTCCAATCTTCCACGGTAGTCAAGGGATTCCTCTATATGTGCACCCTCCAGCCGTGGATGCTTAGAAGACCAACAGCATCACTTCCATATCAGGTTCCCTTATCTAATTTGTATTTGCATCTCGTTTACATTAGTAGTTATGCCTCTAGATTTTACTTCTAATATGATCATATGACAGTTCCAAAGCCATTACACATCCATTAGGAGATAGTAACATGGAGGAGTGTTGGTAAACAGATTTGTTCTTTCAAATTATTACACTTAAATGCCCAATTCAGAACAATATCTGATCACAAACAGTTGGAAAGCTACCTATGGTTGATTTGGCTTTCCTCTGAATTGGTAGGTACAACTCCCTAAAAATAGATTTGCAATGAATTCTGTTTTCTTCCTAAATTACTTTAGGGTATGTTCTTAACCTGAGAACAGTAGAGGTATAACCAAGCTAGATCTAAATAGAATCTAACTCAGGCAAATAGAAGTTTTCCAACACCAAAACGGTTTTATGCACTCACACATCTTATGAATTTATAAAACTTATTTGAACAATAATGAATACTGAACTAAGCAAATTCGAATCTGAACTTTGATTAATAAATTGAAAACACTAAAGGATTTCTCTTTGAATGAACAATAACAACACTTATTACGCTCATTCGTTGCCTCAAAACAGGGGAGGTAAAACTCTGTTTCTCCCTCGTCTCGATTCAAACAAAAGAGAAAACGTAAACTATCACATCAATTGGAACAGAAAATGATTGATATAAAATACCATTCAATTGTCTCTGCAACAAAAAGTACTTCACACCAAAAATTTGCCGACCTTTTATTAATCTTTTAATTTCATACATATAGAGTTTTTGAGATGACCGTTACAATGGAAGCTTAATCGGTTCATCTTCTGAGGATGACAAATGGCAAGGTACCAGTTTGTCGTATTACAAAATTACAAAAGAGAACAAAAAGGGAGCATAATATGAATCATTTAGATTTCTTCCCCTTATCGGTTTTTGCCCTATATGCCTTAGCAACAACCATTATTGGGATTAGCTCTTCGTGGTTGGGCACATGTATATTAGTGAATCTCAAAAGCCATTTTGAATGTTCCCTCGCTAGCTCCTTTACAACATTCAACTGATCCAACAACTCCTTCGCAGCTACATGTATACAGCTACTGAGCTCTTGGAGTTTTGAAATTCTGTTTTGACTACTGGAGGCTACTCCGGACAGATTATCCAAAAATGTAGAGAAGTTACTTTTCATTACATCCACTCCAATGAGAGACTTTCCTTGACCACTGGTTTGTGAATCAGTGTGTAGCCCTCTCATAAGTTCGAATCCTCTGTCTTGAGTCTTCTTTACTTTACTCTCTGTTTCTTTGAGTCCCTTCTTAGCTACTTGAATCATTTCTTGCTTGAACTGCATACTTTGGAGCCATTCAAACAAAGGTTCATTTCCTTTCTTTAGAATTTTTGCTTCAATTGCTTCTTTTGCTTTCATCTGAATGATCATCTTTAAAAGGGAGATGTAGTCATCACATCTGATCCTTTCTCCGACCAGAGTATTATTATTAGACAAGATGTTTTCCTTTTCTGTCTCCAGTATGAGGATAACATTTCCAATTTGATCTATGAGAGAAACTCCTTCTGATTTAAGTCTCTCAATCCATTCTTTCCCAATCTGGCCATAATGCCTATCTTCCTGGAGCTGGGAAATGAGGGCTTGCACTTCAGCTGCACTAGGAGTCTGGGTTACAGACATACCAGAAATAGCTGCTAGTGGAGTGACTAGTTGCTTGATAAATTTGTTCAATTCTTCTATTTCGGCTTTCATCTTGATCTTTGACAATTTGAGACTTTCCAATTGTCCTTCTATCACTTCATTACTTGATCTCCACAAGCCAACTTTTGTATCATGTCTGGCTTCTCCAAGATCAATTGAATGCAGAGTAAAATCATCAGGCGTCATATCTTCAATTCTCCCTCCTTTGTTTGGCTTGGCTATTTCCATTGTCAAGTGCCCTGTTTTTGGATCTTGCCCAAGTATTGACAAAGTCTTTTGCTTCTTCACCTTTGTCAATGCAGTCCCGGAACAAACTGCAAGAGATACAGTGTCTTTTGTAGAAGCACTTTCATCTTTTCTCTTTCTTTTCCTTTCCAAAGTATCTTCTAACTAGGAATCTGTTCCTATCACTTTGGAAGCTATTCCGAGTGATTCAATATAGAACATTTTCTTCTTCACTGGAGTCATTGTTATAGCAGTTGAAGAGAAAGGATTCTTTGAATCCTTAGAGATGAGTCTGGAAGAAGTCTGGCCCTTCTCCAAATCTGAAGTCTTCTTCGTCTCCTCATCTGACTCAGTAGACTCGCTGCTGCTACTCTTTCCATCCCCTAGGTCTACTATCTGTATAGGGGAACCACTTGGCTTAAAAAATGAAGCGCTTGCTGATGACACGGGCCTATGGTGAGGAGATGGGATTGGGGTGGTATGCGGAGAAGGAACAGGGGTAGTGTGCGGAGATGGAACTGGGGTAGCATGAGGGGATGAGACTGGAGTGGAGACACTGTCCTTTGGTTCCTCCATTTTCTTCTCCTCAGTACCAACTTGGGTTCCTATGACTGGCAAGGAACCATCATGACAAGTCTAGGCTATAGGAATATTCTTTTCCGGAAGTTGATCACCTCCACTTGCAGGTTGAATTGGAAGCTACGGTCACGCCCACTGTAGCACTCTGCGATGAAGTAGGCGTTGCAGTTGCCGGAGAAGCTTGCGTGGCTGCACCCTTGCTTCGACTCTTCCTGGTTGTCCACTCAACCCATTTTCCGGTTCTCTTGATGATCCTAGCCATCATGAATCAAGATTTTCTTCCACATCTACATATGGCTCGGAACTGATAGGAATCCCCCTTAATTTGGTCAAATATGTATTGCTATACATATTTTGACCATCATCCTCCAATTCTTCGACATTGAGATCAATGCCATATGTCTTTATTTGTTCCACCGTGAGACTGGCGAAAGCACAATCTCGACTCTCTAACTCATCCTTGCAATCTGCCCAATAATCCTCTATAGTGGTGACATGCTTGATCACTCTCCCAATTTGTAGCACCTCTCTGGCATATCCATTTGGATCGAACATGGGTCTCACAACCTCATATTCTTCCAATTTGTACTTATTCTCGAATGCCTTGAGCATGTTTTTGGCGTCCGACCGAGACTCGCAATTGTAAGCCCCCACCTTCATGGGGAATTCATACCCCTTCTTCCTTAAACTGGTGCTCAACACGTTCACCTGGATAGCTTGTCTCACGATCTCTATTAGCACGATCATGTTGCTTGGGTACTTGGGCAGCTTCAAAGGAAATCCGTTGAAAGCTACAAGACGCAAATATGAGAAGGATGAGAATTGAATAAAGTAGCTACCAAACTGATTGATGGCCGCCATCGCTTCTGTGCCGAACCTCCTCTTCGGGCACCTTTGGAATTCCTTGTAAATCCTCATGGTAAACGAATCAATAACTCTGACATACTCTGCATAGCTATTCTGTAATTGCAAGCATGGATAAAATTCATAACTTTTCACATCATTAGGGAAATTCTCTATTCTGGGAAGGCCTGACCACAATTGCAGAGAGGCTAACATATAAATCAGGAAAGAAGACATGTAGAAGGTATTGTAAAAATTTGCAACACTGAGGGCTTTGGACAGATGCTCGCTTACCTCATATGCCCAATCAACATAATGTGTATCTGTGCAAATGATTTGTACCAAAAAGAAATACTGCTCTACGAAATTGAGTGCTTCTACCTCACCTTTCAATCGATGCAAAAGAAACAGAATGTCCACTATCTCAGGCTTGACCTCGGTGCCAAAAAGAGTCTTAGGAACCTTACTCTTAGCTCTTCGTGGTTTTTGGAACCAGGACCTCATAATTTCTTTCCGCCACATCTTCTTCAAGGAGAACTCGGACATGGCTCCTCCTATTGTCAATTCAGAAAATTCTTCTCGTTCTAGGATCTGGAGGCAATTTACCACAGTTTGCCAATCAATTGAGATCAAAACTGTATGATTAGGTAGCAAAATTTGCTTAGTGTTCGGATTGTAGTGGTTAATACATTCAACGATCAGCTCGGGGCTTGAACTGCCACTAGAAACCTAGCTGCTTCCACTAGCTTGCTTCTTTGGAGTTTCTCTGTTATTGGGTGAATTGGCTCCGTCCTCAGCCTCCTTTGGAAATCTTGCATGTCGAAGAAATAGAGCAAGGTATCTATAACACTCTGCAATGTTGACTTAATCCCCATTTAGCCCATCGAAACCAACAAATCTAGTTGCTATCCAATTTGAGATAGAGATGAATTGAAATCTTAAAATTGAAGGCAGTGCAGAGAGTAAAACTTGGCAACTGTGAGAGCTTTTGAAATCACTATTTAATTCAACAACATAACAGTCCAATAAAGAAAGCGGTAGTTTGAAAATCCATTATGTTCATCTCTATATAGAAATCCTTAATTCAGCTGTTGATCTTCAAGATCCGCGCCACATGAGTGAATTAAGGGATAAATCTGTTAGGTTAGTAAATGCGGGAGTTTCTAACGGATTTTTCCCTGTCTTTTCACTATTTCCGTTGGCTCAACGGTAACTTTCTTTTATTATAGACTTACTTTCCCCTTTTTCACCAAGTTCCGAAAAATTAAGAACAGGGTACTCTGTAAAAAAAATCCACTCAGTCAGATTTTGCTTAAGATACCTTCCCACATGTGATTAACTTGCTTCCATTATCATTTTTAAACATCTTGTGATCGATTTATGAGCCCAACATGCTTGTAGGAGTGATTTTTCAATAGATGCGGAAAATCGCCTTCTAGGGTCGAAAACCCACAGAGGAGAAAGCAATTTCTATTTTTCCGCCATTGTCTTTATTTTCACTTAACCCTTTAAGTCAATGTGTCTCCAAGCTTCAGAAAGTCTAAAAAGGGCTGTGAAAGTGAAAAAGGAATGCCTTTGTTGGAAAACTGACTTCCTGGGTCGAAAACCCGCTGCGGAGAAGTTACTTCAGAGTTTTCTGCCAAATGCTATTCTGATCATTGTAATGAATTCTGAGTGACTCGCAAAGTAGAATACTGCAATGTAGGGACTATCTATCCATAAAACAACTCATTTCTTCCTTGCTTTAGCTTGTATACCTCATTTGTTGACCTCTGTGGAAAATCACCTTCGCAGGTCGAGAACCCGCCGTGGGGAAGGCAATGCTGGGTTTTTCGCAAACTTCATTTTCTTTATGTGCAAACTATAATGAGCCGCGAGCAAGTTCATCCTCGGAGATGACTTTGTGAAAAACATTATATGACCCAAGAATCTCCATCGAATAAGGTCCTAGACTACCCACAAAACTGACTACAACAAGGAGAACCCACCCGGTTATGTAATGCGGGGGAAGAGGAAAGATGAAAACTTGATGGAGAAACTTTTCACTTGAGGGGAAAGAACTAGACTTCGACCTAACCAGACTAAACTAAGACACAAGCTCATTTTCCACTTTGCAAAATGGGTACAGGATGAAAAGTGGGGCAACAAGGAGTAAAATACATGTTTTAATGTATGTTGGTATGTTCTTTCTTTTTTGAAGTTATCTATCCGAGTATTCATATTCTGCATATTTCCATTGCCATATTTTGGAAAGGATATAAAAAAACTGAGTTTGGAACTTTACACTCTTATATAAATGGGTTTTTGCCACTTCATCATTTTCCTTAGTGGTTTTCTGGTTAATCACAATCGTTCGATCAATCTCCAGCTCAAATACAGTGAATGTAGACACGGTTTTACCTCAAACTTTGAACTTCTCCCCAACTTACTAAATATGCTTCAAATCTTCATTATCAAATATTTTTCTTAATTGTTCTGGCTGTTGATCTTGGTAACTTCATAAAAAATAGGAAATGTGCCAAAAATATCTAGAATGATCCTGGGGCTCATCTAGTGCATTCCTATTGACTCCCATTCCATCCCTAGAAAATAGGGATTTCTCGTAACTTCTAAGAAACTGCCAAAAAATTACCAAACTGGCTGTTCAATCCCCAAATGTCATCATGTCCCATGAAAGGGTTCCCTATCCATCATATTGGCTTATGAAACTCTGCTAATAGGATAATCCTTCTAGGTGGTACTAACATTACAAATGGGGACATTACAACTATTGAGGGAATGCCTTTAGTGTTTGGACGCAGATGCAAGTTTCATTTGGTGTTTGGGCCATTGGGCCTTCATCACTTTTTCTTTGGCCATTTTTCTTCAAAGTCTGAAACTAATGAATTTGATTCTTCACTTACTGCCTAATTTATCACATCAGTTATTTATTTCCTATCCTTGTAGTTATTTTCAATGGAGCGTATATTATTCCCCAATTTTGGTTGACTTTGGTCACAACCAAGTGCCTTTGAGCCAGTAATACACCATACACCTTTTTAGTCGATAAAAATGATTGAGTAGCCAATTATGGTCTTTTGTATTGGTACAGCACTAAACATTTTTATTCTTGTCAGGCCGCTCCCACCAGCTGAACAGTTGGAGGCCAAATGGTAGGCTTACCCAAGCTTTCTAAATGTTATCTGGATGTATATTCACAACAGACCTTCAATCGGTAATTGTATAATTATCCACAATTATAAGTTTTCCAATGCCTCATATCTTGTTATCTTCAGCAGGTGCAAATATCTTTGTCAGAAGCACACATAAATTCAGAAAAAGCTGAAAGTAGAGGAAAACAATAGCACCACCCTGTAAAGATAACAAGCAAATACCAAGGCTGCCGTATTTCTCCTTAACTTCTATTTGTTTGAGATATATAGAGATGCTCTGTTACCATATGTTGCAAATCAGTATAAATTCAATAAATCCTTGCTGTTTAATTAATTCAAACAATTTTCCAGCGATCACAACTAAATATTGGGTTTCATGCCATTTTATGAAGATAATACATTATCATTTCACATCAGATTATATATAATATTAACATTCATTTTTGTTTTACGATTGTCTGTTATTGGCTGTAATTGAATAGCTACATGAGTCAGTTTGCAACTATTTGTCTTGCAACTGGGATGGTAGGTTTTGCAAGTAGACCTCTACAGCAAGCAGACTAAGCTAGCAAAATTGGTGAACACATCTACAGAGGTTTTATTTTCTTTGAAAATTGAGATGTGGAAATCAATCTTGAGAGATGGAAAAATTTGATTATAATGGTAATATTTTTTCATGTTCAAATATTAATTGAACTACAGGAACTTCCATTATTAGAAGTCTCTGATGAGATTGTTATGCATGCAAATAAAAGCCTGAGCTATATGATGAACATACACTTTTGTAATTATAATTATCCTTTTTCATTCTATTTTTCTGTCATTATAACTCCTACAGTCTAGTTGAAATCTGTAAGTGTAAATTAATTTTTTTTAACAATTGCTACTTTTGCTTCTCTAAATACAATATCTGTGACTGACAGTATAATGCGTCAATGGAGCTTGACAATCAAAAATTTGTAACGATTCCAAACTTCCTTGTACAGGTATTTTAGTTAACAGTTTACACCCTTTAGGTGAACTTTTCCAATGCCCTCCCATTTTCATTTCTCTTGGTACAGTTTTATAGATGGAGTTTATGGCTTCTTTTAATTCGTCTTTTTGTAAATGAAGTTTTAAAAATCTATCTACAATGCATTATATGGTTTTCAATATTCAATGGATGTACGTCACTTACGAGAGTCATTGTTGTCTTCTATGTGTTTATGAATTGGGTTCTTTCTAAATGTATCTTCAATTATTCCTCCAGATCAATTTTGTCTATCAAGAATAAAAAATTCTCTTTGATTGTAACAATAACGTGTAACAAATTTTAATGTTATTAAAGTTGTCTTCATGTTTATTAAGAATTAGTTGTCTAAACTAGAATATAAGAATAGTCAAACATGGGATGGCATCAGCAAGGGATTATAAGCAAGTATCTTATTGACATATATCACACATTTCATTAGTGTCTTGTATACATTATTTATCCTTCTCTTGCATTCTTTGATGTCCCCTTTTTTGGGAGATTACTAGTCGATTAAATAATTAAATTTTATGTTGGAGGGAGCATCTATTTATAGTGTCACCCTGTCAGGTTCATTCATCATCGTTCATCATCAGGATCACTTTGGTGTTGTCAGATTTCGATTCTAATGCCTCTTCAATTGTTTCGCAAGATGGGTGAATTGTTATTATTATTCATCAAAATACACTGAGGTTGCTATTTTTGCTAGTTTTGTTGGTTGGTCACTTTAGTATCATAGCTTATTGGAACTAGGACAAAAACTTTTAAATCTTGGGAAAAAGAAATAGTGGTCTTGCGTGTCAAAATATTAAGTTATGGCGGAAAAGGTCATTTTTTGAGCCAAAAGCAATTAATAAATTATATTAATGGCACTTTATTATATTTTAATGTTGTGTAGAGAAAGCTTCTTAAGTGGAGTTCTTTTGAGAAACTGGTGTCATTTGGACATTATAAATATGGGGACATTTGATGAGAAAAGAATTGGATCATTTAATTATCTTATTTTGCTTTGACGTCTTTGTGACATTTCCTGAAGTTCTAATTTTATATGCCCATGCTGAAGTAGAAGGTTTTGGATTTGAGAAGCGCCTAGTAATTCACAGTTGAGGTATTGTGAATGAATTCTGAGAGTTGTTATAGTTTAAATTCTGGAGTCTTCCTTCTGTTTTGACTGTAGCTGGGAGACATTGTTGTGTGGGAACTTAATTGCATTTCAGCCTGCGTTCAGCCGGTTCTTGCATGGATATTAATTTGTGCAAAATTGCAGTCATTCCGTCATTTGGAGCTGTTGTGATCAAAGTACACTTGTGTGTGGGTTTTGGATATTAATTTTTGATGGTAGGTTTTGAGTAGTTGACTACCAGAGTAGTCCTTGGATTGTGATTGGCAGGGAGTTTTATGAGGTGGGTTCTCTTGAGTTACCTTGGAAGAATATATGTCATGACGTTGATCTTAGTAGAGTTTTCATACCTCTGAGAGTTGTTATGGATTATGTCGGCAACTTAGGATGGGCTGATATGTTTTAGTTTGTGCCTATAATGGGCGTTGTGCACTTACATGGGAGATCGTTCTTAGTTGGAGAGTTGTTCAGTGGTGTTAGCTTCATGAGATACTACTATATCCTCATATCTAACAGTACTGACAACATGACAATTTGAGATCTAGTACTGACATGTTTAGTGCATTGCTTCAGTGAGTTTTTTACCAGTGGCTTCACAATTCTAGGCATGTTATTTATATCAGAGTAGCGCAGTTGATTGACAGAGTAACATTCTCGAGGTTGATATGAGATTGATAGAGTAAACTTTCTTAATGCAACACTGTTTGGTTTTTTTCTGAAACATTAATTTACATATAATAATATGGAATGGATGTGACATAATTGTAACTAGTGATCTTGTGAGGAACAACTATTACAAAAGTTGTTTTGAAGTAATATGCTAGTAATTATTTCCTGAATTCTATGTGTTTCTAGTACACCTTGATTTTCTATCTTAATATAAGTAATACATATCTATTTTTCTTTTAGTTGAATAAAAAACTAAGAATTGGATGAGGTTCTTACATAAAGTATATGAACTTGTGATCAATGGTATTTATGTAGATTATTTTGAGACATTTCTAAATTTAACTGATGTTTGAAAAATGTTATCATGATATAAAAAATCTCATTGTGTACAGCTTAAATTGTGTTATATGAGGAATATTGTTTTCCATGAATGTTAAATAACATTATTAAATTTGATGACTGAGAGATCCTTCAAGTTTGAATTATATTTTTTATTGGAAAATCAGGGAACTGAAGCAGACGAGAATGAATTGTTGAATTGGTTTACATCCAATGGTTTGGACATTGGCTCTGGCAAGGTTGTGGTAAGTGAGAATAGATATTCAATGATGTTTTATTGATCGTTAATAGATTCAGCCTACCTAATTGTAGTACAAATCTTCATTTGATGCTTGATTAATACATTTTACATTGCCTGTGTATTATCCTCAGAAACACATCTGCATCTTTTACATGATTTTTTTTTAATTAAGTGAAAAAGACATTCTCCTATGCAAATAAATTCTTAAAAATTTGAAGTTTCCCAAGTTTCATCTTGAACTTCAGTTTCTTACCATTAAATATTGGCATTGTTGTTGTGGTAACTAGTAGGTAGCCAAGAACAACTAGTAGGATAACTGTGACTCATAATGTCGATATGAATGGAATTATTGTTAGTTATCAACATGATTTAAGTTTAAGAATGCTTATGATTTTATCAACATTGCTGCAGTGAGCTAATTAGCATGGTTGCTATCAAAAGATGGATTTTGTATATTCAGAAGAATTGAAGTAATAGGGAAAATTTGATGCGAGCGAAAAGAAAGGAAACAAATTAACAAAAATATAAATTATTGTAGACAAACAAGGAAATATATTTGGTGAAACAAACATTATAGAAGTATGTTGTATACCTTTATTTAAAATGACATTTTTTTGAATTTAGTGTAAACAAGAGCATATAATTAATTCTAAATAATTATTAAGAACTTATAAATAATTAAATATACTGTATATTTCTTGAAAATGTTATACAACTATAGGGTAGAAATGCAATATTGTTTTTTTGTTAGATTATTTTGGTTGTCTGTTGGTTCTCTCACCTGTGAAATATGAAGAAGTTAAAAAATATGAACAAAAATAGCTTAAAAACCATACAAGAACTGACTATAACGAGCAAGGCTAACAGGTTGACCAAAGGAGTCCCAATACCATGCTTGGACAAGAGCAAACAATCTGAAAGGAACAACAAAGCTTCAAACATACTGAAGAAACAAAAACACAAAGGCAGCATGTTAACATTGTGATTTAAGAACAACAATTTCTGTAGGTATTCTAGAATATTGTAAAAATCAGTAGTAGCTTAACTGTGATTCCTAATGTCAATATGAATGGAATTTAATATCTAATTACCAACAGGCTTTAAGTTAAGAATGCATATGATGTTATCAACAGTGCTGCAGTGAGCTAATTAGTGTGGTTGCTACCAAAAGATGGGTTTTGTAAATTCAGAAGAATTGAAGTAATTGGGAAAGTCTGACGCATGCAAAAATAAAGGAAGAAACAAATCGGCAAATCTGTCAATTCCCTTGAACAATAATTTTTTTGGTGAAACAAACAATATAGAAATATGTTGTATAGCTTCATTCAAAACAACAAAATTTTCAAGTGTAGTGTAAACAAGAGCATTTAGTAATTTCTAAATATTTATTAAAAACTTTTAAATTATTAAATATTACTGTATATTTCTTGAAAATATTGTACATCTATAGGCTTGAAATGCAATATGCTTTTTTACTGATAGACTATTTAGGGAGTCTGTTGGAGCTGTCACCTGTGAAATATGAAGAAAATACAACAAAAGATGAACAAAAATGGCTTAAATACCATATATGAACTGATTGAAACAAGAAAGGCTAATAGGCTGCCCAAAGGGGTTCCAATACTGTGTTTGGACAAGAGCAAACATTCTAAAAGTATCAGAAAAATGATTCAAACATACTGATGAAACAATAACTCAAAGACACCACGTTAACATTGTGATCTAAGAACAACTTGTTTAGATACATTAGAAGATTATAAGAATCACTAAAGCCTTTCAACTCAATTGGTGCATATGCATCTCAATATCATTTCAAACTAGGAAGACTAACCAATGTCCTAGAGTTTATTAAAAGGGGCACTTAAGTAAAAAGAAACAATGATAGTTCATGGTTGGAAATAATCTTTCAAACAATAAGATCACAAGTTTATTATTTTACATTTTTTTTTATCACTATTGAATTGTTAGAAGAAGCTCACAGCTGTATCAGGTTTATTGAAGATTGATATCTCTATCTCAGCTTAGTAGTTTTAGAGAAACAAATATTAATATTATTTCTGGAGTGCACTAAAAAGTAAGCAAATGTGGAAAACTTTAGATGAAAAGGACAAGAATAACTTTTCTCACGAGTTGTCAAATTGCAACCAAAGTTAGACTTGAACAACAATACTGTTTTTTGATATTGGACTTATTAATTAAACAAATAGTCCTGAAACACCATCTGTATTTATATCAAATTTTGCAAAAGGGTCTCACTATATTAATCACGGATGTCCAAACATCATCTTCTTTAAAATGAATCAGACTCAAGCATGTGAAAATGAGTAAACATTCAGAAAACACATGTATTTATCCAGCATTAATCTTGAAGTGAGCCGAGTTCTGTGCAGATTGGTAAAACTATAACTGTTGTTAGAATCAGGCTGAAGACCAAAAAAAGTGCTGAAGCAGATATTTGAAAGAAAATTTGATAATGTTGGAACTTGAGAGATTCTCTAGTTCATCACAGTCAAGCAGGATTTGAGATGAGATGATGGAAATGGAAAGCTGAATGTTGAAATTTGTATTGAAGACATCTTTTTTCGTACACTTACTGAGATAAAGGCTGTGAAGTGATCATAGTTTTGAGAAGAGTGCTGCGGTTACCAATTGAGGCCCTGATTCACCACATTTCGTAATCACACTACTGATCATTTTTACCTCTAAAATGATCCAATAATGGAAACACTGATAACCTAGACACAATAAGCTCACTTCCAGTAACTTCATCTTTAAGAGGTTAAAACTTAAAACGGAGGAGGCTCTGTTCAATATAAAGTTTTTTGTATTACCAAATAGACTGTTGTTTTACTGGTGTAAGCAATATAATATGAGTATGATATTGTCTGCCTCCATACCCATGGAGAACATCTGAACTGCATATGAACCTAGTTTGACAGCTTGTGTAGAAGAGTTGAACAAATTTTAATGTGAAGCTTTAAGTTTGAATATGAATATTTCTTAAAGAGTTCCAGTAATTTAAGGCATGGCCATTCTTTTTTGTTATTTTCTTTAGAAAAATGCACTTTTGTAAGTTGAAGACATTAAATGCTTTCTTCCATGAAAGATATAATTTAGGTCTTCAATTATATTTTTTTGTCACTTGCAGGTTAAACCAGCTTGTGCAGGATCAAGCATTGGTGTTAATGTTGCCTTTGGTGTTGATGATGCCCTTAGAAAGGCAAATAAATTGATAACAGAGGTTTGCAACTTCATTTTTTTAAGATGAAGTCATTAGTGCAGGGCTACAAAGGCAGTACTCACCTGTTCTTGGAGTAATGAAGAAAATAATTGCATTTTATTCTATAGTCTTCTTTTGGATATGCAGGGTGTAGATGTAAGAGTTGTAATTGAAATCTTTCTTGAAGAAGGGAGGGAATTTACAGCTATTGTTCTCGATCTTGGCTGCGGATCTGATTCTTCTCCAGTTACGCTTCTTCCAACTGAGGTAAACGATTCTTATAATATAAATCTAATGAGGACTTTATCACATGACACTTGCAAATTGTCACTCTTTGAAGGATATTTTGAGTTCTCACCAAGTAGCAAACATTGGTGGTTTATCATTTTTTTGTAGCCTTTGCAATATGGATTATGATGAGAAAATTCCTGAGAAATAATAATATTTTCCTTGAAGTTACTTAATCCTATACATGATGTGGCCATAAATGTTTGATCTTTACTTTGAACCACTTAAATGAGAATACTGAATTACTAGACTTGTGTATCATCCATGGAATTGGTGTGTAGATAGGAGGATTACATCCACCTTAGTTAAGTATTTATCTGTTGTTCCAACTCTTTTAACAATTTGCAGGATTACTTTACTATAGGTCACTTTATTTTAAATACAGTTATTGTAAAACAATAACAATTAAATTCACTGTCATTATCGAGTTCTATTTTGGTCCCTATTTTCATGTGGGTTCTATCTTGGTACTGGTTCATCCTTGGGTACACACAAGGTACTGCCTTGGCACTTGGTTTCCTCGTGGTTCCTTCACGTGGAACTTGGGTGTCTAGGCAATACCATTGGTATACATAGGAATGAACTTTCAATCATGATACCTGCTACTTTCTGAAGCCTAATAGTTGAGACTGAAGTAAGATTAGAAGCACTTAGGGAGCTTAGACACAAACAAAAACACATAAAACTGATGCGCTTGGGTAGCGTAGTCTTTAGACAAGTCACTCCGCTACTTCTGAGTTATGTCAATTACATTTAGAAGTGTCAGTAGCTTTCCTCAACCTAGGCAACCATTCTTGTTAACGTAGGGATTTGAGACTCAATACATCATTGCAGAGTCATGCAAAAACACTTTTATCCTGACTACATGCCGAGTAATTGCAATTGTAAGCAAAATCCTAATGAACCATCGATACACATGTAATGGACCAACGTCCTTCTAACTTCTATTGACAGAGCCGTACGGAGGATGTTTGGCGCAATCCAACAAATACAGGTAAGAAGCCGTACGACAGGGTGCTTGGAAGATGAAGCCGTACGAAGGTTATATACTGATGGGCCGTACGGTGTGTAGCAGGCGTACTTAGAGACCATACGTTGCCAATAACATGTAGAGGATGAATGGAGTCCGTACGGTGAGGATATTGCCTATTGGGATAGTCGTATGGTGATGGAAATGGTTTGCAGAGGGTGTACGGAGGTGGGAGGAAAGGACAAGAGGCTATACGGTTCAATGTCCTACTATATTTTGCCTTATAAGTATCTGACACTCAAGTAGTGTTCATACAAGCTGAAGGTGATTGGAGAAAGGCCGCACATCAAAGTAGGGACTCGTACGGTGTGAAGATATGGCTGTCCGGTTACTATGAATGAAAGAGGCCGTACGTGGGCTGAGTAATGCCGTAGACTACTTTGGGATGATGCTAATGAAGCTGTACGGTGATATTCCAAGGCCGTACGGTGAGGTAGCGTACGAACTGGACCTTCCGGAGGGTAGCCGCATTCACAATGCCTTCCATGTTTCCTATCTGAAGAAGGCTATCAGGCAAAACGTCACAATCACTACCGACCTTCCGCCACTCAGTGAGGAAGGGAAACTCATTCTGGAACCTGCTGAGATTCTTGAAGTGTGTGAAAAGGTCTTGCGAAATCGCATTGTGAGAGAGTACTTGGTACGTTGGCAACACCCACCTTTGGACGACGCAACGTAGGAAGGCGAGCACATCCTCCAGCACCCGACATTGCACTTGCTTGAGGACAAGCAAATTTTGGGACGGGAGGATTGTAATGTCCCCATTATAAAAATAAATGATTTAATCTTTGTAACGGGCCGATTGATTTTTTTTCTTGGACCCATTTTATTTTGTTTTGTTTTCGTAGTTTGTGTCGCCGTTGGCTAACTTTGTACACCCTCGGAAAGTTTTTCCCGATGGGTATTTAAGCATGGCTTGTAGTAGCCCGTAGGAATGCTTTTGGATTATATCTCTCTGTATTGTGGATTCCTGTTGGAGTTCGGCATTGTTCGCCATTTCGGAAGTGAAAGACCTTCCCTATTTGGCTTGCTCGATTTCGGTGGGAATCAACCCTCACCCTATTCCGGTGGTGTTCTTGGACTGTATCTGGCAAATTGTGGACTTAATTGCATATCTGTTCCTGTTGGTGAATCTGTGGACTCTGTGTATGCAAATTGCGTATGTTACTATGCATTTCTAAGTGGTATCATTTGACTTGTATTACTGTTCATCATTAGGCATTGTAGACTGACCGTACGGCCCCATTATTTCCTTCCAAGCAATCCCCTCCATCCGTACGACTTCTAACTCCATTCCATTCCTTACCTCACATGTGGACTTAATTGCATATCTGTTTTTTTTGGTGAATCTGTGGACTCTGCGTATGTTCCTCTCTGCATTTCTAAGTGGTATCATTTGACTTGTATTACTGTTCAGCATTAGGCACTGTAGATTGACCGTACGGCCCCATTATTTCCTTCCAAGTAGTCCTCTCCATCCGTACGGTTTCTAACTCCTTCATTCCATTCCTTACCTCACCGTTCGGCCTTGGAATATCACCGTACAACTTCATTAGCATCATCCTAGAGTAGTGTATGACATCACTCAGCCCACGTACGACCTTTTTCATTCATAGTAACCATACGACCATATCTTCACACCGTACGACTCCCTACTTTGAAGTACGACCTTTCTCCAATCACCTTTAGCTTGTATGAACAATGTTTGAGCGTACGGATACTTATAAGACAAAATATAGTAGGACATTGAACCGTACAGCCTCCTGTCCTTGCCTCCCACCTCCGTACACCCTCTGCAAACCATTGCCATTATTGTACAGCTATCCCAGTAGGCAATATCCTCACTCAGCATACGGACTCCATTCATCTTCTGCATGTTATTGGCAACGTACAGTCTCTAAGTATGCCTGCCATACACCATACAACCTATCAGCATATAACTTGTGTACGGCTTCATCTTCCAAGCACCCAGTCGTACGGCTTCTTACATATATTTGTTGGATTGCCCCAGACATCCTCTGTACGACTCTGTCAATAGAAGTTAGAAGGACGTTGGTCCATTACAGTGGTATCAAAGCTCTTCGATCTTGCTAGCTTGTGGACAGTGAATTAGAGTTTATAGCCGGAAGAGAAGGACACATTCTGTTGATCGAATGGCTGACGAACGGGAACCAACTGGCACCAAACTTGTGGCACTTCTGAGGGAACTTGCCCGGAATCAGGCACAGATCACGGATACAAAGCAACTCATGGAGGAAACCCTCAAGAAGTTGGCGGAGAACAAAATGGACACAGCGCGGACTCAATATTGGGTAAACCACACCCTTAGCCAGCACGCTCTTGACCTTCCCACCATGGACGAAAACACATCACGGAGAGAGACTTCTGACTTTCGAAGAGATAAGAGAGGACTGGAGGAATGCAAACCTTGAAGAGGACATTTCCTACAAGGATTACGCAGATCTGAGAATGAGATACCCAAGAGGCGGAAACAAAGGAGGATATTTTAATGATGGTCTCACGAGAAAATTGAGTAAGGTGAATCTGTCTCCATTTGAGGGATCGGTTTCCATTTCAGCATAGGCGTGGGTGATGAAAGCCGATACCTACTTCTAGCTGAATCCTATGCCTGAAGAAGAAGCTATCAAATTTTCTGCATTGCACTTGGAAGGAGTTGCGCACGAATGGTGGCACCATGGCACCATCACATTAGGGCATGATTAAATAAAAACCTATGCAGAATTTATGGAGAGATTAATAGAACGATTTGATGGGAAAGACCCCGAGCTCAATTTCAAAGATCTGGTGCAACTGAGGCAAATTGGATCCGTAGATCAATTCATTGCAGAATTTCAGAGACTTTTCGCGTTGGTCATGGACATCTCCGAAAGAAAGCAGGTCGTGCTCTTTATGGACGGGCTGGCAGAACCACTGAAGGGTTGGGTGAAGGGATTCAATCCGTCAACCTTGTTGGAAGCGATTAGTAAGGCACGAAGCATGGCATCGTCGTCGGCATCATCCTCATCCTCTCGGAGTCACTCACATCCGAAACCGCCGATGTTTCCTAAGACAAACCTCTGCGCAAGAAGCCGTCATTAGATAAAGCATCCTGACAAGAACTCCGAAGGAAGAAGTTGTGCTTCAATTGCAAGGGACCTTGAGAGCCTGGCCACTGATGCCTCGGGAAGGGGAAGGTCCATTACATCGAGGTAGTGTCCGATGAAGAGGACGAACATGAACAAGAGGAAATGTCAGTGGAAGATATCCAACCTAGCAATGACACTAGCATGGCCAGTTTAAACCGTATGGAGAGGATTGCTGCCTTGGTATAGCGTGGGGAATCCATTGCATTGGCTGGCAGTCCAAGGTGCACAGTTTTCCGCGTGCAGGGTACCCTTCAGGGTCAAAGGGTCACGGTGATGTTGGAGAGCGGAGCTACTTTGAACTTCATAAACTCATCCTTGGTAAAGCGTAGAAGTCTTCCTACGGAAGCACACGCAAGCTTTCAGGTCAAGGTTGCCAGAGGGACTTTCTTGCCCTCCACGCTCACCTCACCAATGCGATGGATCACGCAATAGGGGCCATAAAAACATGGCTTCAGTTTCTTCTTTCCTATTCCCTTTAATGAAGACTGTCGGTATGGCTGAAGCCGGAGATAGACCAGATCCCCTACTTCAAAACTCCTCTCTATCCGGTGTTTGTCAGCGTACACTTTCTGTCGATTTTGTGCCTGTTGTAGGTTTACTTTCAAGCTCCTGAGTATGTCTTGTCCCTCTTGAAGGCAATCTTTAACCTTTGGAGCGCGACTATCGCCCAGAACTGTGTCGATGAAGGAGAGGGGTTTGTGCCCGTATAGAGCTTTGAACGGCGCCATCCCGATCGACATGTGATATGTTGTATTGTAACAATACTCCTTGAGATGGATCCATTTTACTCACGCATGTTGTTGTGGCGAGACGTAGTTCCGTAGGTAGCCTTCGAGCCATTTGTTTACAATTTCCATCTGGCCATCTATCTGTAGGTGGTAACTCGTGCTCAGTGATAATTCGGTCCCTACCATCCGAAACAATTCTGTCCAGAAGATACTGCCGAATCATCCATCCCGATCACTAACGAGTTTTGGGGTAACCCGTGCTAGCGAAAGACTTCTCTGAAAACAGTTCGACGACTTGTGCAACCTGAAGGTCTAAGGGGATGGCGAAGAAGTGAGCATAATTTGTCAATCTGTCAACCACCACGAAGATGCAGTCCTTTCCGTTCACCTTGGGAAGGCCTGTTATGAAGTCCATTGATACACTTTCCCACTTATATTCGGGAATCAGCAAAGGCTGTAACAGTCCGTTGGGAAGGGTGTGTTCGGATTTGTTCTGTTGGCAAACCGTACATTCTCTCACTTCTGTAAGTCTTAAGGAAGCCCAGATGTCCAGCTAGAGGGGAGTCGTGCACTTCCTTCAAGATCTTCTGCTTCAATTTGGATTTTGGCACTAGGTAGATCCGATCTTTATAATAGATGATATCATCCACCACCCTGTACCAATCATCATGGATGTGACCATCCCTTATCTCATAGGCAAACGTATTCTTGGAATATTCTACCAACAGTTGTGCCTTCCAGTCGGTTGTGATCTGTTCTAGCAAGCAGATGGGGGGTTTTCTGGACAAGGCATTTGCAACAACATTGTTCTTTCCTTTTACCTATTCAACGTCAAAATCAAATGACTGAAATTTGCTTACCCATTTTTGCTACCGTTCGTTCAAGTCCCGCTGCTCCAGAAAATGTCTCAGACTGTTGTAATCTGTACGGATGACAAACTTGGTACCTACCAGATACTGCCGGAACTTGGTTAGTGCATGTACAATGGCCAGCATTTCTTTGTCGTAGATGGAATACAAGTGTTCTGCTGGTGTAAGCTTCCTGCTCTCATAGGCGATGGGGTGTCTATCCTGCATCAGAATTGCTCCAATGCCTTCCCCGAACACGTCGCATTCCAAAATGAACGGTCGGGTGAAGTCAAGCAGTGCAAGAACCGGGCAAGTGCTCATGGCCTCTTTTAGCTTATCAAAGGTGAGTTGTGCTTCTTTGTTCCACTGGAAAGCCCCCTTCCTCGTTAGATCCATTAAAGGTTCGCTGAGCTGAGAAAAACCCTTGACAAATCTCCTGTAGTAACTGCATAATCCGAAGAACCCTCATAGATCTGTGAGTGATTTTGGGTGAGGCCAGTCGAGGATAGCCTGAATCTTCTCTTGATGCACTTGAACCCCGTATTGACTGCCGACATGCCCCAAGTACAATATCTCTGTCATACCAAACTCACATTTGGATTGTTTGGCGAACAGGGACTGTTCCTCCATGATACTCAGAACTTCGTTCAGATGCTTTAGGTGCTCCTCCCATGTCCTGCTGTAAATAAGGTCATCAAAGAATATCAATAGATACTTACGCACCTATTTGTTGAAGATGTGGTTCATGCACGATTGGAATGTAGCAGGTGCGTTGGTTAAACCGAATAGCATGACCAGGAACTCATAGTGTCCGTAATGGCAGTGGAAAACCGTTATCTTCACATCCTCTTCCCTCATTTGGATCTGATGGTATCCAGAACGAAGATCGATTTTTGAAAAATAGGCCGCGCCATGTAGTTCATCCAACAACTCATCTATCCTCGGGATGGGGTACCTGTTCTTTATTGTGCTTTTGTTTAGCGCTCAATAGTCAACACACATGCGCATCGTTCCGTCCTTTTTGACCAGCACCATAGATGACACGAATGGGCTAGAACTGGGACGGATCCATCTTTTCTCAAGAAACTCTTGAATCGTCTGTTCGATCTCATCCTTGAATTTCTTTGGGTGGTGGTACGGTGTGGTTATGATTGGTTTTGCCCTTGATTCCAACTATCTTGTGTTTTCAAACCCCTGATGCGGTGGTATGCCAGGAGGAATATCCATGAAAACTTTTCCATGCCCACTTAAAATATCTTGAAGCTCTTTATCCTGTGGAGGTGTTTTGTCATGTCCCCTTTTTAATGACATGTCATTTTTCAGTGAATTTTCCTATCATGGACTCTTGTAGGCAGATGATTTTGGTAAGAGAGTCATTCTGATGATTATTTGGGGATTGGATGGTCTATTTTTCTTTTGGAGAGATGGGGTTGATCATATTTTTATTTTATGTGTTATGCGGGGCCAAAATAATATAATTTTGAGTTGAGTTGCACTTTTTATATAAAAGTGTATTATAAAGGAATTTCATAAGAATATTTTATGGATACTTCTAGAAGTTCTTAGCAGCTTCTTAGAAAAGTGAATAAATAGAGTGCTTGGCCCCTCATTTGGACATCTTATGACTTGAGTTTACACTACTTTTCTCTTTGAGCATTTGTGGTGCCATCTTGGTTTGCAGATTGTCATTTGATCATTAGGAACGAAGTCTCTTAAGGATTTGCATAACTGAGGAGGTGAAATATCTTTTGAAGGGTTGCACTTTGGAAGTGGTATTCAGCTACTTCAAGTTGGGCTTATTTGGACATTTCCTGCAGGGTTCGATTTTCAGCCTGGACATACATTTTTGCTCATATCTCACTGTTGGTTGGGAGTTTGATTTTTATTTTCTCGGAGAATTTTCCTTGGAGCTTGGCGATTATTTCCATAGCATTTTCGGCACCTTTCAGCCTAGCATTTATTTTTGCTAGGTGCCGTACCAGTCCGTACATGTACGATTGTACTTGCAAGCTGTGCGGTCAGAAAGTTTGAGGGCAGGTTGGAGTTGCATTTTCATCATTTCGTCTTCAGCATTCAGTTTCCAACATTTGCTCAATCCAGGTTCTTTCTTTTCAGTTTGTAGTTGCAAGAAATTCTCAGTTGCATTCAGGCCGTGAAGGTTTGTTTCTAATGTGCCATGTTGTAATGCTTTGAGTTGAAAATCGCATATCATATGTAAAAGCATTTGGTATCATTGAATAAATATATTGGCACTATTTGACATCAGCTATTTGAGTAGATTTATTGCACAACAATTTCCTTTATTTAGCATTTTACTTTCAATAGTGCATTTAATTTGCAAGTCAAGTGTTTGACGAAATTTCACAGTTCAATATTAGTGGTTATTAGTGGCCTATTGGCAAGGGCCACTACAATGGTATCAGAGTGGTGTTCTTGCCATCTTGTTGGGTAAAGAATCTCTATGCATTCTTTAGTTTTTGGGTATCACAAGTATTATACACGCAAGAGAGCAGCACCTAAAGGTGAGCAGGAATTCAGAGATATACTATGGGTGAAAGACAGTCATAGAGTCCACCTAGAGTTCCTAGAACTGATGAGGATGAGGCTAGAAACTTCTTTCGGGCTATGGCTACTGGACAGCAAGAGATAATTTAGTCTATACGTGCATTGACTACTATGATGGTGAAGAAAAAGGATGGTACATTGAGGATGTGCATTGATTACAGGGTGCTGAACAAAAGGACAATCAAGAACAGGTACCCCATTCCACTGATTGATGTGAAATATCCCTTTTCAGATATTCACTAAAACCCTCGATTAAAACTTACAAATTTTAAATCCGAACAGTAATCTAGTATTTGATACAAATTTCAGAGCTTAAACCGATATATAACCAGCAGATATACATTCGAGAAACCCAGAAACAATGTGTTTATTTCCTCCAATATCTAGAAACTTATACATAAACCAACAGATTAATACAAATAACCCAAAATGCGTTACTGTATTATATAACAGCAATACAATAACGTGCAACAATTTAGAATATCCAATCTTACAAACAGAAATAACAGTCAGATTGGCAATATAGATAGAACCTGAAAGAAGGCTAGGTTTGCGTCCAACCTTGAAAGTTTCTTCAAGGGTTTGCATCCTCAAAGAAATAACCAGAACTGTTTCCAGCTCCTAGATTAATATTGTCTTCAATATTATAATCTTCATATATCCTCTCAAGTGGAGCTTGTTGTACCTTTATTACTTTTCCCAAAGAGATGCACGCTCATTCAAGCAATGTGGGATAAAGCAACTTTTTGTCCTTTAGTCACTTAAGTGAACTTAGTACCTTTTTAAAATAAAGTGACAAATTAAATAAACCTTTAAGTCACTTAGCTAGTAAACCATAAAATCTTCAGCCATTAAAATAACTGACCAAACGAACTTGGATAAGCTCGTGCTATAGCTCATTGGAAAGCTCTGGACAAGACGCTTCCAACCCAACACTGAAGTACTGAAAATACTGAGCTCTGATTACTTACTAAAAATAGTAAGTATCTGGACAACTTGCCAAAATTGCTCTGATGGGTCTGGAACTGGAAATGTCTAGGCCAAATCTCGAACTGAACCCTGTACAGAACCTTTTCGCCCCTGAAACCTAGGCGAAGTGAGCTGGCCACAAAGAATTGTAATGTCCCAGAAAAAGGGGACATTACATGATGAGTTGATTGATGAGCTTCATGGTGCATGTTACTTAACGAAGATTGAATTGAGATCCGGCTACCATCAGATCAGAGTTAGAGAGCAGGATATTGAGAAGATTGCCTTCAGATGTCATTGCGGGCACTTTGAGTTTGTGGTTATGCCATTTGGGCTGACCAATGTGCCAACTACTTTTCAATCCACCATGAACAAGGTCTTCCGTCACTAGTTGAGGAAGTATGTGTTAGTCTTCTTTGATGATACACTGATCTACAGTCGGACTTGGCAGGAGCACATGGAGCACTTGGAGACAGTTTTGGGGATCCTGCAGTCGGAGTCCTTGTACCCCAAGGAGTCCAAATGTGATTTGGGCATGACAGAGCTATTGTATTTGGGTCACATGATTAGTGCAGAGGGAGTAAGGATGGAACCTGATAAGATCCGTGCTATCGTGAATTGGCCTACTCCAGAGACCCTGACACAGTTGAGAGGGTTTCTTGGGTTGTGTGATTTCTACCGTAGATTTGTCAGTGGGTATTCACGCCATGTAGCTTCTATGACAGATTTGCTGAAGAAGGGAGCCTTTGTTTGGACACCAGAGGCACAGGCTTGCTTTGAGAGATTCAAGGAGATCATGACTACATGCCCTGTGTTAGCATTGCCCGACTTCTCGAAGCCATTCGAGCTTCAGTGTGATGCATCTGGAGAGGGTATTGGTGTTGTTCTGATGCAGGATAAGCACCCCATTGCATTTGAGAGCAAGAAGCTCTGTGGGCTAGAAAGATCATTTAGTATATATGACAAGGAGATGTTGGCTATTATGCATGCAATGGCTAAGTTTAGGCAGTATTTGGTGGGTGGTAAGTTTTGCATTAAAACTAACCACAATAGTTTGAGACATTTCCTTGGACAGAGAGATCTCAATGACAGGCAGCAAAAGTGGGTTAGTAAATTGCAGGCTTATGATTTTGACATCTCCTATGTAAAAGGGACTCAGAATGTGGTAGCAGATGCATTGTCACGAAGACCACATCTCAGTGCTATGATTCAGATATCAGAGGATTGGACGCGCTTGATCATTGCTGAGTATGCTAGAGATTCATGGGCATCCAAGATTATTGATGGGACAATTATTGATACCAGGTATACACTTGTGGATGGTTTGATTATCTACAAGAATAGGATATTCTTAGTCCCAGGATCGAAGGTGAAGCGTATTGTTATGAGAGCACTACATGATTCAGCTACAGCTAGACATCCTAGATACTTCAAAACGTAGAGGTAGGTACAGGAGCGATTTACATGGAAGGGGCTCAAGGCAGATTTGTTGCAGTATGTTAGAGAGTGCCCTGTTTGTCAGCAGAATGGAAAGTACTGCATCTTTGTGGTGGTTGACAGATGACAAAGTATGCTCACTTCTTCGCCATCCCCTCAGAGCTTCAAGCTGCACAAGTCGCAGAATTGTTTTTTAGAGAAGTCTTTCGCTTGCACAGCTTACCTCGAAACATCGTTAGTGATCGGGATGGATGATTCGTTAGTATCTTCTGGACAGAACTGTTTCGGATGATAGGGACAAAATTATCATCGAGCATGAGTTAACACCTGCAGACAGATGGCGAGTCAGAAGTTGTGAACAAATGGCTCGAAGGCTACCTACGAAACTACGTCTCGGCACAACAACGTGCGTGGGTAAAACGGATCCATCTCGGGGAGTATTGCTACAATACAACGTATCACATGTCAATCGGGATGACGCCGTTCAAAGCTCTGTATGGGCATGAACCCCTCTCCTTCATCGACACATTTTTGGGCGACAATTGCACTCCAAAGGCTAAAGATTGGCTTTAGGAGGACAAGACATACTGAGGAGCTTGAAAGAAAACTTATAGCAGGCACAAAGTCGACAGGTGTACGACGACAGACACCAGATAGAGAGGAGTTTTGAAGTAGGGGATCTGGTCTATCATTGGCTTTAGCCATACCGATAGTCTTCATTAAAGGGAATAGGAAAGGAGAAACTGAAGCCATGTTTTTATGGCCCCTATCACGTGATTTGTCGCATTGGTGTGGTGAGCGTGGAGGGCAGGAAAGTCCCTCTTGCAACCTTGACCTGAAAGCTTGCGTGTGCTTCCGTAGGAAGACTTCTGCGCTTTACCAAGGATGAGTTTATGAAGTTCAAAGTAGCTCCACTATCCAACATCACCGTGACCCTTTGTCCCTGAAGGGTACCCTGCACACGGAAAACTGTGCACCTCGGATTGCCAACTAATGCAATGGATTCCCCACACTGTACTAGGGCAGCAATCCTCTCTGTATGGTTTAAACTGGCCATGCTGGTGTCACTGCTAGCTTGGATATCTTCGACTGACATTTCCTCTTGTTCGTGTTTGTCCTCTTCATCAAACACTACCTCAATGTAACGAACCTTCCCCTTCTCGAGGCATTGGTGACCAGGCTCCCAAGGTCCCTTGCAATTGAAGCACAATTTCTTCCTTCGGAGTTCTTGTCTAGATGCTTCATCCAATGATGGCTTCTTGGGCAGAGGTTTGTCCCTAGAAACATTGGCGGTTTTGGATGTGAGTGACTCCAAGAGGATGAGGATGATGCCGACGACGATGCCATGCTTCGTGCCTTACTGATCACTTCCAATAGGGTTGGCGGATTGAATCCCTTCTCCCAACCCTTTAGTGGTTCTGCCAGCCCGTCCATAAAGAACACGACCCGCCTTCTTTGGGAGATGTCTGTGACCAACACGAAAGTCTCTGAAATTCCGCAATGAACTGATCTACGGATCTAGTTTGCCTCAGTTGCGCCAGATCTTTGAAATTGAGCTCGGGATCTTTCTCATCAAATCGTTCTATAAATCTCTCTGTAAATTCCGCATAGGTCTTTATTTGATCATGCCCTAATGTGATGGTGCCATGGTGCCACCATTCGTGCACAACTCCTTCCAAGTGTAGCGTGGCAAATTTGATAGCTTCTTCTTCAGGCATAGAATTCAGTTGGAAGTATTTATCGGCTTTCATCACCCACGCCTGTGCTGAAATAGAACCCGATCCGTCAAATGGAGACAGATTCACCTTACTCAATTTTCTCTTGAGATCATCGTTAAAATATCCTCCTCTATTTCCGCCTCCTGAGTATCTCATTCTCAGATTTGTGTAATCCTTGTAGGAAATGTCCTCTTCAAGGTTTGCATTCCTCCAGTCCTCTCTTATCTCTTCGAAAGCCGAAAGTCTTTCTCCGTGATGTGTTCCCGTCCGTGGTGGGAAGGTTAGCATGGAAGGTCGAGAGCATGCTGGCTGAGGGTGTGGTTTACCCGATACCGAGTCCGCGCTGTGTCCATTTTGTTCTCTAGATATTTTGTTTTCCGCCAACTTCTCGAGGGTTTCCTCCATGAGTTGCTTCGTACCCGTGATCTGTGCCTGATTCAGGGCAAGTTCCCTCAGAAGTGCCACAAGTTCGGTGCCGATCGATTCCCGTTCGTCAGCAATTCGATCAACGGAATGTGTCCTTCTTCGCTTCCGGCTATAAACTCTCATTCACTGTCCATAGGCTGGCAAGATCGAAGAGCTTTGATACCACTGTAATGGACCAATGTCCTTCTAACTTCTATTGATAGAGCCGTACGAAGGATGTCTAGGGCAATCCAACAAATACAGGTAAGAAGTTGTACGAAAGGGTGCTCAGAAGATGAAGCCGTATGGAGATTATATGTTAATGGGCTGTACGGTGTATAGCAGGCGTACTTAGAGACCATATGTTGCCAATAACATGTAGAGGATGAATGGAGTCCGTACGGTGAGGATATTGCCTATTGGGATAGCCGTATGTTGATGGCAATGGTTTGTAGAGGGTGTACAGAGGTGGGAGGCAAGGACAGGAGGTCGTACGGTTCAATGTCCTACTATATTTTTCCTTATAAGTATCTATATGCTCAAATAGTGTTCATACAAGCTGAAGGTGATTGGAGAAAGGAAATACTTCAAAGTAGGGAGCTGTACTCCAAGGCTGTACGGTGAGGTAAGGAATGGAATGAAGGAGTTAGAAGCCGTACGGATGGAGGGGACTTTTTGGAAGGAAATAATGGGGCCATATGGTCAGTCTACAGTGCCTAATGCTGAACAATAATAGATGTCAAATGATACCACTTAGAAATGCAGAGAGTAACATACGCAATTTGCATACGCAGAGTCCACAGATTCACCAACAGGAACAGATATGCAATTAAGTCCACAATTTGCCAAATACAGTCCAAGAACACCACCAGAATAGGGTGAGGGTTGATTCCCACCAAAACTGAGCAAGCCAAATTGGGAAGGTCTTTCACTTCCAAAATGGCGAACAATGGCGAACTCCAACAAGAATTCACAATACAGAGAGATATAATTCAAAAGCATGCCTAGAGGCTACTACGAGCCGTGCTTAAATACCCATCGGGAAAAACTTTCCGAGGGTGTACAAAGTTAGCTGACGGCGAAAAACTACGAAAATAAAACAAGATAAATTAGGTTTGAGAAAAAAAAAATCAATCGGCCCGTTACAAAGATTAAATCATTTATTTTATAACGAGGACATTACAACACAACTACACAATTATTAATTAATGATATATGACTTTATTGCAATCTAAGACTTAGACCAACGATGTTTATGAATATGATGCTTTTGGGACGAAAGTATTTGTAAATTTCTACAAATTATGAATATTAGGCATTTGAATACTCTATTTATTTGGTATTGTGAGTATCATTGTTCTTATAATTTATAATTTAGAGCATATATACATCCATGCGCATCCCCCTTCTCTCCCAACACACACACAACCCGTACTCAAGGAAAAAAATTGTTGTTCTTGTACCATCATATTGTGGTTTTATATGTGTACTTGCACTCTTTCTAGAATTGGTAACTTAGTCTTCCATAACTTTGAAGATGCAAATTCAACTTGATATGTATGAGATATTTTCCACAACAAGTCAAATTGTGATATTGCTATCAGGATTCAACTATGTAGTTTCTTAGTCAAACTCATTGACTCATGTTTCATGAGAAGTGGTTCACAAGAACCCATCTGTCATGAGATTGAATGAAACACTTAGTACTCATTGCATCTAGGTGATGCTCATATAGGTGAAGCACTTGTTTACCGCATAGGTTAATTAAGAAATGCACATAGATAATGAACCCGAATAGCAACAACAGTACTCCTTTATTCGCATATGCCAACAGATTACATCCAGAGCATAGGATGATTTACAATGTACCCAGATGGGGTATAAATACTTTCTGCCGAACCTTTCCGAATGGGTTCGTCGGCTACATAACAATCCTAATCTACCCGTCGGCTACAAAATCTTTACCGACGACAACACCCTGTCGGCTACACAATATCTACCGACAACATCATCCCCCCCAAAAGAAAAAGTCGTCTCCAGACGACAATTACAAAATATCTGAGACAAATTAACAAACAAAATACATTAACTGACTAACTACAACAAGATAGATCACTTTCATATTCATCCCGTGCCTGCACCAAATTGGTCTCCAACCCACACACATCTGTAGCCTCTGCTAACACAATACTGTCTCTTTAGTAAAGCTGACCTTGATAGCCACCTGTGCTGCCAACTCTGGGTACACTGAGCCAAGTGTCGCTATATTGCTCTCAACTAGATGATCAACTCCTCTCGAGCTCTCTATACATCCACCAAAACAACCTCACGTCCAACACCTACTCCAAGTGCCTCTAGTATACAAACACTCCATGCTTGCAGTAGCTCCAGGTCTCATCAACTGGCACACTTCCCATGATTGATAACCACAATGACTGGGGGTCTAGGGGGCAACCGCTGCCCCTCGACGCCAAGACCAAATTAGGACTTCCGAAGCCACACAAATCACCATTTTCGTGATTTTCTTTTGATCCTATACTCTTTCTGGCAACTGCTTGCATTTTCCACCTGTTTACGTCTGTCCCTTCCCCTTGGCATCATGCGTTACTCATTCTGAACATTTTTGAGTCGTCGTTGTCGTTCTTTTTTTTTGGTTTCTTTTTTATTTTTGTAAGAACGAAAGCCGTGGGAGATCTCACATGAAAGAGGAACTTCCAAACTCTCGCCGAAAACCACAACCACTAATCCAAGGTAGAAATGGACTCGAGATTTAAAGGAGTAGAAAAATTATCTTGTGGGAGGTTAAAACAGAAACAATCTAGCATCTACGGGGATACTATGCTGTCCGTGGAAGAAACAAAGATATGCTGCGAGGATAAAAAGCAACCAGCGGGTCACCCTCCGTGGCAAAGGTGTCCGCGGGACACCCTATCCCCGAGACACTCAATCCGCGGGACCACTTCTGCTCTTTCATTTCTTCTTCTTGGCGAAACTTTCTTTCCAGACACCTACATGAGCTTATCCGGCATTTGAATGTAATCATACACTTGAGTTATCCTCGTTGCCTGTCTTTTCAAAGCGCATTGAACCATAGATTGAGCTCTGAAGTGCTTCTTCCCAATAATTGAAGAGATGCTTTTTCTAAAAAGGGCTCCTTTTGAATCCCCCTTAGAAGAATCCCCCATATCCCTCCCTCGGAGTCGAACTTTGGGCAACCGCTTCTTTGGATGCCTCTTTATGGAATCCAGCACAACCAATGGACAATCCTCATTATCTTGATCAATGGCCCATTGTGCCTGCAATTGCTTCTCCTCGAGTTTGTTCAGATTATATAACCTTTCTCTCAGGCTTTCCATGCCGCGTACCATGAATTCCGTCGGCTGCCATTCCTCGCCGTCAACTATATTCTTGATTTTAGAACCTTCACTCTGTATTGCTGAAGTTTTTATTGAGCCTGTTCTCTTTGTTTCCTGTGCAAACCATACAATGTGTTTTCCTTGCTGTCGACACCCTTCTAATAGATCAGTGTTTCGTCGTAACCTTTTCTTCCTGCGCAGTCGAGATCTTTCCTTTTTCTGGGTTCGTACTGTATGTTCTTCCCTTCAGCTTCAGCCGTAACCGCCTTTCCTTCTTCCACTTCTCTATATTCCTTCGAACATTCATTTTCCTCTTCTTTCTCACTTTCGTCCACCCTTAACATATTACAGCTTGGAAAGAGTTCGTAGTCCTCTATCTGCCAGTGGTAAAGACCGTTGACAGAATCCAAATCGTCATCTATTGATCCTCCTTCCAACTGCAGGACTCCCTCCTGATCTGGTTCCATACATTGCCTGCGTTCATCTTTTGCTTCAGGATCTGAGGAAAAAGCTTCTTCCCCCAGCATCTGGGTGTGCAAATCAATGACGAATTTCCTCCCTTTGCTTTCAAGTGATGAAGTGTTTTTCTTCCAGTCATGTTTAACGCTAGCTTGAATAAGCCATCCGTGGCCCAGAATGGCGTCGTATCCTTTTCTCTTCAACGGGATCACGACAAAGTCAAGTAGGAACGGTTGTGTGCCAATCGTCACTGGTTGTGCCATCAGAACGCTGAGAGGTTTAATGCCCTGTTAGTCTGCTGTCAACAACTGGAATGTAGGTGGCCACAACGTCGGTTGTCCCAACTTCCTCCAGGTGTCCTCGGGTAAGACATTTACGCCGGACCCTTCGTCAACTATTGTGCCTGTGAGAACATGTCCGAGGATCCCCATCTCGATGACCGCCGAATGTCGTCCGGATGTGAGGGCTAGCAACATTTGGTCTTCTCCGCCTGCAGCAATTTCCTTCCCTCTACCTTGTTCTCCTGGTATCCTCGGAGTTGGCGCGATATTTGTGAGAGTGGATCGGAGCTAGGGCATCGTAAGAAGCAAATCATTTATCTTGACAGGTATCTCCGTTTGCAAAATTTGCCGTACAATGTTTTGTTCCGCGGAATTCCTCGCCGAAGTGCCGATGGTGTCCTTCAACTGAGATGTTTCGGCTTGCGATGGCTTTTCAATCTCCGCCTGCGCTTCCCCAGATTTCCTCTTTTCTTTTGCTGGGTTTGGGTACTCTTTTGCTTGCCTTCGTGTAATTGCCAAAACCTCCTCTTTGTCTGTCCCGACAGTGATCAAATTTACTCCGGATTTTGGGCACTTGGCACCTTCATGGTCGTCGGGTCCGCACCATCTGCATAATAATTTCGGTGTGGTTGCTATTGTGCACTCCCGGGCAAAGTGACCCCACAAATTACAAGTTCGACATTGAACAATCGGTCGTCTGTTTGCATCATACTGGATTCGACTTCGGCTGCCATTGTTATTGCTATTGTTCGCATTGTTATTGTTGTTTTGCCCTTTGCTATTATTTCTGTACCCACCTGAAGTGGCACCATCAATGTTTGTGGTTTTGTTCCCTCCTGACATGGAAGCTGCCTGTGTAAGAAGCACCTGTTGAGATCTTTTGGTTTTCAGATTGAAGGGGCATTCTTTTATGGAATGTCCATGATCTAGCATATCTCGCAAAACTGGTTCTTTGGACAAGATCCCTTTGTGTGACCTTCCACCTTACATTCCGTGCACCATAGTTCGCTTCCCTTTGTTTCCTTTTGCATGTTTTTAAATTCCTTCATCATACGGATCACGTCCTTCTGTAGGGTGCGGACCTTCTTGCTACTGTTTTCATCATCACTGCTATCCTCTCCCGATGACACGTCGTCATCTAAGTCGAAGGAACTATTCTTCTTCTTCTTTTTTGTCCTCTGCTCGCTTTCCAAGTTCATCACTCAGTTGTATGCTTTTGTGTATGATGACGGTGGCACAATTTTCATCTTCTTCCGCAACTTCGGGTGTAGGCCTTCCATGAACCATCTTTTCTACAGTCCGTCTGCTGGCTTATTCTCCATTTTGTTGATCAAGTCCTTCAACTTCCTGGCATAGACTCGGACTGTTTCATTTTTTCCTTGTCTTGTATTGTATATTTCTGCTACAATTTTGTTGTCGTCGCGGAGTAGTTGAAATTCCACCGTAAACTCTTTCTTAAGGTCATCCCAAGTGGTTAGGTTCTAGGGATCTGCATCAACAAACTAGTCAATTGCAACACCTCGTAGGGTGGCCGGAAATTGCCAAACCCATTCATTTGTATTGGTTATGCCATTTGCCCTCCAAATTGTCTCGCATGTCTTGCAATGTCAGATGGGGTCGTCCGTACTATCTCCATCAAACTTCGACAGCTTTTCCTTTGGTCCCACCATCACTACTGGATTTTGTGCACGGGCATTGTTCAGTCCTGCAACATTGGCGCTATTCACTCCCGCACCGGTGGTCTGTACTCCCACACCGGTGGTCTGCACTCCCACACCGGCAGATTGTTCTCCCACACTGGCGGTCTGCTCTCCCACATCGGCAGACTGCACTCCCACACCGGTGCTCTGCTCTCCCACACCAGCAGATTGTTCTCCCACACTGGCGGTCTGCTCTCCCACATCGGTGGATTGTTCTCCTACACTAGCGGTCTCAACAGTTGCGAATGTTGGTGAAGAAGTATTTTCAGAAGTTGTCCCTTCCAGAAGTGTACCTCGGACGAAGAGTTCACTCCACGCTCTTGCTCCGTTGGCACTCTGAGCTGTGCGAGTTGATTCTCTTCCGTTTGGACTCTCTTCCCTCGGCGAATACAAATTCAAAAACTCTTCCCTTGCTTCCTCCACCAATTCCACCTATTGTCGAGTCTCCTCCAACAATTCTTCCACTCTTCTGTGTCCGTCGGCAATCTTCTGAAACCTTCTTTTGCATTCGGCTTGCTGTGCTAGAATTAAATTTTCTTGTGTAGTACGGATTCCATCTTTTCCCTTGTCCTTATTTCGATCCTTGTTAAGCTGATTTGACATTAAACTTCATTCCTCCCTCCTTCCAGGTTTATAGGGCAACGACACCAAATGTTTACCACATAGGTTAATTAAGAAATGCACACAGATAATGAACGCGAACAGCAACAACAGTACTCTTTTATTCGATCCTTGTTAAGCTGATTTGACATTAAACTTCATTCCTCCCTCCTTCCAGGTTTATAGGGCAACGACACCAAATGTTTACCACATAGGTTAATTAAGAAATGCACACAGATAATGAACCCGAACAGCAACAACAGTACTCCTTTATTCGCATATGCCAACAGATTACATCCAGAGCATAAGGTGATTTACAATGTACCCATACAGGGTATAAATACTTTCCGTTGAACCTCCCCGAAGGGGTCCGTCGGCTACATAACAATCCTAATCTACCTGTCAGTTACAAAATCTTTACCGACAATATGAACCCCTCGGCTACAAAATCTTTACCGACGACAACACCCTGTCGGCTACACAATATCTACTGACAACAGCACTAAGACTTTCTGGGAGGTCACCCATTCCATTACTACTCCAGCTCAAGTGCGCTTAACTATGAAGTTTCCTCCATAGTTAAGCCCTCTTTGCTTGCAACCCCATTTGGAAAACCTCCAGCAAGTGTTGTGCCTTGTGAACCATTCAATTTGAAAGCCCCTTAGGCTCATCAATTAATAAGTAGGAAATATTTTCTACAGCAAGTCAAATTCTGATATTGCTATCAGGATTCAACTGTGTAGTTTTTGTGTCAAGTTCACTGACACATGTTTCATTGACATTAAAAGGAAAAAGTGTGTTCTATTTATTTTAAAATTGCGTTATTTCAGCATACATTAAAAAAATGAAAGAAATGATGATTTTTGAAGTGTTAAATGAAAGCACTTTGCAATCATGTAGTGATGCACTCATGCCTTTAACCAGGTGGAATTACACTTTCATGAAAGCTCAGTTGTGGATGGAAATGGAGGAATATTCAACTATCGCCACAAATATCTTCCAACTCAACAGGCATGTACAGTTTTTGTTGCATCTTCTCCATTTTATTGATTTTATTTTAAAGAGGATAGATTTTTTGGCATGGCTTATGACTCCTCACATGTTGAGAAACCTGATCTAAAGATATTCTGATGTGGTACTGTGCTAGAAGAATAAAATATGAGATACCTGAGCGGTGAAAAAAATGAACTTCTATACAGTAGTTGATGCTAGAATGGAACATTAATGTAAGAAGTTGGTAGGATCTGTTACATTATTTTGATCATAATCATTTTGATTGATTTTAGTAATGTGTTAACAGTTAAACTACCTCATGCTTCTAGTTTTTTATTTTAACAGAATAGCACTATGGTTTGGTCTGGATTGCAAAAGCAGTCTATTATTGTCTATTAAAAATTCCTCTGATTTTTTTTCATATTTATTATGACAAGGGTTAACTTTGAAAGCATTAAATGATTGAGCATATAAATTCATGCCATATTTATAAGACTTGTATTTGGCAGAGTGATTTTGACTTCTGGACATAGATCTGACACGTACTTGGCAGGGTGACATTGACGTGGACATAGCAAACTACAAATGATAAGATATGGCTATTTTTGAAAGGATTTAAAGTTTTTATCATACAATGTTCATCAAGTAAACTATAAAGGCTAATAAACTTATGAATTAGAAGCTACTTTCTTTGCATATGTCCGAAACAAAACAAAAGATTCGTAATCTGGATTCAGTTTTGGGCAAAATGTTGACAGACACTTCAATTCAACACAAATAGGATTTTTATACTTTGTGACTAAATGAAATCCTATGAAAACTACCATGCTTATGTTGTTTAGCTAGATGCAGAGGTTAAGTAGCACAAGTGCATGTAATGACATGAATAGGTCTAAACATGAGGATCTAAATGCTTTGGTAAATTGAATTAAGGATAAAGTACAAAGCAGTGATCTCCAACTTAAAGTAAACTTGCAAACTTGCTAAAAATGATTCGTTTTACTTTAGATTTTATAACAAATGATAGAGAATATTTTAATGAGGATTTAGAAGTAAGATTCACATTACTAAATTTTATTGAATGAATCATAGTACACATACTTCTCGAGTACTCATAGACTCAGCGAGCACTTGTGAGGTTTTTTATAAGATGACTAATTTGAGTTGGAACTTACAATTGACTAAAAATGCTAAACAAACTGTTACTAAAATTATTCTGCTGTTGGATGCAAGTATAATTGGACACAATTAGAAAATGCCTTTAATTTTTGTGGACTTCCCACAATACCTATGTGAGTACTGAGCATAAATCTGGACTATTTTTGCAAACTTCTCTTGGTACTCTTATTAATATGTTCTACAGATTGTTAGAAACTTTCGTTGATTCAATGCCCACATATTTTAAATAAGTTCTATTTTGTTAAGGAATTCAAGTACATTTTTAAATTGCAGAGTTTTTGTAAGTTCTATTCCTTGCTTCTTCACTCGTACCAAATACCCGAAGGGGTTTCAGTTGTGTTTTCAGTTGGTGATAGTTGGAGACTTAACCAACTGTGTCAAGTCTATTTGTATGGAATTGGGAACAAGTTAGGGGGTGGTGAATGTTGGTATGGATGTTAATGTAAGACTTTGGTAGAATCAATAAAATTACATTCTGCTGTTGGAATGTGTGTGTGTTTTCTATCGTGTTGTTCTTCATACAGTTCCACTGGTATTAATATAACTTGCTGCATGACATTAGTACATAGTTACATTAACAATATTACTTCCATATTTGGCATGTAACAGTACCACTTACATATCTAGCACATAACATTTTTTAAGATTATTTTGTAAATATCAAGGTTGCATGGGTATGCATGCGCAAACCCATTGTATGTGTAATGGGTACTGGTATGTGTATCCCGTATCGGTACTTGCCTGGGTATGTACCATGTAGCCGGAAACACAATGTCAGTTCACACATTTTCCCCCTCGCAAAACGTTATAAAAATTGCCACGTAGATTATGATGTCTGATTTTTGTTTCAGTTTTTCATTTGCATATGAGCATACTGTTTATCAAGCTTAATTCAATATGTAATCAGTTTGGAACTTTGATAAAATATTGATTAACGGTAGACTACTAAACTTTTTCTGATTCTCAATGTTCAAGTTAGAACTAGAAGTTTATCATTTGCAATATATCGCTATATGATTTATGATCTTTTTGTTCATATTTAAAGTTTGCCTTCTTTGTTATGCATCTAAAGTTTAAACATTCAGCATAAATATTGACTGATATTTTCAGATTTCTTGTTTTGAAAGCTCAATGTCATGACTCATGACTCATATATTCAGATTTTCTATAAAATATCAAAAGTATATTTAAATTTTTTTAGGCATACCCATGTACCCCGTCTCCAATATTGAAAAATAGTTATACCTGTACCCAAAGTACCCAAGTACCTCTGTACATGTGCAACCTTGGTAAATATATGGGCTTTCTAATGCTTAGAAATTTTGCTGAGTTCTGGTACATTTTTGCCGAGTTACTGTAATTGAGTCAAATACGGGTCAGGTGTTTCGATTTCTCAAGTTTTTAAGTTAGATCAGCAGAATATCATGTCATATTGACTAAAAAGCTTTTAGCCGAGAAATCAAAAGTACCTTGTTTCTTCTACCATATTATATTGAACAAGATTTGAATGTGAATGAAAACCTATTTCTAGGATGTAACATGTTAAGTTGCTATCGTTTATTGGTTTGGAATGGCCGATTGCTTTTCACGTCATCCCAGTTTTCAATTGTCATATATTATAGACTAAAGCTTCATTTTTGTTTCATTGCTTCTATTCTGTCTTGCTATACACATGGTAGGTTTTCTTAATGGGTGCATCTTTTTTTTATGGTAGGTTACGTATCATACTCCACCGCGATTTTCAGTTGATGTTATTGATCATATTCGTAGGGGAGCAGCAATGCTCTTTCGGTGCTTGGGGCTACGTGATTTTGCACGTATTGATGGTTGGTTCTTGCCATCTTCAAACTCAAGCTCTTTAAAATTTAAAAATGATGAAGAGAATTTATTTGGCAAGCTCAAGTCAGGCACAATCATTTTCACTGATATAAATCTTGTAAGTATTGTTTATGTGGAAGCTTTTTGATATGCAATATAGACAATTTTATTGATTCCACATTAATAACATTTTACCTTATTGATCAGATGAGATGGTACATTCTGAAATATTGATATCTAAGACCTGCAGTTTTTTTATTTTAAATATTAAGATCCATGTTCTATAGGTAGCTAAAATTATTTTCTTGAATTCATAATGCTATGCATGTTTGGACAGCTAACTATTGTTTTAACACTTTCTTTCTTTCTGCCAGATAAGTGGGATGGAGCAAACAAGTTTCCTTTTCCAGCAAGCTGCAAAGGTGCTTTAGAGCTTTCTCTTTTTACATGTTATTAATCCAACAAGTAACAGGTTCTTTAAACTATGCTTGTGGTATATGCAACTGAATAGTGAGGGTCCCTAACCTTTATGGTGGAATATTTTTATGAACTGAAGTTTTTCTGTTAGTGAGAAGTGAGAGTTATGAATGTATTTAAACTATTGTTTTGTGTCTTGTTTGTGATTTTGAATTCCCTTTATAGGGTTAGGTTATTTGTTTTTTTTGATCTTTTTCTGTTTTCCTTTTTGTGGTAGCCTAGCAAGGTCTCCATGGGTTTGAACAAAGTTGTGGTCAAGCTTGCAAACTTAGTCTATCTTGTACTTCATTTGCAGAACCAAACTAGTTTGTCACAAAACTTGGAGTAGGGATCGAGATCAACACCTGGTCTAGACTGGTCCAAGTTTGGATAGGATTTCAGGAGAAGCAAGCTTTATGGTCCTATCCTGATTAAATATCTATGTTTTAGCAGCTTGAGGCATGCCTAGAAGAGACAATGTTGGAGCTGCTTTCTAGGCCTTCCATAATGATTATTTATTATTGAGTCTTATTCTTGTTAAGTTAGGTCCACTCTGTCTTCTTGAACTTTGTAATGGTTTCCCATGCTAGCAATTTTCTCCTCCAGTTATGGGGGTTATATTTTTTGAGAACACAGTTACATTCAGAGGAGAGGGGGCAAGTCTGTATATTGACAAACATTTATGTTTTCAACTTAGTATCATAAACATATAACGTAATCTCAAAGCATGTTCATTGCACTTTAACATTCACAAAGATCTAACTATTATGATGTAATGTCTGCTTTTTGCCTGACATGTAATTATAGAAATACATAATAATCTATATGCTCCATGGAGTTTTTGGGATGGGGATGTTTTAGGGGACGGGGACATGTTTCCGGTACGGGTATCGGTCGAAGCCAAAATTTAGGGGACGTGACCTCAAGGGACGGCAATTAAAAACATAGGGGATTTTTTTATACATAGAGACAAAATTCAAATATGCATAACATTGATAAACCATTCACCATAGACATTTTAGAAGATCAATACATGGAATATTATCAAATGACAAATACTAATTACTTCCATTATAACAATATCACATACATATATAGCAAAAATCAAAATGTCTAAGGGCTCCAAGTATCATGCTGAAATCAGAATGAAATAAAGAGAAGTCTACTAAAATATTTAGTAGATACTAAACGCAAGCTTTCTTCACTAAACACAATCTTTCCTCACTGCTGCTATTACTCTTATGTTTTTTTTCTACCTCTTCGCAAGTATGTCAAATCTAAAAATGATTAGAAGAGTTAGTATTTTAATGGACCAAATATAGGTTGCATATTTTTATTATGTCTTTAAGACGACTAGGGGCCGTGCGGACAGCAAAAATTAGAAAAAAAAATTGATATTTTGGGGGCGTTTTGCCTTTACCAGATTGGCTGGAAAAAAGGGGACGGCCAGCAGTTTCGTGAATGGATAGGGGACGACAAAACCGTTCTCGGTACTGCTGGCCGTCCCCAAGTTACCTGCCAAAAAAAATTGGTCATTTCGGGGACGTTTCTGAATTTGCCAAAAGGGGACTACTTAAGCGACAGCCAAAATCCATCCCCGCGTCCTTGTTTCGTCCTCAGTATGAGTATGACCCTAAAACCACAGGGGATGCATCCCCGTGGAACATTGATAATAAGCCTAGCCTATAATCTATTCTCTCTATAGGCTAAAGCATTAAGTTAATAAAACGTGTTAAATGTTTAATTAAATAGGAGGAAAAAGCTGTAGTTCTTTCTAATATGAATCTAATTATTTATTGATAATTATTAAAAGGGGCTAACTTGAGATATGACTTGAGTCTTTCCTAGGCCATCAAATTGAATTACTAAATGATTTTTTCAATAAAAGAATCAAAACAAGGAAATTGATAGCTTTTTGGCTGGGGTTTCTTGTAATTAGTTCGATTGGGGTTTTGGGTGTCATTCTACTCTCCATTGTTGCTGGTTTGACATTAGCAGCCATATCTGAGGATGTAAACTTTCCAAATTCGTAGGTTGGATTGAAACCCAACACTACTTGAGAGGCGGGCTCACTTCGGGTTCATCATTGAGCAGATTGCCATTCTTTTAAACAGATTTTGGAGGAGAACTTTTGCATGTTCTAGCATTCTAAGAACAATATATTTGATGTAACAGCCATGCATGTTTTTTATCAGAATTATAATCAATAGACTTGTGTTTGTAATGGCTTATTTCCTTGAAAATCTATATTGTTTCCTTTGTGTGTTTCGTTTACATGTTATTTTGCATTGCAATGAAGCAAAACATGGGAGTAATTGAAAATCCAAATAAGATTTGAGACAAGACCCTAGTTTGGGATATTTCATATGAACACAAGATATGTGTGGAAAGCCTAAAGGGAGAAAACAATGCTATAATATAAAATCTTCTTTTACAAAGTTCGTAGGCTTAACCTACCAAAGGCACCAGTCCATCATTCTATTCATGAGCACTTACTCACTAGAAGCACCATCCCCTTATTGTATTTTCCACCTTTTCAAAGTTGATTCTTTAATGCATGATGGATAATCTTTTCTCCTTGTGGGTTCTTTTGGGATGGTATTGGGTAGATCTGCTATGAATTTTAACGTTTTTTTTCTGCTAGTTGAATATTCTTGTGAAACACTTTTGTGATTAGTTGATACTAGTGAAAAATTTCTGCGGTTAGTCCCGGATAGATCTACTACGAAGAACTGCTTACTATTCAATTTAAAGTTCAAAGAACAATTCAAAATATAAAACTTATCTGGATTTGTGTAGAATTCGACAGCTCCTCGTCATGCATTTTCTTGTCCCACGATGAGTCCTAATGAATAAAGCTTATAATTTTTCAGGGAGACTTTATCTCTTCGAAGAACTTATGGTTACTTTTTAATATGCATTTGTGAACCTTAGGGGGAGACTTTATCCCATACTAGGCCTCTTTGGATATCCCTTTAGGACTATCCTGCTTCATAGTCTTTAGGAGAGACTTTATCTTGTCCTAAGCTTTTATGGATATCTCTTTACGAGTATCCATCTCTATTTAATCTGTAGGAGAGACTTTCTCTCACCCTAAGGCCTTTATGAGTATCCCTTTAGGATGTACTCATCTTTGTGATCGTTTAGGAGAGAGTTTATCTCATCCCAAGTCACTAGGGGTATCCTTTTAGGATTATCCTTCTCTACATAATCCTTTCAAAGAGACTTTATCTCATCCTAAGGCCTTTATGGATATCCCTTTGGGACTATCCATCTTTATTAATCCTTGGAGGAGACTTTATCCCTTCCCAAGCCTCTAGAAGTGTATGATCTTTTTGTAGTTTCATACAAGGAATTTGGGAAGATTTTGAGTGTAAATACAACTTAAAATTTGTGTTAATATACTTATTACAAATTCTCATTTTGTTTTAATAATCAGTTACTTGTCAATCTTGGAAAAAATAGGTATGAATAATTTAACTAACGTGAAGTGAATAAATTCTCAATTTTATTTCCGTTCATTTCTAGTAATGGTTGCTAATTTCGTTCTCAAATTTATGTACTAGATTGAATTTCTTCAAAAATCCATCACTTGTCCCCTTCGTTTTGTAATTGGAGATCATTGAGATCTCCTGTATCATGTCTTGCTTTGTTATGTGACTCTTCTATTTCCCTTTCAGATATTGCTTCTATTCTATTGATTTGATTTCTTTTGTTACACTAGTGTCCTAAGGCCCATGGTTCTCTGCACCTAAAACATAGGCCTTTTCTTATCACGTCCTCTTTTTGCTTGAGAGCATCGTTGCCTTGGCATTGATGCCCAACACTCCATTGCCCTTTGTAGAAATAATACTCTTTTCCTTTATCATCTTTTCTAGGGTCTTCGTGTCTATATCCTATCTTGGCTTAGAAATTCTTAGATCTTTCTTTTGAAGGATCAAATTCGACCATTCTCACTTTTCTAATTGCTTCTTCCAAGTTTTGAGGTTCAAGCGATTTTTTAGCATGTTTGGTTGAGTCTTTCAACTCTTTGATAAACATATGTGTAAGTCTCTTTTGCAAAAGGTCTGGGACCATAATGGATAACTCTTGGAATTTGCGAGCAAATTCTTCCGTTGTTCTAGTTTGTCTGAGTTGAGTTGGTTCTTGGAAATATCTTTTGATGTCCTTATCATCAAATTTGTTCATGAGCTTTTGGGTGAATTCTTCATAGGATTTTACATCTTTATGTCTTGATGAGATACGTCCATTAGTCCACCAATCATGTGCTGCTCTCTCTGGATGAACTACAGCGAATTGGAGGGCATCTTCTTCCGTCAGGGGATATAGAATAAAAAATGTATTTAATTTTTCTAACCATTGGTGCAGTGTAATCTTCTCCAACCTATCAAAATTTGTAATTTTTATTTTGTTGACTTTATGTTTGAGTTCTTCATTTTATAAGCCTTATGGATGTCTCCCTTCATTTATCTTCACAAAACTCTCTGAATGATACCACTTATCTAATGTTAGGTTCTAGAGCTGAATATACCCTTGCAATATCTTCAGTCCTAGTCATTGGTTGCTCTATTTCTTTTTCTCTTGGTAAGAATGATAGTTGTGGTATCCCAATTACATAAAATACACTATTATTTTCTCAGTGATTGGAGCTAGCGTCTCTTGCCTGCTTGGGTTGACCTCTCAAATTGGTGATTGAATTTCCCATATCTTGCAATACTTGGAGAAGTGCTTGATTTACTTTTTCCGTTTGATTGAGTATAGATTGGCTGGTTTGGTTGGTTTGTTCTATATAGATTCTCATCTTGTACTCTAAGTTGTTCATTGTGGTTTTCCTTGTTCTCCTCTTATAAGTTTGTAGAAGCCTTCACTCACAGGACGACAAATTATGCTTTGATACCACTGTAATGTCCCTAGTATGATCTTTAAAGATTTATGACTGATTTATTTCAAAATTTGAGTTAAGAGGTTCTTTTATAGTCAAAAAATCTTCTTTTTAGCACAATATACTTTACAAATTTGTATTGATGTTGGTGGTCATCACTTATTATGAGAATGATAAATTGTACTGTGATGCAATTGAAAGTAATGGCTTAAGGTTTGTCTTTAGTGGACAAATAGTTTATTTCGTTCCACTATTTTATTTGAGAAATGTTACGCCAATGAGCCAACTAACTTTGTTTCGAACAGATGTCGTATAATAATGTTTATACCTACAAAGTATTCCCTTGATATATATATATATATATATATATATATATATATATATATATATATATATATTGCTGATGTATATTGGTTCCTCTTATGGAAAACTCTATTTAGATGATATGCTTGTTATATTTCCTTTGGTTTACAAATACTAAGTGGGCAATGTTTTCCAATCCTCACCTATCGGGATGTTATTATGAGTTCTGAATTAATAACTATGCAATGTTCGACTTCTTCCTAATTTATTGATCGTTAGGTTATATATCTTTGGTTATACTGAGAGCAGACCCAAACTGTATTAAGCAAAAGGTAGTAATATATATTCTTTTGATTCTTGATGATAGGAAATTGTCGGCAAATGATCTGTCCTCACCATTTCTGCCATTGATTATATGTGTTGTCTTGCATTTTGTCACCACAAAATGTAGGTAACAGTACGAACCTTTTTCAAGCTTAGTTTTGCATTTCTTTGAGTTTAGTTCGTTATTCAATTGGTTAGTACTGATCAACTAATCAGTACCAATTGATATAATGAATCCTTTTACTGAAGGCCTTCATCAAGTCGTTTTTGTTTTGCTTTCTGTCGAGCCTTTGCTTGATTTTTGAAGCCTTCACAGTCCGTTCTTTGCTTTTGAGTTTGCGTTTGCTTGTTTTTAGTCCTTTGGATTTGCTCGTGTCATGCCTTTCGTTTTCCCCTTCAATTTGGTCTAACCTAGAGGTAATTGGAGTTGTCAGTCAAGAGATAAGGTCATTTTAGTGCCTCAAAAGTGGACATTTTAGGTGCAACAGCACGAATTAAAAATATGATGCCATATTTTCAATTTGACATTCACTTTTTCAAAAATATAACATTTTACTCACTTTTTGTTATGTTTTTAAGTTACTTTTACTTTAAATTTATAACTTAAAGTGACTATAGTGCACTTTATGTTATAATTTTAAGTTGAGTTACTTTTTAATTTTCCACTTAAAGTGACCATAGAACTATATAGTTATATTTTAAATTGTTTATTTTTAAATCAAATACTTATATAAATGTCACTTTAATATAATGTTTATGTATTATATTTATTAATATGATGCATAAATGTTATTTTTGACCCATATTGATGACATTTTTATAAAAATAAGTTAAATGCATAACTTAAAAGCCTTAAAGTGGACTTTTTATGTGCATATGCATGTAAAAAACTATAAAAAGTGGAAACTTTTCATGCTATTGCATATAAAGACTCACTTTGAGGACATTGTTCATGCCATTACATCAAAAGCTTGTAAAAGTGGACCTTTTTGATGCAATGACATGAAAAGTTGAGGTTTTGTGCTTAAGCATCAAAGAGGTGAGACACATTTTAAAACATGCAAGTGGCCTCAAAAGGTCCAATTTTGCCCATGAGCATGTTTTAAAACATGCAATGCACTCCAAAAAGTGAGATTTTGCATAAAGACACATTTTAAAACATGTAATTGACCTCAAATGGTCTGATTTTACATGAAGACATGTTTTAAAATATGCAATGACCATGAAAATGTCCGATTTTGAGAAGGAAATGTGTTCTTGCTCCCCAAGAATTTGATTTTGGCCATAACTCAAGATTTTCTTCATGGATTTGAACAAAATCTTTTGCATTCAAGGCGTTTTTGCTTAGTGATCATTTTGCTTCCATCAAAGATGAGTTTAATGTACTAAAAACCATTTTTGGGAGTTCATATCTAGGGCACGTTTTTGAAGAAAAACTCCAAATTTCTTCATTTTTGCTCATAACTTGAGTCTTACTCAATGAATTTGCATGAGATTTGTTCGATTTGAAATGTTTTTGCATGGCAATGAGTTTCTTTGCTTCTAAAATGGATTTATTTGCCTCAAAAACATTTTTGAAACTTTCATAATGAATCACGTTTTTGTTTAAAATGCTCAAAAAATTGGGGTTTAAATCCACTTTTATGCGTTTTGAAGCCACTATTTTGCATTTTGATCCATGCATATGCATTTGGAAAAGTCGTTTTTGCATTCACAAGTCAAAAATGACTCAAAAACATGTATTTCTTTTTACCACTTTTTGCAAAAACGGCCTAGGTTTTTGCATAAAAAAGTCATGTTTTTGTTCAAAAAACTCAAAAAAATGCATTTCCAGCCCATATCTTTGATTAAGAGGGATTGTTTTTGAGTTTTAAATGTATGATATTGTCTTTGGAGACCATTTATTTGCCACTTTCATGTCAAATTTGACCATTGAATGTCCATTACATGCAAGTGCGAAAAAAGTCAAAAAGTTGTTTAAAAATCCAGATTTAAGGGAGAATTGGTCTTAAGTCTATAAAACTTGCTATTTTGGCACTTTCTCCTTCATTTTTGGCACTTAATCTTCATGCAAGTGGACTCTTTCTTTCTTGCTATTTAATTTGTGCTTATCTTGCTATTTCCATGCATATTTTAGCTTGAAATTGCCCATTTGTCCATATATATGCCATGAAAAGTGCATTTTGCCTTTAAAAAGAATGAAAACTCTCATTTTCACACTTTTGGAATTTCCCCAAACTCCAAATTAGACTTTGCATGTTGAAGTGGCTTCCTTGTTGACATGTTTGAGTCTTTTGCCAAAGGCATGTGTCTATTTTTGTGTTTGCTTTTGTGTTTTGCTTGTTTGCATTTCAAATTTTTTCTCCATTTGGAAGAAATTGCAAGTTCTTTTCCTAGAACTTGAGTACGTTTCACTTCACTCCAGTTTCCATTTCCATGTCACATCACTTCATCTCTCACTCAATGAAATGCGATTACATGTTTTTCATCCCATTTGCCATCCACATATGCATTTAATCCCATTTTCCATTTCCATTTTCACCCATCTCACCTTTTGCTTCCATTCGTACAACATGATTACACGAAATGTCTTACGTGTAATTGCCTCTAAAAGGTCTGATTTTGATTATAAATCACTTTTTGAAAAGTCAAAAAGATGTCATGTGCATGTTTTCCCATGCAATTTGACCTTGCTTTTCCTCAAAGGTGTCTATAAAGTTTATTTTTGCCTCTCTATATGCATTCGCACCTCCATGAGCAAATACATGTTTCCGCATCTTTCCATGTTTTCCATCTTAGCCTTCATTCGCATATACACGTAAAGTGTATCTTTCACTCACACTTGCATCTCATTTCACTCTTCACCTTCCGTTGCATGTTGTATTTACATGTAATCCATTTTCCGTGCAAGGACATCTTGAAAGCCAAAGTCACATTTTGAAAATCAGCAATCTCCATTTGTACACATTCCCATGCGTCAAGCACTTAAAAGAAAAAAGGTTAAAGATGCTGATGGAAAGTTATTCCGAGTTTACATCTAGACATCGTCAAAGGTTTTCAAAGTGTTAGAGAATCTAGAATGTGCCAATCTACAAAGGAGAATTCACAACAACTTGAACGAGAAAAGCTGGATCACATCAAGTTTCTACATGACAACGGACAATTCATCAAAGTCAGAGGTTACAGAAAGACGCAACACCATGGTTATCAAGGTGAATGCAGTGGTACAAAATACAGGAACTCCCAATCCTGTGATCATATGAGATTGCGTTGTCAAGTACAGGGTCCTTCAGGATTGTTTCAACTCTCTTCCGTCTTCTTCTTCTTTCATGTTTGTAATCGAAGAGAATGTAATACGACTTACATATGTAATTACATGTAATGCAAGTTACATGTGTATGTAAAAGATGTAATGTGAGTTGCACGTGCAGTTGCATGTAACCCTATATTTTCTCTTCTAGTTAGACTCGGTCAAAGTTGGTTGAGTTGCTCCCACTTTTTCCTCCACCTTTTTCTCAACTCCTGTGCCTATATAAAGGAGTGCCCCCTCATTGTAAAAAATATCTTTTGTTGTATGCAAGAAAACTTTGGCACATTTGTGCAAGCATAACTTTGATTGTGTAGTACGAATTTGGGACAAAAGTGAATAAAAGAAGCAATTGGATTCGAAGCTTCGACTGGAAACAATTGTGATAGAGCAAATTAGAAGCTTTGACTGTAATTTGTGCCTATTGTCTTAATTCATGTTATTATTATGTGTTCAATAAAAGAGCATAGTGATTTAAGAAGCAATCAGAGCCGAAGCTTTGACTGGGAGCGGTTGTGGAAATATTTAGCTAGAAGCTTTGTCTGTAGCTTATACTTCTTTTTTAATTCGCAAAATAGTTAGATTGTTCTTACTTTTAGGAGTCTTTGTGTCCTAATTGTAAAGATTTTACCATATAGTAGTACAACAGGACTTAGAGCCAAACTGGTTCGTTTTGGCTAGCCTTTGAGTTAGTTAAAATTTATCGGTGTCACTGTTTCCAGCTGGTGATAGAAGTGTAATTAGAGATTCACCTTGCCCATTATTCACCTTACGAATAAGTGGATCCTTTCTTGAAAGTTAAGAAGAAAGGATAATAGTAACACCCAGTTTATAAATCTCTCAATTTTTTGCTTACCTTGAGTTGATCCAAGGAACAGTGAGAAGGGGGAGCCTTCCCTTTAAGGTAGGAGAGACTTTGTCTGACATGCTATGGCTGGTCATCCTATTTTGCGATTGAACTTTTACCCAAAATTGTCGGTTGCAAAATATCCACCCAACAATATGTACGTGCCATAATATTCTATGTGTTCGACTTTTCCTTCTTACCCGATCATTCGCCTTCTATTTGTCGCCCTTGTTACTTTTCTAAACTAGCATATATGTATTTGTTTGTCGATATCTTGTATCTTTACTCACTGTTTGTGTTTATTTGTCTATATTCTGATTCATGCCTCTCAAATGATCTTGCCTGTCAATATAAATATCTTCTTCAGCATATGGATGCATCTCTTGGATGCCAAAGATAGTCGTCTGTGTTGACACAATGATTGTACCTTCCCATAACAGCTTTATATATGAGTTATTATTAAGGGACCCCTTAATAATATTATTATCACATTTAATTATTTGTTGTCTTTAGTGTTTAGCTTGATTCACACTATCATTTACTGTAATGATTATCTTCCTTTATAAGTCGATTATGAAATAGACTCTACTAGTCAAACTATCCATTATATAATCTGCTCCATTATTTTATTACCATTGGTACTCATATCTATGTGATCGGTTCCTATCTTTAATCTCCCTTTATAAGTTTATTGTGATCGATGTTTACTAATAAGTGAGTCTTAAATTAGACTTTACTCATATGATATATATATAATTATTTGTTCATAACTAATTTAATAATATTATAATATTAATGGGTGATGTTATAATAGTTTAGGAATAAATTGTTATGTTCTTCATTCTGTAGTGGGTTCATAGTCTTCAGATTCAATATATAATTATTTATTCTATTTATTTCATTGTAATGATAACAATTTTATTTTGAGTCATAATTATATATATATATATATATTTTATTTTATTTTAATATTTAATCTTATATTTGAATTCTTATTAAATTTCATTTTTTAAAATGGGGTAATTATTGTTTACAATAAAAAGCCCAAAGGCAAACGCAAGAAAACTAACCTCTCTTCATAAAAAACAGGAGAAGATGTCTTCACAATTCCTTGAGTAAAATTTGAATCAATTCTAAGACAATAATGTGATGTTCCGTTCTTTGTTGCTTCCTCCACGAAATGCATAGCTTGGAGAAAATTGGTTCGTATGGTTGATAACTTAATTACCGTACAGAAAGGTTTGAGGAGGGAGTGTACTAATGGAAGGAATGACTGTACGGTGTCTAGGGAATTATATGGTGGACAGTTGCTATGATGAGTGTAGCCACATGTCATGTAGTTGGCCGTACGGATGGAGGGAAGATAGTCTGTATTGTAGGTGAGGGTTGACTGTACGGATGATGCAGTTGGTCGTACGACAGGAAGGAATGACAAGTCGTGTGGAAGAGAAGATTGGCAGACAATTAGGCCGTACGGGGAGTAGTAGAGTGGTGAGACTGTGGGGAAATGGCATTAGGCTATACGATCGATCTTGGTGGCCGTATGGTAGTCTTGGGATGGCCATACGGTGGTTAGTAAACGCATGGTGTGTAGGAAAAGGGGCCGTATGGCAAGTTGGTGCCTGTACAGAGGAAGTCCAGTTGAGTGGATGGTGTCGGATGTGGTGTACGATGATGGTGGTAATGCAATACGACAAGGTGAATGTAGAGAAACTCGACAACGCAATTTGTAATGCAAATGCAATATAATAAACACGAATAACTTGCATGAAACCAGAGACCAAATAGATACACACTTGTGCCAAATAATAATGATGTTCCACTTACAAATGATGCTCTATTTGGCAGATCTGAGCCAAGAAGTACACAGACGGAATAGGGTGAGGATTGAATCGCATTGAAACTGCACGAGCCAAATAGGGAAGGTTTTTCACTTCCGAAATGGTGAACGACAGAGAACTCCAACAGGAATTCGCAGTATAGAGAAAGAAATAATCCAAATTGCATACCTACGACTACCTACATGCCGTGTTTAAATACTCGTTGGGAAAACTTCCGAGGGTGTACAAAGATAGCCGACGGCCAAACTTACCTACGGAAATAACTTAATTAAAAATGGGTCCGAGATATATTAAATCAATTGACCCATTAACAAAGTTTAATTAAATATATTTATTATATGATGGAGGCATTACAAATAAGAGAATTATATAGACTTTGAATCTTGACTTAATCCTCTTTAAATGAATGCATTTTGGATTCAAGATTCATTGCTTGCCAAGTGTTGAATGATAGAGGAATATTATGCACAAGAATAGCAACTATATTAAGCAAATCAAATGGATTAATATAATGGCTCCGGTTAGCGGTGAACCAGTTGTTTTTGGTGTTCACGCTGCTGCTTCGGACTGCCATGGCGCCGCCACCGAACAAACGCCCGCGCAAGTTTGTCCCGAAGGTTTTCCACGAGGTAATCTTGATATTGTCCTTCCTTTGCAAGAATTTGATGCTGTATGTGATTGGTTAGAACAACATACCTTGATAGGGTATTTTGTTGGTAGGACTCCCCCTGAAGCTATGCTCAGAGAATGGGTCAACAAAAGCTGGACTCCTCATGGAGTCCGCCTTGACGCTGTGCAAATCCTTACCAAAGGTTTTTTTTTATTTCGCTTTGCTAACCCGTCGCAAGCAGACGCGGTTTTTACCAACGACCCTTGGTCTTTGCGTTCCTCTCTGCTTGTTTTTCAGAAATGGTCTCGAGACTTCTCTGTCTCGGATGATAAAAAGCTTAGGGTTCCTGTTTGGGTCGAATTCCCAGGTCTACCCTTGCCCTGCTGGCCTTTTATTAAGTCTATTGCCCAAGCCCTTGGCAAAGTTGTTACCAAGGAGCCAGAGAAATTTTTTAATGCTCGCCCTTAGCGGCATGTTTGCATTGAAGTTGATCTTTCTAAAGATCTCAAGGATTCTGTGGAAATCCAGATTGGCGCTCAAACCTTCTCACAGAAGGTGCTTTACTTGAACCTACCTAACACTTGTTATAGGTGCCAGTCTGCGGAACACAAGATCAGGGATTGCCCTTTGGCTACGCCTAGGGTCAAACCCCAGCCTAAAGCGACGCCTGTCAAACAGGTCGAAGGAAAAAAAGAAGAATGGGTTACTGTTGGGCGCAAGGGCAAGCTTGCCTTGAATCCTTTGGCCCCCAAGCCATCCTATGCGGCAGTTACCGCGATTCCTCTTGCTTCCACCGGTGTCAGCGCCTGCTAGCGTGGAGACGCTCGCGGCTTCCATTGCACTTGTTCCGGTTTCGCAGGTTTCAAACCCTGCTGGTTTGCAGGGGATTAAGGAGGCCACCAGGGCCTCGTCCTTGGTTGGGGCTCGTTCTCGTCTTGCAGTCTCTTCCATAGTACCACCAGCAACAAGGTGTTCTCACAGTCCTCTTGGACGTGCAGAGATATCAGGGGTAAAATGGCAGGCTGTAAGTCCAGAGGATTTTCCGTCTGACTTCCACCTTGTTTCTATCTTTTTGCAGAATAGTTACTCCTCTCTGGAGGACGAGGATGATATGGAAGAGTTCTCATGAACTTCCTCTCTTGGAATGTTCGAGGTCTTACAGACATCCTCAGAAAGTTCTATGTCTGGGATACCTGTCATAGACTTGGGAATATAGATTTTCTTTGCCTGCAAGAAGTTAAGATTTTTAGTTTCATGCTTTCTGTTGCATGCCGTGTCATTTGGCAGGATAGCATCATGTTTTCTTCTTAGCATGAAGCTGGCCGAGGTGGTGTAGTTACTCTCCTATCACCTCGCCTTCATTCTGCTATTATCTCGCACGGTTCTGACCCCACACACCGTATTATTTGGCTTTTGCTTTCCATTAACAATCATTCTTTTGGAGTTATTAATGTTTATGCCTCCAATGATGTTGTGGAAAGGGCACAAATGTGGGTTTGGCTTGCTGACAACTTGCCGCCAGCTACTTGGGTCCTGTGTGGGGACTTCAATATGGTTGAAGTGGCCTCTGACAAAATTGGCATTCTGCCTTTCCATTGGACAGCTGGGGAAAGAGAAGCCTGGTTTTACATGCGTCATAAATTGGGCCTTTTTGATTCCAATACTAGCCGCCGCCATGATAGTGGGGCCTGGCACACTTGGTCCAATTTTCGAGCCGGTTTTGATCGCATATTGAAACGTCTTGATCGTGCTATGATCTCAGCGCAATCTTTTTTTTCCTTTTCTGAAGATCGTGATCTACCTGTCATTCCCCTGACAGATGTGACGTTGTCAGACCACTATCCCATTTATTTTGGCATTTTTCGGCAAACAGCTGTCCCCAAAGTGGCCAAGTCTAAATTCTTCCTCAACACATCTGTGCTGTTGCATGCTTCCACCATCTCCCACATACGTGTCTGGAATTTGGAACCACGTCCACATTCCCATCGAGGTTGGATTCAATGGTGGAATGATGCCATTACTAGAACGGCTCGATTTTTGCGCATCTACGGGCGTCAATTGGCAATTTTCAGAAAACGGTCTTATGAAGCCAACACCCTTGCCCTCAAAAAAGCCTTTGAAGCGCTCACCTTCAACCCCTTTGATGTGGATCTCCAAATTCAGCTTGCCAAGCTTCGCCATGAAAAGCAAATTGCTGATAACTATCCTGCTCGAGGAGCTCAAATCAAAGCCCGTCTCCACTGGTTGGAGGTTGGCGACAAAGCCTCGAAGGAGTTCTTCCAGGCTCTCCGAGCCCGTCATACCAATGTTGGGATTAAAAAGATAAAACAGGGAACTGATGTTCTTTCCAGTCTGCCTGACATCCTGCAAGCTTTTGTTCTTCACTATGAGAACGTCTTTGGTTCGCAGGGCCATTCGGTTGCTCAGGAGGAGGCTCTCAGAAAGTGTATTACTGTTACTCCAAACCGCCTCGCGGTTGAGCAACGCGCTTTCTGTGAGCAACTTCTTTCCCTCCGAGACCTTAAAGAGGCAGTTTACTCCATGGCGGATGACAAATCCCCTGGGTGTGATGGATTTCCCTGTGAATTTTACAAACATCTTTGGGAGCAAATTGGTCCTGATCTGCACAAAGTCTATCTTGAAGCATACCATTCTAAAAGCTTAGGAGCGATCATAAATAAAGGCAATATTAAATTCATACCTAAAGTTGGTGATCCTGAGGACATCTGCAACTGGAGGCCCATTACCCTCTTGAATGTGTCTTATAAGATCATTGCTAAGGCGCTCTCTCTCAAAATCTGCCATATGCTTCCTCTAATTGTGCGGCCTGAACAAACTGGCTTCATCAAATCCAGGTATATTCTTGACAACATCATTCCTCTCTGGGAAGGTATGGAATGGGCCCGTAAGTCCAAGCAGCAAGCTATCTTTTTAAAGATAGATTTTGCTAAAGCCTATGATCACATTGAATGGCCTTTCATTTTGACTATGCTTCAAGCTCTGAGTTTTGGTCCCAATTTCCTTCAGTCCGTGGAGATGCTCTTTGGTGACGCTAATGCTTGCATCACCATCAATAATTCGCAATCTGAAGCTTTTGGACTTTTTCGTTCCATCAGACAAGGTTGTCCGCTAGCTCCAACGCTTTATGTCGTTGCTGCTGAAGGTTTTGGTTATTTATTTGCTCACTCTGTGTCTTCAGGACTAGTCCGTGGCATTTCCTTGCCTGATTCTTCCTCCCAGTTAGTCAATGGTCATTTTGCTGATGATTCTTTTCTTACTCTTCTTGAAGATGAAGAAAACATCAAAAATACTTTAAATTGTCTGGACACTTTTTGTCAAGCCTTTGGCTCTGCCATTCAATGGCATAAAACGCTCTGCTACCGACAGTCTTTTTTGCCAGCTCCACCTTGGCTCAACCAATTCCAATGGAAATGGGTTACTCATGGAGAAATCTTCGGCTTTCTTGGTATTCCCTTTGCTTTCCAGGCTTCCCCTGTGGAACTTTGGAATGCTGTGCTTACAAAGATTATCAAAAAGCTTGATTATTGGATCACTAAGCCGCTTTCTCTTGTTGGTAAATTGCAGATTTGTTCTAAGATTTTGGCTGCCACCCATGTGTATTATTCTTCTTGTTGGGCTCCCTCCAAAGCTTCCTATCTCAAATTAGAACGTTTGCTCAGAGATTTTCTTTGGGCCTCTGGTTCTGACCATCATGGTTTTCACAGAGTTGCTTGGGCTGTTGTCTCCCAAGGGAATCTGGGGGTCTCGACCTGCTTTCCACTCGGAAGCAGGGCCTTGCCCTCTGTGCTAAATGGATTATCAGAGCTATTTTTGGAGATGAAGCCTGGAAAATTCTTTTTAGGCATTGCATCTCTTAAGGCTTCCCTGCTAACAGACCGATGTGGAAGGGGATTGGTTTTCAGACCCTTCTCACTATGCGTGAACTAGTGGTCATACAAGGCTCTTTTGTTATAAAGAGCATCTGGAAAGCCTGGGAAGCTGTTAAACCTTGGCTTCGTTGGGCTGGTGATGAATTTCGCAATGGACTGTCCTTAAATCAACATAACATTTGGTGGTCCCCCCTGTTTGCCTTCCAGGGTACTCCTCTTGCCAAGACTCAAGGTGCCAGTGCTCTGCGTTTCTTTAAACGTGGCATCCGCACTACCAAGGACATTTTTTCAAGAGTCACCATGAATGTCAGGTCATGGGAGGATATGCAAGTTCAATACCGCCTTGTTCGTGCCGACCGCCAGACTTATTACCTTTTGTTGTCTTCCATTCCTGTGCACTTACTTCATAAAGTGGGGATTCAGTCTGTTCGTCCTTGGTGGTATGATTGGAAGTGGTTTCCTGCCACTCCATTTACCAATTATAAGCCCAATATGGGATATAGATGGCTTTCACCCCACCTTCCGATGGTGGACACGCTTAATCAACAGTGGCATTTGCATTCTTCGCTTTCTCAATGGAGAAAACGGTTCGACACCATTTGGAGTGCCATTACAGAACCTAAGATTGCACACTTTGCTTGGTGCCTTGCCTTCTAAGGTCTTCCCCTGGGGCCTCGGCTCAAGCACATTGGGGTTCTTGATCCCAGATGCCCCTTCTGTGGCCACCCTGAGTCCTTTTTGCATATTTTTTTGGTTTTGCAAGCGTGCTCAGAATTATTGGTACTGGATTCATGATTTTTTCAAGCCTTTCAGGCCCGAACCTTTTTCATGACACATGATCCTGCTGGGTGATTCCCCCAGATTTCCTCGGAAGTTCTCCCAGATTTGGCATACTTTCAGGACAGAAATTTTGTTTTCTCTATGGAAAGATAGGAATGCAGTTTTATTCACTCATAGTTTTTTGGATGTTAACATTGCAATGTACACTAAGGCATGCATTTGTAACAATGTCATTATGCAGATACAGGTGCAAGCTAATAAAGTTGCCCTGGAGGTTGCACACTTACAGGAATTGTTAAATCATTGGGGCAATGCTCCTTGCACCATTGCCAGAGTGCCTCCGGATGCCTCGGCCGATGCCTCCTCGTCTCGCGGTCGCCGTTCCCGACGCCAGTCCTCTGGCTGCCATTCACACACGCCGCGCTCCCAGGGTCCCCACCACCGCTCTGCCAGCGGTGGTCATGGCGGTTGGAGGCGCCGCTCCGCTTCCCCACCGCGTGGTGTTTCTGGCTGGTCCCCGGTTCCCCCCCCCTGGGTGGGCTTCTGGCCGGTCTCCAGCTCCTCCCCCTGGACAGGCGCCCTCTGGCAAGTTTCCTTGACTGGCCTTGGCAATTTCTCCTCCGTGGCCAGACAAGAAGGATGCGGAGACTGCGACTACCCCAGATCTTGCTGATGCTGTTTGATGGCTGGAGTGTTCCCAGTCCGCCTCACAATCCCACTGATGCATGAGGATTTCCTGATAAAGATGATCCTCCTCCCTCTGTTGGTACTGCCTTGGCAGCCTGAGGTTGTTAAAAGTGTTTTTTTTTTAATGAATAGTTTATAGTTTCTGGCTGAGGCCATGTTGTTTTTTTTGGCTTCGGTCGTTTGAACTCATTCGCGGGGTGATCCTGTATCCCCCGGCCCCTTTTTTATGAATTGTAATCTTAGTAAATTTTATTAATTCAAAAGGACTATTCATCAAAAAAATGGATTATAATGATAACCAAAAATAGTGCCTTGGGCATCAAATGCAACTGGATGTGCATGAGGAAGAAGCTGGAAATGAATTTTTTTACCCTTAATCCTTCGTTGATGCAAACATTTTAGGTTGTATGCAAAAATCTTCTCTTTAGAGGTCGATTTTGGCCAAATGTGCCCTAGGACACATTGTTTTTGACATTTTTCATACACAAAACAATATGCATATGTATATAAAATTGCTGCTCAGCTCTATGAGGTCCAAACACATGAATGGAGAAGGAAAAGACATGTTTTTTGATCTTTAAAACATATGCTCTTACTTATAAAATTGCCACCCAGTAAAAACGCTTATGGAAGAAGGGAAAAACGTGTTTCTTAATGCCAACAATATGTACTTTCAGCCTTCAAATCGCCACCCCTCTCCAAAAATTAAATATACAAGCCTTTGACAAATAAAGATGGGCTTTTGAATCTCAACAACATATGCAAATGACTTTCTAATCTCAAGTGCCTGTTATATTGCTTACTAAGATGCTTTTGGTAGTTGAAACCACATTTTTTCATCTAAAAATCGCCACCCATTTGCTTTGATAGGCAAAACATAAGCTTAAAACATAATAACCCACTTTTGAGAATTAAGAATATATGCTTTTGGGCTCAAAATTGCCGTTTATCTCTTTAAGTCTATAAAGATGGGCTTTTCATATGCAAATGGATGTGCTTTTCTGTTGAAACTTGCCACCATAAAATCTTTAAGTTATAAAGTTTATAATAATGAGCTTCTTATATTCAAACACATCTTAAAACTCTACTTACACACGTTAAGTTATATGTTTTTGCATATATGTTTTACTTAATATATGCATTTGCATTAAAAGAGTCCAGCTTTATGCATTTGGAACTTTGAATTTATCGATAATGGAGACTTAAAAGTGATTTGTGTTATGATGACATGCAATGTTGAATAAATTTCCCACTTTATTGCATTAAAAGTGTCTCATGTCAATATATGTATATTTAACTATAGTTTTGATGCAGGAGCATCCTTGGTTGGCTAGCAATCCTATAGGATGGTGTGGTTTGACCTTGGAGTTGGGGGGCTTGGTCAAAGGAAGAGGTGTGGCTCCATCGATATTGAGTTGTTTGTTGTTGCTGTGTTAACCGAGTGACTTGGTTAATGAAGGCATTCGGCAATACTTACTGCACTTGATAGATATTGTAAGCTTGATTTACACTAGGAGCTCGATAGTAGTGATGACCAAGCAGCTTAGTCAATGAAGGAGTTTGGTTGATCTTGAGGATTTGTTGATGCTCAACGGTGGTTTCTAACACTTGGTCATGTCTTGGTTTCTGTGTTTCCCGAGTTGTCTGTGACCAACATTTTGGCATTTAATTTGGGTTGTAGGTATTTAATGAGTGTTGCGGCTAACTTTTGGCTTATGCATATATTTAATGTAAGGGTTATTTTAATTTGTAGTGAGCTAGGTTGACTGTGGCTTAGTTGGGTATAACTAGTGGGTTTTTGTGGAGTCTTTAGGGATTATTTTTCATCCAGCTTGGAGAAGAGGATGTGGCAAAAGAGCTAACTTTGAAAAGGGCTAGTAGTTGAGGCTTGGGAAACAAGGAGATTGCTTGGTAGGCTTGTGAGCACAAGTTTAGACCTTCTTTGAAGGTTTCTACCAAAGTGTGGATTTGGACTAGCTAGGGTTTGGGTTGGATCTTGAGGGTTCTTGCAGAACTATTACTTGCCTTGTACTTAGCTATAACCGAGAAGGCCTTACAGCCCGACACATTGCATGTTGTCAGTTATTTTATGAATAAAGAGTTGTGTTTGGTATCAGATCTTTTATCTTGTATTGTGTTTCCGCTGTGTGGTTATTTGCTGTGGGCTAGGACATCTCCTTTGGGGATTCTCCTTCCTTGCGTTGTGTGAGATGGTATCATAGCAGAGGTGTTTTCTAAGTGTGTAGATTGAGCACCGAACCAAAGGCAATTTGCACCAAGACTTGGGTGAAGCCTGGAAGAGAAGGTTGATCGTGTGGAGCTGATTGATTTTTTGAATTTGTAGATTTATTGCTTTGGGTTTGCAAAGGATCTTGGAAGATACCTCCAAGAAGATTGGACCCTAGGGCGATTAATGATCGCTGTGATGCTGTGGAAGTGAGGCTCTCAGAGAAGATGGCGTTGATGAAGAGTGATATGATTGCTGAGATCATAAGTGCTATAGGTGGTGTACCTCGGCATGTGGGTACTGAAGATGGTTGTGAGGAAGATGCTGAAGACTTTGAAGTTGTTGGATCGAGTGGTGAGGATAGAATTGATCTTTGGAGAGATCTATGGGGAATAGGGCTGGTCAGTTTGCTAGACCTGGATCTCAGTTGAAGTTGAAGCATAAGATGGAGGTTTCTAATTTTTTAGGTACTTCGAATCCTGAAGACCTTATTGATTGGATTGGTGAATTGGAAGACTACTTTGAGCTCGAGGATATTGAGGATTCCCTTCGAGTAAGGTTGGTACAAACTAAGTTGAAAGGACATGTTGCTCTTTGGTGGAAACAACTGCAAAGAGATAGAGAGGAGGAAGGTGAAATGTAGATCACTATATGGAGATTGATGGTGACTAAACTGAAGGCTAAGTTCATTCCTGCTGATTATGAACTAGAGTTGTTCAAGAGGTTGCAGAATTTAAAGAAGAAGGAAATGTCTGTGAAAGATTATATTGAGGAGTTCTACAAGTTGATTATTTGCTCTGGGCATAGAGAATTGTCAAAAGAGAAGGTAGCTCGGTATATTAATGGTTTGAGATTGAATATCCAAGATGAGGTTGGTATGTTGAAGACTGATTCGGTTGAGGATGCTTATCTGTATGCCCTGAAGGTAGAAGATAAGTTGAAGAGGAAAAGTCAAGGTAGTTCTAGAGGGAAGGAGAAGTGGGACTATTCGGAAAAGGCTAAATTGATTGCTAAAAAGAGTGCAGAAGATGAACTAAAACCTGATGATTAGAAGCAAAGGATAGGCAGAGGTGAGTTTAAGGGTACTTGCTACAAAGGTGGAGAAGGACATAGATTTTATGAATGTCCTAAGGTTGGTGATTGAAGAGTTGCTTTTGTGAATGAGGATGAAAACCATGACAGTCAACCTGAGCTAGGAGAGAATTTATTGGCTCGGTGAGTACTAGTTGGTCAGAGGACACTGGAATCTTGTCAGAGGAGTAATTTGTTCCAGACTCGTTGTAAGTCTAGTGGTAAAGTTTGCAATTCGATTGTGGACAGTGGTAGTACAAATAACCTTGTTGGTGAGGAGATGGTTTAGAAACTTGGTTTGAAGAGAGTGAGACATCCTTATCCTTATAGGATAGGCTGGTTGCAAGGTGAGCATGCTTTGGAAGTGAGGGAGTAGTACCTTGTTGATTTCCAGATTGGGCAGTATCAGGATCAAGTGTTGTGTGATATTGTGGACATGAACAATTGTCATTTGTTGCTTGGTAGACCTTGGCATTATGATTATAGGGCCGTGCATGATTGTGTCAAGAATTTGTTTACAATTGTGGAAGGTGGCAGGAAGCATACCCAAATTCCTTTGCAGAATGAAGAACTGAGTTGGAGGAACTTGAGTATTGGCAATAGAGTTGAGTTGATACATTCTGAGAGGGTAAGAGATTAGTGTGGAAAGCAAACTAGTGGAACACTGAGGATGGATGTGATTAAGTAGAAGAAGATTGGGGGAAAGAGTGTACAAGTTGAGGACTTGGAGGATATGTATGTGAAGAACCAATTTGGGATTTATGTGCTGAATCTTGGAAGATGTTCTTCTAGCTATTAACATCTTTTCGAACCTGGGGTGTTTGACACAGGAGCATCCTTGGTTGGCTAGCAATCCTGCAGGATGGTGTGGTTTGACCTTGGAGTTGGGGGACTCGGTCAAAGGAAGAGGTGTGGCTCGATCGATATTGAGTTGTTTGTGGTGGTTGTGTTCATCGAGTGACTCGGTTAATGAAGGCGTTCGACGGTGTTTGTGGCACTTGACATATGCTGTAAGCTCGGTTTGCACTGGGAGCTCGATAGTAGTGATGACTAAGTAGCTCGGTCAATGAAGGAGTCTAGTTGATCTTGAGGATTTGCTGATGTTTGGCGGTGATTTCTGACACTCAGTCATGTCTTCGTTTTTGTGTTACCCGAGTTGTCTGTGAGCCGACCTTTTGGCATTTAATTTGGGTTGTACATATTTAATGAGTGTTGCGACAGACTTGTGGCTTATGCATATATTTAATGAAAGGGTTATTTTAATTTGTAATGGGCTAGGTTGACTTGTGGCTTAGTTGGGTATAAGTAGGTGGTTTTTGTGGAGTCTTTAGGGATTATTTTTCATCCAGCTTAGAGAAGAGGATGTGATAGAAGAGTGAACTTTGAGAAGGGCTAGTACCTGAGGCTTGGGAAATAAGGATGAAAGCACTACACCTCAATAGTGACTTCAAACAATCTTCAGAAATTCATAAACCCTTATACTTCAGCAAGGGCACACAATTCAGGATTGTCACAAAGACAACAAAGCAAAGAGATAAACAAATAATCAGATGCCTTTCCCATCGAATGACTTCATATTTATAATCTCCAAATGACACAAGTTTCTCAAATGAACTTCACTTAAGAAGCATCCTCCACACAACATTAAAATATAATAAAGTGCTACTATAATATAATTAATTAATTACTTTTGGCTCCAAAAATAACCTTTTCCACCATAACATAATATTCTGACACGCAAGGCCTCTGTTTCTTGTGCCCACATTTTAAAACTTTTCATCCCAATTGTAACAAGCTATGATACTAAGGTGAGCAACATACAACACCAACAAAGATAACATCCTCAACATATTTAGATGAATAATAATAATAATTTACATGTCTTGCAAAAGCAATTGAAGAAGCATCAGAATCAAAATCTGACAACACCAGAGTGATCGTGATGAAGAAAGATGATGAATGAACTTGAAGAGGTGACTTACTATAAATAGATGCTCCCTCAAAGATTCTTGGAGACCAAACCGGAAGCCCAAAAAAAAATTGAGAGCATCACTCAACTCCTCTAACTCAATTGAGCTCATTGAAACCAATAGTTTGACTTACTATAAATAGTATGTCCCTCAAATGGAGCCAAAACATGCTATAGGCTATTGGAAAGCTTGTAACCCCACAACTGAGATCCTTAAATCCCATCGCTAGCTCACAAAGGTTGCGATGGTGAACTGACCAAGCCAACTGCATTAACTTGCTAAAAACAAGAATAAAACCTAAACAAAAAAAAAGAAAAATGAAGAAGAAACTTGAAAGTTGTCAAAAATCAAGCACTTTCAGCAAGAGAAAACAAACTTGTTTTGACAAGCATTAAGGTGATTAACCTGATGCAAACCTTGAAAAATAATGCACAGATAATGCTAAATAAAGAACTCAAGGATGACAAACTGCCTTCATGAGACATTATCAATAAGTCAAAGGCATAGAGGAAACACCTACGAATTCATGAGGAATATGCGTAGGGTTGCCCTACTTTTGTAATGTCAAAATTGAGGACAACATATTTTAATATTTTGTATTATTCTTTTGCTCTTGTATCCTTGATGTTAATAGTTTATTTCTAATTTAAGTTTATTTATTTTCTTATTAGATTGTACTATGCAAGAATGCCCACTACCAGTACTCAAAGTCAGTGGCAAGACAAGGAAATGATAACTTCATAATTGATTTAGGATCTCCATTATGGAGATATACCACAACATTATCACAAGTTTTAGCAAGTGGGTCAAATATTTGGAAATGCAATGTACGTCATAGTAAAGCATTCAATAACTCATATTTTGGAGTTAAACTTCATTTTATGGGCCCTTTTGGTAATGGAATGAGAATGCACAAAGGAAGCGAAGATGGAAATGGGATGACTGATGAACAATTAGCAGGATTTATAAGAGAACAAGAGGTTGCTGAGAAATTGGTTAGAATATCAAGCAATCTAGTTATCAACCTCTATTTGGAAAGAACAAAATTAAATTGTCCACTCTTCCATCTGTATCCTCCAAACATGTATTCTTGCAAGTATTGCAAGTACCTATACTAGAAGAGGAAGAGGAAGAAGTAGAAGGTACCGCCCGCAAAAGAGGTCAATTGGACACTGCATTTAAAATGGAGGCAAGAGTGCTTGTTGATCAAGCCATTGCATGTTGCCTCTGTGCCAATGTTATTTCTTTCAACTTGGTGAGATCACCATACAGGAAGGAAATGTGATAGTTGTGTCCCCCAAAGGGTCAATGTTTTTCAGGGTGGTTTACTATGAAGGAGAAGTGAAGGACCCACAATTCATTTGTAGAATTCTCATTGAGGCTATAGATATAGTGGTAGTGAAAATGTGGTCCAAGTGGTTACAAACAATGGCAAAAATTGTAGAGGTGTAGGTGTTTCAGTTGAGAGTTGGTATAACCATATTTAATGGACATGCATCGTACACTCTCTCAACCTTGTCTTGCATCAATGTGACACCCAAATAGATTGGATGAAGCAAATATACCAAGAGGGAGAGGAGATACACATGTTTGTGACAAACCACCACATGTCACAATCCATATTTAAATTATTCTCTAAATTGGAGTTGTTGAAGATAAATTGTATTTAGCAAATTTCATTTATTTATTCAATTTGAATGAGTTTAATGTTTATGTTCAATTATCAAATCGTATATATGTTTTCTTTATACTTATTGACATATTGTTGGCTTGCCTTAGTTGTGATATTGCTATTAGGATTCAATTATGTAGTTTTTGAGTCAAAGTCATTGACTCATGTTTCATGAGTAGTGGTTCACACAAACCTATCTCTCATGAGAATGAATGAAACATTTAGCACTCATTGGATCTAGGTGATGCTCATAGAGGTGGAGCACCAAGACTTCTCAGGACGTCACCTATTCAATTACTACTCTAGCTAGAGCATGCTTAACCACGAAGTTTCCTCCTTGTTCATACCCACTCTGCTTGCAACCCCATTTTTAAAACCTTCACCAAGTGTTGTGCCTTATGAACCATTCACTAAAAAGCCCCTTAATCTCATCAATTAAAAAGTAGGATATATTTTCCACAACAAGTCTAATTGTGGCATTACTATCAAGATTCAATTGTGTAGTTTTTGAATCGAACTTATTAACCCATGTCTCATGAGTAATGGTTCACTGGAACTCATCTCTCATGAGAATGAATGGAATACATAGCACTCATTGGCTCTAGGTGATGCTCATAGAGTTGAAGCATCAGGACTTCCCAAGAGGTCATCCATCCCAGTACTACTCTATCTTGAGTGCACTTAACTACGTAGTTTCCTCCTTGGCTAATCCCACTCTTCTTGCAACCCCATTTGCAAAACCTTTACCAAGTGTTGTGCCTTATGAACCATTCATTAGAAGACCCCTTAAGCTAATTTTAATAAGTAGGACATATTTTCTACAACAAGTAAAATTGTGATATTGCTATCAAGATTCAATTGTGTTTTTGAATCAAACTCATTGACCCATGTCTCATGAGTAGTGGCTCTTGTGAGACCGAATGAAACACTTAACACTCATTGGATCTAGGTGGTGCTCATGGAGGTGAAGCACTAGGACTCCTTGAGAGGTCACCCATCCTAGTAATACTCTAGTTTTTTGCATCTCATACTATTGTTATGAGACGACTTCTCAAGGTGCAAGGATCATTGAGCAAAATAACTATTTCTAGCTAGTGGGGTATGTTGTCCTACATTTTGTCACCACAAAATGTAGGTAACAGTACGGAACTTTTTCAAATTATTTTCGCATTTCTCTGAGTTTATTTCATTATTTAATTAGTTAGTATTGATCAACCAATCGGTACCAATTGATACAATGAATCTTTTTATTGAAGGCCTTCGTCAAGTCTTTTTTGTTTTGCTTTTTGTCGAGCCTTTGTTTGATTTTTGAATCCTTCAAAGTCAGTTTTTGGCTTTTGAGTTTGCATTTGTTTGTTTTTAGTCCTTTGGTTTTGCTTATGTCAATCCTTTTGTTTTCCCCTTCGATTCGGTCTAACCTAGAGGACAATCAGAGTTGTCAGTCAAAAGATATGGGCATTTTAGTTCCTCAAAAGTGGACATTTTAGGTGCAACAGCACGAATTAAAAATATGATGTTATATTTTCATTTTGATATTCACCTTTTGATAATATAACATTTTACTCACTTTTTGTTATGTTTTGAAGTTACTTTTCATTTAAATTTATAACTTAAAGTGACTATAGTGCACTTTATGTTATAATTTTAAGTTGAGTTACTTTTTAATTTTTCACTTAAAGTGACTATAGAATTATATAGTTAGTTTTTAAATTTTTGATTTTTAAATCAAATACTTATATAAATGTCACTTTAGTATAATGTTTATGTATTATATTGATTAATATGATGCATAAATGTTATTTTTGATGTAATGGGCACCCCTGAATGTCCCAAAAAATTAAACCAAATTGCTGAAAGGAATTATGTCAAACAGTTTGCATTCAACCTCTTATTTCTCCGTTTAATGTTTTAAACCTCTTATAACTCCGGTAATCAAACGTTTATTTGTTTGTTGTGTTTTGTGCATGGAATTGGTATCATACAACATAAACAAGAAAGAAACTACAATAATATGCAAAGTGGAAATGAACTGCTGCCAATAAAATGTTATTTTCAGAATTCATAAAACCAAATGGATAGCAGATTTATCAACTCACTAATTACTTCAGCATTATTGACATAATACTCCAGCCCATGCTTTTGAACTTGCTGCTACAGTGCCCCGTGAATAGTGTCGCGTGAATAGTGCTGCGTGAATAGTGTTGTGTGAATAGTGCCACATGAACAGTGCTGCTACAGTACTTTGTCCTTCAATCAGTCCACTACCTTCGTAATATCATTCCCTCAAAGCGGCATAAGCATCGGACAAGTAGTGAAGAAGATATGAGCAAAATACCAAATCTGCCTGTAGCTGGAAATGCAACTAAACTGCTTGATAATGAAGCCGATAACAAAGAATTCCAAAGGCCAAATCCCAAGGGAATGACGTCTAGAATGTTACAAGAGAGGATAAATGTCCTCAAATGCCAAGAACGGAGCTGCAACTCACACACCAATTTTTTCTCATATTCAACCTGTCTAATGAAGCCACAAATGCTTCCTTTTATTCTATTTCCAAGGGTCCGCTCAACTCATATGGGCAATGTGGGATAAAAGATGTGTAATATATAAAACATATAATAAAATATCCCTTATGTCTCCCTTGGGTACACATCCCCATAAAATAAATATTAAAGTAACACTTTAATATTTCACAATTAAATTAGACGTTACTTTAATAAAACTTCAGGCATTAAAATGTATTAGCAATCAGACTCCAAATAATGCGAGTGATAGCTCATCGGAAAGCTCTCACCGAGGAGTATCAAATCCAATCACCAAAATTGACCTGCACTGTGTCCTGCCGACTTACTAAAAATAGTAAGTATGCCTGAAACTGAGTAAATCAACTTCGTTTTGGCCCAAACTGGAAATGATTAGGCCAAAACACTCCAGGATCCCATTAAACCCTTTGTTAGCCCTCGGGACCATGTAGAACAAGGCTAATGCACACACACTTGGTCAACTGCTAAAATGGGAACATTACATTTGACCCATATTGATGACATTTTTATAAAATTAAGTGAAATACATAACTTAAATGCCTCAAAGTGGACTTTTTATGTGCAAATGCATATAAAAATCTATAAAAAGTGGAAACTTTTCATGCTATTGCATCTAAAAATTCACTTTGAGGATACTTTTCATACCATTACATCAAAAACTTGTAAAATTGGACCTTTTTGATGCAATGACATGAAAATTTGAGTTTTTATGCTTGTGCATAAAAAATGTGAGACATTTAAAAATATGTGACTCCAAAAAGTGAGATTTTAGAGTCTTACACATTTTAAAATATGCAATGAGTCTGAAAAGATAGATAGATAGATAAAATTTTAATGTCCACGAGGCTAAAAATAGCCTATGGGACAGCAAGACAACTCAAGCAGACTTAAGTAGCAATGTTCGCTGTTTGTGCAGGATGATGATGAGTTCACCCAATTGCTTAATGTACTCTTCGTTGAATAGGTTATGCCAAAAACTGTCACATATAGTGTCCGCAAATTTATCTCTATTACTTTTGTAGGCCTCACATTCTAAAATAAAGTGCTATTCAGTTTCCACTTTCTCAGAATTGCAGAATCTGCAAATTCTCTCTTCCCAAGCCTCTTTTGGCCTCTTCCAACGTCCGGTCTCACAACGAAGTTGGTGAGAGTTGGTTCTTAGCTGAGCAATAAGAATTTTAGCCCTCCACGAAATGTTGGCTCCTATGTATGCTTTTTGGAGTTGATCACAAGTGGGATTGAACTCATTTATATAATTTAATTTCTTCCTTCTAATCTCCCTTCCCCAATTTCTCTTGTAGAATTTCTCCATGACAAAGACCTTTATTTCTTTATTATTTGTGGGGCACATATTGAATTGAATATTCCATTTACTCATCCATTTGATGTTTTGTTGCATCCATGTCCTTTTTCGCTTACATAGTGTGTCACTAAAGACAACTTTAGGCCATCTATCTTCTTCCATTTTTTCGATTCTTTTTAGATAGCGTAGAAGGCGAACCATAGCAAGTGCCTCAATAGGAGCAGCCCCCATTTCACTTAGCATGATATCATATGGAACAGTGCTTTTGATTTTAAACTTGGTTGTGATCAAGCGCTTTTGGATTTCTTCGATTTGTTTCCATTGTGCTATAGTAGTGTTGCTGGCCCATAATTCACACCCGTAAAGAACAACTGGCAGCACAAGAAGACCGAACAAAGTTTGAATAGTTTTCCAATCCCACAACTCTTCTTCACGGCACCTATTCTGAAGAGCATAAAAAGCCTTCCATCGACCTAGTATCCTTTTATACCTGCAGCTAGACCGGCTTAGTTTTTTGTTGAAATCAATGCCAAGGTATTTATACTCCGCAACTTCTTTAAGAACACTTCCATTGTAATAAAATTCATGTTGGTGTTGTTTTTTATTATTAGAGAAAATCATAACCTTAGTCTTGCTGATATTGACCTGCATCCCCACCATTCTGCAAAAGCACTCAAGAGAAGATAGATGATCTTGCAAACCACAGGCAGATTTGGCAATTAAAATGAGATCGTCCGCATATAGGAGCAGCTTTATAACAAATTCACCTAGCTGAATGCCTTCACCCTTTTGCATTTTTAACTAGTCTTCCAATTTGTCAATATATAAACCAAACAAAGTAGGAAATAAAGGGCAGCCCTGTTTGACCCCGATATTGCTCCTAAAACATTCTGAAATGCCATCTGGAGTTCTGATTTTAACGTTCACCTCTTCGTACATTCTATGAACAACAGCTCTAAGATGTATAGGAATCCCCAATTCTTCCATCCTAAACCAAAGCTTGTCTCTCAGGACGGTGTCAAAAGCCTTTTTAAAGTCGACAAAGCAACAAAATACCTCTTCCATTTTCTCCCACTCTTTTTCAATAATGTGTCTCAAAGTGACACAGTGATCCACTGTCGAGTGCTTTGGCCTAAAACCAGCTTGCCTTTTAGCACGTTTATGGTTTTCTTCTACGCATTTGCTGATCCTAGTTTCTATCATGCTGCCAAAAAGTTTAGCAAAGAGGGGATTGATCATTATAGTCTTGTAGTTGGAGGGATTGTTAACATCACCACTCTTAAAAAGTGAGATTATGTCTCAAGACATATTTTAAAACATGTAATGGACTCTAAAAGGTCCTCTTTTGCCTTCCAACATGTTTTAAAATATGTAATGAACATAAAAATGTCCTATTATGTGGAGAAAACATGTTCTTGCTCCAAAAACCTCCTATTTTGATCATAGCTTTTAATTTTCTCCATGGATTTGGATGAAATCAGTTGCATTCAAAACGTTTTGGAGAGGTGATCATTTTGCCCTCATCAAAAATCAGTTTATTTCACCCAAAAACGTGTTCAAAACTCCTAAGCTAGGGCACAATTTTGCGAAAAACTGTGATGCCCCGCCAAGGAATCCAAAGAATTTCGCTAAGTTTGTCAAACAATTTAAAAAAAAAAAAAACATGAAAGTAAAACCATTCACAACACTTCCGGAAGCAATAGTAAAATTCAATTGAAAGTAACCATAACACAACATAACAGATTACATTCTTTAAAAATCCCTTAACATTGTATCACATCTAAATTAATTATTCATCTAACATCACATCCTTATGAATTAACAATGATACATCCAATGTTCTTAAACCATATACAAGTGTCTTTTAAGTAATTACATTTTAGATTGCTCAATCATCTACTATACATGTCATAGGGTATGAAAAAGCTTAAAAGAATATACATTCATGTAAATAAAGTACATCATCATACTAACTCTATTCCATGATGCAATTAAAGTACATGAAACCACATATCATACATGATACATCATCACAAAAGATATAAACATCCATCATAAAAGATAACCATAGATCACAAATATAAATAACTAAGTGCATGGTTCCTCCCAACCGTAAATAGCATCATTAGACCATCGTGGATCCTAGCCATCCCTCCGTGCGTAACATTCCAAAGCACCGAAAAGATTATCGGTATTATCATAGTAGGAATGTCACTCCTAAAACATCCTACTAACATGCAAAGTAAAGCATAAGATAACATCATCTAACATATGCAAATCATCACTGTAAGAAACATACCAGTAAATACATCCATCATAGGGTATATCATCTATCATAATGATCCAAGAATAGAATGAAGATAAATACCAACCAAGAATGCTCCAGTCACGGTGTCTCGGACGGATCTCAAATGATAAGAGTGATAAAACACTACCACCCGACCGCGTGGAACATAAATGGTCCACTCCCACCGTGCTGAGGAGATAAACTCAAGTCCCAAACAGGCTATCAAAATCACATAGCATAAAAATACTCTTTAAGTCCAGGAATCCTAAAAGTATACTAACTCAAAGGTTCCATCACACAAAACCGACATCTAATTCTCAGAGGCACAACAATGACATGTAGGAAACCTACTCTGCAAGCGGGAAATTGTCATCGCATTTATCACGTACAAGTTATCCTGACAGTTAGCTAAACTCCACGGGTCCATACTGATCTCATGCGGCGACTAGTATCCTTTCATACTGACAAGGCATACTACGGAATGCAAGGTCGCAACCATGCGTTCTCTCTACTCCCATCCTAGTCTGTACAAGCACTTGAGGCATGGGCGAGAACATCAAAACAATTATCTTTTTAGGTTCATTTAATCCCTATTTAGTGTGTAAATGTTATCACTTATTAACCAAACTTACAATGAGTTACCCTGGCAGCCACTTAGGGCCCCGACCCCCATTGCAAGCCACTTCCCGACACTACAAGTAGATTACTTACCCTAAGCTCATGGAATCATAAATCACCACAGTCCTGTACAAGCGACTGTAAAAATACCAAAAGATAATCCATAAAAAGAATCATCAAATATCCATGATAAAAGCATCAAATATCCACAATAAGAATCATCAAATCTCCATGAGCATCTGGAAAGCATCCATAGAAAATCATGACCACAACAGTTCTCTATTGGCAACTGAAGGCATCACTGATAATCATAAGTTTCTATTGGTTCTCAATAACCAAAATATATCTCAAAATAAATCACTATATCCATTGGTTCTCAACAAGCAACCCAGAATATCTCAAAATCATACTGATCGAAGACTCCAAAATGGTTGAGTCAAAACTTGTCAAAACATGACATCATCAATAAATCAACATTTTAGTCGCATCATGGCGACTAAAAACTAATCCAAGGATAACTGATCGATGACTCAAAAATGATTAGCTCAAGTGTGTCAGATACATAAGAATCTCAACTATAACAATCAGTAAATACAAACATTTCATAGAGCATACGATCACATTCCATGGTTGGGTTTATAAAGATCGAGACCAAATAAAATCAACATGCCATCACATCTCATAACCCCCGAGCCTCTGGTAACAACCTGAGACTGGTCAACACTAGTCAACCCAAAAACCCAAAACAAGAAGCATAGAAAATACACGATGCAAACACATGTTTTGGTTTTGCTATATTACATAATGAGTTAAGTGTAGAGGTTTTCAGTTTTCATTTCAAGTATACTTCAAGTGTATAGGATTTACTATTTGACCTACACGTCAACCCATTAGTTTCCCCGATAGCATTATCCTTTAAAATAATATTCTAAGAATAGCTTAAGGGTAAATACTTTACTCATTAAATCATTTGACACTTAATAAAATCATTCACTTTATTTTGCTAAGATCCATATTCTAATCGAATAACTCTTCTTTAATGTTACTTCAACTTCCAACATAAAACAAGGATCATTAATCGTTATAAGAGAGCCAATTATCAATCTTCGAATACGAAGATTATAACTTATTAAAATGATCAATTAACCTAGGTACACAATCCATGACTTTTATCATTCTAATAATACTTAATTAAAACTTAATTAAATATTACTAAAATTTAGGCCTCTTAATTCAATCGTTGTAATAATTAAATCATCACTAATAACCATTAAAATAACTAAAGTCTTTATTCAAGTCCTTAAAATAAGACTTATCAACTTCGATACTTAACAACTCCACTAAAAGAATCGTTATTATCATATCGATTAAAACTTTGTTACATAACTTAATTATTAATTAAATTTAATTAACTCTAATTAATTAATTTAATAAATAATTACACAACCATACCAGCAATCCAATAAATATCAGTTGACTAACAATAATTTGTACGTAAAAGTCAACTTCAATCCAATACACATTAATATTTCAATAATAATAATAAGTTATTTGGAAAACTCATCCCTAATGACCACATTCATCATACTAATATTTTCTTAACAAATTTGTATTAATGATAATCATTTCAAATAAGACGCTATCGCATAATATAATTATATTGACCACTCAATGAATATCAATTGATTAAAAATCAATTATACTTCAAATCCAAAAATTAATATCTTTTACAAAACTTTAATCATAAAATAATCTCCACTAGATTAACTCTAATCGAATTAATTGATAACTATTTAAAACATTATTTATTAATAACATATTTACATATTACATATATACATATATATATATTTAAATATATATATATATATACATATATAAATATATAAATAATTATTAACATTTTATTAAAAAAACGAAATATAAAATCGAATTATAACAATTTCGATTTGATATCATATAAAAATTGAATTGCAAATCGCGTCACATTTTTTTTTAACACATGATATCATATCAATGTCATATACATATGACAATACACATCAAAGGAAATGGGGTGCCGTGCCGGCCTGCTGATGCAGGCCTATGACAGTGGTTGCAAAGCTTGCGGCAGCAGTGCCACTGGCCATTGCCATAGGTACAGAGGTGGGGGTACGGGGGCTCGGCCCTCCCTGCCCACATATAATATGCGATTATTCCTTTATAAAATTTTATAACGTTTTCTTTAAAAACGTAAATCGCGATGCGATTAACATTCGGTTTTAATTAAAACGTTTTGCTGAAAACGCAAATCGCAAAGCGATATGACATACGATTCTCCAATAATTTCTCTAATAGGTTTGACTATAGTTTTAGATACCATTTTCAAATCTATTTCAATTTGATCCTAATTCGAACCCAAACCTGAATTAAATCTAATTTCTTCCTTAATTGGATCTAGGATTTTTCTATTGTTTTCTTCTCAACCAACTAAAATATCTAGATACCAATTCAATTTGCAGATTCAATCACAGAGAGTATTCAGACACATATAACAAACACGATGAAGACAGGAAGAGAAAGAGTGCAAAGGGAATATGCGAATATCACGAGTGCACCTGGACACTGATTCTAATTTGCCATGCCTCAGAAGTCCATAGAAAATCCCTTCCTTCTCCATCATTCGCAATTCCTTCAAGATCCAAGCCAACCGAAAACCTCCAAGTGACTAGAAATGCCAGAAGAAGCTTAGAAGCATGAAGAAACATATGAGCATGTAGAAGCATATGAGCATGTACAAACATATGAACATGGAGAAACATATGAGCGTGTAGAAGCATATGAGCTTCTCAAATGCATGTAAGCTTGAAGCTTGTCCAAACACACTAGGAGAGCCTCTATTTAAAAGCCTCTAAGATGCATCTAGAGTGTCTCCAGAAACAACTAGAAGATAAGCATGACAACTAAGCATGAGCCTTCTCCAACCTTCTAGATGAGTCTTAAGGTTTTAGACACCATGTGCTCAAATAAAATGCTAACTCCCAAGTGTAGACAACTAGTGCATTCTTAGAGTGCAAACTTCTGTGTTGTCTACATGATAACTCCCGAGAATTTGCCAACTCCTATGTGAGCGAATATTAAAATAATGCACAATAATTAATATAATATTTACTTTACTCTTTCCAATTTAATTTATTTATTTATTAAATCTCATGCACTAACTTTAATAATTCCACTTTTCAATCTTAATATATTTACATTTTAATCACATGAAATCTAGAATCTTTTAATAATTTTTAAATATATTTTCCATTTTTAAATTTCATTTTCTAAACTTAATTGCTAAAATATTTATTAGCTTTAATAATAATATTATTTAGTCATTTATTTAAAAATGAACTCCGAATATATTATTATTAAAATAAATATTGTCACATTCCAAATTTAAAATTATAACTTTTATTTTGCAATTTAATTATTTTATTTAATTAATTTCCCAATTAATTAAATAAAATAAATATTAAAATACCATATTAATTTTTCATGAAATTAAACCATTAATTAAATCTTTTAATTAGGCTTATTTAATAGAAAATACACTAAAGACTCACAAGATAAAATACGAAAACCCATCATAGTCAAAATACATACAAAATCAAACCAAGGGTTTATATCACGAATTACGTTATCCAACGTATTCGGAGGGTACTCAACTCAGATACTTGTCCTAATTTCCAATTAGGACGAATGGCTTAAAAGAGTTGGGATTTGGATTTGAGAATTTATCTCCCCTCTCTTATCATTGAGATAATGTGATAGGGTACGCTCATCCTGGCAATTCAGGAAAGTCGATACCCAATACCTGCAACCTGCATAAAAATCATGTATGTACAAGCACAATATATACTAAACTAAACAGGCAATGGCAGGTAGTGGTGCATCGTGTAGATCCCGACTAGCAGGTGACTATGACTCCCTTCCTTAACCACATCAGACACGCCATACATAAGAGCAAACACGCATACCATACACATGCAAGTATGGGGTAAGTATCCATAAGAAACACATATGATAATAAAAACCATCTAGCTAATAACCATCAATAACTGAAATCACTTGAATAATCATCATGCATACATGAACTATAAAATACCAAGTAATCTCATCATATAATAACTGAATCCATAGCACAATATCTGATAGTCTCAATACAATGTTGCCAACTATCAACATAAAACTAGCCCTAAAAGAGTTTGACAATGTTAGCAAAAATGCGAACTAGGAGCAGGCACTACATAAACTTCATAAATCTTCAAATTTGGAACATGTTTTTGCTTGGAATCAAATTGTTTTTGACTTTATTTGCTGATTCCATTACATTGTGATCATTATTTTGGTGTTAAAACACCAAATTGTTTTTGCTTGGACAAACACGTTTTTGCTTAGAATGCCTGGAAAATTGGGGTTTTAATCCACTTTTGTGTTTTTAAGCAACTTTTTAGCATTTGGATCCATGTATACCCATTTGGGGAAGTCGTTTTTGCATTCACAAGTCAAAAATGACTCAAAAACATGCAGTTTTTGGCCACGTTTTTGCAAAAACGGCCCAGATTTTTGAATAAAAAAGTCATGTTTTTTTCAAAAAACTCAGAAAACTACATTTTCAACCCATACATTTGATCAAAAGGGATTTTTTTCAGTTTTAAATGCATGATATTGTTTTTGGAGACCATTTATTTGGCACTTCCATGTCAAATCCGACCATTGAATGTTCATTACATGCAAGTGCGGAAAAAGTCAAAAGGTTGTTTGAAAATCCGGATTTAAGGAAGAATTGGTCTTAAGACTATAAAACTTGTTATTTTAGCTCTTTCTCCTTCATTTTTGGCACTTAATCTTCATGTAAGTGGACCTCTTCTTTCATGCATTTTAATTTATGCTTATCTTTGCTGATTTTATGCATGAAATCATTGAATGGATGCCATTTGTAAGAATCTTTGCCTTAGAATGTGCATTTTTCCTTTAAAATATGAATTTCTTCTTCATTTTAATGTTTTTGGTTCTTCCCCAAATTCCAAATTTGAATTTCATCTTTGCTGTGCATTGCATCTTGGTATGTTTTGAGTTGTTTTCTAAGTTATGTTTTTCTTTTGTTTTGGTTTTGTGTGTTTGTTTGCCGATTTTTCTCCATTTGGAGAAGTTGCACGTTTTTTCCCAAAAATTTGTTTTTCTTTCATTACATGCGAAAGCGTTATCATTTTTCACATTCCATTTCCATGTCATTACATCTCACATCTCATCCGACAAATGTGATTACATGTTTTTCACCTCATTCGCCATTCACACATGCATGTAATCTCATTTTTCACTTCCGTTTTCATCCATCTCATTTTTCGCTTTCATTCGCACAACACGATTACACGAAATGTCTTACGTATAATTGCATCTAAAAGGTCCAATTTTGACTAAAAGTCACTTTTTGAAAAGTCAAAAAGATGTCATTTTCTCCTCTCCATATGCATTCACACCTCTATGAGCAAATACATGTTTCCGCATCTTTCCATGCTTTCCATCTTAGCCTTCATCTGCATATGCATGACAAGCATATCTTTCACTCACACTTGCATCTCATTTCACCCTCCACCTTTTGTTACATGTTGCATTTACATGTAATCCATTTTCCGTGCAGTGACATCTTGAAAGCCCAAGTCACTTTTTGGAAATTGGCAATCTCTATTTAGACGTATTCCCATGCGCCAAGCACTTTACTTCAAAAAAAAAGAAAAAGGGAGTTAAAGGTGTTGATGAAAAGTTGTTTCGAGTGTACATCCGAACATCGTCAAGAAGGTTTTCAAAGTGTCAAAAACTCCAGTTTGTGCTGATCTACAAAGGAGAATTCATGACAACTTGAGCGAGAAAAGATGGATCACTGTAATGTCTCCTTTTTAGCATTCATAGCATAATGTTGTCGTTAGCCTATTTCCCCATGGTCCCGTAGGCTAATTAGGATATTAGAGGGACTTAGAGACCATTTTGCCTAGATAGTTTCAGTTGTAGGTCTTTTTGAGGGGTTTTTGAGGCAACTTTGGGCATACTTACTATTTATAGTAAGTCATCTTGGATATGGTCGGACATCCAATGGCAGCGGTATGTTGATGGTAATTGTTTAAAATCAACAAGAAGACTTGTTTATCATTGATAAGATTTGTTATGCATTGATAAAGCTATTCTATAAAGTTAAATTTAAATATTTAACTTTATTAATGCATAGACTATAGTTTGTGGAAAATATTTAAATTAAAAGAGTCCCTTTTATTTTATAACACATTGGAGACATAAGTTACATTAAGGGAGTTACGTTTTATCCCACATTGAGAAAACGAAGGATTGAGCTCTTGTGAAAACACTATAAAAGAAATGGAAGAGCTTCTTTTTAGCATGCTTGGTTGGAAATATCAAAGAAATTGGGTAATATTCTGGAGATTATATCTCAATAGTTTGAAAGACAAAATCCCTTCAAGTTGGAAATCTTGACGCCATTGAAAGATATGGTCTTGAGATTCAACATGGTAACAACAAGTTCCTGTCGCGCGGTACTGTAGCAGCGAGTTACTGTAGCAGTCGGAATCACTGTAGCAGCGAGTTAATGTAGCAGCCGGAATCATTGTAGCAGCGAGTTACTGTAGCAGCCTGAATCACTTTAGTGTAGTACTATAGCAGCGAGTTACTGTAGCAGCAAGTTACTTTCGCAGTCCGGATCACTGTAGCTGCAAGTTACTGTAGCAATTTCAGAACTATTAACATAGCTGTAACTGCAATGGGTATGGACCATCATTGAACTTTGTAGTTGATTTAATGCGTTGAGTTTAATGAGAAGATATGATTGTTATGGTAGTTGTAATTTTTTGATAATCTAAAACAAGAAATAAATGAATGGTCATTGTTATTAGTTGCATATGGTTCTATGTTGCCTCCTATTTGCATCTCATGTGAAACACAAACAATCTTGAGAAACCATTGATCAACATCAAGCTGAAAACTATAAGAAATTTAGTTGCAAGACAATTGTTTGTCAAAATTATAGGATGAAATAGACATTAAAATAACAGAACAAGGCAGGTTGTTACAATCACATCAAGTTTGTACATGATAATGGACAATTCATCAAAGAGAGCTAAAGGTTATCAAAATACGCAACACTATGGTTATCAACGTGAATGCAGCAATACAAGGTACAGGAACTCCCAACCCTGTTATCATCTGGGATTGCATTGTCAAGTACAAGGCCCTTCAGAATTGTTCTTTTCTCTTCCGTCTTTTTTCTTCTTTTTTCATGTTTGTAGTTGGAGAAGATGCATTACATGAAAAAGTGTAATTACATGTAATGCGAGTTACATGTATGTAAAACGATGTAATGCGAGTTGCACGTGCAATTGCATGTAACTCTTTATTTTCTGTAGTTAGACTTGGTTAAAGTTGGTTGAGTTGCTCCCACTTTTTCCTCCCCCTTTTTCTCAACTTCTTTGCCTATATAAAGGAGTGCCCCCCTCATTGTAGAATCATCATTATCTTTATGCAAGAGAGCTCTGGAGAAATTGTGCCAGCAGAACTTTGTTTGTGTGAGCATTATTTTGAAAAAAAGTGAATACAAAGGCGCATTTGAGACTTAACTTTGATTAAGTGAAATTGTCACTTGTATGAATTATAAGCTTTGTCTATTATTCATTCAAGTTATCTTTGATTCGTATTATCTTTTGTTATTGATATTGTATCCTTTATGATTGATAGAAAAGAGTTAAGAAACAACTGAATCCCGAGCTTTGACCAGGAACAATTGTGAAAATCCATAGCTATTAGCTTTTTCTGTAGCTTGGGTGTTGGTCTTAATTTGCAAAATAGTTAGATTGTTGTTACTTTTAGGAGTCTTTGTGCCCTAATTGTAAAGATTTTACCACAGAGAAGTACAACAAGACTTAGAGCCAAACTAGTACGTTTTGGCTAGCCTTTGAGTTAGTTAAAATTTATCAGTATCACTGTTTTCAGCTCGTGATAGAACTGTAATTAGAGATTCACTTTGCCCATTATTTGCCTTACGAATAAGTGGATCCTTTTTTGAAAGTTAAGAAGAAAGGATAATAGTAACACCCAGTTTATAAATTTCTCAATTTCTTGCTTACCTTGAGTTGATCCAAAGAACAGTGAGAAGGGGGAGCCTTCCCTTTAAGGTAGGAGAGACTCTGTCTCATATGTTGTGGCTGGTCATCCTATTTTTCAACTGAATTTTTACCCAAAACTGTCGGTTGCAAAGTATCCACCCAATAGGGTATATGAAAGGCTTCGAGTTCAGATAAATGCCGAAGGTCAAGGCTTTGGTCTTGGATGAATGTTGGTGGGATTGTGTACAATTTGTATTGGATTCCATTGAGCTATCATGACTATGCTCCACTTTGCTGATACAAATTCGCCTTACTTGGGTGATATGTACAATGGCTTGGACACCAAGGTAGAGAAGGTAAAATTTTACATACAAACATATGTTGGATAATGTTGTCCTTGATGTCCCACAAATGTCATATCAGTCACTAGTCTCAAGTTCACCGAGCTCAGACAGTCTATAATGCAATCTACAGTGCCAACCGAGCTCACTCGGTCATCGAAGGAAATGTGGAAAACAGTGTTAACCGAGCTAACTCGGTCAACAAAGGAAAGATGAAAGACAGTGTTCACCGAGCTCACTCATACAACGAAGGAAATGTGGAAGTCAGTGTTAACCGAGCTTCACTCGGTGTCCAAAGGGTAGTTTCCACCGAGCTCACTCGGTCATCAAAGGAATCATGGAGAAGTCAGTGTTAACCGAGCTTCACTCGGTCTCCAAAGGGTAGTTTCCACCGAGCTCACTCTGTTATCTCAGGAAACTCAGTACTTACCGAGTTCTCCCGGCGATTGAAGGATTGTCACGAAGTTCGCTGTATTAACCGAGCTCAGTCGGTTAACACAAGAATTATTTTCTGAACAAAGTTCACTGTGCAGGGTCGGCCAGTATAGGGATTTGCTAATTAATTACTTCTAGCCGACTGTTGTAATTATTTGTTTAGTCAGTGATTTGAGCCGACTAAGATAATCTGAAAGGTATATATGGTCATTCAAGTTATGAATTAAAAGGTGTGTGAGTGTGAAAAAGAAGTTATGAATGCGAATTATAGTATGAAATGAAAAGGCGAATGTTGAGCAAAGTCTGATGAAGGATCAGATGTGTTGAAGGAGCTGTAAAGTTGTATTTGATCAATAAGGATCCAGTCAAGCATAACAGAGATCTGTAATCAGCAAAGATACGTTGCACATTATATCAGGTCACTTCATTGTTGCTTTTTAACCATTGTAATAGTGAATTCAAAATCTCTTAACAGAGTTGGTTTAACAGCCATTCAATAAATCCTCTAACAAGGTGACAATTCAGTTGAATTGTTCTAAAGACCTCTAGCAAGGCCACTCCTAACAGGGTGATTAAATCCTTTAACAGGGTCACACCTAACAGTGTGTTTTTGTAACCTTTAACAGGGTTGGCTCCTAATAGGACTCACTTCAGAAGAGTGAAAAACAGTATCTAGTTACATTGGTGGTTTTTCCCATATTGGGTTTCCACGTTAAAACTGGTGTCTCTTGTGTTCTTAATTGCTGAATTGCTTTGTGCATGATAACATATGAGTTCTTAATATTTATCATTTGCTGCATTATCAAGTTTCAACATTTTATATTAATCAGATCAAGGGTATATTCAGACATCTTAGGGACTGTGGAAAATTTTGTATTAACTGATTCACCCCCTCCCCCTCTCAGTTACTCTATTTTCATTTCCAAAAATTGGTATCAGAGCTTTTGGTGCTTGCAATAAAAGATTTCAAGGATCTAAGCCAAAGATCAAGATGTCTTACAAAAGAGAAAATCCAAAACTCAACAGAGATAACTTCTCCGCATGGCAAGGATTGATGAGACTTCATCTGGCTACTGTTGGTGATATTGGACTAAAATACCTTGAAGAAAAATATGAAGAACCTCCTGGCACATTGTCTGTCAATGACATTGCTGAAAAGAAGACTCACAACAATATGATGATAGACATAGCATCCGCTCTCAGTTATGAAGAATTTGATGACATTAAGGACTGCAAAACTGCCTTTGAGATGTGGAACAAGCTAAAAGAGATCTATGAAGGAGATGATAATGTGAGAAGAGCAAAAGCAGAAAGTCTAAGAGGACAATTTGATTAAATGAGGATGAGAGAGGACGAAAACATTGCAAAGTATGTTGAAAGAGTTAAAGCATGTGTGAGTGCAATTAGAGCATCTGGAGGTGATATCAAAGGAGAAACAATTATAAGCAAAGTTCTCAGAACCTTGCTTCCCGTTTATGCAATCAAAGTTTCTGCAATTCAGGAAAGAAGGTGTGAAGCAAATCATCAGATAAATCTTGAGGCCATAGGTCGAAGACTAACTGCATTTGAACTAGATAACTTTGACAACTATGTTCCAGCCTCCAAGAACATTGAATCAACATTTCAAGCCAAGCTCTCACTCAAGGAGAAAAAAAAAAAGGAGAAGGAATCTCAGTCAGAAAATGAAAATGAATCAAGCCAAAGTTCAGACAGTGACCTCGAAGTGATTGAAGCTCTACTAGCAACGAAATATTCTAGAGGCAGAGGAAAATACAAAGGTAAAGTTCCTCTAATCTGTTTTTCTTGTGAAGAAATTGGTCATATTGCAGCAAGGTGTCCAAACAAGCAAAACAATGATGAAAAGAAAGATTACAAATGGAATGGCAAGAAAGACTTCAAATCATCCAAGAACAAAGGTAAGAAATCATGCTTTATGGCTGAAAATTCTAAAGATTCTGATAATAGTGAGGATGAAATTGTTTATATTGCCGTTAAAGATGATTCTGACAATGATGAGGAAGATAAAATGGCACTTGTTTCTCATATAAGTAAGAATGATACATGGATTATAGACAGTGGTTGCTCACATCATATGACTGGTGATAAAACTAAGTTTGATCAGTTTGAAGACTATGATGGTGGCAGTGTAAGGTTTGGTAATAATGAACCTCGTTTCATAAAAGGAAGAGGAAGAATCTGTCTAACCAAAGAACTTGTATGTAATAATGCCTATTGGGTTGAAAGTCTTAAACATAATTTGCTAAGTGTGGCACAGTTACTCAATACTGGATTCAAGGTGGAATTCATGCATGGAAAGGCAAGACTGTTGAATGAGCAAGGAAAGCTGATAGGATCTGGCACCCAAACTAAAGGTAACTTGTTCTAGCTAGAACTTGGTGAATGCTCATGTTTTATTGCTCAAATTGAAGAAAGTTGGTTATGGCATAAAAGGTTGTGTCATGTCAATTTTGATAATCTGGTTAAAATAAGCAAATTCAAGAAAGTAAGAGGCATTCTTAACATTAAGAAACTTGAGGTTGGTCTATGCAAGAATTGTCAGATTGGTAAAATGGGAAAGACTAGTTGTAAAGGTAAGAACTATCAGTCTGAAGATATATTAGAAATTGTGCATACTGATTTATGTGGACCCATTGGAATAGAAAGCTGTACTGGAAAAAAGTTTTTCATTCTTTTTGTTGATGATTACTCAAGAATGATGATTGTCATGCATCTAAGGAATAAATCAGAAGCATTTGAGAAGTTCAAATGATATTTGGCAACAGTAGAAAAAGAAACAGGAAAAAGACTAAAATGCTTAAAGTCAAATAGAGGTGGTGAATTCATCTCACATGAATTCAACAACTTCTGCATTGAAAAAGGTATTAAAAGACAGGGCTCAGCACCAGGAACTCCTGAAAAAAATGGAATAGCTGAAAGAAAAAACAGATCCATCATGGATTGTGCAAGAACCCTGATGATAGAAAAGAACATTGCTATCAAATACTGGAAGGAAGCCATCAGCACTGCAGTTCATACCTTAAACCGAGTACAGTTGAAGGACTCATTCAAAACTCCCTATGAATTATGATATGGCTACAAACCCAATGTAAGTTATCTGAAAGTATTTGGAAGCAAATGTTATATTTTGAAAGAATCTAGAAAAGGAAAATTTGATGTAAAAGGTGATGAAGGAATATTTTTAGGATATTCTTGCAAAAGCAAAGCATATAGATGTTTAAATCTATCCACTCACAAAGTCATAGAAAGTGCACATGTGAAAGTTGATGAGTTTGCAGACAAATCTGAAGAAGAAAGCAAAAAGGTACCTGAAGATTACAGAAGATTTGTTTACATTGAACCAGATACTATACCAAGCATACCGTTCACTCAAGAATTCTCAACTCCCGAGTCATCAGTAACCGAGTTGCAAAAAGTTCAAACCGAGCCACAACAACATTCAGACATTACCGAGCAAGTGTCTACCGAGTCTGAAGCGCCCGAGCCAATTCTTACCGAGCCAGAACAGCCAGAACATGAAATTGAAGCACAAGGAGATAGCAATGAAACTCATTCAAGAGGCAAAGAACCTGTATTAGCTAAATATGTTAGAAGACATCATGCATCAGATCAGATCATTGGAGACAAATCTGAAGGAACCTTGACAAGAAGCAAGCTGAAAAATACTTGTTTACTTGCTGATTTTGAACCTAGAAGCATTAAAGATGCATTGGCAAATGATAGTTGGATTGAGGCAATGAACGAGGAAATAGAACAGATAGAGAAGAACAAGACATGGACTCTTGTACCCAAGCCTAAAAATAAGAATGTAATTGGAACCAAGTGGGTATTCAGAAACAAGTTGACTGAAGATGGTAAGGTATCCAGAAACAAAGATAGATTGGTATGCAAAGGATACTCTCAAGAAGAAGGCATAGGTAATGGAGAAACCTTTGCTCCTGTTGCAAGATTGGAAGGAGTCAGAACCTTACTTGCATATGCTGCTCACAAAGGATTCAAAGTTTATCAGATGGATGTCAAGTCAGCATTCCTCAATGGAATACTGGATGAAGAGGTTTACATTGAACAACCTGAAGGTTTTGTTTATCCAGATAAAAAGAACATGGTCTGCAAATTACACAAGGCACTGTATGGTTTGAAACAAGCCCCTAGAGCATGGGCATGATGATCTTTGCAAAGAATTTTCAGAACAAATGAACAAGGAATTTGAAATGTCTATGTTTGGTGAAATAAAATTCTTTGTTGGTCTTCAAATTCAACAAAATAAGAATGGCATCTACATCACTCAATCAAAATACATCAAGGAGATATTGAAAAAGTTTGGTATGGAGGACTGTAAACCTGTTGGAACTCCTATGTGTACTGGATTGAAACTCACCAAAGATGATGAATCCAAAGAGGTAGATCAAACATTGTATAGATCTATGATTGGAAAGTTGCAATACGTAGTTCATACCAGGCCAGATATTGCCCTTGCAGTATGTATTGTTGCAAGATTTTCAGCAAAGCCAAGAGAAACTCTCCTGATGGCAATCAAAAGAATAATGAGATATTTGAAAGGAACTGAAGATTATGGCTTATGGTACAAATTTGGAAGTAATTTGGATTTGAAAGTGTTTACTAATGCTGATTGGGCAGAAAACCTTGATGACAGAAAAAGCACAAGTGGAGGAGCATTCTTTCTTGGAAAAAGATTGGTTTCTTGGACAAGCAAAAAGCAGAATTGTACATCCCAATCTACAGCAGAGACAGAGTATGTTGCTGCAGCAGTAAACTGTTCAAATTTTGTTTGGTTTAAGCAGTTATTGCAAGGAATGAAGATGGAAATCAAAGAACCAGTTGTCATGTTCTGTGACAATACTAGTGCAATCAACATATCTAAGAATCCAGTGATGCATTCCAAGACCAAGCATATTGCAATAAAATATCATTTTGTCAGAGAATTGGTGCAAGACAAGGAGATCAGATTGGAATATGTCCATACCTTTACCTAAGGATGCATTTTTGTATCTCAGAGGTAAGTTAGGGGTCATTCCCCTATTTGAAGTCCACTAAAAGTAAGTTCTAGTGATGCATCAACGCATACAAGATTGAAGATCTATCTATTGATGCAGTTTAATCAGAAATCATTGCATATGAATCAGTACTAAAGGTACATTACAATTCACTTAACTTCTGTTGTCTTTGGCATGTGTTGTCAAAGAGGGAGAGATTTACTGTCATATCCTTCTGAAATTTGTGAGATTTGAAAAGTTTTCCATGAAGTCCCTTAACAGAGGGAGATTATTGAAGGAGGGAGAAGTCTGTTATCTTGTTGGACTTGTTTTCAAAATTTCATTCTGTTATGACATGTTGTGTTGCCATCAATGCCAAAGAGGGAGATTGTTGGATAATGTTGTCCTTGATGTCACACAAATGTCATATCAGTAAGTACTTATGCAATTGTTTGTTGAAGATGCGATTCAATGCATGATTGGAATACAGTAGGTGCATTTGTTAATCCAAACAGCATGACCAAGAAATTATAATGCCTACAGTGACAACGAAAGGCCGTTTTTTCCATGTCTTCCTCCCTCATGCAGATCTGATGGTATCAAGAACGGAGATGTAATTTCGAAAAATAGATTGCGCCATGTAATTCATCTAGCAACTCATCTATCCTTGGAATGGGTTATCTATTCTTTATTTGTTTTTGTTCAACGCACGATAGTCCACACACATGCACATTGTTCTGTCTTTCTTTTTGACCAATGCCTCTGATGATGCGAAGGGGCTAGAATTGGGAAGGATCCATCCTTTCTTTAGCAGTTCCTGAATAGTCTTTTCGATCTCATCTTTGAATTTCTTGGGATGGCAGTAGGGTGTGGTTATGATCGGCTTGGCTCCAACTTCCAACTCGATAGTATGTTCAAACCCTGGATGAGGCGGTATGCTAGGAGGAATGTCAATGAAAACTTTATCATGTTCACTCAAAAAATTTTGTAGATCATCATTGTGGGGAGGTGTCCGTTTCCCTTTTATAGGTTTCACCGAGACAAAACAATGTGCAACCCAAGCAACGTCATCACACCGAAAAATTGCCTCTATCCAATATGCAGAAACTTTCTTCGGACCTTCATTTGCCATTTCGCGGATAACAACCTTCTTTACATCGACAACACAAGTGAAGTCCATCCGTTTGAAGCTTTGAGTGTATTCATCAAGTGTCTCCATCCACTGTATGCCTAGAATAACCTCCATATCATCAAGGTCCACTATGAAGAAATCCTTAGTCACTGTGTGATTCGCCATTGTGATACTTAGCTGAGGAACAAGGTGTGTGCAGGGCAGGAGAGTCCCTCCAGCAACCTTGACCTGAAATCTTGCGTGCGTCTCTGTAGGTAGACCTCTTCGTTTCACCAGATAGGAGTTTATGAAGTTTATAGTAGCTCTGCTATCGAGTATCATCATAACCCTTCGTTCTTGAAGGGTTCTCCGTACATGAAACACTATGCACCTCGGGCTACCGGCTAGGCCAATAGTTCCTCCGCACCATACCAATGTTGCAATTCTTTCCGTATGGATCAAAGTAACCATTTTGGTGTCCTCGTGGGGTTGGCTATCTTACGTGGGTATATCTTCCTGTTCGTCCTCATCATCAGAAACGACCTCAACGTAGTAGATCTTTCCTTTCTCGAGGCATCTGTGTCCAGGTTTCCATGGTCCTTTGCAGTTGAAACATATTTTCTTCCTTCAGAGCTCTTGTCTTGTAGCTTCGTCCAACGATGGCTTCCTCGGTGCAGGTTTATTATCTTTGTCCCTTGGAAACATTGACGGTTTGGAATGCAAGTAAGCCCAAGAGACAGATGCTAACGATGATGCCATACTCCATGCTTTGACAGGGTGGTAGGATTGGACCCTTTTACCTAACCCTTCAGTGGTTCTGTTAGCTCGTCCATGAAGAGCATTATCCATCTTCTTTCAGAAATGTTTGTGACCAAAACAAAGAGTTTATCAAATTCCGCAATGTATTGGTCAACCGATCCAGTTTGCCTTAGTTGTGTCAAATATTTGAAATTGAGTTCCAGATCTTTATAATCAAATCGATCTATCAATCTCTCATTGAATTCCGCATAGGTATTTATTTGATCATGCCCCAGTGTGATGGTGTTGTGATGCCACCATTCATGCGCAACTCCCTGCAAGTGTAATGCCGCAAATTTAATTGCTTCCTCTTCTAGCATAGGATTCAACTGGAAGTAAGTATCGACCTTCATCACCCACGGTTGCGCAGATATGGATCCGGCTCCGTCAAATGGAGACAAATTTACTTTACTCAACTTCCTCTTGAGATCATTGTTAAAATATCCTCGGTTTCTACCTCTGGCATATCTCATTCTTAGATCTGCGTAGTCTTTGTAAGATATATGGTCCTGAAAATTCGCATTCGTCCATTCGTCTCTCAGTTGTTCTTGAACCTCCTCAAAAGTTGGTTGCTTCCATCCTTGTGGTGCTTCCGTTTGTGGGGGAAAGGGCGGCATGGAAGGTTGTGAACGTGCAGGATGAGGGTTTGTTGTACCCAATGTAGAGTCCGCCCTGTGACTATTTTGTTCACTGGATACTTTATTGCTTGCCAATTTCTTGAGAGTTTCTTCCATGAGTTGATGAGTATCATTGATCTGTGCCTGGTTCCTCGCAAGCTCTCTTAGCAGTGCCATGAGTTTGATCACTGTGGGTTTTGGTTCTGCTGCCATTCAATCAACCGACTGGGTTCTCTTTCTCTTCCGGGTATAAACTCTCATTCACTGTTCACGGGCTTGCAGGATCAAAGCTCTGATACCACTGTAATGTTTCATTCTTGCAACTACTTTCAAACAATCCTTTCTCTTGCACAATGTCAGTTAGATGGAACAAGTATAGTGTTCTGGAGGGTAGTATGTCTAGGTGATTTGACCAAAGTACGGGCAAAATGGGAGGCCGAACGATATAGTGTTAAGCTATAGGTTTGTCGTACGGTGAGGGTGTGGTGAACTACTTTGGTTGTACGGTGACCAAGGAGGCCGTACGTTGTGAGGGCTGTAAGTGCCGTACAATATATGATGACCAGCGAGCAACCATATTGGTGGTTGTACAGTGTGGAATCAAGCAACAGTATGGTGTGGTGACCAATATTGGCCGTATGGTAGCATGAAGGTGAAGGCCAAATGGCCGTACGGTGATGGAATGAGGGAGTTGGGAAGTTGGGCGTACAGTAGGCAATGTAGTCACATGGAAAGATGGACTTCATATTAGGAGAAGTGGATGGTGTACGGGTAGAGAGGTAGTGCTCAGACATACAATAACACAGAGACCCGAATTGATAAGATAGAATAAAAATTGGAGATTAGAACACAAAACCCTTCAATTAGATTTGCCAAAAGATGGTGCTCCAATTTGCCAGATCCGAGCGAAGTATTACAGGCGACGGAATAGGGTGAGGATTGAATCTCACCAAAACCGGAAATAGCCAAGTAGGGAAGGTCTTCCACTTCCGTAATGGTGAACAACAGAGAATTCCAACAGGAATTCACAACACAAAGAAAATAATCCAAATTGCATACCTAATAACTACTTACAAGCCGTGCTTAAATACCCGTCGGGGAAAATTGTCCGAGGGTGTACAAGATAGCCGATGGCAATAGAAACTACAAAAACAAAATAAAAATGGGTCGGAGATATATTAAATCAACCGGCCCTATTACAATAGCTTAATTAAAATTTATTTTATAATGGGAACATCACACAATCAAGATCCTCTCACAAGTAAGTTTTTTTGGCTTTTTGTTTACCACTTGTATTTTACAATTTAGTGTATAACATTCTTTAATTTGTTTTTCATTTGAATGTTTGATTTTGTGAAAATCATCCAAGTCGCAGGTTCTTCTTCTGCTGAACAGAATCAGTGTACATACTCCTATATCTATTTAATGAAGCGCAATTGATTGTGCTCAAAGAAAGCTGAGGAATTTGTTTACATTCATACCAACTTGTGTTATCTGTAATGTAAGGAGGATGAATACAAGGAAGGGTTAGCCAAGCTTTGGGATGTAGCCTTTGAATGTGCAAACTTGGATGCAACATTTTAGGATCTTACTACAATTGTCGGTGATGATGATAGCATCATGGCACATGGTGCATATAGCACACATGGAACAGTTTTTGGTTTGAATGATCTTGAACTTGTAGCTGTTGGAGATGATGAGAATGTGGATTTGCTTAAGAATACTTATGATCTGGATTCAGATTAGTTAATCTTGAGTCTTGAGTCTTGATTGATTAACATTGAATCATAAAGTAAGTTTAATTAGTTATTGAACTTATTTCAATTTGTATTTGTGTGCTTGTGAATTTTGTAGTTGAACTATAATTATCTTGAATCTTGATCAATGGTAAAGTAGCATACTATCAAATGATTTTTTTATATATTTCTTACAGTTCTTGGCATATATATGATGATAGAATTGTCATTGATGTCAAAGAGCTTCACTACCAAGGATAAGATTGTTAGTACAACTATCATCAATGTCAAAGGTATGAATGTGAAATGACAAGAAAGATAAGCTATGATATTTGACAAGTTTCAGGGCAGCTGTTAATATCGTGCAATACCTTGCTTGGATCGCCTGAACAACAATATTATTAATGATAGTATAATATGAAAAAGCAGCGAGATATTCCTAAATAAAGCCTAACAATCTTGAGAATATTATCAAAAGTTTACAGCAGAAATTTCTCCAAGAAATGGATAAAATGAAGGACGACAGCCCCTGCACTGTAAAATTTTCTGCATTCACTATATGTTTTCAGTGATATATGCTTAACGGTGTTCATATCCATTTGTGACTATTTTAGAAGACACAAGCAATAAAGTCTACAGATGCTACCACACCAATTAAAAGATTATAAATTTAAGAAATATCAATTTTATGAGAACAAATGCTAAAGTTGGATGGTGTATAGGAAGCTGCATTAATATCTATGATGGTCTATATGAAGCAGTGATAGGAAACAAGGAGAAATCTCAAATCAGTTATGACATTGAACAGCATTGAATGGTTGAGGGAAAACAAGAGTTTGAATGGAGACTTTAGTGTGATAATATCTGAAGCCAGATTCAAAGCTTTTAGTTAATATACATCTACAGGAAACAACAAACTTCTGAAGTCAACGAGTTGGGAGTTTTAAACGTTAGTTTATAGTGAAGATGCCAATAAAGACAAAATGGAGTTAGAAAGTAGCACGATTGATGGAAGATTGACAAGAATAATATATGGGCATTAAAAATATATGAACAGACGCAAAATAATAATATATAGTGGTATTTACGGGAGTAGTTGTTAACACAGGAAATGAAAGATAGCGAAGATGTTGATTTAACTAGGACATCAGTGACTTCTGAAAGAACTGCTCATTGACACCAGTTTGTATAAGCATCACTGAAAATGAACAGCCATTAAAATAAAAGGAATATGTATAGAGTTGTTTTTACATAGTGGTGGCCTGTATATCCCTCTTAGTCGGAGAGAGAAAATAAAGATAAGACAAAAAAAGGGCAATATAATATTCATCATGTCTTATAAAAGATGAAGCAGTAGTCTCAGTCACCGGTCAATTTATAGCACTGCAGTCAACAAATAAAATATTCAGGCAGCGATCAATCTTTTTTTTTCTGTGCAGCATATAAAGGCAAAAATTCAATAGCACATGATGACAAAAGTTGAATAAGAGAAAGTTTGTCTTATATACAAAAATAAATAACAACGATTGAAACAATAGTCAGTATAATATAAAAACAGAGGTATTGGGCCCTTAGAAAATTATTTGTTAAAACACTGAGAAGGTTGGTGCTACTAAAGACAAATAATAATAATAAATCTCTAACTAATATTGTTCTAAGCAACTCATTAAAATGGAAAGGCCACGTCATTGGATGGATATGACCATTCAATTAAAGAGGTGTGCTTGTTGAAATAAAAGGATATAAATATATATATGTTGAAGTAAATTTTTAAGATATAAAGTGCAAGAAGAAGAGTGTAAAGCAGATCGGTGCAACACAGTAAATGAGATCTATTTAAGGGTGAAGAAACATGTAGAAGTACTGAATATAAAACTAAATATGCAGATTTATTATCTGAAATATATTAATTTGAGAAAGTGTAATTGAAGTATTTGAGAAAGGAAAGAATATAGCAGACTAAAAGAAGTATGCACTAGCAGAGTTATGGGACAACTGTTTTAAGAGGCTAAGAATGTATCCATAATCAGTTGAAGCAAGCAACTTAGTCAAGGTGAAAAATCAGTTTGTCTGCAGTGGGTTGGTGCTGACGAAGAATGCAGTTTGGGTTGGTGCTTCCAGTAGGTCCGAGCCTGCAAAGTGTGGGAGTTGGAGCTTCTAGTGAGTTGGTGCTCATAAACATAAAGATTGGAGCCTACAAATCATTGTAAAAGAACTAGCTTATATACTATTACAATAATAGATAAGACGTCTATTATTAGTTAATGGTTATCTTGTAAATATCTTTAGCTTTAGTTTGCTTTCGTTTTTTGCTTTCTCTGGAATAGAATGTTTCTATTCTTTACGATCGTTTCCTAAGGAAACATCGTCTCTTCCTTTTGTATAAATTGACATTTCGGTCTCTGTTATTAATAAGCAAGTATTTACCAATTACCTTGTAATATGGTATCAGAGCTAAATACTTAAATTTTTTCGGAAAAATTTATAATTTCTTCTTGAAATTATTTGTTTAAATTTTTCCAAAATTATTTCAGCTAATTTCTCCAAAACCCACCTAGGGTTTTACTGCTTGGAGAAATTTCCGAATTACGAGTCTGCAAATCGCGTGGAAATCGTGGCCATTTTTTGAAGACTCGCGTTTTTGGGGTGAAAATCTGCATGTTTCTGTATAAAATCTTCATGCTCTTAGCCGTCTCAGTCTGTCATCGTGCTCTAGGAAGCAGATTCGACCATTTTTCATCAAGAAATCTGAAGTTTTTTCAAGCTTTTTTCAGCTAGGGCCTTTTTTTTCGAAACCCTAATTTTTGGGGTCAATTTTTTTTTTTTGTTTGCAGATTCTTGGTGGGTTTTTCGAGAGCTCAACTGGGTTGTCATCTGTTTTTTTTGGGTGCCTCGATTTTTGTGCCTCGATTTTCGAGCCAGCGGATTCAAAAAACGACAGCAGATTCCTTCTGGGTTTTTCGAGCTCTCTTTTGGGTCATTCTCTGATTCTTCTGGGTCTTCCGTATTTTTGCCTCGAAGAACGTGCCTTCACAGATTTTCACAGTTTTTCATTGAAAAACGTGCCATGGCATCTCTGACAAATATTCTGCTCGAGCATAATTCCAAATTCAATGGTCACAATTATGGAACCTGGAAGCAACGCATCATTGCAATCTTCGAATATCGAAACACTGATCAACTTGTTCTAGGTGTTACGCAGCGTCCGACTTCTCCGGGTCTTGATCAAGATACATGGGATCTGAATAATCGAGAGGTAGTAATGCTTCTCAAACTATCCGTAGCTGATGACCAGCTTTCTCAGATTCCATCCGGCAAGACAGCGGCCGAAATCTGGACACATCTAAAAGGTCTTCATGAGACTTCCGACAAGAGCAGAGCCTTCTTTCTGAAAAACACTCTGTTTTCTATTGTCATGGATGAGCGCACCTCGCTCCAGGCACACCTGAATCGGATTCAGGAAATCCGTGATCAGTTACTTGCCATCGGTCGCAAGATGGAGGAAGAGGATATTGTGGTAATCACTCTTCGGAGTTTACCAAATTCCTATGAGCATTTTATCGAGACTCTCAACATCACATCTACTGGTGTTGATCTAAAGTTCACTGATCTTTGCACCCTGCTACTTCAGCAAGATCGGTGGAAACAACAGTTCGGTAGCAGCTCCAGTTCCACCTCCACTGAGCAAGCCTTTGCTGCGAAATCCTTTCAGAAGGATAAGGGCAAGTTTCAGCAACCATCTCAGCAGAAGTCTTCTGCTCCAGCATCCGATGGTACAAAAAAGAAGAACATTCAATGCAACTATTGCCACAAGTATGGCCACATGAAGGTTGCATGTCGGAAACGCTTAGCTGCCCAGTCTAAGCAATCAGGTTCGCAACCCAAAGCGAACAGTGTAGAGCACACTGAGCAGGTGGAATCTGCCTTTTATGCCTTCATGGCTAAAAGACCCGCAGATCATATACAGTCATTTGCCTGGTACATTGATTCAGGTGCCTCTCGACATTTCACTCACCGCAGAGACTGGTTTATTGACTACCAGCCTTATTTAGATTCTGTTATCTTTGGTGGTGGAGAAGAGTACACGGTTGTTGGTAAAGGCAACATTCAAATTCAGTCTTTTGGGAGGAAGCTCATATTCCTTGATGTGTACTACGTTCCAGGGATGGAACTAAATCTACTCTCGGTCAGTCAGTTGCTGCGACATTCTCCACACTTGGCAGTCACCTTCAGTTCACATCAGTGCACCATCACTGATTGGGCGACTAAGTCTACTGTTGCAGTTGGTCTTGAGGATCATGGTCTTTTCAGACTTACTGATTCTGGTGATTCTCAGGACTTAGCTATGGCTGCTCGGCGATCTTCCATCAGCACACTTTGGCATCAACGATATGGGCACTTAAATGTGCATTATCTCTCACAACTTGCTCGGGATGAGCTTGTTCTTGGTTTGCCAGAGATTCAAACCCAACACCTTGGAGTTTGTGACGCATGTCAGGCTGGGAAGCAACATCGCACACCTTTCCCCAGTGGCGATTCTTGGCGAGCTTCTCAAGTACTTCAGCTTGTTCATGCTGATATCTGCGGCCCTATGGCCACTCCTTCTGTTCATGGATACAGGTATTTTCTGTTGTTTGTAGATGATTTCAGTAGAAAAATGTGGGTGTATTTCCTTAAAAAGAAATCCGATGCATTTATTGTATTTCAGAAGTTTAAACCCTTAGTTGAAAAAGAGTCTGGGAAATCTATTATTACTCTTAGATCAGACAATGGGGGGGAATTTTGTTCTAATGTTTTCTCCAGCTTCTTGGATACACATGGCATCCAACACCAGTTCACCACACCCCACACGCCACAACAGAACAATGTAGTTGAACGTCGGAACAGGACAATCACCGAGATGGCTCTTTCCATGCTCGAACACAGACATGTTCCGAAGCGTTTTTGGGCAGAAGCAGTTAACATGCAGTTTATCTGTTGAACCGGTCACTCACAGTGGCGGTCAAAGGTAAAACTCCGGAAGAGGCCTGGTCAGGTCGCAAGCCCAGAATCAGTCACCTGAAGGTTTTTGGCTCTCTTGCTTTTGTTTGGATCCCTGATGCTTCACGCACCAAGTTGGATGCCAAGAGTCAGAAACTGATGCTTGCTGGATATAGCAGTCTTCACAAAGCCTACCGCCTTATTGATGTTGAGACATCTCGTCTCATATACAGCCGCGATGTAGTCTTTGATGAGCAGCGAGGACCATTCATGCCTGTTTCTCCTGTTCCTAATCCAGCAGACCAGCCTATGCAGGTTCATGATTTGGGAGTTCGGCTTCCATTAGGTCCACCTGATGGGAGGGCTCCAGTAGCTCCTACAGCTCCAGTCCTGCCAGTGATACCTGTACAGCCACCTCCGGCTTCTCCTGCAGGATCACCTCGTTTTGAAGATGCTTCACCTGAGTTTGATCCAGATTCTTCTGATCAAGGTCCTGCTGATCAAGCATCTCCTAGTACTATTGTTGGTCATTCTCCTCTCCGGCCTAAGTGGTGGGCTAAGACACTTGCTGATCTTCATGATGATGAGCTCATTGATGGGAGAACTACTCGAAAAAAGAGCAAAACTATAGATTCTGTTAACTTTGCTCTTATGGCCAACATTCACAGTGTGTTTGAACCTCAAACATATTCCGAGGCTAAAGGAATTCCAGAGTGGGAACAGGCCATGCAATCTGAACACCAGAGCCTGCTGAAGAACAACACTTGGGTCCTTTCTGATCTTCCCCCAGGGAAGAAACCCATTAGCTGCAAATGGGTCTACAAAATCAAATACAAATCAGATGGTACTTTGGATAAGTACAAAGCTCGTTTAGTGGCAAAGGGCTTTTCTCAGCGTCAGGGCATTGATTATGAGGAGACCTTTGCTCCTACTGCAAAGATGAGCACCATCAGATTAGTCCTAGCCATGGCAGCACAGTTTGGCTGGAAGGTCCATCAGATGGACGTAAAGAGTGCTTTCCTGAATGGTTATCTCCATGAAGAGGTCTACATGACGCAGCCTCCTGGTTTCAAGGTTGCTGGTAAAAACCATCAGGTTCTCAGATTGGTAAAAGCTCTCTATGGTTTGAAGCAGGCCCCTCGGGCATGGTACATCAAGATTGATACGTACCTCAGTGATCAAGGCTTCAAGAGGAGTTCTTCAGACTCAAATCTGTACATCAAGACTACTGACAGTGACATGATCCTTCTGGTTATCTATGTGGATGATCTGATCATCACTGGCAGTTCGGCATCTTTTATTCAGGGAATCAAACAACACTTATGCCATTCTTTTGATATGACTGACCTTGGGCTCATGCATTATTGCTTAGGTGTTGAAGTTTGGCAACAGTCTTCTGGTATATTCATCTCTCAGTCCAAATATGCCAGAGCCTTGCAAGACAAATTCCGAATGCAGGATTGCAAACCTGCATCTACACCTATGGAGAAAGGTCTCAAGTTATCAGCCAAGTCTGATTCTCCTTCCGTTGATGATACTACGTATAGGCAACTAGTAGGCAGCCTCATCTACCTATCTGCTACTAGGCCTGATATCAGCTTCGCAGTCAGCTATATTTCACGCTTTATGATGGCTCCTAAGGCTGATCATTGGATGGCAGCAAAGCGTGTGCTTCGTTATGTGAAGGGCACTTCTGATTATGGACTTCTGTATTCTCGGAGTTCTAATCCTAAACTCAGTGGGTTCATAGATTCAGATTGGGTAGGCTCTGTTGATGATAAAAAGTCAACATCTGGATATGTGTTCAGTTTGGGATCCGGTGCAGTCACATGGACCAGCAAGAAGCAGCAGGCAGTTTCTCTCTCTTCTACAGAGGCTGAATATAGAGGGACTGTTAAGGCAGGATGTGAAGCTGTCTGGCTTCGTCGGATGCTTGGGGATATGCAGATGTCACCAACAGGACCGACTACTCTGTTTGTTGATAACGAAGGCGTTATCAAGTTAGCACGGAATCCAGTCTTCCATGAACAAACCAAGCATGTGGATGTTCATTGTCATTACATATGACAGCTGGTTGAAGACGGGACTATAGATCTGCAGTATCATCCTACCTCAGATCAGACTGCAGACATTCTCACCAAGCCTCTTGGTCTTGATAAGTTTGTCAAATTTAGAGGACAGCTTGGTGTGTTAGATAGATTAACCATTAAGGGAGGGTATTACAATAATAGATAAGACGTCTATTATTAGTTAATGTTTATCTTGTAAATATCTTTAGCTTTAGTTTGCTTTCGTTTTTTGCTTTCTCTGGAATAGAATGTTTCTATTCTTTATGATCGTTTCCTAAGGAAACATCGTCTCTTCCTTTTGTATAAATTGACCTTTCGGTCTCTGTTATTAATAAGCAAGTATTTACCAATTACCTTGTAATATATACAACATTTATTTGCGGTGGTTTTCTCCCGCATTGGGTTTCCACATAAATCTGTGTCTTTGTGTTCATGTGCATAATTGTTGATTTCAAAATTTAAAGTTATTAAAGAAATTGTTTGGATAAAAGTTTTAAATTGACAAAGATGTTATTATACTGATTCACCCCCCCTTCAGTATAACCGAGTGCTCTTCAATTGGTATCAGAGAGGGTTCCTTCTATAAAGTGTAACAATTTGAAGGTAAATCGTTCAAGCACACATGGGAAAAAAAGAAAGAAAAAGAGAAAAGGAAATTCGAAGAAGACTATTAATAACAATGCATTGATTACTGGAGATAAAGTAATCAATAATGAACTCTTTGAAAAAGGAGGTGACTCTATATGCAGTGATGATTGTATTGATATTATATAATCAAATGCTTGTAATAATATGGAAGCTAACATATGTGATAAAGTGTCACTTGGAAAACACATGGAAATAGAAAATGATATTGTGAATGATGGAAAAGAAATGATAGAAGAAGATAATGAATCCGATACTAAAGAAGTCCTAGATGATGGAAAACATAAAGGCGTATCTACAATATATACAAAAGATGAAGAAGAGGCCTACAACGAGGAAGAGGTTGTTGATGTCATGGAGGAACTTCATTATGCTTACAAAGAAAACAAAAAGCTTAAGAAAAAGAATGCAAAACAAAAATCACAAATTCAAGAACTATATGAAGCCCAAAAATAGTCAAGTAAAGTAATTGAAATTTTGAAAAAGCAATTAGATAAGATAAGATAAGATAATATAATGATATTAATGTCTAACAAAAGACCAAAAGGAGGTCTATGGGACTGTAAGATTACAAGAGTAAGGTTGACACCAGCAGGAACACGCAAAGGTGTCCGTAAAATAAATGACAGAACCAAAACAACAACAAAAAAAGAGAGACAGAGAGAACGCCAAGAGAGACTAGGAGTCTTTCTTAGGCGAAAAAAAATCAGTCACTGAATGATATGCATGTCGATGTGTAGAGGCACTGTACTGTCTCTGGCCACTCGCAGAGGAGTGTCGATGCAAATAACTGGAACGGATTTTGACATATCTGGAAAGCTCGGTAGATCTAGTGGAGCTAGAAGGCCTTTTCACACCACGCAAAGGAGATAATGGTGTAAAGAAGGCAGTAATGAGCTGAGTAGATGAGTGTCGGTGTGGAAGCAGTGATTGGATCGTGCTATCATGGAGCATAGTGGCCTCAGAAAGATAAAGTGCAAGACATGCTGATCATAGTAGCTGAAAAAGTCATAGAGAGAGAAACACTCCCGGAACAGACAAAAAAATCTCCTTCTGATCTTGTAATATATAGGGCATCGAAAAAGGAAGTGAGTCTTAGTCTCCACCAAATCCGCTCCCCACTATCAATATGATGATCAGTGTGAGCCTGAAGACGGTGAGAGCCAACTCTGAAAGAACCTAACGAGATGCATAGGGCGTGAGACCATCGCCAGGAAAGGTAGCTAGGACGGACAATAATCCAACAAGAAATCTCCAAAAAGTGCTCTGTGTAAAAGGACATCTGTTGGCGTAACCTGCTAGAAGGGTTAACCCAGGTAGTGGCAATGTAACATCTATAGATGTCAAGTCGAACATGCTCATTCAACTCCTGCCGGGAGAGGAGAAGATGAGCTGGGGCATCCAATGAGAACTGAAAAGGGGGGAGACGATCAATGTCAATCCCAATTGAACCCAACAAAGAAGAGGCCTGTGCATACCAACAACGTGCGCGAGAACCAAACTCAACACTCATAGTAGAAACAAACGAACAATGAACTAAATAGGAGTATCGGTCACGATCACCAACATTATGCACAAAACCACTAAGGCGATGGAGGAACCAAACCAAATAAAAAATGGCCGCGAGACTGAAAGGATGAGCACCAAACTTAGCAAAAATGACACTATGAGGAGTGAACCTGTGACATCTGATGATGCGCCTTAAGAACAAAGTCTGAACTGGCTGTATCGAGGTTCAATTTGAGCTAAGAAGAGAAGGGTCCCAAATCACAGACCCATAAAGAATAGTCAGCCGTAGAAGAGAGTCCAAGAGAGATAACTTGGATCAGGTATCCTGGAAGTGATGTCTGAAACACTGTTTCTCAAGAAAAACAAGAGAACCCAAACCCTTATTAACTCTAGGTTGAATAGCTGGGCTCATACTGAAATGTGGACCAAAAAACATAACCCTCAGATATGTGTAGGATGAAGTGATCTCAATCTCTTGACCTTGAAAAATGAAGTGAAGATGAGAAGTCTTTAAACAATTAAAGATCATGACCCGAGTCTTATCCAAGTTAACCACAAGCTCTCGCTGATCACAAAAGGAAGCCAAGCCATTAAGAAGTCTCTGTAACTTGTCTGGAGAGGAAGCAAGGAGAACAACATCATTTGCAAAAAGAAGGATGGAGATCAAAACCTGATGAAGATAAAATCCGTCGCTAGGGAGCGAAGAATTTAGGAGAAACTCCTCAAGCTCATCAATATATAACCCGAACAAAGTAGGGGAGAGAGGACATCCCTGCTTAACCCCAATGGTGCTATGGATCGAATCCGAGAAGCCCTCACAAATCCTGAATCTGCCGACCACAGTCTCATACAATCTCATAATAGTGGTACGCAACATCTCAGAAATACCAACCTCCCTAAGTCTCTCAAAAAGAGCCACCCTAGGAACAGAATCAAAAGCTTTGTGAAAGTCAACAAAGCAACAGTAGACCTTCTCTGATTTGTGTCTGGCCTCCTCAATAATAGCCCGTAGGGTGAAGATGTGATCCATAGTCTAATAATCTGCCCGGAAACCAGCTTGCCCTCTAGCCCTACAACCTTTCCTGTCTAGCTCCACAGATAGCATAGCATTAAGGGTTGTAGCATACAATTTGGCAAACGTGTGCCTAATGATGATGGTTCTGTAGTTCCTCGAACTAGAGATAGGTTCGGTCTTATAAATAGGATAAATCAGATGCCTGGACTAGGAGGTCAGAAACCCAATGTGATTCACTCTATTGAAAAGAATAGAGAGATGGGGGCCCAAAACTGAGGCACCAAAGATGCCAAACAATTGTAGAATGATACAAAGAGGAAGTTAAATTCAAAAGAAGTGGATTATGCCAAATTAGAGGATGAAGTCATCATGTTTGAAAGTGATTTAGAGAAATGACTATCAAACTGAGTACTAGTCTTAAGTTTGAAAAGAGATCTGAAATTTTGACTAATATCATTAATAGCCAAAGCCCATCTTCAAGCATAATGGGAGTAGGCTATGAAGGAGAGTCAAACACTTAGGATTGTTTATTCTAAGGCTTTGTCAAGGAAGGAAGTAGTATTGGTGATTCATCCACAATATTTAGAGTATTGAACTTTAAAAGGATTAAAGAAAGGATATAAAATGAGCTTCTATAGATATTGTTACTCATGTAACTATTTTGATCACAAGGCGAGAGAATGCAAAACAAAAATGAGATGTAATGTTCTAGATCGGTAGTGCTACAGTTGGGAGGTGTTGAAGGCCGTATAGTACTGGGCAGGTACACCAGAAGGTCATACGATGACAGAGTAGTTACAATAGGAAAGCCGTACGGTGATAGCTCACAGGAGGGCCATACAAGAATGACTATATGGTGTCAGGGTTATGTCCGTACAGTGATGGGAGAGGTTTACGACTACTATATGGTGATGGCTTCAGTGTCAGATGGGAGGGAAAATGATCGTACAATGGAGTAGGTGCAATACGGTAGAAGACCGTACGATGGAATAGCTAGGTAGTACGATTGTCTTGGGTGGCTGTAAGGTAGGCCTAAGGGGCCGTGCAAAATGGTGATGGGTAGGTGTATGGTGATGTTGCTATGCCATAGTGACGGATGGTGTGCGAACAGAAAGAGAATGCTAAGTTCTGTAACCAAAATACTTATAGGTACGAATTCATAAATTCAAACAAGTTTGAAGATTGAACACATGTAATCCTTCAACTAATATTTGCCAAAAGATGGTGCTCCGATTTGCCAGATCTGAGCGAAGTATCATAGGCGATGGAATAGGGTGAGGGTTGAATCCCACCGAAATCGGATACAAGCCAAATAGGGAAGATCTTTCACTTCCGAAATGGCGAACAACAGAGAATCCCAATATGAATTCGTCACAGTAGAAAGAAGTATAATCAAATCACATATCTAATGACTACCTAGTAGCTATGCTGAAATACCCATCAGGGACAACTTTCCGAGGGTGTACAAAGATAGTCTACGACAACACAAACTACGGAAACAAAAATAAAAATGGGTCCGAGCTATATTAAATCAATCGACCCAATTACAATAGCTTAATTAGAATTTATTTTATAACGGGAACATTAGAGTCCTCCCATTGTAAATTTTCCTTGTCCTCAAGCAAATGCAATGCCGGATGCTGTGGAATGTGCTTGCCCTTCCACGTTGTGTCGTCCAACGGCAAGTTTTTCCAACATACCAAATATTCCTTCATGGTCCAGTTCCGTAGGGTGTTCTCACGTACTTCGATGATCTCGGCTGGTTCCAATATGAGCTTTCCTTCCTCATTGAGCGGTGGTAGGTCTGCTGCTTCTAGAATCATTAGCAAGTTTGCACACTTTTCTTCTTCCTGATAATAATTATAGTAAAGGCTGCTTGATACGATTTTATGACAAACTATTGTTTCCTTCTTCTTACTAGAGGATCACTGTTCTTTATCTTGTCTTAATCTCTCTAATCTGGTGGAGCAGAATTTTTTTGCCATTTGACTTTTCTGTCTTCATTATTTTTCTATGCATGATACTGATCATGTTCCTATCTTACTAAGCATCGTCCGTTAATGGTAAACTAATATCTTTATACTACTTGACATCAATGTTGAAATCTAAGATAATTTCATCTTCATCACTGCTCTATATAAACGGCCGATCTGCTTGCTCAGGTGATTCAAGTAACCACAATAGTCTAGACATCAACATCTCTTGTAAACTTGCACATGAAGACATCAGTGAGGATTACTATCAATTTATTCACTATCTTACACATCTTTGAGACAATACGAAGTTTGTCTTTATGAATCTATAAAATTTATAAACACGTGATCTGATGTCCTTGACATAGATATTGTTTGATGACAATCATCAACTCTTGACATCAATGACAAATATTTCCAACTCTATTTCTGAAGAAAAATGCGATTCCTACAGCTGATTTCAAGCTTTCAAATTGATGAACGGAGGATGATGTTTACGTGCATATTCTACTTTGACAGAGTTTCAGAGTAAATGAAAAAAATTGCATATTGATATCTTAAATTAATTGCAAACATATTAAAAATGATATAGTTTTATCGCCATTAGTCAGATATGTGTACATGATCTCATAAGTGTGGTCCCTGCCTGCATGTCGAATATGACATATATAGGCAGGCCAATGTTGGCCGAGGACAGCAGCAATTGGTAATTGTCAATTAATCAACAAGTGTTGGAGACTAAGCGTAATTACATTCATTTTATTTTATTCCTTTTCTTTTTTATCGGTAAGAGACCAAACCGAAGATAAATTATTATTATGTGTTGTGATTAATTATTATTGTTGTTATGATTAAGCTCGAGTAGACTTGAACCCAAAACCTCCCAGATAAGAGGCTCACAATTTACCATTGTTCCGTCGGATCTTGCCTTATTTTATTCTTTCAACTTAGCAACTACAAATGCAAAACAATAAGTGAAATTCAACTTATGCAAAACAGATGGAAACTCTTCTTTTGTCTAAACTCATAGATATTGTTCCCAATTGTCCAGTACTCAATTTCTTCTACTTATGCAAAAAAGATGGAAATTCTTCTTTTGTCTAAAATTATAGATATTGATTCCAATTGTCCATTACTTGATTTCTTGCCATGTTAAACACTTTTTCTGATAAGATTTCAAGAAATGCATACTTTGTATGTCTTTCTAGGAAACTAGAAAGTGTATTGATCACATATCCTTTAGGGATATTGAGGTTTTTTCTTCATACAAGAAGATTTTAAGATATCAGACCTTAAAAATTCATGAAGTTTGGCTTTTTATCAATCACTGTAAAGACTTTATATTTTGCCTGTAGTTGTAATTTTGATGTAAACTTGCAATATGTATAAATGTTTGACGTGATAATCTAATATCTTATATAAGTTTGGCCTTGATGAGACTTTCCTTTAATACTCTGTTACTGAATTGGTGTGAACATGTGCGTGTGTGGATGTGTGTATTTATTTATCATTCTTTACATTGTAGTAATTTTGTTTAATAGTCATTGACCTTCACTTGTGAATTGTGTTAAGCTACGTTTAATTTTCTGTTTGTTGAGGATTTCATAATTTACTCTTAATTGTTGTTTTGTATAGAATTTTCAACTGCCCAAGAAAGGCTTGCGGATGAATGCTTTTTCTTAATTTTAAGCAATTTATTTTGCAGAATAAATGTTGATGGTAAGAAATTTTAGGTGTTGGCTTCCTTGGATTCACTGGTTCATATACCAGTGAATTTGATGTTTCATATTATTATTGAATGTTTCGTGATTGGCTAGGTCTACAAGTGGATCTTTATAGTTAGACAACCTTGTTTAATAGTCACTATCTTTTTTAATAGTGACTGACCTTTACTTTAGAAGCATTTTAAGTTACGTTTTTTCATAGTTTTCTCTTTGTTGTTGATTTGGGTAGCATTTGTTACTGCCTCAAGCATGGTGTGTGGATGAATAGATCCTTTTTTCTCAATTCTTAACAATTTATTCGTTTAATTTAAGAATAAATTGTTGAAGTTGTGAACATTGAAGTTTAAGCTATTCACCTCCTTGGATTAACTGCTTTATATACTAGTGGATTTGATGTTGCATATTATTATTTAGTTTCTTGTGTTTTCTTTATGAGGTCTGCAAGTGGATGTTTATAAATAGATGATCCATCAACAAGCCTAATAAGCAAAAGGTATTCACATCTTCTGTAAAGCAATTGTAATGTTAGAAGATTCTATTGTAATTTTTTTCAGCAATCAGGGACCATTGTCGACTGGCAGCTTACCTGTGAGAGAACTTTGCTTTATGTGTCTTTTTAAAAAAAAAATTGTTTCACATTTTTGTATGAATTTGTATGCAAATTTAGGTTGGTTTATCTCATGCGGGCGTCCTTCGTACAATTGTTCAAAGAGCATGCACACGTTTTACTGAGCTGCATTCATATGCGGGGTCTGCACAGAATCATGAAAGATTTAACAGCGTAAGTGATACCAAATTTGAGCAACGTCAGAAAGTATTTGTTATATTTGGTGGAGACACATCTGAACGTCAGGTGTCCCTTATGAGTGGGACAAATGTTTGGCTTAATTTACGAGCTTGCAATGATGTGAGTATTCATATCCTATACCATATATTTATCAAATTTTCTGCAAATCTTATTTCTCCTTGGAAAGCTTGCAATTCTAAAATCCAGAGCTGGGAAATCAGTTACAGACATATCTTTAATCATATTATAATTATAGTGATTGCTCCTGAATATGCTTGATTTTTGTTAATGTTATTTATGAGTAAAATATGCTTAGATGATCAAGCTAATTTATAGTCCTTTGTTTCAGGGGAACTTATGTTTTAATTAAGTAAACATTTTATATCTTTATGTTGTAAAGTTATAAAATCCATATTATAACTTTAATGTTGTCCAAACTCTAGACAATAAACGCTCTAGGCCGGAAGTGGGTTCAGTTCTTGCTGTAATCATTTGAGTCTTTGCCATTATATAAATGTATTCTGTCATCATGTTGTATCACAAGATGATATACGGCGCAAAGTGCTCCTGTTATATCTCAAGATGATAAAGGTTCCAAATCTTTATAGATTGTCTCCTCTCAATCTCAATGTTTTCTTGCTCATATTGTGTGTATGTAGATGGCAATTACATAAAATAAAGTACTTTAACTAGTTGCTGGGAAAGTAAATGTACCAAGGATGGCAACAATTGACTCTTGTAACCTACCCAACCCCTTCATAAAGAGAGGCAAAGCAGAGGGCTCTCCCCACTGACATGGTATGGGCTGACCTCACCGTGAACGAGGCTGTGTGCGATTTCCTCGGGATCATTCGAAGATTGCTTGCATGAAGGCTGGTAGAAGTTGAGGAGAAAGAGAAGCCATCCAAAGGGAACGAAGGAGGCAACAAGTACTACAATGATTTTACCAAAGGACTCACATAGAGGAAGAGTCTAGAGACAGAAGCAACCATAGAACGAATCTTTGGTGGAGGAATTGAGAGACACAAGGAACCACATAAGGAATGTCTAGTTCAACGATTAATGCCTCTCCTTCCCAATAAAGATAGGAGATGCTAGAAGGAAGCACACTCGGAGGATAGTGAGGAGGCGACAAGGTGTTCTTTGTTGATACACCCACATGAGGAAAGGTGACAAAGATTGAAAATCTTGCTTGAGAATACCAACAAAATTATATCACCTACAATTAATGTCAACACAAAAGAGCACCAGGCGGAAGTGCCATTAGAAAGAAACCAACAATTGGCACCGTAGGTTACGGTGAAGATACAAAAAGTTTGGGAAGCGAATCAGGAGAGATAGAGCACTCCACGACTCCCACAACAGAAACGTAGAAAGAAGCCTACAAGAAGTAGCGGATCTGTTTGAGAACATCGTATAGAGAATAAGAGGATTTGTTATCTTCGACGAGGTGATCATAGGGCAGATAGAGTCGGAGACCCTAGGTAGGAGGGAGTGTTAGTTCTACTAGAATACATCAAAAAGTGACAGAGAAGGAAAAACCTCGCAACCCAATAATACTTGCACACGGGGGTCTAGCATGCAAGGAGGGAACATGCAAGGAGTAAACTACCAAAGTAAGAATACGAGAGGGAAAATGACGAGTACAACAGATAAACAAAAAATCCCAAAATTCGCAGGAGAAGGAGACGAAATACAACATTGTCAAACATGTATAACTATCCGGGAGGCCTTAGGGCAAGATGATAAAAAACACACACAATCGAATCTGGAAATAAACTAGCTCACATCAAATGGATTATGGAAATCTGATACTATTAAGATGATGACTATGAGCTAAAGGCTTTTCGAACCATGTTGTGAGGGATAACAATCGATTGGTATGCATATCTGTTAGCCACAAGAAAACAACATGTGCAGATTTAAAAAAAGCTTTAGAGGTGGAATTTAAACTACTAAGGGATGATGGAGTGGTGGTAGAGATATATAACACATGCTGAGGGAAAAACAAGAGTGTTTGAGTCTATCATAGGAAATTGAAAGAGCTAATAGGAAGTTGGAGAACAAGCCAATGGATGAATTAAAGAAAAGGTGGTTCATAGGAGGCCTAAACCACTCCATTCAAAGGAAGATGAAGCTAGTACCTCCATCCACGTATAAGGATGCTTGCGATCGAGCCATGTACATCAAGAGTAAAAATAAATTGACAAGGAATAAAAAAAGAAGTAATGGCAGTAGTGACGAAGAAGGTGAAGGAAAATCAAGGACAATTCAAGTACTCCACCAAGATATGATGTAGATGACGAAGGAGATGAAAGGTGAAAAAGAAATCAAAGAAGGTAGGGAACTGTAGTTTACAGAATGCCAAAAGGAAGGGCATACAAAGAATAATTGTCTAAAAATGCTCTCATAAGTGCTAGAAATGCTCCCATAAGTGCTCATACAACCTAAAGGCCACACACCAACCACTCTAAGAAATATGAATTGTGATGCCTCCCCAAGAGGCTATTGGAATAATAGACGTGGAGGCAACAAAAGCAATAACTACATGCCACGAAGGTGCATCTAGTATGACGCGAAGGGCTGACTGATTATACAATGCTGAAGATGCAATGAGTGGGTACACTTTGTACGTGAATGCCAAAATCAGCTAAGTGGTAGGATTAAGTTAAAGCTAGAAGTAGAAATAATTGCAGTTTCGAGAATGCAAGTGAAGAAGGCTATGTACCTAGACCCTAGAATTGAAAAAGATTAGATAACATTAGAGAAAGAACAAAGACGTGAGAAGGAAACAAGTACTTTGACACGATCGACATTTGAAACAATATAATAAAACAGATGTTGCAATCTACTATTCTAGAAGGGTGACCAACTTACTGGATACACTAGCTCAATTAAGGCTAGCAATTTCAGGGACAATAGATAATGCCACTAAACATGGATGCGACAAGCCACCAGAAGAAGATGGCAACTAAAAAACCTTGCCAAAGGAATATCTAGCAGTAGAACCGACACTATTTACAGTGGGGATAGGGAGAACCCCCATCATTGTGGAAATAGAAAGTCTTTGGACACAAACTTACAAATACCATTGTTGATGGTGAATCCGGAGGCGATGTACTTCTTGAGGAGACATGGCGAGCCCTGGGAAAACCTGCATGTTGGCCTTGCACATTCCACTTAATAAAAGTAGACCAACATGACATAAAACCACTCGACAGACTCATTAACCAAAAATTGATTGTTGGGACACAATTGTTCTTTTTGGACTTTGTGGTCATCTCTTTGGAGAAAAAAAGGGTGCGACGCCTTACTTGGACGAGTTTGTGTTAGCAAAGCCAACCATAACTGGAAAAAGAAGACCCTGTCCATTGAAAGCTAGGGAAAAAAATATACTAACCTGGAGAAGCAAAGAGTGAGCTAGGAATTGGTATCTAATTTAGAATCGGAAGGGGATGGATGCGGTGAAAATGGAGAGTTGGAGTCGAACAAGGAAGGCATCCTGAGACATGACAACTGCTTGGAAGACGAGATGAGCTCACTTAAAGGATTGTTCCACTGATAGATGGATGAGTACGATGTATTCCAACCAAGTTGCAAGTTGCCATGATTGAGGAGAATGCGGGAACTTACCCCAAGGAGTACAAAAAGTATAAGGGACTTGAAGGGTGGATGATACATTGAGGGAACATGAGGAGGTAAAATAGACAAAGTTGAATATAACAAAACTTAACTTGGGTCATCAGAAGAATCTCAATTAATAGTAGTGGGGGATGATTGGGACCCAATCCTTAAGGGAGCCAAACTCAAAATATTTAGAGAATACAAAGATTCGTTGCATGGACATTCAAGGATCTAAAGGGGTTCTATCGGAATTGTGCGTACACAAAATTTCATTGATACCAAATGCCAAACCCGTATGAAAAAGATCGTACTGTTTAATTAAAATCTACGTAACTAAAGTACAAGAAGAGATTGCCAAAATGCTGGAGGCAGATATTATTTCCAAAGTGCAAACTAGCGAATGGGTGTCTCCAATTGTCATTTCCCAATACTATTTACAGACAGTATATTGGTGGAGGTAGTAGGACATGAGATCTCTTGTTCATGGACTAGTTCTCAGGCTATAACTAAATCAGCATAACTGTGGAAGATAAATTGAAAACCACCTTAGTGGTAGAGGATGGGTCTAGGCATGTAACAAGATGCCCTTTGGATTGTGCAACACCCTTGCCACATTCTAGAAGATCATACTTCACATATTTGACAAGATGGAAACAAGCAATTTCAAGTCACTTTTAGATGATTGGTTGATGTTCAGCAGGAAGGAGAACCACCTCCCAATATTGCGATAATGGATGGAGCAATGTTGGAGAGCACGCTTGGCACTAAATCCAAAAAAATGTCGATTCATGGTGCCTCAAGGAAAATTGTTGGTACACATTGTGTGCAAGAAAGGATTGAGCCTTGACTTAAATAAAACAAATTGTGATCATGGAAATGTAAGAAGCAAAGGACGTAACAGGAGTAAAGTCATTCCTTGCCCATGTGGGCTACTGTTGATGATTCATAAAGGGATTTGTAGAAATAGCATTACGACTAGAGAAAATTACAAGAAAAGGGAAAGCATTCGCGTGGGGGACCAAGCATACTGATGCATTGAAGGAACTAAAAGAAAGAATCGTAAAGGCACTTATCCTTGTCGACCCAAATTGGAGCAAGGAATTCCATGTGCACGTGGACACATCCAACTTTGCTCTCAGGGCAACCTTGGTGCAAGTAGGAATTGAAGGACTAGATCACCCAGTCTAATTTACCAGTAGGTTGCTTTCAAAAGAAAAAAGGAATTATAGTACGACCGAAAGAGAGGCATTAGGCATAGTGTGCTCAGTTCAGAAATTTCGGTGTTACCTCCTTACCACTCCTTTCACCTTTTATGTGGACCAACAGACACTATTGTGCCTTGTCAACAACCCATGATACATAGTAGGATGAGTAGTTGGCTCCTCCTACTTCAAGAATTTACATTCAATATTATAGTTCGATCAGGCAAGAGTTATGTCATGGTAGATCATCTGTCAAGAATCAAGTTGGGGGAATTAGCGGAGGTAATAAATAAAGATTTTCAAGACACCCACCTTTTCTGGATTGTAGTACTTTCAACTTGGTACAATTAAATTGGGAGATACCTGTCCATGATATCATTTCCCCCAGATCCGGTAGCTAATGAGAGGAGGAAGCTAGCCTTGAAATTAAAACATTCCAACTCATACAGGGATTACTCTATAAAATGGGACTTGATCAGGTGCTTTGTAGATTTGTGTTGGAAGAAGAGATTCCCAGTGTTCTGCAGGAGTCGCACAAAGGAAAGGCAAGAGGGAACATGCACTAGAAGCCACAACTAGGAAGGTACTCTTAGCCGGACTATGGTGGCCAACACTATGAGTCTATACAGACACAAAAGAGTGGGTGGTGGGTTGTGACACATGCTAAAGGACGGGGAAAACACTGAAAAGAGATTTCGTGCCCCTATTTCCCTCACAATCGCAGGAACTATTTGAGGAGTGGGGACACATAAGAGCAAGTACAACTGGGCATTGTTAGTATGTTGTGGTTGCTATGAAATACCTCACGAAATGGGTTGAGGCAAGAGTGCTCCTAGAAAACACAACGGTGAGTATGACGAGGTTTTATATGAGCAAATTTTCATGAGATTTGGGATACCGATCTCCATCACAAGCCACAGAGGTGTGCATTTCGTAAATCAAGTAGTAAGAAACATGATACAGGAGTTCCAGATATTTCCTAACTTATCCAGCCGTACTACTCACATGCCAATAGGAAGCCAAATCCACTAACAAAATTTTAGTATCCGTCCTATATAAGACTTGTGAGGTGGAGGATGGCAATTGGGTCGAAAAGCTACCTGCAGTACTTTGGGCCTACCAAACTTTATATAAGGCAACTATAGGACACACCATTTCAGATCATGTGCGGGCAGGAAATAGTTGTACAAAATGAGTTCATGATACCAAGCCTTAGGGTGGTAGTGCAAAACACATTGGGCGAGGAAGACAGCTTGAAAGAAAGACCTAATAATCTCATTGAGCTATAGGAGAGGCGAAGGGAAGCCTAATGGGTGACAAAAGTGGCACCACGTCAAAGGAAATTTTGGCATGACAAACATCTTGGAATAATGAATTTTCAACGAGGGTAGTTGGTTCTGAAGTATAATAGTTGTAACAAAATTCAACTGGGGAAGTTCAAAATTCGGTGGCTTGGACTGTATAAAATTAGAGAAATTGGCAACAACAAAGCAAAGAAATCAGCAACACTCAAAGATGGAGCAACTAAAAAACCAGTAAACGGGTGCAAATGATATTTTTATCAAGAATGGAATACAGAGGAGTTCAATATGTTAGGATATGTTACCAAAGGTGATTGGACGCACTATTGGACAAAGAAATTGAAGAAGACCCGGTCATCAAAGAGGAATCTTATAAACCAAACAAGGGTTGGAATAACACATCATGGACATAGAAGAATAGATGGTGAGGAAAAGGGTAGAGTGAAGCAATCCCAAGGATTCATAAGCTCCTCACAAACACATTATTTGGCGCACCTAGACAATGGATAAGAATCAATGGGTACTAGAGATTGAAAGCATCATACAAAGGAAGGAGGGAAGGATTTCTGGCATGTGATATTGATGAGGATGCAAAAGTGCAATAAGGAAAGCATCCAGAAGAGAACCTAACAAGCAAGATACAAAAGAAATTGACCTGGAAGAATACGGTGCCACTCTTGAACCCCCCCCCCCCCCCCCCCCCCCCCCCAAGATGGTAGTTAAAACAAACGATTTATTTATTTGCGAGTGAGATGGATCCATCAATGAAGTAATTGAGAAGTGTGAGAATGCTAGAGAAAAACACCATACGAAATAAAAGCAAGTGCACTTTGGTGCATAATCCCCAACCAAGCAAAAGTGCCAATAGTTGAAGCGGAGAAGGTCACTTGGTACTAGAGGTATGGTGGGAGGTATGTTGTTGGAAGTTACAAAGGTGTGGGACCAACTCCCCTAGTGGATAAAATTTTTGACTGTACTTACGAACTTGTTTTGAAAACAAATGCTATCAAACATTCCTAGGCTCTTGTATATGGCTATAAGCTTTAGAAATAAAAGTCAAAAACCAAGAAGAGAAGAAGAAAGCGGGTGCATTATCATGAGAAGAATTCCTAAAGAAATCAAGGAAGGGGGCTCAAGTTTAAATGACAAAGCACGAAAAGGTACGATACTTGAGCAAACGGATATTAATTTGTTTGAAAAAAGAAGGGAGAGAAATATTATGAAAAACAACCAAAATAGAAGAGGGGACAATAAAATCATGATCAAAACAAATAAAGTTCACAATGTCCTAGATTGAGGGAAACCAAAAAAAGTGTAAGGTGGAAGGAGGATCTTGTACGGACATGCATGGCAAGAAAAACCAAGTTAACTATACATGTGTAAACAAGTGGCGTACGAAGAACATCACCAATCCACATGTATTGTATAGAGATGCCATGATCACATAGGGATAAGAGAAGGAAGGTACAGTGGAAAGAGGTAGAGACCATGTGTCTTTGCCTTTGTACGGACAAGTTGCGTACATCGCACAAAAGAGGAGCCAAGTGTGTACAACAAGGGAGGAAAGGAGAAGAGGTCATATGGTGTACAAATAGGGTTGTACAACTCACAACTCCAACACAAAAAAGTTGTTCAAACACGGGCCCACTCAGAACCTTGTTGAAAATATTGAAAAATTGGTGCAATGCAATTATAAATTGGGTTTGTAATTTGGGAAATGGACGTTTCAAAGACCCTAAAAAGTACTACCTTCATTTGCAATACAAAAATGCAAGAGGAGGGAGAAAGACAATAGCAAAGGAGAAAATGATGACTACAAGTGCAAGCAAAAGCCAAAAGAGCAAATGGAAAATAGAAGATGTCTTTGTGGCAAACATTTCCTTTGAAGGGGTTGCAAGAACAAAATGTAGGAATTGGTGGCAAGGAATGGATGATGAACATCCATTAAAGGTTGCCTTGAGAAAAGAAGAGGTAGACAAAATTGTGATGATGCCCATTTTTAATCTTAAAGAATAAGAGCCAGTATTGAGAACCTTGATACACAACTATGAAAAAAAGCGCCAAAAGTCCACCATCAAATATTTGTAGTAGGATGTGGTAGTTTCAGATGCAACTAAGGATTTCAACAAGGTCTTTGGAGTCCCGAATAGAGGGCATTAAGTGGCAAAACCCCCCAAAATGACTATGGAAGAAAAGAGAAAGCTAGCAAAACTTGTATGCAAGGAGAATTTGACAGAAGAATAGTGGGAAGGTATTTGGAGCATTAACAGAGGAAGCTGAATTTCAGACATTGCCATTTGAATGTTTCCATAGGTAAAGGTGCTACACAGTGGTAGGGTTTATAACAAGGTACAATTACTTTTAGATAGGATAAAGGAATTTAGTCTACTAAAGCACACAACATTTTACATGCCCCACCATGCTATAGCCTTGTTTCTTGAAGCAATGTGCATGCAACCAATGCTCGAGTCCTAGAGAAAATTTGTTCCAGCAAATAGAGTAGAGTTGTACAAACCTACTATGTTCTATTGGTTGCATTTGGATGCAATAGCAGGAGGAATTGTAGGTAGTGTTGAGCCACACAAGAAGGCAAGGTAGGATGCAACTAAAACAAAATACACAAGACGTGGTAGGCAATGCTAAAGAGGAAGAAGAAACATCATCAGAAGAATCTAGTTGGGATGAAGAAGAAGAGTGTTGGACTTCCAAAACAGCCAGGGAAGTGTGATGTTCCGTTCCGCTATGTTCCGTCTGCTTGATGATTTTTGTTCAATTCGCAATTCATATTTCAGACCATTGAAATGGTCATACAATGCAGGTGAGTCGATACACCAAGTTGGAAGGGGAAAAGAGAAAGTCATACAGTGTGTGTTGATGGCCGTATGTTGAACTCTAGATGCCGTACGGTATGCAATTGGATGATGGCCATACGGTGTGGGTCAAGGAAGTGGTTGTTGTATGGTAGAGGAGTATGTAGTTGGCCGTATGAAACAAGGTCGTACGATAAGAAGGAGAGGGCCGTACGGTAGGCCCAGATGGCCGTACCGGATGGTGATGGGAAGATGTATGGCTAATTGTGCTGACCTATGGTGATAGATGATGTGCGGAATGGAGGGGAATGCTAATTCCTGTAACCACAAACTTGTCAATCCAAACTCATGAAATAGATCCAAACAAGAATAAAGATTTGAACACGAATAACCTTCAATCGATATCTGCCAAGAGGTGGTGCTCTGATTTGCCAGATCCGAGCGAAGTATTACATGCAACAACGGAATAGGGTGAGGGTTGAATCCCATCAAAACCGCAAGAGCCAAATAGGGAAGATCTTGGACTTCCGAAATGGTGAACCGACCAGAACTCCCACATGAATTCACAGTGCAAAGAAAATAATCCAAAATGCATACATAATGACTACCTACAAGCCGTGCTTCAATACCTGTCGGGGAAAACTTTTCGAGGCTGTACAAAGATAGCCGACGACAACACAAACTACAGAAACAAAATTAAAATGGGTCCGAGATATATTAAATCAATTGGACCAATTACAATAGCTTAATAAAAATAAATTTTATAATGAACATTACAGGAAGGCACACCGGAAGACATTGAGATGGTGGAGATAGTAGAGGGATCACTTTCGGGGAAGTGAGTGGTACAAGCAGGAGGCAAGAGTCCAGCCGTATAAGAGATGATGCCGCAATTAGAAAGGAGAGCCATATAATCCGTATGTGTACGACCTCCAAGGATAGCATAGGCCATACAAACGTAGGTTGTATGAGCACAAGCATAGGCCATATGCCCTTACACAACACTATGCGTATAGATTAGGAGGACTGCACAAGCATGCCATAGCCAGGTGGCACTTGCTCTAGCATTGAAGGTACAGGCAAGGAAGGAGTAGGCAGTGAACCAACTTTTCCAGATTGGGGAGCCAAGCGGATAAACTATGCACCCTCCCAAATTTCATCGATGACTCACTTTGTTCCAGTCAATAGAATACCAAATACAAAGGTGCTAGATTTAAGGGCTATGAAAGGGGAAAGCCATACGATAGGAATTATTATGCCTCACAAAATGAAGACAACACAACCAGTTGCGTTGTTGATAGCACCTACAAGAGGAACGAGTGAAATAACAACACCCTTGCCAACATCCCATACTCAAGAATTGACAAGGTCAAAAGAGCAACATAATCATAGTACAATGGAGATAGGGCCATTGGAACAACAAGACCGTGGTATGTTGGAGGTGGCAGATAATCTACTAGCCAGATTTCAGCTCGAAGTAGGGGACATACCACCCCCTTCCGTAGGCTTGTTGGGAGATCTTACACCACATATGATAGAGGAAACATCTCTACGACTTTAGAAGGTGAAAGGATGTCCACAGATAGAGTTGACAGGCATGGAAGTAGAAAGTCAACACATTGCACCAACACACTTTGAAGAATGCACCAAACAATTACTGCAGGAGTTAGAGGCTATGACTAAAGCTACAAATGAGATCAGAAGACGAGCCAGGGAGGCAGACATGACCATTGTAGTTTCAGCAGTAGAATAAATATTTCATTTCTTGAAAGATGACTGCCAAGGGGAATTTAAGAGGTTATTCATTGAGTAGGGATGACCTATTGAAGAAGCAGAGGGATAGTCTCAATAGTGGCAGGTATCAGGAGTTGTATAGGTGGATTGCCCTCCTTGACTGAGGAAGTTTTTTTGATCCTCCTTGATAGAGCTCCAAAAAGTTTTTTGGGAGTTGGCAAAGACAGAAGGCGACTGAATTATTATGGGGGAGCAAGTTGAGAAACTTGAATCTAAACTTGCGCAAGTGACAACTACCCATGCAGAGCAATCGACAGTATCAAAAATAGGTAGAATGGATGCACTGCAACTACTAAGAGGTGCACGCACTAAACAAATGACAGTGGAATAGTATATGGGACTTCTTCGACAACAATTGGCAAGACTACAAACGTCCACCATTCCATGGATGTCATCTCAACCCTCTTCATAAAGTATTGTATTGTTGATACTGTCATTTGGAAGATGACTTCAATTTTTAGGGGGGATAATGTAGATGGTAACTACGTAAAATAAGTACTTTAACTAGTTGTTAGGAAAAGTCATGTACCAAGGATGGCAATGGTTGTCTCTCGTAATCGACCCTAGCCCATAGAGATTTTAGTGTATGGGAAAGGACATGGTAAAACTAGTTATCATTGGTATTGGTATGTAAACTCTCTTGGTACAATCAATAAAATATATTTTACCATTTGTGTTTATTGTTCTATTCAATCATATAAATGTTGTGATAAACTAGATTAAGTGCATAAAGTTCTGTACTTGGCAGTAGACTTTACCATATTGCTAGAAATAGTGTATATAAATAGAATTATAGCTTTGATCATTTTGTATCTTTTTGACTATTGCATTATAGATATAAGTGGATGTTTGAAACTCAATTTATTTTTAGTTTTTGTTTCCTTTGTTGTTTTGCATTGGTAAATCCTTTAGTTATTCTCATCAATAGTAGCATGATGAATAGTTTTTTCTCCAACATAAAGTGACAGAGACAATCCATGGGTGACAATTGTATGTGTATAGTTGCAAACATATGTATCACATTTCATTTCAATTAGTAGAGGAAGAAAGAAGAATTTATGTTAATGCCCACAAGAATTCAAAATAGGTTTATGAGAGTTAGAAATATAGATATAGACAAGCAAGAACGAACCAGAGGCTCAAAGACATAAATCAATCGCACATATTTAAGATTGGTGGATTAGGTTTGCCTTCAACTATGACGCTTTGTTATCTTTTTTGACCTATCTTGTTTCCTTCGTTGCATCTCCAGTGGAATCCATATGTGGCTATTTCTATCTATAATAATGTGATACCATTTGCTAATTAAATGAATATATTACCGTAACTCTGCTTTCGTCATATTGATTAGGATATAGAAAACTGCCACATGACAAGCTACTATAATTTTTTTCAATGCTTTTCCTTAGTTATATCTATAGCGGAACCTATGTGTGGCTATTTCTATCTATAATATTGTGATGCCAATTGCAAACTAATGGATATATTACATTAGGTCTGCTTTTGGCATATTCGTTATGATATAGAGAATTGCTGCATGACAACCTAGTACAACAGTTTTCATTGCTTTTCAAGCATTTTATGTCATTAAAATTTTGAGTTTAGCTAATACTTGAATGTGTGATCTTTTTGCAGTTTGAGGTTACTCCATTTTTGCTTTCCTCTGCAAGCGATTCTCTTCTACAAACTTGTGAGCCAAAAGACAATTGTATTGGGTCGAAAACCGTTTGGGCTCTTCCGTAAGTTTTTGTGAAAATCTTTCATAAATACTTGGTAATATGTTTAGAGATCAATCTTCAATTTAGCATGGTAATGTAGTTTCTTTGTAGTTTTTGTTGTTTATATTTTTTTGAAGCTTGCTCTCTACATGTGCTGCCACATTGGTACTTGTTGTTAATCGCATTGGGAAGATATTCCTGTTACCATAATTTTAGTTTTCTTCCAGACAGAAGATTATGATTTTCATATACTATATAAGTTAACTTCTATCAGTCTTCCATTGTTCCTCACATTGTGTCACTTTCTGTAGGTTTCTTACGATTTAAGTGTCTTCTAGACCTCACAGTTAATTTCTTTTCTATCTTTTCTTAATCTCCTTTTTTTGAAAATTTCTTATTTTTGCCTTAAAGTAATAATCTTTACTCAAATTAATAATGGGTTTGTCTAAAACTATGAATTTATCATAATATCAGATTAATAATTTATGACATAATTTTGAAAATATGTCATCTTGATTTTCTTCTAGAATTATCCTTCTAACTGTGACGATTTCCTCTTGAATGTCTACTTTGTAGCTGCTTTCAAACCTGCGTGAATCAAGTGGCTTTTGTCCCTAACTAAACAATGGCAATTAAGGGCTTTTTTCCTTAAATTGTCAAGAGAATTTATGGGGTTTCTTTTTAAAACTCTTGATTTACTGTAGAGGTTTTTCAACCACTTCAGTTGCAGTTCATTGGTAGCAGTCATAATATTTATTCACCAGATTGATTGATTGACTAATTGATTCACGTTTGGTCCTCATGTAAATCATTTCCTTTTAAAATATTTAGTATTGGGGGAATTCAGACTTCTCATCTGGAGGAGTCACAACCCTTGCTATTCAAATGCCACACTTTGATAACTCTAATTTAATTTTAATTGAATTCTCATGCTAGCACTTCTTTTTACTCATTTAATACATGGGCACTATTCTCATCACCTAGACTACATTTTAAGTAGCGACCCTCTATGTTTGGCAGGGTATGACAATCTGTCCTTTCCAAGATTGCTTGTTGTCAAGCATTTTAAAATTTGGATGGTCAAGAATTTTTGCTCCTTCCCAAGTGACATCTTCCATAGAAACATTCTTCTATTTAACAAAACATTCTGAACTAACCTTAGTTGTTAACTTTTTCTCGCATGATGATGATGGTTCAGGTTCCAAAATAAATTTTCACTTTTCGTTAAGTGGGAGTAAATTTGAATATATTGTAATATGTAGGTTTAGCACCTTCTTGAGATGACATATGCGAAAGACATGAATTTGACTGTTTCATGGTAACTCCAATTCATAAGTTGTTTTTTAGATCCCTCTATTAATCTTATATGGTCCATAGAATTGTGGCTTTTTTTTTCCTCTGCACCTCTTCCCTTGATAGAGGATTGTTTATGAGGATGTAGCCTTAGGAAAACCATGTCTTCAATCTCAAATGTTATTTCAAACCTATGATAATTAGGATATGTTTTGGGATGGTTCTAGCTGTATTACAGGTTTTCTTTGTGTGTTTAGAAATCCATACTCTATTGCACCAAATTTGATGCTAAAACGAATTGACTATCTGGTAAGAATTGAGCCCTCAATTGATATTGGCTCATAATTATATAGTGTGTCGAAAAGGGTCATTCCTATTAACATATGATGGGTAGAAGTTTAGCAATATTCTCCATGATGTAACTATTTTTCTTGTGAATTTTGTCATCCAATAACATAGCTCCACAAATATCCTTGAGGTGACTTGTTTATGATTTTGGCTTGCACATCCATTTGTGGGTGGTATGAAGTACTTCATAAGTTTTGTTTCGGCGAACTTAAATAGTTACTAGCAAAACAAGGAATTTACAATTTTGATATTTTTGGGTGGTCCATGTAGTTTAAAACTTTTTAAAAAGAGATTAACTATTTCTGAGACTATATTAATAGGATATCGCATAGAAATGAGTGTACCTAGGCTATCTACTACCACAACTATACAATTCTTTGATTGTACTTTCAAAAGCGATGTGATGAAATTTTTTGGTAATAGTCTCTCTCATTTTTATTTGGTATTTGTAAGGGTTGTAAAAAATGACTCAAAATGGTTGTTCTATCTTGTTTCTTTGACCAAACATATATAACATGCTTCAAAACATCCCTTTGAGGCATTTCCAAGAAAATATTTCCCTAAACTGTCTTTAATGTTTCATAATAACCTTGATGACCCGCTTGTGGATATTAAATTAATTTTAGTATCTTAGGTTGTTTCTACATTTAGCCTGATCTAGAACCTTAGTTAATTGTCATTTACGCTTTCCTTTTGCTTTTTCCCAATTAAGTCTATTTTTAGACTAGGCTATGCAAACTTTATGTAAGAGTTTATTGTTATTACAATAATAATTTTGTTTCTTTTGTTAATCTGATATTTAAATATCATGGTATTAAAGAAAATTTTCTTGGATTTTATTTTTTCTATAATGAGGAAAAATAAATCAATAAATATCTTTGGAATATTTATTGGAAAATTTAAAACAAAATTCAACTTTGTAGTCTATTGCAAAGTGCGAGCTAGGGTTTTTTAGCAAAATTTGGGAGTTGTCCGTGTGATTTTCTCAAAAACTTTTTCAACGTGTTTGCAAATATTAAGCTTATGCCCAATTTTGTTTCGGCAGATTGAAAAGTGAATAATCAATTTTTTTAACTATCCCATTAGTAGTCTTCGGTGACCATCGGTTGTCTTTTCTTTAAGACTGTCTCCAAAAGTTTTCTTGACTGATGACTTTTTTCGAAGATTTTTCGGCCCACTCTTGCTTATTTTGTCATTTTCAAGGAAGATACACCACACCTCAGCATTTCATTTTTATTTTACAGCTTTTGGTAGAGAGATATTTGATGGACACATTTTTTTTCTTGGTATTTTGTGGTCTGCTTTTTTTGGACCTTTTTGTGGCTTGCTTCTAGATGTACACGAACAAAAAATGTTCCGATCTTTAGCATTTGTTTTTTGCCCGCTCCTAGTCTTTTTCTTTATCTTAGCAAGTCTACGAGTTGTGTTTTCAAAGGCCTTCATTTTTCTATTGTAACCCATTTATTCCTAGCCTGTCAACAGTCAAACTAAAGCCTTAGTCCATCATTTATCATGTTTTTTGGGTAATTTTGTCAAATCCACGAGCTAGGGTTTGTCTTTCAAGATGTGTATTTGCCATATATTTTTGAAACCATAAATTTAGATCTAAGATTTTTCTAGCTAGGGTTTCTTGTGGCTGTGGGGAACAATGTTTTTAACACAAACTCTATTAGGGTTTTTGAAAAAAATTCTAATAATTTTTTTTCGTATGTTCATCCAATTCTTTTTTTCTAGTATTCCAGTTGGCTCATTTTTTGTGTCTTCACTAGCTTGACCAACAACTTCTATGTCAATGATGACATCTTTGACCAACATAATGTTGTAGAGCAGCCATTGGTTTAATGGCCATAGTTACAACACATGGAAGCAGCACATGATGATAATTTTTGAATATCTTTGTCATGCTAAGATCGTTTTGGGTATATAGCCACGTCTTATGACAATTCAAACAGATCAAGATAAATGGGTTGACTGTAATCGAGAAATTGTCATGTTGCTCAAACTATTAGTTACAAATGATTAACCCCCTTAGATGCCTTCTGGTAAAACAACTAAAGAAATTTAGGACATCTTGAAGGATCTTTATGAGACTTCCAACAAGAGCCACACTTTCTTTCTCATGAATTTGTTGTTTTCTATCGTGAAAGATGAGAAAACAAGTCTCTAGTCACATCTTTTAAAAATCAAGGATCTACATAACCATTTAGAGGCTATTGGCCACAAGATGGAGGAAATAGATATGTTAGTGATCATGTTGAAATGTCTACCTTGATCCTACAAGCATTTCATAGAAACATTCAATATCACTTATTGATGCAAGAGCATCTTGGGTTTTTGGTGATCTTGCATCATTTGGTGGAGTTTTGTTCTTTTCTTTTTGTGTTAGTCGGTTTAGACGATTCAATGTGTGGTTCCTCGATCATGCATTTTGGCTTGTGCAACTTTGGTGGCTTAATGGGACCTATTGCGGATCATTCTTCCACGATCACACATCATTTGGATTTGTATTGGATGGGTTATTGATCTTTTCTCTTGGGTAGCATGTTGTTCATTGGTACTTGAGCAATGAAGGAAAATTTATTGTGCGATGCATGAATTGAGTGTGCATTAGCTTGAGGCTTTTCATGAAGATTCTTGGATCATATGTGTATTTATATTTCGGGTTGCATATCTCTATGTGCTTATTTGTTCAATCATTGATCTTGTTTTTAGGGTTGTTCTAGCTGTTGTAATACATTTTCCTCTTATTGCAAAATGTGTTTCTTTGTGGGTTGACCTATCAAAAGTGGTGTATAAATAAAACGAAATAGGGTGTCTAGGGAGGATAGGGAGAGGTAGGTGGAGGGCTCCTAGAGATTAGCTCTCAGGTCCTGAGGGATTGTGAGGAAGATATGATTTGGTTTTACTTTGTTAGTGGCCGCAAGTGAGAAGGCCTTAGAACTTTGCATGTTCGATGACTGTTTGATGTAATAAGATACCTTTTGATAGTAAAAGCTTTTTTTTTTCAGTTGTATCTTTTTGCTTTCCGCTCTGCAACTCATTGCTGCAAGGTTTGGGCATCTCCTTTGGGGATTTCTTTTTCGTTGTTTGTGTTAGGTTGTACCAGAGGAAGGTTTTGTTCCTTGTGGAATTGGATCGTTTGCAAACCCTAGTTTGATTTTTTGTGGGATTGTAGAGTGTTGATCTGATCATAATTGCAGAAGATTTGCACATGAAATGCAAGGAAATTAAAGATGCCTCTAACAAGAGTTAGAGGTATTGTTGATGATAGTTTTAGGGTTTCGTAGAGGCAAGTGGAAACTTTACAAGGTGAACTGTGAAGGAGAATTGTATCACAAGTTAATTAGGATAGCGATGAAGATTCTAACGAAGAAGAACAATTAGAATAAATTGTTGAAGATGATAGAGAGCTTGAGGAGGCCAAATTTCTGAAAGTTATGTCCAAGATAGCAAAGAGACCTAAAGTTGAAGTTTCAACATTTGTTGGTAGCCTTAAGTTAGTAGATTTGCTTGATTGAATTAATGAGATAAAAGAATACTTCGATTATGAAGAAATGGAGGATCCTAATTGGGTTCATTTTGCAAAGACCAAGATGAAGGATTATGCAAGTATTTGGGGGATACAAGTTCAATTGGAAAGGGACAAGAGAGACAAGGAAAAGATTGCCAAGTGAAACCAAATGGTTGAAAAGTTGAAACGATAATTCATACCAGTTGATTATGAATATGAAACGTTAAAGAAAATGCAAGGATTGAAGCAAGTTGACAAATGAATATAGGAGTATACTGTGGAATTTCTTAGGATCATGATTAGGGTTGGTCATTCCGAAGCTGATGAGAAAAAGGTTGCTAGGTATATCTTTGGTTTGAGATCTGCTATTCAACAGGAGTTTCTTACAATTTGGATGACAATGATTGGTGATGCTTATCATAAGGCATTAAGGATTGAAGAGAGGTTGAAAATGAGGTTTCACGAAAGACAAAGTAACCGAAACAAGAGTGCTAAGCCTAGTGCATCATCTACTCGGAGTAATTTTGTGGACATTCTAAAGGAGACTTGTGAAGGATTAAGCAACAGTTAAACCACTAAGGGTTACAATGGTGGACAAAGAAGAAGAGTGGATTCTAGGGTATTTGTTTTTAGTGTAGTAAAACAGGTCAGAGAACTTTTGAATGTCGTAAGAGAAGGATTGCACATTTGAATAGAGGGGCTAAGACAAAGAAAGATACAATAAATGCTTCTTAAGAAGGTGAAGTCCTTATTAGGAAGAAAGTTGATGCATGTGTTGAACAACCAGTGCAAAGAAGGAACTTATTCAAAACCAGATGTAAGTGTAAGGTTAAGGCATGTAATGTTATTGTTAATGGTGGTAATTCTGCTAACTTTGTTGAAGAGGAAATGGTTAGTAAAAAAAGTTGGGAAGGAGAAGATATCCAAGTCCTTAGCTAGTTAGTTGGCTACAAAATGATTCTAGGGTTTGGGTTGATGAGCAATGCCTAGTTAGTTTCAAAATTGGAGCTTATCATGATGATATATTGTCTGATGTATTGTCACCTATTGTTGGGAATACCATGACAATTTGATAGGCATGTGTTGTTTGATGGTAATGCTAACACTATGTGTTGAGTCATGGAGGCTCGAGACATAAGTTGTTACCTTTGTAGGACAAAGGGGATGACAGATGTGGAGTAATTAGGATTTGCCTAGTTGAGAAATTCCGGCATGACACTTTGAAATAAAAAGAGATAATTAGAGAGAAGGATATTCTTCGTGAACTTGAGGAGGTTAAGGTATAGTTGGCTTCTTTGACCTAATTGGTTTAAGGGGTGATGGCAATTTTGATTGCGGGATAGTATTGTGAATATGATATTGGAATGCAGAAGGTTCCTCTAGAGAGGTCTAGTTGATAAGGTCTCTTTGATGAATCATACTGTTAAGAGAAGACAACAATATGTTCATAACAAGGTTAACTATGTTATGCAAGGGATGAAGGATGGAATTGAGTATCAGTTGTTATCTATTGTGTTCTCATGCATTTTGCCACGACAAAATGTATGTAACAATACAAAACTTTTTCAACTTAGTTTCTCATTTCTCAGAGATAGTTCATTATTTAATTGGGCAACATTGATTAACCAATCGACCCCAATATATATAGTGAATCCTTTTACTGAAGGCTTTCATCAAGTCCTTTTTGGTTTTCATTTTATTAAAGCCTATGCCTGATTTTTGAAACCTTTAACATCCCTTTTCGCATTTTCGAGTGTGTTTAGTTGCTTTTAGTGTTTTGGTTTCATCCAATCTCTTGCTTTCGGTTTTCCCTTTGATTTGGTATATCTTTCATTTAAATGTCCAAAAAATGGACTCTCCAGAAGTAATTGCATATTTAAAATATTATGTTACATTATAATGTTGACATTCACTTTTTGACCCAAGTAAGTGATATTAACTCAAAAATTAATTAGTGTTGGCATAAATAAGTATTTACTTATTACAGTTACTTAAGTTTACTTAGGTTTATGCATTATTTAATTATTTTGTATTATTTTATTTGTGAGACACTTAGGAGTTTGTGCACTCTTGTGCAGGGGTCCGCACCTCTTTTAAGCATATGTTGTCTACAACACAAGAATCTTCTACACACATGTGACACTTTGTCATTCTTATCCATTCATATAGAATGTTGGATAAGGTGCTTAGTTGTTTTATCTTCTGGTTGTTTCTAGAGACATTCTAGGTGCTTCTTGAGAGGCCTTTATAAACAGGCACTCTTAGTGTACTCTTAATATGGTATATTGAATACATTGTCATTCTGATTATACTCTCTCTCTTTGGTCTATTGTGTGCTTGTGTTTGAGTTCTTAGTTCTTGGGTGAATTTTGCCCTTAGGCAAATTCTTACAGTTAGACACAAAGTAACAAGAATCGGAATCGGATAGAAATCGGCAAGGCCGAATCAAATCGTGAATCGGCCATGAATCGGAATCGAATCGGCCATGAATCGGAAAATTAAAAAAACCCTTGAAATTTAGTGAGTAACTTATTTCATAAACCCTTTATCGCTTATTCGATTCACCGATTCACAAAAAATCGGTTGGCTTGAATCGAATCGCGTGAATCGCATGAATCGCCGTGATTCTTGGAACTATGGTTAGACATGTGCTTAATTGGTCATTTAAATTGTGGAAACTCAATTACATGTCTTTTACATGTTTACATGCAAATGCATTTCTAGAGATTGATTTTGGCATAGAAATGCATGTAATGGATTTCCTAGAGCCTACTTTACATGAAAACTCTCCTCTACTTGTAAATCACTTTACATGTAATGGCATCTTAAGAGTCCAATTTGCAAGTAAATTGACTTTTAGCCAAAAATAAAACATGCAATTACATCTATAGAGTACGATTTTGGACTTGAATGGAAAAAATGTGAAGGCAAGTCATTTTAAATATGTTATGGACTTCCAATAGTCCAATTTACATGAAAACTTCCCTCCACATGCAAAATATGTCACATGTAATAGCACTTGGAGAGAGTGATTTGCTCTAGGAAGCCAAGTTGTGGCCTTGGGAAAATAAAGAAGTATTTTTTTAAATATGCAATGAGTATGTAAATGCACTTCCAGCCAAACATGTTACATGTAATGCCTTGTGGAGAGTGCGATTTTGCACTTTAATACATGTAAATACACCTCCAACCAATGAATGTTATTTGTAATGTGCATTGGCGAGTCTAATTTTGTACTAAAAACTAATGTAATGACCCTCCAAGACCCCATTTTTGCACTTCGAAGCCAAAAATGCCTAAGGCATATCATTTTTGGAAGAGATGTTGTTTTTCCTCTTTTGAACGTGTGGCTTTTCTAGGCCAAGCCTCAGACAAGAACATAGGTACAACTTAATTTGCCTTGTAGAAGGGCTTTGGTGAACCTCCAATATCTTCCAGGAAGAAGAGTGTTTAGTGCAATTATTGTCACAAGTTGGGTCACATGAAGAAAGATTATAGGAAATTCTTTGTAGTTGCACAATCTTCATATGAATGGTCTTAGTCAAAGGCCCCAACCCCTCTGCATTCGAATGAGGAGTTTTGCTCTAATGTTTTCTGATCAACTCGTATCATGGGAGGGTTTTAATAAATTTTTGTCAAAAATTATTTGGTGGGTTTTCATAATTTTCCTTTGAAATTCAATTTGGTTTTACCATTTTTCCTCAAATATAGAGTTTCATATTCTTTGATACATATATCTCCTTTTGTTTGGTTTTGATCAAAATTTCACCTCAAGGATTGTGTTTGGTTTTGGTCGTTTTTTTTCCTCAAAAGTTGTAATATTCCCTTCTGTTGCTGGACAAAATTACAAACCACACCATCTCCTTTAACTTCGCCCTCCTTCACCATGCATTGGATTGGACTTCCCTGACCGTATGGTAATACTATAATGTACCGACTAACGAGTTACAGGAACCTAGGAATAATCATACAGAAATGAACCCAAATGCGCAGGATAGGAAAATGTACGGACTGAAATTGAACAGGAAAACATAGCTGTACGATGGTTAAGACTGGTGTACGGAGAGGAGTAAGGGATGTCAGCACAGGAGACCCGTACAGTGAGAATAACTAAGCTGTACGGAAAGATGATTGGATAGCGTACGGTGAGCAGAGGAAGTATGGAGGAGATTAGACAGCCCGTACAGTGGAAGGAAGCTAGGTTGCCATATGGATATTTGAAGTCCGTACAATGAGGGTAGATAGCCGTACAGAAAATTTTTGTACCTGAGATGTGCAGTAGGTATTCGTACAGAGAGCTAAGTGGAAGCCATAAGGTGGTTGGAAGAAGGCCGTACAGTGTCTTGACAGGCCGTACGGTGATGATAAGAAGGCCGCATGCAGAGGTAAAGCAACTGGAATTGAAACGCAGACTTGCACATACAAAACACAGAGAATTTGTAGATGGAAATTCACACAAATAGAGAGACTTGAATGCAAATAGAGGATAATGTCTCGATATGCTAGATCCGATCAAAATAACACATACACCAACGAAATAGGGTGAGGGTTGAGTCCCACCGAAATCGCACCAGCCAAATAGGGGAGGTCTTTCACTTCTGAAATGGCGAATGTTCGCCGACTGGACGGTCCGGCGATGTTTCTGTATCCTGTAGCCGACGGTTTGGCGGTGTTTCTGTATCCTGTAGCCGACGATCCGGCGGTGTTTTTGTATCCTGTAGCCGACGGTTCAGGGGTGTTTCTGTATCCTGTAGCCGACGGTCCGACGGTGTTTCTGTATCCTGTAGCCGACGGTACGGCGGTGTTTCTGTATTCTGTGGCCGACGGTCCGGCGGTGTTTCTGTATTCTGTAGCCGATGATCCGGCGGTGTTTCTGTATTCTGTAGCCGACGGTCCGGCGGTGTTTCTATATTCTGTAGCCGACGGTCCGGCGCTGTTTCTGTATTCTGTAGCCGACGGTCCGGCGGTGTTTCTATATTCTGTAGCCGACGGTCTGGCGGTGTTTCTGTATTCTGTAGCCGACGTCGTCGATAAATAGTTTGTAGTGGATAGAATAATTGTGGCCGACGGACTCCTTCGGGAAGGTTCGGCGGTAGTATTTATATCCCGTCTGGGATCATTGTAAAGCATCATTCATCTACTATTGCGAATATTATTCTGCTGTTCGTGCTCATTGTCTGTATATATTGATTTCTTTACCTGTACGGTAAACAGCGAACAATGCCGAACTCCAACAAGAGTCCGCAATACAGAGAGATATAATCCAAAAGCATACCTAAGACTTCCTACAAGCCGTGCTTAAGTACCCGTTGGAAACCCATTCCGAGGGTGTACAAAGATAGCCAATGGCGACACAAACTTCGACACAAAAATAAAAATGGGATCGTGATAAATTAAATCAATCGGCCCGTTACAAAGTTTAATTAAATACACTTATTTTATGACGGGAACATTACAAATACGTTGTGTATGTACGATGATTGTGATTGATTGTATGGTCAATTTTCCTTTGAGTGTGTGGTGATGGATTCCACCAATAGTTGTATGGTAACAGGAGGGTTAGGGAGGATGATGGTAGATTGGGAAATGGTTGTATGATACATTTAGCAGGTCGTACATGTCTCGACAGTGACCATATGGTGTATTGAAGAAAGTCGTACGCTGTCTTGTAGCTGGTAGTATGATACCTCTCTAGATTTGTCGACGCTAATGGATTTGTGTCTTGACACTACCACTGGCCCTCTGGAAATGAATTAATAACATTAAAGGAAAATTGCACAAACAAATAGTGGAATGTTGCCATAGACATAATCACACACACACACACACACACACACACACACACACATTTTTTAGACAAAGATGGTGTTTCAAATTTGCCAGATCCGAAATGCAGCAATGTAAGCAGAGTAGGGTTAGGGTAAACCAACCGAAACTGCAAACCCAAGTAGGGAAGGTCTTCCACTTTCAAAATAGTGAACAGTACTGAAATCCAACATGAATTCGTAATACAAAGAAAATAATCCAAATTGCTTACCAATACAACTTAACCTCAAAGACGTACATTGTTGAGGGAGAAATTAAATGCCGACTAAAGACATGACAAACTCCTACGGAAACAAAAATAAAAATGCGTCTGCGATATGCTAAATCAATCATTCAATAAATGAAGTTTTAATTTATAATTGATTTTATGATAGGGGCCATTATAGTCCTGTTACTAAAATTTTGCACTTGTAAAATTTTAAGTATACATGCAATGAAAGTACAAAAGTGCTATTCATTTCATTCAAACATTTGAAATGTCTTTGTATTTATTTACTTTCAAATATACATTCATGTTTTCAAACAATGAAATGAATTAATATACTGGAAAGAAATGATCTCACACAAGCCGTGAGTGTAGCTCACTGTACTAAATTTCTTTCATAAGGAAATACATAAATAGATATATATGAATGAAAGAAATAAAGAGTAGAGATAACCAGTCATTGCTTGTTGCTTTGACTGGTTATAAACTCTTTCCCTGGCGCAGCAGAATCGAGCTCCATGATCTCCAGCAGTTGCAAAAAACATGAAAGCAACTGATGTTAGATCCCGAAGGATCTAAGCAATGACCGCCTATCTATACAACTACACATACTCTATCTGTCGTGTATTTTGTCATAAAGGAAAATTAACAGTGACATTGAAATGAAATGTTGAAATATAAATAAATGTTATTTATGAGTGTCACCAGCCCATGCTCGAACCTCATGAAATACAATTTATACATCATCAAAAAATTAGAGCATCCTAACAGTCAGGAGAGCATCATTTCAACATGCAAAGATAGAGAGTATCTAGATGGAAAAGTAAAAGTAAGTAAAAAGAGATTCAACTATAACATGGCAAAAGAAGGAATAGAAAGAAGATGCGCATATCTTAACCTCATTGCTGATTTAAAAGAGATTCTAGTAAATTTGAAGTTAAAGAAAATAAAGGTGCTGATCTTAGTGAAACAAATAAAAAACAGGATTTCATCTTGAAAATGTGCAACATGTTCCTGAAAAGAAACAAAGACTCACAAGAGAAAATGCTTCCAATTCAGATACATCCTCTCCTAATGAAATTGATTTATATGGAAAAAGCTCATAGCCATTATCATGATGATTCATTATGCTGTATCTTGCAGAGATAAATAAGATTCTTAGGAAAATCAGTGATGACAGCTGAATACCTCAAAGATGAGCAGATGGATGAAGATTTACATAAAGCTTCACTTGAGAAAAAACAAGAATTCATGGCCAGACAAAGCAGCTGATCATTCAATCTTTGAGGAAGAAAACACTGTAGTAGGATTGGGTCCGAGTATCATATACACACCCACAAGAAAGGAAGCAATGAGGCTAGTAAATTGTCTTTGCTAAAGGCTGCAGCTTATCTTATTAAGTTGCCAAATAAGCATCTGAGTGAGCTTTATATGCTGAAATGATCAGGATTCTATCATTATTACCTTGAAGAAGAGATGCATAACAAATGCAAAATGGGCTTGAAGTGTTATCAGTATGAGGTTTCAACAATATGTTGAAACAGCAAAAAAGTATATGTTTAAGAACAGGTAATAACAACTTAATCATGAGCAACAACTGTATGAAGACCCAGTTGATCTTACATCTCAGATAGACAGCCTTTAATGTGTATAAAGTGGAAACCTTGTGTCTTGCTATGTTCTGATTGATATCCTTACTTAGAAGCCTCTGAGAATATCTAACTAGCATGATAAAGCAAAAGGTACTTGCAAGTTTCATTATAGTCATGATGAATCCTCGGGTTTACTTCCAAAGACAAAATGGATCAAAAGAATGGTGGACTGCTAGAACTGAGTTTGATACATGTATACATGACCATGTGGGTGCAGCCATTCCCGTCCTTACTAATAGCAACTATCAATCGCCTTACAAGATTGCTCTCTCGAATGCAATATTGTTCTTCTTTGGAACCTCAAAAAATATCCAATCAGTGGGCTGTGGCAGGGATAAATAAAGAGTAATGGAATCACTTGTTTAAGAAAGAACCTAAAGAAAGAAATGTTCAGTAGACATTTCTTGGTTGCCCTGAAGTCGGTAAAAGAACTTATGCTAGCAGGTTTTTAAAGCTGTTGAGCATTCCATATATTGCCATAGGGGACCTTGTTAGAGAGAAGCTCATAGAATCTAGACCTTCGGTAAATGAGCTGAAGAGCATTGTGAACCAAGACAAATTAGTTCTAGCTGCCAGCTATGCACATGACAACTCTTCTACCACCTCCAAGTGATAACCAGGGCAGATAATACAGAAAAGTTGTGAAAGAAAGGCTTCGTGTCTATCATGACAAGAGCCAACCCATTGAAGAGTTTCACCGTAGCAGAGAAAAACTTCTTGAATTTGAGTTGCCAGGTGGCATTCCTAAATCATGGCCGAAGCTATTGGCCGCCTTGCATTATATATGAAGAACAAAGATACAGCAGTAGAGCAAGCTAAAATTTGTGAAAGCCCATAAAGGAGAAAAACAGCAAATTCAAAGGGAATAAAGGAGCAAGTTTCCAACAAGACTCAGAAAAGAAAATAATATGGACTTAAAAACCCAGAACAGCAAGCTCAGATATGAAGAGAAATAACAAATCTTTGATAAAACTTGCTCCAGATTACTATTAATGAGCACAATAGTAACAGGCAATAAAACAGCATGAAGTTATGCACAGATTGGTGTTTATAAATGTAATGAATTCAACATCAGCAAAAGTCTAATAGTGGCCAGATTTCATTATAAAAAGAAAAGCGTACCTCCAAATGTATCCAGTAAATCTCTATGCATATGACCAACAAAAGATGTGCATGAAACAAAAGCAACAAAAGTTTCTCTTCCATGGCAGCGGCTTCGCAAAAAACCAGTGAATCTTCCTCACGGCGGCCATACAAAACCACAGAAACCCTCGACCCTTCCAGAAAACTTTTAGAATGTGAAAATAAGATGAGATTAGGGTCTTTCAACATTGTATGCCCTATTTTCTTTTGAATAACTTTTGGAATCTGCGGTATGGGATTTTTATCCCTTTTATTGCTCTGAATTAAGCATAATGTGGGAGGGGTTTTTATTAGCGTGGGTCAACTTTATTCTTTTGCATAAAATGTAATATTATTTCTTATTTTAAAATGCAAAAAATAAAGGGGGTTTTTAAAAAAAAATTCATCATTTTTCTTTTGCATAAATATTCTTGTAAAGAAAAATATTAAATGATGAGACTTATAAATCATTTAATATTTTTCTATTTTTAATGCAAAAGGAATCAAGTGAGTTATTTTATTCCCTATGTTATGGTCTTTAAATCAGAAATCAGTTGGGAACATTTAGAGGGAATATAGGTTTTCTGGGTCGAATTTAACTTTGCCTTGGTAGCTGGAGTGGATTTATTGTCTGTTAGAGCATTTTTAGGGCAGTTATAAGTGACTCATTGGTTTCTTTATGAGGTAATGGAGTTTTCCCAGGGGTAGGACTTCACTATGTGAGTTATTGAGAGCTCTTTTTGAGGCTTTTATTCTGCATTCGACCCAAGGCTGGGTTGGTACTTATTGAGTTTGTTAACTCATTTTAGAGGGAGTTCTGATTTTTTATAGAGTTTAGAGACATCTTTCTGAGTCCTAAGCTTTGTTGTAGAGTCTATAATTTAACATTTTTGAAGAAATAATACCAGTGATAGCAGTGTGATCATGCTTTATGGAGTTAATTACTAAGCCCTTTTCCTTTCTGCAAATTCTGTGTGCGTCTTTGGATGATTTGATGGATTAATTTTTGAAGGTTTCATTGTTCCTTGTTTTCTGTCTCATTCCAGCATCTTTTTGTAGAAAAGTAAGTTTGCTTGCAGGTTATGATATGTGTTTATAAGTGAAATTAATCAAGGTGAGGTATTAGTTTATCCTCCTTTTGTAGTTTCAATATTGAAACCTTATCGTAAATCACTTGTGCAAGCCTTTACAGGAAGTTGTGCTTTATGTGTGTTTCATATAACTAGAGAATCCTCTCTGTTACATGTTTATTACATCTTCAAAATCACTTCTGGTGTATCACCTCCTTAGTTTAAACTTTAGGTTTTAGGTTTGCTTTTAGCAATTTCTTAACTTTTCCCTGCAAGTTTTCATAAGTTTTAAGAGATTTTCACTGAAAGATTAAATAGGAGCCGGCCTAGAACCCGGAGGTTTCATTTCATTAACCAGTCTCACATAGTGAAATGATTCCCATGTTAAGTAAGGGTTACTGAATATTTTTCAGTTCAATTTAGGGTGCAAATCCTGAAACTTAAAAAGTCCTCTTTTCCCAGATTTTGCTTGCCCTCAAGAAAACATAGTGCTAGATGTTGGAGAAGTTGTTCACCTTCCCACATGGCGTCTAATGGAGCCAAAATTCTCATGAAGTATGTTTACCGCATAAGTTAATTAAGAATTGCACACAGATAATGAACACGAACTCCAACAGCAAAACTCTTCTTATTATTCGCATATGCCAAGATATTACATTAGGTTCCGATATCATCCTTACAATGATCCTGAGGGGAAATATAAATACTGTCCGAGGAACCTTCTCGAAGGTATTCGTCGGCCATATACAACATGCCAACTACAATAATAGAACCTTCTGGATACATCTCGATATATGTCGGCCTGACGGCACACATCCCGATACACTGACAAAAACTTCCCGATGCACCGTCGAGAACCTCCCGATACACTGACAGAACCCTCCCGATGCACCGTCGGGAACCTCCTGATACACCGTCGGGAACATCCTGAAACACCGTCGGGAGTCTCCTGATACACCGTCGGGAACATCATGAAACACCGTCGGGAGTCTTCCGATACACCGTCGGGAGTCTCCCGATACACCATCAGGAACATCCTGAAACACTGTCGGGAACATCCCGATACATTGTTTCCTGATGACATCATCTCTCCCAAAAAAAAAAGTCTCTCGACGACGAGACAACAAAAAAAAACTCACACTATCTACATTATTCATAAAACAAAAACAACATGGACGTATACATCATCAACCCGAAGGCGGAGTCTCGGACTGTGACGATCGGCTGCGTCGAAGCTGATACACCTGATCTGTCTGTATCTGCAAATCAGCTCTAATCTGTGAGTTCTCGTCCACCATTTTCTTTAGCATCAAAGCAACCTCGTGACACTCAGCTTCCTTCTGATCGTGAGCCTGTTGCGTTGAGTCCTTCTCCTGAAGTGTTGTTGCCAACCGCTGCTCGGCTGCGGCTAGTTGCTGCTCCACTGTGGTAAACTGCTGTTCTGCCTACTGTTTCCGTTGCGTACTCTCCTCGAGCTGTGCTAACAGGGCTATCTGTTCCGCTTCCCATGCAAGGTGCTGGTTGGTAAGTTGGTCAGCCATCTCCTCCCGAGCCTTCTCTGCCGCCTCCCGAGCCTTCCGCCCAGCTTCTGCCCTTCTTCGCTCTGTCAACACCATTTTCGCTATGGACTTGCTCTGCTCAGCAATGACAGCCAAGCGAGAATGAATATCCATGTCCTCCGTCTCCGCTGGTAGAGGATCTGACTCCTGCACTTCCGTAGTCACTTTCTTGGCTGCCGCTGCACTCTGATCCTCCCTCTGTGATGCCGGTATCTCGACTATCTCACTGTTGGACCAATTGGCCTCCAAGGGCATGTGCTCTCTCATGGAAGACTGAATGGAGTGACTTCTGGTGACAGGGGCAAGTAGTCGGCGCCTAAGGTACTCACTCGCCCGACTTGCTATGCTTGTTGCTGGGGCCTGGGGTGCCGCTTCAGGAATACTGCAGTGAGCACCCTGATCCTTACTCAGCAAGGTGTCTGCTACAGTGACTACCGCATCTGACCCAATCACTTCTAGCCGAACCTGCTCCTGCGTACCTCTCTCTCTGACTCCTTCCTCTGTCACAGGCTTTGCCACAGGAAGTGGCTGAGGCAAACTCTCTAGTACAGGTATGAGAATTGGTTCCTGAACCGTTGGCTGTGTACTCGTAGCTACAGGTGCTGCTGTTCATTGGCGCGCTGCTGGTTGCACAGGTGCTACTGCTGTTCATGATGTAGGATGTAGAGTAACCGAGGTGATCACCACTGGACACTGAAACTGACCAAACCCTGGGATGTGAACATCTGCCATGGTGTGTATGTGGGGTGCCGAAATTACCGGAGCTGAAGTAGTTGTCACAAATGCAGCTGGTCGCGGAAAGCGAAGTGGGACTGCTGAGACTATTCTACCTTCCTCATCTTCTTCGTCCTCCTCCTGTTCCACCTCCATACTCTCAGAGTCGTCTTCCTTATTGCAGGATGTGTCCCGATGGCCACTGTCGGTGTTACCCGATTCCTCCATCTCTTGCTGTGTCCTCTTCTGGCCCCTGCTCTTCTGACCTATAGGTGTATCCAAGTGCTTCCATTGCATTACTGGAGGCTCGCCAGGTATTGCCGGAGATGGCTTAACTTCTAGCTACTCATGGGGTATCGTCCTGGCTGTGGCGTCCAAAAAGAGTTCGATGGCGTAGTGCGGCATATAGAACGTCTTGTGTTGTAGGGTCATGAACTCCATGCGCGTGGCTAACAATGAAGCCCAGTCATAAACCTTGCCGTTCATGATTCCATTCATCATACTGACCAAGGGGAAGGAAATGTCAGATGCCCTGCTGGATCCTGTAAGCCTGCTTTTCACCACATCCATCAAGCACTTCCAATGTGCTTCACGAATCTCAGACTTCCGCAGCCCTCTTTTCTTCGAAGCGTCCATGAGGGTATCGATGTGCTTCTGTACTTCGCCTCTTTGCTCATCTTTTTGGGTTTACCATCCGTATGAGCTGCAACTTCGTCTCTTTGCTCATCTTTTTGGGTATACCATCAATCTTGGCTCCACCTTGCGCCTCCCCTGGTATACCAAGGACTCTCGTAAAATCAGTTGGCCGAAAGGATACCACTATGTCATACTCCAGATATGGAATTGACCATTTTCGAGAATGCCTGTCATAAGCCTCAATCATTGGCCGCAGAACGCCCTCAAAGTCTCTAATACAAAAAAGTGGCATCCAGATAGCCCACTCCACCTGCGCCTTTCTGATGCTTGCTTTAACCAAGTGAGTATTTGGATGTTCCTCCCACCATTTCCGACAGTCCCCTCCATTCAGCCCTTCAAAAGCTACAGTTTGTGGCGTTGTATGGACATCTGGCTGAGTCTGTACTTTTGCCCTGTGCTTGCCTGTCTCCTTCCCCCGTGGCCGTGCTTGCGAGGGTCCTGCCTGCACCTCTTGATTCATGACAGAATCCTGCTCGAGGTGTTTCCTCCAAGCTCTCTTACTGGCTGATTGCATACTATGCCTTTTGCTGAAAAGAAAGTTGGTATTTCAGTTACGTGTTCGTACAGCTTGCAAAAATTTCCTTCTTGACGTGAGTGCAGATGCTTACTATCTTTCCTGTGCCTGTCGTACAGCCGTACGGATTCCCAAATTTCCCACGTATTTCCTACTGCTTGAAATTTGGTTATCTTGACTCGTACTGTTGCATGGTTTGTGGTTTTTCTGTGGTGTCGTTTTTACAGTGTTGTCATCTCACGCCTAATACTTCTTGTTGCGACTGTTATCTTTTGCTTGTTTGTATGGAGGGCCTCTTTAGCCGTGGGTTTCTTTCTGAAAATGTCCATTCTTGAACTGATTTGATCACAGGCTGATGCCAACAACCCTGCCGATCACAACGTATAACTGTTACAATAGCTCAGTATAAGCATAGACGATGGGATGACGTGTTCTGCCTGTGTCACCGTTGATAGGGGGAACTTAGTTTTGCGCTGGGCAATCAAAACTGTCTCTCATGCCATCACTTCATGCTTACCGGGCTTGAAAGAAAATCTGTGTGAAAACTCATACTGCCTGATACAAACAAAGGGTCTGTGCAACCATATCATCAATTTCGCCCTAACAGCACAGTAACTCCTACTGTGAGTGCCCTTCGATGAAAACCTTGAAAGCAATACTTCCAACCTATGGTGTAGACGGCTTCCAAATACCTACTGACGACTCTCAATAGGCGCAGAAACATTTGAAGGAAACCTCCAATGATATTGCTATAGGCAAGGACAAGAACATATTGCTAAAAGACATTCGAAATGTGGCATGTCAAGTATCCAAACGGAGTAGGGCTGATGATAGTCTGAAAACTCTCCCCTTTGTTGTTTTACTCATTCACTACGTCAAGGGCCTTGGTGGTATTCTGAACGCCAAAAGGGTAAAATCTGAAGATTCTCGCCTTCAACTCCGTTTTTGCTTTCTCACCCTACGCCCTCTCTCTCCTAATCTGCAAGCATTGTGTACAGCTGAATTGAAAATGGCCTTTGTGTTCAGCTTTCACTCATCTCTGACTCCAAGTCGAATGGCCTCTCTTTACATTTTGTGCTCTTATACAAACCAGAATAGGACCGTACGGTGACATGGATAACACCGTACGGTGACAGTGACATGGAATAGCCTGCCGTACGGTGATCTCTCTCGCTCTTTTCTTTTCTTTTCTTTTTTCTTTTTTTTTTTCTTTTTTTATTTTCCTTCTTTTTTTTGAATTTTCTCTTTTTTTTTTTTTGAATTTTCTTCTTTCGTTTTATTTTTTATTTATTTAATTTATTTTTTAATTTTTAAATTTCAAATAGCAACAAATCAGTTTTCCCTTCGACCGTCGTCATCGTCGGTCTGCAACGGCGAAGGGGTCGCCCGAAGGTCATTCTCTGACACAAAAGTCTTCCGGCCGTGGTATACCTTTAGCTTCGAGCCATTCACCGCCTGAGGCACTTCCTCTCCATCCAAAGTCCATAATTTTATTGCTCCATTGTCTCCTACTTCCCGAATCTAATACGGTCCAACCCACTTAACTTTGAACTTGCCCGACTTGATCTCATTCCGACCGTCGGACTTCAATACCCACTGTCCAGGCTGAAACTTATTCAAGTTCAAGTGCTTATCGTGCCACGCATTTCGCCTGTTCTGTGTTACTTCAGTGGCCCACTGTGCTAATAATCGCTTCTCCTCCAACCTATTCAGTTCGTACAGTCGCTTCCTTAGGCTTTCCATGTCGCCCAACTTATTTTCTAGTGCTATCCGCGGGCTTGGTATCATGAATTCCACTGGTACTACAACCTCCTGTCTGAACATCAGTTGAAATGGCGTGTCTTGTAACTTTATACGCTGTACGGTAAGCCCACAGAGCAGAAGGTAATTTCTCCTCCCAATCCTCCCCTTAGACTACGGAGGATTTGTATATAATTGATACCATGATTTTGTTGGTAGCTTCGGCTTGTCCGTTTTCTCTTGGGTAGTACGGACTTGACAGTGAATGATAAATTTTGAACTCCGTGGTAAGCAGTCGGATCGCATGGTTTACAAAATGTCCTCCTCTATCGCTTGTTAATTGTAATGGAATGCCGTACCCGATAATAATTTGCTCATAAATGAACTGTGCTGTACTTACCGCTGAGTTGTCTGGTAGTGCATGCGCCTCCACCCACTTAGTCAAGTACTCCGTGGCGACCACAATGTAACGGCACCTTCTGGTTCTGCTCATCTTCAGGGGTCCTATGAAATCCAAACCCCACCATTCAAAGAGCTCATAAGCATGAGAGGGATTCAAAGGCATGAAGTCTCTCTTCAGGGGTTTCCCCGCGCACTGACATGTATCGCATGCAACAACCCATTCCTTGGCGTCATTGTATACTGTTGGCCACCATAATCCTGCTAGAAGTATCTTTCGTGCCATTGTGTCTGGGCCCATGTGTCCTCCTGCCGGTCCTTCATGCGCTTCCTTTAGTACCCGTGGAATTTCTTCCTCCAGGACACAACGCCTCAGGATCTGATTGGGTACAACAGTCCATTAATCAGCTGAAATGTTCTGCTCCGTATCACCAACTTTCGTCTTTCATTCGATGGCATGGTATTTGGAAATTGTCTCGTCGACAAGCATTCGCCGATGCTTGTATACCACTCCGGTAGTGCGGCAATCTGAAACAATTGTGCATCAGGAAAGTCATCATTCACCCCGTCTACTGGTTCTCTTGTTCTGATATGTGACAAATGATCAGCGCTTACATGTTTCTTTCTTGGCCGTACGATGATCTTGAAGGTAAACTCCTGCAACAGGAGTAACCATCGGCTGATCCTTCCTTGAATGACTGATTTATTGATCATATACAATAGGGCCTGATGATCGACATAGAACACAAACGGAGTAGCCAGCAAGTAATGTTGGAATTTCTGCACAGCATAGACCATCCCCAATGCTTCCCGTTCGGTCGTACTATAATTTTGTTCTACTTTTGATAGCAACCGACTGGCGAAGTAGATCGGATGATCCAACCCGTGGCTTCCTGTTTGTGCGAGAGTTGCTCCGATCGCATAGTTAGATGCATCAACATGCACATGAAACTCCTTATTCCAATTTGGGTAGGTCAGGATGGGTGTAGTAGCCAACCTCACTTTGAGCCCTTCAAATGCTTCATCTTGATCCTTTTCCCATCGGAATGATTCTCCCTTGCACGTCAACCTGTCCAGTGGATATGCTACCCTGGCAAAATTTTTGATGAAGTGTCTATAATAGCCTATATGTCCAAGGAAATTTTTTACCTCCGTTACATTGGTGGATGGCTGCATCTCCAATATGACTCACACTTTGTCTAGATCTGTCTTCAGTCCCTCCTTACAGACTATGTGTTCGAGCAACCTGCCTTGGGGAACCATAAATCTGCATTTCTTCAGATTTAGTGTCAGGTGCGCACGTCGGCACCTTTCCATACACTCGCCCAATGCTGCCAAGTGTTTGTCCTTTGCACTGAACACCGACCAATCATCCAAAAATGCCTTGAAGTTTTCGACAGACATCTTATCAAAAATGTGTAGTATGATTCGCTGAAATGTCGCAGGCGCATTGCACAGACCGAACGGCATTTGATTAGAGGCATACACCCTATCTTCTACGAGAAATGTCGTCTTCAGCTTATCCTCCTCTGCGATGGAAATCTGATTGTAGCCGGAAAAACCATCCATAAATGAGTAGATCTTGTGTCCCGCTACCTCTTCCAGGATGCTGTCTGTGAATGGAATCGTAAATGGATCCTTGATGGTGACGGCATTCAGGCATCGGAAATCAACACATATTCGGATCTGAGTGGAGTCCTTCAGTGAGATCACTATCAGGGATACCCATTCACTGGTCTGCACCTTGAAAATAATGTCGGCCTCTAACATTCGATTGATTTCCTCCGTAACCCATGCCGCATAATTTTTGTTCATTCTGTAGGGCCGCTTCCGTACAGGTATTGCTCCTTCAATCAACTGAATGTGGTGCACACACAACTCCGGTGGTACTCCTTTCAGGTCCTTGTATGTCCATGCAAACACATCCTTATACTCTAAAAATATTTTGAATGTTGTTGCCTTTAGTACTGGGTCCCAGTTGTCTGCTACCAGTATGTTTCATAGTTCGGCTTCGTCTCCCAAATTCATGGTCTACAATGCGACTTCGTTGTATTTGATGGGTTCCCCTTCAGCGAACTTATGTGCCGGGGTCACATCGAGTGACGCATCGCCTTCCTTCAGTTCAGTAAACTCCTTTGGAAATTCATCATTACTGTATCCTTCTATTGTCAATACGTTGCAGCTCTGAAACAATTCATAATTCTCTATCTGCCAATGGTAGAGACCATTTACTGAATCCAAATCATCATCTCCTTCCAGTCGTAGAACTCCCTCCTGATCTGGTTCCATACTTTGCTCCTTTTCATCTTCTTCGCCTTCGGAGTCTGACGATAGGGCTTCTTCCCCGACCATCTGAGTGTGCAGATCGATAACATACTTCCGGCCTTTGCTTTCGAGTGATAAAGTATTTTTCTTCCAGTTGTGCTTTGCCTTGGCTTGTATCAACCACCCCCAACCTAGAATAGCATCATCCCCTTTCCGCCTTAGAGGAATCACAACAAAGTCCAACAGGAATGGTTGTGTTCTAATTGTCACTGGTTGCGTTGTGAGTATTCCCAATGGCTTGATTCCATGTTGATCGGCTGTTAACAACTGGAAGGTAGGTGGCCACAATGTCGGCTGTCCCAACTTCCTCCAGGTATCCTCTAGCAGCACATTGACACCAGACCCTCCGTCCACGATCGTGTATGTTAACACAATTCCGAGGATGCCCATTTCGAGAACCGCCGGATAGTGTCCGGATGAAAGAGCTAACATCGGGTCTTCTGCACTTGCGTCTCCTTGTTTCTCCTTTTCTCTCTCTACTAGTTGCTTAGCAATCGAGACTATATTCGTGAGTGTTGTGTGGAGTTGAGGCATAGTGAGCAACAAATCATTGATCCTGACGGGTACCTCGGCCTGCAAGATTTGGCTTACAATGTTTTGTTCTGCATAGTTCCGTATAGAGGTACCAGTTGTGTCCTTCAGGTGTGCCGTTTTTCCTTGTGTTGCTTTCTAGATTTCTGCACGGGCTTCCTCCAGTCTCTTCTTTTCCTCCGTCGGATTAGGGTAGAGCTTCGCCTGTTTCCGAGTGATTGCCAGAACTTCTTCCTCGTCTGTCCCGATGGTAATCAAGTTTACTCCAGACTTCGGGCGCTTAACATCGTCATGATCTCCAGGTCCACACCATCGGCATAGCAACTTCGGTGTGTTCGCTGTTGTACACTCTCAGGCAAAGTGACCCCACAGATTACATGTGCGGCATTGAACTATCGGTCGGCCATTCGCATCATACTGGATTCGACTTCTTCCGCCATTATTGTTGTTGCCACTATTGTTGTTTTGATCACACCGATTATTTCTGTATCCTCCTGACGTGGCACCCTCCGTACTGTTGTTCCCGCTCCCTTCGGACGCGGATGCTTCTCGTGTTAGGAACACTTGCGGCGGTGTTCTTGCTTTTAGATTGAAAGGGCATTCCTTTACCGAGTGTCCCATAATCTGGCAGATCTTGCAAAATTGCTCTTTCGGGCAGGATCCCTTCGTATGGCCTTCCTTCTTGCACTTTGTGCACCATAGTTCATTGCCTTTAGTTTCTTTGTTCATGTTCTTGAATTCCTTCATCATCCGAATCATGTCTTTCTGAAGGGCACAAACCTTCTTGTTGCTACCCTCATCATCACTGCTATCTTCTCCTGAAGAGGCGTCGTCATCTGAATCGGATGAGCTAGTCTTCTTCTTCTTCTTGGTCTTTTGTTCACTTTCCAGGTTCATTGCCCGGTTATATGCTTCAATGTATGTCAATGGTGTCACGATCTTCATCTTCTTCCGCAGCTTTGGGTGAAGGCCCTCAATGAACCATCGTTTCAGTAACCCGTCAGCTGGCTTATTCTCCATTTTATTGATCAAGTCCTTCAATTTCCTTGCGAAGACTCGGACTGTTTCATTCTTCCCTTGCTTAGTATTGAATATCTTCGCTACAATTTCATTATCGTCGCGCAGGAGTTGAAATTCGGCGATGAACTCCTTTTTAATGTTATCCCAACTGTTTAAATTTTGTGGATTGGTATCAGTAAACCAATCAATTGCAACACCCCGTAGGGTTGCTGGAAATTGCCTCATCCATTCATTTGTATCCATTATGCCATTAACTCTCCAAATTGTTTCACAGGTTTTACAATGTCGGATGGGATCAGCTGCTCCATCACCATCAAATTTAGGTAACTTCTCCTTTGGTCCTGCCATCCCAACGCTCACGCTTGGTATTCTGATGCTCACACTTGGTATCCCGACAACTGTGTTTGGTGAAGAAGGGTCTCCGTTAAGTGAATCTGTTCCTTCTGGAAGTGGATCCTGGACGAAGAGTTCACTCCACGCTCTTGCTCCTTCGGCACTCTGAGCCGTGTGAGTTGATTGTCTTCCCTCGGCGAACACCAATTCAAAAACTCCTCCCTTGCCTCTTCCATGAATTCCACCCGCTGTCGCGTCTCCTTCAACAATGCTTCCGCGCTTCTGCGTCCGTCAGCAGCAATCTTCTGGAATCTCTTTCTGCGTTCTGCTTGCTGCACCAAAATCAAATCTCCATGTGCGGTGCGTATTTCGTCCTTGTCTTTTAGCTTGTTCTTATTCTTGTTCAGCTGATTTGGCATTACTCTTCATTCTTCTGCCTTTCCAGATCCATCGGGCAACGGTGCCAAATGTTTACCACATAAGTTAATTAAGAATTGCACACAAATAATGAACATGAACTCCAACAGCAGAACTCTTCTTAGTATTCGCATATGCCAAGATATTACATTAGGTTCCAATATCATCCTTACAATGATCTTGAGGGGAAATATAAATACTATCCGAGGAACCTTCTTGAAGGTATCCATCGGCCATATGCAACATGCCAACTGCAATAATAGAACCTTTTGGATACATCTCGATATATGTCGGCCTGACGGCACACATCCCGATACACCGTCGGGAACCTCCCGATGCACCATCGGGAACCTCCCGATCCACTGACAGAACCCTCCCGATTGACCGTCGAGAACATCCTACTACACTGTTTGGAACCTCCTGATACACCGTCGGGAGTCTCCCGATACACCGTCGGGAGTCTCCCGATACACTGTCGGGAACATCCTGAAACATCGTCGGGAGTCTCTCGATACACCGTCGGGAACATCCCGATACACTGTTTCCTGACGACAAAGTAATGAATGACATCATGAATCACATTACAATAATTAAATGTGATTGTATTCTTCTTTAGACAGGAGTATGGAAGGCTTGGAGAGTTGTTCTTTATATGGTCCTCCTGATCTTATGCAGTCAGACATGATGAAAGATACTGTAATTATAAATGACCAAGGAAATACAACCTCCTGGAAGATGTGCATACTTGGCAATTTAGTTGAGATAACTGCTGATATTCTGAACAACTTTGATGCTGTGGTTTTGGGACGTGCATCAGTTGCCACTAAAAGGAAAGTGAATGATTTGTGCCGCAAGAGGTCTCAAAGAGTTGCATTTTATTCAGCTGACTATCGAGGGTCTTGTGGAGAAACATTTGTTGATCTACAAAGGCACACATACAATCAGAAAAATATGGAAAATGCTCCATTGGAAGTTACTTTTCCAAGCTTAGAGGAGGCTACATTGGTGCACTGGAGCAGCTTTCCTAGAAGGACATCAAAGCTTTACTTTTCTATTCGAGTTGTAGAAATGTTTGAACAAATTGAGGGTCGGGAGCCCGGTGATCTGTCATCCATAAATATGCCATCTATACTTAAGATGTGGAAAAAGCTCTGTGAAGAACAAGAGTTTGCTGAATCTCGAATACTAGATCTTCTTTTGCAAAGAATTGTTGATGCTGGAAAGAGAGAACTCCCTCCTGTTTGTGCCATTGCGGGGGGGCGTCCTCGGGTAGGAAGTCATTAAGGCAATGTCCTTCAAGGGTGATCTGTTGAATAATTTTTTTTCTTCTTTAATGTAATGGATGGGAAGGGGATAATGGAGGACATGTCTAACGGAGACAAAAACTGAGTTTATTCTTTAGAGATATATGTCAAAATTAGATGCAGCTGCAAGCTTCTAAATCAAATGTCGGTAGCACAGTCAGTGGAGAATATATATGTCTTGAATGGTGACTCATGATAAAGAGTTTACAAGCAAAACCTATGAATTTGTCTCATGAAGAGCAATGAAAAAGGAAGCCACGAAACATTATGAAGAAAGAGCAGTGTATAAAGGAATCAATGGCAATAAGGAGTCGAGAGAAAACATTTTTGACATTGGGTACACTCGTTCAGAAAAGGCAAACCATTTGCGATAAATGAGACCATATTCGAGCAAGGTTTAGGTGCAGTTCAGGCATTGAAGATTTTAGAGAAGAAAGCCTTCTAATGACATTATCGGGAGCGAAATAAATCTATCTAGGAGCAGATGCCGTAGAAAAACAATTTAAAAGGATACAAACACAAATCGATTTGTGTTTTGATTTGATTTCTATATCTATCATGTTGTATTTGTTGCAGGCGTTTGAATGATGGAAGAAGGATTTGATTGAAGCCAGGGGTGACTCATTCATGGTCGTTAGTAGCTCTCAGGAGTTTGAGGGCCTGTACATTTGCCGTATTACAAAAAGAGGGTGTTGTCCATGTGTGAAGAATTCATAACAGTTTTTGGAATAATGTTGCTTGACACTTCAATTAATCATTTGTGTAATCTAATTGAGCTATTATGTGCTCTAAAATAATTGGAAAGATAAAATAATCCTTGCGGTTATAGTCATTGAGCTAGGATTAGGTATATTGAAGAGGTGTGATGGTTGAGGAATGCCTCTCCATCCTTTATAAATATAAGATGTAAAATCTTACAAAGGGAGAGATACTTTATCCTAATCTTTATATACTATGATATACTTATGATATATTATATTTTTCATTTGCAAAGAAATGATTTTTTTGAACTAAGCTTGTGGATGGTGGATTATCGAATGAATTCTTGTGCAATTCTAGAGTCAAACTGTATTGGATGGATCATCCGTAAGGAGCATCCAGTACAATTTTATTTCGAGATCAGTAAGAAATATTTATTTTAATTTATTTGTATTAGAGTTTTAAATTATTATTAAGTTGTGTCCTTTATAAATATTTTTTATTAATTTCTATGAATATTTTAATATTCGGATAAGTGGACTGGGTCATTATTGCATTTTAAATTTGATAAACATAGATATTGTGAAATTTTTACTTGTTTCCCTATTTATGTCTAGTTTGTCTCTGTAGGAGTTAAAATGCATCCTAGACTAGTTTAAAATTGCATTTAAATAATTGATCTGTTGCGTTTGAATTGTTAAAATTGTTTATAGTTTAAATATATTAGACTTTATAAAGTTGTTTGTGTCAACTTATAATATTGACTCTGATTGCCCATTTAATTAAGCACTGGTCTTTTATTCTTGATTCATAATCCATATGCTGGCAATTGTTTTATTTGTTTCCATTGAGGAAATAATATATTCATTTGTTGCAATCATCTATAATAATCACTTTTATTTAAAAATCTCTCATATATTCTTTTATTATTCTTAATTCACAATTCACAAATTTGAAGCTTTTTATAATTCTTGCCGTTAGGAAAACTTTCATTGTATTAGTGTTTTAACTGATCTGCTTTAAGCATCTTGGATTTAATGTTATCTGGGATTAGGTACACCCGACTTGGTTTTGCAGAGCCAAAATCGTAGGGGATTTGGATCGCATCGATCAATCCCGTCAAGTTGGCCTTAACTGGTTGGATATCCTAGCATCAAGCAGGCAAGGCTCGTAAGATTCCAATTTGCGGTTTTGCGAACCAACAACGTCATGGAGTGTCAAGTGTTTCTAGTGGACCAAATATTCCTTGATGGTGCAATTCCACAGTTTTCTATCCCATACAGCAAAGGTTTTGACGGGCTCTAATATCAACTTTCCTTCATCATTTAAAGGTGGCATGTTGGTTGATACAGGGATGTTCTACCACACGACCTTTCTCACTTTAATGTATGTATACATACATCTTTTGTTAAATCCATGCTTGTTGGAGGTTCTCCTTCAAGATCATCAAAATGTCTATTTCTTCTTGCAACCAATCCTTTTCCTTCGGCGCATGAGTGTCACTCAGAACCATATCTACAAATGAGGGGGTTCCTTTTCCTAGAGTGGCTTGAAGGGTGCCATCTAGATGGACATAAGGTAAGTGGTGTTATAACAATACTCCTCGAGATGTAACCATTTAACCCATGCCCCATGTTGTGCCAAAACATAGTTGCGAAGTTATCCCTCTAGCCACTTGTTCACAATTTTCGTCAGTCTGTCGATCTGGGGATGATAACTTGTACTTGGTGACAATTCCATTGTTGATGCCGATATACAACTGTCTAGAAGGTGCTGAGGGAATGAAGGTCCCTATCGCATACAATATTTCTTGATAATCCGTGCAAGCGAAAGATTTCTTGAATAAATTTGCTACTTGGGCAGCCTGAAACTCGATAGGAATGGTGAAGAAGTGTGCGTACTTTGTCACTCGGTTAACCACCATGAAAATGCAATCCTTTCCATTTAGCTTCGGAAGTCTCGTAATAAAATACATTGAGATGTCATCCCATTTATTTTCTAGTATGAGCAAGGGTTGTAGCAAGCTCGTCAGTGAGGTGTGTTCAAAATTTGTTTAGGTGGCATGTTGCACATTCCCGCACATGTTGCAGGGCGTCATTCATAAGATCCTCCAACGAAAATCTTTCTCTGATCTGCTTGTAGGTTTTGAGGAATCTCGGTTGTCGAGCTAAGGGTGAGTAGTGCATTTCCTTCAAAACTTCATGCTTCATTGTGGATATAGGTACCAAATATATTTTGTCCTTGTAGTTGACGATGTCATCGACTACCTTGTATTGGTCGTCCTGAATGTCACCCTCCATTAGATTGCATTTAAAATTGTTCTTAGAGTACTCTACCAATAAGTACACCTTCCAATCGGTTAAAATCTAAGATGGCGGGTTTTCTTAACAAAGCATCTGCTATGACATTATTCTTTCCCTTCACATATTCAATGTCAAAATCAAAAGTCTAAATCTTTCTTACCCATTTTTGTTGCCTTGTTCAGATCACGTTGTTTCAAGAAATATCTAAAGCTACTCATAAACTTGCGACTCACCAAATATTAAAGTAAATTGGTTAGGGCATGTACCATGACCAACATCTCTTTCTCATAGGGCGAATACAAGCGTTCACCTTGTGTAAATTTCCGACTCTTAAAGGCTATAGGGTGCTTTTCTTGAATTAGTCCAACTCCAATGCCCTCTTTGGAAGCAACACACTTTAAAATGAAAGGTTGAGTGAAGTCAGAAAGAGCAAGAACTAGGCAAGTACTCATTGCTTCATTTAATTTATCAAAAGTGTGTTGTACCTTTTCAGTCCACTGGAATGAGCCCTTCTTAGTCAAATTTGTTAATGGTGCATTGAGTTTAGAGAATCCTTTTCCAAACTACTGTAGTAACTACACAACCCAAAGAAGCCTCACAACTCAGAGTGATTTTGGCGAAGGCCAATCAAGGATAGCCCCAATCTTCTCATGGTGGACCTGTGCTCCATATTTATTGACATGTCCCATGTATAGTATCTCCATCATCCCAAACTTGCACTTTGATTGTTTGGTGAATAATGATTGTGCTTCCATGATTAGGAGGACTTCATCCAGATGCCTTAAATGTCCTTCCCATGTATTACTCTAAATGAGAATGCCATCTAAAAATTCCAACAAGAACTTACACAATAGTCTGTTGAAGATGTGATTCATGCAAGACTGAAATGTGGTTGGTGCGTCTGTTAATCCAAACAACATGATCTTGAACTCATAATGCCCATAATTACAATGGGAAGTCATATTTTCCACGTCTTGCTCTGACATGCGGATCTGATGGTATCTAGAGCAGAGATCTATTTTAGAAAAGTAAACTGCACCATGCAACTCATCAATCCTAGGAATAGGATATGCATTTTTTATCGTCTTCTAGTTTAATGCACAATATTCTACACACATGCGTAACATCCAATCGTTCTTTTTCACCAACACCACTGATGATGCGAAAGGGATAGAGATGGGACAGATCCATCCCTTCTTGAGTAGTTCCTTGGACTTCATCCAGATGCTTTAAATGTTCTTCCTATGTTTCACTGTAAATAAGAATGTCATCAAAAAATACCAGTAAGAACTTATGCAACTTTTTGTTGAATATATGATTCATGCAAGACTAAAATGTGGTTGGTGCACTCATTAATCCAAATAGCATGATCGGGAACTCATAATGCCTATAGTGACGATGCAAAGTCATATTTTCCATGTCTTCCTCCCATATGCGGATCTGATGGTATCCGAAGCGGAGATCTATTTTAGAAAAGTAAACCGCACCATGTAACTCATCCAACAATTCATCGATCTAGGGAAGAGGGTATCTATTTTTAATTGTTGTCTTGTTTAATGCACAGTGGTCCACAGACACATAACGTCCCATCGTTCTTTTTCACCAACACCAATGATGATGCGAAAGGGCCAGTGCTGGGACAGATCCATCCCTTCTCCAGGAGTTGCTGAATCGTCTTTCCAATCTCATCTTTCAATTTTCTGGGATGGCAGTATGACGAATTGATAATTGGTCTGGTGCTAGATTCCAATTCGATGGTATGCTCAAAACCATGATGGGGAGGTATGCCAATAGGAATGTCTGCAAAAACCTTATCACATGTATTCAAAATGACCTACACCTCAACATCTTGATGATACACCCATTGCTTTTTTATTGGTTCTGCTGAAACAAAGCAATACACAACCCACACAATATCATCATGCCAGAAAATGGCCTCCATCTGTTGTGCAAAAACTTCCTTCAGTCCCTTATTGGCCAACCCTTTGAGAACAACCTTCCATCGAGAACAAAAGTGAAGTCCATTTGTTTGAAGCTCCTTGTGTATTTGCCCAATGACTCCATCCATTGTATGCCCATAATGACCTCCATATTTTCCAGGTCTACTTAAAAAAAATCCTGTCTCACTGTGTGATTAGCTATGGTGATACTTAGTTGGGGAACAAGGTGCGTGCAGGGTAAGAGTGTTCCTCTGATGACCCTGACTTGGAATATTATGTGTGCCTTTGTAGGTAAACCTCTTCGTTTCGCCAACGATGAGTTTATAAAGTTTAGAATGGCTTCGCTATCTAGCATGACAATGACCCTCTCTCCTTAAAGGGTTCCCTGTACGCGAAATATCATACATCTCAAGCTTATAGCCAAGGTGTTGGTTCCTCTGCGACATACCAATGTGTCGATCTCTATACGATTTTGGCTGACCACCTTGGTATCCTCCTATGGGTGAGCACCCTTTGTGGGTATATCTTCCTAATCATCATCATCAGATATGACCTCTATGTAGTGTATTTTTCCTTTACCAAGGCATCTGTGCGAAGGTTCCCACGACTCTTTTTAGGTGAAACATAATTTCTTCCGTTGGAGTTTTTGTTTGGTATCTTCCTCCAATGAAGGCTTCTTTGATAGACGTTTGTTGTCTTTGTCCCTTGGAACCAATGGCAGTTTGGAATGGGAGTAACCGCGAGAGGATTTGTCGCCTATTTTCCTTATTTGAGGTGGAAATCAAGACCCACTTCATTTTTTGTTGTCCCATCTACTATTAATTGAAATGGAGGTTCCATTGCCTTTTCGGAGGTTACAGGTCCTTGTCTACCTTTTTCAGATACATTGATCAGCGGTGCTTGGCGCTTTATCTTGGCAGACCGCATAGCTTTGTGATCGCACTTTGCATCTTCATTTTCCTTAGAGCTAGGCCTTGGATCAGTATAGATTTGCCTATGTCCCCCACTACGGCCATGAAGTGGCCACTTTGTACTATTGTTCTTGGTCACACTAGATTCGTGAGACTCTGTAGTAGGTTCACTAGGCAGTGGCACTCCACCTCCATTGGTACTCAGAGACGGTTTGGGATCCTTGGTCGCTCCAAATTGTACCCTTAGGTGTTCTCTTTTGTTTTGCTTCTTGCTTTCTTTTCTTGCTCTTTCTAGGTCACCATTGGTGTTCCTGTGGTTGTTGGATTCCTGATTTGTATGCTTAGCCCCTTATATCCTTTTGGTGGTCTCTTGTTGGACATTAATAACTTTTGAGATGATCCTCACTCCAAGTCCACTAAAAAACCCCAATGTTGAATTGTGACTATTTGTCAAATACTTAGTATGCACTATCAAATGGGTAAGGTTGTGGTGTCTCCAACAAATTCACTAAATGAGATGGCCATACGAATGTAATAACAGTAACACCAATAATTTTCAGAGAAGAAAAAACTTATTGTAATTCGTATTAGAGACTGATCTGTCACAGACTTAACAGCAAGTTCTTACAGTAATTGTAACAATTGAATGTAAATGAATATATTCCATTCTGTACTTAGTTTTCAAATAATGAGAATAACATTAAGAACCTGGGATTTTCTTGCTTCCATGGATTTTGCCTAACTGTAATGCTGCTGTTGAGATTTACTAATGGATCTGGTCTGTATCAATCTGCCCTTCACAACCTGGAGAATAATGTCGACGCTTTTAGATTAATCCCAAGCTGCCGCACTAGTCTTTAGTTGCTCCAATTGTTATGTCGAACTGTCCTAGGCATGAGTTACCATTGCGTTTTGCAAATAGAACCCACGATTAGGGTTGTATCATCGTCCTTGGCTTGATTACCGATTCGCTGTATTTTGTGCGATTTTTATTATTATTCACACCCTTCCAAATGGCACCCAAACTGATGTGAACTGAGTCTGCCCGGCGTCAAGACAGTTAGTGCTCTGGATCGCATGCAATTTGGAACCGTTATGAGAGACTAAAATTTACTGTCCGCCCTCTTCAATGTGGATTCCGGAATCACGAGTGAGCCGCAAATTTTTCCTGGGACAAGTAAATAATCTAAGACACTTTCAATCACTGATTTCACTAATACCTCCGGCTTGACTCTAGGGATGATGCGTTTTCAGTCCTTAATGCAAATCGATGTTCATGAGTACTTCAGCAACAATGTTTAGCGGTGCCTCTACTGTTTCAGATCGGTTTGAGGAATTCCTGCCATAAGTCTTGGTTTCCCCTTTCTTTTTTTTGTTCAAAGTAACTCTATACTGCTAACAGTCTCCAAGTAGTGATCTTTGCAATTGGCCTTAGGCCCAGATTTTTGCCTTGATGAAATGACTGTAACGTCACCTCCAATTTGCAATAATTCAAGTGATATCCCACACCCTCAAAATTGCTATCAATGGGAGTTTTCGTTCCCAAAGATACTTTGAGAATTTGCAGACCAAATGACTACAAATTGCTCCTATAGGAAAGGAAGTTGAATCCACAAAATGCTTGTCCCAAATGGGTGCCTACCGCCCTCTATTTATTCATCTTTTAAGAAGGCACTAGGAGCTTCTAGAAACATCTTTTTATAAAGTCTTATTATAATGCACTTTATTATTAAATAACTTTACAAAATTAAATAAATAACTTTATAAAATTAAAAGTGCAATCTCAATTCAACATTAGAACATGTAGGCCCCACTTACTGGATGTAGGATTAATTATAACTCTTCGAGAGCAAAATGCAATCATCTAGTAACAGGATGACTCTCTCTCCAAAATCATTTGCCTACAAGAGTTAATGATAGGCAAATCTACTGTAGGAGTCATGTCGCTAGAAAGGGGACATGGCAACTTTATCTTATCTCTCCATTAGCCTTCTATATGCTTATGCACGTATGTCATTTTATGCGACACTTTTTGGAGATCTCTGATGGGATTATTGCCCGACCTAGCTATCTTTCGCGGTGTTGGTCTCATGCCCTGCGGATCTCTTTAGGTTCTTTCAGAGTTGGTTCCCATTGTGTTCGGGCTCAGTTGGATCATCATATTGACAGGGATTGTTCTGTTCTTTAGGGGAGGTGGAGGATGAGGCTCACTTTCTTTTTTGATGCCCTATTTATTATGAGATCAGAGGGAGGTTCTTTTGTTTGTTCAGAGAGTGCTTCTCACTCTATGATTTCTTCAGCTATTATGATCAGAGATGCCTTGCATTGTATCTGCATGAGGCCACTATGCTTCGGGATAACATGATTCAGGCTCTACTTCCACACCGGCACTCATCTCCTCAGCTCATTACTGCCTTTTTTACACCTTTATCCCCCTTGCGTGGTGTAAAAAGGCCCTCTAGCTCTTTTCGGCCTAGTGATCTTTCTTGATGCGTCAGATCCCGTTCTGCTTATGGCACCAGCGACACTCTTCTAGGACAGGTCGGAGACAGTGTAGTACCTCTACGCATCGACACGTGTATCTTTCTGTGACTGATTTCTTCTCACCCAAGAAAGAATCCTAGTGCTTTCTGTGGCTTGTTTTTGTTTTTTGTTGTTGCTTTTCTTCGGACACCTTTGTGTGCTCCTACTGGCTCCAGCCCTGCTTTGTTGTAATCTTTCAGTCCCATAGACCTCTTTTTGGTCTTTTGTTGGACATTAATATCATTATCTTATCTTATCTTATCATATCTTATCTTGTCTATGGTCATCTTGGTTCTCCCATTCTTCCCTTGAGTGTTTGTTCTTGACTAGATCACTCCTTACTAGTTCTTGATGGGATTACTCCTTGAGTACTGGTCCTAGCAAGATTACTTCTAGCACAGTTACTTCTTCTTCACCTTGTAGTTTTCCCTCTATGTGACTAGAGTTTTGTTCTTGGATAGGACGATGCTCTCTCTATGCTAGGGTTTCGGGGTCCATCCACCCCTCCTTCTTAGTCCTTTTGAGATTGTTGAGTTGGCTACTCCCCTTATGTTGTTTTCAATAAAATTCTCTTCTTTTTGGTTTTGCACTTGGGATTGGTTAATAAACCCTCTCAAACAGTTGTGCCTTTCTTCCCACTCCTTATTGCATATAATCCGCCGTAGGCCATTTTCCCCCTCAATTTCTTCTTCTGGTAGTCGCCTTGGGTCCTTATTCGAAAATAGGGGCACAAATTATTTTGTTGTTTGGGTGTCCTTGGATTTCCCCTCAATTGGAGTTCACGTGTGCTTTTTACAAACTGCTAGAGTACTTGTTGCCTTCTTTGCTCTCTTTGCACTTAGGCACGTTCTTCCTCCACTCATACCATGTTTCTTGTTAGAAATTGGGGTATCTGCCCAAGAAGATCGTACACAATTTCTGGTACTGAAAGCTCGTCCCATACCGTGCTCTCAGGAATTGCTCTCTCCCAGGCTTCCTTTTGCACATATTGGGCAAACAAAGACGTTTCATGCCTCCACCAAATCTCATGTTACTTGTTCTTCCCTTGTTATTTCATTGTGTGTTTCGTATTTTGGCATACCCTTGGCAATTGATTTGCATTTCTGAAAGTTCACTGTCATGATATTTTCTATAAATTATTAAATTACATGGAAAAATTACTTCTCTAAGTTCTCATGCCTCCTAACTCAAAATTAGATGTATTGGTATTGATTTCAATTTCTTGTACCAGTGTTGACCTATTGGCAACCTAGGTTTTAGCATATCTAGGTACATTAAACTGTTACATTTTGTAAACAGAAGTATTTATGGTAAGGCCTTACATTCTTTGAAAGTTCTTAAAACTTAAAGTGACAAATTTTTTGTTACTCCATGTTTAGAACTAGTTATACTCGGGTTATGGTTTTCAACTGTCTGAAGACCTCACATCTTCGCTTTAGCTTCTAGGGCCAGCCGATTGAGATTGTTGCTTGATACACTTATCTCGGTGTTAAGTTCTCCGACCCTCGTTTTAGCATGAGACTCACTCACCTACCCAGTGTTGCTAAGGGTATGGGTTCCCTCACCCTTCTGGAGAGGCAGTGTTTCTGATATCACTTTCGAGATACTAAGTCCAAGATATCCCTCTTGAATTTTTTGGTCAGACCTACTAGTCTATATGGCTCTATTGTTTTGGATTCTCTCTTCTTGATTCAGATTGGACGTCGATTGAGTGGGTTTAGACCCTTCTCTGTCAGATTATTAGTTGTGATTGGGTTTGCCATCTGTGTACTTTGTTCGAGATAGAAACTGAGATGCATTTCATCTTTTGGTGCCTCATTTATTACGAGATCGTAGGCAGATTCCATTGCCTATTTCGTGATTGCAGATCGCTTTTTGCCTTTTTCAATTATTCAGATCAGTGGTGTCTTGTGTTATACCTCTTGGAGACTTTGCGACTTCGTGATCGCACTTTACAGCATATGTTCCCTCAGTGCCAGGCCTCAGATCAGCTCATCACTACCTCTTTCCCACCCATGTCTCCATCCAGGGGCATGAAGCGGCCGCTTGGTACATCTATCTCCAGGCACACCAGATCTGTTAGAGCTCGTCTTAGATTCACCTTGGCAAGGAAAGCCTACCTCCAGTGCTACGTAGAGACGGACCCGGACCCTTGTTTGGCTTGGGCCGTATCCGTTGGTGCTGGATTTCTTTTTGCCGAGCTGAGAAAGGATATTTAGTCCTTCTCTCGTTTGTTGTTGCTCTCTTTCTTTGCTTCCTAGTTGTTTTTCTTTGTAATGACCCTTGTGGCTTAGGAGAAAACAAATTTTTCCTTTATAATAATCATAAATGAATAACGATTGTAAAACTTCCTTGTTAATAATTATACTTTAACTTCTATTTAATAGTCAGTAATTATTAAACAAAATAATTGGAGTCAACTTCCTTTTATCAATATAATTGTTATTATAAGCTATTATCAAAAAATGCATAACTAGTATTAAAAATAAATGAAATAATACATACCATTCGATTAACATATTATTAATAACTATCATTGAAAATAAATAAAGATTGAATACATACCGATTAAAATATAATTAGGCAGGGGTCCCATGGGAGGGGCTTGGGCTCTATTTTTGTGGAGCGGGTGGCTCTATGATACTTTTTAAGGGGGGGCTAAAGGGTTAATTGGAATCTTTTGCTACAAAATAGGAGCCTCAAATTTTTAGCCCTCTCAATTTGAGCGAGTTAAAAAGGGGTGGGGCTGAATTTTGTAATGGCCCTTGCCAATAGGCCACCAATAACCACTAATACTGAACTAAGAAATTTCGTCAAACACTTGTCATGTAAACTAAATACACTGCTTAAAGTAAAATGCTGAATAAAGGAAATTGTTGTGCAACAAATATACTCAAATGGCTGATGTAAAAAAAAGTGTCAATATATTTATTCAATGATATCCAAATGCTTTTACATATGATATGCGATTTTCAACTCAGAGCATTACAACATGGCACATTACAAACAAACCCTCACTGGCTGAACGCAACTGAGAATTTCTTGCAACTACAAACTGAAATGAAAGAACCTGGATTTGAGCAAATGCTGGAGATTGAATGCTGAAGACGAAATTATGAAAATGCAACTCGAACCTACTCTCAAACTTGTTGACCGTACGACCTGCAGGTACAGCCGTACATGTCTAAATACCAAATAAGCCCAACTTGAAGTAGCTGAATACCACTTCCAAAGTGCAACCCTTAAAAGGATATTTCACCTTCTCAGTTATGCAAATCCTTAGGAGACTCCGTTTCTAATGATCAAATGACAATCTGCAGACCAAGATGGCACCACAAATGCTCAAAGAGAAAAGTAGTGTAAACTAAAGTCATAGGATGTCCAAATGAGAGGCCAAGCACTCTATTTATTCACTTTCCTAAGAAGCCACTAAGAACTTCTAGAAGTATCCATAAAATATTCTTATGAAATTCCTTTATAATGCACTTTTATATAAAAAGTAACTTTATAAAATAAAAAAGTGCAACTCAACTCAAAATTATAATATTTTGGCCCCGCATAACACATAGAATAAAAATATGATAAACCCCATCTCTTCAATAGCAGAATAGACCGTCCAATCCCCAAATAATCATCAGAATGACTCTCTCACCAAAATCATCTACCTACAAGAGTCGATGATAGGCAAATTCACAGAAAATGACATGTCACTAAAAAGGGGACATGACAGTTTGCCCCTCCTGAAATTGCTTGCTCTCAAGCAATCTCAAAGCTGGATGTCACAAAATATCTTCTCCCTCCCATGTGGCATCCTCCTCGGGTAAATCTCTCCACTTCACCAAATACTCTCTGATAGTGCTCCTACGTAGCTGTCTCTCTCTGCTAACAATGATGTACTCAGGAACAAGAACCAATTTCCCTTCATCATCCAATGGAGGAAGAACTGCTTAAGGCACCACATGCTGACCCAACGCCTTCTTGAGCCGTGACACATGGAAGACATTGTGCACCCTACTGTTTGTTGGTAGCTCAAGCTTATAAGCCATTTCACTTATCCGCCTGATAATCTTGAAAGGGCCATAATATCTAGGCTTAAGCTTCTTTGTCCCCCTCTTCCTGAGAGTAGACTATCGGTAAGGCTGCAATATGAGGTAAACCATGTCACCAACCTCAAAATTCCTCTCTGTCCTCTGGCAATATTATCTCTGAGAGCATCAACAATGTCCTTGCTCTCCTGTCGCAAATCCCCAGCACGAGGAACTCTAACATCACTCATAAGCAAATCAACAAAGCTCAGTGCATTATAGCCATATAGTGCTTTGAAAGGAGTCATCTTAATAGACATGTGATAGGTAGTATTATAGCAATACTCACATAAATAAATCCATCTAACCTAGGCTTTTTGCTGATCAGCCACGTAGTTCCTCAAACATCCCTCCACCCACTTATTTACAATCTCTGTCTGCCCATCAGTCTGCGGGTGGTAACTGGTGCTAGGTGTGAGCTCAGTGCCACATAAACGAAACACCTCCTGCCATAAATGACTCAAGAACCTGCTGTCCCTGTCACTCACTATGCTCCAGGGTATCCCATGTCTAAAAATCTCCGTGAAAAAGACTTCAGCCACCTGCACTGCCGTGTAAGTAGTAGTGATGGGAAAGAAGTGTGCATACTTCGTCAACCTGTCTACCACCACATAGATGCAATCTCGCCCTTGGGCCTTAGGGAAGCCTGTAATGAAATCCATGGATATACACTCCCACTTCCTGTTAGGAATGGGAAGTGGCTGTAGGAGCCCTGCTGGAAAGGTGTGCTTTTGTTTGCTTTGTTGACAAACAGGGCACTCTCTAACATACTGCAACAAATCTGCCTTGAGCCCCTTCCATGTGAATTGCTCCCGTACCTGCTTGTATGTTTTGAAGTATCTAGGATCTCCACCTGTGGGTGAATCATGAAGTGCTCTCATAACAATACGCTTCACCTTCGATCCTGGGACTAAGAGTATCCTGTTTTTGTAGATAATCAAATCATCCACAAGTGTATACCTGGTATCGATAATTGTCCCATCAATAATCTTGGATGCCCATGAATCTCTAGCATACTCAGCAATGATCAAGCATGTCCAATCCTCTGATATCTGAATCATAGCACTGAGATGTGGTCTACGTGACAATGCATCTGCTACCACATTTTGAGTCCCTTTCACATAGGAGATGTCAAAATCATAAGCCTGTAGTTTACTAACCCACTTTTGCTGCCTGTCATTGAGATCTCTCTGTCCAAGGAAATGTCTGAAACTATTGTGGTCAGTTTTAATGCAAAATTTACCACCCACCAGATACTGCCTGAATTTGGCCAATGCATGCATTATAGCCAACATCTCCTTGTCATATATACTAAATGATCTCTCTAGCCCACAGAGCTTCTTGCTTTCAAAGGCAATGGGGTGCTTGTCCTGCATCACAACAACAACAATACCCTCTCCAGATGCATCACGCTGAAGCTCAAATGGCTTCGAGAAGTCAGGCAATGCTAACACAGGGCATGTAGTCATGATCTCCTTGAATCTCTCAAAGCAAGCCTGTGCCTTTGGTGTCCAAACAAAGGCTCCCTTCTTCAGCAAATCTATCGTAGGAGTTGCGCAACAAATATACTCAAATAGCTGATGTAAAAAAAAGTGCCAATATATTTATTCAATGATATCCAAATGCTTTTACATATGATATGCGATTTTCAACTTAGAGCATTACAACATGGCACATTACAAACAAACCCTCACTGGTTGAATGCAAATGAGAATTTCTTGCAACTACAAATTGAAATGAAAGAACCTGGATTGAGTAAATGATGGAGACTGAATGCTGAAGATGAAATGATGAAAATGCAACTCAAACCTGCCCTCAAACTTGCTGACCGTATGACCTGCAGGTACATCCGTACATGTACGAACAGGTACGACACTTGGCAAAAATAAATACTGGACTGAAAGGTGCCGAAAATGGTATAGAAATAATCACTAGGCTCCAAGGAAAATTCTCTTAGAAAATTAAAAATCAAACTCCTAGCCAACAACGTGATATGAGCAAAAAGGTATGTCCAGGCTGAAAATTGAACCCTACTGGAAATATCTAAATACCAAATAAGCCCAACTTGAAGTAGCTGAATACGACTTCCAAAGTGCAACCCTTCAAAGGATATCTCACCTCCTCAGTTATGCAAATCCTTAGGAGACTTTGTTCCTAATAATCAAATGACAATCTGCAGACCAAGATGGTGCCACAAATGCTCAAAGTGAAAAGTAGTGTAAACTGAAGTCATAGGATGTCCAAATGAGAGGCCAAGCACTCTATTTATTCACTTTCCTAAGAAGCCACTAAGAACTTCTAGAAGTATCCATAAAATATTCTTATGAAATTCCTTTATAATGCACTTTTATATAAAAAGTAACTTTATAAAATAAACATAACACATAAAATAAAAATATGATAAACCCCATCTCTTCAAGAGCAGAATAGACCGTCCAATCCCCAAATAATCATCAGAATGACTCTCTCACCAAAATCATCTGTCTATGAGAGTCCATGATAGGCAAATTCACTGAAAATGCCATGTCACTAAAAAGGGGACATGACAAATTTAGCCCCACCAGCTTAGGGAGGAATTATGTCATTTGTCAACAATCTACACTTATTTTTTCACCAAAATGAATTCCCACCAAAAAAATTTATGATCAAATTAAATTAATTTTTTTAAAAATTCATGACAGAAAAGTTTTCTTAAATTTAGCAGCTATGTTGTTTTGAAGCAGATTCACTTATAAATTCATAGGACCGCTTCCCTTTTTAAATATTCCTAAAAAATCTCAGCAGCACCTGCTCTATTTTAAAGGTAGCGGGTGCCCTTGGGACCCCAGCCTTAAACATATATATGAAAAGTCACGACCAATGCATTTTGTCTCGACACCTAAAACCCATGATATTTATCCAAGAAAGGACGGGTTATGAAGGCATCAGAAAGGAGGTAGGATATCTGGTGGAAGCTCTCAATCGCCACTAGGAAATCTGACGTGGCAATTCCTTTTTAAAGGAAAGAATCAAACCACGGGAAGGTTACATCCTTAGTCGCTTTCGAATCTGGGATCAGATACAGGTCATGCAGAGCAACAACCCATTACGTGCAGGTGCCAACAAAACAAGGCACATAATAGACTCGTAAGGGTACAAATGGCTAGACATCCACCATTCCGTCTCCAGCAAAATACATCACACCATCGGTTGCAATATACTAAGGATAGGGTCAACCGAAGTTCCAGTCAAGGGATTGTCTCATCAAAACACAAGGGAAATTCGTGGAAAGAAAAACCGAGAAGAGTAATATCAGTGACATCTTGTAAATTGAACTAGGCAACTCCAATACTGGGAAATAATAGAGCCGAGTAGTGAAAGATCCCTGATTGATCTCTGCCGCTAATCTGCTGTAGCTTTATTATATTTTTTTCTTTTTAATTTTCTTTTTCCTGTTTATTAAAGTTTTCTTGCAGAACTAGACGGAAATGCAGAAGAGTTTGTTTGTTTTTGCGTTTTTGATGATTATTCAACATAGAAATGAGAAGGAGAAAATGGTATGAAAAGAGTTTGAAAATAAATAACAATATGCAGCAAAATCAAAATTGATACAAATCGTACTAGGCAGATCTCTGAATTATAGAGTTAAATAAAGGATCCAGTACATTTTCCCTAACAATGACGCCAAACTGGCTGATGGAAAGGACTGTGAACATGCAAACGTCTGCTGCTGATTATCCGACTCTCTACATTTCAAAGTGCTGCAAATGGCAGCTACTGCTGCAAGGCTCACTTTCCTATGTACCAATAATCGTTCCCAGCTAAACAATACTGCAGACCCAAGCTGAAATGGCGTCCTCCTTCCCTGATAACAGCTGATACCACTGAAAATTCCAAGACCAAATATTGCTGAGGGTTACGTCCCAGCCAGTAAATACCCAATGCTGTTGAGGGTTACGTCCCAGCCAGCAATTACCTTGGGGTTTGCGTCCCAGAATGCAAATCGCTCAAGCAGAGCAAATCTGAAAAGAAGTGTTTGAAAAGTATGCATAATGATGAGAAATGGCGCCCATCTCCTTATAACCCCTTGCAAAGCAATTCGAACCCTAAAGTGACCCCCAATTGGTGTTGGCTATAAAAATGAATTAAATCTTATTTTAAAGTGACCATGTCACTAGAAAATGACCTTTTCCACCATAGTAATAAATCCGCTCACCGAATTGCCTTGAGACCAAAGAGGAAGATTTAGAGAATTTCAAGACCTTTCCAACGAGCTATCATAACATGGGATACACATCCAGATGAGGCCAAAATTCCCTTATTACTCCAAAATGGCTATTAACTTAGCCTTATTTAAATATTAAACGCTAACTTAGGAAATATTAAAAATATAACCCAAATAGCCACAAATTGCCCAACTGACATCACAAACTATAAAATCATCCTGTCACCTGTCTGTGACTGAAGTCGGAAGTCAAGGATCCACTGGCAGTCTCATCCCTAAAATCTAGGGATGCTCCTAAAATTTAGGAAACAAGCCCTATCCCTCTGAAACTGAACCCAAAGGGTCATCTCATGGAAACCCAGCCCTGGGCATGATCATACCTCCTAAAAAGTAGGAATGAACCCCATAAATGTAGGAACTGCCTCCTAAAAACAAGGAACGTCACCCAACTGATCAATACCCACCAGAAAACCAAGTCCCCAACACTGAATAACCATACTGGGTCTCTATCCAACCCTATCACCCTACAAGACCCCATAATAAGCTGACTCACATGTCTTTGTTAGACTGAGCTAGAGTGGGGACATGACAAGCAGAATACAAACAATACCAAAAGTTGAACTTAACGAGTCTAAGCAAGGAAGGAAAACATCTTTTTTGAAGATTATAATTCTTAAGAAGAATTAAGGCAGAGATAGATAACATCTCTGAAGGTTAGTAACACTGAAGAAATGGAGCATATCCATATGAAAGGATGAACATACCTAAGGGGTAGTTCATAAGGCTTAGGAGGAGAGTAATCTTCCTTAAGAAGGATGGATGTATTTGATCAATCATTCATAAGGCGTAAAGAGAGGGATAATTGTGAGATGACGACACTTAGTGGAGAGCTGTTCCAATATAGGAACCCCAGGAGGCCCTCTCCCAGGAGCTAAGTGTCGGATCACGACCTCTCCTTAAGGAGGCACTGATTAGGAAATAGGATATATGTTTAAAGTCCCATGTGTAATGTTTTATATTTTCTCTATAATAATTGCTGAGTACTAACACATGTGCAGGTTCATTAAAACAGGGGAATTGTAGAAATCTTTTCAAGGCCACACCAAGGGACATTACATTCTCTCAATCACCGTTTGGTGCTCTTTTTGGGTTGTTTTTCACCCTTGTTGTATCTTCCAGTCACTTAGACCCTTGTTTGGTCTGTTGTTGGACATTAATATCATTATCTTATCTTATACTGCGAGTTAAATGGAAAATTAACATTTTAGGTGGTGGATTAAAAAGGTATTTGAGGCATTTTATTTATTTATTTATTTATAAAGTTTATGTTCATTCAGAGCTGTTACCTTTTACGGTAATACATTTATTAAACTTGAACATTATGGAAAATGCCTTATTCTAGCTGAATACAAAGTAAGAAAATAATAGGGGCGTTGGTAAGCATTTGCTTCATGGAAAGGAATTAACTTAAAACATAATTTGCCAACCTGTTTTACTTATATTTATTGAGATTTTATATATTTTATAGGAATCAATATATAAATGATGGAAGTATTGCAGATAACACAAATTTCTCATATAGCTTGTTCCATGAAAATGACAGCTATTCTTTGGTCTTGAGACATACGGTTGAAGAGGTAGTTGAAGCATGCATGGAAGCTAGTGATGTAAAGAGAGCTGAGCTGACATCTATCCTCAGAGACCGAGTCATTTTGGATCTTCAGAAGCATATCAGTTCAAACAGTTGGTTTAGTGGATGTGATATATCTTACGACTCTCCTGAAAAACTTACTTTGGACGAATGGATAGCAAGAGCTAAACAGGTTGAGGCCATTGTCTTCATTGCAGGTATGGTATTGAAATCCTTGACAAACATGCATCTGATACTGCATAGAGATTATACCTTTTTTTGACATATACTAGTAAATTTATAAAGAGATTAAGGTTTTTCATGATACTTAAAGTCAAATAGCTTTGATCTGATCTGTGAATATTTCAAATGCATGATGCTGATTCTGAACTCACATAAAAATTAAATATCCTTGAGGTTATAGATTGCAGGGGCTGTGTGTGTCTAGAGAGAGAGAGAGAGAGAGAGACATTCTTGATACCTACAAATCTGGAATATTTCACGTGTCTCATGAACTCTTCATGTGCATGATACTGATTTTTACCCTTGTGGTCTTAGAATGCAAGCATTCCAACATGATGCCATGTACATCTACAAATATTGAACAGCACCTCTAAAAATCCTGGCTCTGTTTGCATTGGAAGGCCTCGAACAGTGGACTTTGGAACTTACAATCCTGGCTCTCACAGAACGACAGCATATTAGCTATTGGAACTTACTAGTTTGGCTCAAATATTGTAAATGCTCATCATAAATTTTGCTAGAAACCATTGTGTCATTCAAATTCACAATAATGCTGGAATATACATATGATTAGTTGTCTTCTCTTCTGAACCATAATTGCATATCCTAATTTTGGGTAAGTTGTCACATATAATGGAAAGCTACCTAGCTGTGTGCATGAATGAATTCTTGCTCACCTTCAAATCACTGAATAAACTACTGGAGTGCCTCACAAGCTTTAATAACAGCAAGTTTATACTTCCTTTCTGTGAAGGCAAGAGATGTTTTCTGTTTCTTGCCATCCATCAAACAAATCCTTTTCCTAGTCCATAGGCATGTCCTGTTATTACTTTCCTATGATTGATTAAATGTAGCCAATCAGCATTTTATATTGAAAGTGAATTGATAGAGCATCAAAATTTATTTTTATTTCACACATGAAATTGCTAAAAAAGTGGAGCAGAAATGACAAACCAAGGATCAGACTCTCCTCGAGTATTGAAAGCTTATTTAAATATCCCGATGATTGGCAAGAACAATAAAAGCATTTACTGACTATAACAACCGAAAATCTGGCAATAACTAATACATAATTGGATACAATGATATTAAGAAATCATAATGAAGGAATTGTATATGACCGCATCATCCCCCATCCTCCCTCCATCAGCCTTTGTCATGCCATTTTTGCAATCAATCAAGGTCTATACATATTAGGTCCATATGTCTTGTTTCCATCTGTTGTGTGTTTTCCATTCTTGAATATGTATATTCTTCCAACTGTGCTCTTTCCTTCTACTTGGTGTTTCGGACTTTTTACATCTTGTCATGCTTGTTTCTCGACCCATGAAACCTCTTTCCATAGTTTTGAGTGCTGTATTCCAGATGGCCATGTATTGTTGATATCTCTTCCTATGTCAACATTCTTGCCTGAATTGCTAGCACATGTCGTATTGTTCCTAGGTTTTTTTTGGGGGGTGCCATCACTTTCAAAGTGGAATGTTTCCTGCCCATGATCATTTGTCAAATTTGCAGTTGTGGCTATACACAATGTGGCCAGCGTATTACATTTGTGAAGACTATGCAAGAGTGATTTCTTTCATCTTATTCATCATCTCCAGTAACTCAAATTCTATTCAAAGACAGTTGTGAGTAGTAGTGTTTGAAGACGAGAGTCCCAGTATGAGAACCCTAGCAATTTTAGAGGGTGATCAGAAACATTGTTCACATGAACAAGATCCCAAGTGCATTGGTGAAATGTTTCAACCCATGCAATGACTCTTAAAATCTCTTTCTAAGATTCTGGAAGGCAGTACGGTATGGAGACAGTGTGTAGTATGGATGTACAGATGCCAATTGAAGGCTGTATAGTGGCTAGATGACTGGACAGAGTGATAATTTGGAGGTGACCGTACACCATGGGCGGACAGTCTGTACAGCCTGATGTAGGTGGAGTTCGTACGGAAGATAGGTCGTATGTGGTGGATGGCACAATGGCCGTACGGAGGAGTCTGTACGGCAGGAAGAGAGGGTCGTACGGTAAGCACAATTGACTGTACGGTGGGACTATGTGTGAGTACGGAGGGCGTACAGTGAGGGGGCCGAGTCCATGCAATGTGAGGAAAGTGAAAGGTGCTGAGAATGGCTGTACGGGGGTTGAATGGCAGAAGAGCCATACGGAGAGTGGAGTGAGGAAACAAGAAGGTACGGAGTGAGGAGTAAGATGTGTGGAAGAGTGAAGGGCATTGTCGGAAAGGGAGGCCGTACAGTGTACCATGGGGATTGGAGATAGACGGTCGGAATTCCTAGGTGATGGACAGAGAACTTTGTAGACTAACAGATTGTGTAAAAAAATAGCAAGATTTAATGTAGATGAATAACAATTGGAAATCCATAGGACAAAAGAGTAGATCAAACCAGCATAATGGATATTCGCAATATGATGGTGCTGCAACTTGCCAAATCCGAGCAAAGTGTTACAAGCAACGGAATAGGGTGAGGGTTGAATCCCTCCGAAACCATACAAACCAAATAGGGAAGGTCTTTCACTTCTGAAATGGCAATCAACAAAGAACTCCAACAAGAATTCGTGGTACAAGAATTCGAGGGTGTACAAAGATAGCCAATGGCGACACAAACTACAGAAACAAAAATAAAAATGGGTCCGAGATACAAAAAATCAATCGGCCCATTACAATAGTTTGATAAATGATCTATTTTATAACGTGAACATTACAATTGGTTTGATCTAGTTTTCGATATAATTATGGTATTGTAGAACTATTTGAATATAAAGCAGTCATTGTAATAAGAAAAATGTTAGGATTTACATTTGTTATTTTCTAGTTAATTATAAGAAGAATATTGAGAGTTATTTGCGTTACATGTTTGAAATATAATGATGTTGATTCATAAACATAAATTGAATTTGAATTATTTAAGTGAATGATAGGGTTAATAGTGTTGCTTCAAATAATATTTTTCTGTTAAAGGGTAGAAATTGGACATGAATTATTGTGTTGGTCACTGGACATTAGTGTGGTATGTGGGGCAGTTATATTGCTAGCATATGAATTTAGAGTTCAACTGTGTGTGTTTTAGTTTTATGCAGTGTAATGACAGAGTAACCAAATATCACTTGAAGGAGATTAGAATAGAGGCTGATTCATAGATAGTGGAAGTACACAATGGTCACTTATGGAACTTGTTGCAGATCACAACAATATGCTAGAATATAAATGTCCCTGCCAGACTTTTCAATGCATCGTAAAGAAATGCTTCCAAGAAATTTGATCAAAATATTTGATTATCACTGAGACTAATTCAAAATCTAGAACTTGAATGCAATAAAAACCAATCCCAAGTAAAATGAGTACAATACATGAATAACCTCTATGGATCTTTTCTTGGAGCAGTCCCTTGCACCTGTTGCAGGGTTTATTGTTGGTGATTAATCTGCATTGGAAGTTGCAAATGACAATGTACAGAAAACATCAGTATTTGGATTGAACTGACTTCTGTAGGTGGAATGAGTTGATTGACTCCTGTGCTGTTCTGTTTGGGTATTGAGAATCACTGTAGATTTTAGCTGATAAGGATCATGGAAGTCTTGCTGATTATTCCCAACAAGCTTTTCTCTATGCAGACTGTGTTTTGATTCTAACACATAATTGTGATGCTTAGTTTGAGATCCGAGCACACATACAGATATTAGATACGCACATATTCACTTTTGGATGTTTGATCTGTGAGGATGGTTCAAGCTCACCGAGATTAGGGAAGGCTTATCATGGAACTCCACACTGATCTGGTCGCCCTCAATCCCTGCTATGACTGTCGCTGCTGCGAACCTTCAAGTTGGATTGCATAATAGTTGGCAATATTTCATTCTTGGGTGTTTTGAATGCTAATCATCTTCCTTATATTTTCCTCTATGATGAGATTGGTCCATGACGGTACTCGGCCCAAGCAAATTACTCGATGGATCTTCATGGTTTGGTGACTCTTCACTTTTACATTTTACTGTCATCTAGTTTGATACACAAATGATGGGTTTCCACCTCGAGCAAACCGTATCGCGGTCTTCATATGCTGGCTCCAATTCTTGTGCAATACTCTAGAGTCTAGGTGACCCACCATATTTTCTCTTTCCTAGGTTTCAATTGATTGGAGGTCTCATTTGTTGGAGTACTAGAAGAATGTCTTCGCTTTCCAATTGATGGACGGACAAATTCATGATGATAGGTAGAAGGTGGTGGATGATGTCAGCGACTATAAGGAAATGATTTTATTGATTCTTGAGTTCAAGTTGAATGATATGTTGAGGGAGGTTCATGAATCCCCATTAACAAGACATTTCAAATGCCTTGATGCATATATGCAAGTACATGAGACATCCTCATGGAAGGGTCTCAAGGATGATGTGTTACAATTGATCAAGATCCAAGAATACATTTCTAGCAAGGTTACTTCAACCTTTACACATTCTGGATTAGAAGTGGGATAACAGTTCGATGGATTTCATCACTTGATTTTCTAAAGTGTAGGGCAAGGATTGCATTTACTTGGCGGTTTATCATTTGACCAAGTATGCCCACTTCTTTGGCATACTGCCGAATTTTGATAAGTTGAGATCTCTGGGTTATTCCTTAGAGAGATTCTTAGGTTGCACAGTCTTCCAAGGAATATAGTTAGTGATTGAGATAGTAGGTTCCTCAATGTAATGTCCTCATTTATGCTAGCATCGGAGTTTGAGAGATTAGCCTATTTTTATCATCCTCATAGGCTAATTATTGTGAATAGAGGGTATTCTGAGGCAGTGGCTTGGCTTGGGGGGTCTTGTCTTCTCCACAATTCAGTAAGCTATAGGTTGGTCTTCGTTTGGCTTAGATTGGATTTCATTTGGGCTTTGATTTGTGTATTTACTATTTGTGGTAAGTCGGGTGTTGATTGAGATGGACCCTTTCTATTTTTGGAAAGTGCATTTGATCACATGGAGAAATAGTAGGTGTGACTCCTATTTCAAACGTCATATTTACATGATGAGTATTTTGGGAGTTATTATATTCTTAGTGGCCAAGTTATTGTTAAATCATTAAATGGCTTATTGTAAAGCTATAATTTCACTTAAGTTGCGGGTTGAGTCATCATTGGAAGGGAGCCATTTATTTAATTCATTATAATCATAAGCCAAGTATTAAATGTTATAAGGTGAAGTTGTGGTGGAAAGTTTCTGGAGTTGAGTTCTTTTTGGGAAACTTTTGGCAATAAAGGATTATAAATACGAGCTCATTTCATAGGAAAAGGCATCCAATTATTGATTTGTCTATTTGCTTTGTCATCTTTGTGACATTTTTCTGAGGTTGTTTCATTTGCCCTTAATGAAGAATAAGGGTTTGAAGCTAAGAAGTGTTGGGTAATTTACAGTTCAGATATTGTGAATTCCCTTCCTAAAGATTATTTGAAATCACTGCTAAGATAAAGTGATTTGGGCATTGGTTGGATTTCCTTACTGTATTTATTTGTTGCTGGGAGATATCATTTGTGCTGAGAAATCCTTGGATATTATTATATTATTATCTTGAAATCTGGGTGAGGGTTTGAATTCTGGAATTATTAGTTTTGACAAATATTTTAGTGTCTTCCATTACTGCATTGTTGTTTCTTGGAGGGCAGTTATTCTGAGATTTTGAGGATTAATTTTTGAACCTGTTTGTGCTATTAAGGGCTTGTGTTGAGAAATAATGAACCCACAATAGTGAATTCTGGGCATGTAAATTGGAACTAGCAGTCGTCCATGATTTTCCTTGGCTGCGGATTGGTCTTTGTAGGGGCTGTGACCAACATAGAGGCTTGCATTTTCATGTTTGTCACCTGCATGGGAGTTTAAGAGGCCTGCGATCTGATTTAGAGGGCCTGCAAACTGATTTAACGACCTTGCATTTGGTTTCAGGAGGGCTGCAATCAAAGTTTGGAAGCCTGAAGACGCTACATGCAACTAGTAATGTATTAGGATCTGCGAACATGGTCAGATAATTGAGGACATTGTATTTGCATTCACATTCTACCAAAAAATAAACAGGTTCCTTTACATTTAATTTGAATCTGGAGCAAATTTGTTACTGCTGCTGTCTTATTTAATATAGTTGCAGACTCAGTATATATAATAATTGAAATTTACTTCAGACATATTTCCTGGCAATTCTTTGTAATTTCTTTCATATTTATATCTACTCTAAAGCACATATGCTGAAAAAATCCCAAGGAAGAAACAACAAATGTGAACTGCCAAAGAATGATTGTCAAAGATTAATAATAATAGTACTAAACTATAGGCGAATACTGACATCAGCATTTTAAAACGAGCAAACAAAGGGATTATGATCTGGAGATAGAATATTAGTACCGTATGACCTATATAAGAGACAATTCATACTAAGGAGACCGCACAACATCAAAAGAAAACAATCCTGTCATACGAACATGGGGAAGTCACTGTGAAGGAGAGTAACATGTCTTCTAATAACTGTACAGTCGGGCAGTAGGGAATCATTACAAGCGTATGGCCTTGAGGCATGAGGAAAGAAACACAACCATACGGCCAACATGATGAAACCAAAAACACGGTACAGACAGAGGAAAGAGTAGCTTAACACTGTATGGTGTCCACAGGGAAAACACAAGAAGTTGCCTTAGTGCGTATGGCCGTACAACTGATTAAGGAAGAAGGTACATGCATGAACATATCACTGTACATTACTGCAAAGAGAAAGAAAGCTAGCCATATGGTCAACAAAGGGAAGGCATATGTGGGAGTGCATAGATATACCTGTACAATATTGCTAGGACGTACTGTTATACAGAGATATCGCACGCAATTAGTACTTGAGTAGCACTGTAAGGCAATGAGAAAAACAACAAGCTTCATGTATTGAAGGCTACCATACGGCTGTACAGAATAAAGGATTGGTCGAGATTAGAGAGCGCACCATACACCATACAGCATTCCAAGGCAGACCGCACATGTATGCTCATGAAGCCAACGATCTAAAAGTAAAGAAAACACCACCATAGACTTGGGTTTTTGTAGGAGTCCAAAGGGAGCAGAGAAAATATCATACGGACTGACATAAGCAAGAAGGCAACGCATTTGTTAAACACTCAATTTATTGGAGCTGTATGAACAATATAGCCATACCATTCAGCCATAAGGAGTTGGAAGGTACAAAAAACCTTACTGTTTTTTGGCAAACAAAATGACAAAAGAGAAGACAGTTATTGAGTCGGCTGGTAAGAGAGCCTAGAAGAAAAAGTTGGAAGAAAATTCAGCTACCAGCAAGAGGATGAATCAAAATGTGAAGACATTGCCTTCAGGTGTTTGTGTTGCAGGAGGCACAAACAGAAGCACAAGCAAAAAGAAGGGCAAACAGCCAACACAAGCACAGGCAGCGGCTGCAGTAGTGTAGCTCACACCACAAAATATTTCTTTTGAAGCCTGAATGGAGTCAACTACAGGAAATGGTGGCAGGATACTCCTGCAAACCATCCGGTACAAAATAGCATTAGAAAGGCATAGGTAGAGCAGACAATACGAATACTAGTGTTTTGTATTTGTGATTACAAGGGTTTTTTGCGCACGATGGTAGATACCTATGATCGGTTCTCCAGAACTAGTTGTTTTCATATCTCGAGAGTGACTTGGTAATGTCCTTCAGGGCACCAGACTTCACTAGGGTATTTGGCATACCCAGCCATGCACAGGGAGGCAGGAAAATTGATAGCAACCCAAAGAAGTTAAGTCAAGAGGTGAAGGTGCATATGATAGAGCTTGTGTGTAGTGAACTATCTCAGGGAGAAAAAGAAGCATTGATGGACACTTCGAAAGGTAGGGGACTAAAAAAGTCTAACATTCAGGAAGGGCAATGACTCTGCCTGATGAATCTGGTTAAGAGTAGGCTTACAGGATTGAGCCGCGCATTTGATATCTTCTTCTGTAGGTAGCAATGATGAATGGGATCATGAACAAGAGATTGTATGACTAGGCTGCATTACTAGCAGAATGAATGTATGAGTTCATGACACTACAACATAGGACATTCTACATGCCCCACTACGCTATTGGATAATTCCTTGACGTGACATCACAGATGATTCCCTTAAACAGGCTGGAGGTCAAACTTGGCCATCTTGTGCCAGGTGAGCCCCCCATCATGCAGTGGAGACATTTAGACACACTAGGCAGGAAGAAGGCCGTGATCAGCCAAAAGGAACCCAGATAGAATTTGGATGCAGGTTCAAAGCATGGGAATACAAATAGCAATCGATAGGAGACATCATCTGACGATAGTGAGACAGATGAAGAGGAAGAGGATGTGGAGTATGACGAAGAGGTTGAAGTCATTACCGCGACACTATTGCTATTCCCACGACCTACGCGATTAGTTAGTGTTTGAAAGGTTGCATGACAATTGAGTTACCCTTTTGAAAGATATATGTACATCGTCCGAATTGAACTATGAAGCATCACTGTACTTGTGATTGTATACTCTTCTTATATGAATAAAGTACTATCTCATTCTGTGTTATAGTCTAGTATCTGAATGCAATAACTATCTTTTACCCTGTATGGTAAACAAGGACTTATTTAGCTAATTGATTTAATTAATAGAGGAGCTGCATTTTTATTAATTATCTGTAGGTGTTTGCTATGTTGGTATTCTTTGCAAACCTTTGGAGGTTTTCTCTGAAAGGGTTTTTATATGTGACACGTAGGAAGTTGCTAGTAAGAAATTTGGGTTATTTTTATTGTACTACAAATTTTTGTTGGAGTTATGTATTGTCTGTCATTTCAGAATTGAAAGATCTTCCCTATTTGCTGCTTCTTGTTTCGATGGGATTCAACCCTCGCCCTATTCAGTTCTCAGTAATACTTTGCTTTGGATCTGGCACATTTGGAGTGCAATCTTTGTTTTCGAATATCTCTGTTCAACATCTTTTCTTGTTTGGCATCTATCTTGTGCAATTGGTTTTCTAATATTATCTTATCTAGCATATTATGTTGGAATTCAATGTACTTTCCGAATAGCGAATTTGAACCCCGTACGACACCTTATTTATTCCTATTAATGTTTCCTTTCCTACTGTGCAACCTCCAGCTTCCTTCTGTGCGGCCTCTGGCTTCCTTCCCTGCAGGCCTCCAACTTCCTTCCGTGTGGCATCCGGATCCTATCGCACAGCCTCTGGCTTCCTACTATGCGATCTTTGGCTTCCTTCCGTGCAGCCTTGAACTTCCCTCTGGGTGGCATCCGACTTCTGATCGTGTGGCCTCTAACTTTCTATCATGCGGCCTTCGTCTCCCTATAGTAGACGGTGTCTCTACTTGTTGGTCTCATAAACTCAAGGTACCTATTTCAACACCAAGTGAGACAATATCAATCTATATGGTGGAGCAAGAGAGGGTACGAAGGGGAAGGATGTATGGCTATAATACTCCAAATGCATAGTGGAGGGAATTTGTGTCCATATAATGGAAAGATATGGGATGACTGTTCGGTGAGAGGGTATGTAGGTGTATGGTAGTGACAAGTCGTATGGGTTGTACGAAATCGTACAAGGGGAATTGTCAGGAAACGTATGGTTATTTGGCAAAGGGATGTTGGCCATACAGTGAGAGGACAAATTGTACAGTGGCCTGAATATTTGTGGAAATGGGGTTGGTATAGATTATGGAAATAGATTAATATAATATCTCAATAACCATTAATTGTGAATTATAGAAACATCCAATTGTCATGCATAGAGACTCACCATAATGCAATAGACTTTGTAATAATCTCAGATGGATTGACGTAAAAATATTGAACTTAATGTGACAGGAATTTCGTCAAACACTTATTAGGTATACAATTTCTCAAACAAATTACTTATCAGGTACTGCGAATTCCTGCGAATTACCTATCACTTATCAAGTACTGCGAATTCCTGTTGGAATTCTCTGTTGTTCGTCATTTCAGAAGTGAAAAAACCTTCCCTATTTGGTTTGTTCGGTTTTGGTGGGATTCAACCCTCACCCTATTTCGTCATTTGTAACACTTTGCTCGGATCTGGCGAGTCAGAGCACCATCTCTATAGTTGATGCATATATCTATATCTGGAGTTGTATTAAATCTCTCATTCTACTATGGTATAACATATTTGGTTAATATATTGGTTTGATATCAAGTACAATGCGTTACTCTTGTTACGGAAGATCTCCAATTCCATCCTTCCTCTCCAACAACTCACTGTATGGATATCCAGTGTTATTGTATGGCCATCTTGACCTTCCATACGACCTTTTCTCCCGTACTCCGTCTGCCATACTTCATCCTGTCATCATTGTACGTTCACCCATCTTCCGTTGGTGTATGGCCTTCACTATATACTGTATAGACTCATTCGTACTTTAACCTCCTCTAATGTATGGCTTGTTTGGAAAACTATATGGCTGCACCCTCCACCGTATAGCCCCAATTCATTGCCCAACGTACAACCACCACCATCTCCATCGTACGACCTTCTGGCTACTTCTCCTTACAACTTCTTAGTGTTAATAATTTATTACCAAATGCCCTTCCAAGAACGGAACATTACACCCATTTGCAAGTTGTATAACATATGTTAGACTCAAATACAGGTAGCTTAGACCATCACCCATAACCATTATCCTACAATGCTTACAACTCGCCCAATTAGGCCACTTTTACAAAGTAACTTCCTTCAAATCTTACCTCCAAGATTCCAAACAATGAAATTGCTTCTCTTGATGTTCCCAAGCCCAAGACTTTCTAGGTTTTAAAGGGTGCCATGCTCATATGTAAGAATTTGCCTTGGGAAAAAATGACACCAAGATCAAGAAGCTCAAGAACAAAGCACAAAATGGACCAATAATGTATGATCATAATAACAATATGAAAATGAATAATTCATTAATACACACTAGAAGTGCCTGTATATAAAGACCTCTAGAATGACTAGGAGTTAGCAAAGTGATAAGCTTCACAACTAAGAACATGTCCACCAAGTGTGGATTATCCTTCATTGAGCACAGGAGTTTGTGTGATGATGAGAGGATAAGCTTACATAGGTGCATCTTATAAAAAGATGTTGTAGACACCATGTGCTCAATTAGAGTGCGAACAATTGAGTTGTCTATTGTCTACATGACAACTCAGTTGAGTATGCAAACTCCTGTGTTGTCAACAAGACAACTCATATGACTACGCATACTCCTAGGTGTCTACATGACAACTAATATAATAATGCATTAACCTAAGTAAATTTAAGTAAAGTGTAAATAATAATTAATTATTTACACTAACATGTCATGTCCCCATTTTTGGTTACAATTTGATTTAATTAATTTAATTAATTTGGTTCTCCAAAATAATGAATATTTTATAAGGACGCCTAATTAATTATTTTAATTAAATAAATAAGTGATATCAAGTTAATTATTTATAAAGTTATCAAATAAATAAATATTAAAAGATAACTTTATATTTAATTAATTTAATAAAGTGACTTGGATTATAAAATATTTAATAAAGTCACCTAAGAGATAAAATCAAAAATGTTCTAGAAGTTTCTGGAGAAGATGGAGAGAAAAGAATAAATAGGCACCTCGGGGAAGCAGTTGTTTATTTCTCTCTTGTTATCAAATTGTGATTCAATCACATGTGCATTGTGGAACCTAGGGTTTCTGCAATTGTCACAACTGGGCCATTGAAAACGATAACTCTCAATCAGTACACAATTTTGAGGGTGTGAAATATCATCTGAATTATTGCACATTGGAGGTGGTTTTTAACCATTTCATGTTGGGCTTATTTGTATATTCAGAATTTTGAAGGATGATAATTTCTGATAACCGTGAGGACTGAAGAGTTTGAAGGTCTGGCCAGGAGTTGAGAAACCAAGGATTACGAATTAATGAAACTGCGGGCCTGATTTGAATGTCAGAGACAAAATCATAAACTTAAGGATAACGAGTAGATTTAAGATCGATGCCAAGCAAATGTGGATGTAACCAGCCCGAGTCCCATCGGAAGGCGTCCATAATTATTATCACTGGCGGAGGTAACAAACAGAGGCACGCACGGAAGGATATCACCATGGGTGCAACGTCTTGGTTAGGATAGATCAAATCGCACCAGTTAAGAGGAACGCGATCAGGCTTCACAAACAGCAGTATTGACAGGTGGTCAGGGGAAGTTTCAAATTCGATCTTCTAATTCTTGTGTTCCACAGCGGATTTAACAGCATAGCAACCTTCAACAACGACCCTCAGACTTGTGCGCCTCCAACTTCCGCTCCAGTACTTGGGGAATCCGTCAATAAATTTACCACTGTCTGAGCAATACAACATCCATTGCGGGTTTCACATAATATTAGCGGTATCCGAATTGCGCAAGAATTGTTATCAAACCACCCAAGACCAGATTTCGATTAAGGTTGCAAGTAATAAATCACAGCAAGCCGAAAATTGGAAGTCGCAGGGTCGTCATTAAGGTCAAACAACTAAATCAACATCCGATGGGTAGAACAGCGTCGGGAATAGAATTTTGCATCAAGCCGACCGCAGAAGAAAACCAGTCTAGAGAATAATTTCCGGATTAGTCACATTTCCCTGTGAGTAGCCGGTTCAGCGGGCAGAGAGAGGTCATCAGGCAGAAAGGTGTTTTCCACATAAACTCCGACGACTTCTTCCGCAAACGTTACTGCTGGGAATCGCATGCATTCCTATATATTCCAAGGGGCAAGGATCAGGGATAAATCCATAACAAAATTAAAACCGTCATCGGCAATTCATGTGGAGGCTTGAACTTCAAGTTTGACATTCGTTTGGTTGTTGTAAAAAAACATAGATGAGTTGTTATTCATTTGCAAATTAAGTTGTGACAGGGCCAGGCTTGTTATCCATTTCGAATACAATAAGTTATATATCAACACTAAATATCCTTTGGATCTGATTGATTGGGGAAATTGTTGTCACATTCTTTTTTGTGAGTATGCTATATATATATTTGTATAATTTCCATAGACCAGCATTTTCCTTACAAGGCCTCGAGGTAGAATCACTACAGTAACATTAGAGCTCGTTTGCAAAATATTTGACAAATAATTGCCACAGTACAGCATTGGTTTTAGTGACCTTTCAGTCAGGGTTATTACAGTGCTTGTCAACGAAGTGTTTGATGAAATGTCTAACCCTTGAAGTTTAAGTTTTGGGTGAGAAAAGAAGCAATAACTAGTTGGGGTTATTTCATAACACCCCCCGTTAAGTGCAACTCAGGGGAATGCACTTAAGCTCACAAAAGCTATGATGGAAATGCATGATAGGTCCCTGCTACTAGGCCATGTTAGGTACCTATGTACAAATGCAATGCTCTACATACAATGCTATGCAATGCAATCTCCCTGAAAACGGAGAAAAAGGGAAAACCTCCTCCAGAAAGAGAGATGAAGAAATACAAGATGCATGCAAGGATGGAGTAATCAAGAACCCCCTAGTATGACATTAATGACGGTCTGCTCTGATACCACTTGATGTAGGTACACTCTGATACCACTGATGAAGGGCCACACCACCCTTACCAACTCACAACCAAGAATGCAACACTCTAGTCCAAATCCAAATCCACACTCTAGTAGAAACCTCCAAGATCTCAACTACAGTCACTAGCTCTTCTCCAACTTTATCCAAGATCCAAGTGTAAACTGCCTCACATTCGGCGCTCTGTCTACACACTCACAACTCTTGCTGTAAACTGCCTCACATTCGGTGCTCTGTCCACAGATTCAGGAAAACTCACTCTTCACTTTCTCCTTCTCTTTCACACCTTGAAGCCTTCCAAGCTTTCCAAGCTTCACCTTCCACAACTTTCACCTTTCCAAGCTTTTCCTTTTAAAGCTTCTACTTCTCGAGCTTCTACTTCTCAAGCTTCTCCTTCTCGAGCTTGATTAAAAATGCTCATATGCCTTGCTTAAATAGGCACTTACCACCCAATACATGACTTATCCACAACCTTTTAGAATTCCTCCACAACCTTCGACAACTTCCATAACCTTCTACAATATCCACAACTTTCTACAATATTCATAACTTTCTAGAATTCTACCCACACACCTCGATAAATGGAATGACAATCATTTATTTTATTATTTTTTTTTCTATTATGCTACTTATGCACCTCGAAAATAGAAATCCTTTTTTTCTTTCTTTTCTCCTTTTTCCCCTTTTTATTTTTTTTATTATTTCTCCTCTAATTTTCGTCACTTTCTCTCTCCTCCAGATTTTTTTTTTTTTTTGTTTTTTTCCATGCAAGATGCTCCTGCATTAGAGTCCCCCGGTAGATAGAAAAGTGTCCCACACTTTGACGCCAAAAGAAAGGTCTTCAACCTCAACGGGGACAAGAAAACCAACGTGCAAATCCTCCACATCTGCATCACTCTATCAAACACCAAAATCTCAACCATCCAATCAGCATGCTCACCCTCAGAAACAAACTGAACATAATGCTGCATTAGCAAACTCCCATTCACATCAACAACTAGTGCGTCCATACGAGCAATAACAAACTCCACATCAGTAGCCACATGTAGATCTCCATCAACACATGCCAAACTCTCAACACCAGCAACCTCATTGCTCACAACAAGATGCTTTGCAATACATAACTCACCTACAACAATCGGATCATTCACGACCGAGTGCTCCACAATATCCATGTCAAACTCAACCAACTGATCATGAAAACCAATCTCCATTCCAACATCAATAAAGTTAGGAATATCTTCAGCAACAACCTCTAGTTGCTCTGTAGGTCCTGCATCAGGCTCCACAAACTGATCAACAAAACCAACCTCTTCCACCTCAACCTTGCGATGCCATCTTCTCTCACGAACCTCCTTAACTTGATCAGCCAATCTATCATCCAACCAAGAAAACATCTTAGAAAAATTTCTCTCCACTATATCATGAATTTTCGCAATCATCTTAGGGTCCAATCCTCTTGGAGCCATCTTCCAAGATCTTCGTAAACCCTCTGCAACAAATCCTTCCCATGCTCCTTGTGACAACCAAATTGTTTGCAAGTCAGATCGCAACCTGCCACCTCGCACGAACAATCAGGAACCACATCACAAGTCTAGGACAACGGATTTGCAATCCACCAGAGCTCCACAATCATGCCTTAACAAGTTCAGTCTTCCATCTCCGCATCAATCGATCAATCTGCATGTTCTCCCAAGGTCCTAGTGCAAACTGCCTCAGCTTCGGCGATCTATTTACACGCTCAAGAACTCCTGCTCTGATAAACTTCACCCAACCAAGGTCCTGGTACAAACTGCCTCACACTTCGGCGATCTGCTTGTACACTCAGGAACTCTTGCTCTGATACCACTAATGAAGGTACGACTTTGATACCACTTGATGTAGGTACACTCTGATACCACTGATGAAGGGCCACACCACCCTTACCAACTCACAACCAAGAATGCAACACTCTAGTCCAAATCCAAATCCACACTCTAGTAGAAACCTCCAAGATCTTAACTGCAGTCACTAGCTCTTCTCCAACTTTATCCAAGATCCAAGTGTAAACTGCCTCACATTTGGCACTCTGTCTACACACTCATAACTCCTGCTGTAAACTGCCTCACATTCGTCGCTCTGTCCACAGACTCAAGAAAACTCACCCTTCACTTTCTCCTTCTCTTTCACACCTTGAAGCCTTCCAAGCTTTCCAAGCTTCACCTTCCACAACTTTCACCTTTCCAAGCTTTTCCTTCCAAAGCTTCTACTTCTCGAGCTTCTACTTCTCAAGCTTCTCCTTCTCGAGCTTGATTAAAAATGCTCATATGCCTTGCTTAAATAGGCACTTACCACCCAATACATGACCTATCCACAACCTTCTAGAATTCCTCCACAACCTTCTACAACTTCCATAACCTTCTACAATATCCACAACTTTCTACAATATTCATAACTTTCTAGAATTCTACCCACACACCTCGATAAATGGAATGACAACCATTTATTTTATTATTTTTTTTCTATTATGCCACTTATGCACCTCGAAAATACAAATCCTCTTTTTCTTTCTTTTCTCCTTTTTCCCCTTTTTTATTTTTTTTATTATTTCTCCTCTAATTTTCGTCACTTTCTCTCTCCTCCAGATTTTAAAAAAAAAAAAAAAATTATTTATTTATTTATTTCCATGCAAGATGCTCCTGCATCAGACATACATCATGCATGTACAAGCATATATCCCCCATAAGAAAAAATACATGATGGTATCCTTCCATATTGTATAATCTCCTGCATGGATGTCATGAAGACAAAAAAGTATCCAATGCCTACAAACAACATTTCTTCCTTTAGGAAGAAGATACGCCAAGTATAGGTGCAAGTATACTTCCCATTGTGGATAGGAAGATGGATGAGGAATCCATATGCTATGGATGCTGCCTTTGAAGTCTGCTCATATGTTGACAAGTCCTTGATGAATGTAGATGCCATAAGCCAATCTGATGGATGCCCCATAGAAGCTGGCAAACATGGTAACATGTCCATGTATGAAAGCAAATCAAACTCCAAAGACAAGGAATCATCCTTATAAGCAATGTAGCCTCCCCTCAATGATTATGCATACCAATGAAAGAAGTTCCTTGATGACTAAAGAAGCTGCACCATGAAAACTGAATGATGTTCCTCCTTGTAGGAAGAAGTGGTGGCATAGGTGTAGTAGAGAATGCTCCCCAACTAGTAGGAAGAATCCTCATAAGATATGATGTCTAAGGAAACTGGAATACAATCTCCAAAGACTGATATGTCTCCTCTGAAGTAAAAGAGTCCTTCTCCATCTGCTGAAAAGAAATTTCCACAATCATGTCAGTCTCAAACGAAAGATCAAGTGGTTGAGGATTAGAGTGTTCCCTCGCAACAAGTGAAGAAGAAGTCTCCTCAACAAAGAGAAGGTGGATGTCATCAATAATGTCTCCCACATCTTCAATGTAAGACTCCACAAACAACACTGCAATGTCTGGAAGGAAGTCATCCCTTGAAGTTGAAATAGGAAGACATGGTATTTCCTATTGCATTGAATCAGGAGCATCTATGGCTGGAACTGGATCAATAGAAGCAACATAGGCATCAGGAGGTAGGATCTCAATTGGAGTTGTAGGTACCACAACTGGAGTGACTGGAGGTAGAATGTCCTCTAGGAATGGAGGGACTTGTGGATCTCCATATGCTTTCCAAAGACACATTCAAAGGTCATAAAGTTCACTTGCCTTTCTAAGGACAGCAAAGCAATCTATACTAATATTTATAAAAATAGCTTGAAGAATTATGCTAATAGGCGACTGATTAGTGTAAGAGGGTAGTTCTTTGGAACAGATAAGGAATTACTTCCTTATGTTCTTTTAGATGATCAATCATCAAAGCACTTCATTTCTGATAGTTCTTTTTTGTCAACTTCAATTTTAAACCAAAGTGATACTTTTGACATGACTCCATGGGATCAAATAATGTATGCACCCCCCAAAATGCAAAAAAAATCAAAGAAACCCCCCCCAATGCATGATTTGGCACTTTATATTTAGTGCGATTACAATGGCAACTTGTCAATTTTGGGCGTAAGTGGACTTCTGATTTTGACGGTTACAACAACAAATATGAAGCTATATTAGACTCAACAAGATAAGACACAAGATTTCTCAAAGCTCTGATTAATTACAAGTGCCAATAGGCCAAAATGAGACCAAAATTTGAAAGTACTATATCTACTCAAAATTGCTCCAAACTGATATCAAATCTGGAAAGTAGACAAAATATCATGCACTTTTAAAAAAAAAAAACACTTGAATATGTATCCATATGAGCTCGAACTAAACCTTTGAAGTTGCAAAAATTGGGATTTGCGATTTGCAGAAAATTTCAAGAATGGAGATCTCAAACATCATGCACCAATGTGTAGATCACGAAATTCTACCCCAAAACAAAAAAAATTGCTCGAAAAAAGGAGTCCGTATGAGGGAGATATCACTATTTGAAAATACCTCTATAATTATTTTTCTTGAATCGCTGTCGTCGCATCTGAAAAAATCAAATGACTAAATTTCACCTCAGATGTCCGATTTTGATGAAACAAAAGTCGATTTGGGAGTTTTTTGACCTTCTGAATGTGATACCAATATCTGATTTGCACTAGCAAGCTCCAATCTTGACCTGCAAAAAAATCCTCTCCAATGGCTATGCAATGAAGCTCCTGTGGCTCCAATACCATATAAGAATTTGGTATAGCTCTGATACCATGTAAGAATTTGCGTTAGGGCAAAACGACACCAAGATCAAGAAGCTCAAAAACAAAGCACAATATGGACCAATAATGTATGATCATAATAACAATATGAAAATGAATAATTCATTAATACATACTAGAAGTGCCTATATATAAAGGTCTCTAGAATGACTAGGAGTTAGCAAAGTGATAAGCCTCACAACTAAGCACATGTCCACCAAGTGTGGATTATCCTCCATTGAGCACAAGAGTTTGTGCGATGATGAGAGGATAAGCTTACATAAGTGTATCTCATAAAAAGATGTTATAGACATGATGTGCTCAATTAGAGTGTGAACAATTGTGTTGTCTACATGACAGCTCAGTTGAATGTGCAAACTCCTGTGTTGTCAACAAGACAACTCATACGACTACGCATACTCCTAGGTGTCTACATGACAACTAATATAATAATGCATTGACCGAAGTAAACTTAAGTAAAGTGTAAATAATAATTAATTATTTACACTAACATCATGTACACACCCAAACACGAAACCCTTACTTTTAAGCCTATAAATTAGGTCTTTCTCAAACTCTCACCTTAGATCTCTTTCGGATCCTCCAAGTGGGTCAAACACCATCTACTGAACTAGTACGAACACCGTCTAATATAAAATGCTCCTTTGTTCAATGAAATTACTCAATCCAATACATGGCACGTTGCATTCACTATGTCAACTCACAACCCTTTACTCTAAGGTGTCCACCTTACTCATTCATGACCTCCCTTGCAAATTAAAGGTTAGAAACATCTATATTACAATGCCCTAGATTCATTCTGTATGCCACAGTGAGTACGCAAAGTAGAATGGGCCAATGGTCCATATCGACTCTCAAAACCATTGTCAAAACTATCTTAATAACAGATCTAAGAACCAGTCAATAAGGCTGATGAGAATAGATTGGAAATGACTTCAAAATGAGCCTCGAGGGAGCCTGCCTATAGACTGCTGTCAAGTGCCAACGACAAGTAAATCCATATTCTCCTTAGGATTGAGTTTAGGAGAGATATAAGGAAGAGTTCTTAAATATGTTAATTACAAAATATATTATGCAACTATTCATTGGCTTCCTAAATCGCATTTGTTTGGATGCATGGAAATTTACATTAAATGTTGAAAATTGACAGCCTCCTAGTAGGGGACATTAGAAGATGGCAGCGTTGCCGCAGTTTGAAATAAACAATTGTAGTTAGTATTTATTTGGCTATGTAATGTTATTTTACTTTCAATCAGCTCTTGGCAGTTGCCGACAATTGGTACCCTTTACCACCATCTGGTGCTATTTATGTGTAATTACTTTCTATTGGAAGCACAGAAGCATGGTTGTCATATTGCATATATTGGACATTGGAAATAGAAGAGAATATCTTTCTGCTGTATTGTTGTAATAGTACTTTCTTCCTATTATTATTTATGATAATGATCTGTTATCTTGTTTACCCTGTGTAATCAAGTAGTCCCTGCAGAGGTAAAAAATCTTTTTTGACTAATTTGTCCTCTCCTTTGCCTCTTCAAACTCCTTTTCAACAAAGCAACTATGCTGCAGACGATGAGAAATGTATGGACAATAATCTCTACTGGACATCAGGTATTACCACTGCTAACATTGTAGTGAAGTGTTCATGGATGATTACTTTTGACTATGGAGGACCAATAATGCCCATACCTTGCTCTCCTAAAATCTCCTTCAGAAAATCTTAGGCCACTTCATTATAGCTGGAGAAAATATCATTTACTCTCCTATTTGATAGATGCTCTTTCTGCAATGGAAGTTAAGCTTTAAGAGACCACTATGATAAGGCTGGTAATGTGGAACCACCAAATAAATCACTTCTACAATAACCAAACTAGTAACAAATACCATATATAAAAATGACAAACCCACAATGGAATTAAATGCAGCAACCACATGCTGGATAATAGACTATCCTACCACGTGTAATGGCATAAGAGCTAAGGATATTAGCTTACATCACACGAGCAAGCAGATAAAAAACACGTTATCTATCTTTCCTGTTACAGGTTTACTATTTAAGCTTGTTGTTTAGACAGTAAATTACTTTGATGAGGTTAGGACAATTCTTTTCTTATTGACATTATTATAATGCTCACAACATGTTAAATAATAGTTAACAGGCTTCTAGGAGTAGGTTGAATGTAATTTTAGTCTATTTGAGTTTCTACATATACAGTTTCCTTACTTCATTTTAAAATGTTTCTTTTTAATTATTAGTACATGGTGGTATTGGTGAGGATGGGACACTGCAGTCTATGTTAGAAGCTGCCAAAGTGGCACATACTGGTGAGGATTTATTTTGCAGATATTGTTTGGTTCTATATATTTTTTGTGATAGATATGTTCAATGAAAATAGCTTTTAATTATTTATTTCTTATCTACACTATGTAGGTCCAGGTGTGGAAGCTTCTAGGACTTGTATGGATAAGGTTGCCACATCACTTGCACTTTCCCATGTAAGTAGAAATTTTATATGAAAAACATTTTTCTTTTTTTACGTTAAAGTGAATATTTTGTTTAAAAGGTATTTCTATATAATATTTGGCTATATCTATTATTAATCAAAAATTATTGTTTGAACGAAGATTCAAAATACAAGTGTTCGTTGGCAGACATGTGTAGCCAACTTATATATGGTTTTTCTTGTAGTCATATACAACGGCATTTTTGTTCTCACATTTGTCTTTAAATCATATCCATTACATGGCCACATTTATCTTTAAAATGTATCCATCTGTTATTATAGCTACAAAAATATTCTACTTAGATAGCAATTTATTGGTCACCCTTGGTTTCCATTTCAAAAACATGTTATGTTTATCTTGGATGACAAGATAAATGGACATGTTGACTATAATTATGATCATGAACAATAGACATGTTCCTTAACCTTTGGGAAGATTGATTGTTGATGTCATTTGATCCTAAACTTTAATTTCACGAGCTTATATTTCTATATAATGTATTTTCTGTGATGTTTATTGACAGAGGAGTCCATCCCTTCTTCTAAGCCCCACAAACTGCAAACTAACTTCAGAGACTTTCAGCTTCTAATCAAACTCAAGGATAGCAGCAATGGAACATTATATTACCTATATATTATTTTTACAATTGCAACCCTAAATGGTTTTTAAATTCTATAGGGAATTTTCTCTTTCCTCTACTCTCACGTACTGGAAACCTGCTTCAACTGTGCTGCTCCAATTTTCTTCATGCTTGTTTTCTCCCTTTTAATCTAAGGGTCTCTTCCTGCTTGTGCACATTGATTTTCTTCTCACCCTATTCCACTACTTTCTTCCTCTTATTGCAGCCCCACACACACTACTTACTCTGTTCTTTATGCCATACACCTATGCACAGCATAAAGAGAATCGAATTGGTTCATTACTGCCGCACATCCCTATTACAAGCTGTGCATCCCTCATCCCCTCTCTTTTGCAATTTATATACCATTTCATAATTTTCACTTCTTTTTTTTCAAATGACCAATGACAACCTCTATTTCTTTCATAGGCTGCGTATGGACTTCCACTGTTGAAATTTAACCCTGGACTCTGTTTTTTCTTCTTATCATTTGATGTTAATCTATGTACCATACAGTTTCAGGGTCAAGGACAAGTTTGAGGTACAAGTATAGCTTACGGCCAAATTTTAAGGGATGGTAGGGGATGGATATTTAAAACATAGGGTCATTTCATATATAGAGATATTTCAAATGTGCATATCATAACATTGATAAGGCATTCACCATAGGAATTTCAAAAGCTTAATTCAAATGCTTTTATTGTCAATATATGGCATACATATAGCGATAAAGCCCAAAGGCTGCAAATTTCAACCATGAAATGACATAAAATATAAAAACTTAAGTACTAAAATTAAAATATTAATAGTAAACATAGAAGGCCACAATAATATATAAATATCCATAATCAGTGGACGGCAGGTCTAAGAGTCTAAATCAAGTATATTTGATGCCCTAACCTCCCCTTTCAACCGTTGTTCACTTCTTGATCAATTGCTCCTTCTCTTGCTGCTCTTCTCCTTTGCAAATGTGAAGATGAATTATTTTTCTTCTTTCTAGTTATTTTATGCTTAGATTAGGTTTTGTTATTGTTAAGTGTGAAATGGATGCCCTTGTGGCCCATGAAGCGTCTTTTCCAAATTAAAAAATGCCTTATTTCTAAACATTGGCTATCCAAAATGGCTTGGGCCATAGGGGTCGGCCAAAAGTCCCCAAGAGTCCCCAAGATGGGTAGGGGGACTTCTAGTCGTCCCCTGACCATCTTGGGGACTTCTAGCCATAACCCCATACCCTGCTGCTCTCAAAGTGGCATTTTGGGGATTGTATCCAAATTACCCATTTCGAAATGCCATTGGGGGCGACAAAAATTTGTCCTTGTACCATATTGGGGACTAGAATAGGTTTGGAAGTCCAAAATACGCGTCCTCGTACAGAAGGAGTGTTAATCTTTTGAACTACTACTATCAATGTTCTTTCATGCTCACATACTTTTTTTTCCTTAAGTGCTCATTCTTTTGTCTTAGGCGTATTTTCGTATTTCCTTCTCGACTTCTGGTATTTTGTTCTTATCTTCTTACAATTGTGCTTGAGAATTAATTCCATCACTTCAAATAGTTTGTCTCTCTACCATTTAGTGGACGGTTTTTGTTTTGCAATTCATTCCTTTGTGTCTCTCTTGCTGACCAATTCTGACATCTTTCACAGTTTTACATTGGAGTTTGTCTTACAAACCTAACATTCTCTTTAAGCCATCCATCTCCACATTCATCTTTCTTGAATTCCAACATCTACTTGTTAGATGCCTTTCTTTCTATTATTCTTAGCATAATGAAGTTATATCTGCCATTTGAATTGGTTTGGAAATTAGTGGATGTCGATATCCTACTTCAAAACTTCATAGGCTGCGGCTTGCTGGAGTAGTTTGGATTTTTGTAATGTTCCCGATGTCCTCAGGAGGAAGAATTCCTTAATCTTCATATCAAGGTTTGTTTGGGAGCAATAGGAACTGTATGACAACCATAGATGCCCGTACGATGACAGCGAATGTTCGTACAATAGTGATAGACCTTGGTACAGTGGCAATATGATCCGTACATAGAGTTGAGGGAGTGTGCAGAATGGGGTAGGAAACTTACGTTAAGTTCTTCGTACGGTGGAAGCAAGTGGCAGCCTATACGGTGGGTTACAAAGTGGGACAAGAGTTTGTTGTACGGTGCAGTGGATAGGATTTTTTCGTACGGTGAGGGAGGAGTGTGTTGAACACAATGTATGGTGATCTCAGTTAGTCGTATGGTGGAGGGAATGGATGATGGAGGGAATGGATGGTGTATGGTGAGGGGCAAGGTAGGAATGCCATAAGGTGTAGATGGGGTGCAATAGTGTAGAATATAGGGATGTTTAGTGAGCGAAGGATATGGCGTACCATGGTATGAGGAGTGTTGGGATTCATGCAATATGGCAACAAGAGTCTATCATACGGTAGTTATGCTACAAGAACAATGTCGTCTATTATGTGGACTTCCAGAACTTGATGCTTTGGGAATTATATTTGCCTCCGCCTCACAATTAAGTTCTACCCAAACAAACAATAAAATCGTACAATTCTAACCATAATAAATATATTATTCTAGAATGCTCAAATTACTCTCAATTCCTACAATGATGGCATAACATAATCATTGAATAGCAAGATATAATAAAATGACTAGGAGTGGCGACACCATGATCGATTGTTCCACGAAGATGATTAACAAATTCAGCTCAAACTGTGAAATATGAGCGAAAGGCCCAATGGATAGATTTGGTGCATAAATGAAATATCTAAGTGATATTTCCCTATGGAAGAATAGGGTGGTGTTGGAACACTCAAACTGCACAAGCAAAATAGAGAGGACCTTCCACCTCCGAAACTACGAATGAACTACTTCAGTCTCCAACTTCCGGAAATACAACAAAAAATCTAAATCAAAATCACATGACAACTACTACTTACATGCCATGCTTAAATACCATTCGAAGAAACTCCCAAGGGTTTACAAAGATAGCTGAATGCAACACCTACGGAAACAATTAAAATAAAAATGGGTTCGAGATATACTAAATCAATTGGAACCACAAAATACAAATATTATTAACTTGAGCCCCATATAAATTAATTAAAGTAACTAATTAAAGGTCCCTGTATTATATTATTTAAATTTGGGGACCAATTAATTAATTAATTAAATTTAATTATTACATTAAAATTTTGGAAGATGACAATTTTCATCTACCACTTGATTTTTTTAAGCTTCTATTTTGTTTGTAAGTGGTATTGTTACTTTAGGCATTTGTGGATAAAACTACTTGTCTTAATTCAAACAATGTTGAAGAAGAGCTACCCAAAAAGACCACTAAACCAAAACATATTGGAAACATTTAATTCTTTTATTCTTTTTGGGTTGTGCTGAATGCTCAGATCCCCAAGTGCTCTTGCATCATTTATGCTACATACTAATTTACTGTTGGCCTAATGTTGTGCTCGAGGTCTAAAAACATGTTTTTAGTTAAAGCTAGTAATATTTGGAATAATGAAATATTTAATATAAGTTTCATATCCTCAACCATTTCTAGTAAGAGGGGGCCACTCAACTCGACATCAGTAGGCGCTTTAAACTGCACACCACAAATAGTTGTGAGTCGTGACATCTATCATGGCTTGCCAATAAGAAAACCTATCACGAACAGATTATGGTTAGATGATAAATCATTATGATTAGAGAATGTAGACTTCAACTTCATAGTCTCCAATTCAAACTACAAATTAAAAAATTTAATTTTATACTTAAAACAAACAAATAAAAAAGAATTACCTGGCTATAATAAATGGAATGTTGCAAAAGTACAAAAATTTGCAAATTTGTTTTTTGGCAGCATCATGAATCTCCTTCTTTCCAACCCATGCTCTCAAACAAGAGTTGTACAACACAAAATAACTATTGAATCTCGACGTCCACACTTTAAGATGAAAGGTAATAGTGCCACTATCAGAAGAAAAAGTAGTAGTACTAGCACTAGGATGAAATTGAGACCTCGTAGAACCCTTTCCAATACAATCTGCGGATGCGGATGCAGATGTGGGAGCATTAGAGCCAATAGCACTAAACTCTTCCAATTGCCTCTCTTAGTTAGCTTCTCTTGTTCATGTGTTCTTGAGAGGACATAACGAAAATGTTTTGCCTCAACAGTTTTTTTATCGCATATAGTAATAGATGCTCAAGTATGCCAGCAACATGGTATTTGAATCTATTAATGCCATCATAATTAGTTTCTTTACAAAAAAAAAACATTTTGTTTGATTGTTTTTTCTGCTAGGAAAATCCTCGGTATTTTTCCACATTGGATCCTTTGGAGGCATTGTGAAAAAATATTGTTAAGGCTATTGCAGAAAGAAAATTCAAAATGTTACGAAGTTATAAACTAATAACAAAAATCAGCAAACCCTACATTATTTTGAGAAAGAATTGTAAAATGCATGTTTACAATTTTTTCTAAAACAATTGCAGGGTTTGCAGTTTGCACTTTGCTATTATTCTACTTGTCTTATGCAATTTAATAAAAATCATTCAAGAGTTAGAAATTTAAACTATAAAATTTAACAATTAATGAAAAATGCATTAACATACAAAAAACAAATCTACAAACTTTAACACTTAAATCATGCAAATGAGTTGAGAAGTGTTGCTATTGACTCCTTAATGCTCCCAATGCAAGCCTATGGCCTCAAAGTATTTGTGGATGCTCTTCTTCTTCCCTATTAGTGGTAAACCAATGACTTCTCTCTTTTTTTCTTCCTCTCTCTCACTTTTCTGATTTTTCTCCCATACTAAGCAATTAGAAAACCTTTTAGTGTTAAAAGGAATGCAGAAGAAAAACTATTAAAAATCTATTTTTTATTTTTATTTTTTTCTGTGTCAACTATGGCACTGTCGTCGGCTGAGTCACGCAGCTCGAACTCGATGAGTTATGCTAACTCGCCAAGTTGGCTGAGTTATGCTCAAAACTTGGTGAGCCAAGTTGTCGAGTTAGCATAACTCAGTCGGGTTGACCCAACTTGCTAACTTGGACAACTCGCCTGACTTGCAATGAGTTTGGGATCTCTATGAGGGAGGGTGCAATGTCCAAATCTTCAAGTTCTATTGTAATGTAGTTGTTGTCTTTCTAGGTTGATGTTAGCATGATTTGAGGAGTATTTCATTGTTTCTAGTGTTCAATAGATTGATGGAGATGAATGACACTTTTTGAAGTGGTTTTAGACATCTTTTTCATTCTTACCATTTTAGTTATAACTTTTAGTAATTGTCTGTCTAGAGTTTAGACATCAATGAGGTCAGTTTGGTTTGACTTTCTACTTTAGAATATTACTATTTATAGTAAGGGTTTCTTTTGGAAACTATCGTAGCTTTAATCACCCACCTTTAATGTGCAACATCTTCAGTTTCTAGACTTTCGGGGAACATTTCTATTTATAATAATTGCTATATTTGATAGGTCTTAGTCTTATCCTTCCTTCAACTTCAATGTACAAAGTCTTTAGTTTCAAGAATTGGTGATTTTCCTAAGGCTAGGGAATATTAATTTATTATTTCATTTTAATACTTTATAAAGTGACTCTACGATTTAAGTGGTGCGAGTCCCACAATTTATAACTAGCTGCACAATCCCATCACTTTAACCATACTTTTCTTTATTGGTCACCTTGATTGAAGGGTCAAGTAAATGATGAGGACTCCTATTATAGATCCAAACACATTCTTTGTTACACTAAATGAAGGGGTACTCCACTTAATAATTATACATAGCATAGCAACAAGAATAAATTATTAAATTGTAAGAAATAGCTCACCTTCTATCTCTATAATGAAATGAATCAAAAGTTCATTAGTTACAAGATATTAGCCACTTTATAAGTTTGCAAGCTAGAGCTAAAAGCTACTCTTATAGACCCCTTAGCAACTACTACTCTATCTCTAAAGAGAATATCTCATTTCCAAATGAAGAACCTCTATCGCAAGATTCTCTTTTATAGCATTATTGTGCTTCTTGGAGATCAGACACACAACACATATCCCAAGATGACTTTTCAACATCCCTAGGAGAGCTTGTAAAGAGGTTTCTTGTCAAGAATCCAAAGTGGGCACTTCAAGATCTGTCTTTTCCTATTTTCAATGTAATAAGTCGATATATATGAGTGCATGATTCTTCCCCATTTCCATGCCAAGATGGGGATTTTTATAATTTTCGCATTATAAAGCATAGAAAAATGAGTCCCTTGTTGAAAACCATAGTTACTTTTACATGTAGGGTTCAAATATTAAATAATTTTAACCCCTATCTCTACTTGGATGCTTTCCTAGGTCCATGTACACCTATAGATGCTTGCACTTATTTCTAATCACCTAACCTTAATAGAAAATCAAAATATGAATATTTTGTGTGATGTAGGATTATCGTACACCCTCGATGCTCTTGCATCAAACACTAGTGGTAGGAGTTGTGAGATTGGTCTCACAAAATGGAGATGGTAGAACTTGGTCTCATGTGTATACTCAATCGAGACAATTTGCCATGCATTACTATTGTAAAAGAAAATGCTTTATGCCCACCTATATACTTGATCGAGACAACATGTAATGTGTTGTTATCATAAAAGAAAATGCTCTATACCCAACTATGTACCTCACTCCAACTGTACTACGCACACCTCTAATACCAAGAGATGGTAGAAGCTCAACACTGTACCAAACTCTTTCAAGGAAGGAGTGCAACAAATTCGTCCTCTCAACTCCTTGATCCATACCCATGTGTGAATGCCCCACCTAGATCCCAAGTCTACACCTATGTGTTGTCCATGCTATCACCAACTAACTCTTGCATTAATTGCACCCATGAAGAGGATAAATCTTGCCCAACTAACACAACCAACATGCCACCATGCTAGAAATGGTGGAGTAGTCCAACGGTACGTGTCGCAGGGGTGGACATCTCAATAGAGAGCTACTCACAATGCCACCCTATCATACCTCCCTCAATTGCGTAAAATTATAGACCATGCCAACTATCCAAAGCCCGCACACACGAGGAATCCATCAAACTCAAAATAGGTCCAAAAAGATCATCAAGCTCCTATTGCTCACCTCAGATCTATCTTCACCAAACCAAAAGTGGTGAAGCCCATCAATGGAACCCACCCAAGCCATACTGCCAACTCTATCAATACTCGGGCCTCAAATAAAATTGCTCTCACATCCAACAGTCATAAGGAGATACAAACTACTCCAAGAACTTGCTAACCCCACAACTACCTCCAACCTCTACAAGACCTTGATGGATGTGCACCTCTGCAATTAATCCAGCCTTTAGAAACTAACACCATAATCATCATGTAACCTTGTGTCCACATGAGATCTTTGTGTTATAGAAGTAACTAACCCCTTTCGGATAGGTATCATTATGGTGGTCCTTGTAAGTAATCTGCCACAGTCACCTAATTTGGGTACTTGCAACGTCTGTTCCCATCTTCTGAAGATGATAGACCTTCAACCCACAATGGATGACAATCATTGAGTCAACCTAGACCTGTGCCTCATCAAGCCTTCCACGTGTGGATCAAAACAAAAATGATGAGCACTCCTCACAATGTAAGCACAATAAATAACTCCAACCTCAGTCAATGACTCATCATAATGTGCAATCTACTTACTGGAAGTGGGTGACTTCTACTAACAACCTTCTCAACGGTCATAGCTGAATGTTGGGCTAGATTAGAGTATGTCAAATCTAATTTTTTATTTAGTTCAAGAATTGTTTTTTCGCTTCATGAAATGCTGCTAAAGCAGCCTCTAGGATGCCCTTTGTATTGATGAGCTCACAAGAAAGGATATCCACTTCTTCCTTGTTCTGTAATGCTTTAGAATAGATCTCTATGATATTGAGAAGATGGTCATGATCTGAAAGAAGATGTAGATAGTCTGATTTCATACTCATCACAAGAAGAATCCATATCATGTGTAGAGACCCTTATGTGAATCAAAATCAGCATCAACACCCTCAAAAGATGTGGAGTCATCAGCATTGGCTGATTGGACAATCTTCTCCGATGGATTCTCAACATGCCCATCAAGAGCACTACCGTAGACAGCCCTGCAAGAAACTTCTACCTCCATACTACCTATCAACAAACCAGTGTTATATTTGACATCTTCTACGTGATCATGAGAAGGCTGCAAATCACTGGTATTTAATTGCTTCTCTTTTATAAGACCATCAATAACCTTTGTAGTAATTTTCTCTTCCTTGCTTTTCAAATCTTGTTTGAGATTTGATTCACGTGGAGGCTGATTATTGTCGGTTGAAAACTCCTCATACAAATTCCTTCACCTCTCTTTTGCAAGCAGATCCTGGACCAATTCATGTTACTTCTTTGCCAAAGTATTCTTGTTTTGTAGCTTTGGATGAATGTTTGTGTTATCAATAAAGGGTAAATCTTTCTAAATTTGTGGAGGGATTATTATATTCATCTCACATGTTGAGTACTTCTTTTCTTTTATCTAGCTGCCAAACCTGAGCTAGCTTTTCCTGTATTTGAGCAAGATCCTTAATAACCTTTTCCTGATCAGGCATTTTCCCAATGTTGAATATTCATAACTGGATTCAATACTTTCCAATTTGTTTTCTAACGTGTAATTAGTCACTGAACATTGCTGTAGAGGCAAGATAAGTCAACGCTATTAATAATTTCTGCCAACACTTGGTAAATCTAATACTCCCGAGAATTGAGAGATGCATCTTTTGGATTTGATTGTGTGCCATATTTTTGCATCAACATTTTGAATCACACTAAGTGATCCATCATCAAGATGTGAAGAGTTGGAGGAGATAAATGAATAGTTGCAGACCAAACAAAGAATATATGTAAGAATGCCAATGTATGAGAGGAAGAGGGTCACAAAGATCGAGGCAACACAAGGTCAACAAATAGAAAGAAACATACCAATACAAAGAAAAAGAAAGAAAAAGAAAGCCAAAATTAGGATCACCACAAACAATAAAAAGATAAAAATAAGATATTACACTACAGACAATAATAAAGTCAAACAAAGATGATAAGAAGGTAATGATGATGATAATTATTATAATAAAAAAAATAATCAACAAAATGATAAAGATGACAACGCTAAAATAAAATAAAAATATATATACTATGTATACAATTTATATAAAGAGTGTGTATATATATACACACACACACATATATATACACATGTATATATATTATATACATATATGTATATTATATCTACATGTGTATATATATATATATATATATATATATATATATATATGACTATCCATATAAACAAATAAATGAAATCAGATAGAAAATAAATGAGAAAGGAAGAGTAAAAGCAAGTGCATAAGTAAATATAGAAGAGGACCTCTCCCTCTCCCTCTCCCTCTCCCTCTTCCCCTCCCCCCCACCCTCTCTCTCTCTCTCTCTCTCTCTCTCTCTATATATATATATATGTGAGCAACCATATAAACTGTCATCGGTAAATATTGTGTAGCCGATGGGTTGATGTTGTCAATAAATATGTAATGTCCCCTTTTTGACAGGCACTAGCTACTTGTTTTTTTTAGCCTTTAATTTTCCCCGGAGGCTAAAAAGGGAAGAAATAAAGGGGAAAAATATATTAGATTAATTACTTATAAGGTTATTAAAATAAAAATATTAAAAAGTAACCTTATATTTAATTAATTTAATATTAAAATGACTAAAGTAATAAAATATCAAAAAAATTCACTTAAAAGAATAAAGTAATAGATTATTCTAGAAGTTTCTGAAGTTACTTATGAATTCTTTAAAAGGAGCTTTTGGGGGGGCATTTGAGACATCTTGAGTTGTATAATCATCTATTGTGTTGAGAGCTTTAGTGCTTGCAGGTTTGCCTGAGGGTTTGAAGACTCTAAGGTGCCAATTTCGGTTGTGAGATATCAACCCTAGTTGGAGGAGTGGAATTGGTATTCAGCCAATTCATTTGAGCTTCACTCGGAGTTAATTTTTTTGCAGGGTTTGTCTCAGATTGGGCATCAAAGAATTGACATCATTTTTGCAAGGTGAAGGGCAGAGCTAAGTTCGAAATTCTTGGACCAGGAAAGGGGTTCGAATTTGGTGAAGTGAATCAAGGAAGAGTAGTTCGAAAGTTTGGAGGAAATCCATGTTCATTGGTGGCATCAATTTCAAGTCTTTTTGTAGGAGTTTAAGGCTGTATGGCTGGGCCTGGGAAGGCATTTTCGGCACCCATAAATAATCACAAAAATTGCTACAGCAAAATCGCAGTGTAGCTGGGTTGATGTGATTTTATCCTAGGCATATAACGTCACTTCCTAGCAATGATTATAACAGGTTGAAGAGGTGAAAGGTGACTCAGTTTGGTGCAGCTGTGCATAGCAGAAGTTTCCAGCCTCATAGTGGATAACAAGAAGGTATAGGTCGGTACTAGTTTAGTTCAGCAGTATAGATACAGCAGTGGAAGGAAGTAATGCATAGTTCGAACTAGAAGACAGAGTGTGTAGAAGCAAATCCAGGGACAGCTAGTACTGTTGGTGGCTTTCCAAACTCAATGGAGACTACTCAGCCATAAACACTTTCATTACTATTCCAGGTTCTCTCCTTGTTTTACAATTGTGAAAGGAGGTTCATTTTGATAAGAATTTATTGTCTTGCCAAGTATTTGTGCTAAACATTCAGTCATTTAAGGAATCAGTTAAAATTAGCTATTCAGTTTGTATGGCAAATGTTCGAAAAAATGCCTCATTGCATATTCATTCATGGGATGCATGCCAAGTATTTGTGAAAATACCTCTTGGCTGTAGGAGTACTTTTCATATAAGAGTTTCATGTATTTGCATTAAAAAAAAGAAATAAAAAGAAGTTGCATATCATTAGCATTTCAAGTAGTTACTTTGCAATCATTCGTATTTACCAAAACATCATTGGCATCAAAAACCAAAACAAAACAAGCAAACGTCAGCAAACCCAGGTTGCAGGGAAAGTGTTTGACAAAATTACCAAGGCAGAAAATAGGAGTAAAACTTCAAATTTGTCAAGGCACTTTACAAAATATTGTGTAGCCGATGAGCCCTTCGGGGAGGTATATGTACATCGTCCGGAATGGATTTTAATCATCATTGTAATCATCATTGGAAGCACTATGTAATCTCTTTGGCATATATGCAAATAAAAAATGGAGTACTGCTGTTGCATGTTCATGTCTATTGTCTGTATGCATTAATTTATTTACCCCATACGGTAAACATTTGGCGCTGTTGCCCCATGGACCTGGAACGAAGGCAGAGGAATGAAAACTAATGCCGAATCAGCTGAACAAAAATAAGAATAAGCTAAAGGAAAAAGATGAAATACGCATAGCACAAGGGAATTTAATTTTGGCACAACAGGCTGAATGCAGACGGAGGTTTCAACAAATTGCTGATGGACATCGAAGCACCGAGGAATTGTTGGAAGAAACTCGACAGCGGTTGGATTTGGTGGAAGAAGCAAGGGAGAAATTTCTTAGCTTGTATACGCTAAGGGAAGAGAATTTAGATGAAAGGGAATTAACTCGCACAGCTCGGAGTGCCGAGGGAGCATGAGCATGGAGTGAACTCTTCATCCGGGATACACTTCCGGAACGGATGACTTCACTTAACGAAGACCCTTCACCAAATAACGCAGCTGTTGGAAATAAGACGACTATCTAAAACAGCGTCGGTGTTGAAGTGTAGAGCGTCGGTATGGGAGTGCAAAGTGTCGGTGTGGGAGTGCAGAACAGCGCCGGTGTTGGAGTGCAGAGCGCTAGTGTCAAAGTACAAAACAACGCCGATTCTACAGTGCCGAACAACGCCAGTGTTGCAATACTGAACAGCGCCTGTACACAAAATCAAGTAATAATGGCAGGATCAAAGGAGAAATTGCCAAAGTTTGATGGTGATGGAACGGTCGATCTAATTAGACACTACAAGACATGCGAAACAATTTGGACGGAAAATGGTGTAACTGACACAGACGAGTGGGTCCGACAATTCTCAGCAACCCTGAGGGGTGTAGCAATTGATTGGTTTGTTGATGTCGATCCCCAAAAATTAACCACATGGGTAGGAGTTAAAGAGGAGTTTATCGTCGAATTTCAATTGTTGCGAGACAACAATGAGATCGTAGCAGAAATATACACCACAACGCAAAGGAAAAATGAAACAGTCCGTGTATATGCCAGAAAACTAAAAGAATTAATCAATAAAATGGAAAGTAAGCCGACAGATGGGCTAAAAAAGAGATGATTCATTGAAGGACTATGCTCGGAGTTAACGAAGAAAATGAAGATTGTGCTGCCATCATCATACACCGAAGCATACAATAGGGCAATGGACTTAGAAAGTAAACAGAAAACGAAAAAGAAAAAGAAAAGTAGCTCATCCAACTCAAATGACGCGTCTTGGAAAGAAGATAGCAACGGTGACGAAAAGGGCAGCAAGAAGGTCCGAGCTCTCCAGAAGGATATGATCAGAATGATGAAGGAATTTAAGAATATGCAGAAAGAGACGAAGGGAAACGAACTATGGTGCACGGAATGCAAGACAGAAGGTCACACGAAGGGATCCTGTCCGAAGAACCAGTTCTGCGATATCTATCAAATTATGGGACATTCCACCAAAGATGTCCCTTCAATATGAAAACAAGAGGGCATCAACAAGTGCTCTTGACATAGGAGGCTTCCGCGTCAGGAGGAAATGGAAACACAAGCAATGATGGTGCCACTTCGGGTGGGTATAGAAATAATAGAAGATGGCAGAACAACAATATTAGTAACAATAGCAATAACAATAACAACAATAAGGATGGGAGCCGCAGCCGAATTCAGTACGATGCGAATGGCTGCCCGATGGTTCAATGCCAAGCATGCAATTTGTGGGGCCACTTTGCAAGGAACTGTACATCAACAAATGCACCAAAGTTGTTATGCAGATGGTGCGGTCCTAGAGACCATGAAGATGCCAAGTGCTCGAAATCAAAAGTGAATTTGATTAGCATAGGCGTTGACGAAGAAGAAGTCTTGGCAATCACACATAAACAAGCAAAACTGTACCCCGACCCGACGGAAGAAAAGAAGAGATTGGAAGAAGCGCTGGTGGAAATTGAGAAAGCAGCGCAGGCAAAGAAATTACAATTGAAGGACACTATCGGTAGCTCGACAAGGAACTTGGTTGAGCAAAACATAATAAGGCAAGTAATGCAAATGGAAGTCCCGATCAAATTAAGTGACCTTCTTCTCACAATGCCTTAGTTATGAATGGCCATTCTGAATATGACACCATTGACGATGAAGGAAATAGGAAGGGACGGTAATGGAACGACAACAACAAACCCAATGCTATTGGCACTCGCAACAGGAAGGCATCCAGCGGTAGTCAAGATGGGCATTCTGGGAACTGTTTTGACATACACAATTGTGGATGGAGGGTCAGACATGAATGTGTTACTAGAAGATGTATGGAAAAAGTTAGGACAACCTACGCTGTGGCCACCAACATTTCAATTGCTCACGGCAGACCAACACGGGATCAAACCGTTGGGAACCTTGAGGGCGCAACCGGTAACTATTGGAACGTAGCCATTTTTATTGGAATTCGTGGTCATCCCATTAAAAAGAAAAGGATATGACGTTATTCTGGGACAGAATTGGTTAGTGCAAGCAAAAGTAAAAGATGATTGGAAGCAAAATAGCCTATCAATGGACTGTGGAGGCAGATGATTCATAATTGACCTGCACACACAAATGGTAGGTGAGGAGGCTGCGTCGTCAGACTCAGAAAGAGAAGGTGAGGGTGACGATGAAGGAAAGAAGAGAATGAAACCAGACGAAGGAGTATTGAGAGTAGGAGGATCGAATAAGGACGACCTAGACTTGGTGAACCTTTTCCACTGGCAGATGGAGGATAACGAACTCTTTTTGAGCTATAATATGTTAAGGGTCGATGAAAAGGGAGAGGAAAAGGAATGTTTGAAGGAATACAGAGAAGTGGAAGAAACAAAGGCGGTTACGGTTGAAGCTAAAGGCAGCAAAAGGAAAGATCCCACTGTCCGGTACACGGTGAACAGACCACGCGGAGAGAAAAGGTTACACCGCACCATGAAATTAGTAGAAAGGTGCCGATAGCAAGGAAAACACATCGGACGGTCTGCACAGGAAACAAAGAAGAATGGCTTAGTAAAAACTTCAATAGTATAGAGTGGAGATTCTAAAATCAAGAATACAGCTATTGACGGCAAGGAGTGGCAACCAACGAAATTCATGATACCAAGTCTTAAGAACAAGCTTGGAGATATGGAAAGTCTGAGGGAGGGATGGTATAATTTAAATAAACTAGATGAGCAACGACTGCATGCACAATGGGTCATGGAAGTTACACAAAATAGGTGGAAGATATGGCATGAGAAGCATGTGAAATTGAATAAGTTTCAATTGGGACAGCTGGTGTTGAAGTGAAGCGGATGGAACAAAATCTAATCGAGGAAGTTCAAAGTCAAATGGGTCAGACCATACCAAATACGTAATGGAACAATCAAGCTATGGACATTGCACGGGAAAGAAATACCAAAAGTAGTCAATGGTTCAAAGTTAAAGATATATCATGCGAGAACGACTCCCTTGTCGATGAAGAATGACGAAGCTTGAAAGGAGATATAAAAAAAAAAGAGACAAGAAAATTAAAAAAAATCAAAATCAAAAAATAAGAGAGGAAAGAGAGACTTTCCACGGATGCAAAGACTCCCGCGGACACATGTCCCACGGGGGGTGTTTCGCGGACACGTGGCCGCAGACATCCTTGTCCGCGGACACCCCAGCCCTGCCGGCAAGTGTTCCGCGGACATGGCTGCCTTCCCTCCATGGACTCCCTTTTCCCTTGGCCGGCGTGAACTTCCTTGCTCCGCGGCCTTACAATTTCCTCCCGCGGCCTCATTCCTGACACCGACCAATCCGTTGACAGAGAAAAATAATAATGGAGGCACGGAGGTTGTAGAGTTTGTTGTTTCACTATAACATTGCTGAATGATGAATCCAAGTTTGCCAACGAAGCTTAAGGGGTGATGCTGGTGTTGAGTGTTGTGCTTTTGTTGCATCTAAGGTAATTGAACTGCCACTGTTCGCTTTCAAAGTAAGACTGGGTCGCAAGAAGTATTCCCTCTAGGACCATTGAATGCATATGAAAGATCTAGCGCAGAGAAGTTAAACTCTTCAATGTCACCGCGAGAGTGTGTTAAGGGAAGGTAACGGTGACGAAAAGAAGGCATTGTGTGTGCAAATTTATCCAAGGAGGAAAACTTGCCAAGAGAAGATCAAGCATCATGCGGACTCCTTCCCCACACTGTGGGAGAAAAAGAAGTCTTAATGTAAGAAAGGGATATTTTTGGGGAAGTTCCGAGCAGCTAAGTGGGAATTAGCAAATTGGAAATTGTCAGAACCTTTGCTGCGGAAGACAAAACAGAAAAGGAGAAAGACAAATTGTCGACCCCTCAATGCCCCCTAGACCCCCAATCGGTTAAGTTATCAGTTGTGGGAAGTGTGACCAGTTGATGAGACCGAGAGCTGTTGCAGGCATAGTGTGTTGGAGGTGGAGAGATCAACGGAGCAAGCCTTTGGAGAGGGGTGATACGCTTTGAGGCACTTGGAGTGGGTGTTGGATGTGAAGCTGTCTTGGTGGATGCATAGAGAGCTCGAGAGGAGCTGATCATCCAGTTGAGGGCATTAGAGCGACACTTAGCTAAGTGTACCCAAGAGTTGGAAGTGAAAGCGGCATGGGTGGCTATCAAGGTCAGCTTGACTAAGGAGACAATATTGTGTTAGCAGAGGCTACAGATGCAACGTGGTTTGGAGACCAATTTGGTGCATGCACGGGACGAATGTGAAAGTGGTGTGACAGAAACAAATCTATCTTGTTGTAGTTAGTCAGTTAATGTATTCCATTTTGTTAATTTGTCTCAGATATTTTGTAATTGTCGTTCAGAAGTGACTTTTTCTTTTGGGGGGGATGAGATGTCGTCGGTAAATATTGTGTAGCTGATGGGTTAATTATTATGTAGCTGACATGTAGCCGACAAGCCCTTCGGGGAGGTATATGTACACTGTCCGAAATGGACTTTAATCATCATTGGAAGCACTATGTAATCTCTTCGGCATATATGCGAATAAAAAAAGGAGTACTACTATTACATGTTCTTGTCTATTGTCTATATGCATTAATTTATTCACCCCATACAGTAAACATAAACAAATAAATGAAATTAGATAAGCAAACAATATGAGAAAAGAAGAATGAGGACCAAGCATCTTAGCTACTAAACACCCTCACACCTAAAGACCAAAGGAGCTAAAAGAGAATGAAAACATAGACATGAGTAGAAACTAAATAGAAGCAAAAACCACATAGAATAAATGATAAATGAGTGGAAATAATAAATAAAAGGAAGAAAGAGGAAAATTGAGCAGAAGGAGCCCAAAAGGGGCAAGAAATGAGAGAGATTGAGGCACCAAGACAGGGGGGGAGGGGGGGAGGGGGGTGAGGGACGCAGAAAGAGAGAAGTGGAAGGGGGAAGCAAGAGAGGGGCTATCTTAGCTTAGCTAACAGAGAATGCCATGAAGCACTAATGTAGCAACCATCATCCTGGTTTAGGTTGGATGGGTGGTTGTGAATTTTTATTGCTTCCCTGAGCTTTCTTTTGAAAAAATTGTCTTCGCTGGAGCGCACCTGAGTGTTTTCAAGACAAATGTGATGTTAAGTCACAAGGGAGTGCTTTGCAAGGGCAGATTTGAGGGCCCGCTTATGGTTAATGTCAACACTATGCTTTTTTATTCTAGTACTGAATGAACAACCAATCTCTCCTATGTAGGGAGTGCCACATGAGCAAGTGATCTTATAGACCCCCAAGTCTAGCAAGATGTCTCTTCGGTCCTTCAGGGGGGGGGAACTGATTTCTCAAAATATGAAAAGGCTTAAATGAGCATTGAATGCCTTTCTTGAGAAAAATCTTGGAGATTTTGTGGGAGATGCCTTCATTGTAAGGAAGGGAAGCACCTGGGACAAATTGACTATGGGTGGGTTTAGATTGGGAGAGAAAGTGAGATTTGCTTGGTTGAGAGATTCAGAAATTTGTTTTCTAGTGTACCCATTTTAAATGAAGACCTGGCAAAGATGGGCCAACTCATCTGTAAGGTTATCCTCGTCACAAATTCGAAAAGCTCGCATGGCAAGGGTTTTAAGGATGCCCATCTTTTGGCTCAGGTTATGCTGGGAGCAAGCATGAAGACAACGATCTGTATAGGTTGCCTTGCGATAAATGTCAAAGCTCTTGGATGAACTACAGTCTCAATGATTCGAATATGCATCCCAAGCACGTACAGTAGCGAACGACTGTTTTCATTCACCAAATCTTCAGTTTGATTTTTAAGGTACTTTGTCAAGCAATTGGTGTGAATTTGAGTTAGTATCTCCTTAAATTTGTAATATGCTTGTTGTTCTAAAGCTGGAAATTTTTCAAACGATGAATGAGGTATTGCATGTTGCCTCATAGGAATTTTGACAAACAGATTTGCTAGTACACAGTTTGTAGTTTCAGATGTTTGTGTTTTGTTCCATGTTTTGCTGTCATGTTCCTTTGAATGTTAACTCATCAAAAAGAGACATACATAAATTATCCATGAGCTACAAGGACTAATTCAGAAATGAAATTGATAGAAGAAACATTCCATGAAAGAGTAGGTGTTGAATAAATCTGGAAACAAAGTCTCTGAGCATTATTTGCAGCAGACTGGAAAAGATGTTGATAACTGATTAATCCTGTAAATAATGTCACCTTACAACCTGAAGCATTTACAGAATCACCAATCTGTCCGACGTTTGAAACTCTGCCAGAGCTGCATTCGTGCATAAAATTATCCAGAGAAAATGCTGCCCCACCATCTGCATTTATGATTACACAGTAAAAATTATCTCTTTCTGTGAGGACCACTGCATCACATGTATCGTCGTGTATCCCTGTAACTGCAGCTTGCATAAAACAAAGGCTCTTCGCCAGCACTGTAATGTCCCTTTCCTGGGGACATTAGAAATATTAAGGGGGGTCATCACTATAATATTAAATTGACTATGAGAGCTGAAATGTCGTTAATTAAAAGTCAAATTAATATTCCAAGTGGACAAAGGAGGATGTGGAAAGATAAGACGAAACCCAGAAAAGAAGTCGAAGGGTCATCGTTGCGAGAATAAAAGGAGATGAGGCTCTATCCTTTGTTATGCTTGATTTACTATTCAGATTTCCAGTTCTCTCTTGTGAGAGTTTTTAGAAAGCTTCAGCTTTCAGCCAGTGTGAGGACGTAGCCCCTCGTGCAGGCAGGCAGCGGACGAAAACCCATTGTCAGAGGAGATATCATTTCAGGTGTTTTGGTTGCGCTTATAGGTTCTTCTCTTTAGTTTTCCAATTTGACTGTAGAACTGTGTTTAAGATTGGATTTGTAGTTGTTGGTTATTGTATTGCTATTGTATAATACAATAACATCTTATGAGTTATCTAGAAGTTGCTGGTTATGGCAGTGTTGATATCTAATGCAACAACGTACTTCTGAAGTGTGAGAAAGTTACTGGTTTTGTACTTTGATTTGTATTGCATTTTTATATGTTTGCACCTTTAATGTCAATTTGAAGAAGACTGAGTGTTTGGAGTGAGTTCTGGCCTATATTTGTTGTTCGTGTTTCTTCTTCATGTGAGTGTTCCTGAATATTATATTTAACAGTTGTAGAAATATCTTCCCGGTTATCATTTGTTATTCACCTTTGCGAGTTATTTGATTAGAGGGTTTATATTCTGGGTTAGCATTAAGGAGGAAAAATGGAAAAATATGGTTTGAACATTATAGTGTTGGTTCGGGTCATTACAAGCGCCAAACTCTAGTCGAATAAATATACGGTGTTCAACAGTAACCTGCCACTTTTACATCTTGCAGCTTCCAATGATTATGTCATGTTTACCATGAATAAAAAAATTCAAACCATCCACTCAAAAGAAGAATGTTCCCTATAGAGACTTGTCAGATTCCCTGAACTCTCCAATGTCCTATCTCTGCATTCAAAGACTTCGTTACCCAACCAAGAAGAATATGCCACAATCAAGATAGCTGTGACCTATTTGCTCTTATTGTCCCCAAAAAATTCTTAGCAGCCTAATTTCAACAACATCAATCCAAAACAAAGGCCTGCTGAAATTTATCCCCTCCACCCCTTTAATATAGCCCACGAAAACCAAAATTTTCTTTACATACAACTTTCATGCCATTCAGATGAAATTAAATATTTTTGCCTTACCAGAATAAGCATCCAAAACTAGCATGCAATAATCAAATATTCTTCTAGAACTTGACATCCAATGCCAAATGAATTATTTAGGTGCTAATTATAATGTTTTATATCCATCCTTGTTTCCACATGTTTCAATACCATCACAATGATATTTGGGTCCCACGAACAAATATTATTTGTGGCACAATAAAGTTAGTTCGGCTTATAATAAAATAACTGTCTTTAATAAGATATCAGCCAACACATTAGGTGAATAATTTTGTCAAACTTCATTCACAACAACCGATAATGAAATGGCAAATATTAAATCGAGCACTAACAACATTAACATTTCCCTGAGTCGGCAAATATTATTATTCGGGGCAACTACATAATCACAGATTGAGTGGCTGAAATAAAACTTTGTGACAATATTATTTCTATGTATTCAAGAATAGTATCTCATCCTTATGTAAAAAAACCCAATGAAATATATAGTAGTTCCTGAAATAAAGAGATCTTGTGATCACCAAATATGAATGGCTCTTTAGCAACATTTAAAAGTTCAGCAATATAATCATTGTATTAAACTTTGATTATAATATTGGTCGCCCAACATCCAAGTCTTGGTAGCTCCAATGTTATTGCTGTCCCAATATTTCATACAGCATACCCAATATTCATTCAAATATAATCCTCAAAACTATACTTCCGTAGATGATTTGCAATTCGCCAAATACTAATACTAATATTTTAGCTCCATAATATTGATGGAAGAAATAAGCTTCACTGCAAATTCTTCAATCTGATCCACAATGAATCTTTTCACAGATATTCTCAAGGCCTACTTAAAGTTATCAAATTTCCCTATTTGAGACAACTTTCTTTATCGTTGTTCCTAATGAAATCTTTGCTTGTACCCTACATGATGGCAAGTTTGATGCTTTGATACCTCTATAATATCCTTAATCGGATATTTTCTCAACCTCTCAAATAAAATCTTAGAATTTTTTAAATAAAGAAATTCATGCAATGTATTTAAGATTTCACTAGCAAAACCCCCAATAAACAACCACATAAAAGAAGTCTCAAAATATTATTGCATTAAATCTCCAACCAAAGTACATTTTCAAAACTAATGTTTTATTGAAGTTCTTCAGCAAAAATGACCAAGAAATCAAATCATAGATACAGTAACTACAACAAGACTGGATAACAGAAAAGATGAACCTATAATACAATGTGAAACACTTGTGCAATTTCTCCAACCAACAATGGGTTTCTCTCCATTGCCCAAACTTGAGGGTTTTCATCCTCTCACATTCTAAAAGCTGAGACTTTCAAAAATAACACTTTTAAGAGAGAAAATGAAATCCAAATCACAAAACCACGTATGCTAAAAATGAGCTCCCTCTTCCCTTTTTAAGCACAAACAAGTGACTATTCACAATCCCCTTTTTGTTTCTTTATTTCTTTTTTGAAATAATAATTTTCCTGCACTTAAGGAAATAAAGTGCTCATAGATAATAAAGTGGCATTAACAATATGAACTTAAGGTATAAAGTCACTTTATCATAAATCAGTTAAACTTCAGGCATTAAAATTTCTAATCAAATGGTCTTGGATATGCATGTATGACAGATCGCCAGAAAGGTCTCAACAAGACGCTCCTAGTCCAACCCTAAAAAGTGAAGAATTCTGAGCCTTTTGACGAACTAAAAATAGTAAGTGTCTAGAAAGGCCACTGAAACAAACCCCAATTGGAACTGAAACAACCCCGATTGACCAGCAATTGAAACTGTCTAGGCCAAAAACTGAACTGATCCAAGAGAAAACTCTGTTAATCCTTGGGACCAAGGCAAAACAAGCTATCCGCGCAACGAAAATCATTGTCTTTGGAAAGGGGACCTGATATTGTATTTCTTTTGAATCACTCGACCTTAATAGAAAATCAAAATGCCAATATTTTTGGATGATGCCCACACCCCTGGATGCTTTTGATTCAGTAAATAATAATGGGTATTTTTCAGTCTATGATTACTTGTGGGGTTGTAGCTTAATTTGTTAGAGGGAGTTGTACCATTTTTGTAGGCTGCCCAAGTTACGATTGGCATGTGTGGGATCTGAGAATCTCATTTGAGTGTTTTTTATGGCTGAAAATATCACCAGTGGCAGTATTCAATTGTGTTTTTTGATGACAGATCGTGTTATTTTGGGTATCGAAAAATAAAGTTTTGATTATTTTTACCAAATTGTCTCTGTTATGCAGCTCCTCATATCATGTTTCAGGAAGTTCCGAGGATAATTTGCAATTGTTAAAAAGTCTTGTGTTTGCTGGGAAGTTATGATTTGAAGGTCTGAGAAAACTATGGAATAGTCTGGGTGCTAGGGCTGTGTACTGAATCTTAATACTACACTTGGAGGTTGCAATCTGATCATTTTGTTAAGACTATAGCTACAGTTGGATTGATTTAATCTTAAGATGCAATGTTTATATATATATAAACTAATAATGATTAATCATAAAGACATGTCTCTTACTCTTATATTTATAAGAGTTTAGGATCTGCATTTGAAACATATCAATTATAATGGCAATATAATTACACTTGCAGAGATCCTAGAATTTAACATGGTATAAGAGCCAACTGCAGATGTACCAAAAGAAAACAACAATGTGGATATGACAAATAAAAGATAGGATTGTGATGACAAAAGATAAGTCAGTATGGAGCAGATAGAATCGGAAGTCTTCAATAAATCGATGATACATCTTTAACAGAAGTCTTGGAGAAAATACATAATTGACCAGTGGCAATGAAGAAATAGATTTATCAAATCATTGTAATCATCTATATTATAATGTAGCAACTTCAGTTAGTCTGAGAACTAAGATATGCATCAGACACTTTGAGATTACAAAGACAGACAATTAATCAGCATAAAATAAATGAAGACATCAATAAAGATTCAAAGAAAACTGGTATTATAAATACTATGAAGGCTGTGTACAAGGATCTTGCAACAGAGATTGAAAGATAGATTATCCTGAACAGAGACATCACTGAAACAATACAACAATCAATCAATCAGATAAAGGCAACACATTCTTAAATGCTTATTATGACCTTACACAAAGGCCAAATAATACGCAGCAAATAAGTTCTAAAAACTGCATACATAATAGCAAATATATTAAAAGAAATGTATTGGTGATTGAGACACGCCACAAACAAATTGAAGAACAAAGTTTGCCATACTGTTGGATGGATCATTATAAGGATGCAGTGATTTGATTTGAATAAATATCCACATAGCAACAATTATGAATAGAAGTCAAATGACAAGGATTAGAAGTCAGTGAGTTAATCAAAATCAATAATGTTATTGTGAAAAAGCATTGAATGAATATTAGCATGGCAAGGAGCAATGCCGTGCAGATCTTTATACCGTTGAAGGAATCCACAGTGATACTGAAGACATTTCCAAACGATCTCAATACTAAAGTATCAAGACTTACAATAGATACCATTTTCTAGAAATGTGACAAAAGCTTCAATGCAACAAGGGCTCATATCAAGAGCATATTCAATACAAAGATTGATGGTGCCAAATGTCATTGATAATCAAAAGGATTCAAATGGAGTTTATATCCACAACAATGAACAGTTCCTCATCAGATATGGAGTGCACAAGTTAGGGAATAATATTATTTAAGAGAACCATATACATCAATCTACAGTTATAAATTTCAATGCGAATATAATTTATGAAAAAAAAATATAGTTTGTCAGGATAGAAGAGCAGCAATAGACAAAAATGTGATGGTGATTCAAAGGCTACCAAAGAAACAATTTTGCAAATAAACTTATATTGTAAACGACATGTATTAATTATAATCTAATCCGCAAGTGCGCAGACTATGAAAAGGAATGAAGGATATGTATGATATGGTGTTAGATTAAATGAATGACACTTCACGTCAGCACCACCAAATCTGTGATTTAGGGGCTAAGTATTATTTATGATGGGGAATATATTATGAATGCTTGAAACAGGGCGACCATGTTGATGGTGGAGCCATCAAGAGTTATAAGTTTTGCTGAGTGATTTAAGGATTTACAAGGCGGAAAATAAACTATATCGTGCATAAAGTTATCCAGATGAAGTTACCGAGATGAGTAAGAACGTATTGTAATTTCTTTGACTTCACCTCTTATTAAGTATTGTCCACATCAACCACTAATAATGTAAGAGACTGCACGACACATAAAAATGGACCGGCCATCAAGGTAATTAGAACAAGGTAATTTGAACCATGTTAATAGTTATTTAAAAACTTTCTAATATTGCTAGCAAGAATATAGAATAGAATACAATTCAAATAAAATTATAAATATTGAATATGAATAGTTATAAATAAGAACGTCAGTCGAACATTAAAATAATTATATTGTTTAGAGGGAAGAGACAATGTTACACTGTTGTGATTATTATGAATAATTGATTATTCTAATTATTATTATTATCCTTGGGTATTATCTAATTGTCTCTCTCTTATTTATAATCTATACGAGCTATTTGCCTTGATATTTTCCTCCAAGAATGTTCTTACAGGTAAAGGAGGATTCATATTAGATTCAGAGGGAGTTTGACACTCCATCAGAAGCATCATTGGATAAGGCACTCAAATGATTGAGATTCAAAGGGAGACTAACATTTCAGTAGAGACAACCTTGAAAGAGAGGGAGAAGATAGAGAATGTGATTCTCCAATGGTCCACAAATTGTAGCAGTCAAGAGGATTGTGATTCTTGAATATGCCTTGTGACTGTGATTTTGATGGGCCCACCCCCTATGTACATCATGAGGAAGTGATGATCTCTAAATGATGTCGCTTTTATTTGCAGAAGTTACTATAAGGAAATTTGAGTTGTTCTGAGATGTCAATGAAGTTTTTAAGAATTCATTTGAACCATCTACGAGTCTCTCCTTGATGAATGAAACTTGATGTATGAGTTATATAGTCATTCATGTGGCACAATCATGCTTAATCAAGACATTGGCGTATTGTGGACGAGTTTGATAAAATGGAAGGACATGTTCGCTTCTATTAACCTAAATGAATGTTTGGAGCTTCTTTGGATGAAAAGAGCAAGCTAGAACTTAAAAAAGGAGTTGTCATATTTGATACAAAATTGTTCAACAATATAAAACTAAGTGGAAATTTTACTTTGTGAGGGGAATAATAGTCAATGTTCCATTCCCTTTTGTTCCATTTTCAAATAATCTAAAAAGACAATTTCTAAATCTTCATGTGCAGATAAGTATTTTTATGTTTTACATTTATCTACTATGTGTAGTCTCTCTCTTATTTGTAATTTTATACATACTATAAGGGTTATTTGCCTTAATCTTTTCCTTTATGTTTGAGGATGTTCTTAAGAGAAAAGAAGGTTGGTACTTTACACATGCTACCAAATATTGTGCAAACTCAATCTAATGATAGTAGCTCCAAAGGCCTTGATGATCAAGATGGATGAAGCAAGTTTCTTGAAGGAAACATCATTGATGACTGAAATTATGAGATCTTTCTACATTAAGAGGGAGTATGACACTTCTTCTAAGGCAATGTAGGAAACAAGAATCCTTGGGGAACATAGTTTATGAGGAAGTAACTAGAGGACCTAACTTCCTAGGATCGATGGTCAGAGGGAGATATTTTGAGATGCAATCCTTTGTGGATGATATCTTCTCTATGAGAAGTTCTAAGAGAAATTCTTTTTAATGTGCTCTCCTCTATGAGAGAGAAGTCTGAGGTGAAAACCCTTGTTCCACCCTCTAGTAGTGGCTATGGTGGGTCCACCCTATGACTTGGTTCATGGTGGATATCGTGTGAGTTACTAGATGATGTTGTTGTGATTATGTCATGAAAGGTAATGATTTTTCATTGATGTATATATTTAGAGGGCAGCTATTGAAAGGTGATGATCTTATCAATAGTTGGATATGTTATTATAATAGACTACATTAAGTTGTTGTCCAGAGTTCTAGAAGTTATGATAATGAATAGAAGGTAACTATTGAAAGGTGATGATCATATCAATAGTAGACCTATCTCCTAACACCAAAATGTGCTGGAGCAAGTGTTATCATGGTTCTTCGGGTTGGATTTTGCCGGACACCATGAAAGTTGCTACGGTTCTATGGGCCAGATCTTGCAGGACACCATAACTTAAATCTATCGTAGACCACACTTAAGGTGGTGTTCAAGTGTTGTAATAAAATTGCTTTAAATCTCTCTTTGTTAAAGAGGGAGTGTTGAGAAATTTAACCCCATAGTAAAGTGAAGCAAATTCCATATGTAATATATGTTAATATATGTGTGAGTTGATGGATTTTTGTTGATATCTGTAAATGTCACATTGGGATGATATATCTTCATATACTTGAGAGCATATTGTGTTCTATAGCAAATCCTCCCTAACTAAGAGGGAGTGTTAAGATTATAGCAGTTGGATTGATTTAATCTTAAGATGCTATGTTGATACATATATATATATCATATGTTATATTGTGATATATATTAACTAATAAAGATTAATCATAAAGACACGTCTCTTCATGAGACATGTCTCCCAATCTTATATTTATAAGAGTTTGGGATCTGCATTTGAAACATATCCATTATAACGGCAATATTATTACATTTGCAGAGATCCTAGAATTTAACAAATTTAAATGTATGTTGTTTTAAAAACAAGGTCACATTAGGAAAGGAAAATAACACAAATCATGACTGCAATTGACATGATCTCCACCATGTTCAAAAATTTTAATTTTATACTGCAGAGGGCTTTTTAAAATAAAACTGGATGAAGAATGGAGAGATAGTACAGTTCATGACTGCAATTGACATCTTCTCTAGCATATTATTTTAACATTTCGATTTGTTTGTTGTGAAGTTGCCAGTTCACTGGAATCTGCACCTAGATCTACAGTCTTCTTTGCTAGAGATTACACTAAAGCTGCATACATACTGAAATTGTAATATTTACTTAACCAAAATATGTTTTGAAATTTATCAGAATATTTCATTGTTTAGTGCCAACTTAAAATTGCATGTTGAAAGTACCTGCCCATCCTATTATCAATCCTCTGCACTGTATGTTTTCAAATATGTTGTTTAATTTGATTGATGGTTTCTGTATTTACTATATTTGTTTGTGTGCTATTTGCATGGCAAATTTAAGAGACAACTCTGTGTATTTACAGCTGTCTGATTCAGGGATATTGACAATAAATAAGGAAGTACACAACAGAGAAGACTTATTGACAAACTCAAAGTCAGATCTTTGGATTAATTTAACCAATAAACTTGACTGCTCGACATTATGTGTTAAGCCTGTTGGAGATGGTTGCTCAACCGGTGTTGCAAGATTATGGTATTTATATTTTTTATGATTTTCAAGGTGTTTGAAGAATGGATTTATTTGAATATGCAATTTGTCTCATTTACAGGTTTTGTATTCTTGGATTCATCCAAAGTCATTTGATGGAAAGTTAAAACAAAATAATCAAGCATCTAAGGCAGTTAAAATTTTGGCCTCGCCATTTTATCGAGTAGCAGCATGTTGTCCAATGAAATATCCAAGAAATTTGACAGTGTTAGCTGCACTATTAATAATTATGATCCACATGTCATGATTTTTCTAATGATATAGAACTAACTCATGTTTTGTGGGCTCAATGACCATCTGTATGATACTAGATGATATGCCTGTTCATGAGAAGAATGGAAACCCTTTAAACTATTATCTAACTAATTTCTTAACTCTATCTTGTTGGAAGCTTGAAATTTTGCCCTGAAATGGGCGTGACTGGTTATTTCAAGAAAGACTGAAATTCGGAAACGTAGCCATAGTATTCTCAACATACCTGTTGTAAATGACATTTTTTCTTAGGCTTCCTGATAAATGATCTGAATCTGTCATTTCACATTTCCTTCCAAATTGGATCTTAAAGCATTCAATGATGAAAAGCCTTGGTGTGGGAGATGTTGAGGTCAAAATCTTTTGCTTTCCATATTTGGGTTTGAGAAAAACAAAACATTCTTATTCATTGGAGGTGAAGCCATCTTAGATTCACAATTGTTTTAAACTGTTAATGATTGTTGAGCATTTGCAATATTTTTATATCGAGTGTGATTGATTTTCCATTATTCTATGGCTGCACTTCTATTGAATATGCTATTTGTGATGTCTCTAGTGATCAATTCAGTATTTCTAGCCATGGAAATTGTTGGTGCTCAAAATTGCGTTCTCATTTTGAGCAACCATTTAAAATTTTGAGAAAATCAGGCCTATAAATGCTTTTTTGATGCAAATGTACCCGGCTGTACTTTTGAGCCATGTAAGGTGTTTAATGCTTCTGACACCTTCCATTCAGCCCGTCCACTTGTTCCCTGATGATAAATTGACATTCCGAGTCATTTGGCGAAGACTTGTTTTGAGCTGGTGTCATTTCTGCATTTTCACAAAGTGTCAAACAGCAACAGGAGGCTGTGTTTGCATCTGAATATCTTTAACCCAGAATTGTGTCATGGCCTGCCACTTTGGGACTATCTAGTGTTTGTACTTAAGAACCTATGTTTCAGATTTCAAGTCATTTCGATTCCATTTGACTAGGTTTCGAGTCCCTCAAAGTCGGTAGTTTATTGTTTTCATCCTTATGCACTTTGCATATAATTCTGGGAAGCCTTGTTTGACAGGTTGTAACTTTTGACCAGTTGACCCAAATGTTGAAATTCCTGTTGCATTGTATTGTAAGCGTCAGAAACTTTTTATGTTTCAAGTTTCAACTCTTGACGAATCCGTTTGATCAATTTTCAAACACAATTCCAAATGGAATTTCTATCTTTTTACTGGTGTCAGCATTTGCAGATTGTTTGGTAGCCCTGTTCGTGATGTCATAACTTGAGATCCGTGATTTGTAAGATTGAATGGATTGTACCCCTGTATTGTCCACTGAAAATGCTCCAAGTGTGTCAATTTGCAAGTCATGACGAATCAATATGCACACTTTTCCAGGTCATTTCCATTTGCGAAAATCACTTTTCTGACAATGTTTCCCATCTGCAAAATTCAGGTAAATCTGAGAAGGCAACTTTGACGGTCAATATCTTTTGACCTCAAATTCATCATGAGACGAGATTCAACAGGGTAGAAGTGTGCGGAAGAGAGAATCAGCGTGCCAGTTTCCAGAGCCCGATCAAGTGATTTGGTCAGTTTTTAAGGGCAGTCAATGGACCTCCTAACACCAATTTGACAGTTTGACAGGAAGTGATAAAATGAGTTTTTAACGATCAATTAGTGATCAAAATTGATTCAAATCAGTCTAAGAAGGTCAGTGGATTAGTTTGAAGGTTCAGTTGTCCGAAAACGAAAGTTTTTTAGCCGGACCCACTTTGGGGTCCAACTATCTCTGTCTGATTAATAAAACATTTGGATTTGAAGATGTTTTAAAAAAGGGAAGAGAGGTCATAATGGTTTTAAAATCATTGTAAAAATGATTTTGAATTGAGAGAGGTGTAAACAATAAACTCGAGAAACATTCCTCCCTTTTATAACTTAAATGATTATAAAAGAATTGTAACGGTCCCAATATGTTTGGAGGTTAAGTGTTTTTGAGTTTTTGACTCTCAATAATTTGGGATAGTTTTAAAAAGTATTGACATCTTTCAAAGACAAGGATCAATCTAAGCAGCTAGGGCACAGAGAGCCTCACGTAGTCAAGCATGTGGAAATAGCCAAAGACTCAAATAGATCAATAAAGTGTTTTGTGAAGTAAAGAGATCACAAGCCATGTTTAAAAGGGAGATGCTAGTTTGTGGCAAGCATGGAACTCTTCATGCAAGAGAAATTTAAAAATACTACTATCCACCTACATGGGCATAGCACGCAATTCGAAAAGACATAATAGTCAGCGCAGTATTAAAAAGAAGCCCAACATAGTTTATAAGGAAACGGCCACGTAATAGAACGGATGAATCTCCATGCCTGGAAACCCAATCGTGGCAAGTAAAGAAAAACGCATGAAGGCATGGAGGATCAGTTAACGCATGAAGTTTCAAAGGAGCCACCAGCAGTGTAGGAAATTAGCAGCTCGCATGTGTTTCAAAGGAACAAAGGAAGATGCTATCTCAAAGAAAGACCCCCTTGGCATGTTAATGAACAGAGAGATCAGGCCACTAAAAGCTAGAGCCGGCTAAGAACATCAAAGGTCTAAGCCAGACAAAGAGATAGCAAAAGGCAAAGAGCCTTCCCACGTGGATTCAAAGGAAAGTTGGTTATGAATGTGAACTTAGGTAGGCATTTGAACAGAAAACAAGCCGCCAATAGTCCCACATTGAGTGGGCAGTGTTTCCATTAGCTCGTTAAATACTAAAACACTTGATTAGTTTAATGTCTATAGGAGCGTGGGCTTTTGTAAGCCGTTTAGTGTAGGGTTAATTTTAAACAAACTCGCATATAAAACTTGATGACGTCAGCAAATTGAAGCCCGCCGGAAAAGTTGCAAAATCCGGCAAGGCGCTATGTTGCCATCAGAAAATGGCAAGGTTTTCCGGTAGCGAGATAGCGACTTGCTGGAAAACCTAAGAATCCGGCGAGATGGAGGTGAGACCAGGCTACAAATCTGACTATGAACCAAAAACTTCCAAGTGGCATCATGTGGAAGAACAAAGGAGTTGTCAGAAAAAGATGCCGAAAAAGCAAAAATCCGGCTAGTTGCTAGCCAGGAAATCTCGGAATTCTGGCTAGCGACATAGTGAGTTGTCGAGAAATCTCCAAAATCCGGTGAAGTTTGTGACAGAAATGTGGGTCCCGCTCGAGTATAGGTGGCGAATCACAGAGTGACAAGTGGTGGTCAGCAGGGGTGTACAATGTAATTGAGCAGTGATGTGGCGATCAGATTTCTGAGGTGCACCAGATCGTGCCACGTGGCAGATCTGAGGGTTCTCGTTAACTCGCTATAAGAAAGATGCAGGGAAGTTAATATAGTGAGTATGACATGGCATCTGGGTGGCGCGATGACGTGGCAATGACAAGAACGAATGAGGTGATGCCATGTGGTGCCAGTAGTGCGGGTTCAAGCCAATCACGTCTTGACACATGTCATTAGGCTGGTCAATAGGTTTGACCTAGATAAAGTATGGTGGGGAATTTGAGAAATTGCAAATTTAAAATATTTTATTTATTTTCCCTCAAACTCACGTGCAAGGCATTTAAATAAAGTTTGAAATTTTGTATAGTCCAAACTTTATAAAAGGAATAAATTTTTCCAATTTTAAATGGAAGCCATGAACAGGACTGAGAACTTCAGAGGGCCATATCTAGGGTGATTTTTATCAAAAACTAGCACTCCAATATACCACCAGAACTGGGAGAACCTGAATTTTTCAAATATGGAGTCAGATTATGGATAGGTATTCACTGGTTCGTGTTGTAAGTCAATTTTTGTTTTTTAGGGCATTAGCAGTGGAATGAGCCGATTTCTTCATTAATGATCAAAATCAGTTACAAGGCAGTTTTAAAGACCTTTTGGAATCTGAATGTGAAGAAAATCAAGCTTAAATAGTTTTCTTGCATCCTACAAGCCATTTTCAACTGATTTGTTACTTTTACCGAGTACATTTCAACACAAAAGTCAGTTACTTCCTTTCATCATCAGATTTCTGAGATATTTTGATGCCTTTGAGAGGTAAAATGATGGGGATTTGATTTTCAGTTAGAAAGAGAAGTTAGAAAGAGGTTTTTGATCTTCTTGGGAAGGATTTCTAAAGGGACACATGTCAATTGCAAATTAAATCCGAGAATTGTCTTCTCCATATTTATTCTTTCTTCTTCTCTAAAAAAAGGTTGTTGGTTGGTTTTCTATTTTCCAGTTCTTGGAGCTCTGCTCAGGCTGTGAAAGCCACACACCCAGCATTTCTCGTTTGTATTGAGCAGCATTTGATGTTTTATATAGATAGTTCTATTCTGTTAGGTGATTTATGAGTTATTTTTTGTACATTTCATGTATATGGTTTCAAGGAAAGCAAATAAAGAGCAGCAATGGTTTCAAATTCAGTTTGAATCTTCTCTCTTGTTTGTGGATCTGTAATCTTTTCTAGTTTGTGATCAAAGAGCATAGATTAGGTTGCATCTCGTTTAGTGATGTATGTGATTGAAATATCTTGCAGATGGAACAAAGAGCCATGTAATTGCTTGGTGTTTATCACAGGGTTTACAGATTTCATGAAAGGATTGTCTGAGTATGAGATTCAAATATGAAGCAGATGTCTATTCACAAGGTGAAAGATAGATAAGGGATCTTGATATAGGAATTATGTTAGAGGTTTCCAGGAGATGTACTGTTGTAATTCATTTTAATTGCCCAATAGATAAGGCACTGGTCAGAGATAGGATCATTAATTTTTGTTGCTCATACTTGGGTCTTGCTGTTATCAACATATTAAATCAATTTTCCCTTTTATGTTGAAAGCTATTCGATGTTAACCCGCACTTAGCTTGTCAGTTTCATGATTTATGTTCTTAGCTATTTCATGCTTGTGATTCCTGATTAAGTATAGAAGATTTAGGGGTTCTTATCTGCTTTACATTAGATTCAGTGTATGCTTTGATAACTGGTACCATATAAAGAATCTATAGGTCCACCCGCTTAGGTTTTGCAGAGCCTGAATTGCAGAAGGAGTATAGCCTTATAGTTGGCCCAGGTTCTTGGTGAAGTGTGTCCATTATTGGAGATAGCTGCCCATAGACGCATTCTTGCCTTGCATGCTTGGTTGTTTAAACACTGTTAAATCAGGAGCCAACATAAATGATTTTTTATCATTGTTTTTAGAAAGCATCATCAAGATGCCTGCAGTTTTATAGACTATTTTTGTTTTTGTGTGATATTTGAATTGCTGGATTGGCTGTGGGATCGGTTGTAGTTTATGTTTCCACTTTCCAGCCATCATTTGGAGGGAATTTTTGTGTTGCTTCTGACATAAGGTTTGAATCTTCTATTTGCTGTGCTTTCCAATGATTAATCAATGTTTGCAGCCAGTTTAATTTTGCTCCTAGGGCTTGGATATTTTGTTGTTGTAACTCGTATAAGACATTGGATGTGCTGTTTCGGCATTTTCCAGACTATATCTTGCATCCTAGTGCCACCATATTGTTGTAGCCTTGCTTATTTTGGAACTGTTAATGCTGATATCCTAACAAGGGTTTAAATTTGCAAAAATATCACACTATTGTCACTCTATTTTCATACATTGTTTAGTCATCATTTGTAGCTATTGATTTTGCAAAGGTTATGAGATATATTTATCGTTACGATTGGAGGATTGGAATTTCTATTTTCTATTATATGTTGCTGATTTGTAGGCCCTAATTGTTATCATATGCAAAATTGCTGATGTGTTCATGGGTTAGAATCAATAAAGTACTTTCTTAATTATTTGCAAACCTTTACAAGTGTTGATCTAGGGTTTATTTTTGCAGAAGCTGATTAATTTCCAATCGCTTTGGGCTTTCATTTATCATCGTAATTATATCTGCTATATATGCTTGAACATACAATGGTTTCAAAATTATAACACCAGATAGATAAGTTAGATTTTATGCAATTCATTGATTATTATGCTTTTGAGGACTTTTACCAAAGTTCATATTAGCCCGTGAGCTTTGAAACCATTATTTGGAGTTGGCCATTTTGATTGAAAAGGGTTTGCAAATTATACTATTGTTGGTCAGCATTAAGTAGAATTTGGCACCTACATTTGAAATGAACTCACTATTTCAAATTGTACATATTTGAGAATTTTTGGTGCAATAATTCACTAGCATGGACCTTGGGATATATGCATGCATATACAAGAAAAGAAAGAGTTTCTAAAAGTTATTGTTAATGAGCAAGATCAGGCGGAAGAATTGAGATGTTTTTGAATTGAGATATATTGTAAGACCTTTCACCTCTTTGTTTGCTCGATCCTCTCCGCCCCTTTACCCTCAACCATCCAGTTGAGGCTTGCATATTGTTGCTTCCTTTGCGATTTAAAGTGTTTGTTCTTTACAATGCAGTGCAGATCCCTTAGTGTGTGTCTTATGCAGTCCCGCAAACAATCTTAGCTCACTTTGTTCACCCTTCCACCCTGGACCAAAGCTCTTTGATCTCGCACACTTCCACTCTCTATGATATCCTCGGCGAGCGTCCTCTCCACCTCACCCCTCGCCTGTCTGGTCCATTGCTATCTCCTCACCTTCTTCAACATTTGTAGATTATTAGATCCATGAGTAGTAGATTAGCGGATGAGGAAGGGTTCCAAGCGAAACTCTTCAAGCTTGGTATTATAGCTTTGGGCTTCTTCCTCTTAGTACTCTTTAATAGAGGGGTTTGTGCCGGTTTCCCTGATTCTTGGTCATGGCATATTATCTATCTGATTCATAAGACCTGGTCAATCTTGGACCCTTGGACTGTAGCAACTACAGGACCATCATGATTGAGCACACCTTTGCCAAACTCTACACCACCATGCTAAATACTATCTTATCCAAAGAGCTTGATCGGCGTTAGTGCCAAGCTAGGCATTAGGTGGGCTTCTAGATTGACTTTTAGACCAGGGACCACAATTTGACTCTATGGACTATCATTGAGGAGGCTTGGCACCACTTAGTGGAAGTCTATTGCGGCTTTGTTGACTTTCGCAAAGCATTTGACTCTGTTCCTTAGGCAACTCTCTTCCAAAGACTCAGAGACATTGGGATCCCAAAGATTCTTTTGATGACTATTAAGAGATTGTACGCAAGTGTGGTAGATAGATATAGGACTCCATATGGTTTATTGGACCCTATCAAAAACACCATTTGGGTGAAGCGAGGATGCCCTCTCTTTCCCACCTTATTTGGGATATACATCGATAAGCTCAAGGTATTCCTTCGGGATCTCTCGCTCTTGCATGACGGTTGTTACTTACATCATGTCCTTATCTCTATTTTATTGTTTGTTGATGATGTGTTCTAATGGCCTCCTCCCTGGAGGGTCTCCAATGGGTTTTTGATGGTTTAGCGTCCTTTTGTGACTTACGACAGTTGGTTGTGAGCCTGGGTAAGACCTGGGTGATGGTTTTCAACTGTTTGAAGACCTCCCACCTCCACTTCTTTTTCCAAGGTGAGGAGACTGAGATTGCATCCTATTCCATTTACCTGGGGGCCAAGTTCTTTGGACCTCACTTTACCATGAGGCCTACCATGGAGCCTCGTGTTAGTAAGGAACTTGGTTCCTTTTCTATGTTGGAGAGGCAATGCTTCAAACACAAATTTTAGGACACCACGTCCAAGATGTCTCGTTTAGAGTCCTTAGTCAGACTAACCATGTGTTGATGTCAGTTTTTGTACCACTACATAACATATAGCAATTGAACACTTGATATAGAATATCAAATCTTCAAATCCTCTCTTGAAAAGTTAATACTCATGCAGACATAAGCAAAACTCCAATCTTCCTTCCACTTGTGGATACTAACTCAGTATATCGATGTGATTTGCTAGTAATCACATAGGTGGCCTTACACTATTTGTTTGAGGACAACTTAGACTTTTGGTGGGATGATGGTGACGGTGGCTTTGTATGAGTTCCAGATGATGCTGATGGAGATGGTGATGCTGATGGAGGGTGAATGTTCTAATGACTTACGCCTTCCTAACCTTCTTCAAAACTCCAACTACTATACTACTTGCTATTCTACTCTTACTCCTATGAATGGAAAGATTAGCAAATGGATAGGGATCGAATCTAATGAAAGCTAATCGATGGCTCCACCCCCATCGATGCAATGATTCAAAGGAAAAGAACTAGTTTACCACACAAGGCTTCCCAACAAGCCGCTAGGATGCTAGTGGCCTGGTTATAGATCCCTATCAAACATCCACTAATACTGCCATGCAACTATCCATTTACTTTTCTCTCTACTTAACAATCTTCTTGAAATGAAATCTACTTTAGCAACTTCAAAGCTTATTCTAACTATTGGAAGTAGAAACCATGCAACAATACCAAAAGTTCTTAATCACCATGCAAGTCACAACAATGAGAAAGAAAAGTGATTTTGGCATTACCTTAGCAACAATTTTCTCCGACCCTTTACAAATGAGAGCAAATGGTCTTATATAGAGGCCAAAATTTACAACCGACGATAGAGATAAAGAGGCAAAACCAATGATCCAGATTGGATCCTAGAAACCCTAATTAGGGTTGCCACCCCATCGGCCAATGAGAAGATGCCACCTCATCAATGGACCAATGAAAAAAGGAAAAGTGGCAACCAATGAGAAGACACCAAAATGGTAGCCAATCAGAATTAGGCACTTGTCCTTTCCAAGAAGAAAGAGAAATTGCCACTTGGGCTTACATCAAATGATCTTCTAATATAGTTCTACCCTTTTCTTTCATCTTTTTAGCCAAAGTAATGAACTTGGCTACCTTGTTGTTGACTTCCTTCATGGGAGGACAAGGTGTGTGTTTCATCTTGAGCTCAGCTGAATTCATCATGAATTCATCATGCTGCTTGCTGTTTGCAATGTCTTCTCATGATCCTTCTCATACCCTTTTTCATATCCAATAAAGGCATTGAGGGAGGCAAGGGTGCCCAAATATTTCTTCTTGATGGCAACCTTCCCCAACTCATCCAATCTCGATCCAAATTCTATCTCATTGATGTTCTCCTCTTTGATATCTTCAAAATCAAGCGCAGCCCCAACATTGCTCATCATGGTTGAAATGGAAGTGTCAACGCTTGGGCTGTGCTAAACAATCTCATTATGTACCTCTTCAAATATTCTCAATCTGATAGTCAAGGCAACAAACCAAGACTCCACCGCACTCATTCCTCCATCTACCAACTTGGCTCTTTCCAAATATTTCTCCAGTAGCTCAATGAATGCCTGTAGCCTGGGAATGGCTAAGTCCTTGACCGGAAGAAAATCCTTCCACTCACCTTCAAATATTCTGAATTTATCTCTAATAGCCACCAATGACCTGAATGTCGAGACAAAGGAAGGCAAGAAATTTTGCCCATCTTGGATTGTATCATGGATCCAATCCTTGACTTCACGCAGCTGAGCAAGTATCTCTTCTGTGTTGCTCCCACTGTCTTGAGGAAGGGTTGCTTGGTGCAACTGTTGGATAGGCTGGCAATCTCTCCAATACTTGTTCTCGGCCTCCAACTTTACAATCCTTTTGTTCGCCTTCCTCAACCTTTCTTTGATTGAAACTATGCTCTCCTGGATCTCCTCACATTCCATGTCATTTGTGTTTCTTCCCAAGTTATGCTCTACTATCTCGTATTCCTGAGCGACAATTTCATCCAATGCCTTGTTAACCATTGGTATAGCAATCTGAACCTTTCGGTGACCATCGTTGTTGCTCCTTATCACCTTTGCCATTGTTTTTGCAATTTGTCTCTGGTTCTCGCTATCACCCTTTTCTACTAATCCTTGGATGTCCTCAATTGTTCGGACAGTCACTACCTTGCCTCTTGGCATAAGCATTTACCTTAACCATAGTGGTCCGGTGCATCTCCCCAAATATGGATTTGGTTCAATTATCCGATCATCACCAACGACCACAGGCGCCTGGCTTACTTCCTCAATATCAATTGGCCCATCTTCTTCTCCACTAGTAACTGCCATGTCATCTCCATGCTGATTCTTTGAGAGAGGAGAGTACTCGATGCTATCATTGTAACCACTTGATTCTGAATCGAAGCTCACCTCTACCGCGGCCCCTTATTCACTTGTGTTATCTTCTTGACCTCTAGCCTCAATTATACTCTCCCTTGATGGGTGCTACATTTTGTCTCTTTGTTGGAGGTTCCTGATGTTCTTTACCCTTTTTAATCTTTAAACCTCTCTTCTTGCTTCTAACTGTTCCTTGCTGCCAGCTACTTCCTTCACCCTTCTGTCTAACTGACTTTGCTGGACCTTCCTTTGGTTTCATTTTTTCATAAGGTGTACCCTTTGACTTTGTAATTTCCTCAACTTCCCATTGTACCACGAATTGGTGTGCAAATCAACGACTTTTGTAACTGCCGCCAAGGAAGGATCCTGATGATCGTTCCAATCCACTGGATTCAACTTTGTTCCTTCCATTGTATTATAATATTCTCTCAACACATTTTCATCATCCTCCAGTTGATCGGGAATATCAAGGCCTTTCCATCTGATTGCCCTCATCATGTTCACTAACAATCTTGAGAAAGCTAGCTTCCTTACGTGAAAGTCATCGTGTGCATTGGCCCAGAAATCTTCTATAGTAGGAACATGTTTGAATGTATTTCCATGAGAGGCCTTGATAAGACTATTAGGATCAAATCCTTGCCTTGCTCTATACCATGCTAGATGATACCATTCTAGTTCTTTCTCCGTAGCTGCAAAGGCGACAAGATTGGGACAACTATCATTGCCAATTCCAAATGAGAAGGTAATGCCTGTCTCACCTTTGAGTTTTATCATTTTGTCATAATGCTCAAGTTGCCTAGCCAATTCCATCAAAACTACCTTGTTGGGTGCGTACCTTGGAAGTCTCTTGGGACAAACTATACTTCCTGCTACTCTAATATATGTGAATTGCGGAAATTAGATGAACCAACTCCCATACTTTTTGACTTTTTCTTCTGCTTCCACTAAGAGTCTCTTAGCAGGTGTCCCTTGCAATATCCTTACCTTCTTCATGGTGAAGGCGTCACAAAATATCTTATAGTCTTTGTTGTTGTGCAAGTGAAGTTGTGGATAGCATTCATGCACCAAACATTGCCCCAACCCATTACCAATTACTTCTAAGGCCTTAAGTCCCAGATTTTCATACAACATCGCAATCAAATAGAACATATAGGATGCCATATAGAATTGCTTTTGATTTTGCATGATCCTAAATTGCAATTCTAGATTCTCACTTATGATCCTAGCCCAATCAAATCTTCTTTTTTCTCTTTCAATTTCATCAAAGAAGAAGTACATCTAGTTTTCGAATTGCATACCTTGAGCTAGGCCCATGATCCGGCTGAGAAGCACAATGAGATCGCCATACTCTGATTTGAAATCTGATACGGTGAGCCTTGATGATCTGGTAACACCTTTCTTGCCCTCATGTAGCCAATCCTGCTTTAGATGAATGAAATAAGCTTCCTGGTTGTCCTGGAATAACTTAGCTGCCTATTGTCATACTTTTGTACTGGGGGATATTGAATGCTTCTTCGATCACTTGTCTACCGATGTTGGCTAACACACTCTTCCTTTCATCCAAATGGACTTACTAACCAAATAAAATCGGGATGCATATTCCATTACCAATTTTGGACAAGGCAAGGTAGGAGGGAAAGTCGCCGCATGTACAATTCTGCTCTTGTAGATCTTCTTTACCATGGGGGATTGCCCTTCCTTCAATTTGTCCTTTAATTGAATCATGTTCACTATACCAATATTGGTGTCACTTATTTGCCTTACTTTCGAGAAGAAGGTGGTCTTAGGCATCATGTCTTCCTTGTGCTTTTTGGTATTCGTTCCCTTTGGGTTCTTGCTTGCACTAACATTTACCATACTAAACACTTATTTCTGCCTCTTTGTTTTAAATGATATGGACTACACTCATCATTCTCTAACCTTCTTTCTATTGATGGAATCTAGCTTATTTATGCCTCTCCAAGTCCTATCTCTACACTTATCAATCTCCAACCTTCAACCTAGGGGTGGGACTACCACTTATTTTGTCCTCTTTGTTACCTTAGGATGGACTCCGCTTATATCTCCCAACTTCAACCTAGGGTGGTCTAGCTTATTTCTGCCTCACCGAGTTTCCTATCATGAAATCTACACTTATCTCTCCAAACTTCAACCTATCAATGGGATGATGAAGTGGTGGATGATGAATGCAAAAAGAATATAAGGGAAACGAAACCAAGCAAGAACAAGGAGTGGAATCTGCCTTTAAACCAATCTTCACTTCTGAAATGTATTGACATAGATTGTTTTCCTCCCTTTCAGTTGTCTTTGGATGCCCTTTCTCACCTCCTTTGCTCTCGATAGAAGTTGAATGAGTATGTTAGACTTGACATCTATAGATAGTATATTCACATGACATGGAGTAACCCTCCCATGGACTTTGACCAAGAATGATTTTTTTATGCTAAGCACTATGTGGATATCCAAGATGGGATTATTGTGCGCCTATTGTACATTGCCCGTCATTTGACTGACGCCGTCCACTTTCTTTGGGTTCTCCCACGGGCTATGTATTAAGACAAATCACCATATTGACAGAGTGGACTGAACCTGACATCTTTTTCCTCTGTGGGAGGCGAAAACTGGGAGATCAAAGGGAGATTCTACTGTCTATTTCATGAGTGCAAATCTCTTTCCTCATTTTTCAAATACATCAATGAGCGATGTCTTGCTCTTTACCCCCAGGAGACCACGTGGCTTTGTGATCACACCCTGCAGCGTCAGTTCCCATCTAGACATGATTTAGATCAGCTCATCACATCATCCTCCTCATTCGTGTCTACAACCAAAGCATAGAGTATTTGTTCAATCCTCCTTGGGGACACACCAAATCTATGCAGTCCCATAAGGGTGCATTCAATTGTTTGACATTTCGTCAAACACTTTGCGAGCAAGCTCTGATACCACTGTAATATCCCCAACTGGTTATAACTTCATCAAACACCAAATTTTTCTCTAATTCAGTTGGTTGACATTTTGTCGAACACTTTGCAAGCAAGCTCTGATACCTCTATAGTGACCCCAATAGGTTATACCTTCAACAAATACCAAATTCTTCTCTAATTCAATTGTTTTCGTCAAATACTTTGCAAGCAAGCTCTGATACCACTATAATAACCCCAACCGGTAATAACTTCGTCAAACACCAAATTCTTCTCTAACTCAATTGTTTGACATTTCGTCAAACACTTCGCAAGAAAGCTCTGATACCACTGTAATATCCCGTGCAATTCTGATTTTTATTTCTTGATTCCTAACCTCGGAATTTTGTCGAACACTTTGCATACAAGGGATATATATAAATGCCAAACTTTAATTGATACGCTTGCAAAACTGCAAACAACCAACAACAAATGTTTTTGTATTTTTTTTTGAAATATAGAACATTGACTATAAATGAGAAAATATGCATCTACATCAATAAGACATTAGGGCAACAAATTCTTATGTGGAACTCTGATATAAATCAGATTAAAATTGATATCTAAATTCTTACACATGCCCTAAAATATTAAAATTTATCCTCCATGCAATACAAATGAAATAGATAGGAACCTGGAAACCAGCTCAAGGAAATTTGGATTTTTACTGTAGCTAGTTCCTTTAGCAGCAACGACACTGTAGCAAATTACTGCAGCAGATCACTGTAGAGACGACACTGTACTATAGAAGCATTATTGTACCAGCATTACTGTTGCAGCGTTAATGTAGTAGTGTTATTGTAGCGGCGTTACTATAGCGGTGATACCATACCAAGTTACTGTAGCAATATCCAAGTCATTCCTTCAATCTTACTCCACGAATCTGGCTCTAGGCCACAAATTTGACACAATGAAAAGACTGATTTGTGTTCTCCAATAGCCACAATCTTGTTGGTAAATAGATTGTTCTTTCCTTTTACTCTTTGGATGCCCAATGTTTGGGAACAACAATTGATTCCAATAGTTGGTAAGTTGGTACTAAGTGACTAACTTCCCTCTAAATTCTTAGGTACAACTCCCTTTTGTATTTGTAATTTTCAATGAATTATGTTTATTCCAACTCTAAATGGGGTATGTTCTTAACCCAAGAACAGGAAAGGTGAACCAAGTTAGGCCTAAACAGGAACTGACTTAAGCAAGGGTTTGAATTTTAGGATTAGTCAAGTTTATGGATTCACACATCTTATGAACCTGCAAAGTTTAACAATTCCTCAACAAATGCTATCTATAACTAAACTGATACCAGCAAGATCCTAGCTCTAAGAATGGAAAAGACTAGCTGGAAATAAGAGCACGGAAAAGAAACTCTCTTGAACTTCCAATGACAATACTATTATCTTTGGCTCGCTGCTTCAAAACAGGGGAATAAAACTTGGTTCATTCCTTGATTCGATTTCGACCAAAAGAGAAACATAAAACTAGAAAAAAAAAACACACATCTTATGAACCCACAAAGTTTAACAATTCCGCAACAAATGCTATCTATAACTAAACTGATATCAGCAAGATCCTAGCTCTAAGAATGGAAAAGACTAGCTGGAAAGAAAAGCACGGAAAAGAAACTCTCTTGAACTTCCAATGACGATACTATTATCTTCGGCTCGCTGCTTCAAAACAGGGGAATAAAACTTTGTTCATTCCTTGATTCGATTCAGACCAAAAGAGAAACATAAAACTAGAAAAAAAAAAGTGGAATAGGAAATGATTGACACAAATACCATCAAATTGTCTCTGCAACATCAAGTATTTCACACCAAAAATTAGTTGACCTTCTATTAATCTTTCAATTAGATACATATAGGATTCCGAGATGACCGTTACAAAATGATACTCAAATCGGTTCATCTCCTCAAAATTGACAAATGGCGAGGAGCCAATTTGGTAGTTACAATCATTACATCAAAATGTTAAAGGGTGGGATAATAATCACTTCGACTTCTTTTCTTTTTCTGACTTCGCCTTATAGGCTTCAGCGGCGACAATGATTGGAATAAACTCCTCATGTCTATGAACATGGACGTTAGTGTATCTTAAGAGCCACTTGGAATGCTTTCTGGCTAGATCTTTGACGGCATCCAACCGCTCCTATATGTCCTCCATAGCCACGTGTATACACCCGTCAAGTTTCTAAAGCTCAGACACTCTATTTCGATGATTGGATGATATCTCTGTTAAGCTATCTAGATAATTGGAGAAATTCTTTTGCATGACAGCAACTCCAATTATTCCTTTTCCTTGGCCACTTGCCTGGGAATCTGTATGCAGACCTCTTAATAGTTCATAGTCTTTGTCTTGATCCTTTTTCACTTTAGCATCCTTTTTCACTTTAGCTTCCGTTTCCTTCAGTCCTTCCTCTCCCACCAGGATCATTTCAGATTTGAATTGCATGCTCTGTAGCCATTCAAATAGAGGCTCGTCTACCCTAGGCAGAATCTTTACCTTCACAACTTACTTAGCCTTCATGTGAATAATCATCTTCAGTAAAGAAATGCAATCTTCACTCTTGACTTTCTCTGCTGCCAGGGTAACTCGGTTAGCTGAGATATTATCCTTCTCTGTGTCGAGCCTTAGTACTGCATTGCCGATTTGCTCTATGATTGCAAGTCCCTCTGACTTGAGTTTTTCACTCCACTCTCTACCAATCTGTCCGAAGTGCTCGTCTTCTTGTAACTAGGAGATGAGAGCTTGAACATCAATAGTCGTAGGATCACTGGCAATTGACATTCTCGAGATGCTTGCTAACGGGCTGACTAATTGCCTGATGAAGCAATTAAGTTCATGAATCTCCGCCTTCATTCTAACTTTAGCTAGCATAAGGCTTTTGACTTGTCCCTCTACTACATCATTTGTTGACTTCTAGAGGCCCACCTTGGTGTCATGTCTAACTTCTCCGAAATCTACAGAATGCAAGGCGAAATCATCTGTAGACATGTCTTCAATTCTCCCTTCTTTAGTGGGCTTGGAAATCTCCATAGTCAGATGCCTTGTGTCAAGATCTTGTCCAAGAAATGACAAGGTTTTCTGCTTCTTGACTTTACTCAATGCTGATCCAAAACGGATAGCTAGAGATAAAGTTTCTTTGTTGGGGACTCCCTCTTCTTTCCTCTTCCTCTTCTTGTCCAAGGTGCCTTCTAACCATGATTTTGTGCGAATCACCTTGGATGCGGTCCCAAGAATGTCTATACTGAGCATCTTTCTTTTGATCGAGGCCAATGTCTTCGTAGCTGAAGAGAAAGCATTCTTTGGGACCTATGGAATGCGCTTTGAAGATTCGGGACCTTTGTCTACTTTTGTAGTCTTCTTTGTTGCTTCATCGGACTTTGTAGACTCGCTTTCATTGCTTCCACCATCTCCAAGATCCACCACTTGTACTTGGAGACTACTTGGAAGGAGTAGTGCAACACTCACAGATGGGATAGGACCGCTCTGGGAGGAGAGAGCCACTCTAACTATGCTATCTTTCAATTCTTGTGCCTTCTTCTAAGCTTATGTTGCAGTTCCGACTACTGGCAGAGAACCATCCTGACAAGTTTTGGCAAGAGGAATGCTCTAGTCGAGAGGTTGATCACCTCCACCTGATGGTTGTGCTAGCCCTTGAGTAATAGACAAGGTTGCACCTAATGCACCACCTTGGGAAGAGGAAGCCGCTGCAACTTTTGGGGAAGCCTGAGCAGATGTGCCTTTGCAGTAACTTCTCCAAGTTGTGGTCCATTCGACCCATTTTCCTATCCTCTTGTAGATTTGAGCTATCATTACATCCAGCTCTTCCTCGGTGTCTTCATAAGGCTCCGAGCTTATGGGGATGCTTCTGAGCTTGGTTAGGCATGTGTTGCTATACATATTTTGGCCATCGTCTTCCACCCCTTCTACATCAGTGTTAACTCGGTACATCTTCACCTGATCAACTGTTAATCTAGCAAAGACTCGTTCACGACTCTCGAACTCATCCTTGCAGTCGGCCCAATAATCCTCAATGGTGGTTATATGCTTTATTACACTTCCTATCTGCAAAACATCCCTGGCATACCCATTCAGATCAAACATGGGCCTCAAGACTTCGTACATGTCCAGTTTATACTTCATCTCAAATACCTTCAACATATTCTTGGCGTCGGAGTGAGTGTTGCAATTGAAAGCCCCCACCTTCATGGGAATCTCGTATCCTTTCTTCTTCAAACTCCCGCTCAAGATATTCACTTGAATGGCTTGTAGCACAATCTTGATCAGCATGAGCATATCACTGGGATACCTCGGTAGCTTCAAGGGGAATCCATCAAAAGTTGCAAGACGCAAATAAGAGAAAGATGAGAATTGAATGAAATAACTCCCAAATTGGCTCCCTGCAAATCCTTATAGTGAATGCATTGTTTACTTTCACATACTCTGCATAACTATTTTGTAACTGTAAGCATGGATAAAACTCATAAGATTTCACATCATTAGGAAAATTCTCTACTCTTGGGAGGCCTAGCCATAATTGCAATGAGGCCAACATATAGATGAGGAAAGAGGACATATAGAACGTATTATAAAATTTGGCTACACGGAGAACATTGGACAAAATTTCGCTTACCTCTTGAGCCCAATCAATGTATTAAGTGTCAAAGCAAATGACTTACACTAAAAAGAAATACTACTCAACAAAATTTAAGGCTTATACCTCACCTTTCAGCCTATGTAGGAGAACCAAAATATCAATAATCTCCGGTTTGAGGTTGGTTCCAAACGAAGTTTTAGGAACTTTACTCTTAGCACTCCGTGGTTTCTAGAACCATGTCTACATGATTTCTTTCCTCCAGATCATCTTCTTTGCGGAGAACTCGGAAACAACTCCCCCAAAGGTCAAGTCTGAGCATTCTTCCCATTCTGGCACACAAATGCAATTCACCACAATTTACTTATCAATTGAAATCAACATTGTGTCATCAGGATAGTGCAATCTGCCTTGTCTTCAGGTTGTAATGGTGTATGCATTCGTAAATTAGCTCTGGGGCCTGAATTGCAATTGGAAAACCAGCGGCTTCGACCAACCTGTATCCTCAAAGTTTCTCGGTGATGGGGTGAATCTGCTCAGACTTTACTCTTTTTTGAAAATCCTCTATGTCGTAGAAGCGAAGAGAAGTGTCTACGAAATTTTGCAATTGGGATTTGATTCAGTCTATACATCGAAACCTACGAACCTGGTTGCCATGACTTTGAGAACAAGATTTGAATTGAGAAAGTGAAAGGAATGGCTAATGCAACAATCACTGGCTTTTCAAAAAGCTATGAATGTTAACAGAATAACAATTCAAAGAAAGAGCGATCACTCATTCAACTATTTATGTTTCTATATATGGGAGCTTCAAATCATTTGTTGATCTTTAGAATTCGTGCCACACGAATGAATTTAAGGAGATATCGGTTGAATAGTAAATGCAAGAGTTTAATGGACATCTAGAAGTCTTTTCACTGTTCTATTGAGCTCAACAGTAACTTTCTATATCTCCATACTTTCCCATTTTCCTTTAGGTTTCGAGAAGCTACCATTAGGGTATTCCGTGGGAGAATGTCCGCCAAGTTAGATCCTAATTATTACTTCTTTTTTGTAATGATTAGGCTCGCTTTATTATCATTCTGAGATATTCTAAACACGACTTGTGAATCCAATCTGATCATTAACTTGATTTTCTTCGGAATTCGGAAAACTATCCTCACGGGTTGAAAACTTGCCAAGGAGAAGATAGTTTCTGCTTCTCCATTAATGTTTCCTTTCTTAGTTAGACTTTGGATAATCACCCCTCTTGAAGTCGAAAATGTCTAAATGAGATGCGAAGACCTTCTTGAGGACCACTTAACATTCCTTTTCATTCTAAACTGCCTTTTTGAAAAACCAACTTCATGGATTGAAAAATTGCCAAGGAGAACTCAATTTTGAGTTTTTCGCCGAGGACAATTATGAGGGCCACAATGAATCTGAACCATATTTAGGAGTCATAATCGTAAATAAAAACATGATTCATTGCAGGATACCTTGTTACTTGCATGCTTTCGATACATGTACATCATTTAGTGATCTTCGCAAGAAATCATCCTCATAGGTAGGAAACCTGCCGAGGAGAAGACAATTTCTAAATTTCCGCTAGCATCAGTTTTTCAAACAGTGATAAGTCGTAAACGGATGTAACTTGTAGTTGATCTTTGAATGAGTAACATGAATCTCCATCGGACTAGGCACTAACCTACCTGTAAGATAACTCGACAAAAGGAAAAACCACCCGGCTAGGAATGAGGAGAGGGAGAAAAGGGAAGTCCGCTAGAGATTCACCTAACCTAAAGGGACTTAGACCTAGACTCAAACCAGACTAAAACTACTCTCCCATCATTAAAATACAAGAACTCACTTTTGCCAATCGGTTAGAGAATGAAAAGTGGGGCAACAAACCCCTTGAGGATCTTTCACCAATATGCTCGAATAGAACACCTGTATGATGTCCTTCCAATACCAAATTCATTGGGTATTTCACCAGCTCAAATGGAGGCACACAAAAGAACTTCATTCTCCAGTGGCAAATGTTGAAACCCTTGGCTCCACAAAACTCATCAAATGCAAATGACAATAATTGTATGATAAGAAAAGAACCTCTCATGCCCCTTTATTCTTTCCTTGTGGGAACTCACTTTCTTTTCTCCCCAATATGGGATAAAAGATATAGTTCCACTTTTTTCATTTATATTAAGTGGCTTAAGTTATAACTTAATAATATAAGCTCAAAAATTAATATTTATTTTCACCAAATAAATATTAATATCTCCATTATTACTCATCATCTTCACATGTTGTCTGAACTAGGGGCTGACATGACCAAGCTGCATACGACCATACCTCATTTCAAAAAATAGCAAGGTCCATCTCAATGATTCAATGCTTACTAAAAATAGTAAGTAGAGCAAATGATGTTCGAATTAAGCCAAAGGAAGACAAAACTGAAGCTCATTGAATTGTGGAGAAGATAAGACCCTCCCAAGCCAAGCCATTGCCTCAAAAGACCCTCTACCCTCAATAATTAGCCTACAAGGATCACAATAATAAGCTAATCTCTGAAACTCTAATGCTGCCAAAAAATGGGGACATTACAAGATGTTTTGGGGCCCACTCTCACCCCAGACCCCATCATTTTATTATGGACTACTCCTCGGCTAGAGGGTTTAGTTGTTTCTTGTTCCGATCTTTCATTTTGTGGTTGGTTCTTCTTGCTTTATCTTTTCTCAGGCATCGTTTGGTTTTCCCATTGTTGGTTACAGCCTTGTTGTATGTTTTACAGTCCCTTAGACCCTCTTTGTGGTCTCTTGTTGGATATTGACTAATTTATCTTATCTTATACAAAGGATGGATTGTAGCAATTTGTAGGGTACTTGTTGATGTTTTATAGCTTCAGTCAAATAAACCTATATATATAAATTATATGAGATATAATTTATATTTAGGTGTTCTTTATAGTGAGATATAAGGTCATTATTAGATGAGAAAAATATATAATATGTATATATGAGATTAAATTTGTAATTATTAGTAATTATTTGATAAATGAATAGACAAGTCCTTTGAAGGGACATGTCTATTCATGGTCTATTCTCTATATATATAAATCTAAGAGGAAGTTGCATTTGGAACACACATACAAAACATTATGCATTGCTATTACATCTGCAGTGATCCTCGAGAAAACCAACTTGATATCACAACAAGCTACAAATGCATTAACAAGATAAGGTAGTACAATCAGAAGGGGGTACACCATTGGATAGCAAATTAGAGGATCTTATTGTGTGGATGCGAACAACAACACTTCCAACCTTTAGAAAACTAGATGGAAAGATTGAGGTTGACCTTAATACAAATGACATCACTGAAGTCATCCTAGCTAATAATTACAATACCTACAATTTTAGTGGAAAGAAAAAGTTGGTGCCTTCTACCAGAAGTTTCCTTGGTAGGAAGAACTTTCTTCGAGGGATAGCTTACCTAACTGTTGGAGGTTTGTGCTTCTTTTGGCGATGGTCTTCTTTCTGGTGCATATTGTAAAGTCAAGGCCACTGTGTGATCCTGCAGATCTATCATGGAACAGGAACCTGTCGTCAGTAGATATTGTGTAGCCGACGAGTTGATGTCGTCGGTAATTGTTATGTAGCCGATGGACCCCTTTGGGAAGGTTCTTCGAAAAGTATATATACACCCGTTGGGATCATTGTAAGAATCATTATAAGCATAATATAATGTCTTTGGCATATGCGAATAATAAAGGAGTACTGTTCTTGTTCGTTGTTTGTATGCATTAATCTGTTTACCCCATACGGTAAACATTTGGTGTCGTTGCCTGATGGACCTGGAATGAAAGCAGAGGAATGAAGACTAATGCTGAATCAGCTGAACAAAAATAAGAATAAGCTAAAGGAAAATGATGAAATACACACAACACAAGGGAATTTAATTTTGGCACAACAAGCCGAACACAGACAGAGGTTTCAGCAAATTGCAGACAGACACCAAAACACTGAGGAATTGTTGGAGGAGACTCAACAGCAGGTAGAATTGGTGGAAGAAGCAAGGGAGGAATTTTTGAACCTGTATTCGCCAAGGAAAGAGAATCCAAACGGAAGGGAATTAACTCGCACGGCTTGGAGTGCCAAGGGAGCACGAGCGTGGAGTGAACTCTTCATCCGTGATATACTTCCAAAACGGACAATTTCACTTAGCAAAGACCCTTCTTCACCAAAAAACACAGTTGTTGGAAACAACGTCAGTGTCAAAGTGCAAAGCGTTGGTGCCGAAGTGCATAACGTTGGTGCCAGAATACAAAATGTTGGTGCCGGAGTGCATAGCGTTGGTGTTGGAATACAAAGCATCGGTGTTGGAGTGCAGAACATTGGTGTTGTAGCGCCGAACAACACCCATCCACAAAACCAAGTAATAATGGCAGGACCAAAGGAGAAGTTGCCAAAGTTTGATGGTGATGGAACGGCCGATCCAATCAGACACTGTAAGAGATGTGAAACAATTTGGTGGGCGAATTGCACAACAGATACAAATGAATGGGTCCAACAATTTTCGACAACTTTAAGGGGTAGCAATTGATTGGTTCGCCAATATGGATCCCCAAAAATTAACCAATTGGGACAACATTAAAAAGAAGTTCATCACCGAATTTCAACTACTGTGCGATGACAATGAGATCGTAGCAAAGATATACAACACGAAGCGAGGCAAAAATGAAACAGTTCGAGTATATGCCAGAAAATTGAAAGACTTAATAAACAAGATGGAAAGTAATCCGGCGGATGGGCTACAAAAGAGATGGTTCGTTGAAGGACTACGTCCAAAGTTACAGAAGAAAATGAAGATTGTGTTGCCATCATCATACAGTGAAGCATACAATTGGGCAATGAACTTAGAAAGTGAGCAGCAAACAAAAAAGAAGAAAAGTAGCTCATCCAATTCAAATGACGAGGCATCTTCAGAAGAAGAGAGCAACAATGACGAAAAGGGCAGCAAGAAGGTTTGAGCTCTCCAGAAGGATATGATCTGAATGATGAAAGAATTTAAGAACATGCAGAAAAGAGACAAAGGGAAATGACTTATGGTGCACGGAATGTAAGACAGAAGCTTACATGAAGGGATCCTGTCCAAAGAACTAGCTTTGCGAGATCTGCCAAATCATGGGACATTTCACAAAAGAATGCCCCTTCAATATGAAAATGAAGGGACCTCAACAAGTGCTCCTGACCCAAGAGGCTTCCGCGTCAGGAGGGAGCGGAAACACCAGTAATGAGGGTGTCACGTCGGGAGGATACAAAAATAATAGACGAGGGCAAAATAGCAACAACAATGCCAACAATAATAATGAGAGCCATAGCTGAATTCAGTACGATGCGAACGGTCACCCGATGGTACAATGCCATGTCTGCGATTTGTGGGGCCACTTTGCTCGAGACTGTACAACGGCAAATGAACCAAAGTTGTACAATCAATTATTAGACAACAGGTCATACCAAATTCGGGAAGTAGGCAACAACGGAGCGATAAAGTTGTGGACATAAGACTGACAAGAAATACCAGAGGCAGTCAACGACTCAAAGCTCTAGATGTACCATGCCAAAATGACCTCCTCGTCATCGGAGAAGGACGAAACTCGGAGAGAGAATTGATTGGAAAATGGATCAATGCATACAAACAACAAATAAGAACAGCAGTACTCCTTTATTATTCACATATGCCAAAGACATTACATTATGCTTATAATGATTCTTACAATGATCCCGAAGGATGTATATATACTTTCCGAAGAACCTTCCCGACTGGGTCCATCGGCTACATAACAAGAACCTTCCCGAAGGGGTCCGTCCGCTACATAACAATTACCGACGACATCAACTCGTCAGCTACACAATATCTACCGACAACATCATCCCCCCCAAAAGAAAAAAGTCACGCAGATGGTGCAGTCTTGGAGATCATGAAGATGCCAAGTGCCCGAAATCAGGAGTGAATCTGATCACCATCGAGACGGATGAAGAGAAGACTCTGGCAATCACACGAAGCAAGCAAAACTGTATCCCGACCCAACGGAGGAAAAGAAGAGATTAGAAGAAGCATGGGTGGAAATTGATGTCAGCCGACTGGATGGTTCCGGCAGTGTTTCTGTAGCCGACGGAATGATTGTCGTCAGTGTTTTGTATTTTGTAGCCGACGGGTAATAGTTTGTAGCGGATATAATATTTGTGGCCGACGGACTCCTTCGGGAAGGTTCGGCAGATAGTATTTATATCCCGTCTGGGATCATTGTAAATCATTATTCATCTACTATTGCGAATCTTATCAAGCATAATGTATGTCTGGCATATGCGAATATAATTCTGCTATTCTGTTCCATTGTCTGTATGCATTGATTTCTTTACCAGTACGGTAAACATTTGGCGCCATTGCTGGCATGTTGTGATGGTTAAGTTGTTGTGATGTTATCCTTGCCATCAAGGTTCAAATCTCATGGGGATGAGGTCCCTCATTTGTGGCCTCACTGGTTCATAGCTCCAGGTCAAAGCGTTTACCTTTTTAACCAATAAAAAAAAAAAAAAAAGCCGACAACAGATTCAAGTTGTTCGGAATGAGTAGCAGATGATGCCAAAGAGAAGGGGAAGCATTAGTGGCTGCCAGAAAGAGTGTAGAATCGGCAAAAAATGTCAGAAATAGTTTGTTTCATGCATTTTTGTGTGGGGTTCGCAGTGTTAATTTGGCGCTACCCCAAGACCCCGTGGGGGCGTTGCGCCCTGGACCCCCAGTCATGGTGGATATCAGTCATGGGAGTCTGACCAGTGGAGAAGAGTTGAGGTTTCTACAGGTTGAAGTTGCTGCAAGCATGGACCTTCTATGTACCAGAGGCACTCGGAGTAGGTGTTGGCCCGGAGGCTGTCTTGGTGGATGCGTAGAGAGCTCGGGAGGAGCTAATCATCCAATGGGAGGTAGTGCAGCGACACTTGGCTAAGGGTACCGAGGAATTGAAACAGAGAAAGTAGCACGGGTGGCTATCAAGGTCAGCTTCATTAAGGAGGCACAGTATTGTGATAGTAGAGGCTACAGGCACGAGACGAAGTGAAGTGATGTGACAGAAGCAGATTTTTCTTGTTGTAGTCACTCTGATGATGTATTTTGTTTGTTAATTTGTTTAAGATATTTTGTAATTGTCGTCCGAAGATGACTTTTCTTTTTGGGGGGATGGTGTCAGCCGACTGGATGGTTCCGGCGGTGTTTCTGTAGCCGACGGAATGATTGTCGTCGATGTTTTGTATTTTGTAGCCGACAGGTAATAGTTTGTAGCGGATATAATGTTTGTGGCCGACGGACTCCTTCGGGAAGGTTCGGCAGATAGTATTTATATCCCGTTTGGGATCATTGTAAATCATTATTCATCTACTATTGTGAATCTTATCAAGCATAATGTATGTCTGGCATATGCGAATATAATTTTGCTATTCTATTCCATTGTCTATATGCGTTGATTTCTTTACCAATACGGTAAACAATTGAAAAGGTGACGCAAGCGAAGAAAGCACACTTAAAGGACACTACTGGTACCTCAGTAAGGAACTGTGCGATACAGAACATTGTACGACAAATATTACAAACTGAAGTACCAGTCAATAAATCATATGCTGCTCACAATGCCTCAACTCCGAACAACACTCACAAGCATCACTCCAGCTGTTGAATTACCAGAAGAACACGAAGGGAGAAGGAAAGTGGAGCAGGTACAGCGGATGAAAGGGAGAAGGAAAGTAGAGCAAGTGTAGCGGACCCAATGCTGCTAGCCCTCACATCCGGACGGCCTCTGGCGATCGTCGAGGTGGGAATTCTGGGAACTGTCCTAACAAACACAATTTTGGACGGAGGGTCAGGCGTGAATGTGTTACCGGAAGACACCTAGAAGAGATTAGACAGCCGACGTTGTGGCCACCTACGTTCCAATTATTAATGGTGGACCAGCACAGGATCAAACCGTTGGGAGTCCTAATGGCACAACCAGTGATGATTGGAACACAACCATTCCTATTCGACTTCGTCGTCACCTTGTTGAAACGGAGAGGATACGACACCATTCTGGGCTGTGGATGGCTCGTGCAAGAAAAGATCAAGCATGACTGGAAGAAGAATACATTATCGTTGGAAAACAAAGGGTGGAAATTCATTATTGATTTACACACACAAATGGCCGATGAAGAAACTGTATCTTCTGATTTCGAAGAAGAGGATGAAGGAAAGTAGCAATTGGAACCCAATGAGGAAGGAGTCCAACGATTGGAAGGTGGATCGACGGACGATGATTTGGATTCGGTGAACGGCCTTTTCCACTAGCAGATGGAGGATTACGAGCTCTTTCCGAGCTGTAATATGTTAAGGGTCGACAAAGGTGAGGAAGAAGAGGGAAATAAATGTCTGAAGGAATACAGAGAAGCGGAAGAAGGAAAGGCAGTTACGGCTGAAGTTGAAGGGAAAAACATACAGTATGAACCCAAAAAAAGGAAGGATTCCACCGTACGAAACACAGTAAATAGACCACGTAGAAAGAAAATAATATGTCGAACCACTGATATAGTAGAAGGGTGCTGGCAACAAGGAAAACACATCATACGATTTGCACAGGAAATGAAGAGGAAGGGTTTAATAAAAACCTTAGCAGTACAGAGTGAAGGCTCTAAAATCAAGAATACAGTTATTGACGGCAAGCAGTGGCAGCCGACGGAATTCATGGTACTAAGTTTCAAGAACAAGCTTGGAGATATGGAAAGCCTGAGGGAGAGATCGTGTAACTTAAATAAACTTGATGAGCGATGATTGCAGGCACAATGGGTCACGGAGGTGACACAGAAGAGGCGCAAAGTGTGGCATGATAAACACCTAAAACTGAACAAGTTCCAACAGGGACAGTGGGTGTTGAAGTATGATGGATGGAACGAAATTTTTTTATTTTTTATTTTTTTAGACAATCAATTCTCCCTTCAACGGGTTGTGGACATTAGACGGACAAGAAATACCAAAGGCAGTCAACGGCCCAAAGCTCAAGATGTACCATGCCAGAACGACCTCGTCATCGGAAAAGGACGAAACTCGGAGGGAGAATTGATTGTCTAAAAAAAGAAAAAAAAATTTGGAAAAAAAAAAGAAAACAATTTTTTGGAAAAGTCTGCACCTGAGAGACCCCGTACGGAAATTTCAGTAGCCGTATGGTCTCTGTATAAGACCCCCATACCCGTACAGATTTTGAAGGATTAAACTCTATGTTGGGCACCGTACGGTGAGTATAGTGCACCTGATATGCACCGTACGGAAGTCTTGCAAATCACCGTACAACCTTGGTAAAGACTCGTACCTATATGGACTTTAACAAAGGAACTTGCAACCTTTAAAGACACCGTACGACCAATTTTAAGGAGGGATTCAGCATACGGAAATCAAGGCAAGTAGGAAACTTAAAAAACCGTATGGCTTGATTCAGGAGAGCTAGGGAAATAATTGAGGCATTACATACGATGTCCATACGCTCAAGAAGAACAGGAGTGGATTGTCCAAAGTTGCAAAAGATCATCATATGGCTATAGCCTCATTGAGTAGCAAAGATTGTATCCTTTCACCATACAGACTTTCAAAAGAAGCAACTGTACGAAATTCTAATTAATGTCATCATACAGCAATTTTATGAGATGCCTGTAAGGTGTTTAGGGGCCGAATTTATTGCTTCCTTCCAACGTATGGCTTCTTCTAGTAGCCTTAGGTCCGTGTGGACATTTCAATCAAGGATCAGCGAAAAATACACCTCTTGATATCCACTGTACAAAAGTGTGACTTCTCCTAGCATAGACAATACGACGATATCACCTGGCAGAGTAAGCAGAGATTGCCATACAGCAATTGCAATTTTTTTATTGGGCACCATACGTTCGAAGCAGTCAGAAGAGAAAGGAGCAAAAAAAAAAAGACGACAAATAAAAAATGTTCAAAATGAGTAACATATGATACCGAAGGGAAGGGAAAGACATAAAAAGTAGTAAAACGTAAGCGGTTGGCTGAAAGAGTATGGAATCGGAAGAAAATCACAAAAATGGTATGTTCCATGGAGTTTTGTGTGGCTTTGAGAGTGCAGTTATCAGTCATGGGAAGTGTGACCAGTTGATGAGACTTGGAGCTACTACTGGTGTAGAGTGGTTGTATACCAGAGGTGGAGAGAACAACAGAGCAAGCCTTTCGGGAGGGGTGATACACTTTGAGGCACTTGGAGTAGGTGTTGGACGTGAAGGTGTCGTGGTGGATGCATAGAGAGCTCGAGAGGAGCTGATCATTCAGTTGAAGGTAGTATAGCAGCACTTGGCTCAGGGTAACTAGGAGATGGAAGCAGAGAAAGCAGCATGGGTGGCTATCAAGGTCAGCTTGATTAACGACACAATATTGTGTTAGCAGAGGCTACAGATGCAACGTATTTTGGAGACTAGTTTGGTGCAGGCACGGGACGAATGTGAAAGTGGTGTGACAGAAACAGATCTATTTGTTGTAGTAGTCAGTTAATGTACTCTGTTTTGTTAATGTCTCAGATATTTTGTAATTGTCGTCTAGAGACGACTTTTTTCTTTTGGGGAGGGATGATGCCCTCGCTAGATATTGTGTAGCCGACGGGTTGATGTTGTCGGTAATTGTTATGTAGTCAACAGACCCCTTCGGGAAGGTTCTTGTTATGTAGCCAGTGGACCCCTTCGGGAAGGTTCTTCGAAAAGTATATATAAACCCTTCGTGATCATTGAAAGAATCATCATAAGCATAATGTAATGTCTTTGGCATATGCAAATAATAAAGGAGTATTGTTGTTCTTGTTCGTTATCTATATGCATTAATCCGTTTACCCCATACGGTAAACAAAACCCCCTAGAGGGATGATCAGGCTAACCAGACTCTTTCAAATTGTCGTTATCTATCATTTTTTCTCATATTTGTGAACGTCCAAAATGACTGTAGATAATGAAGCTTGTTGAAGCAGTTCTATTTATGAAAAAGATTAACTTATTTGTATACTTTAAATTTATTATTCATTTCACACAACCTTGGAAGGTGTCTGTCTTGAATAAATAAATATATGGGTCAGAAAAGTCCACTAAGAAAAGAAGACAGTAGTCTCTTTGGATTATTGACAACACAACAGTGTATAATCGGGACTATACGACAATTATAGTGTGAACATGATGAAATCCAAGCACCCAACTGCAATGTGAAGAGAGTCGACAGGTTAATTGCAGAGTGGAGCATTTTTGGTCGACCGAACGGGAAGAGGAGTAAAACACAGTGAATATAATAAATGGAAGGGCAGTTGTTTTGGGGTATGGAACGTTTCTCCACTCGCGATGGTTATTTATATACCAAGAAACATTGACTCTTCACAAGTTTAACCTCCTCGCCATGAGCATTGAAACAAAGAAAGGTTCACAGGGGATCATTTTGAAGATCTGTCATGTTTTTGCATGCAAATGTGATTGTCAAGTGCCACCTTTATGTCAAACTTAGAGAATAATGGTGCAAGAGAATGTGTACTGATATAACAAAACCCGCAGTCTAATATATTCATCTCTTCTACTATTAAGTTATTTGACACTTTTGGAAGCTTTTAAGAACATTGGTTTGATGACGTTGTAGCTAGACATGCATGCAAAGTAATGGGGTCATTTGAGAATGGGAGAGAAACTTGAAGACCATTTAAAGTCACACAGCAAGCTAATGTGAAATTCTATAATCCTTGCTACCATTCCCCGCATTCTTTGTAATATAAAGCTTTCAAACAAGTAATTTAGAATAACACACTCGTACACAAATAAAATGGAAATATATAAAATGAGAAGCGTTGACCTATCATACCACGTCAACAAATAAAGACATAAACGAGCCCTAAAATTATAATTGCATAAGGAAGATGATGACAAGGTTCACATCATATTAATATGTTTAAATCATTCCTTACTCATTTCATTATATGATATGGATAAATATGATTTTTTAAAAAGATAATTATTATAAGATCTATTTATACCATAGTGAGATAATTATTATGAAATTGACTGGAAACAGGAGATTCCAACATCGGTACAATAAATATTTGGTAGAATGGGAAAGGCTAGCGTATGAAGATATCTCATAGATTAGAGAGTGGGAATTGAAGAAGTTGGATTAAGATAATGGTACAAGTTCTTGGAAATAAATTCGCAAGAGTCAAGTTGTTTTCAACTAGAGTAGAATGATGAAAGGACTTTTGAAGGCTACAACTTTTATTCAAGGAGTTTGTTTGAGTTGAAATTTAATGTGGATGTGTTTGGAAGAATTTAATTTGGTGTCATCCAAACCTATTTATTTGGAGCCTTTCTCGACTCTTTTCCAAGGTCAATTTCAATCATCTAGAGCCTCAAATTGATGTCTTAATTATTTTTCTAGTTTTTTTAAAATTGGTATTTCAGTTAGTTTCAAATTTTTATTTGCAAATCAATTAAAAATTTAACAATTAGTCCTAAGTTATTAAGCTAAAAATTGTTAACTTTCATGGACCTACGAATAAGCATTTGGATTTACAAAAGATGGCAAGTCAAAATACTCCTAGAAACTGTCCAAAAGAGTAAGTTCATATTAGGAAAAATTTTAATGTCCCCTCCTCACTATCACTCAGATTTAATGGAGTTTGGCTTATAATTGGACCCTCGTAGGCTAAGGTGTTAAGGAGAGGGTCATCTGGGCAGTTCTTATTGTTGTCACAATATTCTTCCTGCAGCCATGGACTTCCTGTAGCCTATGATATTTGCACTTTATATTAATTATACTTTTAATATTATTTTAAAGTGCAATTATTTATTATTGTAAGAAAGGGTGAATCTTCTAGAAAGCGAAATTAAATATTATTTTTATTTCTTCTAGAAGGAGGTCAACCTCTTGGAGGAAAAGAATAAATATGGAGGGAAGCCTCATTGTTGGATATTGAACGTGTTGCCATCTACTCTGCCTAACAACTTGTGGAGCCAAAGGTTTCTGCAGTTTGCTACATTGGTCATTGGGAATAAACATTCTTATTGATTTGCATAATTGAGGTGGTGAAAAATCTTCTGAAGGCTTGCAACTATTGGAGAAGACAAATCAGTCTTTTCATTGGGCCGAATTTGTGGCCTAGGGCCAGATTTGAGAAGTTAAGTTTGAAGTAATAAGTCTAATATCAATCCCCATACATATTGTAGTAGGGTTGGGATATTTGGATAAGGATTTTGGAAGAGTTTGGAAGACTCTCCTGTAGCTGAAGGTGAACAGCGTTGTCGCTACAGTATTGTTGCTACAGCTAAATCCAGATATTTTGGGCAGTTTCCAGGTTCTATTCTTTTATATTTTGCATTGTATTGAGGTTAGATCTGAATATTTTAGGGCATCTATAAGGATTTAGAAATCAGTTGTGGAGGTCTGTAATCTAATTTTTATCAAAATCTTATATCAGAAAATTGTCAAAAATGATTAGAATATTATTGAAAATCATAGCAGGCATTGCCCTAATGTCGTATTGTTGTAGATGCATATTCTCTTATTTGTAACCAATGCTATATGTTTCAAAAATACAAAAAAATTACATCTTCATTGTTAGAAACTTAGATGTTTTGGAGTTCTTTGCAAGCATATTTATTAAAGTTTGGCATTTAGAAAGAAATGACAATTTAAATCTGCAATATATCCATTGTGTGCAAAGTGTTTGATGAAATTCTGAGGTTAAGGAGTTAGAAAATTAATTTAGAATTGAAAGGGATACGATAAAAATTGGTAGGAATGGAAGATAATTAAGGAAGTTTATGAGATCTTTGTTGTGGCTTACAATAATGAGAACGAATTCTATGGTGTAAGTGTAGGTTGCATCAGTTGTGTCACATGTAATTCATTTATTATATTATTGTGCATGTTAATTCATTAATCTCTGATTTCAGCCACTAACATTTGTTTTTCCTTGCTTAGTTTCTTTTGGTTTGAAGTATTAAAACATATAGCCCTGCTTATGAGGAAAGATCCTTTCGGAGATTGCATTCTTTACCAAAATGAAAAGATAAAACAAAACTTTGTTTTAATTATCCTTTGTAAAACCTCACAACAACATTGTACAGTGGTGATAGCTTTATATGTTGTTCACAGCTTAGTATTGCGGGTAGTTTTAGATTACCATTGCATGTTGTTTTCTATTGTCTTGTAAGTAACAAATTAAAATATTAATAGATATACATTGATCCTTTAAATGTTGAATGTGCCGATGAAGTAATGCCCCTTTTGCCTACCAACGATAGAGTTTTTGTTGCAGTGGCATTGTGTGAGTTATACCCTTTTTTAGTGACCTCTTGGATATATTAATGCTAGTTTTCTGCAAAAGGATAGATTTACAACTGTTTTCATCACATAGGTTAGTGTTTATGCTTATAACAAGATATTGTTTGTCTGATGCCTTTAGAGTTAAAGAAAGATAATATACACACTTGAGAAGTTTGTAACAAGTGTATTGTTAATTTGTTCCTACTTATTATTGTGTAAAGAAAAAAATTGATTTGTAAAATTGGTTTCTAGAATATGACAAGGTAGTAGGTACTTTTGGTAGGAAAGAATTAGATATTGGGGTTCATATGCCAAGAAAGAATAATCTCAGATCAAAATAGGATTGCAGAATTGTATAATGCAAACCATCAAAGACCATTGACAATATAGAATATTTTGATGGACATGACCATTTGATAAATTAGACTATGTTATTTCTTCCTGATCATTATCTCGTACAAATTTGAGCCATTAACATGTAACTAGAACCAGAATTATATATGATTGTGGTTTGATCCCTCTTCTTCAGTGATCATTGTATTTATGCAAATTTATTCTCAACTAACATCAGTCCCTTGGACCCTTTTGGTGGCCTCTTGTTGGAAATTAATAAATTTATCTTGTCTTATCTTATCTCATAGTTTTGTACTCCCATTATGGTGCCATTTGAAATTATGTTTGAAAACATCCTCGTGATAGTTTTAGCTTATAAAATTTCTGAATATGCACTTATTCAACAAACTGGTAAATGCACATTTAATCATTTATCAATATTTAATTGAACACATTAGTTAAGTCGCCAGAATATTTTCAAGCTATGTTAAAGTATTACTCATTTGATTTAGTAAAATAATTCATAATATACTTTCCATGTTAGACATTTCTTTAGAATCAATTTGCTTAAAATGTTTTTCTTTGTAGATTAGCATTGTGTTTTCAAAAGCTTTAACTTCCATTTCATATGTCATCTGAACTCAGTTGTATGAACGACTTGGAGATGTATGTACATGCCTTACATGAAAAGCTCCCTCGCCTACTTCCCAATACTTTATCTAAGGTTTTCTCTCACCCTATTGTTTGAACTTTATGCTATCTTGCAAGAAAATAGAAAAATACTAACTTGCAGGCAAACACGAATAAACTTAGAAATCTTGTCTGTATTGTTATCATTCAATTATTAAAATTTTAGTATGTTTTGAAATTGGTAAAATTGGAAACAAAATAGTTCCACATCTAAGTTATTTAGTCTCTCCTATTCTCGATTACATTAGAGGATATTAAGTGGATGTTGGATCATTAATCTTCTAATAGAAGGTGATGCTTTACATATTCAACACAAGTGGATACACCTTTTTTGAAAAAAGGAGGCATTTAATTATTTTTAATTTTACACTGAAGTTGGGAATTTTCCTTCACATTTATAATTTAGTTTTGATTGGAAAGAATAGCAATGAGAAAATGATAATTTTTTCATTTCTATTTTCAGCATATCTTATCAATAGAGTGAGATTTGTTTGTCTTTTTCAGGGTTCAAATATTTGAGACTGATAAATTGGTTCTTTAAATGTAGAACTGTAAGAACTCTTAATTCTAAAAAATGCATACCATGCTCTTGTGCAATGAGATTTGTTTGTGTCTTAATTCTTAATTTTCTCAACGTGGTTGCTTTTATTTTGCTCACCATGCTCTCTTAATATTTTGTTCCATCTGTATACCAAGCTCGTTGGTTGGAATATTCAATTTGAAAGTGTACAACTCAGTCTTAGATTGCTCCTTATGAACTTGGCAATATCTGTGGATCAAATTTGCAGTGTGAACTAACTAGATCACCTTATTTTATGATCCGCACTTATTTGCATTACAATTCCACATTCGTTCCTTGAACTGAAGATTAATGAATTTCCAACAAAATAATTGTCACTGGAAGGAGACTTCACAAATTTGATTTCCTGGCAGACTGGGTGAGGAGTTACTCCCACCAAAACTGCAATCTGTTCCTCCAGCTCGCAAGCCTTAAGTGAAGGAATGATGAATTCACAACTCTTCCATGCCCTCAAGCTACCCTTTGATCTCCTTTCATACTTACAGCCAAGGTCACCTAGAGACAGGGAAACTTGGAGACAGGTACTACCGTTCCGTTACTAGTACGATTAGGGTGCTTGGAGACAGCAATTGCTTTTGTATAATTTAATAATTTTCAGGAAATATTATAACATAGAGCTTTGAAAACAAGAAATTTAAAGTTTTAAGCTTGAATATTAAAACCATCAAATCAAAATATCAAATTTGAAATCAAATCATTGATACTAATAGTAATGTCATTTAATATTGTGTCATAAGTCAAATAGTTCAAAATTTGCACTGCATATCTGATTTCTGAATATAGCATATGATCGTATCAGATTATCATTACACATTAAAATTCATAAACATATAGTTTGATGCTGAATTGCTGATATGCAAACAAAAAACTGTTAAGTGTAAACAAAAATCAGAAATCTAATCTAGAATATTTTGATCATCCATCTTAAGGTCTTCAACTATGATACTGTCCAAATAATTACAACTCTCCAACTCAAGCTCCTCTGATGGTAGTACAATTGGGGGTAATTAATTAAGGCCATCTATGGCAAACAATTCTTCCACCATGGTTGTAGCTTCTCCATTAGGTGCAATTTGGTTTATGCACGCGATTCACAACTTCAGTCAACTAGGGGTTCAGACGATTCACCTAGAGACATGCTGGAGACACCATAAAACATCACAAGAGACTATGGTATGGCGGGAGATGTCGAGATGAAGTCTCGGCTCATTTTTGAGGTCACCAGGTATGTGTAAAGTCTCAAAGATGTGTCTTGGGGGCTGCAAACGCATCTCCCAGTTACATTTCTTAACAACAGTTTTCCCTCCATAAATTTGAATTTCAATGGTTCTGTAAGGAGGAAAAATAATAAATGTGACCCCAATTAATTATTATTTATTTCATTGGGCCCTTATTATTGATTTAATTTAATTACTTGGTTGCTCGAGGGGACATTACAGTCATCCCTTCTTAGAGATTGGTTGCATTCGAACAATCATGTGTCGAATGCTCGCATTAATACCTAGATCCCAAATCAATCTAGGGCCTCAGTAAGTTGTCATGCTATACTCCATTTAGCTTCCACTGCTCCACTCTAATGTAAATGACACCAAGCCTAGAATTGTGAAGCATTCATCATGATTCCACTAAAATAATGCACCATACATGCCAAATATCCATCTAAATCCGGAGGAACTCCATTAAGTGCAATCTCTATGATGAGTCCTGCTAGCTCACACTCCACAATGCTAAAGAACAATGTTTTCTTGTTTTAAAAGTTTTATATTGTTTTTTGTATTTTGGAAATAAATGTTTTTTTTGTAATTTTCAGATTGTAAGATAACAATGCACATCAAATTGAAAAAAATATCTCAAATTACACACCAACTTTATTTTCTATTGTTTACCGTATAAGGTAAAAGGATACTTATTGCATTCAGTAGATTAAGATGTAACATAGAACACGGACTTTATTCCTATATGCAATATGCACTCCAAGTACAATGTTGTAATGTCCCTGCTCCAATCTAATCCCAAAATGCTGATAAAGGCTCAAGAAAACACTTTGCATACAAGGGTCATATGATTGATATAGTATTTCAATTTGCTTTAATGACTCTTTTCTTCAATTTGCATCAATGAGAACTTTTGCAAGAAGACTGTCATCGGTAGAAATTGTGTATCAGCCGACGGGTCCCTTCGGGAAGGAAATTGTGTATCGGCCGACAGGTCCCTTCGGGAAGGAAATTGTGCATCAGCCGACGGGTCCCTTCGGAAAGGAAATTGTGTATCAACCGACGGATACCTTCGGGAAAGTTCTTGTTATGTAGTCGACAGGTCCCTTCGGAAAGGTTTTTGTTATGTAGCGACATGTTGTATATGGCCGACGGACTCCTTCAGGAAAGTTCTTCGGAAAGTATTTATAAACCCTTCAAGAAGCATTGTATTCATCTTATCATGGAAACATAATGTACTGTTTGGCATATGCGAATAATAATAAGAGGAGTTATGCTGTTCGTATGCGTGTTCATTGTCTGTGTGCGTTTCTTAATTAACCTATGCAGTAAACATTTGGCACTGTTGCTCGATGGACCTAGTACGGTGACAGGGAAATGAAGATTAAATGCCGAATCAGTTGAACAAGAATAAGAATAAATTGAAAGAAAAGGATGAATTGCGCGCAGCACAGGAAAATTTAATTTTGGCACAACAGGCTGAACCCAGACAGAGATTTCAGCAAGTTACCAACGGACACAAAAGTACTAAAAAATTGTTGTAAGAGACTCGGCAGCGGCTCGATTTGGTGGAACAAGCGAGGGAGGAGTTTCTGAACCTGCATACGCCACGGGAAGAGAATCCTGACGGAAGGAGATCGACTCGCACGGCTCGAACTGCCAAAGGAGCACGAGCGTGGAGTGACCTCTTCGTCCGAGATATACTTCCGAAACGAACAGCTTCGGTTGACGAACCCTCTTCACCAAACAGCGCGAAAGCCAAAAACAGCGCAGGTGTTGAAAATAGTGCGGAAGTCAAAAAAAGCGCGGGTGTTGGCAACAGCGCAGGTGTGTAGAACAGCGCGGCTTTGCAGAACAGTGCGGGTGTGCTGAACAATGCGGGTGTTCAAAACAGCGTGGGAGCTCAAAACAGCACGGGAGTGCAAAACAGCGCAGGTACACAACAAAACCCCCACCATACAGTGATAATGGCAGGTCCGAAGGAAAATTGCCTAAATTTGATGGTGATGAAGCAGCTGATCCCATTCGACATTGTAAAACATGTGAAACGATCTGGAGGGCAAATGGCATAATAGATACAAATGAATGGATCCGACAATTTTCCGCTACCCTACGGGGTGTTGCGATTGATTGGTTTACTGATGTTGATCCACAAAAATTAAACAGTTGGGATAACATTAAGGAGTTCATCGCAGAATTTTAACTTTTGCGTGATGATAATGAAATCGTAGCGGAGATATTCAATACCAAGCAAAAGAAGAATGAAACAGTACGGGTCTTCGCCAGGAGGTTGAAGGACTTAATCAGTAAAATGGAGAATAAGCCGGCAGATGGGCTCCAGAAAAGATGGTTCATTGAAGGCCTTCACCCGAAACTGCGGAAAAAGATGAAGATCGTGCCACCATCAACATACAATGAAGCGTACAATCGGGCAATGAACCTCGAAAGTGACCAGAAGACAAAGAAGAAGAAGAAAAATAGCTCGTCCGATTCAGATGACGATGCATCTTCAGGAGAAGATAGCAGCGATGACGAGGGAAGCAACAAGAAGGTCCATGCCCTCCAGAAGGACATGATTCGGATGATGAAGGAATTCAAAAACATGAACAAGTAGACTAAGGGCAATGACTTATGGTACACGGAGTGGAAGAAAGAAGGCCAGACGAAGGGATCCTACCCAAAAGATCAATTTTGTGAGATTTGCCAAATTCTAGGACACTCGGTAAAGGAATGTCCTTTCAACCTGAAATCAAGAACACCACAGCAAGTGTTCCTCACGCAGGAGGCATCCCCATCAGGAGGGAACGCGAACACAAATACGGAAGGTGCCACATCAGGTGGGTACAGAAATAACCGGTGCGATCAAAACAACAACAGTAATAACAACAATGGCGGCAACAACAACAATGGCGGAAGGAGTCGAATTCAATACGATGCGAACGGTCGGCCAATTGTTCAATGCCATGCATGCAATCTGTGGGGTCACTTTGCCCGAGAGTGCACAACGACGAACACACCGAAGTTGCTATGCCAATGGTGTGGACTTGGCGATCATGACGATGCTAAGTGCCCGAAGTCCGGAGTCAACTTGATTCCTGTCGGGATGGATGAGGAAGAAATCTGGCAATCACTCGGAAGCAAGCGAAGCTATACCCGGACCCAGCGGAAGAAAAGAAGAGACTGGAGGAAGCACGGGCAAAGATCCGAAAAGCAACACAGGCAAAAACGACACACCTGAAGGACCCGCCAAGTACCTCCGTTCGGAACTATGCAGAACAGAATATTGTACGACAAATATTGCAAGCTGAGATACCCATTAGGATAAATGATCTGTTGCTCACTATGCCTCAACTCCATACGGCCCTCACAAATATAGTCCCGAGTGCTAAGCAACCCGTAGAGCAAGACAAGGAGAAACAGGGGGGTACAAGTGCAGAAGACCCGATGTTGTTAGCTCTTTCATCTGGACGCTATCCGGCGGTTGTTGAAATGGGCATTCTTGGGACTGTGCTAATGGACACGATTGTCGACGGAGGATCCGGTGTCAATGTGCTACCAGAGGATACTTGGAAAAAGTTGGGACAGCCGACATTATGGCCACCTACCTTCCAGTTGTTAACAGCCGATCAACACGGAATCAAGCCATTGGGAATACTCACAGCGCAACCAGCGACAATTGGAACACAACCATTCCTATTGGACTTCATTGTGATTCCTCTCAGGCGGAAGGGGAACGATGCTATTCTGGGCCGGGGGTGGCTGATACAAGCAAAAGCAAAGCACGATTGGAAGAAAAATACTTTATCACTCGAAAGCAAAGGCCGGAAGTATGTCATTGATCTACACACTCAAATGGTCGGGGAAGAAGCTCTTTTGTCAGATTTCGAAGAAGAAGAGGATGAAAGGAGGCAGAATATGGAACCAGATCAGGAGGGAGTCCAACAGTTGGAAGGAGGATTGACAGACGACGATCTGGATTCAGTGAACGGTCTTTACCACTAGCAGATAGAGGACTATGAACTCTTTCCAAGCTGTAATATGTTAAGAGTCGACAAAGGTAAGAAAGAAGGAAATGAATGTCTGAAGGAACACAGAGAAGCCGAAGAAGGAAATGAATGTCCGAAGGAACTTGGAGAAGCCGAAGGAGGAAATGAATGTTCGAAGCACAGAGAAGCCGAAGAAGAAAACACGGGTATGACTGAAGCTGAAGGGAAGAACATACAGTATGAACCCGAAAGGAGGAAAGATTCCACTATACGACCGCGCAGAAAGAAAGTATTACGTCGAACCGCAGATATAGCAGAAAGGTGCCAGCAGCAAGGAAGACACATCATACGGTTCGCACAGGAAACAAAGCAGAAGGGTTTAATAAAAGTTGCAGCAATACGAAGTGGACGTGTTATTGACGGCCAGAAGGGGCAACTGATGGAGTCCATGCTATGGAGCTTCGGGAACAAACTGGGCGATATGGAGATGACACAGAATAGGCGTAGCAGGTTTCAACCAGGACAGTTGGCGTTGAGGTATGATGGACGGAATGAGATCGACCCAGGCAAGTTCAGAGTTAAGTGGGTCGGACCATATCAAATTCGGGAAGTGGGTGATAATGGAGTAGTAAAACAATGGATGCTAGACGGAAAGGAAGTTGCCGACACAGTGAATAGGTCGAAGTTGAACGTCTGCCATGAAAGAAGTAACACACCTCCATGGACGAACAACTGAGAGAAGAAGACTGTAAGTACTGTACATATGTAAATATTGTACTTAGTTCAAAAAAATTTAAGTTTTAAATTTTTTTTTTTAAAAAGAATGAAAAAAGTACCGTATGGATTTTGTCTGCTCACCGTACGGTTTTCACTTGGTTTTTGAGTTGTACGGTTTTTAAGTTGGGAGCTAGTGTACGGTTTATTAAACTCTGAAGCACCGTACGGATTTAACTTGCTCATTGTACGAAGTTTGGAGGAAGAGTACGGTTTTGCAGATTGTAAAGTCTGAGAGGTACGGCTTTCTGGCAAGTGTACGATTTTTCCCTTCCTTGGAAAGTACGGATTTTATGTAGTTCGGAATTCATCATTTTGCATCCATACGGTGTACGGATTCTGAAAGGAGCTAAAGTGAAGACAATGTATAGATTTTTGAGCTTTGAACAGTACGGGTTTTAATGTATGATGTACGGATTTTATAACAATGATGCACTGTACGGATTTCCATCATTCCTGTCATATGGATTCAGGGAGGGAAACTGTTGTACGGATTTGTGGTCTTCTGGTGGTACAGCTTTGTTATTTGATTTTCCTTCTAACTTCTTTAGAGTACGGATTTTCTAATGAAGATGCAATGTACGGGTTTTAAAAGGCTACCGTACAGTGTTTAGCAGGCAGGCTATGTACGGATTTTATGCAGTCACCGTACGGCTTTTGAGTCCCTATCACTGTACGGACTTTTTAGATGTAGTGTGACCGTACGGGTTTATCAGATGCAGTCAGATAGGCACCGTATGGATTTGGAATTTCTTTGCAAGGCTGCGCACGAATTTGGGAGCCAGTCATTGTACGGATTCTGGGAGCCAGTCATTGTACCGATTTTGGAGGTTGAGTTACCGTACGACTTTGTTAAAAAGCTTGCCGTACGGATTTTCTCATATATATGTTATTTGCTGTACGGAATTCGAGTCTTAGTGCGGCTTTTTTTAAAACAGCCATCGTACAAATTTTCCAACATGGTCACCGTACAGATTTTTTGAAGCAACCAATGTACGGATTTTCAGTATAATATGGTGTACGGGTTTTGCATAAATGATAAATATGGCGTACGAATTTGTTGTACGGCTTCTACCTGTTATTGCATTTAGATTTTGAATGGCATTCTAGGTTATTGCATAAGGAATTGGTGGAACATGGCAGAGGGTGGCAGGAGGTTTTCTGGAAAAAAAAAAACGTCGACAAATCAAGCATGCTCAGAATGAGTATCAGATGATGTCATAGGGAAGGGGAAGGATTAGCGATTGCTAGAAAGAGTGTAGAATCGGCAGAAAATGACAGAAATGGTGTGTTCCCCAGGACCCTGCAGGGGCGTTGCCCCCTGGACCCCCAGTCGTTGCGGATATCAGTCGTGGGAGTCTGACCAGTTGAGAAGACTTGAAGCTGTTGCAAGCATAGAGTGTGTGTATTAGAGGCACTGAGAGTAGGTGTTGGCCGTGAGGCTGTCTTGGTGGATGCATAGAGAGCTCGGGAGGAGCTGATCATCCAGTTGGAGGCAGTGCAGCGACGCTTGGCTCAGGGTACTGAGGAGTTGGAAGCAGAGAAAGCAGCACAAGTGGCTATCAAGGTCAACTTTAGGAGTCAGTATTGTGTTAGCAAAGGCTATAGATGCAACGAGATGAATGTGAAAGTGATGTGGCAAATCAATATTGTTGTATTAGTTGTTTGAGTTTTGTTCTGTAGTCATCAGGAGACGACTTTTCTTTTTGGGGGGGATGATGTCGTCGGTAGAAATTGTGTATCAGTCGACGGGTCCCTTCGGGAAGGAAATTGTGTATCGGCTGACGGGTCCCTTCGAGAAGGAAATTGTGTATCAGCCAACGGGTCCCTTCGGAAAGGAAATTGTGTATCAGCCGACGGATACCTTCGGGAAAGTTCTTGTTATGTAGTCAACGGGTCCCTTCGGAAAGGTTTTTGTTATGTAGTGACATGTTGTATGTGGCCGACGGACTCCTTCGGGAAAGTTCTTCGGAAAGTATTTATAAACCCTTCGGGAAGCATTGTATTCATCTTATCATGGAAACATAATGTACTGTTTGGCATATGCGAATAATAATAAGAGTTCTGCTGTTCGTATGCGTGTTCATTGTCTGTGTGCGTTTCTAAATTAACCTATGCGATAAACAAAGACTCAAAATTGACTACACAATGACCTAACATGAATGTGCAACCTATTTTGACAATATTCAATGCATATATGTACAAAAAACTACTTGCAATATGCTGTTACAGCAAATAGTAATTATGACAAACACTTTGGATGCAACCTATGATGGCATTAATGCACTTATAGACAAGTGGCATTAATACAAACACTTGGTATACATAATTTAACATTATTTATGCCAAAAAGAGAACCTATAGCCAATTGACATTTTGTCAAACAATTGGCTTGCAAACTAATAAGCTGATCATGAATGATAAATACATATTCAATTACACTATATCAGACCAGCAACTTCTGTCTCCTTTATTGCACATAAAATGTCAACTATAATGCTAGTATGAAATGGCCAAGACTCTTGGCTTACTTCTGCAAGAATAATGCTTCAATCTGTTACAAACTTTCACTTACACCCTTACCTTCTAATATGCATCTAAATGATAAGAAAAAATGTATGAAATATCCAAAGGAACTTAATTGTAGATGGCTGTAATAATTTTCACCAATGCTGTCTTTTCGCTTTGCTATTTCGGATCTGCTTTTTCACTTTGCTTTTTCGGATCTGCTTTTTCGGATTGCTTTTTCAGACTGCTTTTTTGGATTGCTTTTTTGGACTGCTTTTTGTACTAAATATTTTTTCTCAATGTAGCACAAATAGAAGACTGAAGTATCTTCCTCCCAGCTACAATAATTCAAGTGATATTTCACACCCTCAAAATTGCTATCAATAGGAAGTTTTCGTTTCCTATGACAAAGAAGTAATTTGCAGAAACCCTAGGCTCCACAAATTGAAACAACAACATCAAATCTGCCTCTGCTGAGAATGAAGCCCAGGACGCCTATTTATTCTTTTTCTCCACTTTCTCCAGAAACTTCTAGAACATTATTTTATTTATTAAGTGACTTTATAAAATATTCTATAATTCAAGTCACTTTATTAAATTAATTAAATATAAAGTTACCTTTTAATATTTGTTTATTTGATAAATTTATAAATAATTAACTTAATACCACTTATTTATTTAATTAAAATAATTAATTAGTCATCCCCATAAAATATTCATTATTTTGGACAACTTAATTAATTTAATTAATTAAATCAAATTACCTCCAAAAAGAAGGGACATGACAGTCCGCCCCCCTGAAATTGCTTGTCCCCAAGCAATCTCAGCAACAAGTACCATTCTCCTCCACCTGGATCCCAAGTGAAAACTTGTGTAATGTCCCAATCCTCACCATACTCATGTGAAGAAATCATCAGCATCAACAATACAAAAATCAGCAACTGAGAAACTACACTCAACACCCAAACAACTGATATCACCGACAAAATCATCTGAAGACCAACTGTAGATGCCGATAGAAGAAACCACTCTGCGGAACTCAAGCCAACTGAAACATCAACTCTGTCAAAACTCAAGTCCTTGTCTAACTAACACTCACACCCAATTGCACTGTGGATATGACAACAACCATAGGTACCTGAGTCACTGCCACCAAATCCAATCTCTGATAAACTGTCCTGGGTGTGTCGATACTGCAGGCTATGTAACTTGCAATTGCCAATTCCATCAGCAAAAGATGGTGCCAATCCATCCCATAATTGATGGTAAGAAACTGGAGCCAATCTACACCTGCGTGAAATCAAATCTTCTATCTCTAGGTCAAAAGAAAAATGATGAGCGTACCCCACCGTATAATGCAGGTAGGAACCCCCAAACTCCACTACTGGCTCACCATCACTTAACTGGGAATCAACAGATGGCTCCAATCTCTGACTCCGAGTGGCTGTAGGCTGGATAGGACCCTGTGCAATCCACTCAACAAACCAAACCTCAAAATCCCTGTGAGGTAGCATAGTAGAAAGGATCACTATAATCTCCCCAACCAATCTGCGAATAGCACTAGTACCTCAGATGAGAACACCTTCTGACATTTTATGCGAGTCCAAATGAACACCTGCACTATCCAGCAAATACTCCATGAACAGTTCAGTGCAGTAAGAATTATACGAGGAAGCATCAACATACTCCCCCGCACACCACAATTGATCCCTTTGTAAAGGTGGCACGGCCAACTATACCACACTGTCATATGTGTGAGAAGAATCAATCTGGAGACTCGACTCCATTGGTATCCCAAACTCATCAAGACCAAGTACTCCCAAATACTGAACATGTGTGTCAGCCCCAACATGTTCCTCAATAATAACTGCAAAGCGTACTCACCACCAACCACCTCAATAGACAAATGAACTGGGTCTGGGGCTGGTGTAGACCGCAAATGCTCCAACTCCACGGTCACCTCCTCTAACTGGAGTTGCGACTCCTATAGATCTCGTTGTGTGACCTCCAAAGCCTCAGTAGTCATTGTGAGCTCCTGGGTAAGCTCACTCACCTCCTCCTCATGATCCAAGAGTGCCTCATAGGCTGTACCCCCCCACTCAACTAGGTGATCACGATCGGCTACCAACTGTAAGTAATCTTGTCTCAAAATTCTGACAGCTTCACGCAAGGCATGAACCTCTGCCAAAGAAAGGTAACCACCGGTGGACTCATTTGTCATAGAAGCACCCCAACCAATAACGGCCAACAACTGACAAGCGGTATCAAAATGCTCAAGAGCAGTATTGATATCTCTCTCGCCAACTCTCAACTAGCCGGTCACATGGTGACTTTGCACTACGGGCCTCCTATTAACCGTCTTGAATACACTATCCACACTATGAGAGAAAGCTGAATCAAACGAACTCCCCTCAAGATCACCAACGCTCAGTGTACTTACATCTGAGTACACCTCCACACTCTGAACGCAAGCATCGGACTCATCCTCATCTAACTCTGAAGAAGCTGCTGCTGAAACTATCTGATCATCACAATCTCCAGCTCCCTTGTCCTCTACAACTAACTGAGAGTCCAGATCCTAACAAATATCATCAGGGGTCACTGACAAAGTAACTCCCTCAACTAACAAGGTAGCCCTGGCTGAAACAAACTCCTGCCACTCAAACTCTACCCCATCGTCATTCATCTTTAGCTGGTTCCTCAAACTGTGTAAACCATGCCGAGTATCTCTAGCTTCATCCTTGAAGTTCTCCTGAAGTATTGTGTGCCCAACATCTTCCTCCAAGCTGGTCTGATTTTTGTCCTCCCTAGATTCGGCTATATGCTGGTCACTAACTGTTGCAAACTCCTTGTAGAGGTTTCTAGATACCTCACTTGTAGAGACCTCTTGTTCCTCTTTCTCTTTGTTCTGTGATGTAGTCCTCTTAAACATGGGAACCATCAATTCGTTCATCCTTTTCTGACTTTCATCCAAGCTACTCTTTGTTTCTCGTAAAAAGATCCTATATGGCTAGGAGAAGCTGTATACATTAGGCAAAACTATTTGAATCTTAATCTATAAAGGATTCTTGCAGAGGTGAAAGTCTGTGTGATGTTTCTATATTTTTGGCAGCATGATAACTTATCCACATTGCTAAATGTAATTTAAATATACTGTGCCTTTTTTGGGCACCATATTAAATGTATTAAACATGCTTTAGAGTTTTCTGCATGTCATTTAATTTGGCCCTTTTAGATCATTGACAGAACTCCATTTTAAGAATGGGAGAAATCATTTGTAAACCACTATTACATTCTTGGATTCTGTTATACTAAGATATAAAAATTTCTGTACAATTTGTAAGTTCCTCGCATTTCATATTTGAAATTGAATTCTTATTACCGAGATAAGAACCAATATTGTATAAAATGATTACATTTGAAACTGTAAACAAGATGGTTATAGATGATTCACGTTGCTTTCCGGAAACAGAAAATTTTACTTTAGAACAATGCGTTTAGTGATTCCTAAGTTTTCTGTCATTTTCTTGAAGTTTTCTGAAAATAAAATTTCTAGTAAAAGGAAATTTGTATGATATAATTCTAGTTAATCATGTAAATAGAGTCAAGACTATTGTCTGAAGACTGACTGGGTCAATTCCTTCCAGCCACATGGGATGATTGAGATGCCAGATCCTCCAGCAGAAAGGTTCATCTTTGAGCCTTTTATTGAAACTGATGAGATTGTTGTCACACATAAAGTTGGGGTTTCTACAGAATCTGGCCTTATATGGAAGGGTGTTAGTAGATGGGTTGAAGTGACAGTGGGGGTCATGGGAAGCAAAGAAAAAATGCATTCTTTTAATCCTAGCATCACTGTTAAGGAAGGAGGTGATATCCTCTCACTAGAAGAGAAGTTCCAAGGTAATCCACTTTTTGTTGATCCTGGTGTTTGATGACCCTTATTTTTAATATTTTCGGCTTATAAATTTGTCCTGAAATACTGTTGTACATTGCTCTTTTATGGCTACTACTAAATATGCATCTTAACAGAGATAAAGGAAATCAAAGTATCTTAGTAGCCACTTAATGATCCACATGGTTGCAACATGAACTTCCTATGCATTTGCCTTTTCCGTGGGAGCTAATGCTTAATGATCTTTTAGAAGATTAAATTTAGAGTCATTTTATCTCATCATCCTTTTAATTTTTACTGCAAAAGTCATATAATGCAACATAAACAAGAAAAGCACAGAAATAAATTAATAATTAGAATTGTTTATCATATTTTGAAAAAACTGCAAGTTAACTCTTCCACTTGGAGTAGAAATAATCCTGCGGAAACCATGCATTATCTGATTTTACAAAGGAAGGAAGCTACCTCCATTGTTGCAACACTCTCATGATCATCCAGGCACCATCTAGTGGAGCTTTATTTAAGGAAATTCAACCACCAAAGGTGGTAAATTCAGGCTGGAGCTGAGATCAGAATGTTTTGGCAATTTGGCTGGTGCTTGGTGCAAAATACACAGCTTTAAAGCATGGCTCCAATTCTTCTTGCATGTATTATAAGCTCAAAGACAGAATTTCTGTTGCATTAACAATTCTTTCTGGTGTTGCACAAAAAGATGGTAAGCCCAAAAAAAGCTGCATCATGGCAAGACAAATAGAGATTGTCCAAAAACAGTTACACAACCATTAGGCATTTTCAATTAAAAGGAATCAAGAAAGACAGTATTGTATCTGTAGAAGATGCTATCGTCAAATGGATTATGTTAGCAAATCAAATCTACCAGAGAAATTAACCTAGCCAAGTACTTTTCATAGATTTATGTATATGCATGCCCTAATACTGCACAAAGGTCAAATTCGTTTTGAGTCTGAAATAATCCATTCATTTTAAGATTGTTGTTGGCTTAATTAGTAGACATGTTATCTGTACGTCCACAGCATGCATTAATCCATTGCTTTTCTTTTAACAGGTGGAACGGGCATCAATCTTACCCCACCTCCAGTTTCAATTATAAGGTTTGTAGACTGTAGCCTAAGGTTCTATTTTTTAAAACATGTCTGCACATATATAACCATGTGTATGCCAATTGTTTATATTAGAGATAAAATAATGGCAGAAAATTTATAATATATGTATCGAGCAAAAACAATCTGCTTGTTTCCTAGTGAACAGCATGCAGCAGATGAAAATGACTTTAAATTTTGTTTCCCTTGGTAATGGTGTGGCCCTGATATGCAACATTGTTTCAGACTTCTTGCCCTTGGTGGATTTCAGTACCTCTTTAATATTTGACCTTAATCTTTTTCACTTATTTTGCAAAGAGGAGAGGAAGAAATGGCAAAACAGAAAGTTTGTAAACACAACCTTTACCTTGATAGGAACACAGCATTTAGTTGAAAGTAGACATATGATGATTTGTTTTGCATGCTTGCAGCAATTAGCTAGTCATGCATGGAAAAAGTGTGGAAAATTGGGTAGATAAAATTTATCAAGGGTGGATTGATAAAAGCAATAAAGTGTGCCATCTTTGAAATTTTGGCAACATCAACAAAGATTGAATCATTTACCGATTGTATTATTGGCAACCCAAGTACAAAATCTATGCTTTTTGCAAGCCATAGATTTTTTTATATTAGGAATGGCTCATACCATAGTTGATTCATTGAGTACTTGTGCATTTTGCTAGATGGAGAGTATAAATAGTGTTTGTACTTGCAGGGAGCCTTTGCAGTGTATCATTGATCAGTTTTTGGAAAACTTTGCTGAAAACCTGACAAGTCCAACTAATTCACCATGTAAAAAAGCACATGCCAAATGTAGAAAACACTTGGGAGATGAATATGTGATTTTTTGGCTTTAAAACTCCGATTCATCCATGTTGAACACACACAACAACATTAGATGATTAAAGAATAAATTGGAATGATATTTTAGAGGTTTTAAAGAATGACTTATTGAAATTCTGTAAGTGCATGAATTTAGTTCATTCTTTTTTCTATTTTTCCAAGCATATAAAATATTTTTTAGGGGTTTTCAAGTATGTAAAGTTTACACAAAAAGTATTCACATGGCACACAAGTAGAGATTTGCGAAAAGAAAGAAAAGATTTCAAATGTAGAATACTGATGAAAACCCTAAATGCGATGAGAAAAGCAAAGCAATGGAAGTCAACTTTTTTGATATTGTTGACAAAGACATTTTTTCCTCTCATTGTGCCACTATCGTTGGGTAGGCTCTAGAAATTCATAAGCGTAGATAAGATAAGATAAAATATTAATGTCCAACAAGAGACCATAAGGGTCTAAAAGATTAAAAAGCATACAAGGCCACAGCTAGCAGCAGGAACACCAAATGATGTCGTCAAAAAGAACAAACAGGAAAGCAAAGAAACCAAAAAGAAAAAGACTAGATACTCCTCACAAGCGAGAAGTGGTCCAGGACCCAAAGGATGCAGTCCGGCGCAACGGAAAGTTTGGTCTATTTCAGAGACCCGCTAGATCTCAAGGGTGATGTTGTCAAGTGTATCCTTTGTGAGGTCTAACAAATATGGTGTGACCTGAAGAAGAAAGTCCGAGCAACCGCTTCGTCCTCAAGAAAGAGATCCAAGAGTAAAGGAGGAGGTGATGAGCTGGTCTAAAGTCTATCCCAATGGAAACAGAAGATGGGAAGTGTGATCATGAAGTTGCATGTCATCTTGGAGATAAAGGACAAGGCACTGTTGGTCGGTGTACCTGAAGAATGTAGAAAGGGACTTGCGCTCCCTAAACAAGTAGTAGAACCTCCCCCTAATTTCATAATAGATAGGGTAGCAGAAAATAAAATAGGTTTTTGTCTCCATCTCCTAGAGGGGACAAAGGTGGCACACACTGTCCTCTCTGTCAATATGGTGGTTATTCTATGTACATAACTAATTGGAGCCCACTCTAAAAGACCCCAGGAGATGCGGAGACCATGATTCCAACGGCAAGTGAGGTGCCAAGGGTACACAACCACCCCATCCTAAATATTGATGTAGTGCTCAACATACAAAGCCATCCTCGCACGAACCCCCTGAAGGGTTACTCCATATTGTGATAATATATTGTTTGTAGTTGTCAGTCCTAATGTGCTCATTCAACTCCTGTTGAGCGGGAAGCAGGTTAACAGGGACATTCAGAGAGAAATGGAAGGGGAAGGTGGTCCATCGCAATCCCAACCGAACCAAGGAAGAGCAAAGAAATGGGCAAACCAACAAAGAGCCTTGCCCACATGATTGGAACTCACGATTGCCTTGTAAGAGAAATAAGCCAAGTAAGAGTATTTGTGGTGACCAAAGGAGTTTGTGAAGCTCCAAAGCTGATGCTAAACCAAACCAAATCAAAGATGTTCTTGAGCTTGAAAGGATGAGCCCCAATGTTACATCCCAATTTTTGCCCTATAAATTTTAAACTAATAACAACTGTTGAACCCAATTTATTTCTTCATGTGAATTTGTATCAATTAATTATAGCCGTTTCCTTCATGTTCATGTGAAATTGAATCAGTTAATTATAGCCGTTGTTTTAATATGTCAAGTTATATCCGTTTCCTTCATGTTGATATGAAATTGAGTCAGTTAAATCTAGCCATTGTGTTAATTATTTATGATCATGTGAAATGGAGTCAGTTAATTTTAGCTATTGTATATACATGATGAATAAGTTAGTTATTATGATGAAATTCCTAATGGTCACTTGATGATTTTATTTAACAAACTATGAAACTTGAATTGATGTTTTGGCGAGAATGTTGTTTAAATGTTCACAGGATGAAGACCGGAGAGAGAGGGGAAGCATTACGAAACGAGGTCATCGGAAGGGGATGGTCATAAGGTTCAGTCATCAGGAATGACAAGTTTGACCTAAAAAAACCACCCTGGCAAGGTTATTAAGACTTGGCAATTTATTTCATGGTAGAACTACATGAGCTATAAGTAAAAACAATATAAATACTAAAAATAAACAAAGTTCTTACCTTTAAGAAATTATTAAATAATAATATCATTTTAATATTATTTTATTCTCTCAATTAAGATCATAGATAAATAATTATAAAGTGGCATCATTACATTAAAATCATTAATCCAATTATACCACCTTACAACTACGTACCTATAATCTCAATCAAGAAAATAAGATAATATAAATAATATTAATTATTTAAATAAACTCTTCATCTCCTTTCTTTTTAACTTTTCCCTCCTTTTCTTTATTTCTTTTTAACCAATTAAATAAAAGAATTTATATTTGATCTTGAAACGGATGGAAGCCAAAAGGTTTGGCTCGTATCTTTATTACGAAACCATCAAGCTTACTCGGCATTCATATTTTTCTTGCCTTGGCGTCCATTATTTACCTTCAGTTCTTTAAGCCATTTGCATCTGAGATTGTCCTAGCTAGAAATCAACGCAGTCGCAGTAGTAGTAGTGAGTTTGACCTTGTACACGGCTAGATAAGCCTGCCGCAATTTGGAGTCTTCTCAAATATCAGAATATCTCAGTCACGTAAGGTTTCAAAGTTGTAGTTAATTAAATTGTTTTCCATTTCAAAATATTTGATAATGCATGGTGATCAAATTTGTAGCAGACGTATATGTTCTTCCTCTTAATTATATGTGTGCGAGTATGTTTTAGGTGCTACGAATTGAGCAGAAGTTTTTTCTTTACCTTTTATTTCTGTCTCTCATTAACTATATTGCATGATAGTGAGTAAAAGTCGACCAAGACTTCTGTTTAAAACAGTATGACCTTCTGAGATCAGTCAACTATCATATCTTTAAAGTTTGAAACTGTATGCTTAAACTGAACCCACCTTAAAGATTCTATCAACCCGAATTTCATTTATTTTGTTATGTGTTATAATGGATGATAATTGATAATAGACCTTAAACTAGAGCACTGAGGAGTTCACCAGGCTAAAAGCCAGAACATGGTGAAAAGTTGCAAAGTATATCAGCAGAGGTTAAGTGAAAGGCACCAAGGAGTCACTGGCCTAATGGCCTGATTATGGTGAGGAGGTGTAGATGAACCTGTTAAAGAGAAAAACAAGAATGAAATCAGCAACCAATACATTGACACTTAAATAAACTAATATAATAGCTCATACAAGTTCCACTTCTAAAATAAGTTGTCAAGCTGAGTGGTGGAGATCGGGTTATAAACCCACATTTCGAAATCCTTGGCCTAGGTGGAAAATTAGGCAGACTTGCCGAAACAATTGATCTTGTTGTTGTTCAGACGCTTCGATTATTCCATCGGATAACTGATGGGACCTCAACTCACCTAAATACTCTGATGGCTATATCAATGAACATCCCAAGCCCGACCTCAAGGTAGGGAGGGCCGTTCTATTAAATTAGAACCTATGGGGATAAGTAAAAAGGTCTGCAGCTGGGAGTTTAGGCCAATGTCAATGCTTCTCCTCTCACCAAAGCCAGAGCTTGGACAATCTATTAAGAAAGCTTTACACAAATCTGAATGCTTTTATCAAATTTGTAAGTTTAGTATTTCTTTTCAAGTTATTAGTCATTTTCTTTAAAGATAGATGTTAAGATTAGATCGTAGATATCTTCGTTGTTCTTTCATTTCAAATCAGTAGATATCATAGAATTAGACAAAAAATTATTTTTCTTCTGAACAAGTAATTTATCAGTTAATGTTATCAATGTAATTCTTGATAGTTTAGTAATGCAAATTGGATTTATTTTCAGTTTAAACCGTTAATGGAGAAACCTTTGTCATGTGAATATGAAATAGAACTGGTTAGTTTAATAATGGAATTTAGTTAGTAAGAAACCAGCTATTACATATGGTATCAGAGCGCTGGGTTCGACACTGAACCTAGGGCACATCACCTTCTTTAGATCTAATAAAATTTAAAATTGGATACAAGAAAACTTGCAAGAAAACTCGACATCCTATTTTTCCATACCTCATTAAGAATATGACTATGTATGATTACTCTTGCTGTTCCGAACCACAAGATAATGAAACACTGAGCCAAGCTATTCAACGAATGAAAAAGGAGAGAATCCAATGGACTCCTACCAAGAAGGCAGCATACAGGAATAAACTGATTCAGAACTGAAATGCTCGGCAGAGCAGCCCCCTCCTCCATTTTCATAGATCATGGATGGTATGAGACATGTACCAAACAGAACCAGAAGCTGTAAAACAAGAATAAAGATATTCTATGGATGTAGACTACCTCAATAAAGGAATTTTATAAATAAAATTGCTTTGTCAAGCAATGGAAATGAATTTTACTTTGTTGAACAATGGATATAATTTTGTAAATAAAGATTGCTTTGTCAAGCAATGGAAATGAATTTTGCTTTATTGAGCAATGGATATAATTTTGTAAATAAAGATTTCTTTGTCGAGCAATGGATATAATTTTGTAACTAAAGATTTGCTTAGTTGAGCAATGGAAATGAATTTTGCTTAGTCGAGCAATATAAATGAAAATTTGTAATTAAGGATTGCTTAGTTGAGCAATGAAAATAAATCTTGTTATAAAAAATATTTTTGGCAAACAATGAGAAATTTTGAACAATAGAAATGAAATTTTCTTTTTGAGCACTGAAAACTAAACTATAAATTTAACTGTGTAAACTAACAAGTGAAAAACTTGAAATATAACATGAGTAATAATGAGAATGCAGAAAACTGAGAGATATTTCGTGAGAACCATCAATCCTTCAACAAATTGTTACTTCAAATTTTACAAGAAACACAACTAAAACTAGAAACTATTGGAAAGAAGAATGAGCGAGATGGCAGCCCAGATGGGGCAACATCATGAGGAAATGCAAGACACACCCAGGGTCAAGACAGAAGTCTCAGGACATAATAAAACCCCCTTCCCTAAACAAGCTGATAAACAAAGGAAGAAGTGAATTGTGGCTGATTTATCAGCAGATATTAAGAAAATTAAACCCCCTAAGTTCTTTGGTACTGAGTTCAGAGAAGAAGCCAAAGCATAGCTGACAGAGATGGAACAATACTTAGAGATCCGAAACTTTTCAAAGACCTCAAAGGCATTTTGGGGCATATACCAATTCACTGGGGAAGCGGCAACTTGGTGAGGAAACACCAAGGTGGAACTAAACATTAGATCTACTGATATCACATGGGAAAAGTTCGTAGACATATTTAGGACGCGATGGCTGCCTCAAACTTTCTATGACCGGAAACTCATGGAATTTCAAAACTTGAAACAAGGAGATTTGTCAGTTCACAAATACTGGGAGAAATTCACCAGATTGCTGAAATATGTACCACCATATCAACAAGATACGAACCTAAAGGTAAGAAAGTTTATTATGGGACTGAATAACAGGATAGGGGGAGCCGTAGATGTACTTGCACCACGAACCATGGAGGAGGCTTTGGAAAAAGCTGTTTGACAATAATATAAGGTTAAAAAGGATGATTCTATTCAAGACAATAAGAGAAAGACCATCTAGAAACCAGAAGGCATTGAATCTGGACCACCAAGAAAACGGTTTAGGGACTATAAGAACAAAAAACCTGAGAACAAAAGCAATGGAACTAAAGACATCAAAGGAAATTTTCATGCAAACAAAAGTGACAGGAATAATGAGAAAGGAGGACCACCGGGGGCTTGTTATATTTGCGGAGAAAACCATTATAAGAAGCAATGTCCTAACTTCATTCAGCCACAATACCCATCCTTGCCACAACAACAATAGGTTTTTCAGCAAAGAATTCACGCAACCTTGGATAACCGACAGGCGGAGCAGCAAATAGGTCCCATTGAAACACCGGGTAAGATTTACGGAAACCCTTTGACTATACTCATTGATATTGGAGCAATTGAATGTTTTATTTCACCTAAATTGTTAAGTAGATTTCTAAAAAGAACTAGTTTTATGGAAAAACCATGGACAGTTGAATATGTAAACTAGTCAAGGGCCAAGGTAGAGCAATGCCTGTTTGAAGCTCAAGTTGATTTTCCGAACTTCTCTACAGAACTGAATTTATATGGAGCTCTGCTAGGATCTTATGACATTATCATTGGAATAAATTGGCTTAGTGAACATAAAGCTAAGGTAGATTGCCTTGCCAAAACCATCAATTGTGTGGATGATAGAGGTAGACTCACAAGTATTTCAGGGATCAAACATGAAGTTAGAGCCCAACAGATTTCAGTAATGCAACTTAAGAGATATGGAAAGAAAGGTTGTGAAATATTCGCAATAAGGGTAGAAGATACAAGAGAAGCCATTTATGGGGATGATTATATTTATGAAGATGGAGAAATTAAGAAAAAATTAAAAGAATCATTCGAAGAAAAATATCCCTATTTGAAGAACTATCAAGAAGTATTTCTTGAGGAACTCACTGGCTTACCCCCTTCCCAGAAATTTGATTTTACCATAGATTTGATACCAAGAGTAGAACCTATATCTAGAGCCCCATATAGGATGACCACCACAAAGCTAATGGAATTGCAGATTCAACTGTAGGATATGTTAGATAAGAAGATGATTCGACCTAGTGTCTCACCGTGGGGAGCCCCTGTGTTATTTGTAAGAAAGAAGGATGGAACCATGAGGCTATGTATAGATTACAGGATGCTTAATAAAGTCACCATCAAAAATCGATACCTATTACCCAGGATAGATGATCTCTTCGATCAAATGAATAATGCGACTGTGTTTTCAAAAATTGACTTAAGATTAGGATACCATCAACTGCGAATTAAAGAAGAGGACATACACAAAATTGCTTTCAGAACTAGATATGGACATTATGAGTTTACGATGCTGCCATTTGGATTAACTAATGCCCCTGCAGCCTTCATGAACTTAATGAATAGCATATTTCAGGATTGTCTGGACAAATTTATGTTTGTTTTTACAGATGATATTCTAATGTATTCCAAAAATGAAGAAGAACATCAGAGACACTTAGAGATAGTATTACAAAGACTTAGAGAACATAAGTTATAGGGAAAGTTATCAAAGTGTGCTTTTTATCAGAAAGAAATTCAGTACCTAGGGCATATTATTTCAACACGGGGCATAGCAGTAGATCCAGCTAAGATTAAAGCAATTAAAGAATGACCCATACCTAGAAACGTATCTGAAGTCAGGAGCTGCATGGGATTAGCCGGATTTTACAGAAAATTTGTCAAGAACTTCTCTAGGATAACCTATCCAATCACATCACATCAGATGAAGGCAAAGAAATTTGTTTGGACAGAAAAATGTTAGTCAGCTTTTGAGTTTCTAAAAGAAAAATTGACCACTACACCTATCTTAAGGGTACCTAATCCGCAGAAACCATTTGTGGTAATTACTGATGCTTCAGGTGAAGGATTAGGGGGTGTATTAATGCAAGAAGAACAAGTCATTGCTTATGAGTCTAGAAAGCTGAAAAATTATGCACCTCATGATCTGGAATTAGCAGCCATAGTACCTGCTTTACAGATGTGGAGGCATTATCTAATTGGAAAACCTTTTGAACTCCAATCCGACCATCAAAGTTTAAAATATATTTTCACTCAACAAAACTTGAATGCTAGACAGAGAAGATGGTTAGAATTTTAAGCTGGTTATGAATTTGACATAAGCTACATTAAAGGGAAAGAAAATAAGGTGGTTGATGCCTTACGTCGGAGAAGACATATTTCAGCAATAACCAAGGTAAACTTCCAATTGAGGGACCAAATTTTACAACATTTGGAGCATGACGAGTTTTATGCAGAAATCAACATAACACTTATTAGAGATCCGCATGACCCCAAGTATTCAGATTTTAACCTAGAAGAAGATGGATTGTTGAGATATCGCCACAAAATTTATGTACCCAATCATCCTGAGCTACGAAGATTAATTTTAGGTGAGCATCACTCAACCCCATATTTAGGACACCCGGGAGTAACGAAAATGTTGTCTAACATAAAACCCTTATACTTTTGGAAGGGAATGAAAAGAGAGATAATTGAGTTTGTAGCAAGTTGTTTAGAGTGTCAGAGAGTGAAAGCGGAACATCAATACCCAACAGGATTGTTGCACCCAAATGAGGTACCTGAATGGAAGTGGCAAGTAATATCCATGGACTTTGTACAAGGGTTGCCCATGACCCGGAATTGATATAACACTATTTTGGTCATAGTTGATAGGTTGACTAAGGTTGCACACTTTATTCCAGGGAATTTATCTGATGGAGCACCTGATATAGCCCATAAGTTTATAAAAGAGATTTTTAGATTGCACGGGATTCCAAAGAAAATCATTTCAGATAGGGATACTAGGATAACTTCCAGATTTTGGCAAACACTGTTTTCAGCCTTGGGCACCAAACTAAATATAAGTTCAGCTTATCATCCTAAAACAGATGGTCAAACAGAGCGAGTGAATCAAGTATTAAAGGACCTTCTAAGGGTTTATTGCATGGATCAACAGTATCAATGGGAAATGTACTTACCTTTGGTAGAATTTGCATATAATAACTCATACCAGTCTTCGATTAAGATGACTCCTTTTGAGGCCTTGTATGGCCGTAAATGTAGAACCCCAGTAAGTTGGAATCGATTAGAAGACAGGGTCATTATTGAACTGGAAATGCTTCAAGAGATGGAAGAGCAAGTACTTCAGATTCGCCAGAGGTTGAAGGAAGCAAATGACAGGCAGAAAAGTTATGCTGATTCTAAAAGAACACCTAGAGAATTCACAGTAGGGGATAAGGTGTTAGTGAGAGTTAAGCCTTAGAAGAGTACTATTAAGTTTCGCAAAAATGCTAAATTGGCCCGCAGATATGTAGGACCTTTCGAAATTTCAGAGGTTGTTAACCCAATGGCCTACAGGATTGCTTTACCACCAGCCCTTGCCAGGATGCATAACATCTTCCATGTGTATTACCTTAAGAAGTTTGTTAGTCACCATGAGCACATGATTGATTAGAAATTGTTGCAAGTGCGAGAGCTAGGAGTGGTAGAGGTAAAACCGCTCAAAATACTCGAGGTACGTAAGCTGCGCTTACTAAATCGAAAAGTAACTCGATGCAAGGTCCAATGGGACCAGTATACAGAAGATAATGCCACATGGGAAGATTATCATGATATTTATCAGAAATATCCCTATCTTTTCACTGAAAGTGAAAACTGAATATTTCATTTCTTTTATTTGTTAAATACAAATTGATACTATTTCATCGTGGACAATGAAAAACCTAAGGGGGTGGGTATGTTACATCCCAATTTTTTCCTGATAAATTTTAAATTGATTATAGCCTTTGAACCCAATTTATTTCATGTGAATTTGTGTCAGTTAATTATAGTTGTTGTTTTAATATGTTAAGTTATAGTCGTTTCCTTCATGTTCATGTGAAATTGAATCAGTTAATTATAGCTGTTGTTTTAATATGTTAAGTTATAGTCGTTTCCTTAATGTTCATATGAAATTGAGTCCGTTAAATCTAGCGGTTGTGTTAATTATTTATGATCATGTGAAATGGAGTCAGTTAATTTTAGCCATTGTATATACATGATGAATAAGTTAGTTATTAGGATGAAATTCCTAACGGTCACTTAATGATTTTACTTAACAAACTATGAAACTTGAATTGATGTTTTGGCGAGAATGTTGTTTAAATGTTCATAGGATGAAGACCGAAGAGAGAGGGGAAGCATTACGAAATGAGGTCATCAGAAGGGGACGGTCATAAGGTTCAGTCATCGGGAATGATAGGTTTGACCTAAAAAAACGGCCCTGGCAAGGTTATTAAGACTTGGCAATTTATTTCATGGTGGAACTGCATGAGCTATAACTAAAAACAATATAAATATTAAAAATAAACAAAGTTCTTACCTTTAAGAAATTATTAAATAATAATATCATTTTAATATTATTTTATTCTCTCAATTAAGATCATAGATAAATAATTATAAAGTGGCATCATTACATTAAAATCGTTAATCCAATTATACCACCTTACAACTACATACCTATAATCTCAATCAAGAAAATAAGATAATATAATAATATTAATTATTTAATTAAACTCTTCATCTCCTTTCTTTTTAACTTTTCCCTCCTTTTCTTTATTTCCTTTTAACCAATTGAATAAAAGAATTTATATTTGATCTTGAAACGGATGGAAGCCAAAAGGTCTGGCTCGTATCTTTATTACGAAACCATCAAGCTTACTCGGCATTCATATTTTTCTTGCCTTGCCGTCCATTATTTACCTTCAGTTCTTTAAGCCATTTGCATTCGAGATTGTCCCAGCTAGAAATCAACACAGTCACAATAGTAGTAGTGAGTTTAACCTTTCACACGGCTGGATAAGCCTGCTGCGATTTGGAGTCTTCTCAAATATCAAAATATCTCAGTCACGTAAGGTTTCAAAGTTGTAGTTAATGAAATTGTTTTCCATTTCAAAATATTTGATAATGCATGGTGATCGAATTTGTAGCAGACATATATGTTCGTCCTCTTAATTATATGTGTGCCAATATGTTGTAGGTGCTACAAATTGAGCATAAGTTTTTTCTTTACCTTTTATTTCTGTCTCTCATTAACTGTATTGCATGATAGTGAGTAAAAGTCGACCAAGACTTCTGTTTAAAACAGTATGGCCTTTTGAGATCAGTCGGCTATCATATCTTTAAAGTTTGAAATTGTATGCTTAAACTGAACCCACCTTAAAGATTTCGTCAACCCGAATTTCATTTATTTTGTTATGTGTTATAATGGATGATAATTGATAATAGACCTTAAACTAGAGCACCGAGGAGTTCACCAGGCTGAAAGCCAGAACATGGTGAAATGGTGCAAAGTATATCAGTAGAGATTAATTGAAAGGCACCAAGGAGTCACTGGCCTGATGGCTTGATTATGGTGAGGAGGTGTAGATGAACTTGTTAAAGAGAAAAACAAGAATGAAATCAGCAACCAATACATTCACACCTAAATAAACTAATATAATAGCTCATGCAAGTTCCACTTCTGAAATAAGTTGTCAAGCTGAGTGGTGGAAATTAGGTTATAAACCCACATTTCGAAATCCTTGGCTAGGGTGGAAAATTAGGCAGACTTGCTAGAAAAATTGATCTTGTTGTTGTCCAGACGCTTCGATTATTCCGTTAGATAATTGTTGGGACCTCAACCCACGTGAATACTCTGATGGCTGGATCAATGAACATCCCAAGCCTGACCTTGGGGTAGGAAGGGCCGTTTTATTAAATTAGAACCTGTGGGGATAAGTAAAAAGGTCCGCGGCTGGGACGTTAAGCCAATGTTAATGCTTCTCCTCTCACCAAAGCCAGAGCTTGGACAATCTAGTAAGGAAGCTTTACACAAATCTAAATGCTCTTATCAAATCTGTAAGTTTAGTATTTCTTTGCAAGTTATTAGTCATTTTCTTTAAAGATAGATGTTAAGATTAGAACTTAGATATCTCTGTTGTTCTTTCATTTCAAATCAGTAGATATCATAGAATTAGACAAGAATTTATTTTTCTTCTGAACAAGTAATTTATCAGTTAATGTTATCAATGTAATTCTTGATAGATTAGTAATGCAAATTGGATTTATTTTCAATTTAAACTGTTAATGGAAAAACCTTTGTCATGTGAATATGAAATAGAACTGGTTAGTTTAATAATGGAATTTAGTTAGTAAGAAACCGGTTGTTACACCCAGACTCAACCAAGATGTTGTGAGGAGTGGACCTATGGCATCTGATAATGTGCCGAAGAAGGAAGTTTTGAACTCCTTTGTTTGAAGCCTAATCTGAGAAGAGCATTGTGAGAAAAGAACCCAAAACTATAATAGCAAGTTTGAAGAGCTTCGCTTGGATCCCTTTCTCATCCATAGTCGTGTTTCTATTCGTGCATCTAATTGCCTCACCGATGTCAAAGAACGTGAAGAGGTGGCAATGAAAATGGGGGGTAAGGTGGAGAGGGGAGTGGTCTTGGATCTCATAGAGAGTAGCATTGTGAGAAACAAGGGAGTTGTGATCCAAGACGGAGGGGGGACGGTGGCGAGGGAACAAGGTACACCAGAAGAACTTTTGGGACTGAAGAAGAGGGGCACAAGGAGATCTACACTGTAATGTGGAGAACATTCGCTTGTTGAGGCAAAGAAGACAACAATAGGTGAGATTCAGTTGGATGAATGAGAGGGGGAAAAGAGTGGAGAAAATTGTGCAATGGAAGGACTTGCAATACTTGTCAAACCACTAGTTCATGAGGCAAGTCCCCCTATACCTAGGGCTACAAAAACAAGAGGGGTAGTCGGGAATTGAAGGAGGGTGGTCTCCCACATCTTGGTCACCAACAAGTCAAACATTGAGAGAGCATCCCTTGAAGCTGTAAAGGAATCATGGGCGATAAGTTGTCTAAGGTGGTGAATGAAGAGGTCACAGTTGCTCTTGAAAAGCAGAAGGAAGTGAGTGTGGGGGGAGTCACCTTTGGAGGTGAGGGGGCAAAGGGGTGAGTGGAAGGAGGGGAAACCCTAAGTGTAGGGCTATGGAGGGCATGATCGGCCAGTAGAAGGCGAGAGATGGTGAAGTGGTTGATGGAGGGGTTAAGGGAGGCACAAGAGAGAACATACTCAACAACATTCATGTTGTCACAATGAGGTCAACAAGTGAACAAATCAAAACCAGGAAAGAAAGGAGAATACATTTAAGATCACTATGTCCAAGGAACCGCATAACTCTAGTAGATGGGTGTTGTATCTAGTGAGGGGCCCTTGCTTGTCCTCTTAAAAATGTTGTAAACCCAAGGTGCCCGAATTCGACTCTATCGTACATACCGAATCAGTCTTGCAGTTGTGGAGAGGGGTTTGAAGGTCTCTCCTCCAAGCATTAAAATCCACCTAGAATGATGATGTCACCCAAGGCCGAAAACCTAGTAATATACTCGTGAAGGTCCTCAAAAGGGTCACCGCTCTTCACGCTATGAATTGTGCAGTACAAAGAAGCAAGCCGATGGAAAATAACAAACAACGATTAATATGTCTCAGTAAGTCATTCGGCTAAGTCGGATCCACATGAACCTGGCTGAACTAACAGAATGTACTACAAAAGTCGTGTTGAAAAGGCAGTCTCTAACCAAATAGGCAACACTTTTGCACCCAATGACCCCACCAGAAAACTTGAACTCGTCCCTAAAAGGAGACAACCATTGGTAATCATAGATGCCAAAGAGGACGAGAGGGACTCTCGTGGGTCTCTTTGTCAAGGAGGATATCGGCTAAAAAACAATAGTGTCCTAAGAAAGACTCGGTAAGGACCATAGGGTACCATTGTCATTCCAGTAGTTGACATGCAAGGAACCACTGTGATGTTCAAACATGCCCAACTACTGACAAGAGCGTCATTTGGCCTTGGTGGCCGACCTCAATTCCCATTAAGGAGGAGAATCCCAAGTAATAACTTTGAGGTTGTTGATAATTGCCCACTTCTGGATGCATCTAGCCTCCGCAACAAGGGAGTGCTTCAACTCTGTCACCTATGATCTAGTGAGATCCTCATCAATAAAAATCTTAGTAGGAAGAGAAAAAAGTTTACTCATCGCAAGGAGAGGAATTGGAGAAAGAGGGTGTCGTCAATGCCAACCCAATCTTTGTCAAGTGTAATGTTGTAATGTCCCCATTTTTGTCAGTATCAGAGTTTCATGGATTAGCCTATTAATGTGATCCTTGTAGGCCAATTATTGTGGATAGGGGTCTTTTGAGGTAGTGGCTTGACTTGGGAGGGTCTTATCTTCTCCATAATTCAGTAAGCTACAAGTTGGTCTTCATTTGGCTCAGATTGGACTTCATTTGGGCTTAGTTTTGTGTACTTACTATTTGTAGTAAGTTGGTGTTGATCGAGATGGACCCTTCTTATTTATAGAAAGTGCATTTGGTCACATGGAGAAATAATAGGTATGACTTTTATTTCAGATGACATATTTAAATGATGAGTATTTTGGGAGTTATTATATTTTGAGTAGCCAAATTATTGTTAAATAATTAAATGGCTATTATAAAGCTATAATTTAACTTTATAATTTCACTTAAGTTGAAGGTTGAGTAATCAATGGAAAGTGTCATTTATTAATTAGTTAAGCCAAGTCAAGTGAGAGAATCTAATGGAAGCTTCTAATTAATGTTGTGTGGTGAAGCTTCCTGAGTGAAATTAGATTTTGGCAACAAAAGGGAATTTGGAAGTTATAAATACAAGCTCATTTGTTGAAAAAAGCATGCTTGAATATTTATTTGCTTTTGTTGCCTTTGTGACTTTTCTGAATTCTGATTTTGTGTGCCCTTGTTGAAGTGTAAGGGTTATTTTGAGAATTACTCTTGCAAATTGTGTTGAAGCATACAATTTGCCATTCTCCTACTATTCAACTGTGTCTAAGGAGAATTTGTTGTTGTGATTTGTCTTTTGATCATCTCTTGTGAGGTTTTCTGAGTTGTGAGTTTCCATCCATTGTTGATGTATAATGGATTGGATCTGAGAGTGTGACATCTCCTTACTATGTTCATCTGTGGCTGAGAGAAGTGTTTGTTAGCTAAGAATTTTGGGATCAATTCTGAAAAATTTGGGAGTATTGTTTATATATTATTGACCTGTGTAAGCTGGTTAGAGGTTGCTATGCATTCTTGAAGGCTGTCATATTCTCCTGTAGCAGCAACTGCTATTATTTTTCATGCTTGCGATCACTTTTGACGAGTCAATAAACACCAATTAGGGCTTGCATTTATCTTCAAATATGCTACAATTGTATTGGGAGAACTTGCATTGACTTTTGTGACTTGCGTTGCAAGTTGGGAGCCCATGTTTTGCTGAAGTGGGGCTGCGTTCAACACTTAGAGGTTTGCAATTTGATTTTGGAACTCCACTATCCTATGTGAGGCTTATGTAGTAGACACTGGAGGCTGTAATTTGGTTTAGAATTTAATTGGATGCTCTACAACAAGTTCTATGTTTTCAATTGATATAAATAAATGAATCTACAGTTTATTACTGTGCAAAGACACTGAATGAGAAAATTGTTCTTTGTTCATTACTAAGTTAGTATCATAATTCAGCCAATAGAACTTTTGCAAATGAGTTGGAACTAAAATAACAAGATTGCCTGCTTGGGAATTTGTAATTTGTGGATTAGTGCAGCCCATAGCAATTTAAATCATATGCTGGTATTGGAGAATGTTTGCCAAGTGTTTGGCAAAATACTAGATTGTTGATTAGTGAAAGAAATTGATGTTTTGTTTAAGCTATAACCAAACAAGGTTATTAGAGTGGTATCAGAGCAGTTTCTTGCCAGCTTGCAGAAATTGGGCTCAATTATTATTTTGCTCAGTGCTTACTTCATAGATTGTCAGATTGATTTTATGATTCGGTTTTCAATGTTATGTATGGTGATAGGAGGTTTGGTATTCATTATACCCGCAAAGGGCATACTTCTCCACCTAGGGATGGAGAATCTGAGATATGGGATATTGTGAAATAGTTGGATGTGCTGGTGAATGAGCTGAATCAGAATCGCAAATGATGACCGAACTAATTTCAAATCCGAGATTTGAGAAGAGCATGTTATTGCTTTTTTGAAAAGCGAAATGTGATGATATAGTTGTGGCTACAAATGCTCGGAACATTGCTTATGAGACACCACATGAGTTGGGCACAATTGTGGTGGAATGTGATGAAAATTCATGTCAGGTTGAGTCGGATGACGCAGTTGTTGGCATGAGTTTCCAGGATCATGTATTTGATGGTGATTCAACGATAGTGGGAGTAGAAGCATGCGAGGATACTATCATATCAAAAATCACTTTTGTGTCATTGAGCCATCTAGCGAGGAGTTTAGTAGTGTGCATGCAGTGGTTGTGGATGTGTGCCCTAATGATAGCACACGTGTCAATGACGATGAGGTGAGTGGTGTTGAGGCAGAGTCATGTTATTGTTCAGATCAGCACAGTGGTGAGTTTCACTTCGTGCATAATCCTATATTTGACATGGACTCAGTTTTCACCATCTGCAGATTCATTTCACTTTTCTATTGCGGCAGTTGGTGATGTTCTGGTGACAACATATTTTGATGTGGCTACACCTATTGTTGATACAATTGGCATGAGTGCATATGGTTCTCTTATAGCTATATTTTTCAGGGACTATTGGTGATGATCAGGGTTCTAGTCCAATATATATTATGTGGGTGGAAACAGGGAAGAAGAGGATGTATAGATCTTCTATGGAATTGCCTTCTGGTGACATTTTGACTTCTACATCATCAGCACAAGTTTTGGGTGCTATGCTGCAAGACATGTGGTTGGTTCTAACGATGCTGGTTTGCAATTGGTTTAGTGTCGACAGGGATGTCACACACTTCTTCATTTGGGATCCAAGTGAAGGTTGGAGTTCACCGTGTTGTCAGATTGCTTGAGGATGAGCAATCTCAAGGAGGGAGGATTGTAATGTCCTCATTTTTGTCAGTATTAGACTTTCATGGATTAGCCTATTAATGTGATCCTTGTAAGCTAATTATTGTGGATAGAGGGTCTTCTGAGGTAGTGGCTTGACTTGGGAGGGTCTTATCTTCTCCACAATTCAATAAGCTACAGGTTGGTCTTCATTTGGGCTTAGTTTTCTGTACTTACTATTTGTGGTAAGTTGGTGTTGATCGAGATGGACCCTTTCTATTTTTGGAAAGTGTATTTGGTCACATGGAGAAATAATAGGTATGACTCCTATTTCAGATGACATATCTAAATAATGAGTATTTTGGGAGTTATTATATTTTTAGTAGCCAAATTATTATTAAATAATTAAATGGCTTATTATAAAGTTATAATTTAACTTTATAATTTCACTTAAGCTGAAGGTTGAGTTATCAGTGGAAAGTGTCATTTATTAATTAGTTAAGCCAAGTCAAGTGAGAGAATCTAATGGAAGCTTCTAATTATTGTTGTGTGGTGAAGCTTCCAGAGTGAAGTTCCATTTTGGCAACAAAAGGGAATCTGGAGGTTATAAATACAAACCCATTTGTTGAGAAAAGTATGCTTGAATATTTATTTGCTTTTGTTGCCTTTGTGGCTTTTCTGAATTTTGATTTTGTGTGCCCTTGCTGAAGTATAAGAGTTATTTTGAGAATTACTCTTGCAAATTGTGCTGAAATATACAATTTTCCATTCTTCTACTATTCAATTGTGTCTAAGGAGAATTTGTTGTTGTGATTTATCTTTTGATTATCTCTTGTGAGGGTTTCCGAGTTGTGACTTTCCATCCTAATGGATTGGATATGAGATTGTGACATCTCCTTACTGTGTTCACTTAAGTTGAAGGTTGAGTTATCAGTGGAAAGTGCCATTTATTAATTAGTTAAGCCAAGTCAAGTGAGAGAATCTAATAGAAGCTTCTAATTATTGTTGTGCGGTGAAGCTTTCTAAGTGAAGTTACATTTTGGCAACAAAAGGGAATCTGGAGGTTATAGATACAAGCCCATTTGTTGAGAAAAGCATGCTTGAATATTTATTTGCTTTTGTTGCAGCTTTTCTGAATTTTGATTTTGTGTGCCCTTGCTGAAGTATAAGGGCTATTCTGAAAATTACTCTTGCAAATTGTGCTGAAGTATACAAGTTGCCATTCTTCTATTGTTCAACTATGTCTAAGGAGAATTTTTTGTTGTGATTTATCTTTTGATTATCTATTGTGAGGGTTTATGAGTTGTGAGTTTCCATCCATTGCTGATGTATATTGAATTGGATCTGAGATAGTGACATCTCCTTACTATGTTCATTTGTGGCTAGGAGAAGCATTTGTTAGCTAAGAATTTTGGGATCAATTATGAAAAATCTGGGAGCAGCATTTATATATTACTGACCTGTGTATGTTGGTTAGAGTTTGTTGTGCATTATTGAAGGCTGCCATATTCTCCTGTAGCAGCAACTGGTGTTATTTTTCATGCCTACAATCACTTTTGACAGGTTAGCAAATACCAATTAGGGCCTGCATTTATCTTCAGACATGCTGCAATTGTATTGGGAGAACTTGCATTGACTGTTGTGACTTGCCTTGCAAGTTGAGAGCCCATGTTGTGCTGAAGTGGGGCTGTGTTCAACACCTAAAGGTTTGCAATTTGATTCTAGAACCCCACTATCCTATGTGAGGCTCATGTAGCAAACACTAGAGGTCGTAATTTGGTTCAGAATTTAATTGGATGTTCTATAACAGGTTCTCTGTTTTCAATTGATATAAATAAATGAATCTGCAGTTTATTGTTGTGCAAAGACATTGAATGAGGAAATTGTTCTTTGTTCATTACTAAATTAGTATCATAATTCAGCCAGAAGAACTTTTGCAAATGAGTTGGAACTAAATTAACAAGACTGCTACTTGGGAATTTCTTGTTTGTGGATTAGTTCAGCCCGTAGCAATTTAAATCATATGCTCGTATTGGAGAATGCTTGCCAAGTGTTTGTCAAAATACTAGATTTTTGATTAATGAAAGAAATTGATGTTTTGTTTAAGCTATAACCAAACAGGGTTATTACAAATGTCGCAATGTCTAGCTAACTGCTGAGGAATGAGTGATCAATAGAGATAGGATTGACGGAAGAGGGGGGAGGCACAAACTCTAAGGTTGAGCTCATAAGCCCTCCTAACCCTCTCATCTATCAACCTAGCCTACACAAGCTTTTCCACACCAGAGAGGTGCAAAACTTGCGGTGATGCAAATGAAAGCATAGGATCTGAGTTGTTGATCCATTTCCGTCATAAGGGAAGTTTGCTTGCTATCGAGTTCAATTTGTTTTTCTTCTGTAAAACCAATTTCCTAGGCATGATCTTTATTGGAGTTTACTTGCAGTTGGAGGTTTGCATTTTCCAATCTAAAGAGTTTGTGATCCATTAGCCTTTGGTATGTGACTGTCTTGGAAGGAGTATCCATTCCAAGTATCCTTTCTTACTTAAAGGACACGATGCGAGGTTAGTGGGTTGAATCCAAAAAACTAAAAGGAACAAGAATGTTTGTGTTTTGGAAGAGGTTGCAGGCATTAGAAGAAAGGTTAAAGGAATAGAACAAGGTTACATTTTGAAATATTTCTGAAGAGAAACAGAAAATAGAAGAATTTGAACACTTAAGCAATTATGTTATTCATCATGTTATGTCCCAAATTGAATTTGTAAAGGAAAAAGAATTAATGGCAGACTATGGTGAACAATCAGCCAAAGAAGAATGTTATTGAAAGACAAAATCAAACAAGTTGTGGCTCAAAGAAGGAGATTCAAATATGAACTATTTTCATAATTCTGCAAAGATGAGGTTGGATTAAAATCACTCATTTCCAGTAGTCTGATGGCTACCTAACCTCTGATCTTATGAAGGTTTGAAGCCAAGTGTGTCAAGTTATTTCAATCTTTGTTGGGTGGTGATGACAAGGAAACAAATATAAATCATGCTCTCAAAAACTTTATTTTGCCCTCGGTTTCAACTGATTATAATGATGTCAAGGTAAAGGCGAAAACATTCTAACTGCATCTGGATAAGGTTGTAGACACAAATGGGTTCATGGCACCGGCATTCAAAACTTGTTGGTAGTTAGTGGGAGAGGATATAGTGAAAGTAGTAGAAGAATCAAATCTACTTATGAATGGAGGAACTTGGGATTTCCAATGAACATTGGACAACAACACAAACTTTCTCTACAAGTTACAGTGAAAATAAGGAGGAAATGTCAAAATGTTTTGTAGGGACATTGGTGTTAAATGGGGTTGCCCTCTATACCCTGCCCTTGTTTGGTCTATAAATTGTTAAGATGGAAGTAGAGTTCAACAATATTAATGGGGAGGGGAGGGTATTTAACTTGTTGGCTATGTTGTGAAGTTACTTTTGTACGTTGATGTCATGTCCCCACTCTAGCTCAGTCTAGCAAAGACATGTGAGTCAGCTTATTATGGGGTCTTGTAGGCTGACAAGGTTGGATAGAGACCCAGTATGGTTATTCAATGTTGGAGACTTGGTGTTCTGGCGGTTATTGATCAGTTGGGAGACGTTCCTTGTTTTTAGGAGACAATTCCTATATTTATGGGGTTCATTCCTACTTTTTAGGAGGTATGATCATGCACAGGGTTGGGTTTCCATGAGTTTGCTCTTTGGGTTCAGTTTCAGAGGGACAGAGCTTGTTTCCTAAAATTTAGGAGCATCCCTAGATTTTAGGGATGAGACTGCCAGTGGATCCTTGATTTCCGACTTCAGACACAGACAGGTGACAGGATGATTTTATGGTTTGTGATGTCAGTTGGGCATTTTGTAGCTATTTGGGTTATATTTTTAATATTTTCTAAGTTAGCGTTTAATAATTAAATAAGGCTAAGTTAATAGCCATTTTGGAGTAATAAGGGGAATTTTGACCTCATCTGGATGCGTACCCCTTGGCGTGATAGCTCGTTGGAAAGGTCTTGAACTTTTCTAAATCTTTCTCTTGGGTCTCAGGGCGATTCAGTGAACGGATTTATGTCTATGGAGAAAAAGGGTCATTTTTAGTAACATTTCCACTTTAAAATAAGACTTAAATCACTTTTGTAACCCAATGCCTTTTGGAGTCACTTTAGGGTTCGATTTGCTTTGGAAGGGGTTATAAGGAGATGGAGGCGCCATTCCTCATTCATATTATGCATTTTAAACTTGTTTACAAATTTGCTCTGCTTGGGCGATTTTATTCTGGGACGCAAACCCCAGGGTATTTACTGGCTGGGACGTAACCCTCGGTAGTATTTGGTCTTGGAATTTTCAATGGTATCAGCTGTTATCAGGGAAGGTCGCCATTTCAGCTTGGGTCTGCAGTATTGTTTAGTTGGCCACGATTATTGGTACATGGGAAAATGAGCCTTGCAGCAGTAGCTGCCATTTGCAACACTTTGAAATATAGAGAGTCGGATAATCAGCAGCAGACGTATGCATGTTCACAGTCCTTTTCCATCAACCAGTGTGGCGTCATTGTTAGGGAAAATGTACTAGATTCTTTATTTGGTTCTATAATTTAGAGATCTGCATGGTACGATTTGTATCAATTCTGATTTTACTGCATATTGTTATTTCTTTTCAGACTCTTTTCATATCATTTGCTCCTTCTCATTTCTATGTTGAATAATCATCAAAAACGCAAAAACAAACAAACTCTTCTACATTTCCGTCTAGTTCTGCAAGAAAACTTTAATAAACAGGAAAAACAAAATTAAAAAATATATATAATAAAGCTACAGCAGATTAGCAGCAGAGATCCATCAGGGATCTTTCAGTGGTATCAAAGCTTACATCTTGCCAGCCTGTAGGGTTTGTGAGAAATTGTTACAACAGTTTTTGGCATCTGGGTATTGGATAAAAAGTTTTGATAATTCATTTCAGCATCTGGGTACTAGCTAAGAAGTTTTGATAATTCATATTGGCATCTGGGTATTGGATAAAAAGTTTTGATAATTCATTTCAGCATCTGGGTACTGGCCTAAAAGTTTTGATAATTCATATTGGCATCTGGGTAGTCACTAGTTGGTGGATTGAATACAAATCTATGCATCCTGGTGGAGAAATACATAGGTTCTACGAGCGCAAGAGAAACCAGTGGCAAGCAGAGGCCACCAGAGACACACAGATACCAACTATGGGTGAGGCACAGGGTGTTGTTGGTGACGGCATGCCTACAGAGGCAGAAGAAAGAGAGATGGTGCGGACCCTATTCACTACTCAACCCAGGATTGCTCAGGCATTAGACAAATTACAGGATTCCTTGGAGCATTTGGAGATGGGTGGACACAGAGGCAGGCAAGGTAGATCAGTTTCAGTGGCTGGTAGTCAGCGCAGCCATCAGTCCCATTCTTCAGTTGGGAGCTCCCTTCATTCCAGTAGGAGGCATCGTCATCATACACCTACTACAAATAGGCCATTGCTTCCCCAATTCATACCAGGTGAACGGCCAGCACAGGTGGAACCACCAGAAGTGGGGTTTCAGGAGTCAGTTTTGGCGGCCACAGCTGAGTGGAGAGCTCTACCTCCTGAGGTTAGGGACGTCTTCCCTCTTCCCCAATATTGTGCACAGCGTAGAGATAAAAACAGGTTTAGGGGAGATCGTGGTAATAGACTACCACAACAGCAGCAGAATTATGACCTCAACAGAGCTACTGGGAAGATTACATTGGCCCCATATAATGGCTCAGGAGACACTAGCGCACGAGCTTGGGTCCACAAGCTAGACATATATCTTTCATTAAGGCCCATGCCTGAGCGTGAGGCTATTCAGTTTGTTGTGTTGCATTTAGAGGGGATTGCCTATGATTGGTGGCACCATGGATTGGTCACCCAGGATCATGCCTTAGTTCACTCCTATGCTGAGTTCACCGAGCGACTCATTGCATGGTTTGACCGTAAGGATACAGAACTTTATTACAGAGAGTTGGCTCACCTTAAACAAATTGGTCATGCAGAAGCCTATATTAATGAGTTCCAGCATATTGCAGTTATGGTACCTGATATGCCCCAGAAACGCAGTGTGATGTTGTTCATTGAGGGTTTGCAGGATAGGCTAAAGGGGTTGGTACGTGCTTTCCAACCAGCTACTCTTAAGGAGGCTATTGATGTGACATTGAGACTGGACACTGTTCCCACTTCTTATCAGGCAGATAAGAAACCATTTAGAGATTCACGGCCTGTACAGAAGGCCAATACGTCACAGAACAAAGGAGGGACCTCATCTAAAACTCCTTGGATGAATCAGGAGACGAGGAATGAATTGAGGAGGAAAAAGTTGTGTTTTTCTTGCAAAGAACCATGGGAACCAGGACACCGTTGTATGGGTAAAGGAAAGGTTCATTTGATTGAGGTGACTTTTGAGTTAGGGGATGAGGAGGTTCTTGATACTGATATTGAGGATAATACAGAGGATGTTGAGCAGTTTCAGACACAGTTGGAGTTAGACACCCCTGAGCCTGTGGCATCAACTAAAGTAGCTATGGCTACCCTCTCTAGTTATCCTAAGTTTCATGCCTTTCGGTTGAAAGGTACACTTAAGGGTAAGCAGATCACCGGTTTGGTAGACACAGGTGCTACGCATAACTTTATTGATCAGAAATTAGTTGAGAGGCGTGGCTTACAATACAAGGAGTTTGATGGTTTTGGCATACCGAAGCCTATATCCCTGCATTACCTAGAATACAGTAACACCTATTTTGGCATGCCGAAGCCTGGATCAAGGCCTTGTGGCATCTAACTCAAGCGGCCATCTAAAGCCATGCATAAGCTTCGCGCATGATGGATAAGTGTTTGCAGCCCATAAAATAGTAGGGAAGTTTCCCAACCTGCAGGTAAGGGCATCAACTGAGACGACGTTGATTGAAAACACAGGACCCAAATGCTAGCAACCACAATGGAGAGAGAATCAGTGAATACCTCTATTTACAATATTCACCCATAGAATAGTAGGGCTAGACGCCTCCTCCCACTCATCGACTTTAGGGCTTTGCAATCTCCACTGAGGGTCTTATTTCTCTTTTAAGATGGTGGCGGGTTTTGACTCTACTAGCAGTGCTCGTGATTGGTTCACCCGAGCCTCTACTCTTCTTGGTTTGGATGGGATTGTGATGGACCATCTTCCCCCCTTCCAGTTCTCTCTAGATGCCCTTGCTCACCTCCTCTCTCGGCAAGAGCTAAATGAGCACAATAGGGCTGATATCTACAGATAGTATATTATCATGACATGGAGTAACCCTTCAAGGGGGCTCCACACGAGGATGGCTTTCTATGTTGAGCACGACATGGATATCTAGGACAAGGTCATTGTGTGCCCTTGGTACCTCACTCGCCACTGGACTCATGCCATTCGCATCTCTTTCGGATATTTTAGAGTAGTCTCTCACAAGTTACATGTTTAGACCGACCACTAGATTGACAGGGAGGGCAAGATTTTCCACCTTTGTCCTCTTGGGTAGGCGGAGATTGAGACTCATTTTGTCTTTCTTTGCCCTATTTACTATGAGATTAGGAGGAGGTTCTACTACTTGTATAGAGAGTGTAGCTCCCTTTCCTCATTCTTCAGGTATACCAATCAATAGTGTCTTGCCCTCAATCTCCAAGAGACTATGCGGCTTTGTGATCACACTTTAGAGCTTCAATTTCCATTGAGACAAACTTTTGACCAGCTCATCACCTCCTTCCCCTTTGGGTCTCCTGCACAGGGAACGAAGAGGTCACTCAACCATTCTTTGGGTCACACCAAGTCTGTGAGGCCTCATAGAGGATACACTCGATAGCATCAACCTATCTCCAATGGTTCCCTGAGACAGTCTGAGGTTCACTATCGTCGTCGACCGTATCCTTTAGTTCTAGACTACCACTCACGTATGAGGAGTATTTAATCTTTTCTTCTTATGTTCTTTTGCTCTCTTGTATGTTCTTTCCACGAACACCATTTGGTGCTCCCGTTGCTGGTTGTTGCCTTGTTGTATGTCTTTTAGTCGCTTAGACCCTTATGGTCTCTTGTTGGACATCAATAAATTTATCTTATCTTACTCACTACTATATTAAAAATAAATAAGGAGAAATTGTACAAGGAGGGGATCTTAGAGCCAAGGCAATTGGAGTAAGCTGCAAAATGGTTCCATGCCATGACTCTCAAAAAGATCTTGGTAACTTCAATTTTTCATAACCTTGTCAATTATAAGAAGGAATTCACTTCTGGATTGGAGAAATTCTATAAATATATGTGGCCTATGGTTGGAGACGAAGCAAAGAGATGAAGGAAATATGAGTGGGACAAGCATAGGAAACAATTGCTACACTAGAACCTGGCATTCCAATCTCAAAGCAAAAGTTAAAGCTAATGGCCCCCAGATTTGTGATCATAGATAAGCATAGTGAGAACAAAGAGAAATGGGAAGAGGAGTCACAAGAAGCTGTTGTGCCTGTGGGCACCTGCAATTACAGACTCCGGCTGGTTTCTAATATTTCAGACTTTAAGTGGCCCCAGATTAGATCAATATTCAGGGACTATGTAGAGAAGGAAAGGGCAAGTGACAGAGATAGATGGCCCTATTTTACATGCTAAAATAGTATACATTGTAGATGGCCTTTATGAACAACAAAATCTAATATTCTCATTTAAGGAAACAGTCACCAACTCATATAGCTAAGGTAGGTCCAGATGTCCTGTCCAGTAATGGAACTTGGTGCAAGTGTTTTTTCCTCTAGTGGAGGTAGATGTAGGATTATGTTTTTAATCCTAAAAGGCTTCTAGATGGTAAATCTTGGTCATTAATTTGAAATGTAAAAACTATTGTAGGGCATGGCCTCATCATTTTGTAAGAAGGGTTTTGAGGATTTTTTTGTTATGTTGCCAAAATGAATGCAAACTTCTCAGTGGTTTGGTGATAAGTTGTGTCTTTTGTGTGAGTTGCATGGTTCTACCTTCTAGATTTATTTCAGTTTAGTTATAGTTAAATACCTGGATGCTGCTTTGTTTGAATGGGCTATATTTCTCATGTTCATATCATTTGTGGCTTGCTGATGTGGGGCACTTCGCATGGTTGGTTTGAACTTATTTATGAAATCTAGTTCAATTATAAGTTTTTTGTTATTTCTGCATGCATATTAGTGTAACAAATGCTTAATGATATGAAAATCTTTTTAGCACCCCAAAAGATAGCACTAATCAGGTGTAGTTGAGTTCACTTGGTGAAGCATATTGAGTTTGGGATTGCAGTTGTCAAATATTGTGGCTTTCATTAGGAATAGATAAGAGTAGAGTTTTCTAAATTTTATCCTCTTTGAATTATTTCCTAGTGTGAAGTTAGATTAGAAACATAGAGAGAGAGATGCATTTACTGCTGGAGAACAGATGTGTAAGTCCTTTAGTGAGAACCGACAAATCACATCAAACTGTTGGGTAGATATTTTGCAACCGACAATTTGGGGTAGAAATTCAGTTGCAAAATAGGATGACCAGCCACAGCGTATGAAATAGAGTCTCTCCTACCTTAAAGGGAAGGCTCCCCCTTCTCACTATTCTTTGGATCAACTCAAGGTAAGCAAGAAGTTGAGAGATTTTTATAAAATGGGTGTTACCAATATCCTTTCTTCTTATCTTTTAAGAAAAAATCCACTTACTCATGGAGCGAGTAATGGGCAAGGTGAATCTCTAACTACACTTCTATCAAGAGTTGGAAACAATGATAATGATAAACCTTCACTAACTCAAAGGCTAGCTAAAAATATACTGGTTTGGCTCTAAGTCCGGTCGCACTTCTATACGAAAATTTTTACAATTAGGGCACAGAGACTCCTAAAAGTAAGAATAACTTAACTATTTTGCGAATTAAGAAAGAAGTATAAGCTACAGACAAAGCTTCTAGCTATATATTTCCACAACCACTCCCAGCCAAAGCTTCGGCTCCGATTGCTTCTTAAATCACTATGCTCTTTTATTGAACACGCAATAATAACATGAATCAAGCAAATAAGCACAAATTACAGTCAAAGCTTCTAATTTGCTCTATCACAATTGCTTTCAGTCAAAGCTTCAAATCCAACTGTTTTTTTTTATTCACTTTTCTCCCAAATTTGTACTACACAATCAAAGTTATGCTTGCACAAATGTGGCAGAGCTTTCTTGCATACAAAAAAAATGATTTTTACAATGAGGGGGCACTCCTTTATATAGGCATAGGAGTTGAGAAAAAGGTGGAGGAAAAAGTGGGAGCAACTCAACCAACTTTGGCATAGTCTAACTAAAAGAGAAAATATAGGGTTACATGCAACTTGTATTACATCTTTTGCATACACATGTAACTCACATTACATCTAATTACACATCTTCATGTAATACATCCTCTTCAATTACAAACATGAAAGAACAAGAAGATGAAAGACAGAACAATTTTAGGGATTGTCCTTAAAGGCCTTGTACTTGGTGATGCTATGCCGGATAATAATAGGATTGGGAGTTCCTGTATTTTGTGCCACTACATTCACCTTGATAACCATGGTGTTGTGTTTTTTGATAGCTTGACTCTCTTTGATGAATTATCCGTAGTCATTTGAAAACTTCGTGTGATCAAGATTTTTTCGTTCAAGTTGTCATGAATTCTTCTTTTGTAGATTGGCACATTCTGGATTCTCTGACACTTTGAAAACCTTCTTGATGGTGTTCGGATGTAAATTCAAAACAACTTTCCATCAGCCCCTTTACTTTTCTTTTTTTCTTTTTTTTTGAAGTAAAGTGCTTGGCCCATGGGAATGCGTGCAAGTAAGAACTTTTGACTTTTAAAAAGTGACTTAGGCTTTCAAAATGTCATTGTATAGAAAATGGATTACATGTAAATGCAACATGTAATGAGGAATAGAAAGTGAGATGACATGCAAATGTGGATGGAGGACGAGCTTTTACATGTAAGTGAGTGGAAGATGAGGTGCAAAGCATGGAAAGATGCGAAAAATGGAAAAGCATGTATTTGTTCATGGAGGCAAGAATGCATATGGAGAGGTGAAATTGGAATGAAGTTTGAGGGAAAATGAACTTTATAGTTGTCTAAGGTGAAAAGGTGAAGTCAAAGTGCATGGGAAAACATGCATATGACATTTTTGACTTTTCAAAAAGTGACCTTAAGTCAATCGGCCCTTTTGGATATTATTACATGTAAGGCTTTTCATGTAATCGTGTCGTGCAAGTGGATGCGGAAAGTAAGATGAGTGAAAATGGAAGCAGAAACTGGGATTACATGCATGTGCGGATGGTGAACATGTAATCGCATTTGTCGGATGAGATGCGAAGTGTTGTGACATGGAAGATGGAAGTGAAACGTGATAATACTTTTGCATGAAGCAACAACTTGTTCTTGGGAAAGAACTTGCAATTTCTTTCAAAGTGGAGGAAAAAACCAAAATGCAAACAAGCAAAACACAAAAACAAGCACAAAACAAACACATGCCTTTAGCAAAAAACTCGAACATGTCAACAAGCAAACCACTTCAACATGCAAATTCGAATTTGGAATTTGGGGAAATTCCAAAAGTGTGAAAATGAAGTTTTTATCATCTTTAAAGGCAAAATGCACTTTTCACGGCATATATATGGACAAGTGTGCAATAACAAGCCATAATATGCATGGAAATAGAAAGATAAGTATGAATTGACGAGCAAGTTTGAAAATGTCCACTTACTTGGAGGTTAAAGAGCCAAAATAACAAGTTTTATAGACTTGTAAGACCAATTCTTCCTCAAATCCAGACTTTCAAACAACTTGTGCATTTAACAAAAATTAATGAGCAATGAAGGGTCGAATTTGATATGAAAGTGCCAAATACATAGTCTCCAAAAACAATATCATGTATTTAAAACTCAAAAGCAATCCCTCTTGATCAAAGGTATAGGTTGGAAATGCATTTTTTTAAGTTTTTTAAAAAAACCTATGAGCCGTTTTTACAAAAATGTGGCCAAAAAATGCATGTTTTTGAGTCATTTTTGACTTGTGAATACAAAAACAACTTCCCCAAATGCATATATATGGATCCAAATGCAAAAAAGTGGATAAGAACCCCAATTTTCTGGGCATTTTTAGCAAAAACATAATTCATAAAAAGCATGAAATGAATTTGTTTTTAGCTTCCAAGTGCAAAAATGTGAGCCAACATGTATTGCAAATGATTAAAGATGTCAAAACATCTCTTTTCTTTGCAAAAATGTGATTTAAATCACTCTAAATGGATTTATTTGAAGATTTTTTCAAAAACTTGCCTTTGGAAAGAGTTTGAGAAAACATTTTTTAGCAAGATAAATCTATTTTTTATGTTAGAAAATCCATTGCCAAGCAAAAACGACCCTATTGAAGATCTCATGAAAAACTATCAAGTAAATCTCTCACAATCTCCAAAATCAAGTTCTTGGAGGCCAAATGCATGCATTTCTTCAAAATCGGACTTTTTGGAGGTCAAGACACATTTTAAAACATGTTTTTAGTTAAAATCAGACCTTTTTGGGTCAATAACATATTTTAAAATGTGCAAGCAATCAAATTCAAACCTTTTAGAAGGAAATGCACATTTTAGGTTACATCTCACATTTTGGATGCAAATACATAAAAACTTACATTTTGATGCAATGACATAAAAAAGTTCCACTTTTGATAACCTTGTAATGTAATGACATCAAAAAGGTCTACCAAGTTGAACTTCATATATAGTGACATGTAAAATGTCCACTTTTGATGGATTTTACATATAGTTGCATATGAAGTGTCCACTTTTGATAACGTAAAGTCATTTAATTCACTTAAATTTATAAAAATGTTACTAAATGGGTCATAAATAATATTTATCTATCATATTTAAAAACATAACATATAAACATCATTTAAAAAGTAACATTTAAATGAGCATTTGATTTTAAAATCAAAAATTAAACTGGAATTTTATAGTTATATAGTCTCTTTAAGTAAAAAATAAAAAAACAACTCAACTTAAAATTATATCATAAAGTGCACTGTAGTCAATTTAAGTTAAAAAATTGAAGTAACTAAAAAACATAACAAAAATTGAATTTAAGTTATATTTATCAAAAAGTGAAAGTCAAATTAAAAATATAACATCATATTTTTAATTCGTGTGGTTGCACCAAAAAGGTCCACTTTTTAGGCACTAAAATGGGCATATCTCTTGACAACTCCTATTGAGCTCTAGGTTAGACCGAATCGAAGTGAAAAGGGGAAGGCATGACATGAGCAAAACCAAAGGACTAAAAACCAACAAATGCAAACTCAAAAGCAAAAAAAAGGACAATGAAGGCTTCAAAAATCAAGCAAAGACTCGACAGAAAACAAAACGAAAAAGACTTGACGAAAGCCTTCAATAAAAAGATTTGATATACGAATTGAAATGGATCGATTGATCAACATGAAGTAAGTGAATACCAAATTCAAGTTTAGAGAAACATGAAACTAGCTTGAAAAAGTTTTGTGTTGTTACCAACATTTTGTGGTGACAAAATGTAGGACAACAGCATGCAACCACCAAGTATGTCCAAGCAACCTTCGGTATCTCTCACTTGATCAATTCCAATAGCATTTGAGAACCGTTATTCAAGAGAGGATAGGACTCTACCCTATTGGACTCTCATTCTGCATTGGTGGCAGGCTTAAAATCCCCATCAACACAACCTTCATCACTATTTAGGATAGAAGAGAGTTTATTGATTTGATGGCCTCATTTTAGTTCCTTTTTGATTCATCACAATTTAGGATGGAAGGGTGTTTATTGAATTTGATGGCCTCTTTTTAGTTTGTTTTTTAAGTAGTTATCTTCTCTGGCTAGGATTTGAGTGTTTTCTAGATAGATTTCAAAAATCATCAGTAAATTTACGTTTTCATTAATCTGCTGCTGCTGGAGCTGTTTTAAAAATTGAATTCCTTTCATGCCACAGGCTGGCAGAGCAGATAACATTCACTAATTAACACAGTGTAGTCACCTTTACCATATAAGTAGCTGGAATGGCTTAAAGGAGAAAAACAGTACTAAACTGCTCACAGACACAGGAAAATTAATTACATATTTCAAGAACCTTCTTGATGCATCTTTAGAATAAGAGAAATGATTGCTAATTGTGACCATATATTGTGGTCAAACTGGCAATTAAAATTACAAAAGTATGTTTCTGATTCAATTTTTGTTCTTGCAGGGAGGACGCACTTCAAGCCTGTAAAAAGAGGATCGAGATTTTGGCAAACACTCTAGGTCTGGAAGGATTTTCTCGTATTGATGCCTTTGTTCATGCAGATACTGGAGAAGTATTCCCTTAATCTTTAATTGCTTCATGAGTCATTTTTTGATTTTACGAAAGCATTTTGCAGTTTGATATGATATAAAATATATATTATGAAGTATGAGTCAATGTGACAAACTTGGCAAATTTACGTGTTTATTATCTAACATGATATTAAGACAGGTAGCTTCTCTATGTTAGGGTTACTGAGTTGATGTTTCATTAAATTTATGACGATGGAATAGAAAATGATATATATGCTTTGTTTCCTGTTGGTATGGTTAGTGATTTAGTTTGGCTTCGTTTTAGCTCACAGCCTTGAAAGACATGATGCTCTATTATTTCAGCCAATTCGCAAATCATCATGCATATGCACACATAACTGATCATATATAAGATTTTTGTGAATTATAAGGAGGTGATCAAGTTGTCTATGTTGAGGAATACAAGTCTTCTCCGGTAGTATTAGTTCCTTACTTTTTTTAATTTGAACATATATTCGTCTGATTTGATAGATCTAAGAGCACTTTTGTTTTTCAAATGCTTGGTTCCATTTACGGTTAAATTCAGGTGTTACGTTTCTTTTGTCTTTTGACCAATTTCCCAAATATCAGCTGTAGAACTGAAACTGTTTAACAGTTGCACACTATGGTTTTTGGTTATTTTTCTTTTGCTGGTATAGCTATGTTTTCCTCCTGCTAAATCGAATAACAGATTAAAGACAGATGAAAACCAAAATACTATTATCATATATGTCGTGTCTAGCCTTCACAATTTCCCGTGCTTACACAAACTTGTTGAAGTTTAGTCCGTCCTCCCTAGAGGTTGGAACAGATGGAATAGAATTCATGTACCTTGATGTGGGTCGATAATTTCTTTAACTTATATTATAAAGACGAAACAAGCGTTTTTGAATCGTTTTTAACGTTGAAAACAGTATTTTAATGCTTAGTTGAAAAATCGATGACTGACGAAGAGTGGAACATATTCCGTTTTATCTTTATGAGCATTTGGAACTATGTATGGATTTGGATGAATAGCAATTTTACCTTTGAGAATATCACAAGTATTTCTATCTATCATATCGCATGTATTATGCATCATTTGTATTTTGTCATTTTCATGGCACTTATATGGTCGATAACTGGCTGTTTTGCAGGTATTGATAATAGAGGTGAATACTGTACCCGGAATGACTCCTTCAACTGTGCTAATACATCAGGTATGGTTCTCCATGTTACAACAAATTCATGGTAACTTTGAATTTTTCCTGTGGAAAATTAACGTACTCAGTCAATAACTAATCGTTTTTTTTTTCAAATTTTACAGGCACTTACTGAGGATCCGCCTATGTATCCTAGAGAATTTTTTAGGAATGTTACCAATTTAGGTTTATTGCGGTTCAAAAGACTATAATTACCTCGCCATTTGTGTTTGAAAGAAAGAACATAAGAATCATGGTATAAAGGAGCCACGGTGTTCGTCGATCAGCTAATAGAAATGGTGCTATTTGATAATAACACAATTTGGATTGCAACAAAATGGATGATATCACCATACCCAACAGATGAGCACAAAGTCATAAACTGCAGAGAAGAATCGGAATACAATTTGTATAAAAAATGTTGACTGCTTTCCTTTTAGCATGTTCCTGTGAGGATTGAAACGTGCTCATGTTGAACTCAAACTATTGCACTTGGGTAAAATGGTTTGCCACAGATTGACAAACCAATGGCACTTCAAATTTTTAAAATATGATAGTGTTTCCTCGTGACACTTGGATGTTCTTGATAAACGACGATCTGAAAAGGCTTCAAAACTCCGTAGATTTTTCAGTGAAGGAATACGAACATTCATCTGGTTGCTCCAGAAGCTCAGCAACTAAAGTAGTGTGGCTTTATAAAAAATGTTGGATTATTATGATACATTTTGTTTAATTAGCCTTGTTCGGTTTGCAGGTTACTTTTTAATTCCGTATATTATTATTATTATTATTATTATTACGTTGCTCGAAATGCTCTGGTGTGGTGTTTTGATATTGTTGTTCAGGTTGCCTAATTCCGTATATTATTATTGTGATCGATACAATCAAATACAATTAATTAATTAGTTTGAATAGTTAATAAAATATGTATTTGTAAAATTGAAATATTATTTATTTTTAAAAATTTGTAGATATTTTAAATTTTGAAAATATGATATAGTGAAGAATGACGTGATGTAATCAATAAATTGATTGTATTGATCATAATAATCATTTTATTTTATTTTAGGTAAGTTAAAAAAAAAATTTAAATATTGTATTTTTAAAATTTTATTAAATAATTTTATAATGCATGTCTTTCGAGGTAACATTAGTAACTAATTAAAATTTATAACATGAATAATTATGTTATATAATATAAAATAAACAAGTTTATAGTTGGTAAGATTGTCTTTACTTTCATACATAATTTTTAAATATTGGGTGCCTCTCTTAGGCATTATTTTTTTTAATAAATTTAGGATGGGAGAACTTAGAGCTCAAATGAAAATAGATTTTTAGTTCACATGTTATATGAGCAAGTTTTGGGCTAAAATTAGAAAATGTGAGAGACTACTAGAATGTTTTTTTAATTGACATTAATATCAAACAAAGTTGTTCACCTTCTTTGACATTATTTTTATTAAGGTTTTCATGAGGCACAATACCTTTTATATTGTTAAGTTTATGGAATTGATGCAGTATGTAATAACATTGCCTTGTAATCAAGTATTTTTTTTCCATATGCAACATCCTCTCATTTATATTGAGCATGGGTAAATGAATAGACATGTCTATTCAATAAATAGATAATTAATAATAAAAACTTAATATTATATATATAATAATAAGCTTATATCTCACATAATATTATATCTCATGAATAACCATAAAGTTATCCAACAGAAGCTACCAAACATTAACACTCCCTCTTAACAAGGGAGGATAAACACAAAACAAATATTACACCATTGGTAATATCTCATAAGTTTTCCACCATTAATATCACATATGATATCAAAAGTATTGATCTTCAGAATATCAACATATGATATTCATCAATTACACATTTGATATCAAGAGTCTTGATCTCCCAGAATATTGACATTCGATATTCATCAAATACTCAAAAACAAGGTTTGATATCAAGAGTATTGGTCTCCCAGAATATTGACATCCGATATTAACCAAGTACTCAAAATCATTTAGATATCACATTTGATATCAAGAGTATTGGCCTCCCAAAATATTAATGATATTCACCACTTACTCAAAACATTTAGATATCACATTTGATATCAAGAGTATTGGCCTCCCAGAATATTGATGATATTCACCACTTACTCAAAATGTTTTTAGATACCACATTTGATATCAAGAGTATTGGCCTCCTAGAATATTAATGATATTAACCAAGTACTCTAAGAGTAATGGCCTCCCAAAATGTTGAGATACAAGACATTCACCATTTACTCAATTTATTTTATCTCATAATACAAGTTATTGTAAGATTGTCACCTTATAACAACTTCTCCAAATACAAGTGATGATCATTTAGAAGTCGTTACTTCTTCATGATTTACACAAGGGTAGGCCCATTGAAATCACATTGTCACAAATTATGAACCACAGTCCTCATGAATGTCACAATTTATAGATCACTAGGGAATCCATATCAATATGGTTTACTCCCTCTCAATAAGACCAAGATAACAGAGGTTAACTAAATAGCATTCACAGTCTTCTCCCTTTGTTTCCAAGGTCGCTTCTAATAAACAATCAAGCTCCCTCTGAATCTTAATCTCCCTCTTCTTGCATAAAACATTCTTGGAGGAAAAGATCAAGGAAAATGCTCATAAGGAGGAGACTACTATTATACTTAAGAATAATTTTGCATCATGATATAAGATCATTTCAATGTAATAAAGATAAAGATCTAATATTAATATATACTTTGAACATATATACATATATATTCAATCTTCTAAGTATATATCTTTATTTTAATATCAAATATAATTATATTTTTCATATTTTAAATACTTATCATTAACATATTGATAGTGCAAGAGAGCTACAATATGCAAATATTAAAAGTATAGTATATTATCAACTTACCTTTGTAGAAGGGGTGATTGGTATCTCTGCCATCTTAAAACCTTATACCAATATAATAACAATAATATATGTAATATTTGGAGTGACCCTTACCTTACCTTACCTTAAAGGTGGGTCCCTTCACGTCTCACCCAATGCTTGTATTAAGAATGCTTTGTATCATTTATTTAGATATTTAAAATCACTATGTTCTTCAAAATGGTGTCTCTACCATAATGCATATATAGATGAAAGTGGCCCCTAGATGCATCCGGACTTGGCATGATTTTCTTATAATTAACACCTTCTAACATTATATGAATTTCTCAAAAGATTTATCTTCCTTTTCTATAACTCATAATGTCATTCTTATCGGTTTGGAGATGCATAGTCTCTTCATGGAGATCATCATCATGTCCTGCTTCAATAATCAAACTGGATTCTCCATCCTTTAGATCCCCACTGTTTTCATCACTTTCTTCCTCATCGTCATTTCATATTACACCTCGTCTCAATGTCATTTCAGATCTCTTAACAAAAAAATATTTATATTTCCAGAGGTTCGAATCTACTCTGATACCATGTTAAGTTTATGGAATCACTGCAGTATGTAATAGCATTGCCTTGTAATCAAGTATATGTTTTCCATATGCAACATCCTCTCATTTATATTGAGCATGGGTAAATGAATAGACATGTCTATTCAATAAATAGATAATTAATAATAAAAACTTAATATTATATATATATATATATATATATCAAATAATAAGCTTATATCTCACATAATATTATATCTCATGAATAACCATAAAGTTATCCAACATAAGCTACCAAACATTAACATATATTAAGAAAGAGCACAAGCATAGAAGAACAACAAGGAACAACAAAAAAAGGCACAAACCTATATGGCTTACAAAACCTTAACCAAAATAAAAGAGGTTTAAAGAAATGATGTAAACATTTTTGGTTAACCTTAAAATTGATGAGTTGTTTAAAAAGGGTTAATAAGAAGTGCACCTAATTAATATATTGTATAATAAGGTTACTCTCTTGTGGAGATGGTGTCATCCTAATTACAAAAAAAACTAGTGGTTTGAAGGAACTCGTATAGGTGTTAGTTTTGTTTTTTCACTCAAGAGAAGCCTAATTGTTTCCTAGACTAAAATGAATGCTAGCAAAATTAAATGCTACACTTTTTATTTAAATAAGCCCATTGGAAATAGAAGTACAATATAACAATTTGAGGTTGATCTTTACAAAAAGATACTTGAAATGTATGCAATGTAAAGGAGAGATTTTAACTTGCTAGAAAATAGATTAATTATATTAATTTGATAGAAAAATAAAGAGAAACTCGTATTGGCTTATGTGTGTCACCAATGGCATGTTGAGATTGTTGAATGTTGGTGATTCTTAATTGAAATTGTTGTTGGTATTGTTTGGCATTAATGTTCTCTTGTTTCTGTGGCAGAAGTGTGTTGCTTGGCTCCCCTCTATTTGTCTCTACTTTGTCCTTGTCCAATTTCTCCTAGTGGATCTTAAATTGCATATTTTACAAAGTGGGTTTCAGGTCCCCCAGTAAAAACATTATCTAGTATTGGATTCCAAGATCCCTTCAAATCTTGCTTTCACTTAATCAAAAACATATATGTTTGTTAATGAGGAACATGATGAAGAATGGTGTAGAGGTTAGATTGGTGAAGATACAGTTTGTTGGATCTTTGAGAAAAATCCGATGAGATGTTATCTGGTGAGCTTATATGCTATGGTTATCATCACGAGTTTTTGAGTTGATTCAGTGGAGTTACAAAGGATTTATTGATGAATGGTTACATATAGTTTTTACTATGAATTATTTTGTACAGAGGTCTAGTACAATCTTATGAAATTTTTGAGGGAGCAAAATCTTGGTTTGTGATTCAAGATATGTTATACACGCTTGCTTTTGCATTAATATTTGGATTTGTTTGTTGATCAAGGACATGGAGATCACTTTGTTCAATTGAGAGAGGGAATAATTTTCCTTGCTAACTTGTTCAAGAAACATGATAATTGGATCATTACACTTGATTAATGATTGGTAGTGTGATTATTGTTATTATAATATATTTTATGTGTTCTAGCTAACTTATATGGAATAACATTTGAGGTTGTAATTTAATTTGTAAATTAGGTTTCATATTGTGTTAATCTAATAAGTGTTAAAGATTTGTAAAGTAAAGGCAATTCATTCCTAAATTCATATGGGATTATGGATGTGAGCAAAATGATCATATTTTAAGAGGCCAGTGGAGAGAATTAGATTAGAGACAAAGATCATAATAGGTATGAGTGGAATTTGTTAATGTACTTCAAAGGAGTTGTATTGGCATAGTTTGATGTTGTCAATCGGTTCACTATTTTAGTGGATTGTTGTCCAAATATTTAGGTCTTTGCTCATCTCAGTATTGTTGTCCTCATTTAATTGGATTGTTGTCCAATCTATTATATTTAAGCAATAATCTCCTTATGAAAAGTTTATAATTTATTAACCCAATAGCTACATAAAACAATTAATCTTGAATAAATTAACCAAATGTACCATCAATGTTACTAATAATGATTAGTAGATAATAAATATAATTGATTAATAGTTATTAATCAGTAATATAAGAAAAAAAAAAACTTATAAAGTTAATCAATAATAAACTGGTAAGGAAACTAGTAATATTCATATCAATAAGAAAAAAAATTTTAAATTTCTAAAACATGGCATAATCATTGTTGCTCACCCATAAATTAAAAATGGAAATAAACTATTAATAAATATTAAATAAACTACTTAAAGCAATCTTTGAATATTCATGGCCCATTCCAAAAGTCAATTGTCTTATTGTACTAGTCGTAGGTGAGTCTATTCTATTCAATTGTACATAATTAGTACAATTATTTTTTTTAAAAAGGATCGGTAATTATTATGTATTGTGATTGATTATTATTATTTATTAAGCAAGAGTAGATTCAAATCCAAGACCTCTTCAATAAGAGGCTCACAATTTACCATTGTGTTGTAGGCTTTTGCCTGGCATAATTAGTTCAATGATCATAATCAATTATTTTTTCTAATTATTTATTTTTAATTGACATTTTTTTGAAGTAGTTATATTTATTCTTGAGTTTTATGCATTATACAAATTATTTATCACAAACATAATTGGTTAAATTGGTTTGGTCTTATAGGACCCCTTTTTTGAAAGTTTGTTCATATTACATTTTGTTCAACAAATTTTTTGGATGCACGTTACAAAATTTACTTAAATATTGATAATCTGATATTGACAATAATAACTATACATTGTTAACCAAAACTAAATATCATAGTCTTCTTTAAAAAATTACTAACACATTAATTGATTTGCCAACTTATTAAATTGAACATTAATCTTTACCAAATAATGTAGTGAATTCACATGATTACTAATTTTTCACTAGATTCTAACCTCTACCTAATATTACTAATAATCATTGTGCCATTTATTAAATTGTGCTAATTCATTAACAATTAATACATGTCCTATTTTAAATCAATAACTATGCTAGTATAATAGAAGATAATAGTCAATAGGATAATTACGATAGACTTTTAATGTGGGATTGACCTTGTACTTTTTGATCGGAAAATTTGTCTCATGCTATGAAACTACTTTAGAAGCCACAAAACAACCTTTAAAAAATTAGAAAACCATTTTGCAATGATCTGAAATTTTGTTTACATTAAGAAAACCATGGTCAACATTATATATTTCTAATTTTATTTGAAAAAACTCTTCTTATCTATTTTTTATTCTATAAAATGATCATTATTAATCATTTTTTATTAATCAAATTGAAAATTAAAATAAATACCCACATTGTATAAAATAACAACAAAATGAATAAATTAGAAAGATATGTATAAATCCAAGAAAGTATTAAAAGTACAAGTGAAATAATAGTATAAAAAAGTTTGTATATTTTCTTGTTAGCCAATAGGCTTTTAATGTGGGATTGCCCTTGTACATTTTTATTGTAAAATTTGGCTCACACCATAAAACTACTTTAGAAGCCATAAAACAACCTTTAGAAAATTATAAAACCATTTTGCAATGGTCTAAAAATTTGTTTACTTTACAAAAAACATGTTCAACATTATATATTTCTAATTTTATTTGAAAAAACTCTTCTTATCTATTTTTTATTCTCTAAAATAATCATTATTAATCATTTTTTATTAATTAATTTGAAAATTAAAATAAATACTAATATTGTAGAAAATAATAACAAAGTAAATAAATTAAAAAGATATGTATTAATCCAAAAAAGTATTAAAAGTATAAGTAAAATAATAGTATAAAAAAGTTTGTATATTTTCTTAGTAAATGACAATATACCAAGTTTATTTTTTCTTTAATTTAATTGTTCTTTTATCAATAAAAATGCATATATCTTTAAATATACTATATGTGAAAATGACAAACAAAGTGAAAAAAAAAAAGTCCTCATGAAAAAAGCAGAATATAATAAAAGAGCATATCAACACCTCGTGAACAACTGCGATAATTCTCAAAACCCTAATTAGACCTTTAAACCTAGAATTTAGAGCTTAGCAATATCTAGCCCATTTAAAACTAGGAATAGTTTTGAAGTCTTATCATCAAAATAGGAAGGAAATCGATCCAACAAGTTTACAGCAATACAAAATGGATTTGAAGCCCTAGTCTGACTCCATGAAGCACGAAATGTAGTAATCTCCATCAGCTAGAAGAACAACAAAGATCAAGATGGAAGTGATTAGTAGCAGGTAGTAAATTGAAAAATCAAGAGATCTAGCAATACCCAAACAAAAGCAAAATCAAAAACTCTCATAAAAAAAGAACCAGATCGAGAAAAGAATCAAAAAGATTTCTTCAACAAGACAAAATATACAAAAAAAGGAGATAGTCGGAAAAAATCAGCCTCACAAGGAAATAACCATATACAAACATTGAACTTATGCAATATTTCTCACCTTATAAACTTTTCAGTTGTGAATAGTATTCCTCTAGGCCCACCTAAACCTAATCCCCCTAAATAGCTGATCAATCCAAAGGCATAATACCTTACCCTCTTGCTCCATTAAATCCCTAATCTATATTCCACCTCATAGGAAAAGGAAGTTAAATCCACTCAAATACAGAGGAATCAGGAATACTCATCCTAAAGGAAAAAGTCTAGAGAATAACTGCAACATTTTAATTATTCATAATGAATCCAGTGAGAATGGATGGCAGGAATACTCTGCATTAGGAGTATACGCACTTTGGAATAGTCCAAAAAATTGCAAAGCAAAATTGGTAAGAAATCTAGCAAAGATCTATCGTTCCCAGGTAAGTATCACTACTTATGCTAAGCATTTATTATATCTTCATTGTCTAAATATTAAAATTAGGAATGAATTAGTTGGATTATCTAATTGTTTTTACAAAGGATACCTAGTTAAATTCATGGCATGGGAACCTAATTTCAACGAAAACAACAACAACAAGAAACAACAAATTTCAAAGTGGATTGAATGTGAAAACTTCCCACTAGAATTAAATAACATTGTAATCTTAAACAAGATAGGGCAATCTTTAGGAAACCTAATAGGAATTGAATCAAACTTTTAAAACTTCAAGAAAAATCAAATTCTTAATAAATACAGAGCTAGGTCAAACAGAAATTAAATCTAAAAAAAAATAACAAATAGATCAATCTATAGATTAACTTTCACTAATTATGAAGGAGAAATACATGGAATAGTAGGAGAAAATATTAGTTTGGATAATACTGATAATAATCTTAAAGAAACCTTAAGGAACATCAGAATATGGGGGGAAAAGGTAGATGATAGAAAGAAGGAAACCAAATAAGAAGGAAAAACTTAGAAGTAATAACAGAAGGAAATGATAAGAGGCAGGAAAGATATACAAAATAGTAGCACAAGAGGATCAAATGGAATACACAAATAGAACAAAAGAACCAGTAGAATTGAAGAAAATTCAAGAAAAATAGTATAAACTATCAAAATTCAAAATATGTGAAGAATGTAAAAGAGAGAAGGAAAGTTTAGAAAAGATGGAAATCAATATGAAAAACTTGAATAAACTAACTCATGAGGTCTTGCTTCCAAAAAATGACATAGAGGATCAAATAATAATAGAAGAGCAAAAAAACATAAAACATAAAGGGGAAAAAACCAAAGGATCAAGAAGCAAAAAAGATGTTAGAAGAAGCAATAGTAGAAGTAGAAAAAAAAGGTCAGAAGAAGCAATCACAAAGAATCGAGATATATCAGGAAGGAACCAGGACCTTGAAACAATCAACAACAACATTCTGGAATTAGAAACACATAAGTCATAGGGGAAGAGACAAATAGATTTGGAAAAAGAAAAAAAATGAAACACAAGCACAACATACAGATATCCTGACAGCAACATCAAAACATTGGAGTAATATGACAATTAGAAAAAAGCCAAAGAAAAAGAGTTATAAATTCTAGCAGGCACCAGCTAATGGAAAGGACCTATTTGAAATCAGAAGGAAAGAGGAATACTAGATGGAAAAAGATAATACAAAGGAGCCTCTAATTCCTATGGAGATAGAAACAATAATTAAAGAATCAGATTTAAAAAATAGTCGAATCGGAAACCAAAGGGAAGATCGAAAAAACCAACTAGGGAACAACCAAATATGGGAAGAATTTGGAGTGATGGAGGAGACAAACCAAACCCATGAAGAAGAAGGGAACTTAGGCTACCATGAAGAAGGTAAGGACCTAGAGAATGAAGAAACAACATTAGAAGATTATATGATCAGAGAATTACTAGAAGAGGAAGAACATAAGGTAGAGGAGGCAAACTTAACCATTTCAATAAAAGAGCAGATATCCTTGGATAATCTAGGAATATCCATCAATCAGGAAGGACTTAAAACTCTGAATTGTGGCAAACAGAAACCAAAACGAGGAAGGAAATCACTAAAAGAACTAAGGAAGGCAGCAGGACAAGCAAAGGAGCAAACAAAGATCATTGAGATCCTACATACAAGGAAGGGAAGATCCTTCCCAAGGATCAATGAGAATTGCAACCTGGAATGCTAGTGGACTAAATGCCCCTAGCAAGAAATGCTTGTTAAAGTGTAATCTCACATTATTTGAATCTGAAGTCACACTAATTCAAGAAACCAAATTAAATATAGAAGAAGGGAATAAGTTAGGACAGAAACTAAGTCAATGGAAAATAACATTGAAGGAATTAAATGGGGCTTCAGGAGGACTGGGAATTATCTGGAATCCTCGAAAGACAGACAAAAATATAATTACTATAAACAATAATTGGATGCAGTGCAGAGTCTCTAGTCTAAGAAACAACCTCTAGATTATACTGCTAAACGTAATGGACCTGCCCAAACATCAGACAAACTAGTAGTTTGGAATGAAATCAATTCTTTCCTAGGAAATTATCATAATGAAAACATTTTTATTGGAGGATATTTTAATGCAATACAAAAAAGAGAAGAAAAATATGGGGGATCATTGACTATTTCACAAGCCACAATGGACTTTAGAAATTGGGCAGAAAAAAATGCATTAATAGATATTCCAACCAATAATGGAATATTCACATGGAACAATAGGATGAAAGATTTCAGCTACATAGCAGAAAGACTAGACATATTGTTCTTTAGAGGAGACCTAAGCAACATAGATATGGAAATGAAAGCAGCTATCATGCACCTTGCTGGTTTTGGTCACTTTCCTGTAAAATTAGATTTAGTTGAACCTACAAAACTGATGAGAAATCCATTTAAATGTGAAAAAATTGTGGTTCTTAGATAAGAATTTTATGGAAAACATTAAAAGTTGGTGGCAAGAAGGACAAGTCCAAGGATAAAAAATGTTTTGTTTTGTTTCCAAACTAAAAATGATTAAAGAAAAAATCTTAAAATGGAACAAATTGAAATTTAATAACATATTTAAAGAAAAACTAAAAACTAAAGAAGGCCTAAATAAGTTAAACCAAGAAATTATTAAGAAAGGAATGGACAACGAGAAATACACTAAAGAAAAAGAACTACTCACAAAATAGGAAGATATCTTAGATAAGGAGGAAATGTTTTGGAATCAAAATTCAAGGGAGAAATGGTTGGCAGAAGGAGATCAAAACACTCTATTTTTTTATAGTAGCACTCTATTTCATAGAGCAATAAAAAAAATCACGAAAATTAAAAATAAAGAGGGTAATATGGAAGAAAATTTGACCAAAATATTTGAGGTATTTGTAGATTATTTTGAGAATATCTTTTATAACTTTGAATCCTCAAACCAAGTAGCTCAAGATAAGATGTTGAAAGCAATTCCAAGAATTATTTTAGAAGAGGATAACGAGTCTCTCAATAAACCTTTTTCACTAACAGAGATTAAAAAATCACTTTTCAATATTAATCCTGATAAATCACCAGGACAAGATGGTTTTCGGGCTTTCTTCTTTTAGAAATCCTGGGAGATTATAGGGGAAGATTTATGGAAATCAATAGAAGCATCTAGAAATGGAGGTTCATTATTAACATAAATTAATCATACATTCTTAACCCTAATATCGAAAAAAGTGACGCTAAGAAACCAAGAGACTTTAGACCGATAGCACTCTGTAATAATATATTTAAGATATTATCTAAAGCTTTAGCAAATCGTCTTGAAGTTTTTCTTCCCAAATTGATCTTAGAAGAAAAAATAGGGTTTGTGCCAAGTAGATCCATTTTAGATGGTATATCAATCATCCAAGAAACTATTCATTCAACATCAAGGAATAAGGAGGCAAGTATGCTGATGAAATTAGATATTCAGAAAGCATATGATAAGGTGGAGTAGAGATTCTTATTTAAATCTCTAGAAGCATTTGGATTATCATATCAATGGATCAACACCATTTTTTAATGTATATCAAGTCCTAAAATCCCACTTCTTATCAATGGGATCCCGAGAGGTTTCTTTAGTATATCGAGACGTATTCGACAAGGCAACCCAATATCACCCTTCCTCTTCATAATAATGATGGAAACCTTTGGGAGAACCATAAAACTAGCACAAACTAACGTAAAAATTAAAGGAATGACTATCACAAAAAATATCTTGAACATCACCCATCAATAGTTTGGAGATGACACAATCCTATCAGGAATTAGCTCCAAAGAAGAAGCAGAAAACTTTAAAAAATTATAAAAAACTACACAAAAGCTTCAAGACAAAAAAATTAATGCTGAAAATTTAGAAATATTCTTCCTCAATACTCCAACAGAAATGGAAGATTACATTTGCAATGAACTAGGTTATAAGAAAGGAACTTTTCCATGTAAGTATTTAGGAATCTATCTAGAAAAAGGAGCAAAGAAGAATCAAGGTTGGGAAAAAATATTAGAAAGAATAGACAACCATACGGAAGCTTGGAAAGGAAAATTGTTGAACAAAGCCGGTAGAACAACAAAAATCAAAGCAGTTCTTTCAGCAATACCCATATATCAAATGTCATGTCTCCAAATTCTGAAAAATATTAACAAAAAAGTAGAAACAAAGCTCAGGGACTTCTTCTAGAAAGGAACAGAAGATAAGAAGAAATCAACTTTAATTTGATGGGAAAATATTTGTAGACCAAAAGAAGTAGGTGGATTGGGAATCAAAAATCTCAGTTGACAAAATGAAGCATGGTGAGCTAAACAAGTCTAGTGGATGTATCAAGAAAGAGATAGTAAATGGGCTAGAATATTATATAGTAAATACTTGAATGTGTATATGAGAAAATGTTAGTATGCTAATAGAAACCAAATTTAAATAAAGCTTCTACAAACTAAACAAAATTCATAAACTTCAAGATAGAATAAGATGAGCTCTCAATTGAGAATATGAGCCATTAATGGACTCTCTCAATAAGAAGCTCTCTTGTTGAGTAGCTTTATCTAAATGGATAGGATGTATGCTCAATATGCTTCCAAAGGCTTCAATGGATGATTGTGGATTTTTGGTGTGGATAGATGGCTTTAGTATGGATTTGGCTCTCAAAATAGCATTATAACTTTACTTCATGGATTGTGTTATTTTGCAAAGGGGAAGGATCCAATTTATAGGCAAGAGGCTTGAGGGATTGAGGGCTAAGATGCAAGGATGGGAAAAAGCTCATGGAGGGCTTAGATTGCATGAGAGGAGAGCACATGGATTGTGCTTCCTTATAGCCAATCAAGGAGTGACACATGTCACATGGTGAGAGGATGGAGGAAAGGGCAAGGATGAGTCAACAAAGGAGGCTCAAGAGATAAAATCTTCATAAAGACCCTCATAATGACTTGTAAGAGCAATAAAAGGGCTTGTAAGAGTCATTTATGACCTAGTGGACTTCATAAAGTTTTATGGTTGAGATATTTTGAGGGTGATGAGAGCAAATTCGACTTGGACTTGATTAGAAATGTTTTAAGCTTGTTTAGGCTTGTGCAAATGATTAGAGGATGGATTAGGATGGTTTAGGATTAGCTTAAGGATAGGCAAGTGGATGGCATTTAATGAGGGTGGGTGAAGGAAGAGATATTTGTTAACTTTGGCTTGGGTTAGTAAGTTTTAACCCATGTTTAGGGAATGTGACAAGGTTAGGAGGGGATTAGGATTAGGTTTAAAGACATCTTCTAGAAGAGTCTAGATTTTGGATGAGGATAAAGACTTTCTAGAATAGTCTAGAATTTCCTAGGATGAGGATGAAGTCTTTCTAGAAGAGTCTAGAACTTCTTAGGGTGAGGATAAATTAGATTTTTAGGAAATAAATAAAGTTTTATTTATTTCAAGGGTTTGGGTTGAGGAGATATTTATTAAAACTTTTTTAATAAACATGAGGATTAATATTTAATTTTAATTAAATATTTTGAGTTGGGGTTAGGGGTAGGAAATGATGAGATTAGACTTTAATCGAAATTAAAGAAGGATTAGAAGATTTTGGAAGAGGTTATTGGTCATAAGGAAATTGGCCAATTTTTGGGCAAAAAATAAATTTTTTATTTATTTTAGGATTTTTGGTCAATTTATTAATTAAATAATTAATAAATAAGGAAATAATGTTTAAATAAGATTTAAACATTTTTGGGAGGGATTCCTTAATTAAATATTTTTAATTAAGATAAAAGGATTTAATGGCATAAAAATTAATTAATTAATTAATTAATAAATGATGATGTCATCAGGACTTTTTCAGAAAATAAAAATACTTTATTTTCTAAAGGTTTTTAGGTGTCTACAGAATGTAGTTGATGACTCATTACTCCTGAGAATAAAGAATCCCCCAAATGGTCAGGGGCTTGGTATTTCATGCAAAAATGTCACCCTTTGATTTCTAATTACGTAACTTGGGATCTAGGAAGAGGGGATGAAGCCTTATTCTAGGAGGACTCTTGGAATGGTCCACCCCCTAGATAAACTGAACTTGTCAGCTAGTACTAAAAAATTACTAACTTCTGAATGGGGGATTAAGGTAGTAGATTATATCCAAAACACATTATCCAATGGAGAAGTAATCTAGAAATGAAAATCTCTAGAGAATATAGGACTATTACCAAAAGAAGAGGAGAAACTAGAGGCTATTTTAGGACACCGCTTGATCAATTACAATGATAAGGAAGATAAAATAATCTAGATGGCTTCAAAAGATGGAATATACAATGTAAAGAAAGGATAAAATCTAATAATCAATTACCCAATATGGGAAAATATAATCATAACTTTAAATCTTTGTTGGCACCTAGTGGGTTTACCAAAGGCGGGTATCTTCTTATGGGAAGCTATACAAAATAGAATCCTAATAGATGATAGATTTAGGAAAATGAGATTCAAAGGCCCCTCAAGATGTAACTTATGTAAAGAAAATTTTTAAATAGTAGAGCACTTATTTTATCAAGGAAATTATGCTAAAGAATGTTGGGATTGGCTTAGGAAAAAACTAAATTGGACCACTCCCCTTCCGAGGGATCTGAAAGACCATTTATCTAGTTGGCCCAAAGACTCCAACAAAAAAATATATGGAAAACTTTGGAACATCATTCCTGCTATACTCATATGGGAAATATGGAAAGAAAGGAATAGACAAATATTTAATGTATTAGAACTGAGTGCTTCCTCTCTCAATAAAATAGAAGCAAGCATAATAGAAGTAATGAATAGTGAGTTAAGAAAGATAGTAAAAGAAGAAGGGACATTCACAAAATGGGATGTAGAAATGAAGAATAATTGGCATCACTTAATCAACCCACCACTTACCTACAATAAAAAAATAGTAAAGCCAAAATCAAGTGCAGGTAGGAACCACCACCAAAATGATGGAAGAAACTTAATTTTGATGGAGCCTCAAGAGGAAACTCGAGGAAAGCAAGGATTGGTTGTAGAATTAGGTCATACTCAGGAGATTGGATCATGAAAAGAGCTAAACCCTTGGGAATAGTAGCAAATAACATTTTGGATCTAGAAGCTCTCCATGAAGGGCTAACATAGAGTCTCAAACTAAAGATTAAAAGAATTGAATCATAGAAGGAGATTCTCAAATTATTTTAAATTCTCTTAGAAAATGGAAAATTCCTAACTGGGTCATGATTTCTAAACTTGAGAAAGTCCTTAACCTTATGGACAAGTTAAAAGAAGTAAGATTGAAATACATTTACATAGAAGGAAACTTAGAAGTAGACTAGCTAGTTAATAGAGGAACAGATGGAGAGCATATTTTCTAATTAGTAGTAGAACCACCTTATATTGAAATATCTTAACTTAAATTGGCTTCTAGAATCTCCTCCCCTTTTCGTCATCTTCCTCGAGTATGGCATAATCATTGTTAAATATAAAGTTAGTAACATTTTAAATACAATATATTGCTATACTTAGTAGCAATGGGAAAAGAATAAAGTGGGTTGTATCTTGTAATCATATAACATATGCCTAGTTTAGCTCATGTTATGTAATGATCAGAAGATGACATTTTTTCTCCCACCTTTCTAGATCTTTCCAAAGCCTTGAAATGAGTATTAAATACTCAACTTTGGGTCTTTTTCAGTCGTTATCATTTTTTGGTTGCTTAGGTACTGAGATGCTTAGGATTAAGTATGGATTTGAACATTAGTTTGTATCATGCTGTAGAGGTCCGCACGATGACTTTTAGGGGTAATGTCAAGCCGGAGAGATGGAACAGGATACTTAATTGATAGATGACATGACTACGGTATCCATTAGTTAGGTGCTAGGTGAAGGGGTCTTTAATTATGATTTTACCTAGAGAACTAATAGCAACATCCTAGGTGTGTTTGTTGGGTGTCTAGTGAGGGAAAAAAATGGGAAATGGGAAATCATCTGGCTCTATAAATAAAAATTTGACCTAGTAGGCTGGAGGGCTTAGAACATGTAGTCTTTAGTATAGATGATAAACTAAGGGTTCCCCTGCTTGAATTTTATATGTCTCATCCACCTGAGAGTTTGCAATTGTTATTCAAGAAAACATCCAATTCTACCAGGAATGGCCTAAGATGGAAGCAAGCATTCACTTCTTGCTTCATTGGAGAGGAATTATGTAGGATCCAAACAAGGGATGGCTCATGTATTATCTTTGACTTTTTGATCCCTATATCAACATGGGGTTGTATTTGAAGACCTCAATGCTTTGGATTCTTGCTTGCCAAATTTGTACAAATCTAGCAAGGAAAGGGCAGCCTTCATCTTTCCTCCAAGCTTAAAGGAAAAATATCTAGACGAAGTTGCTGAAATCATCATGGTGTGTTGGAAGATGGAAGGGGAACCCTAATTTTGGTGTTCTCCCAGTATAGGTTTTTTAGGATATCTTGTCCTAGTCTCTAGTTTTTGCTTCGTCTTTTGTTACATAGATATAGCCTTGTGTTTGGCAGGTGGGATCTACTTTCTTCATACCCCTTGTATTAGGAGATTTTTTGGTTAGCTATTATGGCTCCCAGAATAGGTTGAGCCTGCATCCTATAATGTATATTTAGTGAAGTATAATAGCAGATCTTTGCTAACAATTTGGGATCTTTGTCACTCTTTTTGTTTTATCTTTTTCGGTTGGCTCTCATTTAGATCTTTGTATCTATGGTTTCTCTCTCGGTATGAGGCATAAAAAATTAACATTTTATTAATTTAATTCAATCATGTATTAATTAGCTCTTAGGACAGTGGCAGTATTTAATCTTTGTTTACGAGCTAGTGGCTTATTTCAGCCCTGGCTTTATCTTCTAAATAGTATAGCAACTTCAATTTTTTCTTATTCGTCATGGTTATGAACCAAATAGTCTCAATGTTCCCCCACCTATCAATCCTGTTGTTGTAGGGTTCTCCTTTCCTATCTTTTCATCTGATATTTTTATTTCTATTGAGAACTAACCATATGGCTTCTAGTTATTTTAATCAAGTATACCTTTGGTTCTAATCACTACAACTTTTATAAACTAATCCTCAATGTATTTTGGACTTTTAGTACTAACCTCCAAAAGGAAGCATGTTCTAATTTGTTATGCAGAATACCAGTAAGCTCTATCTCCCTAAGAAGGTCATACAAGTGCAAGGAGTCTAGGATCGAAAGCTTCTCCCTAAAAATATAAAAGGTCCAAGCATAAGTTCTTATAATGAAGAGGATAACATAACAAAAAGGAAGTATAAAACTAGAAGAAAATATTTTAAAAGCTTATACTGGGGTATACCCCTTTAACATTTGTAATTTATAGAGGACCTTGGTCTTGGGCAAGACTAAAGGTTTTCTTACTTTGTTCTTTCCTAACCAATGTCCGTTTGAATGGAGAATTCTGTAAACTTCAACTATTTTACTAAGATAATAAACAAGGTTTCTTTTGTTTACCAATAAAAAAATATACATATATATTTTATCTATTTTTTAATTAATTAAAATAATAACTACTTTTTTTTAATTAATAAAAAAAATATATATCCTTAAGTCAATAAAATAGAAAAAAGAGAAATGCAATGATAATATCTTTATATTTATTTTATTTTTTAAAAAATTAATAGTATCTTCACAGTTTTATATTTTTTATTTTTATTTTTTATCGATAAACGGCCAAGGCCTTGGATCTTATATTAAAATAAAGATAAAATAAAAGTTACAATGTGTTACTCCGTTCAAATGGGCACTGGTAGGAAAGAACGAAGAAGAAAACCTCTAGTCTTGCTCGGGACTTATGTCCTATATTATTACATTTCCATAGGGGCATACCCCGGATCTCAAAGTTACATGAATTTACAAAACATTACATAAAAATACACCTGGGCATTCCAGGGAAATTTGTCTCAGAGTAATTTCCTTCTATCTACAATTGGAAAGATCCAATGTTAGATACCTGTCTAAAAAAAAAAAAATTCTTTCTTCAAGACACAAGGATAGTTAGTATGCAAATGAAAATACTTTCAATAGAGACATAAATATTATTAACCTTATAAAACCTAGAATTATTAATAAGCAGTCTATTTATTAGATCTAATTATAGACCATTAATCTGTCTGATTAATTATTGATCCTTAGTTTAAACTAAATTGGAGATATTGATCTAACATGAGTGTTCTATGAACAGCGAATTTAGACATATACAGTACTCTTAAATCCCTTATAGCTCATGGTTCGATCTTTTAATAACTGTCTTTCAGTCTTCACATAATCAACTTCTACCTTATATACATCCTGACTGTGAACTATTCCTAAAAAAGCCAGCCCCTCAGATCTATCAGAACAGTCACGATTAGGTTTACATAAAATGGAACAAATAAAATTTCTAAACACCAGATTATTCACTATTATCTTGAAATCAATATCATGTCGCTGAGGGAGATCTCACTGCAAATCCCCTGTTCTGTAAACTTGGGATTATCAATAGATCCAAGATAGTTTAAAAGACCAAGAAGGAAGCCCGGGTATTCACAATGTTTAAGTCTAAATATAAAAACATCAAATGACAATGAATATTAAAATTAACCATACACTCAGATTTCATAATCTTCCTAACAAATCTTCAAACCTAATTAAGCATTAACAAAACTTCCCATCCAATGAAATCTAGTCAAAGCAGATAATAGTAAATCTACAACATTGTATATCGACCTGACACCCTTGAATCAAATGATGAAAGAAAACCAGAGTCTTGACTCCTTGGAGCAAACAGAGATTGCAAACAGTGACACTCTGAAGAAATTCTGGGGCACATCATCCAGGTTCCCGACTATACAAATAAAGATCAAATTCCTATGTTAATTTAAAAGAGAAATACCATTTCTTGATAACACATCCCATCTCTGTTATGAAACTACCACTAATAGAGCATTCCTTAAATGGATATTGTATTTACCAGCCACTATAATTCTTAAATTTCTTTCTTAAATTATCTAATTAAGCAGGGCTAAAGTTCTTGTCCTTCAATAAACCAAACCATTTGGAAATCTATTACTATTATCATATATTTACAGTTCAATACTATATTGTCAAAGATTTACATTTCAATGCTATTTGTTGCTATAATAGAGATAGACATATCACCCTGTATTATACAGAAATAAGAACCCTAAGCAAATCTGAAGGCCTACTATATAAGCCCTTAATATCTAGGAGCAAAACAGCAGTCTAAAAGCTAGAAACCAAAAATTGTAAACAGATTCTACTATTTCCATGAGACCATAATCACCTCTGGAATAGAGTCTGGGTCATCCATGACCACGTTGGGAGGGAGTACATAATCGATCCTGAGTCTACTCGATTTTTCATGTTGAGGATGCAGAATTCCAAGGCATTGAGGTCATTGAAAACTACTCCTGGGCTCACATAGGATTTAAACATATTGACGTACTTGACCACCCATTCCAGATTCTCTTCTATCCTAATCCCATGCCAGCCCAAAAGGAAATTCACACTCGCTTCCATTCGTGGCCATGCCCTAAAAAAGGCCAAACTATCCCTAACCATTAGACACTGTCGTCAAGGGGCAGTCTTTAACTCCTCCGCATCCAGGGGAAGGCTCATGTATTTCTCAGGGTGAGGGATTCTGCCCTTGTCATCAATACTGAGAACAGCCTTCTCTAACCCTCACCTCCAGACAGGATTGAAAATATCTAAACAAAGCCTAACAATCTCTTCTCTATCAATCTTTGCCCTTACCATCACCCCAATGAATGACCCAATTATAGAGCTATTGGTTCTCCAGGTCACCCTATAGTCAAAAGTGTCTTCCCCTATCGCCCTACTCACAAAAAAACATGTCATATCATTTGCATTTCTCAGGAGACGACTCCATCTTTTCGGTTTTACCTTCCTGAGGAAGGCCATCGTTCTGTTCTCTGTCACATGATAGACATGTTAGATTGTGGTGACTGATCAGGAAAGTACTGTACATACTTCATAAACAAAACAAAACAAAATTGGAAGTAGCTGACATGGTAGCCGACATATTATGGCTGACATATGGCCGACATGTTATAACCCTAAAGCGGTTTAATACTTGTATAAAAAGGGCTTAGGGTTGGGTATTTTATATATGTGGTGATACGAAATTGGTTCTTGCGGCGGTATTGAGCTGTAAGGGATTACGGATTGTAATCAGGTTGTAATCACTGGATTGTAATAAGATCGGACTTGTTGTTTGGTGGACGTAGCCCAGGGATTGGGTGAACCACGTTAAATCTTGGTGCCTTGTGTTTATTTCTTTGTGTTCTATTGTTTTCTGTTATTGGTTATATTTGCATGTAGTTTTTTTATTTCTGTCCATGATTTTTTCCTAACAAGTGGTATCAGAGCAAGGTTGTCTTTCAGTTATCCTCTGTAGGAAAGTCTCACGGTTAAGTGGGAGTCTCACAGTTGAGTGGGAGCGATGGCAGATGAGGGTAAGTTGAGGGTTGATAGGTTTAATGGGCAGAACTTCTAGTTATGGAAGATGCAAATGGAAGACTATTTATATCAGAAGGATTTATGGAAGCCGTTGGAAGGAAAAGCCAAGAATCAAGGAACTATGTCAGAGGCTGAATGGGATCTTTTGGACAGAAAGGCACTCGGAAGCATTCGATTATGCTTGGCACCATCGGTGGCATTTAATATTACAAAAGCAAAGATGACAGAAGATTTGATGAAAACCCTAGCGACATTGTATGAAAAGCCCTCCGCTTCAAATAAGGTATTTCTCATGAAGCGTTTATTTAATATGAAAATGGCAGAAGGTGGATCTGTTGCAAATCATTTAAATGAGTTTAATACTATTACTAGTCAATTATCTTCTGTGGGTATCAATTTTGATGAAGAAACTAGGGCTCTCTTGATTTTGTGTTCTTTGCCTGAAAGCTGGAATGGCTTGGTAATGGAGGTGAGTAATTCTGTTCCTGGATCTAGTACCCTAAAATATGATGATGTGATCGGTGTTATTTTAAGTGAGGAAACTCGTAGAAAATCCTCAGGTGGATCTACATCAGGAAGTGCTTTAAATGCACAAAGCAGGGGCAGAACGACTGAAAGAGGAAGTAACTCTGGAAATCGTGGGAAATCAAGAGGAAAGTCAAAGGGGAGGAGGTCTCAATCGAGAGGACCAAATGATTGCTAGTACTGTGGGAAACCAGGGCATAAAAAGAAAGATTGCTGGACTCGAAAGAAAAATGAAGGAGATAAATCAGATGGAGACAAAGAGGCAAATGTGGTAAGTAACAAATCCGAAGAGGATGCTTTGCTTCTGTCTTTAGAGAATGTTGATGATTCATGGGTTTTAGATTCTGGTGCTTCTTTTCATGCTACACCTCATAGAGGTTATTTCATTGATTATGTCCAAGGGGATTTTGGGCTTGTTTATTTGGGGGATAATGAACCCTGTCAGATTGTTGGAAAGGGAAAAATTAAGATTAAGTTGCAGAATGGGAATCATTGGCTACTACATGAGGTAAGACATGTTCCAAAACTAAGTAGAAATTTAATTTCAGCAGGGCAACTCGGTGATGAGGGTTGTGTAGTTACTTTTAATGATAAAAATTGGAAGGTTTCAAATGGTTCCCTTGTAGTAGCAAGAGGTGTGAAAGTAGGCACCTTATATCTTTGTACAGGTCATATTGTTCCTTCTACTTTGATTGTTTCAGAGAAAAATGAATATTCAGGAACAATTACTGTAGTTGAGCAGGGAGAACAAATAGCTGCTGTAGATTCTGATACAGCGCTGTGGCACAATAGACTTGGGCACATGAGTGAGAAAGGTATGAAAGTACTTCATTCAAGGAAAGCTTTACCAGGTCTAAAATGTGTGAATATGGATTTCTGTGAAAGTTGTGTGTATGGAAAACAAAAGAGAGTGAGTTTTGTAAAGACAGGGAAGGAAAACAAAAAGGAGAAATTAGAGCTTGTGCATACAGATGTATGGGGACCAGCTCAGGTATCTTCCCTTGGTGGCTCTCATTATTATGTTACATTTATTGATGACGCAACTAGAAAAGTATGGGTTTATTTCCTTAGACAGAAATCTGATGTATTTCAAACTTTTAAGAAATGGAAATGCTTGGTTGAAAATGAGACTGGTAAGAAATTAAAATGTCTCAAATCTGATAATGGTGGTGAGTATTGCAGTCATGAATTTGAAGATTATTGCTCCACTAATGGTATTCGTAGACAAAAAACTATTCCAAGGACTCCACAAGAAAATGGAGTGGTTGAACGCATGAACAGGACTATAATGGAGCGCGTAAGGAGCATGAGGTTGCATGTTGGGTTGCCCTTACACATGTGGGCGGAGGCTGTCAATACTGCAGTATATTTGATTAATAGAGGTCCCTCTACTCCTTTGGGCTGTGGTATTCTAGAGGAAGCATGGACTGGTAAGAAGGTGAGTTATTCTTTTCTCAAGACCTTCGGTTGTGAAGCTTTTGCTCATATAGACTCTGAAAATAGAACCAAGCTAGAAGCTAAATCAAAGAAATGTGTCTTTGTTGGATATGGCATTAATGAATTTGGCTATAGGCTTTGGGATTTTGAAAATCATAAAATTATAAGAAGCCGGGATGTCATATTCAATGAAAAAGTGTTGTACAAAGATCTGTTGCAGCAACATGAGAAGAAAGAAGATGATTATGTAGTGCTAGATGATACTCCAAAAGCTGATGTTCCAGCCATTCCTCATGATGTGCAACAAGTGCAACAACAAATACCACACACACCAGTGAATGTTAGACGATCAACAAGGCAAATTAGACCTCCACAAAGGTTTTCTCCCTCTTTGTATTCTATTTTACTTACTGATGCTGGTGAACCTGAAAGTTATGATGAAGCTGTGCAGGTGGATACTAAGATTCAGTGGGAGTCTGCAATGAAAGATGAAATGGACTCTTTGCTGAAAAATAAGACATGGGATTTGTGCAAGTTGCCTGTAGGTAAAAAGGCTTTACAGAATAAATGGGTTTACAGGTTGAAAGAAGAGGAAGGAGGTAAGAAAAGATTTAAGGCCAGGTTAGTTGTAAAAGGATTTGCACAGAAAAAGGGAATTGATTTTGATGAGATATTTTCTCCTGTTGTTAAAATGACTTCTATTCGTACTGTTTTAAGTCTTGTGGCTACTGAAGATTTTCATTTAGAGCAGATGGATGTTAAAACAGCCTTTCTTCATGGTGATTTGGATGAAGAAATATATATGGCTCAGCCACAGGGTTTTGAGGTCAAAGGTAAGGAGAACTTAGTGTGCAAATTGAAGAAAAGTTTATATGGCTTGAAGCAAGCACCTCGGCAATGGTATCTGAAATTTGACAGTTTTATGCATGAGCATGGATATAATAGGTGTCATTCAGATTACTGTGTTTATTTTAAGAGGTTGGATGATGATAGCTACATTATTTTATGTTTATATGTTGATGATATGCTTGTAGTTGGGTCTAACATGGATCATATTAAGGGGTTGAAATGCCAATTAGCACATGCATTTTTTATGAAGGATTTGGGGGCAGCAAAAAAAATCCTTGGTATGAAGATTTGCAGAGATAGGAAGAACAGAACATTGACGCTATCTCAAGCTGATTATGTTGAGAAGGTGCTGCAACGTTTCTCTATGGAGAATGCTAAAGCTGTCAGCACACCTTTACCTGGTCATTTGAAATTGACTAAGGAGATGTGTCCCAAGACACAGGAAGAGGAGGATAAGATGTCCAAGGTACCCTATGCTTTAGCTGTAGGAAGTTTGATGTATGCTATGGTATGCACTAGGCCAGATATTGCACATGCAGTGGGAGTCGTTAGCAGGTATATGAGTCATCCAGGTTTTGAGCATTGGAATGTTGTCAAGTGGATTCTCAGATATTTGAGAGGAACATCCAATAAGTGTTTGCACTTTGGGGGCTCTACTACTGATTTACAGGGCTATGTTGACTCAGATTTGGCTGGGGATATTGATACCAAGCGGAGTACTACAGGTTATGTCTTTACTATTGGTGGGGCAGCCGTGAGCTGGGTTTCTAGACTACAGAAGATTAATGCTCTCTCCACTACAGAGGCAGAGTATGTTGCTGCTACAGAGGAAGCCAAAGAGATGATATGGCTTCAGTTCTTCTTGGAAGAATTGGGACATCCTTAGAAGGATAATTATTTGTTCACAGATAGTCAGAGTGCCATTCATCTTGCTAAGAATTCAGCTCTGCATTCTAAGACCAAACACATACAGTTGCGGTACCATTTCATTCAGTCAGTTTTGGAGGATGGACAGTTAAAGCTGGAGAAGATACATACCAATGAAAATCCAGCAGATATGTTGACAAAGGTTGTAACAAGGGAGAAGCTTAACTCCTCTTCAGCTTCAGTTGGTCTTTTAGACTAAATGTGAATAAAAGAACAGCAGAGTCCAGGGTGGTTTGATCCAGTGGGAGCCCCATGCGGTAGTTGTATTGCTACAAGATCAGTCTCCAAGTGGGAGATTGTTGTTTAGTGTGGAGCCTGATCAGTCCCCAAGTGGGAGATTGTTAGATTGTGGTGACTGATCAGGAAAGTACTGTACATACTTCATAAACAAAACAAAAAAATTTTGGAAGTAGCCGACATGGTAGCCGACATATTATGGCCGACATATGGCCGACATGTTATAACCCTAAAGTGGTTTAATACTTGTATAAAAAGGGCTTAGGGTTGGGTATTTTATATATGTGGTGATACGAAATTGGTTCTTGCGGCGGTATTGAGCTGTAAGGGATTACGGATTGTAATCAGGTTGTAATCACTGGATTGTAATAAGATCGGACTTGCTGTTTGGTGGACGTAGCCCAGGGATTGGGTGAACCACGTTAAATCTTGGTGCCTTGTGTTTATTTCTGTGTGTTCTATTATTTTCTGTTATTGGTTATATTTGCATGTAGTTTTTTATTTCTGTCCATGATTTTTTCCTAACAAGACATTCACATTGGTTTCCATCGTAACAATGAGCAAACACATAGAGGTGGTAAATTTATCACTCTCAATCAGTTATCCCACTCAGAACTTCATTTCCATTTAACAAAGGAAATCCATCATTATTTGGCCTATCCTATGTGACCCTTAACCGAGAATAAAAGCTTTAGATTGGCAATGACCTCAGTTGCTCACACTCGACATTGAATATCTAATCACATATTGCAAAATCTTTACTTCATAAGCCAAGTGGAAAATTTCAAACTCCCTCCAACCTAAACTCATAATCATAACTAATAATGATAACTTCCTAGAACCTAAATTCGTAATGATTAACAAGATCTTAGTCTGGATGACAGCTGGAAAGCATGAAACAGCAAAGCCAAATAGAAGGTGGGTTAGGATAAGGACCAATTTGGTAGATAATCTCTATATCTTACCAAATTAGATATGCCTAATGCGATACTCACTGGGTATAATCTTTATACGAAATCAAACCACCATTCCTAAAGGGAGACAATTATGAAAGATCTTGGGGTTACTCCTTCGTAGCTGCAATAAGGACTCTAATCTAGAAGACTTTAAATGGGAAGTATATCTCAGGTATATAAGTAATAGCAATATAGCTAGATATTATTAATAATTTTAATAATAATAGGTTTTATCAAATACTAATAATAAGGATTAAAAAATGAAATATTCAAATATATCTTAAATTATTCTCCTTTCTATCTTTTTCTTTCTTACTATATTGTAAAATATTAATATTTAAATATATATAATTTCAAATATTTATAAATATAAATTTTGGTAAAATCTAAGAAAATTTATATCTATATATACAGATATATATATAGATATCTGTATTTATGTGTCTGCATACTTATGTAAATATGCATTTATATATGAATATATATATTTATAATAAAATATATGAGTGAATATGAATGAAAAAACCCTTTAGGAACTACAAGGGAGGAGGAGACTCTAAGTTGTATATCAATAGTGATTCTCCATCAGCACCCCTATTCGCAAGTCCGTCAGCTATCGTATTACCTTCTCGATAAATGTGGATGATTAGGACATCCTCAAAATTTTCCAATAATAGAAACATTTCTTGGAGTTTTGAATTCAAGGCCCAATCAGGAGTCTTTTTTTTCCTAATGGCATTCAAGACTACTTGAGAGTCACCTTCAATGACAACTTTAGGAAGACCTAATTTATGACAGAGTTGCAGACCTTTCTCCAGCACTTCAAATTCTACTACATTATTTGGAACTGGAGGTAGAGGAGAGGCTAACTTTGCTATCCACCAACTATCCTCATCATTGATGATACAACCTATACCAACTATATCAGGATTCCCTCTCGTAGCTCCATCAAAATTCAGTTTATGCCATCTTGGGGGAGGAGGAACCCATTTGCAGTTGGCCCTCGCCTCCTTATTGTTGGTTGCATATACCAAAGGAGGGTTGATCAGATTGGACCATTGTTTCTTCATTATACCATCCCAAAATGAGAAAGAGCCTTCTTCATGAAAAAATTTCCTTAGATTAGCATTCATAACTTCTATAATAGATACTTCAATTTTTAGCAGAAAACTGTCTAAATTCTACTCTTTATTTTGGAAAATATGATGATTTCTTTCTTTCCATAGTTCCCATACCACTAGGGATGGGAAAATATTTCAAAGTTTTCTATATACCCCGCGAACCAAATGTGTGGGCCAAGAACTGAGGAGCCCCTTAAGGTAATTCTGAAAAGGGGTTGACCACTTTACTCGGGATTTAATCCATTCCCAGCAATTTTGAGCAAAAGGGCAATTTAGGAAGAGATGGTCTACATCTTCATTTCTTTGTTTACACATGACACACCAGTTGGAGCCCATGATAACAAATCTAGCTAATCTGTCCACGGTCAAAACTTTGTTTTGAAGGGCCATCCATAAAAAGAAACCCACCTTGGGAAGGAAAGCTGGATCCCAGCACAATTTTAAAGGGATGTCCACATAGTTCCACTGCTGCGAGTGAATAATAGATTGGTATCCAAGCTTTACACTGTAGATACCATCCTTTGATCCAGCCCAGATGAGTTTATCCAACCTTTCAGATTATTTTATTTTCCTATTCGAGATGATCTTTTCGAAGGCTACGATTGAATCCAGTTCAAGTTCTAAATCATCGATAGAGTGCCATCTCCATCGCAATTCCCCATCCGACATCTCTTTAACTTTATAATCTTTTACCTTATTACCCCACAATGATTTCAACTTAGAAATCAGGTTATCTAAGTTAGAGGATGAATGAATAGGAGGTTTCCCATCCCAAGAATCTTCCCAGAACAAGGCTTTATTCCCAGCTGCCACATCCCAAGTTAGATATTTGCTAATGATTCCTCGGCATTTTGACATGAAATTCCAACACTCCGACCCTTTAGGTAATTTTTCCATCCTAAACACCGATTCCGGGTCTATTGGATCTAGATATTTATAATATAAAATTTTGGCCCATTTATGTTCATTTTCTTGGTATAACGTCCATACAAGTTTAGCTCCTAAAGCCTTGTTTTGCATTGCGGTTTCTTAATTCCTAAACCCCCACATTCCTTGGGTTTGCATAAATTGTCCCACTTAATAAGAGAAAGTTTCTTGTCATTTTCCTTATCCTTCCATAGGAAATTTATAAGTTTTGTTTCAAAATGCTTGGACATCCAATTATTGAGAGGAAGGCATGCCATTGGAAAAATTGGAGTGGCTGAAAGGATTGCTCGGATCTTGGTAATCTTTCCTGCCTTAGAGAGCCACTTATTCTTCTAACTACCAATCCACTTATCCACCTTATCGATCGTGTCCATCCAAAATTTTTTATACCTTGAGTTCTTCTCCAGGGAGATACCCAAATATTTGCATGGGAACAATCCCTTTTTGTATCCTAGAATTCCACATATCCTATTTTCCATTTCAAGAGCAGTATTTAAGAAGAAAATTTTAGATTTTTCTTTATTAACCTTCTGACCTGAAGCATCCATATATTTCTGAATTATGCTTTTAAAACCCATGGCCTCTTGGATGGAGCTCTTGCCAGGTAAAATGGTGTCATCTACGTACTGTTGATGTGTAATGTTAGGGAGATTCCTAGTAACTGAAATACCGGAGATCCTCCTTTCCTGATAAGCAAAGGAGACTGCTCTCCCGAAAGCTTCAGCCATTAGAATGAAGAGAAAGGGAGATAGTGGGTCTCCCTGTCTAATACCCCTGGAAATATAAAAAAAACCTTTAGGTGTCCCATTTATGAGAACCGAAATCTTCAGAGTAGAAATAAATTTAAATATTAGATTTACCCATTGATGAGAAAAACTGAATGCTTCTAAGACTTTACAGAGAAAATGCCAATCGACCATGTCATAAGCCTTTTGGATGTCTAACTTCATAAACATACATGCTTCTTTATCTATGACAGCCAAGTGGATGACTTCCTGAATTATAATTATACCATCCAAAATAGATCTTCCTGGAACAAAGCTTGTCTGTTCTTCAAAAATCAATTTTGGCATGATGACCTTGAGTCTATTAGCTATAACTTTTGAAAATATTTTATATATAGATTTTCATAGGGCTATAGGGAAAAAGTCTCTAGGATGTTCTAGGCAATCCTTCTTAGGGATAAGTGTGAAGAAAGAATAGTTGATTTCAGCCAGCAAGGATCCACCATTCCTAGATGCTTCAATTGCTCTCCATAAATCTTCCCCTAGTATATCCCAACATTTTTGAAAAAAGAAGGCTTGAAACCCATCAGGGCCTAGAGATTTATCTGGACTCATATTAAAGACCACAGTCCTTACCTCTTCCAGAGTTATTGGTTTATTTAGATATTTGTTGTCTTCTGTAGTGACCAATTTTGGAATAAATTTGAGCATTCGGGATTGTGCCTCCTTATTAGACCCTTCATAATTATTAAGTAGATTCTTAAAGTGAGAGACTATTGTGTCTGCTATTTCAATTGGGTTTTCTGTGCGTAAGCCCTGTGGAGTCAAGATATTAGTGATTTTTTTTAGAGATCGGTCCAGCATAGTCGAATTATGAAAAAACTTTGTATTCCGATCTCCCTCATCCAACCATTTTGCTCTAGATTTTTGTCTCCAGAAGGTTTCTTCTTTGGATAAAATAGCTTCTTGTTTCATGAGGAGATCTTTTTCTAAAGTGTATTTCTCATAATTCATACCATATTTTATAATTTCCTAATTTAGGTTTTTCAGTTTTTCTTCAATTTCCAGTTTTTCTTTAAAAATATTGTTGAAGTGTTCCCTGTTCCATCTCAAAATATTTTCTTTCAGTAATTTGAGTTTGGAAATGAAAATGAATATTTTGGACCCCACGAAATTTGCTTGAGTCCACCATGTCTTCACTAATTTCATAAATCTCGGATCTAGAAACCACATCTTCTCACACTTAAAAGGATTTTTGGGTAGTTTAGATGGTTCTGTAATCTCCAAAAAAATAGGAAAATGGTGTGATCTTGCAAAGGCCAAAATGGAGGATTGAAAATCCTTACTATAGGAAGAGAGATTACCTACAATAAAGAATCTATCTAACTTTTTTGCAATATAATCATTATCCTTTCTTCTATTATTCCACGTAAATATTCCATTACTTGATGGAATTTCTAATAAACTGAGTTTTTCAATCCATATTTTGAATTCTATAGATGAGAGCGACAGGTGTTCAGTACCCCCTACTTTCTCATCTAAAATTAGGATCGAATTAAAATCACCTCCTAATATAATTGGACTATCTTTGTGCTTTGAGATAACCGTACTTAATTTGTTCCAAACAATTTTTTTCCCTATATTATTGTTAGGACCATACACATTGATAAGGATGAATTTCATATCTGATTTTAGACTCTGTATACTGACACACAACCAATTATTATTATTTACCAGATATGTTATTGTTACTTTCCTAGAATTCCAAATAATTCCTAAACCACTCGAGGCACCTATTGCCTCTATGAAGATAGAATCCCACAACCCCAACATCTTACTAAATTTAGCTCCTTCTACCTTATTAAATTTTGTTTCTTGGATTAAAATTATTTCTGAATTAAAGTTTTTTAAATATTGTTTAAATAACCTTTTTTTACTAGGAGCATTAAGGCCCCTAGTGTTCCACGTTGTTATCCTCATACTGCCTTAGGAAGGCTCTTCCCCTTCCCTATGTTAAGCAGCTCATCAATTTTCCTCTATTTTCTGGCTAGGCCTTCTATTTCATGTAGTTCCTTCAGAGATCTCCTACCCCTTTTTCCTTTAGGCTTGCCATAATTTGGAAAGGTTATACCTTCCTGATTCATTTGTATACCAAGCTCTTGCTGAAAAATACCCAGTTCTTGCTCTGTTAATGCAACACCTTCCTCTATTCTATCAAATTCTTCCATTTCCAATTCCTTGGAAATCTGATTTTCGAGACTTTCCTCCTCCAATTCTTTATTCTCTATTTCTGTCGACTCTCCCATGTTTGTCCTATCCATTTCCTGCTTGCCTTTTGAATTAAACCCACTCTGTTTGTCTTGCTTCATTACACTATCCTTCATCTGGATCTCTATGATATCCCTTTGGAGATCCTCAACTATATAGTCATCTCCTCCCAATTTGATAATCTTTTGTATCATCTCCTCTTTTTGAGAGGGAGTACTCTTATCTATGTTATCAAAGTTAAAGACCTGAATGAGCTCCTCTGCTAACTGCTCAAGTCTGTTATCTTCAAACTCTAACACTTCAGTCTCTGGTGTATATTCTAGATCCTCGTTTAAAAAATTCTGAATGTATTTTACAATCGAGGCTTCTAGACTCTTGCCATTAATCCATGTTTGTGACTGAACCTCCACTGGGCTGAAAGGCAAGGAGGGATGCCCATCTGGAGTTTGCCAAAATTTTGAAGTTCTTCTAGTTCCATCAAGTATCGGAGTGGTTAATTCTACTTTAGGGAGTATTTCAATATTCAACTGCTGATGTTCCTATTTTTTTTATCCTGAAACTATTTTTTCTATCCTACCCTTGGGTGAAGAGAAAAGCATATTATTTTCAGCTTCATCTATGTCTGGATTCTTCACTGATTCTATAGTACTATTTTGTATCTCTTCTTGTCGTTCCTTTTCCTTATTCTCTTCAAGCTCCTTCTGATACATATGTGTAGAAGACCCCTTTATAGTTTCAGTTTCTCAATGATTCTCTTCATTTCCATCTTCGATATTACTTCTTCCTTTGTACTCTATAGTGGCCTCTTGTATTTATGTGTCTTGCTCTGGATCTTGGCTTATGATCATTGTGGACATTGTTACACTCCTTTTTGGGGGATCTTTGTCTTTAACTACCAACTGTTTTGTTGAGGGATTAGACTTACAATTCTCCTTGTCATGTTCCACCACATCCTTTTTCTTTTTTCCTCTCTGTATCTTAGAGCGATTTCCCTCCAATCCCAAATCTGAGTCCTTTTTAGGAATAGAAACTATAACCAATTTAAGTCTTCTATTATTAGGTAAAACCTTGTCTGAAAATTTATGAACTGTCCTTTCTTTCTGATTAACCTGATTTTGGAATTCTGTTGGAGAGGTATGATCTTCCAGTATTTTGTTCTTCATTGCTCTCAACCAAGAAAGTTGACTGCTGATATTCGAGGTAAGGGGAAGGATCTTGGGCATGATTTTATGTGAATCAGCAAATCTTAAAATGTCAACTATTCTCTTTTTATATTTTTGAAACTTGATATCATAAGATGTTTTACTGGTTATAATTTTTTTTTTTAATTCTAATGGATGATTAAACTTCACACTGATTAACACTTTGACATTGTTACAGTAGTAGAAAGAAGCATCAATACCTCTGACCTCTCCTACCTTCGACCCTATGGCTTTAATAATGTCTTCATGACAAAGCTCTGGAGGGAGGGATGGCAGGACAAACCAAGAGGGCAACTTGCAATCTAAATTTTCTAATTTAAAATTATGTGACCAATCTATAAATTTAACAAAGTAACCATTAAAAAAACATTTAGACCATAATAAAAACTCTTTTTTGATAGACTCATCTAAACATTGCAAAAAAAGTATGTTATCTGAGAAAGTGGAAATACTTACCTGGTTCTCGCAAGACTCCTCCAACCAGTCGAGCAACAGAGGGAAATCATCCTGTGGACCATTCCATATAGCAAAAATGCCTTTCTTTAAGCATTTGTCCCATGATAATTCAATAGTTATGCTTGAAATTTTGGCAGGTTCATCCTTTGCATAGCGCAGAGATGACCTAGGAGATGGGCTAGGCTTCATAGGATGACATGACTTATGGGTTCTACGATGAGGGGGGATGTAGGATCTTGGAGAGACAGCATAGGGCAAAAAAATTCTTGCCTGAGGTAAAACCGATTGATTTGGATCCGGATCCATAGCCTTGTATTTCTCCAGGTGAGCATATCTCGTTAAATTAAAAATACGAATTTGATTATCCAGTTGTTCTACTGAAAATATCTGATGAATCAGATTTTTGTATACCTCAGAGCTGATCAGAGAATTCTGCAGGGGATGATTTTGGGCATAAATCTCATGTTCTTTATTGCTCCTACCACATCTCTGGCTGCGAGGTTCCTTTGCATCATTTTTAAGAATCTCAAATCTATTTGGTGTGTTTACTGAATATCTTTGATCATATGTGCTTTGTGGTTTCTTCTGCTGCCAAATCGGCCTGAATCCGCTTGTGTTTTCATGTTTTTGCAAGAAATTTCTTCGAGGTTTCACGGGTTAAGAAGGGTTCGATTTTTTCACAAAAACATAGCAGAGCGCCATTTTTTTTTTTTTTTTTTTTTTTTTTTACATCTTCACAATTTTATATACTATATTTAAGATGACTTTTTATATGAAAAATTAAATAAATAATTTCTCAATATTTTTATTTTCATAAAAAAATTTATTTAATTAATTAAAAAATTTACATAAATATTAGCAAAAACAATATTCATAAATCTCTATAATAATAAATACAATAGAATTAGATACGAGCCTACAACACAACAGTAAATTGTGAGCCTCTTATCAAAGAGGTCTTGGGTTTGACTCTACACAAGCTTAACAAATAATAATAATTAATCACATATAATAATGAATCTTGGTTTCAATCTCTTATTGATAAAAAAAAAATAGAATTGTATTAACTGAAAAAATATATAATTTAAAATTTTAATTAGAATAAAATCTAAAAGTCTTATTATATATTTTTTATTAATTAAAATAATCAGTAAAATTTGTTTATATTATTAAGTAAAAATACTAAATTGAAATAAACCGTGATAAGATTGTTAATTCTCTACAATGATAAATAAAATAAATTTATATTAAATAAAATTGATTTGTATTAATTGAGAAATATATATATTATTTAAATTTTGATAGTAAAATATGAAAAAAAATTATCTATTTGATAATAATTAACAAAATCAATATCAATTATCATTTTTATTAAATAAAAATAAAATAAATAACAATAAGGTACCTAAATCTCTAAAATAAATTATATGTTTCTTGAGTATTTTAAATTTGCCTTCTTTTTTTTTGTAGAAATCTTCTCATGTGTTGAACTTATGCCTATAAATATAGGGTTAGTGTATTTCAAAGAAACACAAATTTGAGAAGACTCACATACCTAAAAGGTATTTGACATATGCATATGAATGATGTAGAAATTGAATTTTCTATTATCAACATTTTGGTAGTTGTCTATTTTTTATAGTGTTAAGTGTTAATTGTTCATTTAATATACTAACTATTTCCTTTCTTAGTTTTTCTAGAGAAAGGGTTTGGATTTATTGCTTATTGCACATGTTCTTTCAAACAAATAATACACCAACAATGTTCAGTAACAAACAACACACCGATAATGTAATTAAAAATCCACACACCACAACTCTCTACCTACATCAATGGTTTGCAATATTTTGTAAAGAGGTAATTGAGAAAAACTTACATGCAACAAATTATTGATACCACTATGAATGGAAACATCGAGGATCTACACATTTGCACTGATTAATTTGGCTACCTAATGCACCTAACATGAATACACTCAATTGGAGAGATAGAGCCGATATTATCAAAGCAAAGGAATTTTTTGACAAGTATGTTACCTCCTAGAACTCATGTCCAAAAATATGAAGAGAAAAAATGATACATCTAAAATCTTTGCAATAAACCCCGACGATGATTATGAAAAGTAATAAAATGCAGAGAATGAACCTGCCTTTGTTAAAAAGGGAACTAATTAGAATGTAGATATAAAGCTCCATAATAATAATGCATGGAATTCACCTTAACATGTGACAAATTAGGCCAAAAATCATACAAAGCATCAAGAAATAATGATAGGATCAACACCCATAATCATGACATTCTCTCAATATGGACAGCTAACATAGATTATAAACCACTATTCTTGTGTCATATTGTTCTCAAATATATTTCCAAGTACATAAAGGTAGAAAGAAAATTAGAGACTTGTGTTAATATGTTGGCAAGGATTTGCTCACATAAAATATTACAACACCCACCCCTCAAAGAATTCCAAAAGTTCATGTCAAATATTGTTCTAGAGAGAGATATAGGAGCACAAGAAACATGGCATATGCTTCAAAAATTAATGCTTGTGATATGCAATTGATAATCTATATCACTAAATATAGGTAAAAAGGTTCTCTAGTGTCTAAAGAAAACAAATAATGGAAGTGGGATAGAATCAAACTATGTCCAATCCTACATGCAATGACCCGATCAACTAGAAAGGGTGACACTAATTGAATCATCAAGATCTTACACATATCTTCCTTCTCGCAAAGAATGTCAATGGAAGAAAAGAAAAGAACATGGCATAGTACAAGTGTTTCCACAATTTTATACCACCCCAAAAGAAGACTCAAAACATTTTGATACATTTTGTTGGATTGATTTACCATTGTACAAATATTTCTAAAAATTTGATATAGAAATTGAGAAAACAAAAGAAGAAATCGTGGACAATTGGAAGTAAATGAAAGCACAAAAATATAGTGCATGTGGCATGTTTATAAAATAGATGAAATTGAATTTGATATAGATGATAATATCTCAATTGATGAAGAAATGAACAATCAAGGTGATGCACCATATAAATGAATAAATGGGAACTACTATCTCAAATGGGACTTGTCAATACAATCAACTTAAATGATCTTGCAATGCTAGGTCGATGTGATTTTGACAACAACAATGATTGGAAAAACCAAAATGCCCCACTACCTTTGCATGAAATTGCACCCAACTTTGTAGGCACAAACAAGACCTCCTAGTAACATACACAAACAACCTAAGATGTGCACATTAGAGCAACACTTTATCTTTAGAACAAGAACATGCACTTACTATCATTAGAAATCATTTGTCAGCTATCTCTTCCAACCAACCATTATGTATGGCCATACAAGGAACAATAGGAATTGGTAAATCCTATCTCAACAATTGCATAAGAAACACACTACAAAGACAAGGACAACAAGAAGTAAACCCACTCCTTGTTCCTTCTCAAATAGGAATAATTGCATTTAATATGCAAGCCTCAACCATAGATGCAACCCTAAAAATTCCAATTAGAGACATGAAACATCTCCAAGTACAACCATTAACATCTCTCCAAGAAGATATAAGATGAGATTCATTGGGCCAAACATATTTCTAAAAATTAATATTAGTCTTTGTGAAGCAATATCCCAAAATCAACATCTTTGCTTCGGGGGCATTAGTATCATACTCATAGGCGACTTTGCACAACTATTGCCTCTAATCGACAAACCTATCTACACATCTCATACAACAACAAAAAATATATGGCAAAAATTTTATATAATTGTAACATTGTAAAGAAGTTGCAGACAAGAGGGTGGTGATCTAATGCAAGTAAAATTTTGAGAAACATTACAAAATATGTGCAATGCAGGACCAAAATAACCAAATTGGGAATTGTTAATGATATGCACAAATAAGAACCTAACAAAAACTTAACAAGAAGATTTTGACCTATCCATACACTTATTCCCAAAAAATAAACTTGTAACAATACACAATAGAAAAAGGTTGCAACAACTATGTTAGTCCACCATGGGATGAAAAAACCCCAAAAATAATACCAATGCAACCAATAACAAGAGGGAACCATAGGCAAATTCCAATCTCAATGGCATGGGCTATCATTATACACAAATCACAAGACTTGACACTCAAGAAGGAAATTATTTATATTGCTAAAGTCAAACACCAAGGCCTTACCTTTGTTGTGGTGTCTTGGGTGAAAACATATAAGATCTTCGAATACAACCACCATTCTCTTTTTATTACAATTCCAAAATAAAAAAGAATGCATACAACATTATAAGGAAAGAAGTAGAGGCTCATCTACAATTGCTCTTAAAATAGAAAGGAAAGGTACAACCAACATCCTTTACATTGTTCACACTAATAAAATTATAATCAAAACTTAATTAATACCTATTACTCACTATAATTCGATAAATACTACATTTTATTGTATACATATCTACTCACAAATAAGAAGAAAAGGGGATGATGAATTTTTGCATTCCTCTCCCCCCCCAATACAAAATTTTGTTTCATCTATACAATATTTTTTGTTTAATGCTTTCAAAAAATGAATTCCCTTTTTATTTCAAATTCAATATAAGAAATACTTCACAAAATTTACTAAGTATTTAGATATAAATACTTATCAAGTTGTTCCATTGATTTTCACTAAATGAAAAAAATGGAAATGACTTACATTACAAAAGGAATATGAAAAATTTAAAGAACCTTGACTACTCACCATTGTATATCTTCTAGAATGGCCACTATAACATCTCTAACACATTCTAAAGGTGATTGCCTCATAACCAATATGGTTAAAGTCAAATGACAAGAAACCACTATGTCATCTATCTAAGAAGAGTCATATAATGACTTTGGATAGAACCATCACACTATTCTCAATGAGAATTCAAACTAGTAAATGGATGAAACAACACATCTAAAAAGATAAGATCTCACTTAGAATTACCCTACCAAAAAAGGTAAGCCATTTATGCAAAATTAGTTCACCAATATTCATACTAACAAGGTTGTATTGCATTATTCTTTACCTAATAGTGACTACTACAAATAAAATACTGAGTACACGTTCTTCTAGATCATGTCATTACATAGTCTCATCTAGCTAGATTACTCATTTCACTACTATATGAAGCAAGAAAGGGAGACATTAAAGGTTTACTAGGAATTTTAAAACAAAGTAAAGGTGTATTACTATACCACATTAATGCCTCCTCAAAATGTACAAATATATTATTTCAAAATTATTAGAAACATTCTTAGAAGAAACATTCTTTAGGTGATTGACAAAAGTAAGGAAATAACCAGTAGCACAAAATGGCATCCTCGAGAATGATAAAATACCAAACAAAATGATCACATGTTTACAATAGTCTACTTGCTCCAAATATAACATATCAAGGGAGACAAAGGTAGCATAAAAAAGGTTACCCATGTATGGAAAAGTATTGTCGTAGTATTCACACTAACAAGCTTATATATTTTTGGCTTCTTTATTACCTAATAATTACTACTACTAATCAAAGTTAGTACTAATTTGAATATCCTATATATCAAATTTTTTTTTTTAAAGGTAAATACTAGAGATCTACTTTGTAGCTTCAAAAAGAGAGGTCAATATCATTTACATTTAAATATATGTACTACAAATTTACAAATAAAATTATAATAGAATGCTTTTTTTTTTCAATGTAGCTATTGTTTGACACAACTTACAAAAAAAGAAACAATGCAAATTGAAAGAAGTTAGTGTTAGAAATGCTTTAGAATAACTGAGAGGGGGGGTGAATCAATTATGCAAGGTCCAAATGTCCTGATAAAACTTTTTAACTAAGTATAGTGAACCCATTTAAACTAACCATGCATCCAAGCTAAACATTCATCTTAGCAAGTTACTATAATATCAATATGCAAGAATAAGACATGAAAGATCAACACATAACATAGTGATTTACGTGGAAACCCAATTTTGAAAAAACCACCAATAACATGCTAGTCCTTTCTCACTCTTCTAAAGTGATGCCCTGTGAAAGGCTTGCCCTGTTAAAGGCTACAAAACACACTGTTAAATGTAACCCAGTTAAGGGATTTCAACCACCCTGTTAGAAGTGAGCCTGGTTAAAGGACTTTAGAACATTCACTTGGAATGTCACCCTATTAAAGGATTTACAACATGGTTGTTAAACCAACCTAAGTCCATATGATTTTTTCCTAACTGATACAATTTCTAGAGAGTAACAATAAGGGCTTTTGACTTGATATAACTCACAACATAACTTGCAGATTCCATATCTCAACTCAATTCACAAATTTGCTTGGTTTTTAGTCTTTGCAACTCTGACAGCTTGTCCTTCTTTCAAGCTTTGTCTCTTTGAGTCTCCATGTTCATTTTGCCAATGCAATCACCTCTGTGGTCACTTATTGAAGAAAAGTCTCTGTAATCTCTTCTTTCTTAATGTCTTCTCCTCAACACCACATATTCTCTCTGACCAACCACTCTTGCTTCTTGACCTATAACTCCTTAAATAGAAGTCTGGAATACTTTTCCCGCTCTATTCTTCCTACTCTTATTTTTGGTTTGAATGGATTAGGTAGGATACAATGTATCTACCCCTTATCTCATTTCTTCTAGAAACATCATGTAGAATCCACCTGTATTCGCCTGAAAATGGTTCACCTAGAATTTTATGCCACTAGCTCAACATCTTTATCTTCCATCTAGTTCACAAACTTCAAGGTAACAAACTTGTCAACTTAGATCTAGCAAATCTTCAACTTTTCAAATAATGCAGCAGCTCAGCACTATTGACTTTTTGATGCTCGGCACATACTATGTTACTCGGCACCTACTGTGGATTCACTTGGCATCAACTAAGTTTTATTGATGCTCAACACCTATTACATTTTTGTCTTGCTTGACACCTGAACTTGCTCGGCACTTACTAATAATTTTCTCGGCATGAACTAACTTGCTCAGCACCTACCAATGAATTCAGTCAAACTTTGCAGACAACTTCATTACAACTTATTCATCTAAAGTTTCTAAGTGTGGTGAATCTCTTCATCTTCAATTCTATTGTCAATACATCATTTTACCATTGTCTTAACTAATCCTTGCACTTCATTACAAAACCATAACTCAACCTTTCCCTTAGGTGCTTTTGTTACATCTTATTGATTAAATCCTCTTCATCAATCAACCAAGTGATAGTACTTGGATCTTATAAGCAATTGTCATTCCAACAAATAGCAAGTTTGACATCAGTGACAAAATAATGATTGAAAACATTCTTTATCATCAATCTCCCTTCTTTACTAACAAAAATCTCCCTCTTTGCTTCTTCAATAATGATCTTTTCAGCCAGATTTCAACAATTAGCTCTCCTGCAATTCAATGTCAATCAACATGGTCATAAAACCTAAAGAATCTCCCAAAATGAAAACCATACAAGCTATAGTTTTCTTCTTGAACAAAAATTATTATATTTTGTAACCACATTAATGTCTATTTAATATTTACATATGCATAATTTGTAATATTAATTATATTCATTTTTTTAAATAGGATAATTTGAACAAGATTGACAAAAGGAAGGAACTACCAAACATGGGGAAACATCTCGCTTCTCAGTGGTGAAAAATGGATATAAATTGGAAAAGTTGACTCTATCACAAACAAACCATCAATGATATTCACAAATAAGTATACAAAACTAAATATGACTACTATAATATTTTGTACAATTATAGTTCACCAAGTTATCCAACATTCACAAATTCTTGTGTTATTGCAAATCAATTGATGTGGAGTAATCCTCATGCAGTAGAGGAATGTACCCAATGAGATAAATCTATTCCTTCGTACCCAAATTGGGCATTGGATTATCTTTACAATCTGAATAATTAATTCTTCCTCCAAGCTATGCACATCGAAGATGTGTCCTTTCTTAGATTGTTTTTGAAATAGGATTTTGTTTGACATTGTTAGCTTGTAAACTCTTACATCATTTGAGTAGACTTATTATGTGTTAATTAAAATTAAATGGACATTTTTTATTACATCTTTAGAGAAATATATAGTAAATCCATATATGAATTAGTGCATCATTGATCGACAGAATTATACTAAGTGAAAAATCAAAAGATCATTCCTTAACAAAATAATGGTTTCCAACCTATAAATGACATCAATGTATGTATTTCTACAAGACAACTAACCAAAATATTAAAGGTTAATAAAATCAAGTAATGTAGGTAATTTTATCAAGGCTATGGATGCCTAATTGGAAGTAGAGCAATGTCATGTGGAAATTGAGATAATATCATCTTCGGATCTATAAGTCCCCTTCTGGCAATAAGGCTCTCTCTATTTTGATATTAGAAATGACCAAACCATGTAGCTTACTATGATAATGGATTTCAAACCATGCTCTCACCAAAGATGAATGCTTAATTCACATGAGCACACTAGAATGATTACTCTATTCAACTCCTCTAATGGAGTGGCATATGCAATCTACCTCTTGATCTATGAATTCATAACTTGAAAATATCATTACTAATCTTACCCACTAGACTTGTCAAATATTATGCATTGTAGAACTACCACCGCACTCTTCCCCTAATTTGTATAACCATTTAGCTTTTCATTCTATGCCATGATTCTTGAACTTTCTTAGTTCTCCATCAATCTAGGTGCTTTTGTCTTTCCATCCTTGCATCACCCGTTCACACTTCATATTTATCCATCCAAGCCTTGTGCCAACACAAATATGTAAGAAAAAATAAATTTTGTGAATCTAGAATCGGTAGTCTCCATTAATACATTCTACAAATATTGAGTACAACAACCCATCGTAATACAATTACTCAATAACTTCTCATTGCATAAAGAAAAATATTATGTGTATTCTATTCAAATATAACAAACTATTACTTAAATATTTAGGGTTATTGCATAATCTAATACTAAAAGTAAATATATTTGGATTTATATTCGATGATAACATACAATGTCAAGTCCAAATATTATAATTTTAAAATTGCATTCCAATTACTATGACAAATGCATTGATATTAACTTAATATTTACTATTTGGACATGTAAACAAAATAAGTATCACAAACTCAAATGGTACTTACTTTAAACATCTCATTCTAATTATAGAATAATGTTTCCTTCACATTTGTACAACATAAAATAACAACATCAATCATATTCAAAGCTAAAAAATACTCTAACACAAACTTTGACAAATGAATCCATGTTTACATATTGATCACACGCTACAAGTATTTTATATTTAAAAATTAATGTTAATTAGTTCAATCATTAAAATATTTTCAAAGTGATTAAAAGTTTTAAGTTGACAATTATCAAAATCATCACATCTAAAGTTGTCCATTGGTTGTTCCCTTGCACCTCTTATGGCACAAGTGCTAGTATAACATATTTAAGAGTTCAAATTCAAATAAATCTTGAGATTTTTCACATATCCATTTTACTCTTTTACTATATTAAATAATAGAGTATAATAAAATTATTTTTATTATATTATAATTATTAATTTTAACTAAAATTATATTATAATTAATTTCTAAACTATAACAACAAGTACACAACATGACACTTGCATAAAATACAAGTTTTTAATGGTAAAAAAAGAAAACATATATAGCAAAAAGTTATGGGTAAAAAAAAGTAGAATAGAAAAAGGAAAAATATTTACCTTGCATGTACTTTTGGAAAGGTCAAGGAAAGGATAAATTACACCAACCAAGAGTTTTATTTGACCATGGCATGGAAAGAGAACTATTCAAATTCATGCATAAAATAAATTGGATACTTAATATGATAAAAATAACAATAAAAGTGTATATAATAAAGGTTATTTAGAAGGGAGAAACACAAAATTGTAGGACATGTGATTAATCTTATATTAGTATAAGGTGTGGGTTATGCAAGAATTTAGGAAATGGGCAACATATTTATAGGTGTGAATTATAATATATTTTCTTTAAACTTTATAATGCAATTATAACATGATTAATAATAAAACATGTAACCCTAACTAGGTAAAAAAATTAATGGGATATCATTGTAAGGATATATGTCATAATAATCAATATATTTATAATCATGTGAAGTATATACAAACATTTATATAATATATGTGTGTATAATGAATATATGTATGTCGTAAAATTCTTTATTTATAAAATTATGTATTAATAAATTAAAATTATATAGACATGAGATCTCATCTCCTACCTATTACTAATGTAGTTTAGTGTAGGGAGTTTGTGGAAGGGAGGTGGTGCAATATTGAACATGCGGTGAATTATCTGAATACTAGGTTTAAGCCTTGAGGGACGTTACTTGTAATCTATTTCACATGACTTTTGCATAATAATTCTACCATATTAGGAATAACCTTAGTAATGGGGAAAGCAATGAAACTTCATGTAACAAAGATCTCATGAAACGTTACAAATAACAATCCTAAGTATGATTCAAACTCAAAAAGGGAAATTCTAGAGAAAATAAAGTATGGCCTTGAAAGGGATCATTACAAATATTTTGTTAAGGTTTAGTAAGGTCCCAAGGACCATTTGGAATCTATTATAATCATAGCATAAGGCTATTGAAGCCATTAAGTTCACAATGATCTATAAGGTCTTTATAAGGTCAAACATGGTAAAAGCTTTTAAAAATGTCTAAATGACGAGAAATGGTGTAATTGGACTCTGTAGGACCAAAAAAATGGGTTAAATGCATAACACACTATGAGCAAATCACAAAACTCAATAATCATATATTAGCACCCACTAGTCTACCATGAAAGCCAAACTAATAGAGAAAGCAATAGAAACCCCCTTTTTCGTTTGTAGCTCCCATGTCCTTCTTTCTTCTCCAAATGATTGTAGCTCCAAAGTTGCCTATAGTGCACACAAAATTGAAGCAAAATTCTATGATGTGGATAATGCCATGAGAATACTTGAAGTTGTGATTTGAATGTGAGAGCAAGAATGCAAAATGCAAAGAAGTAGAGACTCAAAGATTTGGATTTTCAAAACTTCAGCATTTTGATTCAAGGACCCAAAATGAGAGAAAGAGTGTCCAATTTATAATTGACATGGAGGATGTGAGCATTGGATTTTTCACCCATAGATATGTGATGTGTCCAGAGATTCCTTTGAGAATCCATGACGCATATGACAAAATATGCCAATTGTGAGATTCTATGACACATGCAAGTCAAACTTGGCTAAATGTGGAAGAGAATCTATGATGCATCATAAGACACCTCAACCCACTTAAAGCCAAGAATCTATGACAAAGAAGCCAAATAGAGACATGCATAAGAGGCAATAATATTTGATTATGAAAAATCTCAGCCAAGTGTCAAAGGAGAATCCATGAGGTGTCATATCCAAGTGTCATGATGATGGAGTATTTTATGGAATATTTGAATTAAAAATCCTCTTATTCCACAAAATAAGAATTAGTAGAAAATGGAATTAATGATGGAAAATGGAACTTGGGAAATTAAGAATTTCCATGGTTTGCAGATAATGAATCAATTAATTAATAAAATTAATTAATTGAGGATGATAATTAGGAAGAATAATTAGTGAAAATAATAGAATTAAATTATGGGTTATTTAATCCTATAAAGAAAATTAGTAGATGATTGGCCAAATTGATTAAATGAATGCGACTGTACCCTTTGATAAAAATGTAACGATGATGGATATCGAATAAAATGATGAAAAGGTAGACCAAATCCATGGTCAAATTGATTGATAGATCGAAATTGATAACATGCCAAGGACACATGACATTAATTGGTTGATATGTAACATTTAACCAACATTGTAAATGCTACAAGATTGAAATTGATTGATAAGGTTTGATCATAATAACATCGACAAACATTGTCAATGTTATTAAAATGGTTGATGATGCCATGATCTAACATTGAAAGCCTCAACAATGTCAAATATTGAATGACATGAATGATAGTTTGACCTAGCACTGAGAGCCACGACAGTACTAAGGTTAGATTGATAAGATTGATAAGTTGATAGGTTTCCAAGACACTAAAGGCCACAACAATGCCTAGGAGTGGATAAATGATAATTGATTTGAGATGTTTGATATGTTTCAGGTTGATTAGGACTGATTTTGAGTGATTTTGAGTTGATTTGGAGTGATTTCGAGTTGATTTGATACGATTCTGAGTTGATATGAAATTGATGTGAAAGGCGTTACAAATGACGAAATATGGTCAATCTGGCCAAAAGATCAAAGTTAGTAGAATGAGAAAATGGGACAAATTAGTATGAAGAAGTGATGAAGTTGTATATGTGAACCATTTTTTAGTGTCTACATTTTTCCCCTCTTTGATACAATGTGATTTAGAGCATTGTATCAAAGAATAACTGATGAGAAAGCCACAACATGCCCCAGTAGGGATGATATATATGGGTGACCCCTTGAGAAATTGACTAAGAGAAGCATATGATAAGTCAATTAATTGAAAACAAGAAGACAAAACCATAGCAATTGACGTATTGCAAATCAGAGCTAAGATGTGAAAGTTATGAGGTCTAGAGTGCAAAACAAGGTCAATCGGGAGCCCGAGAGTGATTGCATGGGTTACCACTCAATAAAAACAAAAAATGATGAAAATGATAGTTCATGTTGTCTGTAATGAAGTAATGAATCCAACGCAACTGACAGATTGCAATTTTGAGTTAAAATGCAAAAGTTATGGGCTCCGGAGTGCAACATAGGGGCTCCGGGAGCAGTTCTGGGTATCCTAGGTCCCCAACTGCGCCCAAAACTCAACCAAGTGCGTCATTGATGCACTTGGTAAGACCAAGTGTGCCATGACAGTATAAAGTGTGTCAATGATGCACTTGGGAAGCCCAAGTGGTCTCAAAAAGTGAAAAATGTGCCCGAGGCCAAAATCAACATGACTGGGGGCAACTAGGAGCCCAAGAGTAATTGCAAGGATTAACACTCCATATAGTGACCAAATAATGAAAATTATAGCTCATTTTTTTCACAAGAAAGATATGATTCCAATGCAACTGACGGTTCGTAAATTGGAGTGGAAACGCAAAAGTTATGGCTTCTGGAGTGCAACTTAGGGGTTCCGGGAGCAGTTCTAGACATCCTAGGTCCCCAACTGCGCCCAAAACTCAACCAAGTGTGTCATTGACGCACTTGGTAAGCCCAAGTGCACCATGACAGTACCAAGTGCGTCAATGATGCACTTGGGAAGCCCAACTGCACCCTGAAAGTGCAGATTGTGCCCTAAAAGGCTCTGGGGCCCAAAATTAGCCCGATTGGACTCAAAATGACCCAAAACTGTGCGTGCATGCCCAAAATGATGGAAAGATGTCATAACATGAGGTAAATCATCAAAAATGGTCATATTTGGTCAAATATGATGAGACAAATGTCATATTGAGGTTAAACCAAGTGGAAAGCCATATAAAGTTGATTAACAATTCAGGATGATGCAGGAATGCATGAATGCAAGATGAAGATGATTTGGTGAATCAGAAGACATGATTATGGTGATGGAAAATGAGATGAAGAAGAAAGATGAGATGAAGAGATGTTAGTATGATGGAAAGAATTTTTCTTGTAGAAAGTGCATTATATGTCAAATGGAGCTTTATTTTGATATGGCAAATGGAATGCAATGCATCATGGCATAAAGGGCCAGAGCGCAAATGCAAGCCTTTTGTGTAAACAAGCACGATGCAAACAGAGAATGACCTTTTCCTACCTAAAGCATATGTACATGCCCCAAACTCTCAAAGGTACATTATAACAGACAAAAATAGAAAAAGATGAGCATGAACCATCCCGACCAATCTCATAGATTAGTTTTATATCATCGAGTGGCATAGGAACATGATCAAAGAAAAACAAAGCAAAAAAAAAAAAAAAAAAAAGCACTCACTAAACAGCGTGAGCCAATAGCTATCCTTGTCCATTATTACTTGCATTTTAGTGTTTTAGGTGTTTAGATGGTGTTCGATAGGTTGATAATGTGATAGTACTATTTGTGGATTTAGTTGATAAGTTCATAGTGATCTATTGGATTGATTGTTGGTTCACGTTGGTTAGATAGTGTGATTGTCTTGAAAGTGTAGTGCTTTGATGTTCAATCTGCAAAGGGCAAGTGTGAACGCAAAAGGGATGGTTATCCACAATGAATATGTACAAGGTTTATTGCAAATTTTTGATGAGTTTTGTGATTTTTAGGGTTTTGTGGAGATATTTGATTTTTTTTTGTAATTGATTTCTTCAGGACATTTTATGATTTTTAGGGTTTATTTCAGGACATTTTATGATTTTTAGTGATTTTTTCAGGACATGTTATGGTTTTTAGTGATTTTTTCAGGATCGTATTTGAATGTTTAGGATTTTTTTCAGGACATTATGTGATTTTTATAGATTTTCTCAGGACATTTTATGATTTTTCGGGATTTTTTCAAGATCGTATTTAAATTTTTAAGGATTTTTTCAAGACATTATGTGATTTTTATAGATTTTCTTAGGACATTTTATGATTTTTGGGGACTTTTTTCAGGACATTTTATGATTTTTAGGGATTTTTTCAGAATCGTATAAGCATATACAAGTGTTAGCTCCAATCCGTTATGCGATAGATCCAATGGATAAAAAGCACTTAGAGGTATGCCCCTAGTTCAAATTCAAAATTACACACCATGTAGGTAATATGCCCCCAGACAAGACGCAAATTATGTACAGAGGCCAATGACAAAGTGTGTGTGTAGACAGGTGATACTTAAGCAAGGTAACGAAGGACATTAATCAGTTCGTGAGCCATGATAAGGAACCAAGGATTTCTTGCAATATGAAGGGTATGATCAAGGAATGATAGAGGGGGAAAAGACCAGATGGAATCCTGATAGATGGAGGAGCAATAACTGATTACACATGGCGCCTATTTGCCAGGTTTTCACCATGGTACTTTCCCAAAGCGCCTGTTTGCCAAGTTTTCACTTTTGGATGGAATTTTTCTCTTGACTCAAATTTTTGTGCCAAGATGCCTGTTTGCCAAGTTTTCATCAAGGCATCCTTTTTTTCTTTTTCTTTTTTCTTTTTTTTTTCTTTTTTTTTGCTTTTTTCATGACTTTATACTTTTTTTTTGGTATTTTTTCAGGACTTTTAGATTGAATCAAGAATGTCACTGAGAAATGCTGAGAAGATATCTATTGTTGGTGCTGCTAGCTGATGAGCTCTGGATCCATGACTGACCATAACTACGTCGAAGTTGTTCCACGTCTGTAGCTAAAATCAAACCACTAGAAAGGCCTCGAGATATACCATCGTGTACCATATGTAAGACAATGCCTATCTCTTGCAAATCAAGGCATGTGAGGATAATTGGGTCAATAGATGTATCATGTGGGATGTCACTGATGATGACATATGCAAAGGCTTGTTGGATAAAGGACTAATTTTTGTTATTGGACAAAGTAGGTAGTTGGATTTGGGGATAAACAAAGGGATATAAGGGAGGGTTGGGAGGGTTGAGACCAATGACCTTCCGCATGAATGTTGATTGAGAGAGCTCCAAAAGACTTTGTGGCATGTTGAACACTGGAACACTGATATTCATGGCATCATATTTTTCATTTTGTATCCTTGGGAGCTACTTAGCTTTTGATTTTTTATAGTCTAATGGCACCTTTTGATTTTCACCAAGAGACCTATGCTTGCTATCTTTTTCTCTTTTTTCTTTGAAGCTAGAAAGTGGAGTTGGCTCCCCAAAATATGCTAATGTGTTCTCTTTAGGAGAAACTACTTCTTTATGATCTTTAGTCATAATGCCTTCAAATTCTATTATAAGAGTGTCATCATTGTCGAATCGATCAAAAATTGGTGGTCCACGTTGGTCCCAATCCAAAGGTTCAGGATAACTTGAGGAGATGTCATCATCAATGTTGAATGGGCTTTGGTTAAAGGTAGATATATGGGTAACTGATTCAACTGGGTCATTGAGGTTATGCTCAGAGACTAGGGGATTGTTGATTTCAAGTGGGATATCCTCAGATGCCTTTTCGTCATTTGAAACATCCATGGTCTTACATGTAGGTACCGTGGTACTAGGAGGACCTATTTGTAATGGTTTAAATCCAAGCCCCAAACTAGGAGGTTGTCCTTCTGTAGTGATAGGTTCAATGATTCCTTGTTTCTGAGATCCAAGACCACTATAGCTATCATAGCCTTGTTTCTGTATGATGGTAAACCCAACTCCATACTTGCTAGGAGATATCAAAGTGGGTTCACGTTCTGCTTTTGCTTTCTCAATACATACAGATGTATTCTCATTGATAGAAGTATAATTCTTTGTACTGATGGGAGAAAGTAGTGACTCCCTAATGTGAGAGACTTGAGACATAAAGTACTCTCCACACCCATTGTCTTCAATCTTCATCTTTTCCTTGGCTTTACTAAGCAGTATATCGGCATCCACATACTTAGAGGGATTTGTGGATTGTGCTTCATTATTTGTTGGGATTTGGAATGTAGTAGCATCTCTTAGATTAGCACAAAATTGGAAAGGATCTGAATCGCCAGGGATGGTAACCTCCATGTTATTATAGGAAAACTTCAGACATTGATGATATGTAGAAGGGACTGCTTTCATAGCATGAAGCCAAGGGCATCCTAGTATCATGTTGCAATTCATTTCTATATCTAGGACATGGAACAATGTATCTTCAATAGCTGGACCAACTCGGATAGGTAATGTGATGATGCCCTTGGAGAAGTGTTCACCATCATCATAAGCTTTTATTGTGATTCTTCGAGATGGATCCACATCATCTTCAAAATAACCCAAATTGTTGACAACCTTAAGAGTACAGATGTTTAGTCCTGCTCCTCCATCTATTAAGACACGTCTGACTTTGGCATTATGGATGAAGACTTCGAGATAAAGGGGATCATTATGGTTAGGTTTTTCCTTAGGAATATCTCAGGGTGAAAAAGTGATATGTTGTGATGCGGATAAGTTCCCAACCATGCCTTGGAACTGGGAAACATCAATGTTATCTGGGACAACTGACTCTTTAAGGGCTTGATCCAAGATCTTCTGATGTTGGGGAGATGCACGCAGTAGGTCCAAAATGGATATTTGTGCAGGGGTTTTTTTGAGTTTTTCAACAAGGCTATAATCAGATGAAGTAGGAGCAGTAGGTCTACTTGGGGGTGTAGGTCTAGTAGAAGCAATAGGTCTAGATGGGGCTCCAGGTAGGGTGATCTTGCTACGACGTGTAGTGACAACACAACTAGGGTCTTCAGCCTTCAATGTGAATGTGGATATGCAGAAGTCAGACTCATTAAAGCAATTGATAGTGTAGTCATAGCTGGTACGTGTGTAATTCACATTACCTTGCGAGTTTGAGTTTGAACTTGAGGGTTTCTCTTTGTCATGATTACCCAAAGGATCTTTGAAAATAGTATGATCAGAGTTGGATGCTAACAGTGATGGATCAACTGTGATGACACCATCATCAATAAAGTCTTGTATTGCATGTTTCAATTGGAAGCATGATGAAGTCTTGTGTCCTTTGGTGCGATGGTAATCATAGTACTTTTTGTCATCCCACCAATCTGCTTTAGTTAATGGTTCATCTTTGATTGGGGGTAGCTGCAGGAAGTTATTACTCAGTAATTGTTGTAATGTCATCTCAAGTGGTATTCCCAATGGTGTGAATTTCCTGTCTTTGGTTCTAGGATGTCTTTTGTCTTGCGTGGAAGTCTCAGTTTTCTATTGTGGAGTTGATGTTTGATTAGGGGTTTGTGAATTTGTAGGGTTTACACCTTTCAAAGTCAATTGAGGTTGTGTTGTGCTAATCGTGTGGGCATCCACAATGCCATCATTAAACACATTCTTTTTTTTGGAGGAAAATTTTTCCTTCTCATTAGACGAGTTGGTGTTTGTGTTTTCTTTGTTTATCTTGAGGATTCCCTTACGGATAAGAGCATCTTCAATACTAGCCCCTTTTTTCATTAGTTTAGAAATGGTGCTTGGACTCTTGATTTTAAGTTCATACATTAAGTCCGGGACTAAGTTTTCAATGCACAAGTTTACTTGTCGTTCTTCAGGAATGTCTAGTGAGCATTGACTAACTAAGCTTCTCCAACGCAGTAAGAATGTGATGAATGATTCTCCTATCTTCTGTTTAGTTGAGCACAAATCAGAAAGTGTCACCTCATTTGTAATGTTAAAGGAAAAGTGGGAGATAAACTTGTCTGCTAGCTCTGACCAAGATTTGATATTACCAGAAAGTTTGGAGTACCATTCAAGTGTAGGCCCACCTAGAGAACGAGGGAACAATCTCATAAGGTAAGTGGGCTCATCACTGAGTTCGGTACATGAAGCACAAAATTCTCAGATGTGATCAATAGGGTTTCCTTTTCCTCAGTATTTTTCAAACCTGGGAGCCTCAAAGTGTCTTGGGAATGGAGGCATATACAAACTTTTATCGAATGGGTTAGGACGTAGGTCCCTTTTTGTATATAGAGCCTGTTTCTTTTGGACTCGCAATGCCTCGACTTGTTTGGAAAGTTGTTTGAATTTTTGTAATAGTTCTTCATTGGGGTTTTGTATGATGGTCTTTCCTTCAAGTCTTTTGTGTCTTTGAGTAGACCATTTGCTGTGGTGAGAACTATGTCTACTTGGTTCTGACATTTCTGTGTCTGATGAGTCTGATGAAGTGTCACTAGGTGGTGGAGGTATTTGGCACCTCGAAGACAGAAAGCTCCTTGTTGTTGGGAAACTTGTTGTGGTATCACTTGTTGTGGGATTGAATTCGATTTTTGTACCATGCGTTTTTGGTGTGATGTGTGTTGTGGTTGTTGTTGGGATACCTCTGTTGGTTGTATGTGAGACCATGTGCGTGCTTATTGTTTTAGAGGTATTTGCACATGTTGTTGTTGTAACAAATGTTGCCGGTATGTGATTTGTTGCTCAAGGAATTTTTGGTATTCCAAATGTTGCTTGAGTTGCTCTTGTTGTTTAGCAAACATCATTTGTTGTTGTTGGAATTGCTGCTGAAATTGTTGTTGATAAATTGTGTGTAAGTCAAGTGGGTCCATATGGGATTGCGTGTTAGGAATATTGGATGTTTGCCCCACTTGTGGTTGTTGTCGTTGTGTTTGATGTTGTTTTTGATATGTGGGATGTGTGTCAAGCGGATGTAGACTTGGTTGTGCCTTGGAAGTGTTGAGTCCTTGTACCATTGTAGGTTGTTGTTGTCATGGGGGTTGACTAAGTCCTTGAGAATTGAACGTCATGTTTGGATTTTTGTTTTGGTACCTTTGTGTTTTAGATGTTCCTTCTTGCGACATCATATTGACTTGACTATGAGATGCATTTCTATTGGGAATGGGTGTAATGTTAATAAGACTTTTCCTTTGTGTGTCCATAGGGATGGTTGTGCTTGATGTTTCACATGTTGTACTTATGAGAGGTTCTATAGTGTTTGATGTCGTAGCACTTGGTAAAGTTAGGAGCAAAGGTGTACTTTGTTGATTTGCCTCCAAAGAAGGTATGTTTGGCATTCCTAGAGCACAAGTCCCTTTAGGTGCATCTTGTTGTTGCATCATGTGACTAAAATCAAGTCTTAATGTCCTTTTGGGGTGTTTAGGGGTTGGTGGTGTTTCATCAAACAAGGGGTTAACATTGATGTGTTCAAATGTACTTTGGAGGATTTCAATTGTTGGTTCTTGATGGGACCTTATCGGTGCCATTATTGTGTTTGAAAACTCCAAAGGTTGTTTTCCCTTGTCTAAGTCCAAATTTATCATGGGTTGGATGTTCAATAGTTGTGTTGGTTTGATTTTTGGACCTAGAACCTTCCAAGTTTGGGTTAAATTTGACAATTTCTTGGGCTACCAAACGTTTGAAGTTCTTGCGAAAACTTTTGTCTTGACATGCCCTAGCCATTTCTTCATCAGTGATGCCATAATCAGTGTTAGAGTCATAACTTAGGTGTATAGTACCTTGTTGTATGTTTGATGTGTTAGGTTGGTTGAATTCAAAGGAATGTGATTGTTCATCTTTAGGTGAGGTTGGTACACTTCCTCCTCCTGGTGGCATTGGCACGAATATAGGTTCAAAGTTGAGACTCCATTGAACCATCCCATGTGTGGGGGAAGTGTTTGGAGGAAATCTCATGGTAGGTGCATTTTTCAAGGTTTGTTGTGCCATAGCTTGATTATGAGGATCTTACGGATACATATTCAAGGGGTCCACTAGTAATGGTTGTGATGCCTCAATTTGGTCTTCGTCAAAGGTTTGTTGGATTTTCTTGCTCGTTCTTTTTCTTGGATGAGGTTTTGGTTGTGCTTGTTCCTCAAAAAACAAAGGTTGATAGATTTCTTCGGGTCTCTGAGCTGATTGTCTCCTAATAAGTGCTGGCATGATACCTAAGAGTGAAAATGCAATGGAATTTTTTGAGTGTTTTGAGTGATTTAGAGTGGTGGGTATGCAAGATATGAGTGTTTTTGGAATTTTTAAGTGTTTAGGAATGTTATGAAATGTGAGGAAATGATAGATGAATTATGGTTTTGATGTGCAAAGTGAAAATGTCCTAGGGATATTATGCAAATGCAAAATGCAAGGTGATGTTTTGAAGTTTGACTAGAAGGGATGAAAATGACTCTAAGGTATGCAAAATGACAATTAGGGTTATGTTTTGGACTTGGTAATGATACTAAAGGTAGGTGTATTCAAGGTAGACTATGCAAAGGATGGTGTTTTAGGGTTTTTAATGACGTTTGGGACATGCAAAATGAGGGTAAATGCTCAAGAAGGTAATTTGGTTGATGGACAATTTGATAGGGTTTGATAGTGAAAATGATGCTAAGGATTTTGATCAATGCAATATGTAGGGGATATACCACTAGGGTAAGTCAAAATGATGTTTGGGGATGCTAGGGATATGATTATGCTATGACAAGGGTATATGGAAAGTTTTGAACTTAGGTAAAATCTTTTAGAAAGTATTTTGTCTAGGAGTTTAACCTTGTGATAAAGGACTTTGGATCTTGACCAAAAAACTGATAAAAGATGAAAAGATCAAATTGATAAAAGATGACAAGGTCAAATCTATCAAGACATAGACAGATTTTGACCAAAGAAAATGATAAGAAAAGAGAAAAAGACTAGTCAAGATCCATTATCCATCAACACTAGGAGATACTCTAAGACTTAAACTTTGTCTAGATTTTTTACTAAATTCAAAGGTTTTGGGGGTTCAAAATGACATTTTGAGGACTCAAAATGATGGTGATGCTAAGTAGATATGTGATACAGACAATTCCTATGATGCAAAAGGGGATTTTGGGTGCAGGATACGGTTTTGGGTCAAGTGCAGAGCAGGGAGTTCTAGAGGCTCCTAGATGCAGTTTTCGGGTCCTAAAGTGCAGTTTGGAGGCCCAAAATGGTCATGCAGGTACCCAAGTGTGCCCTAACAGTGCCAAGTGCACCCTAATAGTACCAAATATGTCATTGATGCACTTGGAGCCATTTTGGGCGCAGTTGGTAGTTTCTGGGCGCAATTGGTAAGCTAGGAAGAATGTTTGCTGATTCTAAAGGGTATGGTTACCAAACTGACATGCCAGGAAGCTAAGATGTTGGGGTTGATGTTAGGATGGGTTGGGAGATGAAAAATGAAGGTTATGATGTATATAATGATGTCTTAAGTGAAGGTTATGAAGATTAGGTGTTGTAGAATGCAAATCTGGGCAAGCTAGTGCAAGGGGAGCTAACCAGGTACCTAAGGACACTGTTGAAGCCCCAAAATGTTATCTAGAACCCAAAACTAGATCTCAGGACCACCAAGTGTGCCCAGATAGTGTAGACTATGTCAATGACATAGTTGGGGCCTAGTTGGGCGCAATTGGTAGTTTCTAGGCGCAGTTGGTAAACTGGGCTAAAACTAAGGCAATTCTGGGAGCTATGGTTTCAGGATTGATGTCACAGAGAGGTAAATAGTAGAGAACAATGTTAGGGCCAGTATGAATGCTCAAAATGATGGTTAGGACACTCAAAATGATGGATAAAGTGGTTAAGATGATGAATAGGTATGCAAGGATGCAAGGTGGTGAATGCAAAGTGTTGATTTTGAGATGGGAATGCAAAAGACTAAGGGAGGTAAACTAAACCTACAAGGATGCAACATGAAAGGTAATAGGTACTAAATGAGGACTAAAAGGTGCAATATTAAGTCTATATGATGCATGAATAAGGTCTATACTAGGGTGAATGCAAGTGAAGTCTATGCAAGTGTGAGATCTACATTTTTCCAAGCACGTTTAAGAGCACAAGTCACCATGTTTTTCAAGGTTTGAGTGTGTTGAACCAAATTTTGCAAAGTTTGATAAAGGTTGAAATGTTTTGGCAATGTGTGATGTTTTGACAAGTTCAAATGATATCCAAGGTGTAAATTTAAAAGTTTGGCTTTTATCTTGATTATGTTTTACACACACGCAAGACACATTAAGACAAGGATAGCTGTTGTAAAAACTGAACAAACACACCACAACCTAGGATTTTAGGACTGTATCCACTGAATTCCTACTTGAATTGAAGTTCAGCCACGCTTATCCAGAGCGGACAACCTAGGATCTTGGCACCACAAGCTCCCCCTTACAGCGCACTCACTTCTTGGGGCTACCAAGATCCGCTTCCTAAGGGGCATGACTTCCCAAAGGATTGTTGCCTCTACTAAGGACCACAAGAATGTAGGATGTCTTCACGGGCATGGGTGACCCCTTGAGCTAGTGGATAGAAAGGATTTTGGCCACTAAAACATAGTTTTTAGTAAGGGCATTTCGTTCGGCAAGTGAATGATAAGCTTCCGCAGAATCAGTCCTAATCAACCCGAAACATATCAAACATCCCAAATCAATCATCATTTATCTGCTCCTAGGCATTGTTGTGGCTTTCAGTGCCTTGGAAACCTATCAACTTGTCAATCTTATCAATCTGACCTTAGTATTGTCATGGATCTCAGTGCTAGGTCAAACTATCATTCATATCATTCAATCTTTGACATTGTTGAGGCTTTCAATGTCAGATCATGGCATCATCAACCATTTTAATAATATTGACAGTGTTCATCAATGTTATTATGATCAAACCTTATCAATCAATTTCAATCCTATAGCATTTACAATGTCAGTTAAATGTTACATATCAATTTATTCATGTCATGTGTCCTTGGCATGTTATCAATTTTGATCTATCAATTAATTTGACCATGGTTTTGGTCTACCTTTTCATCATCTTATTCGATATCCATCATCGTCACATTTTCATCAAAGGATACGGCCACATTCATTTAATCAATTTGGCCAATTATCTACTAATTTTCTCTATAGGATTAAATAACCCATAATTTAATCCTATTCTTTCTAATTATTCTTCCTAATTATCATCCTCAATTAATTAATTTTATTAATTAATTGGTTTATCATCTGCAAACCATGGAAATTCTTAATTTCCTAAGTTCCATTTTCCATCATTAATTCCATTTTCTACTAATTCTTATTTTGTGGAATAAGAGGATTTTTAATTCAAATATTCCATAAAATATTCCATCATCATGACACTTGGATATGACACCTCGTGGATTCTCCTTTGACACCTGGCTGAGATTTGTCATAATCAAATATTATTACCTCTTACACATGTCCCTATTTGACTTATTCGTCATAGATTCTTGGGTTATTTGGGTTCACCAAATGTAGGACCAGAAAAAAAATGGGTTAAATGCATAACATATTATGAGCAAATCACAAAACTCAATAATCATACGTTAGTACCCACTAGTCTACCATGAAAGCCAAACTAATAGAGAAAGCAATAGAAACCCCCTTTTTTGTTTGTAGCTCCCATGTTCTTCTTTCTTCTCCAAATGATTGTAGCTCCAATTCACCTATAGTGCACACAAGGTTGAAGCCAAAGCCTATGATGTGGATAATGCCATGAGAATACTTGAAGTGTGATTTTAGGTGAGAGAGAGAATGCAACATGCAAAGAAGTAGAGACTCAAAGATTCAAAGATTTGGACTTTAAAAACTTAAGCATTCGGATTCAAGGACCCAAAATGAGAGAAAGGGTGTCCATTTTATAATTTTCACATCGGGTTCACCAAATGTAGGACCAAAAAATGGGTTAAATGCATAACATACTATGAGCAAATCACAAAACTCAATAATCATACCTTAGCACCCACTAGTCTACCATGAAAGCCAAACTAATCAAGAAAGAAATAGAAACCCCCTTTTTTCGCTTGTAGCTCCCATGTCCTTCTTTCTTCTCCAAATGATTGTAGCTCCAAAGTTGCCTATAGTGCACACAAAATTGAAGCAAAAGTCTATGATGTGGATAATGCCATGAGAATACTTGAAGTTGTGATTTGAATGTAAGATATGGAGTGAGAAATCTAAAATAAATTAGGACCTAAAGGCTTCCAAGACTTCAAGAAGACAAGGACCCAAGATGAGAGAAAGAGTGTTCATTTTATAATAAACACTCAAAGTGAGGGCATTGGATTTGTCACCCATAGATGTGCGATGTGGCAAGAGATTCCTATGACACATATGACAGAATATGCCAATTGTGAGATTCTATGACACATGCAAGTCAAACTTGGCTAAATGTGGAAGAGAACCTATGACGCGTCATAAGACACCTCAACCCACTTAAAGCCAAGAATCTATGACAAAGAAGCCAAATAGAGACATGCGTAAGAGGTAATAATATTTGATTATGACAAATCTCAGCCAAGTGTTAAAGAAGAATCCATGAGGTGTCGTATCCAAGTGTCGTGAGGATGCAATATTTTATGGAATATTCGAATTAAAAATCCTCTTATTCCACAAAATAAGAATTAGTAGAAAATGGAATTAATGATGGAGAATGGAACTTAGGAAATTAAGAATTTCCATGGTTTGCAGATGATGAATCAATTAATTAATAAAATTAATTAATTGAGGATGATAATTAGGAAGAATAATTAGAAGGAATAATAGAATTAAATTATGGGTTATTTAATCCTATAGAGAAAATTAGTAAATGATTGGCCAAATTGATTAAATGAATGCGACAGTATCCTTTGATAAAAATGTAACGATGATGGATATCAAATAAGATGATGAAAAAGGTAGACCAAAGCCATGGTCAAATTGATTGATTGAAGTTGATAACATGCCAAGGACACATGACATGAATTGGTTGATATGTAACATTTAACCGACATTGTAAATGCTACAATATTGAAATTGATTGATAAGGTTTGATCATAATAACATCAATGAACATTGTCTATGTTATTAAAATGGTTGATGATGCTATGATTTGACATTGAAAGCCTCAAAAATGTCAAAGATTGGATGACATGAATGATAGTTTCACCTAACACTGAGAGCCACGACAGTACTAAGGTTAGATTGATAAGATTGATAGGTTGATAGGTTTCCAAGGCACTGAAAGCCAAAACAATACCTAGGAGTCAGATAAATGATGATTGATTTGGGATGTTTGATATGTTTTGGGTTGATTAGGACTGATTTTGAATGATTTCGAGTTGATTTGGGGTGATTCTGAGTTGATCTGATATGATTCCGAGTTGATATGAAATTGATGTGAAAGGGGATACAAATGACAAAATATGGTCAATCTGGCCAAAAGATCAAAGTTAGTAGAATGAAAAATGGGAAAAATTAGTATGAAGAATTGATGAAGTCATAGATGTGAACCATTTTTGAACATCTACATTTTGCCCCTCTTTGATACAATGTGATTTAGAGCGTTGTATCAGAGAATAACTGATGAGAAAGCTACAACATGCCCCAGTAGGGATGATATATATGGGTGCCCCCACAATAAATTGACTAAGATAAGCATATGATGATCCAATTTATTGACAACAAGAAGACAAAACCATAGCAATTGATGGATCTCAAATCAGAGCTAAGATGTGAAAGTTATGAGGTCGAGAGTGCAAAACAGGGTCAATCAGGAGCCTGAGAGTGATGGCATGGGTTACCACTCAAGAAAAATAAAAAATTATGAAAATGATAGTTCATTTTTTCTATAAAAAATATAGGAATCCAACGCAACTGACGGATTGCAATTTCGAGTTAAAATGCAAAAGTTATGGGCTCCAAAGTGCAACATAGGGGCTCCGGGAGCAATTCTGGGTATCTTAGGTCCCCAACTGCGCCCAAAACTCAATCAATTGCATCATTGACGCACTTGGTAAGCCCAAGTGTGCCATGACAGTACCAAGTGCGTCAATTATGCACTTGGGAAGCCCAATTGGTCTCAAAAAGTGCAAAAATGTGCCCGAGAAGGCTCTAGGGGCCAAAATCAACATGACGAGGGGCAACTAGGAGCCCAAGAGTAATTGAAAGGATTAACACTCCATAAAGTGACCAAACAATGAATTTTCACAAGGAATATATGAGTCCAATGCAACTAACGGTTTTCAAATCGGAGTTGAAACGCAAAAGTTATGACCTCTAGAGTGCAACCTAGGGGTTTCAGGAGCAATTCGGGATAACCTAGGTCCCCAAGTGCGCCCAAACTCTACCAAGTGCATCAATGATGCACTTGGAATGACCAAGTGCGTCAATGATGCACTTGGGAACCCCAAATGCACCCTGACAAGGTAGATTTTGCCCTAAAAGGCTCCAGGGCCCAGAATCAGCCCGATTGGACTCGAAATGACCCGAAACTGTGTGTGCATGCCCAAAATGATGTAAAGATGTCATAACATGAGGGGAATCATCAAAAATGGTCATATTTGGTCAAATATGATGAGACAAATGTTAGACTGAGGTTGAACCAGGTGGAAAGCCACAGAAAGTTGATTGACAGTGTAGGATGATGCAAGAATGCATGAATGCAAGATGATGATTTGGTGAATCAGAAGACATGATTATGGTGATGGAAAATGAGATGAAGAAGAAAGATGAGATGAAGAGATGTTAGCATAATGGAAAGACTTTTTCTTTTAGAAAGTGCACTATATGTCAAATGGAGCTTTATTTTGATATGGCAAATGGAATGCAATGCATCATGGCATAAAGGGCCAGAGCACAAATGCAAGCCTTTTGTGTAAACAAGCACAATGCAGACAGAGAATGACCTTGTCCTTCCTAAAGCATATGTATATGCCCCAGACTCTCAAAGGTACATTATAATAGACAGAAATGGAAAAAGATGACCATGAACCATCCTGGCCAGTCTCATAGATTAGTTTTATATCATCGAGTGGCATAGGAACATGATCAAAGAAAAACAAAGCAAAAAATAAATCACTCACTAAACAATGTGAGCCAACAGCCATCCTTGTCCATTATTACTTGCTTTTTAGTGTTTTAGGTGTTTAGATGGTGTTTGACAGGTTGATGATGTGATAGCATTGGTTGTGGATTCAGTTGATAAGTTCATAGTGATCTGTTGGATTGATTGTTGGTTCCTGTTGCTCAGATATTATGATTGGCATTGAAGTGTAGTGCTTTGATTTTAGTCTGCAAAGTGCAAGTGTGAACACAAAAGGGATAGTTATCCACAGTGAATATGTACAAGGTTTATTGCAAATTTTTGACGAGTTTTGTGATTTTTAGGGTTTTTGAGGATATTTGATGTTTTTGTGTGACTAGTTTATTCAGGACATTTTATGATTTTTAGGGTTTTTTTAGGACATGTTATGATTTTTAGTGATTTTTTCAGGATCGTATGTGAATGTTCAGGATTTTTTCAGGACATTATGTGATTTTTAGTGATTTTCTCAGGACATTTTATGATTTTTAGGGATTTTTTTAGGATCGTATTTAAATGTTTAGGATTTTTTTTGTCATAGATTTTTAGGATTTTTTCAAGACATTATGTATTCACGTCGGGTTCACCAATGTAGGACCAAAAAAATGGGTTAAATGCATAACACACTATGAGCAAATCACAAAACTCAATAATCATATATTAGCACCCACTAGTCTACCATGAAAGCAAAACTAATAGAGAAAGCAATAGAAACCCCCTTTTTCGTTTGTAGCTCCCATGTCCTTCTTTCTTCTCCAAATGATTGTAGCTCCAAAGTTGCCTATAGTGCACACAAAATTGAAGCAAAAGTTTATGATGTGGATAATGCCATGAGAATACTTGAAGTTGTGATTTGAATGTGAGAGCAAGAATGCAAAATGCAAAGAAGTAGAGACTCAAAGATTTGGATTTTCAAAACTTCAGCATTTTGATTCAAGGACCCAAAATGAGAGAAAGAGTGTCCAATTTATAATTGACATGGAGGATGTGAGCATTGGATTTTTCACCCATAGATATGTGATGTGTCCAGAGATTCCTTTGAGAATCCATGACGTATATGACAAAATATGCCAATTGTGAGATTCTATGACACATGCAAGTCAAACTTGGCTAAATGTGGAAGAGAATCTATGACACATCGCAAGACACCTCAACCCACTTAAAGCCAAGAATCTATGACAAAGAAGCCAAATAGAGACATGCGTAAGAGGTAATAATATTTGATTATGAAAAATCTCAGCCAAGTGTCAAAGGAGAATCCACGAGGTGTCATATCCAAATGTCATGATGATGGAGTATTTTATGGAATATTTGAATTAAAAATCCTCTTATTCCACAAAATAAGAATTAGTAGAAAATGGAATTAATGATGGAAAATGGAACTTGGGAAATTAAGAATTTCCATGGTTTGCAGATAATGAATCAATTAATTAATAAAATTAATTAATTGAGGATGATAATTAGGAAGAATAATTAGTGAGAATAATAGAATTAAATTATGGGTTATTTAATCCTATAAAGAAAATTAGTAGATGATTGGCCAAATTGATTAAATGAATGCGACTGTACCCTTTGATAAAAATGTAACGATGATGGATATCGAATAAGATGATGAAAAGGTAGATCAAAGCCATGGTCAAATTGATCAATAGATTGAAATTGATAACATGCCAAGGACACATGACATGAATTAGTTGATATGTAACATTTAACCAACATTGTAAATGCTACAAGATTGAAATTGATTGATAAGGTTTGATCATAATAACATCAACGAACATTGTCAATGTTATTAAAATGGTTGATGATGCCATGATCTGACACTGAAAGCCTCAACAATGTCAAAGATTGAATGACATGAATGATAGTTTGACCTAGCACTAAGAGCTACGATAGTACTAAGGTTAGATTGATAAGATTGATAAGTTGATAGGTTTCCAAGACACTGAAAGCCACAACAATGCCTAGGAGCAGATAAATGATGATTGATTTGAGATGTTTGATATGTTTCAAGTTGATTAGGACTAATTTTGAATGATTCTGAGTTGATTTGGGGTGATTTCGAGTTGATTTGGGGTGATTTCGAGTTGATTTGATATGATTATGAGTTGATATGAAATTGATGTGAAAGGGGATACAAATGATGAAATATGGTCAATCTGGCCAAAAGATCAAAGTTAGTAGAATGAGAAAATGGGACAAATTAGTATGAAGAAGTGATGAAGTCATAGATGTGAACCATTTTTGAGTGTCTACAGACTCATATTGTCTATGTTGGTTTATGTTAAGGTCTTACATAAATTTTTCTAGTCATATTCCAAATATTGTTACATTGACAAAAAAGTTGTTAGTTCAAAAAATATCGTAAGAACACAAATTAATGGGAATAGGCAGCTAGAATTAACTGTGGTCAATTAGAAGGCATATAGGAAGTTAAATATGTCTTTTATGAATCATTTGGGTGTGGTTCAAGAATCATGGATTATTTTGTATGAAGGTTTGAGAAATAAGTTAACAAAATCGATCATTTTCATGTATTTTCCATACACTTGTTATTACATAGATTGCACCCTTATGTGAAACAAAAATGTTCAATAATCTCATGTAACATGGAATGATCCTTGACATTTGGGAATTCTTAAATGAGGATCTATCTTTGGATCAAAGGTTGACTTCTTTTTGAATCTCCTAATAACTATTGACTTTGGCACTACAACATTTGGGGTTAAATTGCAACGACAGTGTAATTTGTGGCAGTTTTCATGTTTTTTTTGCAATTGTCCCTAATGTCGTCACAATACAGATGTTAGTGTCATAATTGTGACATCATGTAAGTATAATAAAAAAATATATATGACATAAATCATTCCCTATTTATTTTGATTGTGGTGAAGAGTTGCTTACGAAAGAGGGTGGAGAGCTCTGAATGAGGGTGGAGAGCTTTGAACCTTGTTGTTCCCTTGTCATTGGTGCATTTTGTGCTATGATCTCTACATTTCATTTTCATGCTCTTTCTTTGTGATTTTTTTGTTGTGTATCTCTACATTTTGTTGTCATGCCCTTGCTCTGCGATTTGGTTGGCGTGCCCTTGTGATCTCTGCATTTTGTTGTCATACCCTTGCTTTGTGATTTCGTTGTCATGTCTTGCACTTGCTCTAAAATTTCATTGTCGTGCCCTAGCTTTGCATTTTTCTTCAAGGGAGCTATGTAAATGTTCATTTATTTTCCTTCTAAACATGTATCTCTTTGTATTTCCTTCTAAACATGTATATTTAGAGAATTTTTTAAGGTGCTTATTACATCTTAGCACAAAAAAAAAAATTCATCTAGCTACATACATATTCCAGAATCCAAATAAAATAATAAAACTCATTCAGCCCATGCTAAGTGACTTACCTCAAGATCCTCCACAAAAATAATGCAAACCAAGAAAAATGGGTAGAGTTCACAAGAAATTTTACAAAAATATATCATAGCAGATATTTTTAGAAAGAAACTAGTCATAACCCAGTTAAATGGGTCTAGTTGTTGATTAGATGGGTTGATTACAAATTCCTATAGAACTTTCATCATATTAGGTACAATAAAATGAACAATCAGTTGTTCTTCCAAGGTGATAAAATTGTATATGCAAGGAATTGAAGAATAACTTCAATGAAGATTTGAGTGTAAGGAGTTGAAGAAGTAAGTTCTGCTTCTATGTAAATGCCATAATCATGAGGCTCATTCCCTTGCAAAAGCCTTTGCTATAGTGACATTACCTCTAAACTATGCATGGGATGTTGAAGTGGTTCTGAACCTTGAAACACTCTTATAAGCATTTGATACTTGGGATCATCGTAGGGAGATTGTGCCAATACTTGAAATACTCTTATAGGCATTTGATATTTGGATTGTAAATTCTCAAAGACACTTTCAATTGATTCCAATTTCATAGTACCTACCACAACACTTTCTTGGATTCTATCCAATGGCTTCCATAATATCCTCTATGTTGTCTAGTTGTTGTTTATGTCATGCAGACTCTTTCTAAAGCATCTCCTCCTTCTCTTTCTAAAGTCACTCCTTCTCCTTCACTCTCGTGCCTTAAATTTTGATAATCATACTTCTGAATATTTTCCTTTACCTTATCTAAAATCAACTTCACATTGTGTTGTAACTCTGGCATAGGTGTTTGATCATTGATAGCTTTCATTTCAGCATTCAAGTTTTCAAGATTGGTCAACACCCTCACTTGTGGACCTCTCATCTCAAGCACTTTATGTACTATTTCAACACCATGTTCTTACTTCTGAGCTAACAGTTCTTCAGATGCATTTTCTTGTAAAACATTAATTTCATTGAACAATTGTAAACTCTTAGAAAGTGCATTATTTTTTTCATGTATGTATGTATATATAATAATGAATAATAATAATGTTTTCATGTATGTCAAAATAATAACTAACATTACCGTTGGATCATATAGTAATGAAGTAATCAACCCAGCTAATCAACAACTAGACCAATTTAACTAGTGTTTCCAATGTCATAGTACCAACCACAACACTTTCCTAGATTCTATCCAGTGGCTCCCATAATATTCTCTATGTTGTCTAGTTGTTGTTTCTGTCATGCAGTCTCTTTCTAAAGCCACTCCTTCTCCTTCACTCTCGTGCCTTAAAATTTGATTATCAAACTTCTAAATATTTGCCTCTACCTTATCTAAAATCAATTTCACAGTGTGTTGTAACTCGAGCATAGGTGTTTGATCATCGATAGCTCTTATTTAAGCATTCAAGTTTTCAAGATTGGTCAACACCCTCACTTGCAAATCTCTCATGTCAAGTACTTTTTTGTATTGTTTCAACACCATATTCTTGCTTCTGAGATACCAGTCCTTTAGGTGCATTATCTTGTAAAACATTAATTTTGTTGAACAATTGTAAACTCTTAGAAAGTGCATTGTTGTTTTCATGTATGTAAATATGTATGTATGTATGTATGTATATGTGTATATATGTATATACATATATACATATATATATATATACATATATATATATGTACATATATATGTGTATGTATATGTGTATATATGTATATGTGTATATATATATATATGTATATATGTACATATACATATATACACATATACATACACATATATATGTACATATATATATGTATATATATATATATATATGTATATATATATATATGTATATATATATGTAATATATATATATATGTATATATATGTAATATATATACATATATGTATATATATGTAATATATATACATATATGTATATATATGTATATATATGTAATATATATACATATATGTATATATATGTATATATATATGTATGTATATATATATATATGTGTATATATATATATGTATATATATATTACATATATATACATATATATATATATGTATATATATGTATATATGTATGTATATATACATACATACATATATATGTATGTATGCATATACAGAGAGATCTTGTGGATTGTGGATTATGGATTATAAACAAAAAAGAAAAGAAAACATGACATTAATCATTCCCCATTTGTTTTAATTTATTGTGGAGAATTGCACGCGAAAGAGGGTGGAGAGCTTCGAATGAGGGTGGAGAGCTCTCAACATTGGTGGAGATCTAGGCTTTTGTTGATGTTCCCTTGTGATCGTTGCATTTCGTTGTTGTGTTGTACCCTTGTGATCTTTGTGCCCTTGCTCTGCAATTTTCTTCAAGGGGAGAAGAGACACCTATGTAAATGTTCTTTTTTTTTTCCTTCTAAACGTGTGTCTCTTGTTCATATATAATAGCTTTGGTCTGATTTAAGGATAACTAATTATGATGAATGTATGCATATGCACATGTATGTATGTATATCAGTTCACTATGTGAACTGCTTTGCATGCATACATCAAACTTGAATAGTACTTGTGCTAAATTAAATTAATCATTCATATATTGAATTCACACAAGCAATTATCCTTGCATTCAATCAAAATTATTCATACCAAACTAAGTATGCAAAAATCTTTACTTATAGATTATATTATCTCTTGGTGTTTGAGTAAAGATCTCGTGCATAATATCATCCAGGTAATGATCAGATGCATTCACATTAAGTCATAATAGGATCGAGTAGATGATCCATTTATGTTACTTCATACTTGTTTTATTGAACATTTTGTTTAACATAATCAATAATACTAGAATTATACAACTACAACTAGTACTCTTGTTTGTTTTGTTTAATCATATACATTTAAGACTATTATTTTTCTTAAAATTAGACTATATATTTGTTATTACTAAAACACAAATATAGATCTCTGATAGTTATCTTTTTTTTTTAATTTCAAGATCTTCATATTTAACGTGAAGAGTTTCCACTACTAGACAGTGGAATAGCCACAATGTGGAGCCACATAGCTCATGGCTTTTTCCACCAAATTATATTTTTATTATATTTTTGTCCTTCAAAATTATTATAGGTGAATGTTCTTCTAATTTTCCATACATTTAATAATTTTTCACTTGTCATTTGAGGTAATTTTATATTTCAAGATAGAGAAATCTATCATAAGGATGGACATTAAATTTTGATCATTCCACTTTCAAAGTTGATTCCCTTCTCAAATTAATGAAACTACTTGCAACTAACATCTTAATTTTCTGTAACTTGCCCAATCAACCATTCACACAACCATCTTCCTCCTAACCCACCATAGCACACAACCCTTGTTTGAGGTTTATATCTTAGCCCCTCTTGGTTTTTGAAACTCATTAAACCTATTTCAAAATGGTTCCATTAGTTCAAGGAGGTTAATATGTTTGATAAGTTCAGTGTCCTAGGCAGTTTAGTGGTTTCAATGTTCAAAAGGCTCTTGGCTTGGATCAAAGTACTAAAATTCAAAGACTATGTAATATAGATTGAACGATTCATATCAATTTGTGTGAATGCTTTCAAATGTCTCCAATAACATTTAGGTGTATTTTGGTTCATAATATTCCATGGACCACAAATCAAAATCAAAGTTCACATTTCAAAGGCCAAAGGTTCTGAACATGAAATTAGTGATTTGAAGTGTTGGTTCATCAATATGAATGTACAATTCAATAGTTAAAGTTTGACAATTCCAAGTAGCCCATACCATTTTAGAAGACCAAGTCCAATAATTTGTATCTAGCAATTTGATGATATAGAAATTCAATATGGAGGAGGATATACTGGCATCACAAACAAATCATCCCATATCCATAAACAACATCTAATCTTTTGTAAGTTTCTCTCCTCTAAAGACCCAATACATGAAGCCATTATCATCATGAGTAGACTCACTCTCCTCAGACGAATTCAATTGAAACTATTCATACCAAACTAAGTATGCAAAAATTTGTACTTACAGATTATATTATCTCTTGGTAATTGAGTAAAGATCAAATACAATTTTTCAAGGTGATAAAATTACATATGCACATATGTGTATGTATGTGTGTGTGTGTGTGCATGTATGTATGTATGTATGTGTATATGTATGTATGTAGATATGTATCTCTAGATCTCGTTGGCATGCCCTTGTGATCTTTGTATATGTATATATGTGTATATATACACATATACACACACATATATACATACGTGCAGATATGTATATGTATGTGTGTGTGTGCATGTATGTATGTATGTATGTATGTATGTGTAGATGTATGTATGTAGATATGTATCTCTAGATCTCATTGTCATGCCCTTGTGATCTTTGTATATGTATATATATGTATATATACATACATGCACACACATATGTGTGTCTATGTATGTATGTATGTATATAAATAGAGATATCTATGTATATATACATACATACATGCATGCATACATAAACACATACATATGTGTGTGTGTGTGTGTGTGTGTGTGTGTGTATATATATATATATATATATATATATATACACACACATACATATACATATACATATACATAAAGAGAAGCTTTTCTAATCACCTGCTGCAGGAATATAAAGAGATACATGTTTAGAAGGGAAAGAAAAGAACATCTACATAGGCACCTCTTCTTTCCTTGAAGAAAATCATAGAGCACTACTACATTTGGGTCCCAATACACCAAAAATTACACCACCGTCGCAAATTGTCATCGCAATTTCACCCCAAATGTTGTAGTGCAAAGGGCACAAAGATCATAAGGGAATGAGACGACAATGCAATTGTAGAGCAAGGGCATGAAAATCACAAGGGAATGACAATGAAATGTAGAGATCACAAGGGTATGACAATGAAATATAGCAATCACAAGGGTGCGACAATGAAATCATAGATCTCCATTGATCTCCACTAGGGGCACAAAAAAAAATGCAGAGATCATAAGGGCATGGAAACAAAATGCAGTGATCACAAGGGCACGTTAATGAAATTTCCACCAACGTTCAGAGCTCTCCACCCCCGTTCGAAGCTCTCCACCCTCTTTCACACACAACTCTCCACAATCAAAACAAATGGGGAATGATTTATGTAGTGTTTTCATTTTATTTTTTAAATCTAAAATAAACTTCACATTATGTTGTAACTACGGCATAAGTGTTTGATCCTTGATAGCTTTCATTTCAACATTTCAACATTCAATTTTTTAAGTTTCATCTTCATTATATAGTCCTTTCCACCCTAAAAACCAGTTCATTACTTCATTAAAATCAGGATTTGAACAAAGCCAATGATACAAAACCTACTGCCACTTTGAAAAAAATGATGCCTCCAACATTGTAACCATATGATAAATGGGTATAGTACATGCCTAAGCCATAACCCAGTTAAATTAGTCTAGTTGTTAATTAGCTGGGTTGATTACAAATTCATGTAGAACTGTCATCAGATTAGGTACGATAAAATGAACAATTAGTTATTCCCAACTAGCAGGATCAAATATAGTTTTCCAAGGTGATAAAATTGTATATGTAGATGCATCACTTGAATGCCACACATGAAGCACATTCCCAACCTTAAAACAATCTTATAGGCATTAGCAAAGCGAATGAAGATGCAATACATGACAAATTGCACAACTTGTATCTCTACATATACAAAGAGATATTTTTTAAGGTGCTTATTACATATTAACACAACAACAAAATTGATATAGCTACATACATATTCCACAATCCAAATAATCAAATAATATAACTCACTCAATGTGTGCTAAGTGACTTAGGTCAAGATCCTGCACAAAAATAATGCAGAATAAGAAAAATGGGCAAAGTTCACAAGAAATTTTAGAAAAACATATTATAGCAGATATTTTAAGAAAGAAACAAGCCATAACCTAATTAAATTGGTCTAGTTGTCGATTAGTTGGGTTGATTACAAATTTCTATAGAACTATCATCAAATTAGGTACAATAAAATGAACAATCAGTTGTTCCCAACTAGTAGGATCAAATACAATTTTCCAAGGTGATAAAATTGCATATGCAAATGTATGATGTATGTATGTATGTACGTATGTCTATATATATGTGTGTATGTATATACATATATATGTATATGTATATGTATATGTATATGTATATGTATATATACACACACACATTTTTGTGTTTATGTATGTGTGTATGTATGTATGTATATATATATATATATATATATAGAAAAATCTTGTGGATTGTGGAGATTAGTGGAGATCTAAGATTTTGTTTTCATGCCCTTATGATCGCTACATTTCATTTTCATGATCTCTACATCTCGTTGTCATGCCCTTGTGATCTCTATATATGTATGTATGTATATAAAGAGAGAGATCTTGGCACAACAAAAAAACAATAAAACTCACTCAACAGGTAGCATGGTCACAAATGTAATGGCAACACCTATTGGTAAGTAGATTCCTCTTTTTATCTCTCATTTTTCATTTGTTTATTTCACTTGAACTATTATTTCTTAGGGGCATTTTGTAATAGTGGATTCATTTTATGCAGGAGGCAATGAGGACATTCCTGGATGTACCTGTGTGATGAATTGCTCTTGATCAATGAAGATGGACTTCCCCTAAGGGTAGCATGAGGCAATGAGGACATTCCAAGTACTTTAAATATTTATCTCATGACATTTCAGGTAACTTACCATGCTTATACACATATGGATGTTCAGGTAATCAACCTTACATTTAATAAAAGGAATATGTGCTTCAAAACTAGCTTTTAAACATAACTATATAAGGAGTGAGTTAGGACGTATATAGGTTAACCTTACATTAACTGTAAACTACACCAATTAACTATAAACTATGACATAAAGGTTGTACCAGGGTATTATAGTATTGTAATTATAGAAAGCCGCCTGATTTGCTTGAGTGAGTGTATGATGGCGAAGAGATGTATTAGGTGAGTAAAGCTCACCAGTGGTTATAGGAATACAACTACATCAAAACAATTAGAAACTAGAACTACATATTTGTTAGAGAGAGTAGTTCAAGGGTCTTGATCCCATGGATATGGGTATATAGGTAGCCTGGTAGGAAAAGTATGCCTCCAGTGTGCAGAAACCTTGGACATAGTTAGGTAGCACTTAACTATTTTAAGACATTATATGTTAACTCATGAGGCTCATTCCCTTGCAGAAGCCTCTTCCATAATGACATTACCTCTAAACCATACAAAGGATGTTGAAGTGGGCCCCAACCTTGAAACACTCTTATAAGCAATGACAAAGCAAATGTTGATACAATACATATATTACTATTATTTATGTATATGTATGTATGTATGTATGTATGTATGTATGTATGTATGTATATGTATATATATATATGTGTGTGTGTATATACACGTAGAGATCTTGGCACAATAGAAAATTTGATCCAGCTACACACATATTCCAGAATCTAAATAATAAGATATTCTTAAGTAGACATTTGTGAGCACCGGGTGTGTGAAGGCTCAATGCAAAAACATGTAGAAGCAAAAAAGGTCATGAACATTTTCTATGACATGTTTGCCAAGAGCATACACAAGTTCCTCAAGGTGACTTCCATTATTAAATTTCCATATATATTTTGCTTGTTATCATTCATTTCTTTATTAATCTTATTATAAGAATTTATCACATTTTGTATTAGGTGATGAAACCTATGAGTATAGTTGTATGTTTAGAAAATGGGAGTGTGCTTACACTAAAACATGTCCCACATTTAACCCAATTATGGTTTTATGTAAGTTCCCTATGGACTTAAAAGGATTATCATTTGGTGTTGTGGGTTATAAACGAAAATCTCTTTATTGTCTAACTATGGAACTAATTTTGAATTGGTGGGTATGTTGTATTTTATTTGTAGATTCAACAGAGCTTTTGGTAGTGTGAGTTGTAAAGGGATTTCATTTTTATGATCTACTAATGGAGATGAGTTTCTTAATTGCAACGTTAATTGGTACATATGTGTGTGGGTTATGAAAGGATTGGAAGTTCCTGATAATCCAACAATGGAGATGAGTTTCATACAAATTGAAATGGTTCATATGTAAATTATAAATCTTTTGGTACAATAAAGTAGATAGAGATTTTGTTTTATGATTTGATGTGTATGTTGTAAATTATCTTGTAGATTTTGTTTATGTAGTCTCATTATGGGTCTGGCCTTCATATATGTTGGATTGCTACTGGAAATTATATATAGACTTAAATATTGATCTTTTGGTATTGTTTCTGTGGACTGCCTCTAGTAATAACCTTAATTATTACTAGTCATCACCCAAAATTTGCATCGTACAAGGGAATATTGCAAGTCATTGTAGTTAAACAAAGAGAATATTATGTAAGACTTGCATCTACTGTTGAGGAAGGCAAGTGGAGATCAAAATGTTTTTTCATTTGTCCTTTCCACATGACAAAAACATTAATCCAATTTCATTCATTATTGCAATCTACACATCTAATGGCTTTCCCCATCCAAAATCAACTCGTACAATGTAAATCTTGAAGAGCTTACTGCATTAGTTCCATATACATACCCATCCATTGTTGCAATCAACTTGTGTTCTACCATGAGATTCTCCCTTCTTCAACTGACCAAAAAGTGGATAGAAATGCACTAAAACTGATGAGAGGCTTTTTTTCATGTGCTTTATGAACAAAGAGTATTTAGTGAGAGGAAGGTATGTGTAGAAGAAAAGGCATTGTATATTGTTGATGTATAACCAACCAAGATCAAAATTGGAAAGGAACATGGTCTGTGTGCTAAGGGTTGGGACTACGAATTTTACCATAGAGTATGCCTCTAGTGCTATATTGAGATAAATGGGAATAACATGTTCCCTGTTCCCAGAACAATCACTTGCTTCCACTTTGGAAAAAATCATGCCTCCAACATTGAAACCATATGATAAATGGGAATAACATATGCCCAAGCCATAACCCAGTTAAATTGGTCTAGTTGTTGATTAGTTGGGTTGATTACAAATTCTTGTAGAATTGTCATTAGATTAGGTACAATAAAATTAAATGTCATCAAATTAGGTGAATACTCTGGTCATTAGATCATTGTGAATGTGAAAACATGGTCTTCTTTGTAAGATGGTGTTTGCCTTTGAACATTTTTAACAAGTGAGAAATTAATTTTGGCATATTTATTATATCTATCCACTAATGGCAGATGATTAAACTTTTTTATTTCAAGCACACCTTGTGTCCAACAATTAGACAAAGATGAGGAACAATTTGTTATTCCTCTAAATGTAGATGCAATACATGACAAATTGCACAACTTGTAGTCCTTCTGATATTTGGACTATAAATTCTCATAGACACTTGCAAGTGACTCCAATGTCAGAGTCCCTACCACAACACTTTCCTGGATATATTTCCACAAGCTCTCTCATGTGCCTTAAATTATGATCAAACTTATGAATACTAACTCTACCATATCTAAAATCAACTTCACATTGTGTTGTAACTCTGGCATAGGTGTTTGATCCTTGATAGCTTTCATTTTAGCATTTCAACATTCAAGTTTTCTCTTCATTATATGCTTGGTTTATCATAGATTTCCTCCAACTTGATTAGGGTGCATCTTAACTAGTTGCTCCAATGATGCAATCACCCAACTATCTCCATATTGTGCAAGCACTTGTTGTTTTACAGAATCTAGATAGATACTGACAGTTCCAAAGCCATAAACTTGAAGACCATCATGTGTGCATCCCACTTTAGGGAAAAATTGGATGTCATGTTCTTGTGCATATGTTTCAATCACTTCCTTCAAACTCATATTTGGTGCACCCATGGAATTATTTGGGTGAGCCCCACTGCCCATGGAAGTTGGGGTTTGTTATTGAGCATATGTTGCTACTACTTTTTTCTATTGAAGTGCCTCAAATTGGCGTTGCTTCATCACCCTAAGATAGTTTACATTTTCTCTAGCCCCACGTTGTTCCACAATCATGCCCTCTTTAACTTGATTCGTCATTTCAAGGGATACATTTAGCTAACTTTTTGTCCTCTCATTAGCAAGAAGCTTGAGGCAAAATAGTCCTTTCCGCCCTAAAAACCTATGTTACTTCATTAAACTCAAGATTTGAACAAAGCCAATGATACAAAACCTATTGCCACTTTAGAAAAAAATATGCCTCCAACATTGAAACCACATGATAAATGGGAATAATAGATTCCCAAGCCATAACCTATTTAAATTGGTCTAGTTGCTAATTAGCTGGGTTGATTACAAATTCTTGTAGAACTGTCATCAGATTAGGTACAATAAAATGAACAATCTATTGTTCCTAGATAATAGGATCAAATACAAACTTCCAAGGTGATAAAATTGCATATGTAGATTCATCACTTGAATGTCAAACATGAAGCACATTCCCCAACTTATAACAAATGGTTGGATATAGAGGCTCCATATGTTGGCCCAACAATGGAAGCCAAGGATGTAACCATGCATGTATTGGCACACTCTCTGTGCAAGGATCCCAAATATCTATTGTTATTGTTAATTTGGGCATCACTATATGATTCAGAATGTTATGAAGTACTAAAGTTGGTAGTACTTTCTCTTGTGTCTCTAGAAAATGTACCATAAGTTTAGAGTCCCTTGGCTCCCAAGAATTTGTAGCAGTTATTCTCACTGCTAGAAGAATAACTTTAGTGAAGAGTTGAGTGTAAGGAGTTGAAGAAGCAAGTTTTGCTTCTGTGTAAATGCCATAATCACGATGCTCATTCCCTTGCAGAAGCCTCTGCCACAATGACATTACCTCTAAACCATGCAAAGGATGTTGAAGTGGTTCCCAACCTTGAAACACTCTTATAAGCAATGGTAAAGCAAATGGAATACATATATTACTATTATTATTATGTATTTGTATGTATGTATATGTGTATATGTATGTATGTATGTTTATACATATATATACAAGCCATGACCCAATTAAATGGGTCTACTTGTTGATTAGTTGGGTTGATTACAAATTCCTATAGAATTATCATTAGATTAGGTACAATAAAATGAACAATCATTTGTTCCCAGCTAGTAGGATCAAATACAATTTTCCAAGGTGATAAAAATGTATATGTAGATGCATCACTTGAATTCTAGGCATGAAGTGCATTCCCCAATTTATAATGAATGGTTTGATATAAAGGCTCCATATGTTGGCCCAACAATGGAAGCCAAGGATGTAACCATGCATGTATTAGCACACTCTCCTTGGGAGGATCCCAAGTATCTAATGTTGTTGTTGCAATGACAAAGCAAATGAAAATGCAATACATATATTACTATAGGCCATGTGAAGGACTGCATAAAATAAATAAAAAAGAAAAGAAAACATGACATTAATCATTCCCCATTTGTTTTTTGTAAATGCCATAATCACGAGGCTCATTCCCTTGCAGAAGCCTCTGCCACGATGACATTACTTCTAAACCATGCAAAGGATGTTGATGTATGTATGTATGTATGTATATATGTGTATATGTATGTATGTATATATGTATGTATATATATATATATGTATGTATGTATGCAAACCAGGAAAAATGGGCAGACTTAATGTCATTATTAATGGGCATTATATTTCCCCTACATGCATACATATTGACCATTAACTCTACATTATTTGTGTGTAAGATTTTGAGGTAAGTCACTTAGCACAGGTTGAGTGAGTTTTATTGTTTTATTATTTTTATTCTGGAATATGTATGCAACTAGATCAATTTTTCTATTGTGCTAACATGTAATAAGCACCTTAAAAAAGATCTCTCCATAATAAGCACCTTTAAAAAGATCTCTATGTATGTATGTATGTACATATCAGTGGAAATCTAGGATTTTCTTATTGTGCCCTTGTGATCTCTACATCTCATTGTTGTGCCCTTGTGATCTCTGCATCTCGTTGTCATGCCCTTCTAATCTCTGCATCTCGTTTGTTTTATTGTACCTAATATGATGGCAATTCTACAGGAATTTGTAATCAACCCAGCTAATCAGCAACTAGACCCATTTAATTGGGTTATGGCTTATTTCTTTCCAAAAAATATTTGCTATGATATGTTTTTGTAAAAAAAATTGCGAACTCTGCCCATTTTTCCTAGTCTGCATTATTTTTGTGGAGGATCTTGAGGTAAGTCACTTAGCACCTTAAAAAAGATCTCTCTGTATATACATACATACATACATACATGTGTGTATGTATGTATGCATGTATATATGTATGCATGCGTGTATGTATGTATATATGTATGTATGAATGTATGTATGTATGTATGTACCCTTGTGATTGCTGCATTTCATTGTTGTGCCCTTGTGATCTTTGCATCTCGTTGTCGTGCCCTTGTAATCTCTATATATGTATGTATGTATGTATGTATGTATGTATATACATATGCATATGTATAGACACACACACACATATGTACATGTTTATGTATGTATGTATGTATGTATGTATATAAACAAAGAGATCTTGGCACAACACATGGCATGGCCACAGATGCGATGGCAATGCCTATTGGTAAGTACATTCCTCTTTTTATCTCTAATTTTTCATGTGTTTATTTCACTTGAACTATTATTTCTTAGGGGGTATTTTTTAATATTGGACTCATTTTATGCATGAGGTGTGGTTGGACCTTCTTATTAGAGAATATTAAACTATTCTTGAAACTAAGTGAAGCTCAACATTAACCTTATATGATTGCATGACAACTAACTGTGTGAATCTCTTGGTTTCAAGTAATGTAGAAGGAGGCCATAGTTCAATATGTAATCTTAATTCATATGCATACAACATCATATGTAGCTAAAAAATGCAACAGGTTTGCATTTTTTCTTAAAGGTCTTTAATTAGGTATTTTAAGTTATAGATCATCATGAACATTCTCTTGGCCATAGCAACTAGAGTTCTAATGTTCATGATGGTCTATAATTTTAAAAACTTAATAGACAAATTAAATAAATATAATTGTGATGTGTTTGTTTCAGCTGTGCCTATTGTCCATGCATATAGAATGCAACTACACATCCATTCTCGATTCAAAGTGGCAGATTCTTATTTTGGATGCGATGGAAAAATGACATGCACTGGAAGATGGAAAAATTATGTCACTTTTGTAGGTTTAGAACCTTTTTTGTACTTTAAAGATTGATCATTTCTTAAAGATTTTAGATGTTAATGGGGAAATTTAGATGTTGTTGGGGGAGGTGGGGGGGGGGGGGGGGGGGGTGTGGCGGGGGGGGGGGGGGGGGGGCAAATGAGCTTCCACCTTTACATGGTTGGCCCTACTTAGTAGAGAATATTAATATATTCTCGAAACCAAGTGAAGCTCAACATTAACCTATGATTGTATGACAACTAACTGTGTGAATCTATTGGTTTTAGGCAATGCAGAAGGACGCCATAGTTCAATATGAAATCTCAATTCATATGCATACGACATCAAGTGGAGCTGAAAAAACCCAACCTATTAAATAAATGTTAATGTGTTGGGTTTTTTCAGCTCTTTCTATTGTTTGTGCATATAGAACGCAGTTGCACGTGCATTCTCGATTCAGAGTGGTAGAATCTTATTTTGGATGCGACGAAAAAATGACATGCACTAGAAGATTGGAAAATGATGTCACTTTTGTAGGTCTGAAACCGTACTTTAAAGATTGATCATTTCTTAAAGATTTTAGATGTTAATGGGGAATTTAGATGTTGAGGGTGGGGGGGAGCAAATGAGCCTCCACCTTCACGTGGTTGCCCTTGATTAGTAGAGAATATTAAACTATTCTTGAAACGAAGTGAAGCTCAATATTAACCTATGATTGCATGACAACTAACTATGTGAATCTCTTAGTTTCAGGCAATGCAGAGGGACACCATAGTCAAACTCATTGATTTATAAAACTTAGCTGCAATATATGAAGTTGGTAATTTTTGTTTGATTAGTTATTGTATAGTTGAGATTATTTCAACTTTTATCAGGGCTTCAATGGAGTAGATCTTCGTAAAATTTGTACAAAAGCTGGTATGACAACCATTCATGCATACAATGATTATGTAATCCCTACAAAGTTTTGTAATTTTTTTTTTGATAATGCAACAATCCATCGCAATTGCTACAACTTGTCTGATGGATAGCCATCGTTCCAACAACATTACCGTTGCATGTTGTTGTCATTGCAATGACAACCACCAACAGATGGCAGTCACTTCAACAATGTTACCATTGTATGTCATCGTCATTGCGATGTCCCTTCGACCAAATGCTCGTTAGGCTTGTGACAATGTCATTGGACTTGCGATGACCGACTGAAACTGTAGGTCATTGTAGTTGCGATGGTATACAATTGAACATTTGATGATATGAAGAGGAACTCTTCACCTTGATTTTTCCAAATTGCGATGGCTTTGTCCATTGTAATTGCGATGGAACAAGAAGCCCATGCCATCGCAATTTACAATTGCAAAATTCTGACACCCATCCGATGAGGGCCAATTCATCTTACTTTCACTCGGGCGATAGGTGATTGTCAAATTGGAGCCCAAATGTAGTAGTGTAGTAGGAAAAGGGAAAAAAATGCTTGAAACTAGAAAAAAAAAAAAAAAAAAAAAACACATCTATGGTGAATCACCAACTTAACAAAATTCAAGAACTCCTAACAACCATATTGATTTACACAAACTTCTCAAATAAACCATGCATGTTCACAACTCAGTGGAATCTCTTCAAAATAAAACTTTGAATAAAAGAAAATTAGAGGGCTTGAGAATAAAACCACATAAATTAACTTCAGTTTCAAACGGCGATCTCTAAGAATTTGAATACTTATGAGAAGGAAGTGTTGCTTTTTATTGATAATGAAAGAATTATTTGTTGTTACAAGTCTGGAAAATCTATGCCAAGAGCTATAATCCAATTTGTAAATTCTTTGTAAAGCAAAAATTTAGAAAGAAATGACTATAACAAAAAATGAATTATATTTTTTTGTCTTATCAAAAGGATTTCCCTTACAACTTAAAAGATATTGAAGGTGAATTAAATCCTCCTCGAAAGGACTGGAGCATCTTCTTGAAATCATAAGGAAAAGTGGAAACTTGCCTCAACAAGCAATATCAAATTTTCACAATCCATGTCAAGTATTCTTTCTTCTAGGTTCGATTGTGTCATCTTTTTTTACCATCAAACCTAGAAGAGAGAATACACAATCGAACCTAGAATAAAGAATACATAGCCCCAACATATCTTCATTGTTTAAGTTATCTAACTAGGATCAAAAGTGACTAGAAAGTTCTAAAATGAAGGAAAGTTATCCCTTTTATTCTAAAAACTTTCCTTGAATACCCAACTAGGGACATTGACTCTTTGTTCTAAAAATTTACCTTGAATATCCAACTAGAGACTCTGACTCTTTGCAAATAACAATTAACTCCATTAACACTTCCTTTTCCTTTACAAATTACAATTACATCTTCAAAACTTGAAGGGAATGATTTCTTACTCCTATTTTACATTTGTAGTCAAATATTTTAGCTGATAGGTTATATGTGGGAGCTTTGCTCCCTGAAAAAGTTTCTTTCCCAGAAAAATTGCCAATAGTTCGCCTCTTTTTTTTCCCCGACCAAAATCTCAAATAGTCATTTTTAGTTTTTAGTTGGGTTGCCTTTCTTTTTTTGTTTTATTCTAATTTCCTTTTTCTAGCACTAGATAATATGGATATTTAATTTTTCCCTTCACTTATTAAAAAAATTCTATCTATCGATATCTTTTGTAGGAGCTATGAATCTTGTGGGAGTTCTTTGGAGGGTTCTATCTAGTTATTCTTAATTGATAAGTGTTTGGTTTCAATGTCCTTTTTCCAAACTTTTGAAGTTGTACATGCCGTGAATTTTTTTTTGAGAGTTGAAATTAAATTCTTTAGCTTATGATCTAATGATTTTTATTTTTGGTGATTTAGATATTTATTAGTCTTATTGGTTTTGCTTTCTATAATTATGAACCACCTAATTTCCCCAATGTAGATTCCCTCTTTATTTCTCACCATAGCCTAGATAAGCCTAAGCTACATAATTGTATGCATAATGATGTTGGAACCTTTGATAACACAAAGGACATTTTGAATTTAGATTTCAAATACTTTTTACATCTTTAGTGGCTTATGGAGCATGAGAGATTAACCTTCATTTTGAGGTCGAATTACAACCTAGATTTTACTTGTTGGTACCACACACAAATTTACTAGTTTTTGTCTTTGATTTTGGAGGTCATATAGGACAATTCATTTTCTTCCTCTCGATGGTAATCTTTTCCCTATCAAAGGCTTTAGGTAACTAAATCCAAAAGCTAAAAAATAAAGGAAATTCAACTTGTCATTTACAAACCCACTACCCTCTACCAGTTTAATGTTCATGGATTTCCCATCTCATTGCAAAGAGATTTTGTATCCTAATTCACTTTCTAAGTATCATCTTCATGCAACACAAATTAACATTCATTGTCCCAAAATTGTGCAAAAACAATAAAGTTCATATAATAACTTATTACCCATTAACTTTTAAAAATAGGAAAAGAGTTAGAAGTTGAAGGGGTTGCATGGGAACAGGGAGAAATAATGACATTGAATGAGAAAATCATTCCATTTGTTTTTTTTTTTTATAATAAAAATAAGCAAATAGAGGATGAAGAGGTGAAATAATTGCATGCTTACTTGTCAAGTGATTTGTTATTGTCATCTTAACAATTCATTTAAGCTTTGGAACATGATTTTGAAAATCATTATCCATGTTTTATGTGATTATAAGAATCTAGATACAATAATGAGTAATCCTGCCACAGAAAAAAATAAGGAACAAATTTAAGAATGTAAAATTTATATGATATATGAAAATCTATTATTATTTTTGGATTTAATTATGTGAGAATTATTTGATCATATTCTTTAATGATTGTCCACATTGAGATGATGGATCTTAAGCTATGATTCAAAATGTCCATGCTAATTTTTTTAGCTTTTTCAAATGTACAAGAAAAATTCCCCTTTCTCCAACACAAAGAATCTATGACTAATCGTTGCACCCTACAAAAGTGTGCAACTATTAGTTATTACATACTTTATAAATTAACATGAAATAAACATTGATTACAATGTATAACATGTAAAAGGAGAAGAAATAACGTTACATCTAGGTTAGTATATATTTTAAGAAATATTACTTAACATATGTTAGAAAAACTATAATATCAATTTAAGAGGCACAAAGTCTTTTTCGTTAACCGCAAGCCTTTTTAGTTCCTGCCATAGGCAAAACCTAATGGAATGGTTGAGTGCAACTATATTTATTAGTTCTCCAATAAAATTTCAAATTTCTTAAACTTATTTATATATGCTATAGTTTGGTAATTTAATTATATTTACAAGAATTTAGTAATTCAAATTATTTACAACTCTATTGGTTCTCATAGAAAATAGCAATGAAAAAAAAAATATTCCATAACTTTAATTCCAAAAAATAGAAACATCGCATTAAATAAGGTGGAATGTCATTTATGTTGGATAATGTCGTCCTTGATGTCACACAAATGTCATATCAGTCATTAGTCTCAAGATCACCGAGCTCAGATAGTCTGCAATGCAATCTATAGTGCCAACCGAGCTCACTCGGTCATCGAAGGAAATGAGGAAGACAATGTTAACCGAGCTAACTCAGTCAACAAAGGAAAGGTGAAAGACAGTGATCACCGAGCTCACTCGATCAACGAAGGAAATGTGGAAGTCAGTGTTAACCGAGCTTCACTCGATCTCCAAAGGGTAGTTTCCACCGAGCTCACTTGGTCATCAAAGAAATCATGAAGAAGTCAGTATTAACCGAGCTTCACTCGGTCTCCAAAGGATAGTTTCCACCGGGATCACTCAGTTATCTCAGGAAACTCAGTACTTACCGAGTTCTCTCGGCGACTGAAGGATTGTCATGAAGTTCACTGTATACACCGAGCTCAGTCGGTTAACACAGAAATTATTTTTTGAACAAAGTTTACCATGTAGGGTCGGCCAGTATTGGGATGTGCAAATTAATTACTTCTAGCAAACTATTGTAATTGTTTGAATAGTTAGTAATTCAAGCCAACTTAGAGAATCTGAAAGGTATATATGGTCATTTCAATTATGAATTAAGTGTGTGATTGTGAAGAAGAAGTTATGAATGTGAATTATAGTATGAAATAATAAGGTAAATGTTAAGAAAAGTCTGATGAAGGATCAGATGTGTTGAAGGAGCTATAAAGTTGCATTTGATCAGCGAGGATCCAGCCAAGAATAATAGAAATCTATAATCAGCAAAGATAAGTTGTACCTTATGGCATGTCATTTTATTGTTGCTTTCTAACCATTGTAACAGTGAATTCAAAATCTCTTAACAGAGTTGGTTTAACAGCCATTCAATAAATCCTCTAACAAGGTGACAGTTCAGTTGAATTGTTCTAAAGACCTCTAGCAAGGCCACTCCTAACAGGGTGATTAAATCCTTTAACAGGGTCACACCTAACAGTGTGTTTTGTAACCTTTAACAGGGTTGGCTCCTAACAGGGCTCACTTCAGAAGAGTGAAAAACAATATCTAGTTACATTGGTGGTTTTTCCCATATTGGGTTTCCACGGTAAATCTGGTGTCTCTTGTGTTCTTAATTGCTAAATTGCTTTGTGCATAATAACATATCAGTTCTTAATATTTATCATTTGTTGCATTATCAAGTTTCAGCATTTTATATTAATCAGATCAAGGGGATATTCAGACATCTTAGGGACTGTGAAAGTTTTTGTAGTAACTGATTCACCCCCTCCCCCTCTTAGTTACTCTATTCTCATTTCCAACAATTTATGTCATACAATCTTAATTAAGTCGGTAGGATTCTCCTATGGAGCGAATGCTCTAAAATAAATGCATTTTTTTGGTCTTATGCACAGTCATCTGTCTCATGCAAAAAATTAGAATGTATTTGTTTATCGCATTCCCTACCATTTACAAATAGTTGTTTAAGATTGAGTTCGCTTATGACTCAGTATTACAAATGTCGAATGGGATTCTCCACATCATGTGCGATTCTCCACTATTTGTGCCTAATTTAGCTCCTTGTTATCCTTCTGCTCATTCAAATATTTCACAAATGACTAAGTCTTAAGATTCTTCATTTATGACAACTTAGCACGTAAAAGAACATTTGTGTTGGTTTTCTATTTATTATTTAATGAAAAAGCTAGGAATGGTTTTTTCCCTTTGTAAGGTTGATTGATCATGATGTGTCTTAAATTAAATACTGAGGTAGAAAAAAGAAGGGTGATCGGAAGGAAGGCAGGCCTCATGGCACCATCAATTTCTCCTCTTAGTTCTTCCACAATTCCCTCATTTCCTCCAAACTTCTACACAGGGGAGATATGAAAATACGTCTTGTGTTAATCAACAACAAAGCACAACTGCATAAGTGGTATGATGATGTGTTATCCCCCTTTGTCATCTCAATTTTCTAACGCCAAAGAAAACCACTCATTTCCTGATACTCCAATATCCATGTATCCACCGTTGCACAGGTCCAACTACTGAAAAAAAAAATAGATCACAGCTTTTACAGAATAAAAAAAAGAGCATGCATGAATGAAAACTTGCATAGTGTATTCAATATTGCAAACTACACGCAACAACTATAGGAGAAAGGGTGCAAGCTTTAGGGAAATAAATTCTCACATAACAGGGGAGAGAGGCGAGGGACTAGAAAGATTTGTACTTAAGTCGGATGAAGATTTGTCACTTGTAAAGTTGGTAAAGGACTATTTTCTTGCAATGAATGAGAGTTGGTCGAAGATGACAACAATATCGTTGCTCATAATCATCATCGAACAGCTAGAAGGAGATGATCAGAAGTGTTAGAAAGGTTAATCTTCCCTTAGATGTATTTAATTGGGATATTCCAAGGATCCCTAAATTTAGTTTGTCCTATTGTACACATGTGGAAGACATGTCATTATTTGTCCTTTATTCTACATGTGAGGACAACTCATTTTTATAATTTCTTTATTAAGGAATTTAGTTTATCCTCCTTAAGAGGATCTTGACACTTTGCACACACCTATTATAAATGTGGCATTCATAGAAATGAGAGTTACACATGCAAACACATGCAACTCCTTTCTCATCTCTTTAAAAGAGATGCTCCTCTTTCTTTCTTCTCTACACATCAATTTGATGTTATTGTATTGAGCTATTTTGCTCCAACACACACTCTCTCTCTCTCTTCTCTAGGCATTTGTCTTCATTCATAATACTCACAAGGGGTTTTCTTTGCTTTCCCCTTATAAATCCTTGTCTCCATTGTTGAACTCTTGGTGTATGCTCTTGGATTTTTCTTATCTCATGGTAACATTGTTTCACACTTAACTTACTTGGATTGTTTCTCATTCCTTGCTCTATCTTATATTTTCTTTCATGGTATCAGAGCTTGGTTACTAATCCTCGTTTTAAGTTTTGTGTTGAAGGTTGCCATTCATTGGAGCACACCTTAGTTGGAGACGTTATTGAGAGAAGAAGCTTGTGTTGTGGTTGTTTTCTTATTCTAACATCTTTTGTGTGCAGGTTTTATTTTATCATCATTTATTATTTTATTTTATTTTGACTAACCCTCTTTGGAAGGCTTGCCGCCAAAGGGTTTCCTATCAAAATTTCAAAAAATTGCTCTTGTTTTGGAAGACGTGCCGCCAAAACAAGGAGCATTCCTTAAATAGCACTCATTTATTGTGCATTTTTTTAATTTTAAATATTTTAAGTTTTTTAGTGGAGAGTAGCATTTAATTGTACAATTTTTGTACATTATTTTTTATAAATTTAAAAGAATTCCCTAATATTATTATAGTAAGGAATACTTACGATTTGTCCTTCATTTATTAGACTTATTTATATTTAAACTATATATATTTTTAAATCTTTTAAAAAAAATTTAAAATATTTCTTAATCTATATATTTTAATCTATCAAATTTTAATTTTTTTTTGAGTATCTATCGGATATTTCCTATGCTGTTTTCAGTTCTTTTTAGAACCTTTCCGTTCATCTCCCTATTTTTTTTCTAATCTTTCATCTTCTTAATCGAGTTCCTATTTTTCATTATTGTTTGTTTTTTATTTTGCTCAGCTTTGCATGCGTTTTCATTGTCTATTTGAGGGTGCTTGTGCTTCGGGTCGATCCAGGCTGCACACAAGGTCTGTAGCTTCCATTTAGGGTTTGAGCACTTCAAGCTGGTCCGATCTACCATATTTTTTTTGGTCCTCATTTGTTTATTTGTATCTCTCATTGTTTCTTCCTCTCCCAGGTTCGAACCCTATCCCCCTCTCGCAAGATCAAACTGCAGACCTTCAGTTTGCAATATTATTGCGCCCCAATTTCATAAAACCCATTTGCCATGGTTGGCTTTCAGCAAGATTTGAACCTGCGCAAGCATTTCAACTCAACTTAATCGCCTAAGGTTCACCCTTGCACAGATTTACCTAAAACCCTACAGCTTAGACATGAGCTCAACTCATTTTTTTTATATGCTCTATTCATTGTTTTGAGGCGTATCAGAGCTATATCAATCTCTAACTACATTTGAATGCTTGTGCGGCGGTTTTACCTGCGAGTACATTTTTTTTAAAACGCATCTGTAGTTTTAATTATTGCATTTTTTTTAATCTAGTGTTTTTCAAATGCGTGTGAAGGGTTTTATTAAAGTTTAATAAGTGTGTTGAGTCTTTCTTTTCTAGCATTTGGATAAAAGCGTTTGAAGTTTTTTGTTGCATATTAAACAATCGGGTGCAGTTTTATTACGTTTTTTCAAAAAAGAAGAAGAATTTTTTTTCATTTATTAAGTTGTTTCTTAACATTAATGTATTGCATATCTTAAAATTGTATTACATTTTATATCAGCCTTTGCATGCTTATTAAGAAGTCTTTTAAAATAATTTTAGTTTTTTTTTAAAAAAATGTGTAGTATGTTTTTTAAAAAAAGCTTGAAAAAGAGTATTACATTTCTTTTAAAGTTTTAGAAATATTAAGTTTTTTTAAAGCCTTAAAAAGTTTTTTTAGTTCTTAAGTTTTAAGGTTTTAAAGTATTAAACATTATTAAGGACTTTATTAGTTTATCATTTAAATATTTTTTAAAATTTATTGGTTTTATTTCAAAGTTATAAAATCAATTTATAACTTAAAAATTAGACCTTTAATAATTATTTATAGTTGTTTTTTCTTCAATCATTCCGAATCATTGGGAATTCTAATTATAGCTAGTTGGATTCGTTAGTTAGTCATTCTTTTCAACCTAATAATCATTTCATTATTTTAAAACGCCTCTGCCTTATTCTTTTCTTATAGAATAATAATTATTTCTAACATCTATTTGCAGGGTTCTATCATTCTATTTCAGATTAATAATTATTAATCATTAGTCTAATGTTTCTTTGTAGGGTTGTATCATTTTTTTTCAAAAACTTAATCATTGTTTCATCAGCAAGTTTTTTAATTAATTTTAGTTTTTTTTTCATTCATATTTCTGTGTGCGAGGGACATTTTTTTTTTCCATAAAAATGTCAACCTTAATTCCAAAAATAAAACTTAATCATACTAATTATCATTCCTGGAAAACTCACATTTCGTTCATTTTTCATTTTAAACACCTCTTCGAGATAGCCATTGATCCTTCTGTTGAACCTGGTTCAGCGGCTACCCATGATGAAAAAGATACTTGGAAACTTAAAAATGAAGAATCTTTAAGGTTAATTGGTATTTCCATTATTCCAGATTTATATGTTTTAATTGCACATTGCTCTAAGGCCCATGACGCGTGGTCAATTTTACAAACCAAATATGACAGTGCAGATGAATCTCGTAAAAAGAAGTTACAAGATCAACTTGAAGATCTCAGGTATATAGATTTTAAGACCATGGATGATTTTTTGTTAAAATTTGATTCTATTAAAAGTCAACTTATTGCTTTAGGTGTTCAGTTAGATGACATTCGCTTAATTCATATTATTCTTTAAAAATGTCTTCCTAGACAGTTTCAACAGTTTATAACTAATGTTCATGCACAACTTGCTATTCCTACATTAACTACTCAGTTAACTTATGTTATTTTTCAAAATTTATTAAGACAGGAAGAAGCTAAGCTAATTCAGTTTGGTACTCTTAAATCAACTAAACATGCATTTATGTCTCAAAATTCAAATAATAATAATTTTCGTTCAAATAATAATAATAACAAAACTATAATAATAATTCTAATAATTTCAATAATAAATCTCATGCCAAATATAGCAATAATAAAAATCACCATAACAATCATCATAATAACAATCATAATAATAATAATCAAAGGAATCATTCAAATTCCAAACCTCATTGTTCTTATTGTGGCAAAGATGGTCATGTTGTCAATAACTGTTTTAAAAAGCAAAATGATAAAAAACCTATGAACAACAGTAACCATAATCAAAAATCAAATCATAAAAAAGGTAACTCTACTGGTTATAATTCTCGTCATGCTTTTACTTGTAGCTTTAATCTTTGTAGACCTTTAGAGTGGATTGTTGACAGTGGTGCATCACAACATGTAACCTCTCATAAAGAAATTTTTGATTCTCTGCAACCTGATATTGCTAACATTCTTATTTAGTTAGCTAATAATCAGACTTGTAAAGTTGAAGGTTTAGGTGATGTCACTATTCCTAATGGTAAATTGCATGATGTATTGTATGTACCTGATCTGAAAACTAATTTGGTTTCTGTTTCAAAGTTATGTCAGGACTATAAAGTTGAATTCTATAAAGATACATGTTATGTCATAGATCCTCAAACTAAACAAGTGATTGCTCATGCTAAAATGGATAATGACAACTTATTTAAATTCCATGAATTTGCTAGTTCACGATATTCTTTACATACTTCCATTGATTTCAGTATATGACATGAAAGACTTGGTCATTTAAATTCGGATTATATTACTTTAATGCACAAAAGCAATATGGTTGATGGCTTGCCTCACATTATTCCTTCTAAGTTTGCTTGTACTAGTTATATAAGTGGTAAGATGCATAGGGAGCCCTTTCCAAGTGGTAAATCATGGCGGGCAACTCATAAGTTGCACCTTGTCCATAGTGACCTTTTGGGCCCCATGGAGAATAACTCTATCCAAGGTTCTCGGTATGCACTTACCTTTGTTGATGATTATTCTAGACGAACTTGGATCTATTTTTTGCATAGCAAAGATCAAGTTCTTGATATATTCATTGAATTTTAGTTATATGTTGAAAGGCAATCTAGTTTTAAACTTAAAATTCTCAAAACTAATAATGGAAAGGAATATGTGAATAATGCTTTTCATTCTTATTTGAAATCATGTGGAATTAAACACGAGCTTACTATTCCTTATACACCACAACAAAATGGTGTGGCAGAAAGAAAGAATCAGACCATTGTTGAAATGGCTAGATGCATGTTACATGCTAAGAATCTACATTATAAATTTTGGACTGAAGCCATGTTTTGTGCAACTTATATTCTTAATAGGACTCCTACCAAAGCTCTCAAGGATATTACTCCAGAAGAGGCTTGGTCTAGTAGGAAACCTGATTTGCATCATTTGCAGATTTTTGGATCTATTGCTTATGTTCATACTCCTAAACATAAAAGGCATAAATTAGATGCTAAGTCTTCTCCTTATATTTTTGTTGGTTGTGATGAAAGCACTAAGGGTTATCGTGTTTATGATTCTACTACTAACAAAGTTAAAGTTGCAAGAGATGTTTGCATTGCAGAAAATGGTGTCCATGATTGTTCTACTACACATGATGTAGAATTCAGTGGCACTAAAATTGTGTTGGTGGAGGACCAACCTCCTTCTCTTAACCCTACAACTCAAGCACCACCTATTATTTCTGCTTCTACTAATAATGATATTCAAGTAGCTACTAATGATGCTTTTATTGATAATGATTCTTCCTCTAGTAATGATTCCATTACAACTAAACATAAACCTAAATGGGCTCAAAACTTAATCAATGAAAGTGATGACTACATTTCTAGATTTGGTGGAATTAAACATAGAAGGATTAATTATTGTAATTATGCTTTGATGACTACTCTTATGAATTCTAATGATCCTAAGTCTTTTGATCAAGCTAACTCTCAACCTCATTGGCAAAAGGCCATGCAAGAGGAATATGACTCTTTAATTGTTAATCAAACTTGGGACTTAGTCAATTTACCTCATGGAAAGAATATAGTTTCATGTAAATGGTTATACAAAACAAAATTGAATGCTAATAATGAAATTAGTAAATTTAAGGGTAGATTAGTTGCTAGAGGTTTTTCACAAATAGAAGGATTAGATTATAATGAAACTTTTGCTCCTATTGCTAAAATGCCTACTATTAAATTAGTTCTTGCTTTAGCATCTAAAAAGAATTGGCCTGTTCACCAAATGGATGTTAAAAGTGCCTTCTTAAATGGTGATTTACATGAAGAAATCTATATGGTTCAACCTCCTAGATTTGTTAAGAAAGGTAGTGAAAATTTGGTTTGCAAATTTAAAAAATCTATTTATGGTCTTAAACAATCACCTAGAGAATGGTATTCTAAAATTAATTCTTTCTTTATTTCTCAAGGCTTTTCTAGAAGTAAGAATGATCCTAATTTGTATATTAAACATACTGAAGATGATATTATCATTGTTATTGTTTATGTGGATGATCTAATTCTCACTTCTAGTTCAGATGCTTTGATTTTTGATATTAAGTTTCAACTTAAACAGAAATTTCAGATGACTGATTTAGGTATTTTACATTACTTCTTAAGTGTGAAAATTTGGCAAACTCCTAAGGGTATCTTTCTTTCTCAAAGAAAGTACGCTCATGACCTTTTAGAAAAATTTAAGATGAATGATTCTAACCATGTTTCAATTCCATGTGAATTAGGAACTAAATTAATGGCTGATATGAATACTCCTTTTGTTGATGAAACCTTGTATAGGCAATTGGTAGGAAGTTTTAATTATTTAACTCTTACTAGACCTGATATTGCTTATAGTGTTGGTTTAGTTTCTAGATTTATGTTTAAACCTCAACAAACTCATTTTAAAGTTGCTAAAAGAATCTTAAGGTACATTAAAGGAACTATTAATATGGGATTATTTTATGATGCCAATTCTGAATTTATTTTACATGGCTATACTGATTCCAATCTAGGTGGAGATCCCAATGATGGGAAATCCACTTGTGGCTATTGTTTCTTTGTTGGTTCAGGTGCAATTTCTTGGAAAAGTAAAAAAGAACACTCTATTTCCCTTTGCTCAACTAAAGCTAAATACAAAGGTTGTACTAATGCAGCTAAGGAAGCTTTATGGCTTAGAAGACTTCTTGAAGATTTGGGTCTACCTCAACAAGCACCTACCCCTCTACATTGTGATAATCAAAGTGCTATTTCCTTGGCAAAGAATCCAGTTTTTCATGCAAGGACCAAACATATTTCACTTCAACATCACTTCATTCGAGAACAAGTTGAAGACAAGCAAGTTACTCTTCTTTATTGTAAAGGTGAACATCAAGTGGCTAATATTTTGACAAAACCACTTTCTAAAGAGAGATTTCAATTTCATTGTAAAAATTTGGGTTTACAACCCTTTGATGTAAGCTCCCCAAGTAAAGATTAAGGGGGGGTGTTAGAAAGGTTAATCTTCCCTTGGATGTATTTAATTGGGATATTCCAAGGATCCCTAAATGTAGTTTGTCCTATTGTACATATGTGGAAGACATGTCATTATTTGTCCTTTATTCCACATGTGAGGAGAACTCATTTTTATAATTCCTTTATTAAGGAATTTAGTTTATCCTCCTTAAGAGGATCTTGACACTTTGCACACACCTATTATGAATGTGGCATTCATAGAAATGGGAGTTACACATGCGAACACATGCAACTCCTTTCTCATCTCTTTAAAAGAGATGCTCCTCTTTCTTTCTTCTCTACACATCAATTTGATGTTATTGTATTGAGCTATTTTGCTCCAACACTCTCTCTCTCTCTTCTCTAGGCATTTGCCTTCATTCATAATACTCACAAGGGGTTTTCTTTGCTTTCCCCTTATAAATCCTTGTCTCCATTGTTGAACTCTTGGTGTATGCTCTTGGATTTTGCTTATCTCATGGTAACATTGTTTCACACTTAACTTACTTGGATTGTTTCTCGTTCCTTGCTCTATCTTATCGTTTCTTTCAAGAAGAAAGAGTTTATAAAACCATACAAGAAAGCTTGGGACTTAATGAACTTTGTGGAGAGTTCAAGTACATAACAACCCAACAATATTGATGTGACTCAAGTTTTCGACTTCGAGGTCGATTTGGTGAGTATGGTTGCCGACAACAAATTTAAGAAACTTGAGAGAGTGCATGAGGCATCCACAACTAACAATGCTAGAAATGTCTCTCAAGAATTACTGAAAGAAGCCGAGAAGTAGTTGAGAGACCACAAGCTGCTACAAGTTGATGAAACTAATCAAGACATTGAAAGAGCAGATGGGCTTATTTATGAGGGACCACATGATTCAAAGGACTGGAATGAAATTGTATCGAGTTACAACATGTATAGAGTATGCAAACAACTTGAAAGACATGATTCCATAAATATTAAAGAATTGCATATCTACTTGATAGATGTTGTTGTTGATTGCTTAGAGCAATTGCCTAGCATTTTGGTAAGGAGCTTTAAAGAGTGGATGTTAGAATACCAGGAAGATATGATGTGGGAGGCATTTCACATAGTTGGTAAGTGCAAGAAAGTCGTGCAGGAGTGTGGATTGAAGCCCAAATGGAAGACGTTGGAGCAAGAGGTGCCTGAATCCACTGAGGTACAAAACAACTAAAAATGTGTAGTCCGTTTATTTTGAAAATGGCATTTGGCTATGCTTTTCTTTGTGTGATATCTAACTGATCTACGTAGATAGGTCCAACTTGGCCATATCTATATATACCTTTTTGTCTCTTTACTATGTCAAACTTCATTGTTTGTGCTTCAAATTAATCGCATATGTGTAATGTATAGAGGTCTGAGTCAGATTTATAGACAATCTCCTATGTTGTTATATTTGCAGCGATGTATATTTAATTGTCACCTAAGATCTCTTATTGGAATAAAAATTGGTAACCTATTCTTAGAAATGTGTAATGGAGTTTCTATAATAGACTACACATTGTTCTAATTTTTCTCCATTTTTTACATATTTATGTTGATTAGTGTTGGGATCTTTCTTCATTGTTTACATATCTATGGTGATTAGTGTTAGGTATTATGGAAAAAATATTACATTTCATTTGTTTTATTTAATTAATAAGGCCAGGCTTGTGATTTTAAGATTTTTTCATTATTATTTTTTAATTCAACTAGAAGGAAATCATAATTCTTTAACAAATTTAAATTGTTAAATTACCAAACCATTGTAAAGCCCAAGCTTTGATAATCTTATTTAGTCAACAACTATCATTTTCCATGATCATTTGACACTTACCTTGACATCATAATAAGTAAAGTTCTTAGTAAAGTCCTTTTTTTGTGATGATGAAGTAGTAGCGATTGGTCGATCAATGCCCATCTCTTGAGTAAACAAGCCCTCTCCCCTCTAATTTTTTAATCCAAATCTTCCTAATAGGAAGGCTCCTATAACGTTCCACGTTAGATGAGTTAAGAGTATCCCCACGGTAGAGAAAATGTACAAGGACCAACCATTTTTCTTAGTAGCATAGATCAAGTTCTTGGGGGTGGGTTTATTCCTCACGCGAATCTGAAAATTTCCTTGTCATTGAAATTTTTTGCCTTTGGAGATCTATGTATTCCATGGTAGAAAAGTTCAGATAGAAATTTGTAGCATATTTCTTGCTTGGATTGCAATAGTCTCAGCAGGTTGGGGATTTTAAACAAAGACCTACTTTCAAATAATCTTCTACAATTTGTCTTTGATCTTGAATTATAACACATGGTACTTGGATCGAAATAAGTAGGCACTGGTAAGTTTTACCCATACAAAAACATTGTACTATCAAATTTGGCACACTTACTTTTACTTACATAGATTACATATATCAAACATTATGCATGCTTCTAATGGCAATTTACAATTATATTGATAAACTGCTATTCACCTTCACAAATACCTTTGTTGTTAAACACTTTTAAACACTGTTGTTAAATTATCTCCTACTTATCAATTGATGAGCTTAAGGGGCTTTCTATTGAATGGTTCATAAGGCACAACACTTGGTGAAGGTTTTCCAAATGGGGTTGCAAGCTTTGGGTTTAACCATGGAGAAAACTCTGTAGTTAAGCACGCTCAAGCTAGAGTAGTACTGGGATATATGACCTCCCATGAAGTCCTAGTGCTTCACCCCTGTGAGCATCACCTAGATCCAATGAGTGCTAAGTGTTTCATTTATTCTCATGAGAGATGGATTCATGTTGAATCACTACTCATGAAACATGGGTCAATGAGTTTGACTCAAAATCACACAGTTAAATCCTGATAGCAATATCACAATTTGACTTGCTGTGGAAATTATCTCCTACTTATCAATTGATGAGCTTAAGGGGCTTTCTATTGAATGGTTCATAAGGCACAACACTTGGTGAAGGTTTTGCAAATGGGGTTGCAAGCTTTGGGTTTAACCATGGAGGAAACTCTGTAGTTAAGTACGCTTAGGCTGGAGTAGTACTGGGGTGGGTGACCTCCCAGGAAGTCCCGATGCTTCACCCTTATGAGCATCACCTAGATCCAATGAGTGCTAAGTGTTTCATTTATTCTCATGAGAGATGGGTTCATGTTGAATCACTACTCATGAAACATGGGTCAATGAGTTTGACTCAAAATCACACAGTTAAATCTTGATAGCAATATCACAATTTGACTTGCTGTGGAAATTATCTCCTACTTATCAACTTTTGGACCATCCTTACAATTATTGTTTCATGACCAACAATCTTATATATCATAAGAAAATTATGTTGAATCCTTTAGTGATCTATGCAATTTCATACAATGATAATTTATTCATAAAATAATCTATCGGCTTATCGCTTGAACCTCTTACAAGTACAAGTGCTAGTAAATAAAACAATTGTATAATTTATATTTCAAATCACTCGCAGTACAAGGTCTTAAGGGTGACTGGTTATCCATGCCCAACCTATGTTATATATGAATATGTTTGATATTGGTTTAATTATGCAAAATCTTTGTACAATATAATTATTGTATCTTAGACTTCTGTAGAATTTTTTTAATCGAGTTTTAATTTTTATGGATAAATTAAAAAATTATTTTTGTAATAATATTTATATGTTTAAATTTTTATTATTTTTAAATTATATTTATATATTTAACTTTTTAATTATATTACAATATAATAACAAATTTAATGATTTTACCAAATATATTGTAAGATTATTTTACTATTTTTAATTGTATGTATATATAAAATGTTATTAATTTTTTTACATAAGTATATAATTAATATATTTGAAGATATTTTAAATATAATTCTTTTATTTATATAATTAATATATATGTAAATATTAGTTTATAATCTATTTATAAATAAATTTTAGGATTAATAACAATTAAGTATATAAATATTTTTTAATTTTTTACTTTGTGTAGACTTTTCAACAAATTGTTGCTTTTAAGAAAATACTTATTTACATATTTATTAATATAACAAATAATATAAATATATATTATAATATATTTGATCTATTCACACTATTGAATGTATTTAAAATTACATTTATTTTAATTAATATAAATCAATCAATATAAACAAATAATCTTCACTCACATCTCAAAAGTGATATTACACCAAACTTCACCAAACTAAAGGCAGAGACTTTGGCGCTTGGGCCCCTTGTTATTTTAATAGACTCCAGGAAAAAAAAGAAAAAAGAAAAAAAAAGAAAGGGACTAGAGGAGAGGACCCATTACTTGAACGGGTTCCAATGGTTGTGATAGAAATCGTTTACTTTATACCTACACTTGTTGACTTATTGTCCAATTTTTTTGACAACATTGCACCAATACTTGTGACTTTTAAATTGTCAATACAATGATGATTACCAAAAAAAGAGTGAAAATGTACCCTTTGATCTAAAAAGTAACCAATGATGTGATGCCACATCAACTCTGCAAATATGGGTACCTTTTTTGCACAATCAATGGTCTCATTTTTTATTTGGACTGTTTTGGACAACTTGACAAAAAGCATGTTGATGTGGCATCATAATTGATGATGTGAATTTGAAAGCTGAGTTATAAGTAGACAACTTGCTAAATAAGTTGTTGTAAAAAATTGGGAGTGATTTAAAATTTTAGTGTAAGATTTTGATAAGCGCAAAGTTAGGGTGCTCCGTTTCTCGGACCTCTCCCCTAAGCCTTTGATAAGCGCAAAGTTAGGGTGCTCCGTTTCTCAGGCCTCTCCCCTAAGCCAAAAAGCCTTTCCTTCCACGGTGATCATAGGGTAATCAAATACTAAACGCGACGAACTCTTAATTTTCTCATTCCCTTCTGTTATTTCTCTTTCCTGCAGCCGCCAGTCTAAGACTCGGAACTGAAGTTCTGCAGAAAAAATAATAGCAGATTCCCATGTACAGGTACGCTTGGTTCTGAAGGCTTTAACTCCATTTTCTGTACTTGTTTACCATATCTATAACTTTTCATTGCATGTCTATTGAATCCTTGAATGCATTCTGCTCTTTGTTAGTGAGTGTTTTGAGAGCGCCTTTCATTTTGAACTACCATTTGATTACTTCATGACCGAAAATTGGGGCTCGTTATCTCTGTAAACGTTTTCTGTACATATTTATCTCTGCAAGAAAATGTTTCTTTCAACTTTGTCGCCGTATTTTTCTGTGCCATTGAAGTTCTCTGGTCGGGCGTGGGTTTCTGTATCATGCTGAGATCAGACCATCTTTTTTTTCCTGAAAATCTCTATATTTCTTTTTTCTTGCCGGTGCCTTTGCTGTTTATAAAACCTAAAAGCTTTTCTATTCAATCTCTGTAGACTTTGGAGGCTGCGGGCTAAACAAACTCTTTGTACCCTTCTCTTCCAAGACGCAATGAATATCTTGTACAAGCTGCAAGGGTTTTCTTGTATGAGGATTTTAATTTCTTTATTCATTTGGGATACCTCTCCATAAGGACACGACAATGGACAACTTTGAAGACTTATATTCTCATATAATGATAATTGCAGAGAAATCCATGACACAAGGTTCAATTTATCTCACTACTAAAAATAGCTACATCTCAAAAATTTATTCCCCATTTATTCCGATCCCCCCTCCATCCCCCTCCTGGAAAAAAGGCCCTTTACTTAGCCTCTGTAAGACCTATTTATGAATGAATGAATGAAGGAATTCAATGACGTCCATGAGATCAACGACCTTTTGGACCATGTGCCAAAAAAACCTAAATTAACTCCATATTCCTTTCCATATTTGATCTCCTGCAATGACTTTTGAAAATCAAACTAGCAGCCTACCTCATCTTATCCTCTTCAAATAAACTATGCTTGCTCATGCTCGCCTTCAACGCATTTTTTTGCAAAACCTGCAAATTATCTCCCCCCATTCCTCTTTAGGCCTTTTCCATCTACCCGTCTCGCATCTGAGATGATGTGAACTAGTCCTCGACTAAGCCACTAACACCCTAGCCTTACCATATTTGACCCAAGATAAGATTGATGCCTATGCCCCCTAGTAGAAACTATGTAAGTTACAGAAGCAATGACCTTGAAAATGAATAGTATCAAGAATTGAATTTTAAAATAGAACCAATTTTACCAACCCAAAAAAAGACAAGATCCCATTCATACTAAAAAAACAAAATTAAATGTCCTAAAGAGAAAGAATGCATTTAACTTCCAATTGTATTTCCATGAAAAGTTGGTGAATCTTGGTGAGATCTTCCTCTTGCCCCAAGACAAAATTTACTCTTCAATACTCTACATAGCTGGTCATCTCTTTCCATGCCACAAAACATAATTCAAAGATGATGTCAAATTGCTTTCATTCGGTAGAATGGTTACAGTACACTCAATATGAATCCATTGATCTCAATAGCAACATAAGAAACTATACCAATCGTAACTGTAAGCATACCAAATGATTATGAGGGAAAATAGTTTTCTTATTTGATTACCAAAATTAACAAGTACATCATTCATGTTCCAATGTTCTTAAATAGTGCTCAGTTGGTTAGGGAGACCAAAAAACCCATCCCTTGGCTACCTAAACTACCGAAACCAAGTACTAACTATCTTTAATTTACATTATTGTTTTATTTTGCGCTACATTCCCCCCATCAAAAGAAGTCATCTTCCAGTCGACTACCCAACAATAACCCAAAAGAAAACTATACTTCAAAATATAGGGTGGGAAGACGCCTCTGAATTGGATGCTTGTAGCCACAAATGTTGTAGATCTCATTCAACCACTATCTGCTTAGCCCGAACTCCTTGTGGCAGTCGCAAGGCTTCCATCCTATATTTTTTTGTGGATGCCAATTTCTCTTCTGTTGATGCTAGTTTCTATGCTTGAGCTTCTTTCTCCCTTTCCCACTCTTCTTCCATTCTTTTTGTCAACTCTTTTTCTTGTTGGAGTCTAAGGAATGTACCCCTAAACACTTCCTTCGTGCGAGCAAGTGACTTCATGAGAGGTGGTTGCTCCATCATTGTAGGCCGACTAATCATCTAGAAAGGCTTTGAAATTCTCTTCCGACTTTCCATCAAAGATGTGGAGTATGATTCTCTAGAATGTGGTGGATGCATTGCATAGCCCAAATGGCATCTTGTTGTATGCATACACCTCGTCTCTACTATGAACGTGGTTTTTCAATTTGCCCTCTTTCGTAATGCTAATTTGGTTATATCTCAAAAACCCATCCATGAAGGAATACATCTCATGATTAGCCACTTCTTTTAAAATGGTGTTAGTAAATGGAATTGGAAAAGGGTAATTTATTGTTACCGCACTTAGAGGCATCTGAAGTCTACACAAATCCAGATTTGGTTCCTATCTTTTCTCAAGGATATAATTATGGGCAGTACCCACTCACTAGTTTGGACCTTGAGTATTGTGCCTGCATCAAGCATCTTAGTGATCTCCTTGTGTACTTTGGCCGCATAGTTCTTGTTCATTTGATAGGGTCTCTTGCGCATTGGTCTTTCTCCAGGTACGAGAGGTATTTGATAGATGCATAGTTCTGGTGGCACACCCTTTAAGTTCTTGTACATCCATGCGAACACAATCTTATATTCGAGGAAGATTCTAAAGGTTGCTTCTTTCAACATCGGGTCCCAGTCATCTCCTATGAGAATCTCCTTAGGATGGTTTACCTCCCCTAGATTTATCTTTTCCAGCTTAGCCTCTTCATATTCTGTTTCTTTGTCCTTCTTGAATTTGTGTGTTGGGGTGTCATTCAGGGTGGCTGAACCCTCCTTGTACTCCTCATAGCACCCCGAGTATTCCTCCTAAGATTGCATCTCTTCTAGACTTTGTAGCATATTACATTTTAGTTGAATCACTTCATAGCCTCCGTTTTCTAGTGAAATAAACAATTGAGGGAACTTGTTTCATCTTTTGAGCATTCTCCTAGCCGTAATATACCTTCTTCATCTGGCTCAACTCCCTTGCCATCTTCATCCTTGGCCTCTAAATCAAATGTGAGTCCCTAACTTATAGTTTGGTTGTTCATGTCAATAGTACATTTACGTCCATCTACTTCGATGGAAAGGGCATTCTTCTTGCAATTGTGATTCGACTTCATTGTGATGTACCATCCTCTCCCTAACAATGCATCATACCCCTTCTTTTCCATAGTAATCACCACAAATTGAACTGTTGTGTGGCAATCATTATTTTTTGCTCCATCAGTTTCCCAATGGGCTTAATTCCATGTTGATCTACTCCTACTAATTGGAATGTGGGTGGCCAAAGAGTTGGTTTTCTGAGGGCCTTCCAAGTCTCCTTAGGGAGGACATCGATGCTCGAGCCTTCATCCACAATAGTGTTTGCCAACTTGCACCCCATTATCTCCATTTCTACCATAGTAGGTGTCCTCACCATCCCTATGGTAAATAAGGTGTTTGTGTCCTTCCCTATTTTTGCTTCCTTGGGTGTTCTTCCTTATCGCTTCCTCCTTGTGTTAGTGCCACCCTTAGCTGAGGTAATGCTTCGAATAGATCGACAATGTTTGCTGGTATAGTAGCCTTTAGTACTTGCTGCATGATGTTGGTTTTTGGTACAAACCTTGAGGAGGGGTTTTTAGAAGTACTTATTGTTCCTTTCTTTGCCATGGTATCTTGGATATCCCTATTGGCTTCCTCAAATCTCTCTTTCTCTGTGCCTGCATCAGGATATGTGAATTTCTTGGCTTGCATTCTTGTGATGGTTGGTACTTCCCTCTCTGGGTCTACAATCTCTAGCATGTTCACACCTTTTTGTTAGGGGTAATTGGCATCCCCATGATTACCAGGTCCACACCACATGCAAAGCATCTCTACATTTTGTCCTCCACTCTACAGTCTCGATCAAAATGTCCCCATTCATTGTACTTCCTGCATTGTATCTTGGGACGTCCCCTCGAATCATATTGGTTTCGGCTCCTGAGTGTATTATTGTTGCTATTGTTATTAATTCCCCTCTTGTTGTTTTGGTATCCTCCAGGTGATGCATCCATGTTTGTGTTCCATGGGGGAGTGGAGGGTGGTGTAGATTTTTCTCCTTGCGTAAAGAATACCTGAGCATTCTATGCCTTCAAATTATAGGGGCAGTCCTTAATTGAATGTTCCAATACCTGACATATGTCATAGAAGACCTTTCTAGGGAAACCATTTTTTGTGTCCATCCTTTTCATAGTCAGTGCACCATAATTCCTTCCCTTATTTTCTTCTCCCCTTGTTGTCATCTCCTTCATCATTCTCATCATATCTTTCCTCAATGCCTAGGTTGCTTTTAGACTCGTCCCCACTCTCTTCTGAACCCTCACTTTCACTTCCATGCCTCCCCCCTTTTGAGGTTTTGCTTTCTCTTTCTGTATCCATAGCACAACTACAAGCGTCCGTGAAAAATTGTGGTGGTACAACTTTGATTTTTCTATGTAGGGACGAAGCAAGCCCCTCAATAAATCATTTTTTCTTTAGTCTGTGTGCGGTTTGTTCTCTAGTTTCCCAATCAATTCTTTCATTCTCCTACTCTAGGTTCTTATGGATTCATTTTCCCCTTATCTTGTATTGTATATTTCTGTTGCTATGTTGTCATTGTCCTTAAAGAGTCTAAATTCTTCCTCAAAGGTTGTACGAAGATCCTTACATGTCGCTTTCTTCCCGACCTCCAGATTTGTGTACCAATCATTGGGCAGTGCAACTTATGGTGGTGAGAAATGCCTTTAACCACTCGTTTGCATTGTTCTTGCCATTGGCCTATTATATAGTTATGCATGTTTCACACTGTCAACTTAGATCCTCCAATCCTTCTATGAATCTAGGAAGTTTTTGTTTGTCTATGGCCATCCTAGTTCTTCCACTTTTTCCTCCTGACAAGGTAGTGTTTCCTTCTGGGATGGTGTTCCATCTTGACGGGACAATGTTCCCTCTTGACAGAATTACTCCCTGAGTACTTGGCCCAGTTACTTCTCCTTTCCCCTAAAGTTCTCTCTCTCGATTAGAGCTTTGTTCTTGGGTAGGACGATACTCTACTCGTGCTGGGGTATCCAGGTCGGTCCACCCCTCCTTCCTTCCTTGTCCTTTTGGAATTGCCAAATTGGCTATTCCCCGTATAGTGTTTTTAATCAAATTTTCTTCAGTTTGGTTTGGCACGTGAGTTTAGCAACCCCTCTGAGACAACGATGCCTTTCTTCCTACTCCATAGTATGTAGAAACTGCCATAGGGCAATTTCCCCTTCAATGTTTTCTTCTGATACTCGTCTCGAGGCCTTATTTGGGATTAGGGGCATGAATTGTTTTATTGTATTGTTGTCCGCCTAGGATTTTCCTGTTCTTGGAATTCACGTGTACTTCTTTCATCAAACTATTAGAGTACTTGTTGCCTTCTTCGCTCTCTTTGAACTTTCACTCTCTCTTCCTCCACTCATACCAAATTTCTTTCCAGGAACTGAGGTATTTGTTCAAGGAGTTTGTACGTTGTTGGTGGCACTGAAAGTTCGTCCTGTACAATGCTCTTTGGAACCACTCTCTCTTGGGCTTCCCTTTGCACATACTAATCGACGAAAACTTCCCAAGCTACCACCAAGTCTCGTGTCACTTGATCTTCCCATTGTTATTTCTTCCATTTCATTGTTTGTGACTTGTACTTGTGGTTGGAATGGTCTGCCCATTACTCCATCCCATTTGTCATATAACCTCCATGCTCGAACTTAGGCAACGATGCCAAATTGTAGAATGGTTAGAGTACACTCAATATGAATCCAATGACCTCAATACCAACATAAAAAATCATTACCAATCATAACCATACCAAATGATTGCGTGGGAAAATAGTATTCTTTACTGATTACCAAAACTAACAAGCACATCATTCATGTTCAAATGTTCTTTAATAGTGCTTGGTTAGTTAGAGAGACCAACCAACACATCCCCTTGCTACCTAACTACCCAAACCCAATACTAACTATCTTAATTACATTATTGTTTTTCTTTGCCTTGCACACTCGAGTCAATTTAAATTTGGTTGAACCATTGGTGCAGGTTCCTCATTCCATTCTTTTCCAGCTGTTTGAAGCACCATTCTAAGGATAGTCGGTTAATCATTTTTTTTTAGAGAAGAATTAACTTAAAAATACCACCACCTTCATTTTGATTAAGTAAAAACAGGTTTTAAAGGACTCGAAACCTTTTACAGAGTAGCAAAAAAATAAAAACTGAGAAACCCAAAAGAACTGTGCATCAACACCAAGAGCAGTACAAGCTAAAACAAGTAGCTAAAAACAACGAGCTGAAAAAGACAACAAAAAGAAAGCAAAAAGACAGCACAAAACCAGCTACAAGGTCTTTAGTAGATCCACTACTTGGTCTGCAAGGATATTCATGTTTTCTGCAAAGGCCTTTAGATCATCCATTTCTTTGGCTTTGACACCCTCTGTCTTCATACCACCACCTTTGTTGATAAATAAGCCTTCAACTAATTTTGACGGTAGATGATAATAATTGTTGAATTTTTGGTAGTAGCAGAATAAATTATTCATACCTATATTAATCAACTTAAATATTTCTCAGAGTATATCTGTAGTGATGGACTGTGATCGTTTTCTTTTGGTTTGAGCACTTACTCTGATGCTCTTCTACTCTCTTTATTCCCTTTTTTGTAATCGCGGGAGTTGCTTCTATTCTATTAAGATGTTATAGGTTTTTCCTGAATAAGAGATGTTGGGTGTATTTGTTGTCATGGTTGTGGAGTTCTTTTATGAACCATTTTCCTTTAATCTATCATTCTTATTATTCACGCCATCATATTTGCTACACTGGCTACTCGACATCGTGTTGAGTTGCATCGGCATCATGGTAGACGTCTGTGTGTTTGTCTTGCAATCTTTCAAGGAAAGCATTTATTGAGAATTTGTTGATCCCTTGACATTTCACGAAGGTCTCGTGGTGATTGTGGAGTTGCATGGCATTAGGGTTTTTGTATAAGTGGTGGTGGCTCAATTTTGGTGCTGACATGTTTTACTTTCCATTTTGGAAGACCAATGGTTCATTGTTCGTGGAGGTGATTGTGTCTCATTTCTATGGGAGGAGTGTATGCATCTCGAGCAGAGTTTTATTTTTAATGTTTTTAAACAAAGATATCATAAGCAGAAAATTCTTTGAGACTTGAGAACATTGCCATGCGTGCATGTTGAAGATCTTTGTAGACATCTATTATTTGTATCAATTGTTTTTGTATTCGTCAATATCATGTTGTACATGATCAAAACACGATAGACTCATAAGTCATGATCTTTTGAAGTTAGTATCTGTGAAATGCTTGGAGAATTTTGGTTAAGCCATGATCATTTGAAGTCAATGTCTTGGAGATACTTGGAGAATTTTGGTTAACTTTAAGTGATTGATTGTTGAGTATCGACAAGTAGAAGATCGTGATTTGTGCATTTATTTTTAGCATTCAATAAAAGATCAAAATTGAAGTGGAAGGTTTTTCCAAAAATGTTTTGTGTTTTTATGTTTCGGTTCATTGCATTCTTATGTATTTTGGTTTGAAATTTAACATGGTATCAAAAAGGGTCTAAGGAAATGATCCAGAACCAGAATATTTGAAGTTACATGTTACTTTCTGCTCTACTTTCAGTTTGGTTGTTTCAGCTCTCTACAATGGTGAATGGACTGAAAGTTGAAGATAGGTTGGATGTAGCATCCAACTTCACTTCTCGCAAATTTAGGGTCCTAATTGCGCTTGAAGAGAATGATCTTCTTAACCACATGAAGTTTGATGTAGTTGAGCATACCAATGACACTAAGAAAGTGCAAATGGAGAAAGAACATCATTATGGCAAGGAAGATTCTAATTGATTATGTTAAAGGACATCTGGTACATATCATATCCAAGTTGAATTCAGCTAAGGAGATGTTTGAATGTTTTCGAAGTTTATATGAATTCACCAACACTAGCAAAGCACTAGCCTTGAGATGTCAACTCCTACATATTAAGTTGTCTAAAGTTGAACCTATTGTATCTTTTTTTATGAAGATTACAAAACTAAAGGATCAACTAATGCTATTGGAGAATCAATTGAGAACAGAGACCTAGTTATGTTGGCCATGAATGGCCTTCCTTACTCTTGGGAATCCTTTATTCAAGGGATTAGTGGAAGAGATGAATTACCCAAGTTCGATTGTTTGAGAGCTGATTGTATTTAAGGGGAGTGCAGATTGGAGGCAAGAAGAAATGAGAGGAAATCTCACCATGAAGAAGATCATATACTTGCTACTAATGCTTCTAAAAGCAAAGGAAGTGAATGGAGAAAAGGAAATTTCAAGAGAAATAGGAATGAGGATTCAGATTCAACTCCTGATCCGAAGAGGAAGAAGGATCTTTCTAGAATTCAATGTTTCATATGTGACTAATACTGTCACATTGCCGGAGATTGTTTATCATGACCAGAGCATCAAGCTGCTGCTACAAACATTGATGATGCTTCACCTCGTAAAGAATCTGGCGATAATTCAAAAGGATTCTTATTTTGAGGTATTACTTTTCTAAATTCAAAATTGTTATTTTTATTGTTGAATCTCCATTGGTTTTCTTTCTAAGAACGATTCTTCTACATAGTTTTTCAAGTTCAAAGTACTTATTCAGATTTTGTATTGTGGTTTAAATTCTATAGTAAAGATATGATTTATAATTGTGATTGAGATGTTATTGGAGCTTTACTCATCCAAATTCAAGAATTCATATGGAATCAAAGAGATGGTGAACGACCTTAGTTGGTTAGCTATTTGAAGTAATCAGCAAGCTAGTTCTCTATTTCTGTTGGGTGTTCAAGTCTTTAATTTAAGAAGTTATATCAATTTTATCAGATATGTGTGTGTGTGTAATGATGTAGGAGCATCCTAGGGTAGTGCACAACCGTGGAGGAGCATTGGGCTTGGATTTTGTGGGCCTTATGTTTCGCGCGGTTACAGTTATGTTCGAGGCATATTGGTAGACCTTTTACTATGTGCACATAATGAGTGGAGTAGCTTGAAGTTAGAGCTCTTTTGGTGACTGTTGGTAACGTGTTCCTATTTCTTGGGCAGACTTTCTCAACATTTAGTTGTTTCTTTTAAGTTCTATAATCCATTTTTCTCTAAGACAAGGAAATTTGATGTGAAAGCCCTTGTTAATGTATTCTTCTCTGTGACAGAAGTTTGAGGAGCAAGCCCTTGTCAATGCATTCTTCTTTACTTTAGTTCTACTCTTTCTCGGACATCATTTGGTGGTTCTGTTGCTATTAGTTTCCTTTGTTGTACTTCAACCCCTTAGACCTTTTTGGTGGTCTCTTGTTGGACAATAATAAATTTATCTTATCTAATCTTATCTTTGCAAAAAAAGTTTGAGGTGCAAGCCCTTGTTAGCGCATTTTTCTTTGCTAAAGAAGTTTGGGGCACAAGCCCTTTGTTAATGCATTCTTCTTTGTGAGAGAAGTTTGAGGTGAAAGCCCTTGTTTCACCCTCAAGGAGTAGCTGTGGTGGATCCAACCCTTGGGAGTAGCCATGGTGGATGTCATGTTTGAGAATCCATGACTTAGCTCTCACATTCCTTCACTCTCTGGGAGTAGCCATGGTGAATGTCATGCTGAGATGACAATAACATGTTGAGAAAATTTGTGATGAGATTTTGTTATTGACACTTTTTTTGTTGCAACTTTTATGTTTGTTATATTAGGAGATGCCAAGACATATGAATAATCTCTCTGTTGCTAAGGAGTGTTGAAGTTTTGGTAGCAGAGAGATAAATTATTCATACTTGTGTTAATCAACACAATTTTTTCGTCAAAGTATATCTACAGTGATGGACTGTGATCATTGTTTTTTATTCGAGCACTTGCTATGAGTCTCTTCTACTTTCTTGATTCCTCGTTTTGTATTCTCAGGAGTTGCATCTTTTCTCCTAAGACGTAATTGTTTTCTATCAAAAGTGAGCTATAGTCAATATCGAGATGAGACATTGGATGCATTCCTTGTCATGGACGTGGATTTCTTTTATGAACCATTTCCTTTGTTCTATCATTCACATCATTTATTTTTTGGAATGGCTACCTGATATTGTGTTTGAGTTGTATTGGCATCATGGTAGATGTATGTGTGTTTAAGTCTTGCGATCATTCAAGGAAAACATTTATAGGGAATTTGTTGAAGAGTCTTTATCTTGTGTGAAATAGTTGTCCCTTGTCATTTTGTGAAGGTCTCTTTAGTGATCATGGAGTTACATGGCATTGGGGCTTCTGTATAATTGGCAGTGATTCAATTTTGTTACTAACATGTCATACGTAGTATTTTAGAAGACCAATGGTTCATTTTTCATGGAGGTGATTGTGTCTTGTTTCTATGGGAAGGGTATATACATCTCGGGCAAAGTTTTGTTTGTAATGTTTTTCAACAAAGAATATCATAAGCAAATAATTCTCAAAGACTTAACGAAATTGCCATGCGTCCATGTTGAAGATCTCTTTAGATGTTTATCATTTGTATCGAGGGTTTTTTATATTCTTTAATATTATGTTGTAAATGATTGAAACGCAATAGACTTATATGTCATGATCATTTGAAGTCAGTTTTCATGAGATAGTTGGATGATTTTGGTTAAGTCTAAGTGACTGATTGGTTAGTATCAACTATGAGAAGATAGTGATGTGTGCATTTGTTTTTATCATTCAATAAAGGATCAAGATTTTATGGTTTGAGTTTTTCACCCTCAAGTTGAAGGTTTTCCAAGATAAGTTTTGTGTTTTGTGTTTTTTGTTTTAGTTCATTGCATTCTTATGTATTCTAAATTGAAATTTAGCAATAATTTCCGTTTGGAAAAATGTGTTGTCACCTCAGTAAATCTGTTCCGTTACACCTCAACATTAAAGAAATTGTACCTTGTTAGATTTGAAAAGATTCACATGAAAGAATGAGCCTTGCACTTTGATTAGGAGTCAATGGGATCGCATCCTCAGGCATATTGGAGGGTTGAGCAACTTTTGAACTTTGGAACCTTACCACTTTGGCAAATGGATCGAGAAAGTCCAGACTTGGTTTAGACTCACAAAAAATTGTCATGGCATGCTGAGTTGGAGAGTTGTATGACATCAGTACCGAGGAACACCATTGAGGTCTTTTCCATTTCCAGACTTCAATGAAAGCCCGACCTCCTAATAAGGGAAGAACCTTGAATTTTTCGACGCTTATCAATGGCATTGATTGGGTCTGAACTTTGACTTACAAGCTCAAAATGGGATGCTTCCATATTTTCGGAATAGGGTCAAAAGTTTAAAATCTGCCATTTTCAAATTTGGAGTAACACTATGATAACTTGCATTGCTTGCAACTTAGCGGCACAGTAGAGCATACATTTACCTGAATTAAGGTGGCATTTGCCAATTATTATAGTTATTTGAATAAAAGTCAATATATGTTTATTTTTAAATTTGCAAATATATATGTAGCTTCTTCTTGTTTATAATCTCATGAAGACAATGTCAACATATTTAGTACATTTTGCATATTTGGCAGAGCAGATGTAACCAACAATACTCAAGCTCATCAAAGTAAGCCCTTCTTTGATCTTTGCTAAGGTCACTGAACTCAGATTTTGACAATGGCTTAAAACTTAAAATGAAAAAGACCATTTTATCTTCTGAGTCAAATGACCTTTCTCAATCCTCATACTATTCACCTCCAGCAACACCTTGGTCATATAGTATATGTGATTGTGATCATGATTGCAGAAGAAACAACATCAGATAAGTAAACCTTGGGGCACTCAAGTTTACAGAAAATTGCCTTCCTGGGATGCCATCTTCCAGCTTCAAAATTTTATTTGCTTCTTTTAAAACCTTGGATGCAGAACATGATAACAACAAATGAGCCTTCCTTTCTTCCTGGCTGGGTATAATATTTTCATTGATTCTATCTCCATTAGAGGATAGACAATTCTCTACTAATGATACAGGATTGAGCATCACATTACTAACTGCTTGTTAAATGAAGTGTTGTAAAGGATGAGAATTATGAGCAACAAACATTTCATAGCTAAGAGGGGCTTCATCCGTTCCATCTGGGAGACCTGAAGAAGAATGAGTAAGCACTGAAAGGGTATTGAACCAGATGACAGCTTCAAAAGCCTTTATTTGAGTAGCTGAAAATCACTATAGTTAGCATTTTGCATGTCTAGGTGATCCAAATAAAATACGAAATCTGGAGGATACTTTCTAATAGAGTTCTTTGTTCTTGACACAATCGCCTTATTTTTCTGATAAGCAGCAGGAGAGGACATCAGGCCCGAGTGTCCATTATCTTTCTGATTCTTTGCTTTGTTCCTATAAATGGTTCCAAGTACGTTCTTGACCTTCTTTGTAATAGGTTGGAAAACATCCTGTTCTACTTTTAGTTTATCAAAAACGGAATTACTTTTTGCACTCTTACCTTCACCTGTTTTTCTTAAAAGCATAATGGTACATGTAAATTCCAAATCTTCTTGGTAAGCAGTCTCCTGTTGCTTTGCTATTGCCCTAGCTCTGTCATAACCAAATGAAAAAACATCCATAACCATCTTTCAGCGCTACGAATTTGACCTAGCCCCTGCACAGTGCTCAAATTACAGTGCTTAAATTTGTATTTGAATAATCTGGACTTTCCCTTGCATGTGCTCCTTTTTGTCGGCAAGACACACATTGAACTGGCCATCTTCATTTTTTGGGGGATGCCATTGGTGAAACATGCCCATATTCTCTAGGAGCTTGCATAGGACCAAAACCAGAATATAGATTTACAACAGGAGATTACAAGCTGGGATGATAGGTTAAGATAGATATCCCATTTGGTGGTATTTCAAAAGATTGTGCATGATTTGGTGTGTCCCTCTTCACTTTGCTGTCTTTGCATCTGATAAGTGATGTCTTTTCTATTTTGACATCATCGATCTTTTGCCGACACATGAAATTATCAGATACCAATAAAATATTTTCTTCTAGCAAAGAATCTTGAATCTTGGATCCTTGTTGTTCCTATTCAATGGTCTGGTCTGTAGTAATGTCTTGTGTTTGGTCTGATACCTTCTTCTCTGACCCCATTTCTTGTCTTCATCTCATAATTTTTAATGGAGGACATGTCCCATTGGATGAATGGGTTCAAGACATTATATTCAACATTATACATTACTATTTCATCCTCATGTTGTGGTGCTATGGACTGTTCTCCCTCGGGGCTTGCCTCTTCTCTTTGGAAAAAATTGACTTTGATTTTCTTGTTGCCTGGATTAATTGAAAACCTGGCATCAGCTGAGTAACATCCTCCTGCAAAAGGCTGTTTGGATCTATGTTTCAACCAACATTCCTTTGTTGATTCATCACTCTTAGGTTGCAAACCATCTCTACCATAGAATCAAAGTTCCCAGACTCGGACCCAACCTTGACTCAACAAGGGTAACTCGACTCGTGAACCAGCTTGGACTCGGCTGTGGCTTGGCAAAGCAACAAAACTCTTGAAATTTTTATCAAGATTTACCCTTGCCTTCACCCTTTCAGCTATCATATATTGAAACTAAGAGGGCTGACCCAACTCACCGACCCAGGATACTCACCTGGCTCACGGAGAGTCATGGAACAATGCACTGAATCTCTCTCAGAGGAATGAAATTATCTGTTTTGCCCGACAACCCTTTGCATAATTTTATTGGTCCTATCCATGAATGTGTATTACAGCAGTTCCCAAAGGTTGACAAGAACAATGGCTCTCGTGCCAATGAAACCAACTTAGGATTTTATTAAATGAACCTAGGGTTTTTTCTGTATTTACTGGTCAACAATTTTTAACCAATGGACGTATGTAATACTTGTAACAGCAGCAGTAAAACCATGACATTTGTATTCCAAACCATTTAGATGAGAGAATATACTTGACTTTGCATGTAAATCTTAGTTTATTAACCACTGGAATGGATCAAACACTGATTATTGAAATGGATTATCAGAAAAAAAATTGCAATACTAATTCTGCAACGTAAATTGATATGTGCCAGCAAAATTCTCAAACAATACCATCCATGCTACTGCTTACTTGTGAAATAAGTCTATGTCCTATGAAAGCAGATAACAGTATAGACACCATAAACCACTGATCACAAAAACTTTAAGAAGAATCCAATTGCAGGATTTATATTTTCAGGAGAGTAGTCACATTATTTTGCTGACAGGTTTTGTGTACCAGATTAGTTGCCTGCATAATATAGGCTGATCTGCTCCAATAGTCAAGTGACACCTTTTATCTGGACGTGCAAGTTGGTAAAGCCAGATTGCTGCAGGCAGAATGAGAAGCCATTAAATTGGTGCAGCAACCTCTTAACTAACCACAAGCTGTTCTAAAGGAATATGCTCAGGCAGGGTTTACATCCTATGTTAGGCCTTCTCTAACCAAGGTTTCCTTCCCAATTGAGAAATGAGTATTAAAATACTTGATTTTTGTTACTGTAAGAAGGTCCAGGCTTAAACATTGTACACATTTGCACTCGGTAACAATTTACTATTCTGTTATAATGTCTATTATAAATCTGCACGATTTTGAAAAGAAGTGTTGAAAGCATATACTCCATGGTTAGCATTAGCAACACATTGTGCTTTAGTGAGTCAACATTCAAGAATCGTAGTGTAACAACTTTACAAATCTCTAGGGTTTAAGCTTTCATTTTAACCATTGAAAATTCCCATGCTTAACACTTTGGAGTTACTGTACTTCATAGTTTGAAAAAAGATCCTTTAGATAAAACATTAGTAACTCTATAATAACTAATCATGGTTACCAATAAATGTAAAGTAGATAAAGAAATAGAAATAACTTCTTTTCTGTAGTTTTACTATGGCAGAAAGATTTTTGTGGTAACTGCTAGATCTTACAAATGTAATTTTACAGAAATGATTTGTTGTGGCACCATGGGCCACATTTTAACTTATTCATGTCTCTTATGCACAGCGGCATCTTAGCTGTTTCAGGAGTTCAATAAATTTAGGTATATCCATAAATGTTGATTTATAATTATAGATACCCATGGAATTAATGAGATCTATCATCATGGCAAGAAATAATGGTTCAAATTCTGGAATTTCTGAATTCAATTTGAGCAAGCAAAGCAAACTGCAATTCCAAAGATCAGAAAATGTTGGATAAAGCAGCTTTTGAATTCTGTACTTGTGCCAACAATCAGATATTATTGCATAGCTTAGAATGCTACCATTACAACTGAAATTTGTGATACATAGATAAGCTGAAAGGTAGCCATAGTCTTAAAGTTATTAATTGATTTTACCAAAATCACCACAAGGAAATGCTCATGAGGGACAGGTTGAATGGGAAAGTAATTTTTGTAATATCATCAATGAAAAATACCTTTTGAGAGAATCAGAAGTGATTACTCCACATTGGAAGACTGGAGCAATTTGAGTAGGAAGGGAGCAATATTCAGTAGGAACCTTTTTTCAATTCTTTTAGGACACAAAATGACGTATATACTAGATGAAAATCATTTAGTATCAAGTATACTTGGAATTGACAATTTGGAGAAAAATTTCTTCTAATATTAGTTATTGACCAAAAGGCAGCTTCAAGAATTATTCTTTATGAACTGATTTTAGTTTCTTCTTTTGTTGATAAAGAGGGGAATTGGCAACTATTCCATCATCACCATGGAAATTATTTATATACTAGATAAATACATTCTTGATTTTCTAGAAGTGTTGGAAGTAACTGTGTCGTGGACAAGTTTCTGTAATATTAGCTGAAGTTATTAACAGAAAATAATTACCAGGGAAAACAAATTTAACTGAGTAGATCTAACCCAGACAAATGTCTCTCAGTGTACTGAGCTAGTTCGTAGCAAAATTAAGCAAATGTGACAATTTATTCATGATTGTATCCTCTCCATTCAAAAGAAATCTAAATGAATGATGAGAGATTGACGAAGTAGTTTGCTTACATATAAATATACACTCACAGTGAGCATGTCATTGTTGGCAGTTAATCTTTGCAGGCATTTGTTTCTTTGATGTTTGTTGGTTTACAAAGTGATTCTACCTGGACACCAAACTCTGTCATGTTCTTCTTGGAACCATTGCATGCACTAGCTGTGTCAGATGTGTCTTGGTTCTGGACCATCTTACTTTATGAATGCTGTCCTTTATCCTTTAAAGTCCTTTCATTTTGTTTTAAGGGAAACATGAATATCTACAAATTTGTCAGAAAGTTAATGCATAGAAGCCAATGGGACATTAGGGATTCCCTTTAGCCAGTTGGTTGGTCTATAAAAGTTGTCTGGAAAGTGAGTAAAATCATAACTGCATGTTGGCATAGGAAATATAAAGGATGGTGTCCCTCAAGCCATCATTGATTGTTTGAGTAAACATATATTTTCAAATTTATGTAAATCCTCTGACATGAGTCTCTCCCTTTCCATTTAGGATACGTTTTAATAGGTCCATGTTGAGCTCTTTGTTGAGTATTTTTAGCTTTTTATATTTTTTAATGAATTCATTATTGAGAAGTTTATAACTTTATATTAAACATTTGAGTTTTTGATTACTTGACTGACAATGGATCTTTTTCTGAGCTAGCAGTTATATATATTGACATTTGCCATTCTGGAGACCTGAAAGGATGTTGAAAGTTGTAAAACCTAAGACAAATCATGCAAGAAGGATTCTTGAAAAGCGTGCTCCAAAGTTGGTAAGAACTTATATTTGAAAATTATATAGTTCTGTGGTTTTGTTGGTTCAAAATGATTGCTGGATCCCTTAACACGACGTATTTTCTGTCTAGTGCAATAGTAGTATTAAACATGGAGGTTAACAAATTTTGTTTCAAGATAATATTATGTAATATTTAATTTCAAAGCATAAATTTCTTTATGGGGGTTTGTAATAATATACTATTTATAAAGCCCTATAATTTTTCTATTGGTATCTTGTGCAGGTTGAAAATGTCAAGAGAATACTAATTTTGCATGGCACAAAGACTAGCAACGTACTGAATTCTGTCTTGACTGACATATTTCATCTCAAGAGGGCTGGTGGAAATGCCATCAAATACACTAAAAAGAATGGAGATATTCGACCATTTGAGAGTGGGGGTGAAACTACCTTGGAATTTCTTTCCCAAAAGACTGATTGTAGTCTATTCATTGTATGTTTCTGCTCTTCATTACAAATCTGTGATATTTATAGGGGATTGTGCCTTTTAACTTTCAATACTAATTTGGTGATATAAATCTTTTTTAGTTCTTTTCCTTTTTTTTTCCTGCTATGTTTTGTCATCTCTCCATCATAAATCAGCTATATGTGTGGGTTGATCATAATTAAAAATGTGAAAAGTGAGACAGCTCATGGAAGGTGTAAAATATTAATTAAACTTAAATGTACATCTAGACATGATAAAGGAGATTTTGGGGTTATAAGTGCTGAGTGTGCGTAGGTAAATTAGTGGACAATTTTGATGCATTTTTAGAATTTTATGCTAATACATCAACAAAGATGTTGTCGGTAATAAAAGTAGAATTTTGAAGGCCTTAGGTTTTCCAAGTTCAAGGTAGTGAAAATCTTGTTTGAACTTTATTGCTTTTATAAACTTCTGATTGCAGTGTTCTAGCGCTTGGATTGTGCTGCAAGTGTACCTCTTTTTTGGTTCTTTTGCTCCATCCGCATTATTTGATGCTTTACAAAGCAGGAATTCCTTATGTTTATCCTTTGGGAATTGTTTGACATGTTTAAAGGCCCAAAAACTGATGGATGAACTGAAATTGGTCACGCTTCACAGCTTTGTACATTAATAATTGGTAGTGAGTAGATTCTTGGGCTTTAGAGGTACCTCCCTACTGAACAGTTGAGCACACATTATACTTTCTGATTCACATAGAACAGTTTAACATGTATATGCACCAAAATTGGTTCTTTAACCCCTAATGCATAATCTCAACAAGAATGTCAGCTCTGCATAGCTTAAAATATTCATTCTGAAATTGTGTTGTGGTTTTTTTAAAGATTTTTTTTCAGTTACTGTTCATATTGCTGCAGTTTGGCTCACATTCAAAGAAGCGGCCTAACAATCTCGTTTTGGGAAGAATGTATGATCATCATGTATATGATCTGATTGAGGTTGGCATAGAAAATTTTAGTTCGATGGAATCATTTGGTTATGGGAAGAAAATAGCCCCACAAGTAGGCTCAAAACCTTTATTTGCCTTTATTGGGGAAGGCTTTGAGACCAAGGAGCACCTGAAACATTTGAAAGAGGTTTTACTTGATATGTTCAGAGGGGAGGTATTGTTACCATTTCCTCAGTTTTCTGTGTTTGTTTACAGAAGTGAATATAACAATTTGGTTTAATTTTAAGTTGTGCATAACGAAGTTATCTTATTGTTGGTCAGGTTGTTGAAAAAATAAATCTTACAGGGCTAGACGCTGTATTTGTCTGCACAGCTTTGGGTGATGATAAGGTTTGCTAGTGTCTTTTCTTGATTCTAGATTAGATTTTACGTATGTATAATTCTGTAATATCTGGTTATAAGATTTAATAGTCATTCCAAGTGCGCATGTGGAAATGTTATTCTAAAAAAGCCACAGTAGTTGTTCTTTGTGTAGTGATTCAAATAGTTGTATCTGCTTAGATTTTTGGTTAATGTCATGACATCTTAATTTCTTGCAATTGATTAAATATTCAGGTTCGTTTCATGCACTGTGGAATACGTTTAAAAAAGTCTGGCACAATTGTTCCACGGATTGAACTGGTCGAAATAGGGCCTTCAATGGACCTGGTTCATAGACGGCATAGACTTCCAAATGATGATCTGAGGAAAGAGGCCATGAAATCTGCTATTTTGAAGCCGAACAAGAAGGTAAGTGGCTCTTGTTTTTCTTTTGCTGAGTTTTATTTACATTCAATTCTGTCAAGAAATTATTGGTAAATGTGATATGTGCATGCTTTGGTGTTTTTCTTTTGCCGAGTTTTATTTACATTCAATTTTGTCAAGAAATTATTGGTAAATGTGATATGTGCATGCTTTGGTGCTTATTTTCAGGTGAAGAATGTCAGTGGTGACCTTTTAGCTGGAAAAGTTGGAAAGATATATGTTCCAAAGCAAGAGGTATCTTTTTGGGCCTTGGAAGTTTCTAGATTCCTCCCCCTTTAAATAGATCCGGAATTGCTGTTTTAAGCCACGAGTGTTATTCCATTTTGCAGGTTGGAGACATGGCCCTAGCCAAAATGAAAGGTCTTAAGAGGGAACGGAGAGAAGCTGCAGCTGCCTTGTCGGCCTCAAAGAATAAAACACACAAAGAAATCGAAAACACAAATTCCGTAACATCAAACAAGAAGCAAAAAACAGGCTAGAAATCTTTGACTGCTGGGGTTTCTCCATTTTGATTTAATTTCTACACTGAACTAATGACTTGCATTCTGTTAAAATTCAGAATGTGTCATAACCTTGTTCTCAAGGTGAGATTTTTTTTACCATCTGGAAATCCATGAGTTATGTAGTTACATAACCTGTAATTTATTTAAGTGGCTTCAGATAACTAGTCACTTGAATCTGTATTTTGTAATTCTAAGTGTTATTTTGGCAAAGACTACTATTCTTCTTTAACAAGTCTCTTTTTGGATGCTCCAAATTTTGATATTTTGTTAGGAATTTGATCTACACATTAGGCAATGAAACCTTAATTTAATTGACCAGCTTCATTGTGCACTGAAATTTGATTGTTATTTGTTTCCTGATTATCCTGCTCACAGTGGTACTTAAGGTCTGGAAATTAGATTTTCATTACTCTTGGGTGGTTAATGAAATCTAGTGAAGGAACATGAGTGCATATTACTTTCCCATTTTTTTTATCAAGTACATTTGTCTGCAATATATATCACTTGTTTGGTTAGGTATACTTCTTGTATATCGATTGTTCGAGATATAATCTGTAAAATGTTCATTTTCATTGTGTTCAACGTGATCTTTCCATTGATTGTTTTAAGTATCCTGTAAAATGTTCATTTTCATTGTGTTTAACATTATCTTTCCATTGCTCAAAAGTAACATTTTCTGAATTGACCAACTATTTTTTGTTGCCAATTTATACTCTTATTCCCAGCCTAATTTTGACGTATTGATGTAGCATGGCAAAACGATGAATAGAAGACGCGAATTAGTTATTTCCAAAATATGTATGTACACACTTTGAGTTCACCTTTGCTTTTCATTTTACTAATAAATAAATAATTTATTTAATGAATTATACTTTAATCTGCTATTTTATCAATTCGTATAATTACAAGAACAAATATCTCTCTCATGATTTCACGTGTGAGCACGCTATCTAATGTCATTGCATAGTGAAGGTTGAGTATGCACTGTTGAGGACTTTTGACTCTTGCCTCAACTTTTTCACAGGGGAGAAGGACCAGAAGTCGCGAGGGCTAACTTCATCAACAGGTAGCTGTTGTATGGAACATCATAGAGTCTATTTTTTCTTGAAATGCAAAACAAACACTTGAGTACCTACAACTAAGGTATGAAGACACGACTAGTCATGCAATTCGTAAAATAGCACACCTAGTAAGATGTGTGAAAAATGTACTTTTAAACATCACTAAAACATAATCTAGGAATTCTTTAATAGTTGAATTAAATAATGTCATTTGTTATTAATACAATAATGTATAACTATATAAAATATAACATATATATAACTTAAATGGACTATATAGTTATTAGTAATCATAAATATTTTTTATATCTAACTTTTATATACAACACAAGAGGACAAAACTTCAACACAAAATAATTATTTGTTATAAAAATAACACATCATTATATAAAATACAACTAATATCAAACACAAAAGGACCAGTAGTTGAACAATAAGACTTTTTGACAATCTCACACATTTCATGAGATAATATAAGGCATATATTGTATTCACTTTTTATATTTGTAATAACACAAATTAATAATATCAGATTTTCATAATCTATTTATAATATAATTTTGTTTCTAGATTCGATTGCGCGTGTTTTTTAGCATCAATGTTTCGGATCACACTCTGCGGTCCACTTTTGTATAAGACAAATTGTTAATATGAAATATTTTAATGCATATACTTGTCTACCCCAATTGTTGTACACAAGTATAATTTGTGCATTTAGATATTATTATTTGCTGAAGTGAGCATTCTATTTTATTAGGTAAAGATATCATTTTTTTTAGTGACACATATAGTAAATAGTTATGATATTTTATTTGATTCAAAAAGCTATTTATTTCACTTGTTAATGGGTTTATATGTGTTTTATTGTAACATTTATAAGTTCTAACGTTTTCAAGTATTGATATTATTTATATCAACATTTAGAATTTTTTTTAATTTACTTGTAGATTATTTAATTTCAATTTATAGAAGAAATATATGATAAGATTAGATAATATGTTCACGAGTGAATGAACTATTGAACCCCGCACCCCACACGACTATTGACCCTCTCACATTCCTTATCTACACCTTTATGTCTGAGGTTGCTCTCTTATTGGTATAAGTCTCCATCGCATCCATTGACCCTTTTGATATATCTTCATTTGATTCAACTCTGACATGTCATCTTAATCTCATGCACAAGCATGCTCTCGTCTTATATCGTATTATTATTTTTCTTCTGTGGGACACTTTTCATAAGGTTAAGCCTTCAATTCATACTTCATCTTATTCGAATTCAAGTTTCCAGGCTTTTGACTGTTTACATGGAAAAAAATAAATAGATGAAAGACATCCACTTCCATGTAGACATCTTTGTGATGCTATTTTTCAATCATCTTAAACATAAAGTAGAGCATTGAATGAATTGTTCTCCAACGCAATTATGATGAGGCTTGATATTTCTACTCTCGGGAGACCACGCACCTCATAAATAGATTGGATTGAAGAGCACGAGTACTGGATGGGTTGTAACGTCATTAGTATACAATACCATTTATGTTTCCTCTCAATCAACATCTACGGTGCATCAAATGAAGGAAACGTGGTAAGAACTATAATAATTCATGGTAGTCTTCGCAAATTGATAAAACTTTGATAAATCACTTCGTACCTAGGATAAAAGAGGAGGCGTTAAGAGAAAGCAGCAATCTCAATTTCATTCTTTATAGTCCATAGAAGACAACCATCTACTAGATTTCAAATTTCAAATGGATCTAACGTGTAGACCAATAAAAGTCTGGGTTTTAACAGTAATATAGTTGAGAACCTTGACAGATTTCTTTGCAAAGGCGACTTGAGCCTTTCCCTTCACATTAGAGAGATAACATTCGTACCTCAAGGTCAATTGCTACGTGATTCAGTTATTTGCTGCATGAGACTACATGCCAACAAGATGTTCCTTTTGTTGGGATTGTGGTGTCTGAGTCTTTTAAAGCCCTAACATTGCATCTTGTTTTATTTATTTGACCTTTCGTTAATTTCTAAGTCTAAGGACAATTTGTTTGCACACGTTAGTTTTTCACTAGTGGTAGTTATTTTGACTTGTCATCTAATAAGCCTATAAATTATCTTTATTTATCTTGTTATTTGTGTCACTTCAATCCATGTTTATAATGCCATTCCAATATACTTTCAAATTTCACCTTATTTTGATGAAGCATTGATTATGATAAATGATGTATCTTTGGCTAGTTAATATTTAAATAATGGTAAATTGTTATATGAATGATAATTATTAAATATTATGTATGTTGAAAGGATTAATTTGTTTGCAAGATATTTGAGTTGTTTCTGCAACTTGAAAGGAGAAACAAGTCAACACTTGTCAATATTTAGTAGTTGTTAGAAGTGCTAAAAATGTCAAAATTAGTTTTAAAATAATATACTTATGTTCTATGTTTCTCAATGAAATTCAAATTTCAAAATTATTTGGAATGTTTTTTATTAAGAACAACAAATTTTGAAGGGTGCTTGAAACCTTGTACAAGTCTAAAGATTTTCAATAAGTGCAGAAACAAAAATACAGCAAGCAAAAGCAGAACTGGTCACCCCCCAAACAAAGGTTAACCTAGGTGACAAAAAGCCTATCACCAACCAAAAGTAAAGATCCAACAAGGGGGCAGAGCCAGATATTTCACGATTTGCCCTTTGATTTAAAGCCTCCCTTGCACGATCGAAGGTGCATTTCTAAAGGAGGAGCAGATGGTCTTGAATTCTTTCTTTTTACCGCAGTTCAACCATCCTCCACCTTAGCTGCCTCAGTAGTCTAATCCCCAGAAGAAACAGAACAATGAAGTCCAAGGGAATCCAAAACACCAACAATCTTCCTAGAAGAGTCCGAAGCCAACTAGCCCCCCACAGAACCAGGAGGTAGGTCCGAACTAGGGGCAAGGGCAGGAAGATCCTGGCCCCCAACAAGACCAGGAGGAACATCCAGTACAGGGGCAGGTGAAGGAACAGGGAGAACCTCCTCTAACACCGACACCAAAAGATCATTAGCAAAGGAATCATCCGCAGATACAACTACTGAATCCAGAGGCGCATCCTTGGACTTAACCATCGTATAGTGTTCAGAAGAGGCCCCTGACCACCAAGAAGGTGGTCGTCTAGATTTAGTCTTCGTAGTAGCACAACAAGCAGCAATGTGACCAGTCTTATGACATTTTCTACATCGAAAAGGGATACCTTCATAATCCAATAATTGGGTCCAAGAGCCTCTCAAGGAATCCAAACAAGCCTTCTTAGGAAGGCCCTTAGAAATATCCATCTCTACAAGAAATCGAGCATGTGTCAAATGAAAGATATCCAAAGTGTCTGTCCACATATAAAATATCACCAATGGCAGCCCCAATAGCTTTGTAAACTGAATCTAGCCAGAGATGCATTGGGAGATTCGGTATCTGGACCCAGATAGGAACCTTGTTAAAGGATTCAGTAAGCAGATCAAAATCCATATGCCACGGTTTGGCCATAAGAGGATATTTGTCCTCCCATGAAAAACTGTTATTGCACAAAATAGTCTTCCTGTGTTTAACAGGATTAAACTTTACTATGAAAAATCCTTTAGCCACCAGAAAAATGTGGACCTCACTATCTAAAATTGGCTCCCAATGCTTAGAAATCCAAGCATGAAGATTAGAAAGAGAGGGCCAAAAACCCTTAAATCTAAAGATAGTAGCAAAGGAAGAGAGCTCATCTGTCATATCTAAAATATTATCGATTGTTTCAGAGTCCAAGAGTACCCTTATAGGGTTTGAAACAGATACAGGGGACGAGAAGGTTCGAAATGAGCAGCTCGAGCAGCACCATGAAGACTTGCCTCAAATGTGGCCACATCGGCATAAGAGGTAGATCTACCCCTGAAGGCATAGAAGAAGCCGACCCAGAACCACCAACAACAGTAGAAGGCATAGCACTCCCACATCCAAAACAACAACCAACAACCAACGGCCACGGCACAGCGAAGCAAAGCACCCAAGCGAACTGGATCACAAGCACGAAGGAAACCGACCAGTGACCAACAATAGAAGCATCCTACAAACTCAAACCAAAGAAGAGCATGCAAAAACAGGCCAATGGCCACGGCAAGGGCTGCAGGAGCCGACTAGCGGCCACAGCCAAGGCAGTGGTAGCAACCTTCACGGCTAGGGCAGCGGCAATGGCAAAAAAAAATTCATTGAAGTATGGTGTTGAATTATTTGGAATATTGAAAAGGAGGCTAACAAACCTTTTAAATCTTTTGAACTAAGTTAGAATAAGAAGCACTATTCATTTGAATTGACTATATAAAAACAAATGACATGAAAGTCGACATAGTCAAACTTCCATTTATTACAATCAAAGTAAAAAATAAATTGAATATAAATTATATTATATTTATAAACACAAAATCTCAAAAAAAAAAAAACTTTGTTATAAAAATCTATACAAACTCTTTTCCAATCACTCAACAAACAAGTTGTGATAGGACTCTAAAACCTAGTTATTCTTTTGTTATCACTTAAAAGAGTAAATCTTTTTCTTGTTTAAAGGAATTACAAGACACATATTAGATGGTTGTTAAAGAGCTAATTAGCTTATATATTTGAAATTTTTAATCAATCAAATTATATAGTAGATAACATAAGTTAATTAGAATTAAAGTCATCGTTCTACAATAACAAATTTGTAATAACAACAATAATTATATTAGAAGCATCAAATTGTTTTAATTTAGCAAGTTATTTGTGTATGAAATTTTGAGGGATTTTCTTGACAAATGAATAAACTAATCAAGGGTCACTTAAGGTATTTTCTAGCTTTGATAGTTGTAGAGGCAAAATTCATAGCGAAGTGTTATGTTATTGCATTGTTTCCTATAGCCACTATTATATAGTTAGATTGATTTTCAACATTGTTATGTTTTTAGTTTTTTTAATTGCTTTCACTTTAATTGATTGTAGACACTAATAAAATATCTTAGAGAATCTCATAGCACATTTATATTGCAAACTCATTTCAAGTATATGTCCTTGTGTTGATAAATCATATGCCACTTCTAGTCTATGAAGGCAAGCTTAGTTTAGATAATTGCCCTTTATTCGTGAAAACTATTAGACCAACAGTGAATCTCAAGTGGAATTAAGAACCTCTACATCATCCTTCTAGGAAGATGAAATGACGTAGTTTTTCCTTACATGGAGATAGGTGTCCCACTTAGAAGACCTTGAACTTTTGTGGTGGTGAGTGAGAAGAGTCGTGTAATAAATATTTTGACACACCTATCTATGACAACTAATGATGGGTAAATAATATACTGACTCATGACAATCTATGACAGTTTAAGTGTTAAAGGCATCATTTCATACAGAAGGTGGATGACGAAACTGGGTGATGATTATCCATCATTATTAGATAGTTGTGATTAATTCTATTATAGTTGTAAGTATTGTTAGTAATGATTATTTGTTATGAAAATTGTAAGAGGTATAGATTTATCATCCCTCAAGATGGTGAATTTTGGTTGCCCAACTTAGGAGGATTGGATGAGAAGTCTTTTGTATGCTTTTAGATGGCTTGATGGTGCAGAGGCATCCATGGGTCTATGAAACCTATTGAAGATTTTTCTTTATAATGATGCCCATGATTGTAACAAGGTTCTATGGATAATTTTTGAAATGTTTTGAGTACAGTTGCAAGGCATAATCACCAAGTGTGTAACCAGTTAAGACCAAGTGGGTCAACATGGTCAAACCCTCCAAATATGTGGGAAGGGAGTGGAATTTATTATTTTCATGTTTGTAATCCATGTTTGGCATGTGGACAAAGTTTTGGAGAAGATGAGGTCATTTGGTAGTTGGATTGTAAAAAATACAAAAATTGCTCGAGTAACTTTTGCAACTTTTATGATTCCACCCCCCCTGTGGTCAATTGTTTCAACAAGTGATTGGAAGTAGTTGGGGAATTTGTAATTTGTTTATTTATGCCTATTTGGGTTGAGGCATGTCTAGTTGTTGAATTTAAGGGTATAAAATAGAATTGCTTTGATTTTTTCATTGAAATCCATGATTTTTCTATAAATAGTCCTAGTGTATAGACTTGTACGAATTAGTACTGATATGAAATACATATGGTTGGATAGGTTAATGAATTATCTTTCATTTGGTTTTCTTTTCATAGATTCATTAAGCTTTGAGAATGACAACAATTTTGGTGCAAATTGGTTTGAAACTCAACTTGGTTAGGATTTTGTCATAAATATGCATCTATCTCTTCTTCTCGATGAGATTGTAGGGTCAAGGGTCAACATTATGATTCTAGGTATTTCAAATGAGTTCCACATGGTGTCAATAATAAATGAAGTATTTTGTGGCTTTGACAACTTTATGTGGCAAAATTATGTTGCAAAGGTTTCAAGGCAAGTTGAGTTGCAATGGTAAATTTAAGAGGATAGGCACAAAAAACTAGTAGATTACGTGTTTTAGGAGTACAACTGAAGTTTTCCATGCATTGGTTGTGTTAGGTGACAAGTTTGAAGATTCATTGCTTTGAGAAGGCCTAATTGCCATATTAGGTCATTGAGAATAATGAGTTTTACCCCTATCTATCCAAAGGAACCCATACAGATTTTAAAGTAAGTTTTGTATCTCCCAAAAGGGTATCTTAGTGGTACATTGTTTGTACCTTTGGTCAACAATTTAAAAGTTTGGTCAAAATACTTGTTGAGTAGGGCTACAAGAATTGAGGTGCACTTAGAAAGCAACCGGTATAAAAGGAAGTGATGGGTTTGGTTTAGTGATTGATATGAAGTTGTTTGGTTCCTTGATTTCAAGAAACCTTTCATTTTATCTCAACACAACCCCTACAATATTGATGTGTATTAACCTTCTTCGATCAAGAGGTAATGCAAGATTGCCTTCGAGGGAAAACTTTGTTAGTTGATGAATTGGGTTTGTAAAAAAAGAGTTGATGAGTTGTTTGGAATTATTTGAAGATGATAACTTTATTATAAGAATTTTCCTATTCTTGAATGATTCAAGTACCATATTGGGCCAAAAAGTCATGTGGGAATCCAAATCCTTGTTTTAGGACCTAGTTGTTAAATGTTCTTATGTGTCAAAAGGGGTGTTTGAACATTTTATTCATATTTGAGTGAATTATTCCACCTTTCCAAGTGTCTTTCCATCATATTAATATCACATCTAGATATTTGATTGGATAAAAATAAGATTGAGAAAAAGTTAGTGTAGAAAAAGACCTCCAAAAGGTGTGCCTATTATAATCACTAGAGAGTTAAAGGCCCTTAGAAATGAGATAGAAGGGATCAAATCTAGAGAGAGAATAAGAGAAAGGGGTGAAGTGGATGTGAGTGACTTCAAGGGGGAAGGGAAAGGAATGGTTCAAGATGTAGACCCACAAGAAAGGCCTCAAGAAGAGGACCTACCACATGAAGAATGTAGGTTATTAAATGCTCTCAAATCAGTAAAGGGGGAAAATTCAGATGTAAAAATGGATCTTCCTATGTATGGAGGGAAGACGAATGCTAAGAGGGTTAAGTAATGGGTAGATGACCTTAATAACTAAAAGGATAAGGAGGTTACTAAAGAAAAGAATTTAAGATTTGTGAAATCCAAGTTGAAGGGGATTGCCTTGACTTGGTGGAAAGAGTGAAGATTGGTAAGATTATGACCAATTATTGAGACAAAATGGTGACAAAGATTAGGGTCAATTTATTCTTGCAGATCATGAGGTGTAAGTATACATAAGGTTGAAAATTTTAAATAGACCTAGATGTGGCTTCCTATACAAAAGAATTTCACAAGTTAAGTCTTAGATCAAGGCATAGTGAGGATGAAAAAGAGAAATATTTTGATTAAGGGGATCCTAGAACCTTATACAAATCAGGTTTTTAAAGAGGTACCTAAAACCTAACATCAAAAGATAAATAATAAAATCCTTAAAAAGAAACTGGACACAAGAAAAATGGGACGAAGCCAAGAGAGAGGAAGCCAAGAAACATCTTTATCCCCCAAAATATAAATGACAAATAAGAAAAGTTGTAACAAATATTCTATTGTCTTCCCAACAAAAAGGAATCAATAAAACTTAAGATTTCCCCTTGTATCCCTTCTTATGGGATCTAAGGATCATGTCAAAAGAAGAAAATTCATTTGAGTGTTTTCCTTTAATTGCAATTCATCCTTCTTCAACCTTAGCTACCTCAGCTTTCCAAGAGCTCAGTTCCATTGAACTAATAGAACCAATCATGATAAGTATAGTAGGTTTTGCAAAGGCAAGGACAACAAACAAAACAAAGCCAACCATGATATGGACAACAGGCTCTACAAAGGTAGAGACAACAAAAATAGAAAGAACCAAAAGAAATACCACCTCCTCCAATAGTAGTGACAAAAAGGTACCTTAGGTACAATAATAACATGAAAATCATCTGCAACACCAACACTAGCATAAAAAACCACATCATTAAAAGACGATGAAATAATAGGGTACTAAAATTCCAACAACCATATCAGCTGGGTTTCACATAGCAGGGACATCACCCTCTAGTGAAACATCTATAGAAGTGGAACAAACAACAACCTTCAAAGAGGAAGAAACCATAGTAGGTTCAGTGGGAGACACACCATCTAGGACCAACTCTGATTTGTTGGGATGAACTTGTATGAGGAGCGCCCTTATAAACCATATAATGATGAGAAGAGGCATCCTTCCACCAAGGGGAACACTTTTCCTATTTGAATTTCTTAGCCCCGTAATTAGCTACAAAATGCCTTGTCATGAAACATTTTTTGCATCTAAAAGGAATCCTCTCATATTCCAAAGTTTGAATCCAAGAAACCTTTGAAGACTTGAGCTTAATTTCCATTGGCAACCCCTTAGAAGCATTAACGTCAACTAATATGCAATCAAAGATAGAGGGGAGGATATTATAGGACTCACCATTTACTATTTAAAAATATCCAAGAGCATCACCCACTTCTTTAAGGAGATAATCTACCTAAAGATGAAGGGGGAGGTAGGGAAGCCTGACCCAAATAGACACCTTGTAGAAGGATTCTAAAGAGGGGTTGAAATACTCATGCTAGAGCTTCATCATGAAAGGGAAATGATTTTCCCACATCAAAAATGCTTGCAAAGAATAGTTGTCTATCCAAAGCATCTTGAAACTTGGCGGAAAAAACACCCTAGCTAAAGGAAAACTATGTACTGTATATGTAATGAGTGGCTCCCAATGTTTGGTAGTCCATTGATGAAGACCAAGGAGAGAGGGCCAAAAACCCCTAAATCTGTAAACTGTTGCATGAGATGAAAGGTCAAAGATCACTTGATTAATCTTCGTCAGTGTATCCTCTTTACACATAATAGACATTGGACTAACAAATTGGAAATGGAACCACCTATGCACTACCACTTCCATCCACAACCTTCCTCGCATAACTTCCAATTGGGTGAGAAGGACATCCCCCATCGACTATACTAGACCCAAAAGAAGCCTTAGTAGCTCCCCTACACTTCAATGAAGATGCAATCACTAGGACAACCATACCAATAGACTAATAATCCCCATCAACCAAAGACCCCCCATTAATAAGTAGGGAGCATGCAACGTCACAGGAACCAATGACAAAAGCCCTAACAAGACCATTATAAGAAGTAGAGGGAGCCCAAGCATTGACAACAACAAAAGAACCCCTAGTATAGAGGGGTTTCCATCTCCATTATCAACTGCAATGGAAGCATAGCCACTTTTACAACTCGAAGGTTAGGTTTCACACAACACAAAAGATTGTGAAGGGGACAACAAGAGAGACGATCCACCACACCAATAGCATTCCCCACAAAAACACCAACCAATCAAGGAGGGACATGTGGAGAACCAATGTTAATATTCTCTCCATCAACAACATTCAAAATGGGAAGAGTGGGAGTCATCGACAAATGCATTGGAGCAAGTGCATCTATTTTAGGATGAAAATGAGAAAGTTTCTAGATACTTGAATGGACTAAAAACTTACATTAAAGTTGAGATAAGTTGAGTGAAACACTCCTTTTGGCCATCTTTATAAATTAGGCCTCACATTGATCAACCAATGATCATTGATATACTTGATGCAATATTGGTTATCATCATTCCATCTCTCTAGAGATTTCTCCTTTGAGATACTCATTACAATAGTAGCATGTGGATTTTTTTTAAAATTCTATCTAGGATTTTAGGATCAACACTCACGATGGTGTTCCTATCTTCATCTCTGATTGTTCTAGAACCATAATCAAAATTTATAGGATATGCTAACACAAATTCTAATTATAGGGAAAGAAAAGGGAAAATTGAAACCATATACTATATGTAACTTTGTTTGATATAAACCATGTCACCAGTTATAGCATTATCAACCCCTTTTTAGGAAATCCTCCATATCTAGATGAGAAAGCTTTGTATCTCAAACTTCATCATAGTATGAGGTCTATGAAGGAGGGTTGGAATTATGATAACTATCATACTAGTACTTCACTTTTTTCTTTTCTTTTCCTTTCAATGAAATAACTTCACCTAACATGGAAAGCTTGTTTCTGTGAGGAACTATTACATAAAAGTCCCAAAAAGTAAGTATATCCTCAGGAAATGGATCTATAGAAATCTATTTTAATGTATAAGGTGTAGATTTGGAAACATGCAAGTGGGAAATATAACTGGAAGGCTTTGGAGCAGTGAAGGGTAATTGATCTCAGGTAAAATAAACTCTTTACATGGAGAGAGGATTCAAAAATGAATTTATCTAGGGGCAATGCATATACATACGACAATATTTGGGTAATAAAATAAATAAAGAATGGATATATATACATGTGATAAGGTGTTTTGATCATAAGTATGGTTTTTATATCCCAATATAAGTCAACTGCCAAGCATTTGGAAACCAAAAACATGATTTTTAAGTCCCTTTGTAGCATTTTGAAAAGTGTGGAAAATACATTCAATATGTTTGACATTAGACTTTTAGCTTGCATTTGCATGTTAAAGAAGTAACTTGCTTCCTTGGAATGTTTCATAATCTTAGAATGAGCCTCTGTAAGTATTTGCCTAAGGCCAAAATTCACCTAGGAACTAAGAACTCAAACACAAGCACAACTGTAGACCAGAAAGAGAGAGTATGATCAGAATCATGATATATTCATTCAATATGTCATGCTTAGAGTACACTAGGAGTGCCTGTATATAAAGGCCTCTAAGATACATCTAGAATGTCTCATAATTAGCTACATGATATGTCATACAACCAAGCACATGTCCACCAAATGTGGGTTATCCTCCATTAAGCACGGAGGTAAGTGCGGTGATGAGAGGATAAGCCTACAAGGGTGTGACACGCAAATCAGTGATGTAGACACCATTTGCTAAAATAGAGTTGCATACTTTAGGTGCGCAAACTCCTAAGTGTCTCACAAAATAAAATAATAAAATAATGCATTAACCTAAGTAAACTTAAGTAAGTGTAAATAGTAAATACGTATTTACACCAACAACCTCTTTAATCCTAATTGCATAAGAAAATTGAATGAAATCCTAGAGAGTAGTAGAAAGATTCAATAATTAAAGAATAAAACATACAAATCTAGGAAAAGAAACGAAGAACTTGCATTTATATACATGAAAAAATATATATACAAGAAAACAATCCTAAAATTGCACTAGAGAAGTTTATTTTTTTGGGAAAACAAGAAAAAAGTTCTTCTAGGAATCTTTGAGAATATTTGAAAACAAACCCAAATAATTTTTGGATTTAAAGAAAGATCTCTGAAAATAGTTTATATAGGCAATGATTTTGACTAACTCTCCTTGAGAAATCAATACATATCAACATAAAATTTGAGTGCTTGGCAAATGTACACGATGGGCAACAAAAATGCACAAATTTAGCAAAAAGAAAGAAATATATTGCAGCTTATAACTAAACCATTTCAAGGTTCAACTATCATAGACATGCTTTGTAATGCAAAAAAAGGTATAGATATGCCAAACATAACCTCTTTCCACTCATGTTTTAATTATAATGCCTTCAAATGAGTTTCTTGGAGGAAAACACAAGTTATTGAATGCAAATTACAAGATGCAATGACCATCTAAATTGTGGTGCATATTTTATAGCATAAACGAGCTAAAAATGCCCCTTCAAGAGTTTTAGAAGACATGATACATAACATCTTTCATAAAAACATGTTTCTTTATTTCTAAAACATAAATAATGGACTTTAGGATAGTTATTGCATGTATCATTTGGTATTTCAAAACATGAAAATTGGTAAAAAAATCACCACCTATACATATCAAAGGTTTAAAAAGAGATTTATGAAGTCATTTTCATGTAATACATACACCTTAAACTATGTAAATGAACTAAAAATCATCATCATTCCTTAAACACAACATGCAATATATTAAAATGCATTCTTAAAGTGCATTTACATGCCCTAATAGTCGTAACAAGCCTTTTGGAGGAGATTACATATAATAATATATCAAAATACATTTTTGAAGTGCATTTGCATGCCCTAATAGTCATAACAAGCCTTTTGGAGAAGATCTCATATAATACATGTAGATGATATAAATATTTCCACCTTAAGTTATGACGAGTTGTTTGGAGCTAATGACATGCTATAAACCTGGCTTTTAAAAACACATGTAATGCCTTACAAAATCACCACCCTTGGACTTAGAACATGAAATGTAAATTTGAGTTTGAATTAAAACATGCAATTATTGGGTGGATATAATGCAACAAACAATTTATGCAAATTGTTTCTCAAAATAGGTTGACCAACCACTATGTGTGAGACAAAGTCTCTCCTACCTTAAAGGGAAGGCTCCACCTTCTCACTGTTCCTTGGATCAACTCAAGGTAAGCAAGAAGTTAAAAGATATTGTAAAGGGGTGTTATCGGTATTCTTTCTTCTTATTTAAAGAAAGAATCCACTTACTCGTGGAGTGAGTAATGTGCAAAGTTTATCTCTATAACTACACTTCTATCTAACAGTTAGAAACAATGATACCAATACCAAACACCAACTCAAAGGCTGGTTGAGAGCATATTTTCTTAGATCTATATTTAGTTTTTCTAATTTTTAAGAATGGATATGAAGCTTATAGACCTCTATTCAATTATTTTAAAGGTGAATGTCTACCATTGGGGTGCACAGACTTCCAGAAGTAGATGATTTATTTGCTATAATCCTTTAAGTTATTTCAATTCAAATACATGAAAGTAACTTAATTGTAACAAATTTCGTGAATATAAGATAGTAACATAAACCATAGTCAAAGCTTCTATTCTATACCACCTCAATTGCTCCCAGTGAAAGCTTCGGCTCAAATCTTTTCTTGTACTCACTTTACTCTAATAAACATTCAATAATAACATGAATTAAAGATAATAGACACAAATTACAGTCACAACTTCCAATTTTTTCTACCACAATTGCTTCCTGTCAAAGCTTCAAAACAAAATACTATCTTTGCTTTTAAATTTGTACTACATAATCACAATTATACTTGCACAAGTTTGGCAAAGCTCTTTTGCATACAATAAAAGATGGTTTTGAAAGGCACTCCTTTATATAGGTAATGGAATGAGAGAAAATAGGAGAAAAGGATGGGATAAACTCAACCACCTTGACTAAGTCAAATAAGGAAGAAGATTTAGTAAATTACATGACTGAAGGTTTGTGCAATCGAGTTACATGCACATGGGATATACATGCAACCTATCTTTTGAAACTACAAAGCTAAAATAAACTTGAAGAAAATGTTGATTTTGAATGAATCAACCCTGTAGATTATCAACAAAGGCCTTGTACTTGGTGATGCAATCGCAGATGATCACAGGATCAAGATTTTCTATATTTCATGTCACTGCATCCATCTTGATAATTGTGTTGTTGCATCTTTTGACAACCTCTAATTCTCTTTGATGAATTGTCAATTGTCATTTGAAAACTTGATGTAGTCAAATCTTTGTTCATTCCACAATTGTTGTGAATTCCCCTTTGCTAGATTTGAACATTCTGGAACTTCTGATACTTTGAAAACCTTCTCAATGATGTTTGTATGTAAACCTAAAAAAACTTTCCCATCAACATCTTTAATTTTTTTTGTCACAACTAATTCTCACATAAACTAGGTTTTAGGGAAGCCATTAGGAAAGTGGAGACCAAATGAATATTGCTTATCTTATTTGAAGCATACCTTCTTGAAAGGGTGCCTCTATTCTTTGAAGAAATTCTAACATCTCTTGACTTGGAGAGTTTGTTGCAACATGAAGATTCCAAATAATGAAAACATCTTCCAATAGGGTTGAATCCATAAGAGTTTCATAGTTTGGACAATAATAGCATATCCATGGAGGATAAGTGTTCTATGTATGATTTAGATACTTATTGAACACTTTGTAAGATTGGAAATGATTGGAACAACTTGTATTTTGGGCAATAATGGCCAAAATCAGGTTTTACAAGGTGGATTGCATGTAGGCAAAATAGGGCTTTTATTTTGAATGGCTAATAATGCAAGTTGGAATCTTTATAGTGTGTGTAGGGTGAGGGTTTTTATGCTTGAAAATGTGCTTTTTAACCAAATTTGGGTTTTGGAAATGCATTCACATGTGGTTAAAACTCATTATTTTTATCTTGTGTAAATATGAAATAGGGTTTTAGAAGTCCCATTACATATTTGGGAATGTGGAGTTGGGCAAATTTAGAAATGAAATGAATGTGAAGGTAGGAAATGTGAAAAGATACTTGCATTCTTTAGTAGAACTTACATCATTTTCTTCACAAACAAACCAAAAATAAAACAAAAACAAGCGCACAAAGTATTTACAAAAAAAAAAAGAAAGAAGAAAAATATCTCTTGCTTTGACACAAATTAATAAGTTGGAACAAAAATCTAGGGATGCATTCAAACAAATGGAAGATAAAGATTAAAAGATTTCAACAAATAAGCAAACTGATCAAGAAAAGCAATCAAAATCCAAGTCCTATGCTTACTTAGAGAGAAAAGAGCAAAACGTGGAGCAAGAAGAAGTTGAAATGGAATTCTTGTCTCTGAAACTAGGTTTTGGAAATGTCAGTACATGTAAAGATCAAGTGCTTTGAAAAATTCAAACTATAGCTCCAAATTGTGGTTTGTTGATGCATATGCATGTGCAAGATGAAGCAAATGATGTTGCAAATGCTTTCCTAACCACAAATCATGCTTATCCAAATGATTTTCATGTTCAAAAATGTCCTCCCAAGAGTAAATTGTGGTTTGAACCTTGCATTACATGTGCATTAAATGGCAAAATTGATGAAAATCATGGTTTGAATGCCCTATTAAATGCAACATTTTTGCATGAAATGGTGAAATTATGGTTCAAAATCACCTTTACATGTAACGCCTTTGCATAGAAGATCCAATCATGGTTGACAAGTCCAATCACATGTGCAAGATGTATACATGCAAGCCAAAATCAGGGTTTGAAAATACCATTATAGATTTTAAATATGAGGTATTTTCACAAAATTAGCTCCATTGAACTTGGATGCCCAAATAAAGAGGAAGCAAAAGTCAGAAAACGAGCATTTTAGTACAAATTGGGGTTTGGAAACCCATTTACATATTTAAAATAATTTTTCCAATGCAAATCAAGGTTTGGAAAATCAAATACATGTTTTAACTAACCTCTTAAAGGAAAAATATAGTTTGATGAAGGCATTGCATGTAATGCAAATGCATGCATTTGGATGCCTAAAGAAAAACCGTGCTTTGGAGGGAGTCGTTGCATGTTTTCCGTAACTTGCATTCACACAACCAAATAATCCTTAAGCATTAATGACCACCTCTTAACTAATTATTGTTAGGATTAATCACGGATAGAAATAACAATTACATGCAAATGTAAACCTTATCAGAAAATAATAAATAGCACAGAAGAAAACACAAGACACAAATATTTAACGTGGTTCACCCAATCATTGGGCTACATCCACCAACAACAATTCCAATATTATTACTATCCAGTGATTACAATTTACAATCCCTCACTAATCAATACTATTGCAAGAACCTACAATCTCATCATACATTATGAACTACCTAACCCTAAGCCATTTTAAACAAGTTTTTTGCTGGTTACAAAATTAGAGCTAGAAGAAGTCGTCCAATAGAAAAATAGCAGTCGATGCCTTTTACAATAATAGTCATTTTTGGCTTCCTACCCCTAAAACTCCCCACGGGGGCGTTGCCCCTCGACCCCACCCTATATTGCGACAAGGATCACACCTGGGGCACTGCCCCAGGACTCTGCAAAGGGCTTTGTCCCTTGACCTTGTCTTGGGAGCATTGCCCCCAAATCCCTGCACTAATAATCTTGGGGGGAAACCACATCGAAGGAAGTGGAAAAAAATATAAATTTTCGAGTTTGATTAGGCTCCACATCACAACAATCTCCCACTTAGAAACTAATTAGACTCCACACCAATAACAATTATATGTGATTATTATTAGTCATTGACACATAACAATCTTAACGTAGAAATATATAACCTAAGATAATTTGAATACAAACATATCCAACACCCACTTAGCAATGCATCATAATTTCTCATTGAAAACTCCTTTGAAATTTCATGATAACCCTTTATATAACCCTCTATTTATTAAGCTTCCTTCTGGTCCGAAAAGAGACTTGCAAAATCCCTCTACGATGTTTCAAATTACATAGACTCCATAATAATGGTAAAACTCTTAGAGGCCTTTGAGGGTGTCCAGGTTTGCCCTCGATGACAAGCTACATATCTCCATTTGCAAGGAATGCAAAATAATGAAGTATAAATATGAAAAATCATTCCTAAGCCCACTCCCACATTATTAAATGAAAACACAAATCTAATATTAAGATTCCAAATGCCTAACCAATTCATTTCATGTCAAACAAAACTTGTAGTGGGCATCCTTGCATGCAAACGATAAAATTATTTACTAATGATAATAACAATACGCATCATATTTATAATATAAAAATAAGCAATCTTATCACTTAGTAATGTACGTGGTTGCGTGGATTTCTCATCACATAATCGGTACTTATCACTTAGTAATGTACGCAGGTGCCTGGATTTTTCTTCACACAGTTGGTGCTTCCATCGACGCTTACTCTTTGTCTCTATCTCCAAGAATCCTTCATATACATCCCCCCTAGCGAAGGGAAAAACAAAGAAGAAATGGATATGGGAAATGGCAATGAGCAGATGAGAAACAGTTTCTACTGGGGAAAAGAAGTTATATTTGTGTTTCCAAAATGGCCAGGCAACGATGCAGGAATGTACATGTTGGGTCTGATGGCGGTGCTTGTTATAAGCATTCTGAAGGAGTACATGTCACTGCATCATCCTCATCACATTGAGAGAAAAAGCAGCAATTATTATTGGGTGGCAGCCGCTTTCAGCCATGGCCTGCATGTGGCACTTGGCTATCTCTGCATGCTTGCTGTCATGTCATATAACTTGGGGGTGTTTATTGTGATCCTTCTGGGCTCTGCGCTTGGCTTCTATGTCTTCCATAGGCTTGCCAATGATGATGAAGCAGCTGATCCAGAATCTAAAGGCTGAGAGGAAAGGAAAAGAATTGGTTGTTCCTCCCCACACTCTTCAAATCTCCTTCATATCTTGTCCATGTGTATGAGGACTAGGTTGCAGGCTTTGTTCAAGGATCATGACTTCGAGTCATATCGAACGGAAATGACTATTCGGCCACTAGGATGTAACATGGCATTAATGGTCGGATGCTATATAGGTTTTGAGTTCTCATTGATAAGTATTCAGTTATTTTTTCACAGCAAAGTCACATTGTGATATTGCTATTAGTATTTAATTGTGCAATTCTTTAGTTAAATTCATTGATCCGTGTTTCATGAGTAGTGGTTCACACGAACCTATTTTTCATGAGAAAGAATGAATCTCTTAGCACTTATCGAGCATCACCTAGATTCAATGAGTGCTAAGTGTTCCATTCATTCTCATGAAAGATGGGTTCGTGTGAACCAATACTCATGAAGCATGGATCTATGAGTTTGACTCAAAAACTACACGGTTAAATCCTCATATCAATATCTCAAGTACTGTGTTACCTATTTCAAATTATAAATGATCTTTATCGATGTGAAATCAAAAATCTCAGTTATTTAATGTCTAGTCATGGGTATCATAGTGCATCCCAATCATTGAATGGTTGTTTCTAGAACAGATTGCTTTGCAACCATTCCTTATATATGTGAACATATGAAGCTTAACATGGATTTATCCCATGTTACAACATAATAAAATCCTTTGAAACTTTTGATATTATGTTTTACTTTATGTTGGCACTCTTCAAAAAATATTTATTTATTTACATCTATTGTGTTAGAAATAAAAACATCGAAATGACCACAGACAAGGCCAACTAATGATACTTGCATCAACATTACATCAATCACATGGATATAGACAGCCCACTTAATGAATCATCCCACTGCAAGTTAATGGGTGATCAATCCATAACATGCATGACTCATGATCTAAGCAATAAAGTATGCAGATCATTATCACATTAATATATGAAAATAAAGTAAAAAGAGAGACATACTGATCAAATTAGTATTATCATGATTTGTTAGGATACTCAAACGAATGGATTATGAGGATGTAACAACATATTGCCTTCAAATTGGAAATCCATCATGGACAAGCAACTTCATTGCCACGAGAAAAAAAATCATCATGGGTCAAAACAACTTTCTCAAATAGAGTCTCCAATATTGGAGTGCTCCAAGATATGGTAGCCTCGTCACCTATCAAAAAAAATGAGCAAGGTGTAGGAAGCCATACCATGAATAAATCACAACTAGGAGCATACACCAAGGAGACAAGGAGATTGGAATGGGATATCCCCATAAAAATATCATCTTCGCATTAAGGAACAAAATGGAACAACATGGAGAGAAACTCCATAAATATCAACCTTTCAAAGTAGAGCATATAGAATCAAATGGAGGGAAACTCCATATAAGTATTAATCTTTCAAAGTGGAACCAATAGAACCAAATGGAGGGAAACTCCATATAAATATTAATCTTTCAAAGTGGAACCAATAGAACCAAATGGAGGGAAACTCCATAAAGAAATTATCCTATCAAAGTGGAACAGATAGGATCAAATGGAGGTAAACTCCATATAAAATGAGTGCACACCAATATAGGATGAAGGTATACTCCATGGGCCAGATAAGGAAACTATGTATCAGTCATACTGAGGGGACCTACATAGTTATCCTTGAAAAAAATTGGCTCCCTATGCAACTCAAAACAAATATCATATAAATCATGTATATCAATGGTATAAAACCATAAAGTGCCAACATGTGCATAGAATGATCAAAATATCACAATAAAATCGAAGGCAAATGTGTAAGATAACTCATAATCCAATCAAAATGAATTAAACTTTATTTTCAAAATGCAGAGATCCAAGGATGATCAAAATAAACAAAATATGTATATCAGGTATAAAACTCCATTGAGGGTAAACATGAGTACTTAATTCATTTTGTAATGGTATAAATCAATTTCTGAATTATTATAGTCATAAAATTATATATTTATCTGGGTATATATGTGTGCACCCATATATACTTAAATAAATATATGTAAATGATAAGTCACAATATTGAGAGGATTCTTTAAAAATATATATAGATCAAGTAGAATGAACATTTTGAATAAAGACAAAATCTCTTAAATATTAATTTTTGATAAATTTGAAATAACAAAATCTAATCACAATAATTAGTAATGATTGCCAAAGCAAAATAGAGTACTCTTTTTAAAAAAAACATAACCGAATTTTTAGAATGATGAAAGCCGAAAAAGCATCTTACATGAACAACTAAAAAACTCTTAATTTTGTGCATACATGAACAGAGACGTTAAAGCAATGATTAGAAAAGTTTAGCAGTTACAAAAGAATATAACTTGAATAGATAGTTGCAAGTAAGCCAAAAAAGAATCCTCTAACATGCATTGGGCAGTCAACAATGTAATCGAATAGAAAAGAAAAAAAACTTCTATAAGATGCAAACAAAGAGAATGAAGTAGAGAGAAGCATTTAGAGTTTTACTCAAAAAAAACTTCAGTCGAGCTAATTCTAGGTGAAGGTAAAGCATATAAAAGTAATGCATGCAAAAGTATCTTTTTGACATGAGAAAAAAAACTTATATTCCTTATGTATTTTTAATGCAGGTTGCAGAGAGGAAATGGATCACAAAGTACTGAATATTCGAGTGATGATTCCCATTTTAACATGGGAATTTCCACTGGAGTCAACATACCTGAGAGGAGATTTTGATGAACTATTTCAAGCAATGCCTAGAGAGGTGGAGCATGCAATAAGGAGCATAATAGGAGATGGGGTGTTGAGGCCAAGAGCACCGCGTCCTATTTATCAAACACAAATATTGTCCATATTGTACTCAAACATATATGATATGTTACTTGAGTATAGGATGATGATGAAGATAGAAGAGGTCTGTATTAATCCACCTTTTGTGAATGTAGCCATACTGGATGAGGCAATCAGTGGTTATTCATTGCATGGTTCAAAGGCATGGGTGGGAGGAATAATTTCCATCAAGAACTTTGACGAGGATAAGGTACGAATGACTCTTTTGGATACAATGAGGATAGGATTGTGGCTAAGGAATCGCTTGTATTTTGAAAGGGAAATGATTCATATTGCAAGGCTACTGCCAGAGGAGATGGTGGGTAGGGCATTTGCATTATTTGATGCAATCTTAGTTGTGGTTCGATACTGTGAAAATCGAAGGGTTCATCCTCAGATGAGGGCATCTTTTGAGGATGACAACATAGGGATTATAGTGGAGTCAGTGGGTTCTATTAAGGGGGTTGGGCCTAGAGGAGAGGGTTAAAAAAAAAGTTAGGCATGCAATAGGTTTAGGTTTAATCATGATAGCAAGAGAGAGAAAGAACAAAAACATTTATGTACTCATTTTATTTGAAATAGACTTACTAAATACATTGTCTACATGAATTCATTTTAACATAGAAAAATATGTTGTGACATTGTTAATTAGCAACAACTTTTCTTGTTAGTAATGATTTCTCTTTATCAGGAAATGCTGCAAATGAAAGTTTTGGTTATGATAATTATTCTTCCCTTATGAGACTTTTGAATAATATTCTAAAAAATTAATCAAGAGTTATAAAAAACTTGTCAGAGAATAACAACTTAGAATAGTTGTTGTAACAGGCGAATAATAATGCAATCCTGTAAGAAAACGTTAGAGGAATAATAATCCTGCAACATGCAGAACCGTTACTAAGGAATCTACAAATATCCCTTTAATGAAAACTATTTTTAAAAATCTTGAAGTCAGACAAATCTAAATATGAATAAGGGCCAAATGTACAAGTTATAAATGAATTTTATAACTCGCAACGAAATAATTTATAAAAGAATTAACTAAAGTAAATTTATAACAGAGTTCTAAATATGATCAAAGACCAAATATAGAGGTTATAAATTAGTTTTATAACCTACAATATGACCATATTGAAATTAATAAATGAAAAAAATTAGATTAGTGACAAACATAATAAATTAAGAGCTCAAATTCTATTAATAAAACAAAAAAACTTTAGATTAAAGATTGTTTGGAGCAAGGATAAACAAAATAAAATAGCTATATTAAACTTTACGAGAAAAAAAACTATGAAATTGTATATCATTATTTATAACTTGAAAATATTTATTTAACAATTCTAAAACACTTAGAATTGAAATTTTCAAAACATGCCTTGTTTGATAAATTGAAAACCAAACTAAGGTCTATTAATAAGTTAATAAAAACTTTGCTAAAGATAAGCTTAAAAAAAACTTGATAAAGCCTTACGTTAGCGTAAGAGGACACAACAGATTTGTGGGCATCACCATAGCTTTGAGGATTGCCCCAAAACTTTGTGGGTTTTGCCAAATTTCTCTATTTCGATCGATATCGATACAAGCAGTTCAAAACTTCCTAATCAACATCGCTCAGATCATTAAAGGACGGCAAACCTCAAAAATGGACATAGCCTAAAAATTGAGAGCATTTCCTAAAATTTTTTGGAAAGATCATGAAAATCAATTTTTTAGAACGTTGCGAGACAAAAGCAAAGGGTCGAATCTGAAATACAAGGTACTGGAATTTTTAGGAGGTGCTTGGGACTTGGACCTCCCTTCCCAATCCCCAAAGCGAGACGTTATGACCAAACTTGTTTCGCACAGTAACGGTGGGGATCTGAAGGCGTTAGGGTTTGTGATTTGAAGATCTGGACTGATATGACGAGAAAATAATAAGGATCAGAGCAATGTAGGGCGAACGAAAAATGACGTCGTTGAGCAAAGAGCTGGTGTTCCTCATTTTGCAATTTTTGGACGAGGAGAAATTCAAGGAGAGCGTCCACAAGCTTGAACAGGAATCGGGATTCTTCTTTAATATCAAGTATTTTGAGGAGGAGGTGTTGAATGGAAACTGGGATGAGGTGGAGAGGTATCTTTGCGGCTTCACCAAAGCGGTTCCAGATCTCTCAATACAACCATCATTACATAAATACTGCCGAGGGTTACAACAACCACAGTGTAAAAGAGATCGTGCCTCTTTATTCTTATACCATGTTAAAAATAAAATCAAGAGGAGAACAAAATAAAGAAATTTCTAAGAAAAAACTAAAAAACTAATATATAAGATAAGTTCATATTAGAAATTGTTCATAATTTCTAAAAGAACTAAAATAAGTTAAATATATGAAGGGACAATTATATATATATATATATATATATTTATTTATTTATTTATTTATTTATTTATTTATAAACTGAAATAGGTATGACATATAAATTAAGATTGAATATAATAAGATTTTAAAATAATAAAAATTTACACAAGTTCTAAAAAAATATATAGATATTAAATATTAAAAATAGATGAGAGAAAATAATAATTTTTTTCAAAATAATACTATGAATAGAAATAAATCTAATCAATTATAATAAAAATCATAATTATTATTATTTAAATGTTGCCTCCAATTAAATGTTAGGAAAATAATAATGTGTGTGTGTGTGTGTGTATAAAGTTTTTTTTTTTTAAAAAAAAAATTACTATTAAACTAAAATTAATAAATGCTACTTGTTAAAAACAAGAGCAAAAAAAAATTTATTAAATTTTTTAATAGAGATAGCTAGATGCAGATTATTTAATACGACATGCTTCCAATGAATGACAACCATAATCACATAAAACTCAAAACAAGGATTAGTAGTTCTGATACCATCTTAGAAATAAAAACATCGAAATGAACTAAAATAAAAGAATTAACAATTAATCCAAGAGAGTTTGTGAAAATAGTTACCATAAACTTGGATCCAACGAGAGAGAGAGTGAAAGAATGAACAATCACCAATGAATCAACAAGAGGAGACAAAGATTTGAAAGGGGAAAGCAAAGAAAACACCTTGTGAATAATATGAATGAGGCAAACGCCTAAAGAATGAAAAAAGGAGACAGAAGAGAGAAAATGGAGCCACTGGCTCATTACAAGAACTACATAGTGATTGTGTGTTGTGAATGAGAGAGAAGCATCTCTTATAAAGAGATGAGAAGAGGAGTTATTTGTAACTCCCAAGTGAATGATTGCCACATTCATAAGTGTGTGCATAACAAGTGTCATAATCCTCTTAAGTTGGAATAACTATTTTCCTTAATAAAGGAATTACAAAATAGACTTGTCCTCACATGTGGACTAGAGGAAAAACAACATAAGGGATACCTTGGTTTATCCCATTTAATAAATACAACCAAGGAAAGATTACCAATTCTAACATATTGCAATCTTTCACTTTTAAGATGATATTGTTTGATAAGTTTTTCTTAAATGTAGATTGGGATAACGTCTGAATAATGTATTTGAACTAATATTTTTTTGTTTTTATTATAACAAAAACAAAAGATTTTGAATTATCCCCCCCTCCCAAACATTGAAGTATCATCCTCGAGACATTCGTGTATGGGGTACATGGAGTACTCAAGTACCCCATCCTTAGCAAATTTTTATTTGAATTTTAATATTTGAATTCAATATTCTAGTTTATGTTTCAAATTTTCTATGTCCAGACATTTTAATTGTTATGTTATATTGAAACATCATTTCATTACTAACATTTCAAGTTCTATATAACATAGTATATAACACCCTTCCTTGTTGTCCTCCCCTCGTCGCCGTCCTTTGGCCATCCCCCATCGTCCCAAAATTAAGGCCCATTATTCCTCATCCCTGAAACTCCTACCAACGTACCCCAATATTGATGTTACACCAAAATAAAAAATAAAGATTTTGAATTTTATATTCTATTTTGAAATTTAAGAAATAAAAAAATTATTTATTTTGAATTTTAAAAAAATATATATCATTTATAAAAAAGAATTTAATGATAAGGAGGTCCAAATAATATGAAATAAAAATTTATTACAATATATAATCAAGATAAGATCTTAAATATAAAGATAAAATGTACTCAAATAACATATTGTGAACAAGTTAAATGGTACTTAAAGGGGAGACATCACCTTCTGTAAGAAAGTCATAATGATAAATGAAATGACTCGTGATAATGAATTATCGAAATAAAATAAATAGAAGTAATGTTATATTAATATGAAAATTTTATGCATATATATGTGATAGTTGGGATTTGTAGATGAAATAATGGTACTAATGACATAAAGAACATGTTCACCATAATATTGTATTTTTAGGGAGCACTTAAATAAATGACTTAAAATATATAAGATAACTATAGTTTGATCTTACCATATGACCCCTTTGTCTGTGCAAGCGACTGCTCTTGGTTCTGCTATTGTGTCGGTCTTAATGCGAGCTTCTTCCTTGGGCATGGATGGTGCTGGATTTGGCTTGGCAGCTCTTGTGTTTGCCTCTTTTGCTCGCGACTCCATCCTTCGCAGTGTTGCCCTAGATGGGATTCAAACTCAGTCCTCTCCTGCCCTTGCCTTTGGGGCTGGTTTTGGCAGCTCCTCTGCAGTTGTTCCTGCTAGGGCGGCTATTGCTCTGAGTAGTGGTGCTGCGAGTAGATCCACCATATCTTACGTTGATGTAGTTGCTTATGAGGCCGACATTTGAGGCCGACATTAGAGGTCACTTTGGCAGTCAGGTTGTGCGTTCGAGGCTCCGGGATGTTGTGCCTATCGATATAAGTAACCCGATAATGCTTGATTTAGGGTCTAATATTGCTAGTGAGATCTCCACTTATGTGGATGACTTCTCTTCCACTGCTACTATTTTTTGTTTCAAGGGATTCTGGCCCTCTCTGTCAGATTTGCACGCCTGGATCACCCGTACTTGGGAGCCCCTCATTTAAAAAATTGCCTAGATTTACTGTGTGGCAAGGGGTTTTTTCATTGTGAAATTCGGTACTACTGAAAATAGAAATGCTATCTTGCGCCATGGTTTCTCATGGGGGGAGAAGTTTCCCTTGATGGCTAAACATTGGTATAAGGATTTTGACCCATCGACATAATCCTTTAATAACATCTCCTTGTGGGTTAGACTGTCGAATCTTCTCCTTCACCTATAGCTGGATTCAGTCCTGGAGGCAGTGGGGGAGGCCCTCAAGGACTTCTTGTTGGTTGATACTACGTCTTCCAATGGGTTTCAGACCACATATGCTCATATTCTTGTGGAGATTGACGTCTCCAAAGGACTCCTTGAAAAGATTAAGTTGGTCTCCCCTCTTAGCTCTTGGATTCAACTTCTTGACTATGAGGGTATCCCCTTCTCATGCAGGAAATGTCACAAGACCGTCCATCTTGCTGCCTGATGCTCCTCTGATAAATCTAGACCGAAGACGTCACCTACTTGGTGGAAAGGGGTTTCAAATGATCACTACACGATTCAGAAAGTCCCCTTTGTTGGGGATAGTGGCTTGTCTTAGGACACTTTGGTGGTGGATTCAATGGTTGTTGATGGTACGAGTGTTGCCCCAATAGTGGTAACCTCTTCTATTCTGCCTCCTTCGAATTTTGTCACTGATGTTTCGACTATAGCCCCTCTTGTGGCTCTGTCTTTGGATGTTGTTGATGTACCTTCTTCTGATGTGGCCCTGATTTCTCCCTAGGCCACGGGGGTTTTGGGGGCTGGTTGTGGTGTTTATGACTTTGCGTGACAGAAGGTTGTTGGTATGGCGGAGGTTGGTTGGACAAAAGTTAAAGGAAAAAAGGTCAAGTCCACCAATCCAGCTTTTGATATGGCATTACATTCTCAAAAGAAGGGACCGAAAGGGAAATCTTGAGTCCCTGTCCCATTTTGGCTCTCCTGGCTTTTTTGGCCTATTGCACTTTGTAGTTTAACATGGTTAGGGACTTATTGTCTATTTCTTTTTTAACCATGGGGTTTTAAGTGCCCAGTCAAAACCTATTTTTGTGGCTGAGGTATATTGTGTTATTTGTGTTGCCACCATGGTCACCTGGTTCTTTGGTGACCTGTTCCACCTATGGGCTGTAGTATTGTTTGGGTCGGGCTACATTGAGATATTTTTCGGTTTTGTATAAAGGGTTTCAAGCTCCTTTCAAAACCTGTTTTCCTTAATCAAAAACTATAGTTTGATCTTAGTTTTTAAATCTGCAAACTTCTTTTTTTGTGGCATTTGAATTAAAATATCTCATGACCTTAAACCTATACATATATAACTAACCTAGTAGAAAGTGATTTGATAAGGAATAATGTTAGTGATGATAGATAATTCAATCTACTGGTTATCAATTTGCCTTCATGCCACTAGCCAATTTTGAGCTACCAAGAATAAGTAAATACAAATGTTGATAAGCAATATGGAAACATGAGCTCCAATCAACATACTTTAAGTCTCAATTATGGTACTCTAATGCTCAAAATGATAGTTATCCACCATTATCAATACTATGTGTCACTGCCGACATATGCCTCTATTAGTTCTAAAATTGCAATCCTTTTCTAACTTGCTTCTATAGACATCTCAATGGATTGCAAAGTAACCCTAATGAACACATTAAGCATGCTATACTAACTCAAGCAAGAATTAATCTAGATGTGCTTTACTAGTAGACAATCATTTGGCTCGAACTAGGCTACCCATCCTACAGTAGTTGCCTAGAATGAGAATTCCTTTCATGTTGTGAGGCATGATCCCTATGAAAACTTCTTCCAAGACCATGCCCACATTTTTGGGCCATCAAATAATAGTGTCTCTACTACCTTCGTAGTTGAGTAGACCTAGAAAGCATTGAAGGTTTCTCTAACAACCTTGTTGTTTGAGTTTGAGAACCTTGTACACCAAAACGTAATTAGGTCAAAGACACTATCTAAACTCCAACCTTGTAATCAATAACCCTAAGCAAGAGTTGTTTTTTCACAACAAAGTCAAATTGTAATATTGCTATTAGTATTTAATTGTGCAATTATTTAGTCAAACTCATTGACCCATTTTTCATGAGTAGTGGTTCACACGAACCCATCTCTCATGAGAATGAATGAATCTCTTAGCACTTATCAAGTATCACCTAGATTCAATGAGTGCTAAGTGTTCCATTCATTGTCATGATAGATGGGTTTGTGTGGACCAATACTCATGGAACATGGGTCAATGAGTTTGACTCAAAAACTACATGGTTAAATCTTGATATCAATATCAAAAGTATTGTGTTACCTATTTCAAATTACAAATAATCTTTGTTGGTGCAAAATAAAAAAAAACCTCAATTTGTTATGTAACATCTAGTCATGGGTGCAATAGTGCATTCTAATGATTGAATAGTTGTTTCTACAACCATTCCTTATATGTGTGAATATATGAAGCTTAACATGGACTTATCCCACGTTTCGACATGATAAAATCCTTTGAAACTTTTGATATTATGTTTTACTTTATGTTGGTACTCTACAAAAAATATTTATTTATTCACATTTATTGCAATCTCTCACTTTTAAGATGATATTGTTTGATAAGTTTTTTAAAAATGTAGATTGGTTTAACGTCTCTATAATGTATTTGTACTAATAATTCTTGTTATTATTGTAATAAAATTGTGTAATGCGAGGACTCACACCCCCTATCAACCTTCGAAGTATCTGTCCTCGAGACATTTTACACGAGTACCCCATCCTTCGCAAATTTCTATTTGAATTTGGATTTTTGAATGTTACTATTGAGTATGTACTATGTTACTATGTTGAATGTTCAACAATTCTAGTTCATATTGTTGCAATTTTTCTATGTTCAAGTATTTTAATTTTGTATTTTATACTAAAACATCATTTTATAACTAACATTTCAAGTTCTATGTGCATAGTATATAACACCCTTCCCTACCCTATCCTCTTACGTCCCAACATACCCCTGTACTGGTGTTACACTGCAATAAAAATTAAAGATTATAGATTTTATATTCTATTTTGAAGTTTAAGAAAAAATAAATTATATATTTTGAATTTTTTTAAAAATTAAAAAATTATCATTTATAAGAAATAATTTTATTATAAGGAGGTCTAAATATTAAGAAAAATGTATATAATAAAAAAAAATCAAGATATGATCTTCAATATAAAGATAAAATATGCTCAAATAAAAAAAAATTTGTGAACAAGTTAAATGATAATTATAGGGGAGACATCACCTACTCTAAGAAATATAATCAATCATAATGATAAATAAATTTATTTGTGATAATAAATTATAGAATTAAAATAAATAAAAGTAATGTTATAATAATATGAAAATTGTAGACATTTATATGTGGTAGTAGGGATTTGTAGATGAAACAATGATACTAAAGACATAAAGAGCATGTTCACTATAATATTGTATTGTTAGGGAGCACTTAAATAGATGACTTAAAATATATAAGATAACTATAATTTGTGATTTTAGTTTTTTAATCTGCAAAGTTCTTTTTTGTGGCATTTGAACTAAAATATCTCATGTACTTAAACCTATACTTATATAACTAACCTAGTAGAAAGTGATTTGTTAAGGAATATTGTTAGTGATGATAGATAATTCAATCTATCGGTTATCACTTTGCCTTCATGCCTCTAGCCAATGTTGAGCTATCAAGAATAAGCAAATACAAATGTTGATAACCAATATGGAAGCATGAGCTCCAATCAACATACTTGAGATCTCAATTATGGTACTCTAATGCTCAAAATGATAGTTATCCACCATTATAAATATCAGGCAACTACTGACATGTGTCTCTATTAGTTCTAAAATTGCAATCCTTTGCCAACTTGCTTCTACAAACATCTCAATGAGATTGCAAAGTAACCCTAACAAACACATTAAGCATGCTACACTAACTCGAGCAAGAATTAATCTAGATGTGCTTTACTAGTAGACATTCATCTATAACTAGAACTAGGCTACCCATCCTACACTAGTTGCCTAAAATGAGAATTCATTTCATGTTGTGAGGCATGATCCCTATAAAAACTTCTTCCAAGATCATGCCCACATTTTTGGGCATACAAATAATTGTGCATGTACTATTGTTGTAGTTGAGTAGACCTAGAAAGCATTGAAAGTTTCAATAACCTCATAGTTTGAGTTTGAGAACCTTGTGCACCAAAATGTAATCGGGTCAAAAGCACCATCTAAACTCCAACCTGACAATCAATAACCCTAGTCAAATTCTCCTCACTAATCCTAGCCTTCTCCATGCAAATCTCCAAGGTATCTAACTAATTCAAGCACCACCACTAATTCAATCATCCAATCATCTCAATAAACAAAATTTGAGCATCACATCATCCCGATTGAGCTTGAATACTACTTAAGTTTGAAAAATTGTACTCATCTAAATCAACCCCGATGCCTTGTAATAATTATTTGAAAGGTCATGTGACTAGAACCTTTCCAAAGAAGCTCTCCCAAGGGATGGTGGCAATTTCTATACGATAATTTTTCTTCTCTTGGCACAAACAAGTGGATGCAAAGCCTCGCAAGTACATGATGAGACATTAAGCCTTGTTACTTCTACGATAGTGATGCATCATGAATTCCAATTTCAAGTGCCGCTAAAATATTATTGTCAACCACTTGTTGATTCCCCCATAGACTGCTTTTGAAATAGGTTTCTCCTCTACCCTATAAAGTCAAGGGATCCTCAAACACTCTTCATCCTAGGTTAGTCATCCTTCATTTCCTAAAAAGGGAGGGATTGAACAAACTGAGATCTATAAAAAGGGCCAAATCTTGCAATAATCTCCTAGAGAAGATAAATAACCTTAGAGAAACAATGTAGATTCTTTAAGTGGTTCTTGAATCACATCTATTTTTCCACTCTAATAACTCAATGCCTAAGAGGCATATTTATATAGAGCCATTGTACAGATTAAATCCCACATAATAAAATCTATAATGCATATCTAAGGTGTTTGGTACAAAACCATATGAATGTTAGATGGAAAATAATAATGAAATATTACAATAGCAAGCAATTAACCACCACATAAAACACATGTCACAATTAAGCACATAAATTAAAGCTCCCAACATTTGAACATTGTAGTTTGATACCATATATAATAACCCAAGACACCCAACTAGGGCATTAGCTATAAATTGTGGTCAATAAAACAAGATAGTATTAGGAAAATTCTAAATATGTGGGCAAAATATAATAACAAAATATAAAGACACCTACTATGCACCTCATGCACAAGCATGTTGCCACAAGAAGACTTAAAATACCAAGGGTTGGTACATCATCGTTGGCACCAAAACAATTAACTAGCAAGGGTCTAGACTTTTATCAAAGTATCATCTAAAGTTCCTCACTCCCAAACGTATCAAATTTCTCTCGACTTCAATGCCCCTTAACTAGCATTGAACTTCATGGAAATTTTATGTCCAAATTTTAACATTTCCCTAGCACTGTACTTCACTTTATTCCAAAGCCTTGATATTAAACTCGACCATGTTTGATAACCATAAAGTAGATAATAGACTCTCTAAAGTGTACTACTTGGTATGATACCCCAATTAAAATGAAAAAGACTAACATGAAGAACTTTTTCACCAATTTGATACCCTGATGCAAGAGCAGCCACAAAGTATAATAAATAAACATCTTAGCATGGGAAATCTTACCATGGGACTAACTACAAGTTTGATACCCAACACAAAGAGTGACTAAATACTCCAAAGATTGAAACTTGCTACTATTAAACTTCTCACAAGTATGATATCTTGACATAGATAACTAAAATCTTGAGTCGTGGAAAGACACTAGTATAAAACTTCTCACAAATCCGACGCCCTGACAAGGGATCACTAAAACTTAAGTCACAAGAAAACCAGTATCGAACTTCTCATAGAATTAGTCATCTTCAGCAGGGTCAATCGACCTTCTTTTTTTACTCTATTATTGGTGGGATAGGAGTTTTTCCCTCACATAAACTAGGTTTATGGAGCCAAGGATGGAAATCATCGAAGAGTAATTGGTAACTACATTATTTTTGTCCTCTATGTATTCTGTTTCAAAATCATGATCCTAATTCATTCTTACTCATTCCCATCTAAGGAAGTTTTCATTCTTCATCCTCAATCCTCATAATGTATTTAGCTTCTACTCTCTGCTACTTTAGTAAGCTATCACAAAAGGAGATTTTTACCCCGAAGACATTCATGTATTCATCTCAAAGAAAAGCTTACAAACAACCCAATAGAAACTAATATAAGGATTGAAGGTTATATTTTCTTTATTGTTTAGGAATGTAGAGTTACTAAATTATAGATAATCTAAGAAAGCTACTCCTTACAAATGTAGTTCTACTAAATGGTACACATCATTCAATGCTGCAAAAATACGGGTTTCGCTAGCAATTCGAAATAACCTACTGAGATAAGATAAGATAAGATAATATATTAATGTCCAACAGGAGACCACAAGCGGGTCTGAGGGACTGAGAGTACAAGCAGGGGCCAGAAGGCAGCAAGACCACCAAACGGTGTCCGAGTACAACAAAAAAACAAAAACGGAAACATGCAGAGCCAGATGAAAAGAAAGAGGAAAAACAACTAAGGTGGTTACGAAACCACAAAAACTAACAGTTTGTAGCCATGGAAAAGTAGCTCAGAACAGAAGGAGAGCTATATTGAATGGCATTACAGCAAAAAATAAAACTATATGAGCATAAGGTTACTAGGTATGCCATTTGCCCAAGTAACCATTAAATATCAAATCTTCGCATTTGCCAAGACATGTTAAGTGGAATCTACACAAGATTAATTGGGTCAAAACTGTCAGCTGAGCCATCTTGACACAGCCAAGACCAACTGTAACATTAATTATCTTGCATACGGAAAGGCCGCAATTTATGTACAAATAACTCATTCCTAGCTATCAAGTAGCTGCCACCAGCACTGAATATGTGTAGACTTAAATTAAATTTTATGGCACTCACATGCCTAGTGCAATAATAAATGTGAATGGCCCACTAATAATATGATCTATTATAACGTAGAGTTCCATGCAGGGACAAAAGAATAATTCTCAAAATCATCCTTCATTTCCTTCATCAGATTGATAAGGTTCAATGATAGATTCCAACATTTTTTCCTCATCTGCAATGACAGTTAAAGTCAGTTTTAGCATGCAATCTGTAAGAACTGCCTATTCCAAATACTTCACAATAATCTATAGATAATGATGTTCCTTGATCAAGAGAAGAATGTGAGAACAATTAAACTCACTCCATCACTGTGTAAGGACCAAGAAGAATTACCTAATTCATCCTTGTCTGGGGACCTAAAGTAAGCTTCTGTCTCTGATGTCAAAAAGGGTGAACCCGAATAACTTCCAAGGGGACCAAGATCTACATTTAATTGAAAACCATCCGGATAATAAATCATACTTACAATACTCTTGCGTAACTACTGGAGTGGCAAAAGGAAGCCCATTAAGATTATTGCCAATTACCAAAACATTTGATCTAAAATCATTGACGTACCTCCATGTGTTAGATCTGCCGTGAGGTCTGAGAGACTGAAATTACGAGGCAGCTGACATAATGACTTAAGGGAGTCCCTTACACCACCATTTTCCCCATCCGTGACCATGTTTAACGCACCAATGCCACTTGGACCTGGAGCATCACCAGAGGAGATATTTCCATCTATAGACATGCCCATACCGGACATATCTGTTGGATTGAACGGGAAAGGGCTGCTTGACATAACTGAAGTTGGGCTCAATGACATATCATTCATAGATGATATAGCAGTACAAGGAGACTGCACAACAGGAGGGACTTCCATTGACATATCTGTCAAATTACTGCACCAATAACATTGTTATATTTATAGTCATTACATCCATGCCATCTTTTAATGAAAAAATAGCTTCCACATAAATTACATTTCAAAACTTAAATGATAGGCTTAAATTACAATCTGAAAGTTTAATCAGGTAGTTCATTTTACTCTGTTCCAGGACTCCCTTGAGAAGAGATAAAGTTTTCTTGAAAAGGAGCTCCATTCATTGCTGGAATACCAGATGTTCCACAAGTCATAGGAACCATGTGTGGATGTCCAGTTGCTATAAGTGATGGTTGTGGCAATACTGGGTAACCCATAGGAAGATGATGTGCTACAACCAAATAGTTTTACATTGGATGAGGACAATCCATGAAATCAAATATAAAATATAAGCAGCTGAAAAGAAGGGTAATTCCAGAAAACTAAAATTATCCCTGACGCAGGAAGATGCATACCATTATGAATGGGTGCCAGAGGATACTTTGGAGGCATCTGCATCTTCATAAACTGATACTGTTGATCTAGAAGATGATTGAACAAAATAATTTGATTCTTTAACTTGAGTCTGGCATAATAAGCTGTAAAAAAATCGTTGTTTTGTTCTTCTAACTTTTGCCACACTGCATCATTGATGAACATTGAGCAGGAAAGTTAGTCACATACTTTAAATGTGCAACTAAAAACTTCAGAATGAATTTACTACACTTGAGGTTTTATTGACTAAATTTTACTAATAATTGCAAGAGAAGTTGCAAAATGGAATCATAATAGCTATTTTTACATACAGCTTTCAATCAATTGTAAGTAAGTTTGGACAATATTAGTGCCCCATAGAAGTTCTTATAAGGTACAAAACATGAATATACAAAAATTACGTACCAAAAGTTTGCGAAAAAATCAAAATCCTGCTGACCAAAGGTTTAGCATCTGGAATGGACAAGCAAAGTAATAAAAAAAAAATTACAAGAAACCAAAGGTGGTTAATTATGCCAAGAAGGTCCTCCCAAGTAAGGTTTGGCAAGACTGAAAACCCAAAAAATCAACAGTGCTCCCTATGCCCCATGTAACATAAGTTTATTGTCCAACTCTTAAGCTAGGGTTCATTGATGGGGATTGCCATCCTGGAACTATCATTGCTCCTTCAAGTATATGGACGAAAATCTAAGCAAGCTACAGCCTCCAAGGAGGTGAAAACCATTTAAACTTGTAATTACATAGAGCTGTAATTGACTAAAAATTGGCCAACTGCTGTATAAAAAACAACATATAGGCTGAAAGTTAATGTGCATTATAGCTGTCAACTACCATCTACATTCTTTATGCTAATTGCAATATAAACATCCTCAATTCTTGACTACAACACTGAAAATCTAATTTTATATATTTTTTATGCTTCCATTATGCAATTTTCCCCATGTTAGAAATCAGAAGGTAAACAACTATTTAATAGAAGTTCAAATCTCAACAACAGATTTAACAGGTGGACCAAATGAAGAATGTAAATCCGCCAACTACAAGGAAATCAAGACATAGAAGAGCAAACACAAGGGAGAATATTTACATGGGGAACCCCTCTCAAGAAAAGACTCTACACAAGAAGAGAGGAACAAGCTTGTATTATCGACAAAATGAGATTACAGCACATCAATGCCGATCTCCTGTTTAGCATTCAATCCGGCAGCTCCTATATACACAATCAACTTATGCAAACTTCACTTCAAGCACCAAAGATATAGAAAAGGAGCAATAATGAGAAATGATATCCAAAGTGGCCAAAATCCAATGCCTACAGCTTGGAATTATAACATGCAAGCCCATAATAACCTTAAAGACCCACTTAGAGCTGTCATCAAGAACCATTCATGCATGGGCACCTAGGAGAATAAAAATAAAGTGCATTGTCATAGTTGCTATAAAATCTTAATACAGCTGGCATAGCTATCATAGATACTCATAAGACATGACCATTGCAATAACATTGAAAATAGCATATTCTCAAAGTGAATGCCTAGATTTTGCAACTTCACCTAGTTGTTGTTACCATGATACTAAAAAAAGTGACTCCATTAGAACATTTCAGTAATAATTGGTTACCAAAGCAAGTAAGAACTTATTTAGCGCACCAAAAAAAATATTACCACTATCAGTAAAACCCTTCATTCCTTAAATGATTTACAAACAATATTAAAAGCCCTCCATCCCTTATGAATGATTTACAAACAATATTAGAAGATCATATTACCCGATTCTATCCCGAGTACCCATTCACTATCTACAGTACTTCATCCAATGATGACAATGGATAATTATCATTTTTCCCATGCTTTATTAAGACTACAAAAATCTACACATAACCTTATCTCTTCAGTTTTCATTATGGCTAGAAACAAATTGGTGACCCACATTGAGTGTCACACTAGAAATATGATCTTTACAGTTAAGAGCTTCTTATCTTCTTGATAACCAATGGTTCCAACAAGGGGTTTATTGGTCTTTCACATTGCCGAAATTGCTTGCTCGCCTCCTTAAAAGGTATTATATGTGTGATAATGGACAGGTCATAGGTCTTCAAATCTTCATAGCTCCATGCTATCATGTCTAGAAATTCTCTCATCACATTAAGTATACTTTCTCTCACATTCGCCCCCTTCAGTGTTATAATGCTTAATTGTGTGAAATTGATCCACATCAAATATTATTTCTAACTTGATCATTCCTTTTGGAATGGTGTTGGAAGACACTTGCATTTGTAAAAATTTCCAATATGTGTTTATCATCATCAAAGACCAAAAAATTGGTTACGTTGTTAGGTATTGATGCTTCCGATGCCAATTCCACTCTAAGTTTCTTATATCCTTCGAGGGTGAGGGGTGCCAATGAACTTGTCCCTTGTGCCAAGGCATTTCGCACCTTATTGTATCGTCTTAAAATGGACGCACTTGTCTTTTAAGACCTTTTAGCACCTTTCACATAGTGACTCCCTGGACCATGGATGGATCTATACTCGATGTCCCTTTTCTCATGTTTTCTTCCACTTTTCCCTAGTCTTTATGCATTCCTCCTGGGCTTTTTGTGGCTTGTCTGCTTCCCTCTGGGAATAGGTTGTTCTAGGTCTACCTAGCCACCTCAACCCCAGTGATTGTAGGGCTCTGGGCCCAAAACTTCTTGAGAATCCAAATAGTTAACTCTTGCTCTCTGGTCGGCCTATTGTTTTATCACTAGAAAACTAGTATATAAGGAGACTTGGAGGCTTCATTTGCAACCATAAGCAATCCTCCACTTTCATGATAGCTACATTTACTCTTTGCAATCAAGGCATTCAAGCAAAGGAGTTTTCATCAAGCATTAAAGGATTCTTTGTGAGCATTTCCTCTTCAGGATCTAGCATATTGTTGGCCATCAAGGGAGATCTATATCAAGGCTTTCACTATCTTCTTCATTGATGCACACTTGTATCCATGGCTCCATGATGTGCTTATGGTAGATCCATTGTAACTTGTGGAGATATCCTACATTTACATATCGAATTCAACATCTACAACATACAACAAGGCAAAATCCTTATTGACAAGGGTTTTTACAAGCAAGCTGAATACTTACATTTATCTTGTTTCAGTCGCTTACATTTACATTTCTCAATTTAAAGTTGATTCCTCAATCTAGGGATTGACTTGGTCAAGCCCTCATCCACAAAACAACAAAAACCATTATTTTATGTGCGCAAGAGCAGGATAGTGAAATTGTGCTTGCAGATTTGGAAATAACTTTCCGAGAGCAGAATCTAGGTCGACTTTGTGACAATGTCCCGAGAACATGGTGACCTCATGAGAATTGCTCCAAAACAATTACCACCAAGTTGACCTATTCTTTGCTCCTCGGCCGAAAAATCAGTTTCTGGGTTTTCCATTCTATTTAGAGATCTATAGTCATTTTAAGTTACAGATCCGAATCCACACTTTTCAAAGCTAAAATACAACTTCCTCTATGCATTTCAAGGTGAGTCTTTTATATTTCATTTCCATTCATAATTTTGGCATAGATTTGTATCTTAATTGGGCTGATTTATACACTTAGCATCTAGATCTATAATCCTAATCAATTAGTTCAATTTTGCATACGCATTATCACGCACGGCCATAAGATAGTGTTTCCCTATATTGCATTCCTTTTTATGATTCAAATTCAGTATTGGCATCCCTTCCTTTTGGGCCTTGCTAATCTATTTTGAGTTCAAAGAGGAATCATATTTGGAAATTCTCCCTTTCCCTACACATACATTTTGAATGCTTTAGCACATAAAGTGGATGCCAACATCATATTAAAGCGCTTCCCTTTCACCACCAAACACTTGGTACCGAATCGATGTCCATATTTTATGTTAAATGCGCCAAAGTTGTCTATAAGATCTAATACTCAACCCTAACCTCTTTTTAATCTTTTGTCATGAAAAGTGTACTTTTGGATCGATTAATCTATTATCCTCTTCCAAATATATTGTCATGACAAATGGTATATATTTAATCTATTATCTAATATCCTCTTCCAAGCTTGATTGAGCTAATCTTTTTGCTAGTCTTTCCCTTTCAATCCCTCTTCCAATTTCCCTTTCACATTTGAACCTTCCTTGAAATTCCATATCTTTCATGCTCACCTTTCTTCTTTGTCTAGCAAATCAGATATATTCAAGTATTCTCGATTGTCCACTCTTAGTCCCCACATGGTAGAGTGTAAATTTGCTACAATATTATCTTGGCAGTGTTTCCCACTGTGCTTTTGATCGTTGCATGGTTCCCAAACTCTCCAAAAGTTGAGTGAGTATCTCGGGTTGGCGAGCAAGCTCAGCCCTGTCGAGTCCGAGTCAGTGAGCTGAGTCGGTCCTGCAAGTTTCAATATATGGTAGCAAAAGGGTGAAGGCAAGGGTAAATCTTCATAAGAATCTCAAGGGTTTTGTCGCTTTGCCAAGTCATGACTAAGTCTAAGTCAGTTCACAAATCGAGTCAGGGCCGGATCCGAGTTTGGGAACTTTGGACTATTGTGATCTAGGGAGAACCATTCTTCATCATCTATAGCGTGGTCAACAAACTTTAATTTTGTCTTTCGCGTTCTAGCCTTTTGTGGGCTTCTCTTTCAATCCTCCCAATCATTTCTTCCTCTTTGTCTAATATATCAGCAATCCATAGGTACTCAAGGTTCTTCCTTCTTTGACTCCAAGCAAAGGAATGGAATGTAAGGATGATGTTGTCTTGATGTGACTCACAATTTCCTTTCAATGCTCAAGGTTCGGAGAGCCCCATATTTCACCATCTTTAACCTATTAATAAACTTCTTGAGAGAACTTCGAACAAGGCATTTAGATGCATTCGGATGCTGACACGAAGGTAAGATTGGTGGCATACAATTGGAATAATCTCTGACGGAAAAGATGAGCACATGATGCTCACTGATGCGGTGTGAGACTTTACGAAGATCTTGGTATTTGATCCACTGAATTATTTGTATACTCATTGTATTTAATTTGTAGGGTTGTTGTATCTGATAAACATGTACAACAAAGTGGTTGTGGTGGTGACAGGGTTAGGCATTTGTGTGTTCTTGTTGTTCATGTCACAATCTTCTCCAATGGAGGTCTAAGTGATTTGGTGGCGAAAGCGATAGAGAAACTTTGGAGACAATATCGTGAAGAGAATAAAATGTTAGCCTTTCGAAATAATGATAATCCACAAAATAGATCATGTCATGACAACACTACTTGACAGTATCCTTGGTGACTTCATGTAAACTTTTGATATCAAGTGTGTATTGGCCTGCCCCCAATGTACATCATGAGGAAGTGACAACTTCCAGATGATTATCACTTGTATTTATTAAAGTTATTGGAAGGTGATGATCTTACAATAACTTAAATCTTTCTATCACGATATACACTTTCATTTAATGTTTAAATAGATCATGATAGATTATATCTTGTCAATCATTAATTAAGTGTTAGATGTCATTCAATTGATAGTCTATGAGTTGTTTGTATAGATATATCATAGGTACTTGGTGAATATCATGTGTTGATATTCAGAAGGCCAATACTCATGATATCAAAATGGTGGAGATCTTCTGATCAAAGATATCCTTAAAATTTGCCATTCATAATATTACCAATGGTGTAATATCTATCCTATGTTTATCCTCCCTAGCTAACAGGGAGTGTTGATGTTTTGTAGCTTCTGTCGGATAAATCCTATGAGACTAAAATATTGAAGATATTAGATCCTATATATATATATATATATATATATATATATGTGTGTGTGTGTGTGTGTGTCTAAAATACTATTAGGAGAAATTAATATAATATAATATACATATACACATATAAATGGTTACATAAGAAATTATTATTATATTAATCTCCTCATAATGAATAGATATGCCCCATGAAGGGACATGTCTCTCTCCTTGACTCATTCCAAATATAAATGCAAGAGAGATTGTTGCATTTGAAGCACACATAATACGCAGGCAGTGTTATTACATTTGCAGCGATCTTTTTACTTCAATAGTTTTTCATAGACTAACGAGAAAATAGAATAGGCATAGCCAATAGATAAGATGCACCAACAAATGGGCAAATGAGCAGAAAGATTAGGTAGAATCTTGTAGCAATCACCTACCAATAGACCACTGACAAAACTAAATTGCTTTTGAGAACCAATTAGAAAGAGAGTTAGGTGGGCCCTTCGCCACATGGCACCAAATGGGCCAATCAAAATGAAGCATTTAATTATTATCCAATAAGTGAATTTTGAGCCATGTGGGCCAACATCAAGTCGCTTCTTGGGAATCTTTCCCCTCATCCTCATCCTCTTCTACATATTCATTGGACCTAGACACCATCTTCTTGAGCTCCTCCATTGGGATACTTGGCACCAATCCAAGCCTATATTCATGACATCCCACATCACTTGTACAAGTGGTACAAGTCTTCTTCCAATCAGTTGTATCACAAATGGTCGTGCAGTTTATAAACTTTGTAGTTGCTTCCAAATGTTCAAACATAGGTGGACTCGTCTCCATGAAGTAGATATCTTTCATCTTTCCTTGTAGTTCAACACTTAATTTCATATCATCTTTCAACTCTAAATGAAACACAATTCTTACATACTCTAGTATATCATTCTTTACTTCCAAAATAACATCTGTCATACCCATACAATAAAATTCAATCTATTTGAGTACATCATCCTTGTGCGACGATGCATGATGTCGAGTTAGAAAATCGGCATTTTGTCCTTTCTTCAACTCTTGATCCTTTATCCATGTATGTAGCGGTACCTTTATCAAAAGACCTATAAATGAGAGAGTGTCTTCTTGACTTAATGAGAAAATCTTCACATTGCTTCACTATCCCTTGAGCTCATTCCTAAAGAGAGCAGTGTTAAACTTTTATAAACATTGCGATGAACTTGTTTTCTTCCTCAAATATCAACGCCACCCATTTCTTTGCTGCTTGCCCTGTTAGTTTTACTCCTTCTAAGGCATTCATTTGCCTACTAGAACTAGGAACTAAAGGAACAAAAGTCTAATCAGCGTGTTTGCATTATCTGTTTGATATACTCTTTTAACCACTTATTCTCCTCTTTGTATTTTCTTTTCTTTCCAAACATTTTTGTTTATCCTTTCCTCTAGAGCTTGAATAGATCCATGTGCTTCTTCAACCTCCTGCTTCTTGATAGTCTATCCCAATTCATACTCTTCTATGTCAAACTTGTGGTTCCATGTCTTTTCTAACCATAGCTACCCTTGGAATGGAACCCCACATAATGCACGCACTTGAACTATCCTTCGTAACATGGTAGAGCCTCTTTGCTGCCATTTTAGCTTTTCCATCATTGTTCCTCCTCAATACCTCTTCCGCACTATCAATTGGTTGCTCAAAAACCCCTTTCTTCTTTATTGTTCAATCCAAAAATGAAGCCAGTACAATGAGCTCCCCTAACTGACTGTGTTTTTCTTCTTGATTTTGTTCTTGAACTATCCTATTAGTCTCTTTGTTTGCATTTACCTCTTGTGGTTGAATTTCCCCACCTTCTTAACATGTTTCTATGTTAATAATCTCCCTTTACTCATCTTGCCACTGTTTGTTCCCTTGAGAGGGTGAATTTATCGACTTATCTAAATCCAACGAGACATAGCTAGGACCTTTAGTAATTGTCGACTCATTTGCAACTAGAACTGGCACCTCTATCTAGTACTTAATTTGAAGAAGTCTATTGTTTGAGACTTTTGTTTCTTTTGTTGTTTCCCTTGATTGACAATTTCTCTTCTTTTCTTATCGTTTTCTTAGGAAGGTTCATTGCCTCCTCTCTCACTATTTTGACTTTTAAATCCAACGCTCATCCCTTATGCCTATCCAAAAGATTCTTCCTCAAGGTTAATCACATCTTTCACCAATTCATAAGTCTATAGAAGATTCCTTTCAACCAATCCTAAGTGAATATTCTAATAGATGCCATCACTGCATCCAAGCATTCCTCAATTTCATTTGTCCAATCAATGTGAGGAATACCACCTTTCTTGGCTGCCTCATAATGAAGTTGAAGGTATTGCCTATCATCTTCAACTTGATCGAGGATTTGAATCCAAATGCTTACTTGATTAACTTCAGTGGCATCCTGGAAAATGATCCTCTTTATCTCCATATCATAACTTATGGACCATTGATCTTCTATGTATGTTATGTGCTTATATTGAACTCCATAGGCTCTCTTAATTTAATGTTGGTCGTCAAAGTGAGCTCTCCCTTAATACAATCCCAATGAATAAAATTCAAATTATCCTTTTGCTATCTCTATTGCTTGAAGAGATGGGCAACCTTCACTTCTAAGGCTGAATGCAAACAATATCCTTGATCTATGCTTGTGTTTTTGACTCCTATCATAGGACACCAATTATCTTGCCATTTCCATTAGTACCAACTTGCTAGGTGGGAACCTAGGGAATTTCCTTGGACATATTGTGCTCCCTAAAATCTTGATATAAGTGAATTTGGGAAATTAGATCTACCATAAACCAAGTTTTTCTTTACTAAATCCTTAACTTCCTTTTATGATCTCCTTAATGGGTTCCCTTTTAGTAGCCTCACGTTATGCATGGCGAATACATTATTGGCATTCTTGAAATCATCATTGTTATGGAGATGTAATTGAGGATAAGTTATAAATCATCAACTCTCCTTTCTTGGTCCCTATCATCTCAAGACATTTTATAACATTCCCAATATAATTAAATAATCATATTAAAATTAATTGTTATATGGCTCTGAATTTAATAATAGTATTTTTAGGGCCCTTTTATTTAATTAGTTCCTTTTTATGTTTTGTTGTGTCAACTTATTTGTAACCCTTCGAGAAGTTTCCCCATTACAACGCCAAGTTTGGCATAGTTGTAGGCATTGTGAATGTTATATTTTCTTCGTATTTACAAATTCTGGTTGGAGTTCAACGTTGTTGCAATTTTGGAGAAGCAATATCCTTCCTATTTTGTATTTGCAACTTCAGTAGCAGTAACTCCTCACCCTGCTTTACTTATTGTATTAATTTATTTAAAAGATCCATCCACTGAGTTGTACTAGTGTTGATCTTTGTCATACTTCGGCATAATAATAATTGTTGTATCAAGTTACCCACAAGGCATCGACCCAACTTCCCTGACATCAAGCATCACTATCAAATCCATACTTGTACAAATGCAACAACGCAGTAGTTTTCCAGAAGTCGAAGCAAGACTAGAGTAATACCATACAAGTGCTATAACTACACCATACTAACTTTCTATTGTCACCATGTGGTCTTCCAAGTTCCACTGTACGGATCTGGTTGTCATATGGTCTTATATCGTATCGTTGCGTGGGGTGACTATATGAACCCACCTGTTAAAGACTACCTAGCATCTGAAACAGTCACCTAGAAGTCATATGGGTTTGTGAGACCACTAGACATTCACACGGTCAAAGTAGAGATAACAATCGTATGGACATTTTGGCTGTACGATCAAAGACACATAACCAACATACAATCTAAGTCATCATCATAAGTATACAGAAGGTCGTGCATGGAGGTTGCGGTTAGGACGAAGGCTTCTAGAACATTAAACAATTTAATCCAGGGTATTTACACATCTAATCCATCATATAAACAAGTAGGTCATGTAGAATACATTCATGTTTCCTATAGTCCAACAATTCACCAATATTATCACTGATCATTAACGTAGTCATTGCCGACATTTCCCAAAGGAGATGATCCAAACCATACAGCATGAGTCAAAGACACAGAACCAACATACGGTCCAAGTCATCATCGTACATGTATGGAAGCGTCATGCATGGTGGTTGCGATTGGGGCGAAGGCTTCTAGAACATTACACATTTTAATCCAGGGTATTTACACATCTAATCCATCATATAAACGAAGTAGGTCATGTAGAATGCATCCTACAATCCTCAACTATTCACCAATATTATCATTGATCATTGTCAAAGTTTCCCAAAGGAAATGATCCAAACCATGCAGCATGAATCAACACAATAGAAACAACAAGCTCAAATAACAAGAAACATAGTGATCATGCTAAACCAATCTTTCCTTTATCAAAAAATCAAAGATATACATCAAATTGGTCTGCAACATGCAACTTATAGTCTTTCACTATACATGCTCCATTACACTGAAAAAATCCAGATCCAAACTAGATGCTTATATATCTCCAATCACCACCCTCACACCCACTACAAAGGAACAACTACAACAAATATGTACAAGATTGCAAGCCATGAGTCAACCAAACCTATTGCAATCTCCAAGAAAGAAGAAATGTATTATAGCATATAAGTTAGGACCTAAATCCTTAAGAACTCTAGATAAGGATTAAATAACGTGAGATCGAATATCGAATATGGAGGTCTGCCTCCAATGTAGGAACACTGAACATGCGCCATCAAGCTTCATCGATCGTGGAATAGCTTCGCAAGTTAGGGAAAAAATCAATATGCTTGTATGAACAAAAAGAACTGTATAGGATTGGACCCAAACTTAAGAAATCTCCATCGAAGAAGAACGGATCGAGGTACAAACCCAGACACAGAATCCAAAGAGTTCCTACAACACCCCAATTGTGCAATTCAAAGCGAGAAAAACTAAAGGATGGCTCCCATAGATACTAAAACTGACCAAACAAAACAAACAAATACTTTTGGTTGATGCAAGATTGCCAACATCCCAAGAATACTCTTGCATCAATCTGTTAGTGGTGTTCTTTTTCGCTCCCTTTTGGAAGTGTTTTCTTGCAAAGCAATCCTTACCCAACCTATCACGGCCTTGGTCCATTTCCTAATTGTCGGTCTAGCGTGGTCTTCTTGAAGTTGTCGCGCAGTTATGTTCTTTCTTATAATTTCTCAATCCCTCGACACTTTTTAAGTTATCCTAATTGCTCAGTAGAGGTTTTTGCAAACATAAAAGCCCCAATCACTTGTTGCTAGCTTAGAACGTTGAGCGATCAAGCAACCGATGGATCCCAAACTTTAATGTAACTCCGCTTTAGGCGTCCTTCCTTTGCGACATCAGTTCCTCACCTCTTTGCCTACAATTTGGAATGAAATTTCTTATCTTTCAACAAGAATGATGGTTAATTTATGCACGTCCCATCCAAATTAATATATCACTCAGGTGGTGGATGTTTTAGTATCATTCTTTAACATTTGCGCTACCTGCTTCAACTTCCTCCTCAACATACAGTCTGTAGTTCAAAGCCAACTATCAAAGGTGAAGGACATTGAAATGGAGTATGGAGACTTTTATCAATTTATGGAGATGTATGAACATAAAGATTTGGATTCTTGGGAGCAGTTGCTTCTTCAGAGCAGTTTGGTGCATACAAGAGCTTTTCCTTCTGCCATGCAATGTCCTGAGTTGGTAGCCACATGCACGAGGTTCTAAAACACTACTGAGTGGGAAATTTGAACGACCACCAAGAAGGATTTGGCAAAAATCAACTCGGAGAGCATTATGTAGGCTTTGGGCATTCCCTATGATAGGGTGAAGGAGAGGCTTTTTGTTGAAGTTGGGCATGAGTATTTCAAAGCACTCAAAGAGTTTTGTCTCAACGATATTGCCAAGACCTAGCTCAAATCCGAGAGGCAAGGTAAGTCCTAGTTGCCCAGTAAGTTGAAGAAATCCCACTTTAAAGAGCCTATTGCAGATGTAATTACTTTGCTGCAAAGACTAGTAGGGAGCCCAAACTCTGAGAGTTTTGAATTTTGTATGTGTAAGTTTATTTTGATAGTTTGTGGCATGGGTCAGTCTTATGAACTATCACCTTCATACTCAACTAAAGGAATTCTCTCTTGATAGCATGTTCAATTTCTCTTTCGTGTTATTATACCTCATTACCAATCATAGAAGTTTCTGGGACGGTTTGACCCCATAGCCTATACATTTTGTCTGAGCCCCCATCTATAATTTTTTTTCCCAACACACTCCAAATAAAGGTAACGAAGACTTCACCCTAGTGAATGATGTTTTTCTTATGAAATTGGTAAGAGAGTTCGAAGAAAAGCCCAATATGAAGCTATCTCAAGAAGCTACCAATTTTTTCCTAGGGTTCGACAGTGTTTTCACCCAATTTAGATAGTTCGCATAGCTAAGAATAGGGAATTTTGAGAAGGCGCCCCTACGATTTCCTAGATATCCTTCTAACCTTCTTGTGTTTCTAGAAGTCTATCATCAAATGGTTGCAGTAAATATTAAGTACTCAAGCATGGGGAAGAAGGGTTTTACCTTTCCTATTTCTATGTCCTATTCATGCAAAACCCTAATTGTTGCTAAAAGTGTTGAGAAGATCATGGAAGGTTATCACTTCCCAACTTTACCCGAAAGAACCCAGTTCGACAATAAAGATTTCGCCAAGCAGAACCTATATGGAGCCCGGACTTCAATTCACAAACCCAAATTGGAGGATTTATGGGCAAATTGCATGGATGATATGGAAGTGTTTAAGAAAAGTTTCACCAAGCTTTCTCTGCAACAAATTTGACCCTTCGGGGTCAATTTGAATATCCCTATCGAGGCTCAAGAAGATGACATTATCATTGATCCTAAGTTTTATGAGCTAAAAGAGAAATGTATTCCTAAGGTAGATTGGAGCAAGCCAGAGACTTTTGATTTGGCAGCTTGGATCGACCCTGTAATAAAGAGGACAATTGAGTGGCTAGAAGGGAAATGGAGAAAGAAAGGTAAACACGTTAGAGAAGAAACATCTGTTGGTCCTTCGCCCACCTAAGAAGAGAATCTATCACTTTTTTATAACTGATGAGAGCACACACATTAGCCCAGCTAAGAGGGACACATAGAGTAGTGGAGATTAAGAGCAAATTGGTGAAAATAAGTTGAAATTAAGAGTATATGTGAGATGGATGAAGAGAGTACTCTTGCAAAGCATAAGGAAGTTGAAGAAGATCCTAACGTAGTGTATCAGCAAATCATGCAAGATAGCACTATAACATCCATAATGGAAATCCCCTCCTATGCTACTCTTACTACACTTGTAACCCTTCCATCTGCAATGGTAGGCTCGACAAGAGTGGGTAACACTAGGTCAAGTCTTACTTCCCCTATCTGGTTAACTGAAAAGGTAGAAAAGAAGAGAAGGCCACTCCAAATGTTGATGAGGTAGACATTGTCGCCTTGATCTTCCAAAGTTCAAAGAAGCCTGAAAGGACTAAAAGGATGTCCAGGGTTATTGTTGATGCTAACACCCGCCATCATGTCTAAGAGATAGTTGATCCTATTATAGATACAAATATGAATGTCATCAACGAGGTTGATTACAATGTCTCTCATGTTGATATGGGACTTGCTAATTTGGGGAGTAAAGCTTACCATGCTAATTTTCATGTCAAGGTCCTAATTGCAAGAGCTGAAGAAGAAAAATTGTGAGCTACAAATTCAACCTTAGAAAGAATTTGTGACCTCTCATCAACTCCACCAAAGGAGAAGCCTCTAGTTCTACTCAGGTTCTCCATGAAACAGAGGTTCTTAACCAATTTAAAGATAGAATTGGCAAAATACAAGCTCTAGCTAGTTGGATTAAACAAATGCGAGAACAAGGCATGACACACCTTACCTCCCTCAGAAATCTATATATAAGCATCACCAATAAAAGTAAAGCTCTAATTCAAGAACTATAGATGAAGAGAGAAGAACAGAGCAATTTATATGTTCTCGATAAAACTGTTGAGAACATATTGGAATTAAAGCCTGTGGTGTTAGCAACCGAGAAAATTGCAGACAACCCTGTTGAAATCTAGTCCTCCTGGTTATAATCTATGGAATGGAGACTATCTCTGTGTAATGAATATATAAGTTACACCAACCAAGTCCTCGACCAATATGTTCACAATTTAGTCAATATTAAAGGTGACTTTCAATTCCCTGGATGAGAACTTTACTAATGAGTTCGAGGAGAAAGTTGTTGAATTGGAGAAGATTAAGAAACAATACGATGAGATATTGTCTCGAGGGGTTAGGAAAGTTCAAGAGAGCGACACAAAGGTGTTTGACAGGTTAAGCAACTTACACGGGATCCTCAGAGCTCTCAAGGGCCAAGACATATTAATTCCTGAGGAGATTAGAGATACAAAAGAGGGGCTAACCAGGTGGAGGATCAAGTTACAAGTCACTATTTTTCCTCACTATGATAAAGTCAAGACTTATGTTAGCAAGTACCTAGAGTATCGTCAGAGAGTCAGGGAAGCAAAAACGAAAAAGGGAGTTGCGTTGCATGATGCGACAACTGTCCAAGGCTCGAATGTTGTGGGAGTTAGAAAATCTTCATGAGTTTTCATTTTATCATTTTTAAATAACTTTCTTTTCTTTTCAATTTTAAAAGGAACTAGTTAATAGTAATGCTTCTTGAAACCGGTACTTTATGATGTTTAAAATATGAGATTGCTGAGCTCTTTTGGATGTTTTGGGTGAACTTTGATTGACTCATTACAAATACTTTAATTTATGTTATATCTCATGCTCTACTGTTGAAGGAAAAAGTTCAATGCGATTATCATATTGGAATCTGCAAATTTGATCTTTGAATCAGAATGTGTGAATGTTTTTCACGTGAGAAGATAGCAATAGATGAATGCATTGAAGTTCTCTTTATTTCTATATGTTGAATGTGGAGGCTCATCTATGAACGTGTTCCTGACAGATAAATTAATTTGTCGGAATCTCTTAGCTTTTAGCTTTCCTTTTCAATGCATTAAATAACTTTCCAAGCTTTCTAGTTAAAAGCCCACCTTCTAGCTTTCAGGTTTAAAGCAACTGATAGAAAGTAGTTGTAATGTCGCTAGTTGAGACCTTTCATAATTTACTCTCAAATTCTCAATTAGAACTCAGTCTTATAAAATTACTTATATTTTTCCTTCCGCCTAGTTGATTGATAATGAATACAGATCTTTTAACTCCCATAATTAGATCCTCGTCCTTGTAAAGTTTCTATCATTTCTACCTATATCTATATCCATGTGTATTCCACTCCTTGAAAATATATATAAAAGCTTTAGTATTTCAGAACTACATAATTGTCCCTCTACTCATGTCTGATGTGATTGAATGGTTCCCTCATTTCATATTTGTTGGAGGATTATATGTCATTATTTTATTTTCCCTCTTCCTGTTCTAAGTCCATTATTTCCTTCTCCATCCATGTCATTAATTGTCCATGTCTATAACATTCTTATTTCTTTTTCTCCAAGAAGTGTAGATTCTACTGTTACATTCCCCATTTAATGATTTCCTTCTTGGTCTCTTGTGATCATGTGAACTGCTGACGACTTCAATATTGACGATCATCTATTTGTAAATATCAGATTGTACTGACTGATAATGATCATACTAAGAATTTGGAACAGCCTCCGTACATAAGACTTCTGATGCGACAAATGGAAAGGGTTTAGATCACCTACAGCCTCCTCAAAATCTTGTACAAAAATACAACTTATTTCTCGCATGAAGTAATATGGTTCTCCGTATAAGACCAGACATGTTTTCCTTCAATCTATTGGATGCAACGGGTACCAGTAACAATCTTATACTTAAGAAGATAAGTTGCTTGATGATGACTATTGAATTCATAAGTATGTTTGTAGATCTGATTATGTCATCCGACTATTTGGAGCTTATATAGAAGGTAACGATAAGAAGATTATTAAATATGCCATGTTGGAAGACTATATTTTTAAATCATGAATTTATTTCCCTACTTTCAGATGGTAGAATCCCCAACCATCGCTCTTCACTCTCCTCTTTCCATCACATGTTTGTCAGTCTGAGTGATATCACCAATATTTTATTATATTGATTTTACATTTCTCATAATACGCTAAGTCCTTGTCAAACTGATTTGTGTTCATTCCCGGCTTTATCTAAATCATTACTGCAACTGTTATTAGTAGTAAGTCATTCGAATTCTTCTCAATCTTAATTGCCATATGATACTGGTTGACAGGCTATGGTTTCCTTAAGTCTGTTATTATATCTCAACTCCTGTGATACCTTCCAATTGCGGTGGTCGTAGTAATGTATTTCCCTTCTGCTGTGAATGTATGACAAGAAATCCTCGTGCTGATTGGGAATGATTTTCTTCATTCTAAATCCACCTATATATGCCTATCCCTCTTCTGTTGAGTTGGTATAAAAAATACGATGGGTCGACTCTTCAGATGGTCTGCATCTTTACTTCCCTCTTGCACAGTAAGTGTCGAATTGGGTTATCTTTTACTAATTTGATTGTTTGTTCTTCTTCTCCTGTGCACTGTTGTTTGTCCACGTTGTCCGTCTGGTGTGTGTTATCCCCCTACAATTCCTCCCTATGATTAACTTATATGTGTTTGTGTGACTGTGATGAGTCACGACTCTATATATGTGTTTGTTATTATTACTTTTTCATATTATACTTTCATATGTAAATTCAAATTGTAATATTTATACTTTAGAATATATGATAATATATATATATATATAAATAGCTGTCTATAAAATATTAGATTCAATCTATTCAATCTTAAGTTTATAGGATATAGCTTATTTATATCTCAATAATTACCCATTAAATATATTTTAATTAATTATTATTTTATTCTATTTAATGATTATATATTAATCAATATATATTATATATTACTAATCTCCTTATTACATTAATAATATATAATATTAAATTAGATAATAATTTTTTATTATTAATTTTATTATTCATATATGCATTATTAAACCTTATAAATATGGGGACATGACAGTAGTTCTTTTAGTTTTGATCATAAGAAGGGAGTTGCCATTTTTGAAATAGGCAGAAAATTGATCAGTGATGGCTATCGATTGATTGATTCAACTGTGATTGTGTTTACTGTCTTGTTTGGGCGTCAGAAAATAGATTTAGATGATAAATCTGTAAACCAACCCAATCATAGTTGCCCAATCAAACATCCCTTCACCAAACATCATCTCTATGAAGTAACACATTTATGACTCAAAAGATGTTGCATGTTGGCTGCCCATTACCATGTTTAATAATATGAGGTCCCCAACATCTTCTCTAAAACCTGTCTTGTTAGCTTGGGCAACTGAGAACAGTTCCTCTTAGGTCCATCTAGCCACTCCTTGTTGACAAGACTGATATAGTGACATGATTTGCTTTTATATTCCTTCATGTTTTCCATAATTGTCTTGCGAAGATCAAACTAATACTGAAGGATGTTGACAGCATTTCTTATAGCATCTGCTCTGAGCAAAACAGAAACACTCCCCTTGGGTGTAAGAACTTGTCTTTTCGTAAGGTTGTAAGTATTTGATATTAAAGTGGGGGTGGGAAGATTGCTGCATGTACTATGCCATTTTTTATCATCTTTTTTCTCCTTGGACTGATAGGCTCCAAACATTTTATCCCTTATCAGTTGCATGTCAAATGGTCCAAGGTTTGTATCACTAATATTTTCCCAAGTGGACTCAAAACTTGTCTATGGTGTCATTTCCAGCATATCATATTTAATTTGTGCTCATTTTCATGTTTTGGCACTTTCATTGTTTTTGGCTTTTTTGGTCTTCTCTGTTGGATCTTTTACTTCTTTAGCCTTTGTTGTTGGATCTCTTCCTTCCTGCTTCAACCAGCAATACAAGGCCTCAATCAAATTTTGAGTTCACTACATCAGATTTGCAAGTAAATAAAACCCTAAGGTTGCTAGTTGTTAATTGCTGGCATATTAAAACCAGTCATCCTAAACTTTCAATCAAACTTCTAGAACAGCGAATTTGGGTCTGTAATTGTATGAAATGTTTGTATGTTTAATCATTTTCAACTTCGCGTCATCATACCACTCCTAACTTATTTTCACCTTTTTGTTTGAACAAAAAGATGACTATGATGTACATAATTATGACTGGTAAAGGATTATATATTCCTGAAAATGATTTTATATCTCTGTTTCTAACAGCAAAAACACTGCAGAAAGGTAAAAATTCACGTCGTGTTGATCTCTCGATTTTAAGCCTTGAATTTTCTAGACATGACCAAAATAAAAAAATTATTTGCTGGTAAATGTTATTATCAGTCCTTTGGCATCAAAACTTGCAGACAACTGCTTTTTACCAGTACCTATATGCATCCCTGCATTAAAATTGATTATAAATCTTCCTCAAACTGCCATTTTGCTGGTTCGAATTGCTCGATAAAGACGTCAAGCAAAAAATAAGTGTAGAAATGGCTTTATTTATACAGTTGATCTCTTAAATTGATTTCATCTTTCAAGGCTACAAAAATTTGTATTTCTACCATCAAATATTAAATGGCAATATTAATGACAAATCTCCATTTGCATTGAATGTATGGCCTTTTCTTAAATGTAATTGACTTGCAATTTCGAATTTCAAAATTAGGCCCTCTAAATGAACCAAATTGCTCCTTATGTTCATATAAATGCAATCCTTTTTTAAATTTGGGCCTCCCTTGGTTGAATTTGAGGCCTATCAAGGCCTATGGGAGGTTCATCATTGAATTGGATGAGGTCTTGCATTGAATATAGGAGCTTTGCATTGTTTTTGGGAAGCCTTGCCTTGAGCTTAGACCCTTGATTATGATTATCCATCCAAGGCTTGCAATTTTGAATTTGCATTTAAAGTGAGGCCATACTTTGGCTACTAGGCTTGATTTAGACCTTGCTTCATCGAACTGTCCTTGTTAATTACGATGGGGCCACATGTTTGGATTTAAGGCCTCCCGTGTCGTCGGTAAATATTGTGTAGCCAACGGGGTGTGTGTTAGGATGTATGTTGTTGGTAAATATTGTGTAGCCGACAGGGTGTGTGTCAGGATGTATGTCGTCGGTATGTGCCCCTTCGGGAAGGTTCTTTTTATGTAGCCGACAAGCCCTTCGGTAATTGTCATGTAGCCGATAGACCCCTTCGGGAAGGTTCTTCAAAAAGCATTTATACACCCTTCGGGACCATTGTAATCATCATCTATATGTAATCTCTTGGCATATGCAAATAATAAAGGGAGTTTTGTTGTTCTTGCTCATTCTCTGTGTGCATTAATTTCTTTACCCCAGTACAGTAAACATCCCTCTTGAACTTTGTACCATGGTTGTCCCCTTTCAGCCCCCATGTGTTTTGATTTGAGTCCTATCCATTGATTTGAAGGCTTAGTTTGTGGGTTCAAGGCTGAAGGTTTCATGTAAAGGTCTATGCTTTCAGCTTTGAGCCCACCCGTTATGTTTATGAGGGCTAGCTCATTTAGATCCAGGCCCACATGTTCAGCTTTGATGAAGGCCTTGCTTTGCTTGAATTTAGGCCTGATCCAATAAACTAAACCCATACAATTGATTATAGGGCCTGGTGCAATACAGTAAGCCCACATGTTTCATTATATAGGTCTGATCTCACTGCCTTGCGCCCAGATTTAGGGCTGCATTTATTGAGTTTAAGGCCTGGCTTATAGGCTCAAGGCCATACATTTCATGTATAGGGCCTAAACTTTGAATTTAGACCCCACAACTTATGCTAATGAGGCTGCACATTTCCTGTAGGGGCCTGACTTAAGTCCGATCTAGGGAGTTTGAGCCTACATGTTAGAGATACGGACCCATATGTTTTACTTAGAGCTGAATCTGGGTCTGCTACTTCGAAATTAGGACCTGGTTTAGGACTCAAGCAACATGTTTGCCATTATACGTCTGCTCATAAGACCTCGCTTCCATACTGGGGCTTTGCATTTGGTTTAAGGCCCACATATTTCATTCTATTGGCCTATGCATTTTAAAATTAGAATGACATACTTGATTAGTTATCAGATTTAGGCCCACTCTCAACAGACTTAGGCCTGATCTGTTAATCTTAATGGATCAGACCCACACATCTTATTATGGAGCTGCATTTGGGCCTTAATTCATCGAATTCAAGATGTAGTTCATGGTTTGAGGCTCCTACATTACCTTGTAGGGCCTGATTTGGATCTCTGGGTCTATACGTTTGAATAATTAGTCTGGCCAGGCCTTGAATGAATCAAAGCCTACATGTTTCATGTATAGGTCTGATTTGTGTTGAGTTTAGGCTCCACCCTACAATTTAGAGCCACATGTCTCATTCTAGTCCTGCCTTAGGACTTATCTTGCATCGAACTTGGGCTTAGTTATAATAATTCAGGCCCACACGTTACACCGTTAGGCTCTGTTGATTAGTCCAAGCTTCATAAGTTTGATTATAAGGGCTGCAAGTTCAATGTTGAGTATATATTTTGCAAAAAGGGGCCACAGGTTGCTTATTGAGGCTGCTTAAACCTTAGGAAGGGGCTCCATGATTGGTTGTGAATTCTTCACACCTTTGTCTAACTTTGCCTCTCATCTCGTTGAATTGAAGTCTTTCACTTAGATCAAACCCCTTGGCTCCACTATCCAATAAATGTAATTCATTCCATTGCCATTAAGGAAGTGGATTCCACCCTTTCATCTGCAAAGATGCCGCTTGAGGGACTGGATTCCACCTTTTCATCTGGCAAGCTGGAACAACCATTTTATCTAACCAAGAGATTTTTAACACAGCCTTCCTCCCCTTTTTTATGCCAATGACTTTCTCAACTCAACATTTGACTCTTATCTTGTTGTTCTCATCCTTGGCCAATTTACTGCCATTTTTAAAAAATATTTGGACATCTTGATTTTAAGAGGCTCTCAAAAAATTGTATTGTTGAGAATCGACTCTACCACCTAAAGCTACCGACTGGAAGCAAAAAGAGGGGGTCCCCATTTGCAACAGGGAAATGGCGTGAAAACCTCACAGGGGGGCCCAAATTTGAAATTAGAATGGTTGTCTTTGAAAGTAGTGAAAAAGAGCTCCCCAAATTTGACCTTCCCCGAAAATGAAATTCGAAAATATGTAAGTTGGATATAAATACAATTTTTTCCCTCATTTCAACTCTAACAATTATCAAGTCTTATCATGAGCAACATAACTGAGCACTCAACCAAACATGTTAAATACAACTCTGCCCTCATTGAAAATCTAACAATTATCAAGTCTTATCATGAGCAACAAAATTGAGCATTCAACCAAGCATGTTCAATACAACGCCATCCCTCATTTGAACTCTAACAATTATCAAGTCTTATCATGAGCGACAAATTTGAGCATTCAACCAAGCATGTACAAGCCAATTGGGCACAAGTCTACAAACAAGGAATCAAGTTTTATGTAATTCACCATGATTACAATGTGCATTAAAGTTAATCAAGAAACATCAAGGCAGGCAAGGGTTTCATATCAAAGGTAACTTTTATCATTTCATGCAATTCCATTAAGGTTTTAAGCTCTCTCCTTTCTGAGGACAAGCACTCTTTTCATCAAACATTGTTGTAAAGGAGATGGAGACACCAACACAAGGTTTGACTTGTACAGAAGAACCATTTTTCCATCTTTTCATGCATTTGACTCGAATCCAACTGCAGGGAGTGCTACAGGTGTGCAAGGCAAACAATGACATAATCTCAAATATTGAACAAGTAGAAACCCCTAGACTATGGCATCTTCCAACCATGTCTAGAGCTTCTGAACTGATCTTTAAAGTCTTTCAAAGCCTTCTGATCCAGACTATGGAACCTTCTACCAGAAAAGACACCCTCAAATTGGAACTCCTTACAACCATTTCTAGCAGTTTCTACTCCAGACTGCAGCTATGTGTTCTCTATCTCCTAAATCTAGATTTGAAATTTTGTGTTTATTTCTAGTTTCGTATGTTACTGTTTAAGCCAAAAGTTATCAATCTCCCATGACCTAGATCTTGCATATTCACATCAAAAAATAATCAAATCATATCCAATCAAAGGAGGAACAATTAAGTGTTCAGCTCTTCTTTAGGACTATAATTAAACCTTGTACATTGCTCCACAGTGAAGGGTTGTAAAAAGTGAAAATAAATTAAAAATAAGGCCTTACTTTGCATCCATACACCGAAGGTCCCAAATTCAACATTTCATTTTGGTGAAACCAACTCATTGCACTATTAATGATTTGCATGTTCAGATCTGAGTTCTTAAGTTTGTAGATCTGAGTTTTGTGTAAGGGACATGACAAGTTCATTCAGAAAATTTTCGGATTTACATATATTTAATTCTGAAATTTATTGCCTATGTGCTTGAATTCATTAATTGATCATAATAATGCTATCTTGTATTTATCGTATCATTGTTATTTCACATAATTTAATCACTTGCATTATTGTTACCATTTCATATCTTTTAATTAACTGGTTAATTGATGGCATCATAATCAATTAAATTTGCAATATACTTCTTCAGATGATTGTGCATTAAAAGCAAAAACAAATTTCCTTATCTCTACGTTGTCAATTACAGTTACAGTTACAGTTCGAGTATGTCTACACAAGTATGGCAAAATATTCCTTGGGTTTGGGTTCAAGTTCGGGTTCACGTTCGGATTCGGTTTGGGTACGTTCGTAAATATATGCATATACATAAAGATGTCTACACACACATGGATATATGTATGTATGCATATATACACAACTTTATGTATACCTATTCAAAAAATTGAAGTTATAAATATAAAAAAAGAGTGATACTCGTAAATCCGTAATTGTCGATAAAATTATAAATAACAAACCTCATATACCATATTCATAATTTGCAAAATTGAAAATACTAAGTCTCAAAATGTCATTATACAGAAAAGTCTGATTTCAATTGACATTTAATATTCATATTTTCTTCCTCAACAGCATCACACACAATCTTAGGTACTTCAGATTTTGCTTCTAAATATTTAAAGGCTTGATATAGAGATTCGCTTGGTAAATTCATTGAGAGAATAGATGAGCAATTAAACATAACGCACAAAATCATTTCACATGCATGCACATATTTTGGTATATTTGCTTGGATCCCATCCTTGGGTACTTCCTAGTTTCCTGAATTCTCTCCAACCCTTCTTCATAGAAGCATCCAAAGAGAATACAAGATGTACCCAAGAAGAACCAATACCAAAACTGCGCCAATACCAAGGCTCAGGCATAAATAGCAGAACCTAGTAACTGAGCCCTATCTTTGTCTCTAAATTCCCTTTCTTGCTTCATAGGACCAATCGTGTTGTTGGAGCTTATACTTGTTTATGAGTTTCATAATTTATTATTCTAAATCTAAGTTTTCAGAAAGAAGTTATCAACTTATGACTTAATTATCATTATCATTTATATTTGCAATAAACCTTGTGGATAATTAAAGGCATTGAAAGCAAAAACCAATCTCCCTATCTATGTCTCTAGTTTCCCTTTCTTGTTTCATAGGAGAAAATGTGTGTTGTTGGAGCTTATACTTGTTTATGAGATTTATAGCCCATTGTTCTACATCTAAGATTCTTATAGGAAGTTACCAATTCCAAGCTTCCCATGCTTTAACTAGTACTGGTGTTGAACCTAAGTTGCATGTTAACTTGTTCCCACCAAGAAGTCCAGGAGAATCTTCCCTAAATCCAACACTAATCTTCCCTAACATACCTGAAAATCATTTCTATCATGCTTCTCATGATGAGGATGACCCTTCAATACAAGTACCTAATGAACAACTGATGTAGCTTGATAAGAAATTGGCAGGTCTTCAACAATCAATGAGTAGAGATCACTTGGTTGAAGAGGCAATTCCCTTGATTGAGAATCTAAGTAAGTTGATAGAAGATGATGCACATTTTGCTCAATTTTTTTAAGAACAATATACCTGAGCTTCTCGCTATCCATCCTGTAGATATCTTAAAGCCTTTATCTCCTTTGTTAAACATGAAGACCTTTGGTCAATATCATCATGCTCCTTAACATGATAAGGAGAGAACTATGCATCTTAAAAATTAAATTTAGGACTTCATTGACTCAATATCATAGAGCTGAATGGTATGAATCATCAAGGGAATAAATCCATAGCACCACTAATTAAAACTAACAAATCTTTACTAATCTTTGCATTCCCATTTCACAAATGTTGTTGAACCTGATGATGATAGTTTTAATAGCCGCCAATCCAACCAAGCTAACAATATAGTAAATGTAGAACAAGAGAAATCCAAGCTTAAGCATGTCCCTGATATCACCTTGGTTCTTTACGTCGAGTGATATCATAAAGAATGCACTCAATAAATTATTGTACATTATTTCTTAAATTAATGACAAACCCACCCATGGGATGCCTATTGATCCAAAACGTATGGCTAGTGTGGTTACAAAAAAACTATCTTTACACATATAAATCTAAAGTCTTGACTATAATGCATGATGGTTGCACTTGTCCCACCATTGGTTCCATTACCCTTCAAATTGAAGTTGGAACTAAATGCTTTAGATGTTTCGTTTACCAATATCCCTATATTTATTGATTTCATGTGATGTTCAATCATTCTAGCAATCCCTACCATAAGCGTAAGTGGTTTCCAACCCTTGTCCAAACATGAAAATTTCACACTTGATTACTTTTGACCTCAAAAACCTCAACCAATTATACCTCGTAAAGATGTCCTATTCTTATCATACCAAAAATTTAAAGCCAAGAGAATGTTGATTTATCCTTATGAAATCCTTTCAGGCCTGGTTCAACTACTGAGTTACCCTTGTCGGCCACAATCAAACTTAAATTTAACTACCTTGAAGAAATGTGGTCTTCCCTTGAACTACATAGGAATTAGAGTGTTTACATTAAAAAAAATGAAGTGGCCTTTGTCCTATAACAAACAGCTACTCACCTTTGACATCAATGATAGTCTTCTAGCAATCTTATTCATATATCAATAATAATAATAATGAATACCTTTTTGACATCAATGACAACATTTTCAACAAGATCCCTTTTCACTTTATTAAACTTGAGCTAAACAAAGGAGTATTTTCTAATTATTAGGTTATGTCCTTTTTGGTTACATGGCATAAGACAATTGTCATAATCTTATTTAATCCTCATCTAAGGTTGCATTTTTGTTTACTCCTTTTCATAGAGATCCATTATTGTTATTGTATTCATTCATTCAAGAGGTTATTGCATCAAAACAATTTTCAAGTTGCATACAAAAATCCAATGGTATTCTAATAGGTGTTTCAGTTGCATGTGATTTTATGGAGTTCTATAGTTTAACAAGTCAACTACACAAACAACTAGCATTGTAAGTCTTTACAATTAACAACCACATGTGTCTAGTAACTGAATATCATAAATCTTTACAACGATTAAAATATTTGCAACAAGACTTCACAATTGTGAATGAAAAACTGCACAATCGACAACTACAAGGATCTAGTACCCTTATATCACAAATATTTGCCACAATTAAAGCTCATACGTAACCTCAATATGAGATCACTCAATTAGCAAATGGATTTCATCCTCCAACACAATATCTACAAGGTAATCTTCATTAGGCCTACAATCAACAAGTTCCTATCCACATATTTGGATGCCTGAATACACATGTTTGCAACAAGTTCCTTCTAGGGTTTTTTTGGTGTATATTTAATATTCCCTTCTATTCTCACTCAAAATCCATTACACCTCATGTAGGAAGGTCAAAATCAACATCAAAAACCATGAATGCCACACAAGAATATTGATGGCCCCACATCTATTAGACATCAAATCCAAAATAAGCACACACAAAAAACCATGCCACGTGTGTAGAGCTGCCTAGGAGAGTGACAGGCAGGGATATTTGAGACCTACAACAAACCATGGAAATAATGGCAAGTAGTCATGCAAGCTCAAACCATAACCACTACATTGATGACAACTAAGGTTGTCTACTCCGTTTCTACAGCAAGCACACATGCATACAAGTCCAACATATTAAATAAAGTTTTCAATACAAGGAACTCCTTTTTGTGGAACCCATAATGTCAAAATTGAGCACTAGAGGTACTTAAACATGTCATGAGGTAGTTGAGATTAATAGTGCAAATAAGCACAAGTTTAGGAGTTTTGGGATCAATTTGGGATTTGAGGATCAAAGGTGCCTCATGAAGCATACCTTGTTATTGGTACTTTTTTCCTCTTAAACCTCTAAATAACCAAGGGTTTGTCTTTGGTTATGAGTTCAAACACAAATTCTCTAAAGTGAAGAATGCTAAATTAAAATCTAAATCCAAATGAAGCCAAGCACCAACTTTTTAAACATTTCCAAAATTGGCCCATTAGATTAAATTTATCTCCAATGATTTAAAAAAACATTTTTCATAACTAAGCATTTAAAGGCACTTTTCAAATTAATTATAATAATGTTGTTAAGATGTCTCTTAAATATATATTTTGTTAGGCCTAGCTCAGAATAATATAATTAATTATTTAGCTCTGAAAAAGGGGACATGAGATGTTGAAGAGGATTATGAAGATTATTCAATGTCAATATTAATTTTTATATTGTATAGACATTCAAGTCTTTGGCAATCACTCAATTTCAATTCACAAGTACTTTTTTTGTTGCAAGTTATAAGGTGTTTAAATACTTCTTTTTAATGCATTTGCAGTTATGAAGATTGAATTTGTGAGTATTACTTATTTCTGCTTTAAAAAGATTTGAATACATGTCAATTTAAAATTATATGTTAATGAGCCCATACACAAGAATGATGACACGTAGTTATACATACAATACTTACATAGAAACTCTTACAGGAAAAAGCCACAGCATAATATTCTTTTATATAAATTATCCTTACAACTTTGTAGTCAACAACCCATTGGAGGCACCAACCCCTCATTTAATCTATGAGAATCAACCCACGATCGTTCAAGTTCTGACCAATACCCCACTAGAGGCACTAACACTTCACTCAATTTCTCTGGTATGATTCTCTGCTACATGCAGTAGGAAATTCTTTGGGGGAATTTTTTGTTGGTGGATGAAAGCTCTTCAAATGTCTTTCACTTTACATATGCTCATATTTAAGTAGAAATTGATATATTTGAAGGGCTTCCTACTGAAATCTCAATAAAAACTTTAAAAGGATGTTGGATTCACCTGTGGATTATGAAGCGGCTCCCTTTAGATGTAGAAAGTGCATTCAAAATGGTCATTTGACAACGCAATGTGGAAAAGATAAACTGGTTAAGAAGGCTTCATGGTGGAAAGATGTTTCTCAAGTTCTCAACAACACTATACAGTTCAGAAGAAGGGTAAGAAATGATAGTTTCTCATAGGTTGCCGCTAAGAATGTGATGCAGAAGCCTCAATTATCCCTTGTTCAAGAAGGGTAACCAAGGAAGTTTTAATACTGGTCTAGATGAAGAGTTGAGGGAGATAGCACAAACAAATGAAATTAACACTCGTGAAGGGAGGCAAAGAAAAACAGACCAGCAGGGACTCATATTGTTAAATTGGCTTTAGTATCAAAGGATGATCAAACCTAGGCAATGGAGTCATACATAGAGGATATCTCCAAGGTATCAAAGGAGATGGAATGGCAGGAGGCATTCAATATAGAAGATGGTTGGCACATCGTAAAAGGGAGAAAGGGCAGAAAAACTAAGAATATCTCCTTAGACATAGTTCTACAGTCCCATTTGAAGGATATTACTAATTGTGATGCTATCAGGATTTAACTGTGTGGTTTTTGAGTCAAACTTATTGAGCCATGTTTCATGACTAGTGATTCAACACAAATCCATCTCTCATGAGAATAAATAGAACACTTAGCACTCATCGGATCTAGATGATGCTCACAGAGGTAATGCATCGGGACTTCCCGGGAAGTCACCCATCCCAGTACTACTCGAGCTTAAGCATGCTTAACTACGGAATTTCCTCCATGGTTAAACCCATTTTGCTTGCAACCCCATTTGCAAAACCTTCACCAAGTGTTGTGCCTTATGAACCATTCATTAGAAAGCCCCTTAAGCTCATCAATGGATAAGTAGGAGATAATTTCCATAGCAAGTCAAATTGTTATATTGCTATCAAGATTTAACTGTGTAGTTTTTGAGTCAAACTCATTGGATCTAGGATATTACTAAATTAGAAGCTTAATTTGTGTCATGATTTTAGAGGCTCTTTCTTGTCGATAAGGATGGTTTATGGATCTTTCTTGTAGGCTCTTTGGGATGGTGGTACCCCTATTTTGTGGCCACCCATAGTTTGGAACTTTGGGCCATGTTATTTCCCAACTTAATAAAATGAACAAAGTATTACAAAGCAAAAAAAAAAATCTTACCTTTTATAAACTAATTGCAACTCTTTAAACATTTTATTCATCTTTAGATATTTATTTGATATTTTTATATATTTTATTTTCATCCCACTCATCCCAAACTTGATGCAATTATTTTCATATATTTTCTTTATCAAAACTACATAGTGTCCATGGATCAGCTGTTTTTGTATTTTTTATATTACATGTTTTACACAACATTTACACCTTCTCTTTAATTCACAGACATCTTTTAAATCTTCATATCCTAGCAAAAGGATACATCTCTTGTAGAGAGACAACCCTTATAAAAGTCACCGCCTTTTATTATCCATTCTTTATCTTAATTGATGCCTTCTAAAATGTTGTTTATTATTTTCAACATATCTTTAAGCTATATCCCTGCCTCTGTGCCCTTTAATAGTGTCTGTCCCATTGATGAGGATAATCCCTACCTTATATAACAAACGATAACATTCTAATAAATAATAAACAAAGCCTTTAACAATATATATAATCACTTACTTGTTGCTTCTAAAATACACTCACTGGATCTTATAAATTTGCTGCACCTAAATCAATACTAATGCTGTTCCTTCATCCATCTTGTCTTAATTTAAATCAGTCTTGCAAATATTCCAATATGACATGGGGTAAACTTGCATTCTTGAACAACCATTAACTTTACTTTCGGCCACTTGATTTCATATTTGATAGGGATAAATGTCTTTGACCTTCAAACAAATTCACTCATATGCCTTTGACATCAATGACAACATTGTCCATCTTGTCCATCCATCTTCTCACCTTTGATAACTATGATAACTTCCAATTCTGTCAGTATTAATGACAATATTTCCAACAAGAAATAAAACAATTTTGTGTACCTGCATACCTGAACCTCAAACCTATCCGTTCACCAGGACCAGCAACTTAGATTTACTTAATTCCTTAAGGTGTCAATCACCTAAGACCTACTTGTGCAAGAGATGAAGATTATTTATATTGGTGTTGATGGCTAACAACACAATTATATTGTACTGCTGATTGCTTTAACGCCAGCTCTCAGGAAATAGCAACTATCTTTGGTTAGACATCATAAATATTTGTTGTACAGAGTAACTTTGATGTGAATGCAAATATTATTTCAAAAGGACAAATGTCCTAAAGAATCATTTCCAACCTACTTTCAACCTATTTCCCAAATTAACTATAATATTGAAGTGCTCCAGCACAAATATCATCTGATTATGAACATGAGGAGAAAGTTGGATGTAAAAAAATATTGATCGTTTAACATCAACCAATTTTTATCAAAGATATAGAAACCCTATGTCCAGACTGGATCAAAAGAACCTAAAGCTGTTTGGTGTAGCATTGAGAAAAGTGCTTCCATAGTTTGATTGATTAATGACCGTGACTTAAATTTTTCCAACGATAAAGTCATTTTCATAAACGAACTTGCAATCAACATAAAAGTTCATAAACAGAATAAATTTCTTGTTGAAATAAATAACTAGCACTCAATAAATAGACTCAGCTTAGGAAATCCATTCCAACTACCATAATAATTAATGGTATTGCAGGAACATTTAATGCACTAGCATCAAAAAGTTCCACAAAACAGAACTCACCAAGACTGGTGAAGCCAGGCTCTATCCTTGCTTGGCTCAACAAAGTTTTTATTACTTCATCCTGACTCATATATAGTTGTAAACATCTCTCTATCAAATTTTGAACCTGCAAGATAATCAAGACAGCAACAAAACAATGGTTTAAGAGCAATTAATGCCATTGAATTGCACAGTCTAACTTCATCCTAGTTGTGCATTGAAATTCATAGTACACAAGTAGTTCAAAACTTCAAACATCTAACTTGGCCTCTTGTAGCAATAACTGTAAATGGCAAACTATAAAACACTTTTCACAAAAGACAGTCTGAAGCCAAAAATCCAGGATAGCTAAACTATACAGTTTCCTTACTTACGAGTTGAATGTCTTCACATGATACTTTTCTGGTTTCACTGCATGAAATAGGTTCTGAACCTGAAATTGTAACAGGAGTTTCACTTGGCTCCTCTGACACTTGATCTCCTAGCTCTTCGGGAAATTCTAATATTGATATCTGATCTCCACTTTCTTGAGAAATGTGTTGCTCCTCCTGATCTTGTTGAGACTCTACAGGCTTTACCAAGAAATTATCGATAATAACCTCAAATAGATGTTTACAATAGACAAACTTCGAAGATAGAAAGTTCATCTCACAAATTTAAAAAACACTCCTTCACATATCAGATGAACTCCACTGATAGTTCTATCTAGTTCCTTGATGTCATCAAAGTATTCAATTATTATGCAATCAATCCACCAAGAAGCGCAGTAAGCCAAATTAAGAGGACTGGAAGATTAAAGAGATAGCATTAGCTCTTCCTACTTCAAGACAATTGCTCTTGCAACTAGCTTACCACAAAAACTTTGACTTCCCATGTATTTCAGACAACCAAAGTCTTGGGCATTAGGGAGATTATTGCTGACAAGACTATCCTAGTCAATGACTGGAAGAGAAAACAAAGAAGAAGTTGATCTATTTGGCAGCTAGGTCTAACTACAATCCATGTCGCTCATGTTCCACCTAACCCCCTTGGAAAGGGGATGCCTACTTTTATCCTAAAATTATAGGTAAAACATGAATAAAAAGCATGGAGATGAACAAGTAAGACCCATCCTTGTGGAACATTGAGCACCATTTTTCCAATTTGTAAGTGAATTTGGGAGCTAGGTTCAACTAGTATCCATGTTACTCATGTTCAACCTAGCCCCCATGAACCCAATATTATAGGCAGAACAATACATGAATAAAAGCATGGGATAAGGTGAACAATAGGTGAAGATCTATCTCCGTGGAACATAGGCCACCATTTTTCCAAATTGAAAGCTAATTGATGTAAGTTGTAACCACCTCAGGGTGCTACAAGTAGAAACAAGTTGCATTATGGAGGAGAGAGAACATAGCTGTTTGCCAGTAAGTTGTAACCACCTCAGGGTGCTACAAGTAGAAACAACTTGCATTATGGAGGAGAAAAAACATAGCTGTTTGCCATTATGATGTTAAAACGTATACCATTGTATCATGGATCCATGTTTTATCCCCAATCTATCTAATAATAGAGAAGAATATATTCCTTACCTGTACAAAGATCTATTGGAAAACAGAAATGCAAGTACAATTCAAGACTTTACAGAAGCTAAATCAGAAACCCAATGTGAAAAGCAACTTGTACCTTTTTCTATTAACACTCTGGTCACAAGAGTAAAAATATATACCTGATTTGTTGGAGATGATGTGGGTGGATCAGGGTGTGGTTTTGGTTGTGGCTCTTTGTTTTTCGAGTTGTGATTTGGTGGAGGAGGTGATAATTGATGCTGCGGCATCAGATTATACTTGATTTTGTACTGTTCATAACAACATCAAAATTGTATTAACTTGCCTTTCATCTATTTGTGAAATCAGGAGGTGAACTTTCTACAAACGATTTATGACAAAAATAAGTTAACCATACTTGATCCAGAAGTAGAAACTTTGATCAGTTGGCACCACATAAGTTGCTCCCCTGCATCATTATAGCTGAAAGGATAAGAAAGAGCAGAAACTGAAATGCAGTATATATCAATGATATAAACTTTTACTAAGTAAAAAATATTGGCTTTAATTAACATTTTTGAGTCTTTAAAATCTTTTTCACACATATCGTTCATTTGTATAATCTTACAGGGGTCTCGACATGGGAAAAAATTAGATAATCTTCTTTGCACATGTAATCAATCTGGAGTCGCACTATAAAGAACAAAAATACTAAACCCTGAGCAATGCTGTTCGACAAATCAGAAGTTCTCTACAGTGGTAACCAACCTTAACTCCTACTACTTAGAATGGAACTGCTAAACCCTAAGCTGTGGAATTCAAAAAACGATTTAAAAGCTATTATTTAATTCTAGCTTTCAGAATGGTACCTTCAAATGCCGCATTCACTTTGTTGGTTTTGTCTCATTCGAGCATAATTCTGGCCTTAATTTCTGTAGCAAATTGATAGTGAAGTCTTCTGCCTACGATATGTCTTCAATCACACAACTAGAAAGTCAGTGACATAAATGAGGAAGAATCTAGAAACTTCCAAATATAGCTGCTAAAAGAACTCACAGAATTCCAACTCTTACAAAGCATTTAGACTTTATATTGTAAAGCGATTAAACAGGAAGAACAGCAACCTCGGATAATTTGGAGAATTTTAGCGTACCGAAAACAAAGTAGATAACGGAAAAAAAATTCTTTAAACTATTCAGTATTAATAAAGCACAGACGTGTCGATCAGTTAGCACATTTTCTTTTGACGTGCCTTTTGCTGGGTGCAATTACACAAACATTGGTATAGAACAAAAATCGAACAGAAAATTTATATGTTCACAAGGAGAGGGGAGTTAATTTTCTTGGGCAGAAATAACCCCAAAAGTTTTTGGAAAGAACTCCAACCAAGGAGAAAACAAACTGAAAATAATAATATTACTGTCACCCAATGGTTTGAATATGCTAAGAAACTTTATGAACAAGAGGGTGGAGTGGGACAGCCACCTTTGGTCAATGATGATACAAATCTTTTCACTGTGCAAGAGATAAAGGCAGGGATTAAGAAGTTAGGTGGAGGTAAAGCAAAAGACCTTGTTACGCTCCAAGCAGAATATCTGAAGTGGGGTATGAAAACTCTTGCACCGCACATCACTAAAATTTTCAACAAAATTTGCCAAGAAGGGTTTCCGAAAGATTGGACAATCAGCCTTGCAATACCACTTTTTAAGAGTGGTGATGTTAACAATCCCTCCAACTACAGGACTATAATGATCAATCCCCTCTTTGCTAAACTTTTTGGCAGCATGATAGAAACTAGGATCAGCAAATGGGCAGAAGAAAACCATAAACGTGCTAAAGGGCAAGCTGGTTTTAGGCCAAAGCACTTGACAGTGGATCACTGTGTCACTTTGAGACACATTATTGAAAAATAATGGGAGAAAAAGGAAGAGGTATTTTGTTGCTTTGTGGACTTTAAAAAAGCTTTTGACACCGTCCCGAGAGACAAGCTTTGGTTTAGGATGGAAGAATTGGGGATTCCTATGCATCTCAGAGCTGTTGTTCATAGGATGTACGAAGAGGTGAAAGTTAAAATCAGAACTTCAAATGGCATTTCAGAATGTTTTAGGAGCGATATCGGGGTCAAACAGGGCTGCCCTTTATCTCCTACTTTGTTTGGTTTATATATTGACAAACTGGAAGAGTGGTTAAACATGCAAAAGGGTGAAGGCATTCAGCTAGGTGAATCTGTTATAAAGCTGCTCCTATATGCGGACGATCTCATTTTAATTGCCAAATCTGCCCATGGTTTGCAAGATCATCTATCTTCTCTTGAGCGCTTTTGCGGAATGGTGGGGATGCAGGTCAATATCAGCAAGACTAAGGTTATGATTTTCTCTAATAATAAAAAACAACACCAACATGAATTTTATTACAATGGAAGTGTTCTTGAAGAAGTTGCGGAGTATAAATACCTTGGCATCGATTTCAACAAAAAACTAAGCTGGTCTAGCTGTAGGTATAAAAGGATATTAGGTGGGTGGAAGGCTTTTTATGCTCTTCAGAATAGGTGCCGTGAAGCAGAGTTGTGGGATTGGAAAACTATTCAAACCTTGTTCGGTCTTCTTGTGCTGCCAGTTGTTCTTTACGGGTGTGAATTATGGGCCAGCAACACTACTATAGCACAATGGAAACAAACCGAAGGAATCCAAAAGTGCTTGATCACAAGCAAGTTTAAAATCAAAAGCATTGTTCCATATGATATCATGCTAAGTGAAATGGGGGCTGCTCCTATTGAGGCACTTGCTATGGTTCGCCTTCTAAGTTATCTAAAAAGAATCGAAAAAATGGTAGAGGATAGATGGCCTAAAGTGGTCTTTAGTGACACACTATGTCAGCGAAAAAGGACATGGATGCAACAAAACATCAAATGGATGAGTAAATGGAATATTCAATTCAATATGTGCCCCACAAATAATAAAGAAATAAAGGTCTTTGTCATGGAGAAATTCTACAAGAGAAATTAGAGAAGCGAGATCGGAAGGAAGAAATTATATTATATAGATGAGTTCAACCCCGCTTGTGATCAACTCCAAAAAGCATACATAGGAGGGAACATTTCTTGGAGGGCTAAAATTCTTATTGCTCAATTGAGAACCAACTCTCACCAACTTCGTTGTGAGACCGGACGTTGGAAGAGGCCAAAGGAGGCTTGGGAAGAAAGAATTTGCAGATTCTGCAATTCTGGAAAAGTGGAAACTGAACAGCACTTTATTTTAGAATGTGAAGCCTACAAGAGTAGTAGAGATAAATTTGCGGACACTATATGTGACAGTTCTTGGCATAACCTATTCGACGAAGAGTACATTGAGCAATTGGGTGGACTCATCATCATCCTACACAAGCAACGAACATTGTTACTTAAGTCTGCTTGAGTTGTCTTGCTCTCCCATAGGCTATTTTTAGCCTCGTGGACGTTAAAATTTTATCTAGCTATCTATCTATATAAACTCAAAAGTGGATGGGATCAACTAGGCCTTTGATTCCGAAAGAAAATCACAATTTGATTGATTGCGACCAAACACACTTCAATTTAACAGAGTATCTTCTATCAAGACTAAACGATGCGGGAGATCTCAAATCTAGAAAATCAAACTAAGTAACATGATTTTCTAGCAGGAAAAAACAATTAATATATTGCGAAAATAGTAATGAATGCAAAATATATAAAATATTACCTAAATAACATCTATAGTGCCTCTGTAATATCAGTACAATCAAAGAATTAAACAGCTTTAAACGTATGCCTTATATAACTTGTAATTTGAGTAACGATGCAGTTTTTGAGTATTTTCCTTGGAAATTCTAAATTTCGTCATACAGTTTGAAGCTAAACAGAATATGTCAAAAGTTAAAACACAACCAAAAACAATTGCGTTTTTTAAAGTATTCTAGTAGCTCAAAAAAAGTGTAATTGCCCAAAAAGTACTTTATCATTTCCAGCCATTTCATTCCCCGCCCTAAAAAAATGTAAAAATAAGACAGATTTATTTCTTACTCAATTTCAACAATATTCAAACTGCGTCCTCAAAAATATCTGTGAAGATTAGGAAAAAACTTGCGGGTTGTTCAAGACACCAAAAAGAATGGTTTTTTAGAAGCCATTTTACTCGATTCATGTCAACTAAGCACAGATTTGCGTCGTATTACGTATTTTCCGTATTCAAACATCGCAAGTACGTTAAATTACACTTCAAAAAATTGTTGCATTTGCACTGATTTAAAATATTCGAAGTTCATAAAAGCGAACCCAAAATTTGCTTCTCACCGAGAAATACATACTCCTCAAACTTGTCGTGAATTATTATATCAGTGGATTTGCCAAAATAATCTTTTTAAGAAAAATCTATTAAATTAAGACAGGTTTCCATCGTTTCCAGTAAACAGATGCATCATATATACTTCAAATCACGCATAACTTGTGCTCCATTTGCATTATCTAAGAGATTTGAAGTTCATCGAAAAACAAAACAAATCCGTCAAGAGACAGAAGATTCGCGTCTACGAGTCCTTTTCAGCATTCAAACACATCTTAAGCTCATCAAACTACATGACCTCTAAATTCCATGTGCAGCCATTCAAAAGATTCGAAACTTCATTTAAAAAGATGCAGAGACTGCAAAAAAAAATTCCATGTAACGTAAGATGATTCCGATGAATGTATGCACTGATTTCTTCAATCTTGCCTCAAAAATCCGCCACAAAATTCAAAATAGATTACTAAACTTTCAATAAAAGCAGACATACCTCAAATCACATAAGAATAAACAATTTTTTCGCTTTGCTGCATTGAAACGAGAGCGGGAGACACAGCAACAAATTAAACCCCCCTCCGAAAAAAATATCGGCATATATACAAGAATAAATAAATAAAAACAACAAACTTTCAAATAAAGACAAACTGAGTTTTAATACAATTGATCGAAAACCATGAAACGGCACCGGCCGAAGCCCGTGGCTGCGACCGCTCGCCCCGGTCACCATTTTTCCTGCCGGACGTAAGATTATTTATAAATCCGGTTAATTTACTCCGTCAGAATTCCCTGGGGGACCACCGTTCCAAAATTGATTGCTGCCTGCTAATACGGACATACCGACAGCGCCACGTAGGAAATATCCATTAGAAGACATACACGTGGCACGAGAGTGTTGCAACCACGTGGGCCGGTTAAAACGAGTTTGTACTGCTCCCCGTAAATTATTTGAAAACGGCGAAGGGTATCTTTGCACTAGTGTCAATGATTGCGTTGAATCCGGGCCCTGCGGCGAGACACGTGGCATGATTCTAAAGCACAAGCGTGGCAGTTGATAAGCCTTCTATTGGCTTAAAAAGAGTATTATTTTGTGGAAAAGATATGATGATTGGAGATTAGATTTATTATTTAAAATTAATATAAATTTGGTAGAGTTGGACGAAAATAAAAAGTGCGTGAGGGACTTGGCTTTTTAGATAGCGAAAAGGCTCTAAAGTCTGCTCCGACCTGTGGAAAGAAGATATTTGGTCATCGTCGGTGGAGAAATCCCTGGATTATTAGCAAGGATGAAATCTGAACCATTGATGCCATGCAATATGATAGATTCATGTCTTTATTTTGAAAAGGATTTTCATGTGTAAAGGAGAAAATTTGTTGGAATGTGTTAAAATACTTCAATTTCAATGTATGGGATTTGTGTCTTATTGTATTTGCGTAGGCAATATACTATTGCAATTAGTTCTACTTAAGTTGTGATTAATTTTATTTATTTCAACCAATTATATTTTAGTATTTTTATTTTTAAGTTTCTTTTAAAAAATTTCTAATGTATATATGAGAGATTTTTAATTTTTAAAATTCATAAAATTATTTTACTTCAATTTTATTGGCTCATATCTTTGGGATGTTATAGGGCGGATTTTGAGGAAGCATATTCATATGAAGCGATATTTTGGGTAAGAATATATGAAAATATGAAATAGATCAAACATATTTTAATACATTTTTTAAATAGGAATACTTTAAATGCTAACAATTTATAAAAATAGAATAATTAATTTAAAAGATTATAAATTGAATATAAAAAATTTTATCATCTCAAATATTATGAAAATATTAAAATTATAATTATATTATATTATACATTATATTAGTGATTGACTTCTATATTAATATTATTTAATTTTTAAATATTACTGATGTTTAGCTTCATTTATTATTTTTATTATTTATTAATTAAGAATAGTATCATTTGAATAATATTATTGGAGAAATATTATTTAGTAATATTGTTTATTCAAAGTATTGACAAAGAAGAGTAATGAATTGGAGTAGTAATATATATTTTAAGTTTTTCATATGTCAATATAAGATTATGACAAAAACTTGATTGATATTAACAAAAGTGGGCAATAGTCTTTTATTAAGAAAACAAATAAATTTGCAAGATTTTGATAAAATAAATAAATAAATAAGCTATAATTACAACATAATGAATGTAAAATATTGACAATATAAAATGGTATTTTCTTTAATCACTTTGTGCAAACAGACTTGTAAAAAGCTTGGAATCTTAGCAATAAGAACCTTAGTACCTCTTGAATAAGCATGCTTCAAATCTTATATTAATTAAAATTTGATTCTTTGTGATATATCCATTGCCACTTTTAGGTTATTCAAAGTAAAGAAATTGGAACACACCAGGTATTATTAAATTAAATCATAGTAACACACATATATTAACACACCAGGTATTATTAATTTAAAGGAAATATTCAAGGTTTATATTGTGCCAATTACGAATATTCACTCAAGCCCTTTAATTCCCACTTGGATTATGAAAATTTATATATTTTAAAATATTTGATCAATGATACCTTACTCAAATATTGTTCACTTTGGTTGGTGTACTTTGCATTAGATATGTTTTATTACTAGTTTTATATTACATTATTTGAGAGTTACTAATCCTCCTACTTTCTTGTTACCATCAATAGTTATCCAAGGATATCTTTTAAATCTTTACCTTGACTTAGATACAAAGAAATTGTATTCATGATATGGCATGCCATCTAGATTTAAGGGGTGTTTACATAATTCTCGATCATGATAAAAAATAGCATATACTTTCCAATTGAAAATATTTCTTAGTACTAGAATTCAAATATAGGTTTCATGAATATAAGATAATCATATATTAAGAATTATTTATCTATTGTAATAGAAAATAGATATAGTCAAGATTTAATGTCTCTAATTTATATTTTTATTATATGGTTTAAATTTAGCTATCTTTTAGTTTTTTTTGGTATCCAATTTTTTTACTTTTATATTCTTAAGATAAAATTTGATCTAATGTATTTCAAAATACAACATGGCCTATATGCTTATATTTAAACTATATTTCTTCTTAGTATTTAGCATAATATAAATATATAACTTTTGTTTTGTATAATTTAATAATTATGAATACTACTTACAATAGCTATATAGTAATGCTAATTAATACTAATAGAATAAACAATTTGCACAGCATTGAAAATTATGCACATATTTAATAATTTCTCAAATACAACAAAGTTATGACTAATAATTTTTCATGTGTACTATTTATTTACGACAAATACAAGCCACTACGTGGCACTTGTTTTGAAAAGGATTCTTAGTATTTGTCTAAAGGCTAAATACTTATCTTAACTCATTATTAAAACTTCTTATTTCCAGTATTTTTTCTTTTCTAATTTTTTAAAAAATATTCTAAAGTTAGCATGCTTTTTTTTTAACTTATAAAATGATCAAAATTATTTATGTAAGCAATGGTTAGCTGATAGATTTCACATCTTAAACACGAATTTGACTAAACGAGCCAATATTTTAGGAGGCACTACCCACATTAATAGAACATATCATTTATAAAAATTACTAATATTAACAATCCATTGTATACAAATATATTTTATATTTTTCTTAATCCTTTTATTAAAGAATGTATTTGTGTTTTTCACTTTTACTTACATGTCTAAAATTATTTTAAGCATTTTAAACTATATTAAAACAATATCAAAATTAACCTTAAACTTAATAATTATTTTACTTTAAACCTTAATATTAAATTAATTTAATAAATAATTATTTCACTATATTATAAAACCATATTATAAATAAAATAATATCTCTAAATATATAATTTTTTATTTTTAATCTTTAGTAAGTTTATATTATTAAAATGTAATAAAAATTTGTTCCTAATTCAACAGAAAAATGGTGAAAAAAGTGAATTTTAGAACAAATAGCAGAGTAGTGAAAAAAATGTAATCCGCATCGAATAGCAACTAGAGACTTCTCCCGTAGTAAACCATTCTCCAAAAATTGAGGGTTATTTCCCCAGGTTCCAACATCTCTGCTAGCAAATAGAGCACATCTTTACCCATTTAGCAGCTCTCGGGTATCGGGACTTTCAGGCTATGAAAACCCAAAAAGAGTAGTTTTTGACATTGAGGTTGCCAATTAGTTCTCTGCTTTAGCTGGCATACAAGATCGTGATGAAAATCTTGTTTTGGATCTATGCCCTAGGCATAGAAGGTTGACTATTTCATCATCCCTCCTCAGTGAAAATCATTTGATTCATTCAAATTTTGACCTAGAGAAGCAGAGTTATGTCTTCAATCTCACTAAGTATGCGAGTCGTAATCTCAATCCCTTCTTTACCCAACAAACTGGATTCGCTTTCACCGAAGATACAATTCAGTCTAGTCGATTGAAGAATTCGGTGTCGGTTTCTCCTAGTCTTTACATTCCACTGCACCGCAGATTGCTTTCTTCTAACCCTTCTTCTCTCTGGACTCTGGTTTCCCCTCAACCCTCCTATGTCAATCCACCATCTCAAGTAGACAAGGTACTAATTATTAGCAACCAAGATAGCAAAGAATGTTGGCAGGAATGTCAGGAGGTCTATCTATTCGCCTACTGGAATGGCCCTAAAGAAGAGTTGCACAACCTAATCGATTGACTGGAGGATTATTGTGGCGACCAGGTAAGTATCTCTCACTATACAGATAGATTGGCTTTTATTCATTGTTGTGAGGAGGATGTAAAAAGAGTTTTTCTTGCTGACTCTGATTATTTTTATAATGGTTATGTTGTTAAATTTCTTGATTGGCTTCCTAACTGTAATGAAGATAATTTAAATTTTGTTATTCCAACATGGCTTTTCATTAACCCTATTCCTCCAGAACTAAATCAATTAGGTATCATTAGAAGGATAGGTCAACCTATGGGAGAGTTAATTGGATTAGATGCCTCCTTTGAGAGATGTAATAACCTCAAACTTTCAATTATTTGTAAAGTAAACAAGATGAAGCTTGTACCTATTAAAATCATTACCAACAGATCTATATACAATCTGGACATCCAGAGATATGAGGGCAAGATCACAGAGATTATTAGAATTAATGATGAGTAGATGTTACCCTTTAGTACACTTCAAAAGACTTTAGATCTCGACAGATCCCTCTCCATGATAAAAAAATAAGCATTTAAATATGATGCAAGAGGATGATGAAGCTAAGGGTGCTTGCTTAAAGAGCATCATAATTTCAATAGATGAAATAAGGGATGAAGAGCCAAATAATGACATAGCAGAGAAAGAATGTGATCCTACATATCAAATGGTTGGGAATCAACAAAGAATTACTACAACAAATCAGGATAATATCAGAGGGAGTCTTCAAGCATAAGGGATCATTAAAACAGATAAGAATATTGAGAAGCGACACTCTCCAAAACTAAAGAAGTTGGACAGACTAGAAAAGAGCCCCATTTCAGACAAGAGGACCTTGGTACAGAGAAGTTGTGATTAGAGTAAAAAACATAAGAGGAAAGAAAGGAAGGTCAAAAAAAGGAAAGATGTAACCAAGGAAAATTGTGATCAGAAGTACTCCTTAGATACCAATGTGGAAGGCAAGAAATGCACTGCTTCCCCTCTTAAAAATATTGAAGTCTTGGAACAATCTCACTTATTTGGAGAAGGATTAGTGAGTGAAAATTGTATACTCACCAAACCCCTTCCACAGATTTAAAAGTAGCTGATGGAAGATTCACCTCTATTGAATTCAACATTAGATAAAAAGATCCCAAAGCGGCTTCACAAATTTTGGCAGACTCCTTCCCCAAAGAGAGAGTATTCTAAAGATAAGACCAAAATTTGCATACCAGAATCAAATAGGTTTGAAGACATTCCAGTACAAATCTTCCAGGATTTTTTAAATAAGAATTTGGAAGAAAAAGAAGACTTAGAAGAAGATGTTTTTACAGAGGAGGAAAAAGGAAATTTAGAAAGGCTTTCAGAAGATTTCATCTGAGTTTTTGACTTTGAGAATGAAGATAAAATAAGTCTATCACAAAAAGAAGATCTTTTAAGACAAGTTCTACAGTTGGGAGGGGATGACTATATGTTTGAAGATCTAAGAAGGGACCTTAGATCTCTAGAAGGAGAAAATAAGTCAAGCACAGACACTATGACAACAAGCAGGATTTATGAGGTTGAGGACAAAGTCTCCATAGAATACTAGCATATAACAAATAAGATACTACAAGAATTGAGTGACAAAGAAGAGAAGGTTGAAGAGAATAATCAATCTAATATAGTTAATAGTGCAAATGAGAATTTGGAACAATTGGGTATCATAAAAAATCTTGAAGGAATGAAATCTTCTAAATGTGGCAAGTTGAAATTTAGAAGAGGAAGGAAATCACTCAAGGAACTCAAAGAAGCAGATGGTATGGCCCGAGAGCAACCAAAAATCAGCCAACTTTTTAACATTGGGAAGGGGAAGATCCTTCCCAAGGACTCATGAAGATCACAACATGGAACGATAGGGGCTTAAATGCCCCTAGCAAAAAAAGAATATTAAAACAAAACATTAAACATTTTGAATCTGAAATGATAATAATTCAGGAAACTAATTAAACAAGAAAGAAGGAATCAAATTAGAAAATTCACAAGGTAATTGGAGCTCTATTTCCACGAATCTGTAGGTGCTTCTGGAGGATTAGGTGTTATCTGGGATCACAAGAAAGTAACTTTAGATTTACTAAGTTCAAATAACCATTGGATTAGTGGTTTAGTTAAAAGTCTGAAATCAAATCTCAAATTTGTCCTCATTAACATATATGGTCCAATTAATAATATAGAGAAAAGATTAGTACGGGAAGATATTAGACAGTTTTTGATAGATTATTAGAATAATTTAATTGTATTAGGAGGAGACTTTAATATTATCTTAAATATGAATGAGAAAATTGGGGGATCTCAATAGATCACTCAATCTAGTAAAGATTTCAAAAATTGGTGTGAGTCTTAATTTAATTGACATCCCTTGCAATAATGGGAATTTCACTTAGAACAACAGATGGAAGGATTTTGCATACATTGCAAAAAAACTAGACCAGTTTTTCATCAAACGAGACTTAGATTCAGATAATCTCTCCCTTCAATCCTCGATTCTCCCTATTGTTGGCTTTGATCGTTTTCCTGTCAAAATTGATTTTTTTGAGCCTCTTAAACTGGTTAGGAATTTGTTTAAGTGTGAAAAAATGTGGTTTTAGATTCTAGCTTTTTAAGTCACGTCAAAGATTGGTGGTCGCTAGGTAAGTTTAAAGGTTCTAAAATGTTTATTTTTCTGTCCAAAATGAAGTTGCACAAAGAAAAGATTTTGAGATGGAATAAAGAACACTTCAATAACATATTTAAAGAAAAATTGGACGTAGAGAAAAGACTAGAGGAATTAAATCAAGAAATCATCAAGTATGGGATGAATAATGACAACTATATGTTAGAAAAAGAACTGCTTGCTAAACAAGAAGATATACTGTCTAAAGAAGAAATATTTTGGAAACAAGAGTCATGAAAAAGGTGGCTAGTGGAAGGAGATCGGAACACAAAATATTTTCTCAACTCCACCCTTTATAACAAGGCCAAAAGTAAAATAGCAACCATTAGTAACCAGATGGGTATCTTGACTAATGATCCAAAAGAAATGGTAGATATCTTTGTGGAGCACTTTCAAAAAAATTTAAATAATTTTGAGGGGTCCAATAGAGTAGCCCAAGCCTCTATGCTCAATGTAATCTCTAAATTGGTCACGACAGAAGATAATAAAGCGCTTAATAAATAGATATCACTATAAGAAGTTAGATTGATGGTTTTCAACATGAATCTAGACAAATCCCCATGTCTAGATGGATTTCAAGCATTTTTCTATAAAAAATGCTAGGATATCATAGGTATAGACCTTTGGGAAGCAATTGAAGCTTCATGAAAGGGAGGATCCCTATTATCCAAGATTAATTATTCTTTTTTCACTTTGATTCCTAAAAAGTCAGAGCCTAAAAACCCAAGAGATTTTAGGCCTATCGCTCTATGTAATACTATTTATAAAAAAATTTCAAAAATATTAGCTAATTGACTCTAATTAATCCTCCCTAAGATTATTTTTGATGAACAGACAAGTTTTGTACCGGGTAGATCCATTTTGGATGGCATTCTCACTATTCAAGAAATGATTCATTCTGCCCAAAGAATAAAGAGGCATGCATGTTTATGAAGCTCGATATCCAAAAAGTCTATGATATGGTGGACTGGCATTTTCTCTGTAAAATATTAGAAGCATTTGGGTTTTCTCACTAGTGGATGAACCTTATTCTCAAATGTATATCTACGACCAAAATTCCAGTCCTCATTAATGGATATCCAGAGGGCTTTTTTGAAATCTCCAGGTGCATAAGGCAAGGAGATTCCTTGTCTCCATTTTTATATATCATCATGGCCAAAGCCTTTGGGAGAGCTCTGACTGAGGCTTACAACAATAAGAAAATTAAAGGCATTACTATCACCAACAATGTCCCCAGTATTACACATCAATAGTATGCAGATGACACAATTTTGCCAAGTGAAAGTTCAAAGGTAGAGGCTATTAATCTTAGATCCATTGTAGAGTTATACATGAAAGCTTTCGGTTAGAGAGTGAATGACTCTAAATTTGAGATTTATTTTTTGAACACAAATCCTATGTGGGAAGACCAGATCTGTCATATTATGGGTTATAACAAAGGAACTTTTCCTTGTAAGTATCTTGGCATTGAGCTAGTAAAGGGTGCAAAATCTGGTAAGGTATGGGATAATATCTTGGGTAAGTTAAAAGCTAGGACTGGTTGTTGAAAAGATAAATGGCTTACGAAAGCAAGAAAGATGGTGAAGATAAGTTTGGTCTTATTTTCCATCCCTACATATCCACTTTCCTGCCTTCTGCTCCCCAAGTTTCTCCACCACAAGCTAGAGGCTAACCTTAGAAATTTCCTTTGGAATGATTGTGAAGAATCTAAAAAATTGGCCCTTGTTAAATGGGACAACATTTGCAAACCTAAGGTTTGCGGAGGGTTAGGCATTAAAAACCTTCAGTGGCAGAATGAAGCTCTAGGGGTTATATCAATTTGGTATCTATATATGGAAAGAGAGCAGAAATGGGCCAAAATTATGTACAATAAGTACTTGGATGTAGGGGAACCTACTTCAATTTTTAGGATGAAGACTCTGCCTAAAGGATCAGAAAGTTGGAACTTCGTGACTAAGTGTCAAGACCTCATTTGCAAATATTTTACTTGGGATGTTGGTAAGGGTGAAGATGCCATTTTTTGGGAAGACTCTTGGGATGGGCTCCCACCGATAGATAGTAGTTATGATGCAGAGTCTCTTAAAGAAAAATTATATAGTCAATGGGGTAGGGAAGTTAGTGATTATAAAACAAAGATTTATAAGGGAGACCATTCCTACTAGATCTGGAAATCACCAGAAGATGCAAAGCTGGATTTGGCAGAAATCAAGGCATACAATAATATCATCCAAGATAGGAAAATCAAACAGCTTGATAGGAATGACAATCTAATCTGGGCAGTTGCAAATGATGGAAAGTATAGTGTGAAATATGGCTACAAAGTGTTGATAAACTCTAAAAGATGGGAGGCGGTTGAAAGTCCTCTTAATCTTCATTGGGACATGGCTTGCTTACCAAAGGCATGCTTCTTTTTATGGCTTGCATTTCAAAATAGCATTTTGGTGACAGATAGACATAGCAAACTAGGTATTATAGATCCTTCGAGGTGTTTTCTTTGCAAACAGAACAATGAAAATGTTGATCATCTTCTTTATAGTTGCCCATATTCTCAAATTTGCTGGGAGTGGTTTACTCAGAAGCTAGGTTGGATCGCTCCTTATCCGAAATCTCTTAATGATTTTCTTAGGGGTTGGCCTTTGTACTTACACAAGGGCATCTATTTTAAACTTTGGAGTATTGCTCCTTCTATCCTTATATGGGAATTATGGAAAGAGAGGAAAAAAATGATTTTTTGTGATTCTGAGTCGAAATCAAAAGATTTAGCTCTTAGAATAGAAGCTAGTATAGTTGAAATAGCTAACACTCATATTAGGAAAATTAGAATGGAAGAAGGCTCCTTCTCCTTTTGGGATAGTCAAATTAAGAAGGTTTGGCCTAATTTGATCAATCCTCCTCTTGCTTATTCTAAAAATAATGAGGCCAGGAAAAATTGTAAATGCATCCCCTGCCAATGGGATGGGTGAAGCTTAACTTCGATGGAGCGGCTAGAGGAAATCTAGGGTCGGCTGGTATTGGTTGCATCATCAACAATGATTCAAGTCAGTGGATCACTAAGAAAGTGATGTCCATTAATTTGACCTCTAATAACCTGGCTGAGTTCAGAGCTTTAGAAGAAGGCTTAAAGCTTTGTCTTCTATTCGATTTATCTGACATCATTATCGAAGGTGATTCGCAAATTATTTTAAATGTGATTAGAAATAGAGTCACCCCAAATTGGGTCCTAAGTTCTAAATTAGAAGAAGTTATCAACCTTATAGATAGGTTTGAGGATATCATGATTTGTCATATTTATCGAGAAGGCAATCAGAAGGTAGATCATCTGGCCAATATAGGTGCAGATGGTGTCAATTTGTTGGAGGTCAGAGAGAGACTATGACCTCTTAGTTTCTCTTCTCTTTTTGTCCTTTTTCCATTTCTATTTTATTTGTCTCTTGGTATCTTTTTTATTAACTTAGGTCAAATAGTCTTGATTTTCAATTTTAAGGATAGTTTTCTCAAGGCTATAATAGACTTATAGATCTTAAAGTAATTCTCAAGTTTTAGATGCCCAATAGAGGGTTGCACATATATCTAGCATTTAGGTTGTCTTCGAGACACAATTTTTAGGTCTCCAGTAAGTTAGTGTTTTAGTTCTATAGGACCCTGGGCTAGAGGAAGTCATCCTCTTGTTAAATAGGTTTGAGGTTATTAGGCTATGTTTTATTAATTGTGTAGGCAATTTATAGGAAAACTTTCTAGCATTTAGGGGTTGTTGGTGCCTTCTTACTGGTATTCAAAAGGGACATTTACTCTTTAGGTTTTCGTTTATGTTTTTATAAGGCTTCTATTTTTCATGTTTTTAGGTGTTAGGTGTTAGGTAGTCATAGGTTAGTTTGTTTAAGTTTTCCTTATGTTTTTAGTTCATTTTTCTCATCCTGCTTTATAGATAAGCAGTGAATTATTAAGTGATTAAGGGGTACACAGCTGGCATTATATAGTCTTCGAGAGTTGTTAGGGTCTGTGGAGCAACATTATTAGGTTTCTTGTGAACAACATTTCCTCCATTTAAATTTATTAGTCTCTAAGATTGGTGTCAGGTTAATCATGTGTTAAATCATATGGATGCAACCTATTTATCAATCATGACAGGGTGTAGGATAGTCTTTCCATTAGTTGAGGTCTTTTCTATGATCTTCTAGAGACTTTTGCTTTCAAAGCTTCTTCTTAAATCATAGATCGCAATTCCTATTAGGCGGTGTTGTTGAGTTTGAAGATGGAGACTAATATTTGTGTATTTCACACCTCTGAAGCACGTACCATGGCCTTTCATGGTAATGTAAAACCAAAAAGGTGGAACAAAATCCTAAGGATAGTTGACAGAATGACCTGAACTACTGTTACTAGAGCTATTAGAGAAGGATTGTTCAAGTATGAATATACCTAGCAGACTAACAATGATGTTATAGGCATATTCATAGGATGTATGGCTAAATTTGGAATCAAGAAATGGGCAATGATAAGATTATGTCTAAACATTTTTTACTTAGCCTGGTGTAGAGGTATCATGGAAGCAATTGCAAGCTTGGATGAAGATCTGTGTGTACTCCTCCCTGAGATGTATTTGGAACATCCTCCGGGGAGTCTTATTGTGGCTAATATCCCTAGATGTCTAGCCCTAGTCATTAGGGATAGGGTAGCTTTCAACATGGCATGGCCCAAGATGGAGTCGTGCTTCCATTTCCTCTTGGGATGGAGAAAGATTGTGGTTGAGGATGGACATGGATGGCTAGTCAACTATCTTAGTCTATATAAGGCCTATATCCAACCAAGTGTGGACTTCAGCAATTTAGACAAATTGGATTTCTGTACCCCTAATGTTGAAAAAACCAACAGAGAGAAATCAACTTTTGAGTTCCCACCAAACTTTATGGCAGAAACCCCAAATGATGTTGTAGAAGTTATCATGATTTATTGGAAAAAGTGAGAGGTGGCATGGAGGTGTTGGGATCAAGCTTTTTGACAAGTTTTGTGTGAGTAAGATATTTGGACCTCGTAGCATTGTCTCCTTCAAATATAGAGATATGGGGCATTAGATGCATTTTGTTTATATAGCTTATAGTCTTAATATTAGTTGTCTCTCTCTAGGCTTTATCAGTCTTTGGCTGGATGATCGAGGGTTAGGGTTTCAAATAGTTTTAGAAACTTGATATTGGTATGGTATGAATTACTAGTAGTTTTGTTTATCTCATTTGTAAATATGGAGACATATATAGAAATGTATGTATACTTGGTCTAAACTCATACATGATTAATCAAGCTTTATTCTATATTTTGATATGGGATATATTTTCATGTACTTTTTGCATATCGATTCATGAGATGTTCTTTTATACAGTATTAGTTGGATATAGAGTGTTTTGATTGGTTTCTATTTTAGCATCTTTGATTCCAAATCTTATTTTAGGATCTTTAAGGATTATCTCCAAGGGCTTGCTTTAAATATGTTGGGGTAGGGTGTGGTGTTTTGCGATTAGGCTAATGATAGAGTTCAGAGGGGTGTAATAAGTATTAATTTACTCATTTAACGAATCCATGGCTAATCATATTGTTTGAGATTATTAAAGATGTTTACAATAAAAGTTTAATCAATTTAGTAGATATTGACATTTATCATTTCTTTCATGTAAGCCGTATCCTAATACTAATATGGAATATAACTCTAAAAATATAAAATGGAAAGTTTGATCTCTGAGGTTTAGATTTGCTACTTTGATTTTAATAGCTATATGGGCCATCGATAGTCGCATTTTAGTATGCCCTCTGCTTTCAGGCCTTCCCAACAAGCTTGGTTAGGCTAGGACTTAGACACTCTATTAGTCCAATGTCAGATGTTTAAGCTTCTAGCTTGTGGTGTTGAGTTTAGAGGAGATGACTGATGTAAAGCAATAATGTTTAGTTTGTTAATTTACTTACATTGCTTAGGTTTGAGAATACGTGATGGAGCTCTCTGTCTCCTGGCAGAGTGTGACTTTCCATATCAATTTTGACCGACATGTTAGAATCTTGGGTTTCTTTTTGTATATTATTGGTATTGGAGTGAGGTTTCTGAACTAATATATTTAAGATTAGATTCCTGAAGATTATGTGATGGAGCTCTCTGTCTCCTAATAGAGTGTGAATTACCATATTAATTTTGATCAACATGTTAGTCTCTCAGGTTTCTATTTGTATATTAAAGGTATTGGATTGAGGTTTTTGAACTAATATATTAAAATTAGAATCCTTTTCAAAATACTATGTTGTAGGCATTGCTAAGGAAGTATCTAATAACAATATCGTATTTTTAATCAGTTAGTAAAGATATGATGATTTTCATTATGCTGGAAGAAATATTTTATATAATATAGGAATATCTGAATCTTTTGGTGATTTCCAAGGTTTTCATTAACTAGTATAAATGTTTTTAGTTTTCACTAACCATGTTGATTGCTAAGCCAAAAAGGAGGGATGAGTGCTTTTTTCTCAATTTGGGAGGAATGTATAGCGCAATGGCAAGATTGACTCTATTTAATTCGGGCACATATGCTGCTGACAAGTGTATTGATTAACACTATAATATTTTTGTTGTTACAATAAAAGATGATGTAATTAAATATGATGTAATTGGACTGGGGTATGTCTCTTGTATGATATAATAATAAAGGACATTTGCCCCAGGCTAGACTGGAGGTTTTCTTCTCTATTCTTTCCTACTAGTGCCCATTTGAACGAAGAAATGCTGATGTAATTTACTTATTCGAATTAATAAATATAATCAAGGCCTTGGCCATTTACCAATAATAAAAAAAAATTTATATTATTAAATATAATTTTTTTAAAACTATTTTTTATTAAATTATTTATATTAAACTATAATTAACTATTAGGCAAATACTAGCCACTATGTCACACTTGTTTTCAAGGTAAAAATTCAATGGAGATTAAAAAAAATTTGTGTTAGTCGCAGTAATATTAGGGTATTGTCTTTTTTAAACAAATAATTTGAAGATAAATAAATCATTATTGGCAAAGCATTAGTAATATAACTTCGAAAATGAGAGCTATAAGCTACTCAACTCTTATCACCAGAACTAGTCCAACATACTACCAAAGCCCAATCAAGTCATAATAGTAAAACTAAGAGAACTACTTAAAGTCTTGATAGTATTAAATTGTAAACTAAACATAACCAACAAAAAACAAAGAAACAACTAGCAAGCTCAAAATGGAGGCTAATGGACCTGTTGGCTCTGGTCATCTAGGAACTTGAAGAGTTTCTTGTAGTACACCTCCTTGACTTCCTTTACCGAGACATTTGTCTACATGAGGTAGAGTGGGGTCACAAAATTGTGTATAACTTGTTAGTGTAGTTTTTTATTTTTCCTATTTTGCTAAGTTTTTCCTACACTTTTAATAATCTCGCTTAGGTTAATAAAGCATGTCTTTTTAGGTGAATGGTTGTGAGGTGTCACCTTCCTACATGTGAGCATCCATTAGCTATCTTGAGAAGATACTTTGCTATCTTTAGTCCAATAGATGGTTGCTCCTCATTGGTTAGTGTTACCACCTCCTCCCTCTTCCTAGCCTATATAAGCATGCTACCTGGCTTGTATTTGCATCTCTTGTTTTTGCATCCTCTTAATGCTATTTTGCTTCTAGCATTTGCATTACTCTCTTGGAGACTAACTCTATGATGCTATTTTGATTTTGTATCATTTGCATTCATAGTTTAGATATTTATTCTTTGCACTAGTTTTCTAGGTTATTAATCTTATCAGATTCTAACATGGTATCAGAGCTTTTCTATGTGCAAGAGTAGATTTTAGTTTCCTTGTTTAAGAGATTCAGGGGGGGGCTAATAAACTTTATTATAGTTTTTTGAAAAATGAAGTATGCTCTTCTCTTGCATCTTTGGATGATCTTGAGAATCAGAAAAGTTTTGTCAAAAACAGTTTTTCTCTAGGGTTTCAATCTCAAATCTGACAACCAACTTGCATATTTGGAGTTTTCAATCAGTATTGCAGGTCCCAGCATGCCATTGATGGACTTAAGAAGCTGGTCCAGCATTTACATGTCATATTTTGGTTGCTGGGGTCATTTTTTGATTTTTGGAGCCATTTTTTACTGTTAAAGGCATCTAATTTACACTACAGCAACATCTTCTGTACATCAACAAGAAAAACACTTTTTGGGTTTTGTTTGCAGGCCCGAAAAACCATCTAGGTATCTTTTAGATTTTGCATGCAAGCTGTATATTTTGCAAAATCGAGCATGCAAAGCTACAGCCATACCCCTCTCCAACAGCAGTTGCAGATTTGAACGCAGTTTTCAAATGTCTCATTCTTGCTCATACGGACTCCGATTTTGATGATTCTTGTTATGAACTTGGCTATTTTTTTGTGCTCTATCCATTAGTGGAGTTTTTTTTTTATTTTCATGCATGAATTCTTTAGAAATTGCAGATTCTCAGCTGTGACTGTGCACAGTTCTCGTTTTGAAAACTTCGGAGGATCATAACTTTCTCATACAACCTTGTATCGAGGCGATTCTTTTTTTGAAAGTGCATGATTTTTTGAGTAGATCGCAGTGGTGCTATTTGTTTCCTTGATTATTGTGCCCAAGTATCACTTTTAGCATATGCCCTTCATGAGGGTTTCTAATGCATTGAAATCAAGACCACTAAGTATTTCTTTCTAGTGGTAGTTGTAAACGCACTAAAATAAAGTGCCAAATCATATTTCTTTGGGGGGGGTTCTTTGATTGAGTAAAGAGGGGGGAGGGCATTGTCGTGGCTGGGTTCTCTTCTTTCTAGAATTTATTCTCTACATTTCTTCATCATGGATCAAACAAATATGCCCATCCTAACTCCATACAATTACTTTGAGTGGAAATCACGCATGACAATTCACTTAAAGAAAGCTGGATTAAATAGGATAACTATGGGACTTGAAACTAAACCTGCTAAAGATGAAGATAAGCCTAAGTGGTTTAACAAATGTGATGAGGCATTTGGAACATTGTGTTTGTCTGTTTCTCCTGACTTGCTATTTCACATTGAGTCTTTGGATACACCAAATGAAGTATGGACAAAGCTAGAAACACTATTTGGCACACAAGATTCAATGAGGGGTCATATGTTGGAAAATGAATTAATTAGTTTGAGTCCAAGCAATTTCAACACAATCCAAGATTTCTTCACGAAATTGAAATCACTAAGGCTACAGTTAAAACAATGTGGAATTGAAAAGAAAGATGAACAACTGATTCTTAGTATTCTCTTTAAGCTAAGTTCAGAATATTCTGTATTTGTCTCTACCTTCTATGCTACTAAGGGTGCACTTGGTACTCAATTCACCATGCCATCTTTAGATGATTTTGCTGTCAATCTCACTCGAGAATAGGACAAGCTAATCTAGATGGGCATTCTTAAGTCCTCTAAGTCACATGCCTTGGCTGCCAACCAAGGCACAAAAGAACAACAAGGACAAATTAGTAACAACAATAGTAAGGACAAGAAAAAAAAGAATAGCGAGGAGAAGAAGGATCAGATGTTGGTTTCTTCAAAAGCAACTATTGATACACCATCTTCCAAGGGTGATAAGCCTAAGAAAGAAAAGGTCAAATGTGCCTATTGTAAAAGACCTGGTCATGATGAACATAAATGTTTGCAGAAACAACTTGATCACTTAACATACATTCTTGAGAAGAATAATATCAGTGTTCTTGAGTCTATCAAACAAAGTTCTAATGAAGGGTCTAACAAAGAAAAATAAAATAGCAAGGGGAAAGGAAAGGGCAAGGCCCTTTTTGCAGTTGCTTCCTCACCATCCACTTGGGTTCTTGATTCGGGTGCTTCACACCACATGGCTTCATCTAAGGAAGAACTTGCATCCTTGGAGTCATGTACTATGCCTTCTATTTTTATGGGTAATAACACTCTTTGTTGAGGTGTGTGGGAGAGGGTCTGTTGATGTGGGGGATGGCACATTCCATGATGTTCCTTATGTACCCTCATTGTCAACTAATCTCCTATCAATAGACCAGATCACTCACACAAGTTTAGGCAAGCGGGTTGAGTTCACTCCTGATTCAATGTAGATATGTGAGTTGCACAATGATTCTACAATTGCAGTTGGGAGAGCAGATCATCAGTCATGACTCTATATGTTTTCTCACCTTGTTCCTGATCCTCCTTTGACTGTTTTGCTCACTCACTTCAATGATGTGAGCAGATTATGGCATGAGCGGTTTGGCCATCTTAACTTTCACTACTTGCATCAGCTTAACCAACAAAGCATTATCACAGGGTTGCCTTCTACTTTGACATTGGAGTCACTTGGAATACATGATAGATTTTCTGATGGGTCAGATTCACTTGAGCAGTCTTCTACCTCCACTTTTGATGCAGAGAGTGATTTAGAGGACTCACCTCCTTCCTCTCCTCGTCATCATTCATAGGTTGATGATTCTCCTTGAGATTCTCCATCTTCTGGTCCACTTTGGGATAGACAGACCTTGCAGTTTATAGGTGATTGGGTTGGGGATCCATCAGACACCAAGCAGACTCGTTCACAATTCAAGGATGCTCTACATATCTTCATTGCTACTGCCTCAAATCCACAGTCCTTTCATGAGGCTTTTGGTATTTCTGAGTGGGATACAACTATGTAGGAAGAGTATAGTTCCTTGATGAGGAACTGCACTTGGGATCTTGTCCATTTTCCTAAGGGAAGAAAACTTGTTCGATGTAAGTGGATCTACCAGACAAAATTTGCAAGCTTTGCTAGGGGTGTGGGATGCTTCATCTTTTGGGAGGGCCTCTTCCTCTCACTTGGAGTCCTAATTTTCTTTGGCGAGTCTCTTTTCTCTCTCTTTTGGGGGAATTTTATGTACATGGGTACCTCACCAGGCTTGACTTGTTGGGACCCATTTTTACATCCACCTAAGCTTCGCTTATGGGGGGGTGTTAGTGTAGTTTTTTATTTTTCCTATTTTGCTAGGTTTTTCCTATACTTTTAATAATTTCGCTTAGGTTAATAAAGCATGTCTTATTAGCTGAATGGTTGTGAGGTGTCACCTTCCTACATGTGAGCATCCATTAGCTATCTTGAGAAGATACTTTGCTATCTTTAGTCCAATAGATGGTTGCTCCTCATTGGTTGGTGTTGCCACCTCCTCCCTCTTCCTAGCCTATATAAGCATGCTACCTGGCTTGTATTTGCATCTCTTGTTTTTGCATCCTCTTAATGCTATTTTGCTTCTAGCATTTGCATTACTCTCTTGGAGACTAACTCTATGATGCTATTTTGATTTTGTATCATTTGCATTCATAGTTTAGATATTTATTCTTTGCACTAGTTTTCTGGGTTATTAATCTTATCAGATTCTAACATAACTTACAAATTAAATTGACTCCTTTGTATTAGAGACTTTGTAAATAGTTTATTCTTAGGGCACTTCATTTATAGTGAATGGTCAAACTACTTCCCAGCCTAGTTATGCAATAATTTCATCCTCTATTATTACTTCCACCCCTAGTTATTCAACAAATCCATCCTTTACTATTACTACTTCCACCACTACTACGTATTTCATAATATTATGGCTACTAATTGTTCACCATTTTAGTAGTAATTAATTTTCCACTTAATTCAAAGACACTTATCAACTTCTTCTCCATCTCCACGACCTTTTTTTAAAATCATTTTTAGCTCCTTAATAGCATTTTTGTACTCCATGCAAGCATCCATGGTACTAGCCATGTTTTTGTCCTCCTCCTCTAGGATTATGTCCTTAGTGAGGTTTACATGCTCAATTTTGATGCTATTCGGGATGTGTGTTGAGCTATTGTTGTTAGCCTTTCAACTTTCCTCATTTCATGATTCACCCCCTTCCCTAGTAGAAGTATCTTTCCCATCTTCTTCCTCAGTAGCCCTTTCACTTCCCTCAACAACTTCTTCCTCCTTTGATTCATTATCCATCAACTACTTAATCTCCCCTTTACTAACAAGGCAACTCGCCAATCTATTGGAGTCTGTCAGATTGATCCTATTCTTTCTACAATTCTCTCTTAGGTTTTCTTCCTCTTCATTATGACATCCTAATAATTTTCACTAGAGATAATGAACATATTTTATCCCTAAAATTATTATCTTAAGGGTTAAAATTTTAAAGGTTGTGGGAAGAATTTCATTAATAAAAAAATAGAATGGAGTTATTTATTTAAAGAATTTATTTAATAGATATAATAATAAAGTAGTCAAGAATTCGTCAATTAGAGTTAAATAAAATTGTAATAAACCTTGAAGATGCGAGAGACTTACAATTTAATAATACTAAAGGTGTGAGAGAGAAAACCTATTAGAGCAAGGTAGAGAATTGAGAACTATGGTAGTGTCCCATTTCTTAAGAAACTAACGATAGTTTGACACAAACTACTCCTCCATCTCAAGAATCTTAATGACATTTTTTGTTTGATTTTAAATTCTCTTACTAGATTAACCTTTCCATTGGACAATATTTCTTTATTATTCTCACATTATTTGCATTCCTTGATCATTTATTGTGCTTTATTGAATTTACATATCTCATGCAAGGTGTCCCAATCATATTGATTAAAATAGTACTCTACGTAGGGTTGAGCATAATCCCCATTCAACTACTAGTTCAAGAAAGAAATCCTTGACATTATTCTTATGTGTTTGTTAAATAAGAATATATTGTAGATGTCAACATCCTAACATAATTAAATGGTTCATCTTCCAAGCTTTGACAAAGTCCATTGATAGAATAGAGTTATGCCCCTTTATGCTCTCCATATAGTTAACCAAACCCCCTTTCTAATATTGTTTCACGTAGTAGGATTATCTCTAATCACATAACATGATGGTGATAAAAAATTCATCTTGTCACCACCCATGGTTCAAAATGTCAATATAAATTGATAGCCTAAGTTTAATATAGTTAACTTCAATTATAAAATCACATTCAAAATTTTAGGTCTATATTTTTTTGTGAAACAATTGATTTATAGTTACGTTCCACTGCTAAATAATCGAGAAATTTTTTTGGTAGTATCAATTGATATCACTACCAAATAATTTCTCACATATGGCCTAACACCTCATATATTTATTGTTATTTTGGTTCTTTAAATTTCTCTTGTGTCTTTATTATAACTCCTAGGGCGCCATTATTCTCTAGTTGTGTCTTTTAACATGTATGTATGTATATATTCATGTTTATGTATGTAAGTATGTATG